>CM056593.1:11773749-13238749 GCA_029721435.1 Gymnothorax reevesii | reverse complement strand
TGTATATCTCCTCTTATCGGTGAAAGACTGTCGCGCTGAAATGATATGCCGGGCATTGTCTCGGATTATTCTTTGGTTTCCTTTTTAGTTTGTTTGCAGTTTTCCCTCTGTCCCTAGCCACCCCTCAGCCCCTCGGGCAGCGGATTACCTCGGCCCTGTGTTTGGAGCTGGACGGGAGCGCCGGGAGTGGTGGAGGACGAGACGTCACGTTGCTCAGGTTTCTCTTCAAAACGAACAAATCTTTCGCCTTTTACTAAAGATTTCCGTGTAGAGGAAGACACCTGAGTTTGCACTATTTTTGGATGCTCCGTCTGCGGGATGGGGCAACTTTTTTTGTGTCCCAAGGAAAAGCAAGTATTCCTGGACTGTTATTAACCTGCTTATTACTCTGCTATTACTGCTTGGTTTCCTGTTTTCCTACGTGCTAGCAACTTGCTTAGCGAATGCCAGCTGTTTTACTTGGTCAGCGGTTGAGTAGGGAATAACAGGCAAGTAATCAGCAGTTTAACAACAGTCAGCTGCAGCTGCGGCAGCAAAGCATCGTGGGAGAGGTGGGCGGCACTTGGGGCGGAGTTCAACTGGGTCACATGTCCCACGGTTGTGGCTTTGGCAACTCGGGAGGGGGGCGGGGACTGGGAGCAACCGGTGGGCATCGCTTCTCGGCCTTTTGGCTAAGATCAAGTGTAGTATCTGTTCTTATCAGTTTAATATCTGATACGTCCCCTACCCGGGGACTTCAATATTAAGCCGATTTTTGGAACAGGGAGCCGGAGAAGGGGCTTGCTCCAACCGCTCCACGCATCGACCCGGTATTGCAGTACATTCGGGAACGGTGCTCCTCTCCATGTTTTGTGCTAAAGAAAGAGTCACTTTTGTATATCTCCTCTTATCGGTGAAAGACTGTCGCGCTGAAATGATATGCCGGGCATTGTCTCGGATTATTCTTTGGTTTCCTTTTTAGTTTGTTTGCAGTTTTCCCTCTGTCCCTAGCCACCCCTCAGCCCCTCGGGCAGCGGATTACCTCGGCCCTGTGTTTGGAGCTGGACGGGAGCGCCGGGAGTGGTGGAGGACGAGACGTCACGTTGCTCAGGTTTCTCTTCAAAACGAACAAATCTTTCGCCTTTTACTAAAGATTTCCGTGTAGAGGAAGACACCTGAGTTTGCACTATTTTTGGATGCTCCGTCTGCGGGATGGGGCAACTTTTTTTGTGTCCCAAGGAAAAGCAAGTATTCCTGGACTGTTATTAACCTGCTTATTACTCTGCTATTACTGCTTGGTTTCCTGTTTTCCTACGTGCTAGCAACTTGCTTAGCGAATGCCAGCTGTTTTACTTGGTCAGCGGTTGAGTAGGGAATAACAGGCAAGTAATCAGCAGTTTAACAACAGTCAGCTGCAGCTGCGGCAGCAAAGCATCGTGGGAGAGGTGGGCGGCACTTGGGGCGGAGTTCAACTGGGTCACATGTCCCACGGTTGTGGCTTTGGCAACTCGGGAGGGGGGCGGGGACTGGGAGCAACCGGTGGGCATCGCTTCTCGGCCTTTTGGCTAAGATCAACTGCCGAGGAAGTGGAGATGGAGGAGACGACAGAGCCAGCGAGAGTGGATCGAGTGAGGAACACTCTGCGATTTGTACTCAAGGAGAATGAGGATCCGAGGTACTTGGAGAGAGACATTTTTGTAAAAAGATTTTTGTTGGTGGCTTGGAAGCATGTTCCTGTGGAGGAGTATTTGTGTGTGGTGAAGGATGGCAAGCGGGGATCATATGATGTGACCTACAAGAGGGACCTTTGTTACCAATTGAGGCTAAGAGAGCTGGAGATGAAAGGTAATCCAAAGCGATTTGATGTTATTCCTTTGTGGGAGCGTTCCTTTAGAGTGATTACGGCGAGACTTTATAATCCTTTTGCACCAGTGACTGTTTTGGAGGAGTATTTGTCAAAATATTGCAAGATTGGGAAATGGAGGAAGTTGGTGGATGATAGTGGGATCTGGAACGGCTACTATCAGTTTCAGGTGAACTTGCTACAGAGTGCAGAGGGGGTGGAGGGGCTTCTGCATCCTCCTCCTCACTTTACGTTCAGAGGGGAAAGAGGAGTTTTATTTTACTACATGCAACCGAAGTATTGTAGGAGATGTTTTTAGTTCTAACATTTGGGTACGGAGTGTGAAGTGGATGTTTGTTTGAATTGTGGAGAAGAGGGGCACTTGAAAAAGGAGTGCTCTAAACCAAGGAAGTGCTCAGTGTGTGGAGAGGAGGGGCATGCTGTGAGAGAGTGTCGAAGGCGGACGTATGCACAGGCGGCTGGAGTGGCTGGAGGGGCTGGAGGTGCGCAAGAGAGGCCTGGTGAGAGGAAAGGAGAAGGAAAAGGAGAGAGTGGCGGAGGGACGAAGACACAAACGAAGGAGGAGAACAAAGGGAAAGTGGAGACCAAAATGGCTGCTGATGGGGTCCAGGTGAAGGTCATCAAGGAGAGGGAGAAGGTTGGGGAGAGCCACCAGGGGGTGAGGAGTGAGGTGGTGACGGCGCCTCCCGATGGGAGGAAACAGGAAGTGCAGGGAAGTGGTGATGACGGAGATGGGGGTGTAGAGGCGATGGAGACTGACGCTGGAGGAGAGAGGCGGAAAAGAGTCATGGAGGAGAGTGATGGCGGGGGAGATGAGAGTGGGGAAGAGAGACAGCCGGTGAGGAAAGTTGGTGTGGCGACTGGACTTGAATCCCCGAAGGGGAATATGGCCCCGGTTTATCCTGAAGGGGTTTCACCAAATGAATTACCATATTTGGGGGACGCAGGGTATGGGAGGGGAAAGAAGAAATGAATATGTATTGTGAGAATATTTTTTGGAGTTTTGTTTGATTATGGGAATTGGGGGGGAATAAAGAGTATTTTGTGGTTATTTGGGGTGGGATATTGTGTATGGAGGATTTAGAAGGGAAAATGTCTTGTGTGTTTTGGGTTTGAGGAATGTGTAATGGAGTACTTTATTTGAGTGTATAATGGGGGGATTTGTGGGGTTGAGCTTGGGGTAAGTGTATAAGGGAATGTGTTTGTTAGTTGTATTTTGTTTATGATGTTTTTTGATTTTGTACTGTGATGGTGTTTTGATGTAATGTTTGTGTTGAGTATTTACAATAAAAAAAAAAAAAAAAAAAAAAATCTGTTCTTATCAGTTTAATATCTGATACGTCCCCTACCCGGGGACTTCAATATTAAGCCGATTTTTGGAACAGGGAGCCGGAGAAGGGGCTTGCTCCAACCGCTCCACGCATCGACCCGGTATTGCAGTACATTCGGGAACGGTGCTCCTCTCCATGTTTTGTGCTAAAGAAAGAGTCACTTTTGTATATCTCCTCTTATCGGTGAAAGACTGTCGCGCTGAAATGATATGCCGGGCATTGTCTCGGATTATTCTTTGGTTTCCTTTTTAGTTTGTTTGCAGTTTTCCCTCTGTCCCTAGCCACCCCTCAGCCCCTCGGGCAGCGGATTACCTCGGCCCTGTGTTTGGAGCTGGACGGGAGCGCCGGGAGTGGTGGAGGACGAGACGTCACGTTGCTCAGGTTTCTCTTCAAAACGAACAAATCTTTCGCCTTTTACTAAAGATTTCCGTGTAGAGGAAGACACCTGAGTTTGCACTATTTTTGGATGCTCCGTCTGCGGGATGGGGCAACTTTTTTTGTGTCCCAAGGAAAAGCAAGTATTCCTGGACTGTTATTAACCTGCTTATTACTCTGCTATTACTGCTTGGTTTCCTGTTTTCCTACGTGCTAGCAACTTGCTTAGCGAATGCCAGCTGTTTTACTTGGTCAGCGGTTGAGTAGGGAATAACAGGCAAGTAATCAGCAGTTTAACAACAGTCAGCTGCAGCTGCGGCAGCAAAGCATCGTGGGAGAGGTGGGCGGCACTTGGGGCGGAGTTCAACTGGGTCACATGTCCCACGGTTGTGGCTTTGGCAACTCGGGAGGGGGGCGGGGACTGGGAGCAACCGGTGGGCATCGCTTCTCGGCCTTTTGGCTAAGATCAAGTGTAGTATCTGTTCTTATCAGTTTAATATCTGATACGTCCCCTACCCGGGGACTTCAATATTAAGCCGATTTTTGGAACAGGGAGCCGGAGAAGGGGCTTGCTCCAACCGCTCCACGCATCGACCCGGTATTGCAGTACATTCGGGAACGGTGCTCCTCTCCATGTTTTGTGCTAAAGAAAGAGTCACTTTTGTATATCTCCTCTTATCGGTGAAAGACTGTCGCGCTGAAATGATATGCCGGGCATTGTCTCGGATTATTCTTTGGTTTCCTTTTTAGTTTGTTTGCAGTTTTCCCTCTGTCCCTAGCCACCCCTCAGCCCCTCGGGCAGCGGATTACCTCGGCCCTGTGTTTGGAGCTGGACGGGAGCGCCGGGAGTGGTGGAGGACGAGACGTCACGTTGCTCAGGTTTCTCTTCAAAACGAACAAATCTTTCGCCTTTTACTAAAGATTTCCGTGTAGAGGAAGACACCTGAGTTTGCACTATTTTTGGATGCTCCGTCTGCGGGATGGGGCAACTTTTTTTGTGTCCCAAGGAAAAGCAAGTATTCCTGGACTGTTATTAACCTGCTTATTACTCTGCTATTACTGCTTGGTTTCCTGTTTTCCTACGTGCTAGCAACTTGCTTAGCGAATGCCAGCTGTTTTACTTGGTCAGCGGTTGAGTAGGGAATAACAGGCAAGTAATCAGCAGTTTAACAACAGTCAGCTGCAGCTGCGGCAGCAAAGCATCGTGGGAGAGGTGGGCGGCACTTGGGGCGGAGTTCAACTGGGTCACATGTCCCACGGTTGTGGCTTTGGCAACTCGGGAGGGGGGCGGGGACTGGGAGCAACCGGTGGGCATCGCTTCTCGGCCTTTTGGCTAAGATCAAGTGTAGTATCTGTTCTTATCAGTTTAATATCTGATACGTCCCCTACCCGGGGACTTCAATATTAAGCCGATTTTTGGAACAGGGAGCCGGAGAAGGGGCTTGCTCCAACCGCTCCACGCATCGACCCGGTATTGCAGTACATTCGGGAACGGTGCTCCTCTCCATGTTTTGTGCTAAAGAAAGAGTCACTTTTGTATATCTCCTCTTATCGGTGAAAGACTGTCGCGCTGAAATGATATGCCGGGCATTGTCTCGGATTATTCTTTGGTTTCCTTTTTAGTTTGTTTGCAGTTTTCCCTCTGTCCCTAGCCACCCCTCAGCCCCTCGGGCAGCGGATTACCTCGGCCCTGTGTTTGGAGCTGGACGGGAGCGCCGGGAGTGGTGGAGGACGAGACGTCACGTTGCTCAGGTTTCTCTTCAAAACGAACAAATCTTTCGCCTTTTACTAAAGATTTCCGTGTAGAGGAAGACACCTGAGTTTGCACTATTTTTGGATGCTCCGTCTGCGGGATGGGGCAACTTTTTTTGTGTCCCAAGGAAAAGCAAGTATTCCTGGACTGTTATTAACCTGCTTATTACTCTGCTATTACTGCTTGGTTTCCTGTTTTCCTACGTGCTAGCAACTTGCTTAGCGAATGCCAGCTGTTTTACTTGGTCAGCGGTTGAGTAGGGAATAACAGGCAAGTAATCAGCAGTTTAACAACAGTCAGCTGCAGCTGCGGCAGCAAAGCATCGTGGGAGAGGTGGGCGGCACTTGGGGCGGAGTTCAACTGGGTCACATGTCCCACGGTTGTGGCTTTGGCAACTCGGGAGGGGGGCGGGGACTGGGAGCAACCGGTGGGCATCGCTTCTCGGCCTTTTGGCTAAGATCAAGTGTAGTATCTGTTCTTATCAGTTTAATATCTGATACGTCCCCTACCCGGGGACTTCAATATTAAGCCGATTTTTGGAACAGGGAGCCGGAGAAGGGGCTTGCTCCAACCGCTCCACGCATCGACCCGGTATTGCAGTACATTCGGGAACGGTGCTCCTCTCCATGTTTTGTGCTAAAGAAAGAGTCACTTTTGTATATCTCCTCTTATCGGTGAAAGACTGTCGCGCTGAAATGATATGCCGGGCATTGTCTCGGATTATTCTTTGGTTTCCTTTTTAGTTTGTTTGCAGTTTTCCCTCTGTCCCTAGCCACCCCTCAGCCCCTCGGGCAGCGGATTACCTCGGCCCTGTGTTTGGAGCTGGACGGGAGCGCCGGGAGTGGTGGAGGACGAGACGTCACGTTGCTCAGGTTTCTCTTCAAAACGAACAAATCTTTCGCCTTTTACTAAAGATTTCCGTGTAGAGGAAGACACCTGAGTTTGCACTATTTTTGGATGCTCCGTCTGCGGGATGGGGCAACTTTTTTTGTGTCCCAAGGAAAAGCAAGTATTCCTGGACTGTTATTAACCTGCTTATTACTCTGCTATTACTGCTTGGTTTCCTGTTTTCCTACGTGCTAGCAACTTGCTTAGCGAATGCCAGCTGTTTTACTTGGTCAGCGGTTGAGTAGGGAATAACAGGCAAGTAATCAGCAGTTTAACAACAGTCAGCTGCAGCTGCGGCAGCAAAGCATCGTGGGAGAGGTGGGCGGCACTTGGGGCGGAGTTCAACTGGGTCACATGTCCCACGGTTGTGGCTTTGGCAACTCGGGAGGGGGGCGGGGACTGGGAGCAACCGGTGGGCATCGCTTCTCGGCCTTTTGGCTAAGATCAAGTGTAGTATCTGTTCTTATCAGTTTAATATCTGATACGTCCCCTACCCGGGGACTTCAATATTAAGCCGATTTTTGGAACAGGGAGCCGGAGAAGGGGCTTGCTCCAACCGCTCCACGCATCGACCCGGTATTGCAGTACATTCGGGAACGGTGCTCCTCTCCATGTTTTGTGCTAAAGAAAGAGTCACTTTTGTATATCTCCTCTTATCGGTGAAAGACTGTCGCGCTGAAATGATATGCCGGGCATTGTCTCGGATTATTCTTTGGTTTCCTTTTTAGTTTGTTTGCAGTTTTCCCTCTGTCCCTAGCCACCCCTCAGCCCCTCGGGCAGCGGATTACCTCGGCCCTGTGTTTGGAGCTGGACGGGAGCGCCGGGAGTGGTGGAGGACGAGACGTCACGTTGCTCAGGTTTCTCTTCAAAACGAACAAATCTTTCGCCTTTTACTAAAGATTTCCGTGTAGAGGAAGACACCTGAGTTTGCACTATTTTTGGATGCTCCGTCTGCGGGATGGGGCAACTTTTTTTGTGTCCCAAGGAAAAGCAAGTATTCCTGGACTGTTATTAACCTGCTTATTACTCTGCTATTACTGCTTGGTTTCCTGTTTTCCTACGTGCTAGCAACTTGCTTAGCGAATGCCAGCTGTTTTACTTGGTCAGCGGTTGAGTAGGGAATAACAGGCAAGTAATCAGCAGTTTAACAACAGTCAGCTGCAGCTGCGGCAGCAAAGCATCGTGGGAGAGGTGGGCGGCACTTGGGGCGGAGTTCAACTGGGTCACATGTCCCACGGTTGTGGCTTTGGCAACTCGGGAGGGGGGCGGGGACTGGGAGCAACCGGTGGGCATCGCTTCTCGGCCTTTTGGCTAAGATCAAGTGTAGTATCTGTTCTTATCAGTTTAATATCTGATACGTCCCCTACCCGGGGACTTCAATATTAAGCCGATTTTTGGAACAGGGAGCCGGAGAAGGGGCTTGCTCCAACCGCTCCACGCATCGACCCGGTATTGCAGTACATTCGGGAACGGTGCTCCTCTCCATGTTTTGTGCTAAAGAAAGAGTCACTTTTGTATATCTCCTCTTATCGGTGAAAGACTGTCGCGCTGAAATGATATGCCGGGCATTGTCTCGGATTATTCTTTGGTTTCCTTTTTAGTTTGTTTGCAGTTTTCCCTCTGTCCCTAGCCACCCCTCAGCCCCTCGGGCAGCGGATTACCTCGGCCCTGTGTTTGGAGCTGGACGGGAGCGCCGGGAGTGGTGGAGGACGAGACGTCACGTTGCTCAGGTTTCTCTTCAAAACGAACAAATCTTTCGCCTTTTACTAAAGATTTCCGTGTAGAGGAAGACACCTGAGTTTGCACTATTTTTGGATGCTCCGTCTGCGGGATGGGGCAACTTTTTTTGTGTCCCAAGGAAAAGCAAGTATTCCTGGACTGTTATTAACCTGCTTATTACTCTGCTATTACTGCTTGGTTTCCTGTTTTCCTACGTGCTAGCAACTTGCTTAGCGAATGCCAGCTGTTTTACTTGGTCAGCGGTTGAGTAGGGAATAACAGGCAAGTAATCAGCAGTTTAACAACAGTCAGCTGCAGCTGCGGCAGCAAAGCATCGTGGGAGAGGTGGGCGGCACTTGGGGCGGAGTTCAACTGGGTCACATGTCCCACGGTTGTGGCTTTGGCAACTCGGGAGGGGGGCGGGGACTGGGAGCAACCGGTGGGCATCGCTTCTCGGCCTTTTGGCTAAGATCAAGTGTAGTATCTGTTCTTATCAGTTTAATATCTGATACGTCCCCTACCCGGGGACTTCAATATTAAGCCGATTTTTGGAACAGGGAGCCGGAGAAGGGGCTTGCTCCAACCGCTCCACGCATCGACCCGGTATTGCAGTACATTCGGGAACGGTGCTCCTCTCCATGTTTTGTGCTAAAGAAAGAGTCACTTTTGTATATCTCCTCTTATCGGTGAAAGACTGTCGCGCTGAAATGATATGCCGGGCATTGTCTCGGATTATTCTTTGGTTTCCTTTTTAGTTTGTTTGCAGTTTTCCCTCTGTCCCTAGCCACCCCTCAGCCCCTCGGGCAGCGGATTACCTCGGCCCTGTGTTTGGAGCTGGACGGGAGCGCCGGGAGTGGTGGAGGACGAGACGTCACGTTGCTCAGGTTTCTCTTCAAAACGAACAAATCTTTCGCCTTTTACTAAAGATTTCCGTGTAGAGGAAGACACCTGAGTTTGCACTATTTTTGGATGCTCCGTCTGCGGGATGGGGCAACTTTTTTTGTGTCCCAAGGAAAAGCAAGTATTCCTGGACTGTTATTAACCTGCTTATTACTCTGCTATTACTGCTTGGTTTCCTGTTTTCCTACGTGCTAGCAACTTGCTTAGCGAATGCCAGCTGTTTTACTTGGTCAGCGGTTGAGTAGGGAATAACAGGCAAGTAATCAGCAGTTTAACAACAGTCAGCTGCAGCTGCGGCAGCAAAGCATCGTGGGAGAGGTGGGCGGCACTTGGGGCGGAGTTCAACTGGGTCACATGTCCCACGGTTGTGGCTTTGGCAACTCGGGAGGGGGGCGGGGACTGGGAGCAACCGGTGGGCATCGCTTCTCGGCCTTTTGGCTAAGATCAAGTGTAGTATCTGTTCTTATCAGTTTAATATCTGATACGTCCCCTACCCGGGGACTTCAATATTAAGCCGATTTTTGGAACAGGGAGCCGGAGAAGGGGCTTGCTCCAACCGCTCCACGCATCGACCCGGTATTGCAGTACATTCGGGAACGGTGCTCCTCTCCATGTTTTGTGCTAAAGAAAGAGTCACTTTTGTATATCTCCTCTTATCGGTGAAAGACTGTCGCGCTGAAATGATATGCCGGGCATTGTCTCGGATTATTCTTTGGTTTCCTTTTTAGTTTGTTTGCAGTTTTCCCTCTGTCCCTAGCCACCCCTCAGCCCCTCGGGCAGCGGATTACCTCGGCCCTGTGTTTGGAGCTGGACGGGAGCGCCGGGAGTGGTGGAGGACGAGACGTCACGTTGCTCAGGTTTCTCTTCAAAACGAACAAATCTTTCGCCTTTTACTAAAGATTTCCGTGTAGAGGAAGACACCTGAGTTTGCACTATTTTTGGATGCTCCGTCTGCGGGATGGGGCAACTTTTTTTGTGTCCCAAGGAAAAGCAAGTATTCCTGGACTGTTATTAACCTGCTTATTACTCTGCTATTACTGCTTGGTTTCCTGTTTTCCTACGTGCTAGCAACTTGCTTAGCGAATGCCAGCTGTTTTACTTGGTCAGCGGTTGAGTAGGGAATAACAGGCAAGTAATCAGCAGTTTAACAACAGTCAGCTGCAGCTGCGGCAGCAAAGCATCGTGGGAGAGGTGGGCGGCACTTGGGGCGGAGTTCAACTGGGTCACATGTCCCACGGTTGTGGCTTTGGCAACTCGGGAGGGGGGCGGGGACTGGGAGCAACCGGTGGGCATCGCTTCTCGGCCTTTTGGCTAAGATCAAGTGTAGTATCTGTTCTTATCAGTTTAATATCTGATACGTCCCCTACCCGGGGACTTCAATATTAAGCCGATTTTTGGAACAGGGAGCCGGAGAAGGGGCTTGCTCCAACCGCTCCACGCATCGACCCGGTATTGCAGTACATTCGGGAACGGTGCTCCTCTCCATGTTTTGTGCTAAAGAAAGAGTCACTTTTGTATATCTCCTCTTATCGGTGAAAGACTGTCGCGCTGAAATGATATGCCGGGCATTGTCTCGGATTATTCTTTGGTTTCCTTTTTAGTTTGTTTGCAGTTTTCCCTCTGTCCCTAGCCACCCCTCAGCCCCTCGGGCAGCGGATTACCTCGGCCCTGTGTTTGGAGCTGGACGGGAGCGCCGGGAGTGGTGGAGGACGAGACGTCACGTTGCTCAGGTTTCTCTTCAAAACGAACAAATCTTTCGCCTTTTACTAAAGATTTCCGTGTAGAGGAAGACACCTGAGTTTGCACTATTTTTGGATGCTCCGTCTGCGGGATGGGGCAACTTTTTTTGTGTCCCAAGGAAAAGCAAGTACTCCTGGACTGTTATTAACCTGCTTATTACTCTGCTATTACTGCTTGGTTTCCTGTTTTCCTACGTGCTAGCAACTTGCTTAGCGAATGCCAGCTGTTTTACTTGGTCAGCGGTTGAGTAGGGAATAACAGGCAAGTAATCAGCAGTTTAACAACAGTCAGCTGCAGCTGCGGCAGCAAAGCATCGTGGGAGAGGTGGGCGGCACTTGGGGCGGAGTTCAACTGGGTCACATGTCCCACGGTTGTGGCTTTGGCAACTCGGGAGGGGGGCGGGGACTGGGAGCAACCGGTGGGCATCGCTTCTCGGCCTTTTGGCTAAGATCAAGTGTAGTATCTGTTCTTATCAGTTTAATATCTGATACGTCCCCTACCCGGGGACTTCAATATTAAGCCGATTTTTGGAACAGGGAGCCGGAGAAGGGGCTTGCTCCAACCGCTCCACGCATCGACCCGGTATTGCAGTACATTCGGGAACGGTGCTCCTCTCCATGTTTTGTGCTAAAGAAAGAGTCACTTTTGTATATCTCCTCTTATCGGTGAAAGACTGTCGCGCTGAAATGATATGCCGGGCATTGTCTCGGATTATTCTTTGGTTTCCTTTTTAGTTTGTTTGCAGTTTTCCCTCTGTCCCTAGCCACCCCTCAGCCCCTCGGGCAGCGGATTACCTCGGCCCTGTGTTTGGAGCTGGACGGGAGCGCCGGGAGTGGTGGAGGACGAGACGTCACGTTGCTCAGGTTTCTCTTCAAAACGAACAAATCTTTCGCCTTTTACTAAAGATTTCCGTGTAGAGGAAGACACCTGAGTTTGCACTATTTTTGGATGCTCCGTCTGCGGGATGGGGCAACTTTTTTTGTGTCCCAAGGAAAAGCAAGTATTCCTGGACTGTTATTAACCTGCTTATTACTCTGCTATTACTGCTTGGTTTCCTGTTTTCCTACGTGCTAGCAACTTGCTTAGCGAATGCCAGCTGTTTTACTTGGTCAGCGGTTGAGTAGGGAATAACAGGCAAGTAATCAGCAGTTTAACAACAGTCAGCTGCAGCTGCGGCAGCAAAGCATCGTGGGAGAGGTGGGCGGCACTTGGGGCGGAGTTCAACTGGGTCACATGTCCCACGGTTGTGGCTTTGGCAACTCGGGAGGGGGGCGGGGACTGGGAGCAACCGGTGGGCATCGCTTCTCGGCCTTTTGGCTAAGATCAAGTGTAGTATCTGTTCTTATCAGTTTAATATCTGATACGTCCCCTACCCGGGGACTTCAATATTAAGCCGATTTTTGGAACAGGGAGCCGGAGAAGGGGCTTGCTCCAACCGCTCCACGCATCGACCCGGTATTGCAGTACATTCGGGAACGGTGCTCCTCTCCATGTTTTGTGCTAAAGAAAGAGTCACTTTTGTATATCTCCTCTTATCGGTGAAAGACTGTCGCGCTGTAATGATATGCCGGGCATTGTCTCGGATTATTCTTTGGTTTCCTTTTTAGTTTGTTTGCAGTTTTCCCTCTGTCCCTAGCCACCCCTCAGCCCCTCGGGCAGCGGATTACCTCGGCCCTGTGTTTGGAGCTGGACGGGAGCGCCGGGAGTGGTGGAGGACGAGACGTCACGTTGCTCAGGTTTCTCTTCAAAACGAACAAATCTTTCGCCTTTTACTAAAGATTTCCGTGTAGAGGAAGACACCTGAGTTTGCACTATTTTTGGATGCTCCGTCTGCGGGATGGGGCAACTTTTTTTGTGTCCCAAGGAAAAGCAAGTATTCCTGGACTGTTATTAACCTGCTTATTACTCTGCTATTACTGCTTGGTTTCCTGTTTTCCTACGTGCTAGCAACTTGCTTAGCGAATGCCAGCTGTTTTACTTGGTCAGCGGTTGAGTAGGGAATAACAGGCAAGTAATCAGCAGTTTAACAACAGTCAGCTGCAGCTGCGGCAGCAAAGCATCGTGGGAGAGGTGGGCGGCACTTGGGGCGGAGTTCAACTGGGTCACATGTCCCACGGTTGTGGCTTTGGCAACTCGGGAGGGGGGCGGGGACTGGGAGCAACCGGTGGGCATCGCTTCTCGGCCTTTTGGCTAAGATCAAGTGTAGTATCTGTTCTTATCAGTTTAATATCTGATACGTCCCCTACCCGGGGACTTCAATATTAAGCCGATTTTTGGAACAGGGAGCCGGAGAAGGGGCTTGCTCCAACCGCTCCACGCATCGACCCGGTATTGCAGTACATTCGGGAACGGTGCTCCTCTCCATGTTTTGTGCTAAAGAAAGAGTCACTTTTGTATATCTCCTCTTATCGGTGAAAGACTGTCGCGCTGAAATGATATGCCGGGCATTGTCTCGGATTATTCTTTGGTTTCCTTTTTAGTTTGTTTGCAGTTTTCCCTCTGTCCCTAGCCACCCCTCAGCCCCTCGGGCAGCGGATTACCTCGGCCCTGTGTTTGGAGCTGGACGGGAGCGCCGGGAGTGGTGGAGGACGAGACGTCACGTTGCTCAGGTTTCTCTTCAAAACGAACAAATCTTTCGCCTTTTACTAAAGATTTCCGTGTAGAGGAAGACACCTGAGTTTGCACTATTTTTGGATGCTCCGTCTGCGGGATGGGGCAACTTTTTTTGTGTCCCAAGGAAAAGCAAGTATTCCTGGACTGTTATTAACCTGCTTATTACTCTGCTATTACTGCTTGGTTTCCTGTTTTCCTACGTGCTAGCAACTTGCTTAGCGAATGCCAGCTGTTTTACTTGGTCAGCGGTTGAGTAGGGAATAACAGGCAAGTAATCAGCAGTTTAACAACAGTCAGCTGCAGCTGCGGCAGCAAAGCATCGTGGGAGAGGTGGGCGGCACTTGGGGCGGAGTTCAACTGGGTCACATGTCCCACGGTTGTGGCTTTGGCAACTCGGGAGGGGGGCGGGGACTGGGAGCAACCGGTGGGCATCGCTTCTCGGCCTTTTGGCTAAGATCAAGTGTAGTTATTGGAGCAAGAGTTCGTGGCTGTGCTATAGAGGAGGCGGCGGAAGGAGTTGTTGGTGAGTGATCTTATCGGAACCGGAGGGCGTACAGTGGTTATTGGTCGTCTGGTTGGAGTCGGAAGGGCCTCGTTGGTGCGGATAGGGGCATAGGGGGCTTCGGTCCACTATGGCCCAGCAAGGGGAATTCTTTCAGCCCTCAGGGGGAGGGCTGAGGAATACGGTGCGGTTCTACTGGAAGGAGAGGGCGTTGGATATGATGGAGCGGGATGCTTTCATCCAGGATGTCCTTATTGACATTCTTAAAGTGGAGCCGGCGCAAGTTTGGTGCGTGCAGAAGAATATGGCGGAGGTGGCCTATGATGTAACAATGGAAATGGCAGGTGGCCATACGGAAGTAATGGAGAGGAGTAAGGCAAAAGCGGATGTGGATCTACTGGCTAATTTCAAGGTAGTGTCCTTGATGAACAGGGGGCACAAGGTCATTACGGTGCATGTCTACAACCCCTTTGTGGAGGACCAAACAATAGCAAGGTTTCTGGGCCGATATGGAAGGGTTTTCGAAGGGAGCAGGTTGCTCAGGGATGGTTTTGGGATTTGGACGGGGAAGCGGCAATTCCGGGTCATCCTCAAAGAAGATGAGAAGGGGTTTGATGGGTTTTGTCACCCCCCAGCGAACTTTGCTCTTGGAGCCGACAGGGGGTATCTTTATTACTCCGGGCAGCCAGGTTGGTGTAGACAGTGCGGGAAGTTTGGGCACGCGCCCGGGGGCTGTGAGAAGGTCAGGTGCTGGAGATGTGGGGGAGAAGGTCACATGGCGGCGGAATGTCCATTACCCAGGACTTGCAATGGATGTGGGAGCACTGAGCATATTCACCGGGACTGCCCAAAAGGGTCACGGAAATCATATGCGGAAGTGGCTGGGGCTAGGAAGGCCCTCGCTGAACCTGCTGTGCTGGCTGTACGATTGGATGGTTCGGTGGAGGGGGCTGGAGTGATTAAGCAGGGGGAGGTGGGGGGGATGGAGGCCGAGAAGGCATTTGGAAAGGGTATGGAGGTTAAGACGGCAGAGAGCAGGGCCGACCAGGGGATGGCGTGGGGAGAACGGGTGGAGATGGAGGAGCAGGCTGGTATGGAGGTCGTGGGGGCCAAAAGCAAGAGGGGTGATCTTGGTGAGGGGGAGAAGGCAGAGGTGGAGGAGTTGAGGGGGAAATCCAAAAAGAAGAGGAGGGGGATGGAAGGAGTGATAGGGGGTCCGGACGGTTCAGAAGAGAAGGGGAGGCGGGCCTTGGCTGTCGGGGTGGACCCAGCGCACCTGAGGTCGAAATTGCAGAGCCTGGAGGATGATGAGGACGACAAGAGGCCCAGGTCACCTGTTAGGGGGCCTGGGGATGACAGAGGAGGATTGGGGGGATGCAGCAGCTCTTCAGGGAGTGAGAGGGAATATGGGGTTACAACCCCGAATTCCATGCCTTACTTATCACCGCCAGAGGAAGTAGGCAGCAGTGTGGAGGAGGGGGACGGTGGGTTTGGAGGACTGGAGAAGAGCCAAGGACCAAGGTTGGAAAGGGACTGGGTTAGTTCAACATTGGAATCCTTGGAGGCAGGGAGCAAAGAAGAGGAGGCCTCCAGCAGGAGCATGGACGCTCAGTTTGGGCGGGGGTATAAAGAGAGGTTGGTTAAAAAATAAGGCTGGGAATGTTTGCGTGGGTGCCTGGGTAAAGGAATTAAAATGGAAATCATAACCTTGAATGTAAGGGGGTTAAGGAATGTTGTTAAGAGAGTGGCGGTTTTTGATTTTTTAAGGTCACGGAGGGCTGGGATTTACCTGTTGCAGGAAGTGCACTTGCGGGACAATTTGGACATCCTGAGCTTTGAGAGGCAATGGAAGAAGGGGCCCTCATTCTGGAGTGTAGGAGGGGTGCACTCTTCCGGAGTTGGGATTCTGTTTGGGGGTAAGGGGTTTTTGGTGGAGGAAGTATTTACGGTGGTGCAGGGGAGGGTATTGGGGGTGGAGTTTACATGGGGTGGGGGAAAATATAGGGTGGTTTGTGTATATGCACCTGTCATGAGCGCACTGAGGGTGGAGGTGTTTCAGGAATTGGGGAAAGTATGTTTTACAAATAGGTGTCTGGTGTTGGGGGGGGATTTCAATTTAGACTTGGGGGGTAACGCTGGTCAGAGGGCAGAGGAGTTGAAGAAGGTACTGGAGGAGCTGCGTTTGAAGGACTGCTATAGATTGTGTTGCCCGGGGGCAAGAGGGGATACCTGGTCTAACTCCAGGGGTGTGAGCAGTAGACTGGACTATGTGTTTGTCTCGCGTGAAGCCAACTGTGTTGCGGCGAGCATATTTCCGGTCTGGTTCTCAGATCACCAGGGCGTGGCTGTTACAATAGGTGGGGGGGAGTGGAGGTTTGGGGGGGGATACTGGAAGTTTAATGTGAAAGTGTTGGACGAAGTGGAGTTTTGCGAGCTGATGAGGCAGTATTTGCAGGTATGGGTAGAATTGAGAGGGGGGTGTGTGTCTGTTGTCGAGTGGTGGGAATGTGTCAAAGGAAAGATCCAGAGGCTTGTAATGGCGTACTGCAAAAGGAGGAGGGCCAGGGAAAGGTGGTGGGTGGATGGGCTACAGAGGAGTCTGGAATGGTTGTACGGTTGTGTTAATCGTGGGGGAGGATGGTATATGAGCAGTATTAGCAAAATTAAGAAATTATTAGCGGATTATCATGGGAGAAAGGCAAGGGAATATATATGTAAGGGAAAATATGCTGAACTAAGGGAGGACATGGTGGGGCTTTCCTCTTTTTTCAGGGAGGTAAAGTCAAGGCAGGGGAAAAAGTTAATTGAGGGGCTACGGGATGGCTCGGGCAGTGTCGTGAGGGATCCGGGAGGCCTGGTGAGGGTGGCCACGTCATTCTACAAAGAGCTTTTTACAGCAAGGGGGGTAGATAAGGATGGGAGCGGGAGATTTTTAGACAATCTAGGGGTGCGACTGTCGCGAGAGGAAAGGGAGAGGTTGGAGATGGAGTTTTCCCTGGAGGAATTAGAGCGGGCCCTGAGAGGAATGGCTAGGGGGAAGGTTCCGGGGATAGATGGGCTCCCTGTGGAGTTTTATTTATGCTTTTGGGACATTCTAGGGCCGGTTTTAGTGGAGGTGGGGAATGAGATGGTGCGGCGGGGGAGATTGGGAGGGAGCATGCGTGTGGGAGTTCTCTCCCTTTTGTATAAGAAGGGTGAGGTTGAGAATCTTGCCAACTGGCGCCCCCTGACGATGCTCTGTGCGGACTACAAGCTCTTTGCCAAGGTTTACACGGAGCGTCTGAAGAGGGTCATGGGGGTGCTTGTCTCTGAGGACCAGACGTGTGGGGTTCCAGGGCGCAGTGTGCTCTGGAACCTACAGCTAGTAAGAGACGTCATTGATTGGGCGGAGGATAGGAGGGTGTATTTGGGTCTGGTAGGATTGGACCAGGAGAAAGCGTTCGACAGGGTGGACCATGGTTTTTTGTTCAGGGTATTAGAAAGTATGGGGTTTGGGCCGGGGTTTTGTTCTGGGGTTAAAATGCTTTATTCGGGGGTGGGAAGTAGGGTCTGCGTGAACGGATTTCTTGGAAGATTTTTTGAACAGGGGTCAGGGGTAAGGCAGGGGTGTCCGCTTTCTCCGCTGCTCTATGTGTTGTATATGGAGCCTTTTGCGGCTGCGGTAAGGGCAGACCCTTTGGTGGAAGGGTTGTTAGTGCGTGGGGGTGGTGGGGGGGTGGTCAAATTATCCCAGTATGCGGATGACACCACCGTGTTTATGACAAGTGACAGATCCTTGTTGCGGGTGCTGGGTTGGCTGGAAGAGTTTGGGAGGGTGTCTGGGGCTTCGCTGAATGTAGGGAAATCTTCAGTAAAGTATGTGGGGGCATGGAGGGGAAGGGAGGATGTGGTGGGGGGACTGAGTCTGTGTCCAGGGCCGCTAAGGGTGTTGGGCGTGGATTTTGTCCCGCAGGGGGCGGCAAGGTTGAACTGGGAAGCTAGGTTAGGGAAAGCGAAGCAGAGGTTAGGTAAGTGGATGGGGAGAAGGCTATCGGTATCAGGGAAGGTGATGGTTGTTAAGATGGACGTGTTGCCAGCGCTGATGTATCTGGCCAGAGTTTTTCCACTCCCTCTGGGTATGAGGAGGGAGCTGACAAGGGCAGTGTTTCGGTTCATTTGGGGTGGGAGATATGAGTATGTGGGTAGAAGGGACATGTATAGGCCGGTGACGGAGGGAGGTAGGGGTGTGCCTCACCTTCCCCTAAAGTTTGACTGCGTGTATTATGCTAATCTGTGCAGTGCTCTAGGTGCGGAAGAACTGCATGTATCGCACTACTTTATTAGGCTGTGGTTTTCTTGGGGTAGGAGGGAGTTGGTGGGGGTGTGGAGGAATGATGTTCCTCGGGCCGAGAGGCTCCCTGTAAATTATAAGCAGGCTATAAGGTGGGGGAAAAAGCTTCCGCAGGATTTGGGGAGAGAGGTTTTATGCAGCCACCGGGCGCTGTATAAAATTTGTATTCAGAAGGAGTGGGAAGGCAGGGCAGTAGTGGGTGTCGGGGAGGAGGTGTGGGGGAGGGTCCAAATTAAGGGCCTCGATAACAGACTAAAGGACATAAACTGGTTGGCTGTATTTGGGCGGATGCCGGTGCGTGACGTTATGTACAGGCATAGACTGGCTAGGAGTGCAAAGTGTGTGAGGGGGGATTGTAAGGGGGAAGAAACCATCAGGCATGTGCTTTGGGACTGTTGGGCTGCACAGAGGGTGTGGCGGCGGGTGGGGCCCTTATTGGGGAAAATGGGAGGGGATTTTCAGTTGGATTTTTGGATTACCTCGGCCCTGTGTTTGGAGCTGGACGGGAGCGCCGGGAGTGGTGGAGGACGAGACGTCACGTTGCTCAGGTTTCTCTTCAAAACGAACAAATCTTTCGCCTTTTACTAAAGATTTCCGTGTAGAGGAAGACACCTGAGTTTGCACTATTTTTGGATGCTCCGTCTGCGGGATGGGGCAACTTTTTTTGTGTCCCAAGGAAAAGCAAGTATTCCTGGACTGTTATTAACCTGCTTATTACTCTGCTATTACTGCTTGGTTTCCTGTTTTCCTACGTGCTAGCAACTTGCTTAGCGAATGCCAGCTGTTTTACTTGGTCAGCGGTTGAGTAGGGAATAACAGGCAAGTAATCAGCAGTTTAACAACAGTCAGCTGCAGCTGCGGCAGCAAAGCATCGTGGGAGAGGTGGGCGGCACTTGGGGCGGAGTTCAACTGGGTCACATGTCCCACGGTTGTGGCTTTGGCAACTCGGGAGGGGGGCGGGGACTGGGAGCAACCGGTGGGCATCGCTTCTCGGCCTTTTGGCTAAGATCAAGTGTAGTATCTGTTCTTATCAGTTTAATATCTGATACGTCCCCTACCCGGGGACTTCAATATTAAGCCGATTTTTGGAACAGGGAGCCGGAGAAGGGGCTTGCTCCAACCGCTCCACGCATCGACCCGGTATTGCAGTACATTCGGGAACGGTGCTCCTCTCCATGTTTTGTGCTAAAGAAAGAGTCACTTTTGTATATCTCCTCTTATCGGTGAAAGACTGTCGCGCTGAAATGATATGCCGGGCATTGTCTCGGATTATTCTTTGGTTTCCTTTTTAGTTTGTTTGCAGTTTTCCCTCTGTCCCTAGCCACCCCTCAGCCCCTCGGGCAGCGGATTACCTCGGCCCTGTGTTTGGAGCTGGACGGGAGCGCCGGGAGTGGTGGAGGACGAGACGTCACGTTGCTCAGGTTTCTCTTCAAAACGAACAAATCTTTCGCCTTTTACTAAAGATTTCCGTGTAGAGGAAAACACCTGAGTTTGCACTATTTTTGGATGCTCCGTCTGCGGGATGGGGCAACTTTTTTTGTGTCCCAAGGAAAAGCAAGTATTCCTGGACTGTTATTAACCTGCTTATTACTCTGCTATTACTGCTTGGTTTCCTGTTTTCCTACGTGCTAGCAACTTGCTTAGCGAATGCCAGCTGTTTTACTTGGTCAGCGGTTGAGTAGGGAATAACAGGCAAGTAATCAGCAGTTTAACAACAGTCAGCTGCAGCTGCGGCAGCAAAGCATCGTGGGAGAGGTGGGCGGCACTTGGGGCGGAGTTCAACTGGGTCACATGTCCCACGGTTGTGGCTTTGGCAACTCGGGAGGGGGGCGGGGACTGGGAGCAACCGGTGGGCATCGCTTCTCGGCCTTTTGGCTAAGATCAAGTGTAGTATCTGTTCTTATCAGTTTAATATCTGATACGTCCCCTACCCGGGGACTTCAATATTAAGCCGATTTTTGGAACAGGGAGCCGGAGAAGGGGCTTGCTCCAACCGCTCCACGCATCGACCCGGTATTGCAGTACATTCGGGAACGGTGCTCCTCTCCATGTTTTGTGCTAAAGAAAGAGTCACTTTTGTATATCTCCTCTTATCGGTGAAAGACTGTCGCGCTGAAATGATATGCCGGGCATTGTCTCGGATTATTCTTTGGTTTCCTTTTTAGTTTGTTTGCAGTTTTCCCTCTGTCCCTAGCCACCCCTCAGCCCCTCGGGCAGCGGATTACCTCGGCCCTGTGTTTGGAGCTGGACGGGAGCGCCGGGAGTGGTGGAGGACAAGACGTCACGTTGCTCAGGTTTCTCTTCAAAACGAACAAATCTTTCGCCTTTTACTAAAGATTTCCGTGTAGAGGAAGACACCTGAGTTTGCACTATTTTTGGATGCTCCGTCTGCGGGATGGGGCAACTTTTTTTGTGTCCCAAGGAAAAGCAAGTATTCCTGGACTGTTATTAACCTGCTTATTACTCTGCTATTACTGCTTGGTTTCCTGTTTTCCTACGTGCTAGCAACTTGCTTAGCGAATGCCAGCTGTTTTACTTGGTCAGCGGTTGAATAGGGAATAACAGGCAAGTAATCAGCAGTTTAACAACAGTCAGCTGCAGCTGCGGCAGCAAAGCATCGTGGGAGAGGTGGGCGGCACTTGGGGCGGAGTTCAACTGGGTCACATGTCCCACGGTTGTGGCTTTGGCAACTCGGGAGGGGGGCGGGGACTGGGAGCAACCGGTGGGCATCGCTTCTCGGCCTTTTGGCTAAGATCAAGTGTAGTATCTGTTCTTATCAGTTTAATATCTGATACGTCCCCTACCCGGGGACTTCAATATTAAGCCGATTTTTGGAACAGGGAGCCGGAGAAGGGGCTTGCTCCAACCGCTCCACGCATCGACCCGGTATTGCAGTACATTCGGGAACGGTGCTCCTCTCCATGTTTTGTGCTAAAGAAAGAGTCACTTTTGTATATCTCCTCTTATCGGTGAAAGACTGTCGCGCTGAAATGATATGCCGGGCATTGTCTCGGATTATTCTTTGGTTTCCTTTTTAGTTTGTTTGCAGTTTTCCCTCTGTCCCTAGCCACCCCTCAGCCCCTCGGGCAGCGGATTACCTCGGCCCTGTGTTTGGAGCTGGACGGGAGCGCCGGGAGTGGTGGAGGACGAGACGTCACGTTGCTCAGGTTTCTCTTCAAAACGAACAAATCTTTCGCCTTTTACTAAAGATTTCCGTGTAGAGGAAGACACCTGAGTTTGCACTATTTTTGGATGCTCCGTCTGCGGGATGGGGCAACTTTTTTTGTGTCCCAAGGAAAAGCAAGTATTCCTGGACTGTTATTAACCTGCTTATTACTCTGCTATTACTGCTTGGTTTCCTGTTTTCCTACGTGCTAGCAACTTGCTTAGCGAATGCCAGCTGTTTTACTTGGTCAGCGGTTGAGTAGGGAATAACAGGCAAGTAATCAGCAGTTTAACAACAGTCAGCTGCAGCTGCGGCAGCAAAGCATCGTGGGAGAGGTGGGCGGCACTTGGGGCGGAGTTCAACTGGGTCACATGTCCCACGGTTGTGGCTTTGGCAACTCGGGAGGGGGGCGGGGACTGGGAGCAACCGGTGGGCATCGCTTCTCGGCCTTTTGGCTAAGATCAAGTGTAGTATCTGTTCTTATCAGTTTAATATCTGATACGTCCCCTACCCGGGGACTTCAATATTAAGCCGATTTTTGGAACAGGGAGCCGGCGAAGGGGCTTGCTCCAACCGCTCCACGCATCGACCCGGTATTGCAGTACATTCGGGAACGGTGCTCCTCTCCATGTTTTGTGCTAAAGAAAGAGTCACTTTTGTATATCTCCTCTTATCGGTGAAAGACTGTCGCGCTGAAATGATATGCCGGGCATTGTCTCGGATTATTCTTTGGTTTCCTTTTTAGTTTGTTTGCAGTTTTCCCTCTGTCCCTAGCCACCCCTCAGCCCCTCGGGCAGCGGATTACCTCGGCCCTGTGTTTGGAGCTGGACGGGAGCGCCGGGAGTGGTGGAGGACGAGACGTCACGTTGCTCAGGTTTCTCTTCAAAACGAACAAATCTTTCGCCTTTTACTAAAGATTTCCGTGTAGAGGAAGACACCTGAGTTTGCACTATTTTTGGATGCTCCGTCTGCGGGATGGGGCAACTTTTTTTGTGTCCCAAGGAAAAGCAAGTATTCCTGGACTGTTATTAACCTGCTTATTACTCTGCTATTACTGCTTGGTTTCCTGTTTTCCTACGTGCTAGCAACTTGCTTAGCGAATGCCAGCTGTTTTACTTGGTCAGCGGTTGAGTAGGGAATAACAGGCAAGTAATCAGCAGTTTAACAACAGTCAGCTGCAGCTGCGGCAGCAAAGCATCGTGGGAGAGGTGGGCGGCACTTGGGGCGGAGTTCAACTGGGTCACATGTCCCACGGTTGTGGCTTTGGCAACTCGGGAGGGGGGCGGGGACTGGGAGCAACCGGTGGGCATCGCTTCTCGGCCTATTGGCTAAGATCAAGTGTAGTAAGACCGCCCCAGCTGTAGAGGGCGGTCCTACACTGGGGTCTGTTACATCTAGGGAAAGCGAGGGGGGAGCCTTATGGGCTGTCCTCAATGAGTTACTGGAGAGACCTGGAGGGACCGGCTCGAGACGGTGTTACTCCAGGCTTTGGAGGACCCCAGGAGAAATTGAGGACCCCCAGCTCCGGCTGGGGGTGGCGAGGAACCGAGGACCCCCAGCTCCGGCTGGGGGTGGCGAGGAACCGAGGACCCCCAGCTCCGGCTGGGGGTGGCGAGGAACCGAGGACCCCCAGCTGGAGCTGGGGGTGGCGAGAACCCGAGAATTTGAGGACCCCCAGCTGGAGCTGGGGGTGGCGAGAAACCGAGGGCCCCCAGCTCCGGCTGGGGGTGGCGAGGAACCGAGGACCCCCAGCTCCGGCTGGGGGTGACGAGAAACCGAGGACCCCCAGCTGGAGCTGGGGGTGGCGAGGAACCGAGGACCCCAGCTGGAGCTGGGGGAATGAGGAAACCGAGTATCGGAAAAGAAATGGATTGGATTTACGGAGCTGGAAGATATGGACTGGATTATGGACTGGGTTATGGACTTGATTTGGACTTGGTAACCGGATTGTGAAATGTTGTGTGGATGTAGTCTTGTATTGTACTTGTTATTGTTATTGCAATGATATAATAAACTTTTTTCAAAAAAAAAAAAAAAAAAAAATCTGTTCTTATCAGTTTAATATCTGATACGTCCCCTACCCGGGGACTTCAATATTAAGCTGATTTTTGGAACAGGGAGCCGGAGAAGGGGCTTGCTCCAACCGCTCCACGCATCGACCCGGTATTGCAGTACATTCGGGAACGGTGCTCCTCTCCATGTTTTGTGCTAAAGAAAGAGTCACTTTTGTATATCTCCTCTTATCGGTGAAAGACTGTCGCGCTGAAATGATATGCCGGGCATTGTCTCGGATTATTCTTTGGTTTCCTTTTTAGTTTGTTTGCAGTTTTCCCTCTGTCCCTAGCCACCCCTCAGCCCCTCGGGCAGCGGATTACCTCGGCCCTGTGTTTGGAGCTGGACGGGAGCGCCGGGAGTGGTGGAGGACGAGACGTCACGTTGCTCAGGTTTCTCTTCAAAACGAACAAATCTTTCGCCTTTTACTAAAGATTTCCGTGTAGAGGAAGACACCTGAGTTTGCACTATTTTTGGATGCTCCGTCTGCGGGATGGGGCAACTTTTTTTGTGTCCCAAGGAAAAGCAAGTATTCCTGGACTGTTATTAACCTGCTTATTACTCTGCTATTACTGCTTGGTTTCCTGTTTTCCTACGTGCTAGCAACTTGCTTAGCGAATGCCAGCTGTTTTACTTGGTCAGCGGTTGAGTAGGGAATAACAGGCAAGTAATCAGCAGTTTAACAACAGTCAGCTGCAGCTGCGGCAGCAAAGCATCGTGGGAGAGGTGGGCGGCACTTGGGGCGGAGTTCAACTGGGTCACATGTCCCACGGTTGTGGCTTTGGCAACTCGGGAGGGGGGCGGGGACTGGGAGCAACCGGTGGGCATCGCTTCTCGGCCTTTTGGCTAAGATCAAGTGTAGTTATTGGAGCAAGAGTTCGTGGCTGTGCTATAGAGGAGGCGGCGGAAGGAGTTGTTGGTGAGTGATCTTATCGGAACCGGAGGGCGTACAGTGGTTATTGGTCGTCTGGTTGGAGTCGGAAGGGCCTCGTTGGTGCGGATAGGGGCATAGGGGGCTTCGGTCCACTATGGCCCAGCAAGGGGAATTCTTTCAGCCCTCAGGGGGAGGGCTGAGGAATACGGTGCGGTTCTACTGGAAGGAGAGGGCGTTGGATATGATGGAGCGGGATGCTTTCATCCAGGATGTCCTTATTGACATTCTTAAAGTGGAGCCGGCGCAAGTTTGGTGCGTGCAGAAGAATATGGCGGAGGTGGCCTATGATGTAACAATGGAAATGGCAGGTGGCCATACGGAAGTAATGGAGAGGAGTAAGGCAAAAGCGGATGTGGATCTACTGGCTAATTTCAAGGTAGTGTCCTTGATGAACAGGGGGCACAAGGTCATTACGGTGCATGTCTACAATCCCTTTGTGGAGGACCAAACAATAGCAAGGTTTCTGGGCCGATATGGAAGAGTTTTCGAAGGGAGCAGGTTGCTCAGGGATGGTTTTGGGATTTGGACGGGGAAGCGGCAATTCCGGGTCATCCTCAAAGAAGATGAGAAGGGGTTTGATGGGTTTTGTCACCCCCCAGCGAACTTTGCTCTTGGAGCCGACAGGGGGTATCTTTATTACTCCGGGCAGCCAGGTTGGTGTAGACAGTGCGGGAAGTTTGGGCACGCGCCCGGGGGCTGTGAGAAGGTTAGGTGCTGGAGATGTGGGGGAGAAGGTCACATGGCGGCGGAATGTCCATTACCCAGGACTTGCAATGGATGTGGGAGCACTGAGCATATTCACCGGGACTGCCCAAAAGGGTCACGGAAATCATATGCGGAAGTGGCTGGGGCTAGGAAGGCCCTCGCTGAACCTGCTGTGCTGGCTGTACGATTGGATGGTTCGGTGGAGGGGGCTGGAGTGATTAAGCAGGGGGAGGTGGGGGGGATGGAGGCCGAGAAGGCATTTGGAAATGGTATGGAGGTTAAGACGGCAGAGAGCAGGGCCGACCAGGGGATGGCGTGGGGAGAACGGGTGGAGATGGAGGAGCAGGCTGGTATGGAGGTCGTGGGGGCCAAAAGCAAGAGGGGTGATCTTGGTGAGGGGGAGAAGGCAGAGGTGGAGGAGTTGAGGGGGAAATCCAAAAAGAAGAGGAGGGGGATGGAAGGAGTGATAGGGGGTCCGGACGGTTCAGAAGAGAAGGGGAGGCGGGCCTTGGCTGTCGGGGTGGATCCAGCACACCTGAGGTCGAAATTGCAGAGCCTGGAGGATGATGAGGACGACAAGAGGCCCAGGTCACCTGTTAGGGGGCCTGGGGATGACAGAGGAGGATTGGGGGGATGCAGCAGCTCTTCAGGGAGTGAGAGGGAATATGGGGTTACAACCCCGAATTCCATGCCTTACTTATCACCGCCAGAGGAAGTAGGCAGCAGTGTGGAGGAGGGGGACGGTGGGTTTGGAGGACTGGAGAAGAGCCAAGGACCAAGGTTGGAAAGGGACTGGGTTAGTTCAACATTGGAATCCTTGGAGGCAGGGAGCAAAGAAGAGGAGGCCTCCAGCAGGAGCATGGACGCTCAGTTTGGGCGGGGGTATAAAGAGAGGTTGGTTAAAAAATAAGGCTGGGAATGTTTGCGTGGGTGCCTGGGTAAAGGAATTAAAATGGAAATCATAACCTTGAATGTAAGGGGGTTAAGGAATGTTGTTAAGAGAGTGGCGGTTTTTGATTTTTTAAGGTCACGGAGGGCTGGGATTTACCTGTTGCAGGAAGTGCACTTGCGGGACAATTTGGACATCCTGAGCTTTGAGAGGCAATGGAAGAAGGGGCCCTCATTCTGGAGTGTAGGAGGGGTGCACTCTTCCGGAGTTGGGTTTCTGTGTGGGGGTAGGGGGTGTGTGGTGGAGAAATTTTTCAGGGTGGGGGGGGGGAGGGTATGGGGGTTGGATTTTAGATGGGGTGGGGGAAAATATAGGGTGGTTTGTGTATATGCACCTGTCATGAGCGCACTGAGGGTGGAGGTGTTTCAGGAATTGGGGAAAGTATGTTTTACAAATAGGTGTCTGGTGTTGGGGGGGGATTTCAATTTAGACTTGGGGGGTAAGGCTGATCAGAGTGCAGAGGAGTTGAAGAAGGTACTGGAGGGGCTGCGTTTGAAGGACTGCTATAGATTGTGTTGCCCGGGGGCAAGAGGGGATACCTGGTCTAACTCCAGGGGTGTGAGCAGTAGACTGGACAATGTGTTTGTCTCGCGTGAAGCCAACTGTGTTGCGGCGAGCATATTTCCGGTCTGGTATTCAGATCACCAGGGCGTGACTGTCACAATAGGTGGGGGGGAGTGGAGGTTTGGGGGGGGATACTGGAAGTTTAATGTGAAAGTGTTGGACGAAGTGGAGTTTTGCGAGCTGATGAGGCAGTATTTGCAGGTATGGGTAGAATTGAGAGGGGGGTGTGTGTCTGTTGTCGAGTGGTGGGAATGTGTCAAAGGAAAGATCCAGAGGCTTGTAATGGCGTACTGCAAAAGGAGGAGGGCCAGGGAAAGGTGGTGGGTGGATGGGCTACAGAGGAGTCTGGAATGGTTGTACGGTTGTGTTAATCGTGGGTGAGGATGGTATATGAGCAGTATTAGCAAAATTAAGAAATTATTAGCGGATTATCATGGGAGAAAGGCAAGGGAATATATATGTAAGGGAAAATATGCTGAACTAAGGGAGGACATGGTGGGGCTTTCCTCTTTTTTCAGGGAGGTAAAGTCAAGGCAGGGGAAAAAGTTAATTGAGGGGCTACGGGATGGCTCGGGCAGTGTCGTGAGGGATCCGGGAGGCCTGGTGAGGGTGGCCACGTCATTCTACAAAGAGCTTTTTACAGCAAGGGGGGTAGATAAGGATGGGAGCGGGAGATTTTTAGACAATCTAGGGGTGCGACTGTCGCGAGAGGAAAGGGAGAGGTTGGAGATGGAGTTTTCCCTGGAGGAATTAGAGCGGGCCCTGAGAGGAATGGCTAGGGGGAAGGTTCCGGGGATAGATGGGCTCCCTGTGGAGTTTTATTTATGCTTTTGGGACATTCTAGGGCCGGTTTTAGTGGAGGTGGGGAATGAGATGGTGCGGCGGGGGAGATTGGGAGGGAGCATGCGTGTGGGAGTTCTCTCCCTTTTGTATAAGAAGGGTGAGGTTGAGAATCTTGCCAACTGGCGCCCCCTGACGATGCTCTGTGCGGACTACAAGCTCTTTGCCAAGGTCTACACGGAGCGTCTGAAGGGGGTCATGGGGGTGCTTGTCTCTGAGGACCAGACGTGTGGGGTTCCAGGGCGCAGTGTGCTCTGGAACCTACAGCTAGTAAGAGACGTCATTGATTGGGCGGAGGATAGGAGGGTGTACTTGGGTCTGGTAGGATTGGACCAGGAGAAAGCGTTCGACAGGGTGGACCATGGTTTTTTGTTCAGGGTATTAGAAAGTATGGGGTTTGGGCCGGGGTTTTGTTCTGGGGTTAAAATGCTTTATTCGGGGGTGGGAAGTAGGGTCTGCGTGAACGGATTTCTTGGAAGATTTTTTGAACAGGGGTCAGGGGTAAGGCAGGGGTGTCCGCTTTCTCCGCTGCTCTATGTGTTGTATATGGAGCCTTTTGCGGCTGCGGTAAGGGCAGACCCTTTGGTGGAAGGGTTGTTAGTGCCTGGGGGTGGGGGGCGGCCGGTCAAATTATCCCAGTATGCGGATGACACCACCGTGTTTATGACAAGTGACAGATCCTTGTTGCGGGTGCTGGGTTGGCTGGAAGAGTTTGGGAGGGTGTCTGGGGCTTCGCTGAATGTAGGGAAATCTTCAGTAAAGTATGTGGGGGCATGGAGGGGAAGGGAGGATGTGGTGGGGGGACTGAGTCTGTGTCCAGGGCCGCTAAGGGTGTTGGGCGTGGATTTTGTCCCGCAGGGGGCGGCAAGGTTGAACTGGGAAGCTAGGTTAGGGAAAGCGAAGCAGAGGTTAGGTAAGTGGATGGGGAGAAGGCTATCGGTATCAGGGAAGGTGATGGTTGTTAAGATGGACGTGTTGCCAGCGCTGATGTATCTGGCCAGAGTTTTTCCACTCCCTCTGGGTATGAGGAGGGAGCTGACAAGGGCAGTGTTTCGGTTCATTTGGGGTGGGAGATATGAGTATGTGGGTAGAAGGGACATGTATAGGCCGGTGACGGAGGGAGGTAGGGGTGTGCCTCACCTTCCCCTAAAGTTTGACTGCGTGTATTATGCTAATCTGTGCAGTGCTCTAGGTGCGGAAGAACTGCATGTATCGCACTACTTTATTAGGCTGTGGTTTTCTTGGGGTAGGAGGGAGTTGGTGGGGGTGTGGAGGAATGATGTTCCTCGGGCCGAGAGGCTCCCTGTAAATTATAAGCAGGCTATAAGGTGGGGGAAAAAGCTTCCGCAGGATTTGGGGAGAGAGGTTTTATGCAGCCACCGGGCGCTGTATAAAATTTGTATTCAGAAGGAGTGGGAAGGCAGGGCAGTAGTGGGTGTCGGGGAGGAGGTGTGGGGGAGGGTCCAAATTAAGGGCCTCGATAACAGACTAAAGGACATAAACTGGTTGGCTGTATTTGGGCGGATGCCGGTGCGTGACGTTATGTACAGGCATAGACTGGCTAGGAGTGCAAAGTGTGTGAGGGGGGATTGTAAGGGGGAAGAAACCATCAGGCATGTGCTTTGGGACTGTTGGGCTGCACAGAGGGTGTGGCGGCGGGTGGGGCCCTTATTGGGGAAAATGGGAGGGGATTTTCAGTTAGATTTTGGCAGAGTATTGAGGGGCTGGAGGAGGATGGAGGATAAGCAGACCTTCTTTTTCAGGATGTTGGTGATCAGTTTGGTGAAAGGGGGGATTGGGGAGGCCAGGGCCGCTTTGGTGAGGGCAGGTGTGGATTGGGGCCCAGAGGGGGTTCACAGGAGGGTGGAGGCAGATCTGAAGGGGAGGATGAGGGAGGACGCAGTGCATTTAGGGTATCATGCTGCGAAGGAGAGATGGAAGGGGTTGTATATGATTTAAACAGTGGGAGAAATTGTGTTGTGGGATCATAAGTATGTGTGAATATTGTAAATAAAGGGGTTGTGTGAGAGTTGTAACTAGGTTATATGTGTATGTTGGCATTGTAAATAAAGGGGATGTGGAGATCACGATGATGGGTTATGGCGACCTTTACAGGGAGATGGCCTCGGAAATCAAGGGGTTAAAGAGGACCCAGGTTGGAGGCGTCGATGATCGGGTGCGCAATGTTAATTGTGTGGTGGAAGGAGTCATGAGCTGAGTGATTTGGGAAAAAAAAAAAAGAAGGAAAAAAAAAAAAAAAAAAAAAAACAAAAAAAAAATCTGTTCTTATCAGTTTAATATCTGATACGTCCCCTACCCGGGGACTTCAATATTAAGCCGATTTTTGGAACAGGGAGCCGGAGAAGGGGCTTGCTCCAACCGCTCCACGCATCGACCCGGTATTGCAGTACATTCGGGAACGGTGCTCCTCTCCATGTTTTGTGCTAAAGAAAGAGTCACTTTTGTATATCTCCTCTTATCGGTGAAAGACTGTCGCGCTGAAATGATATGCCGGGCATTGTCTCGGATTATTCTTTGGTTTCCTTTTTAGTTTGTTTGCAGTTTTCCCTCTGTCCCTAGCCACCCCTCAGCCCCTCGGGCAGCGGATTACCTCGGCCCTGTGTTTGGAGCTGGACGGGAGCGCCGGGAGTGGTGGAGGACGAGACGTCACGTTGCTCAGGTTTCTCTTCAAAACGAACAAATCTTTCGCCTTTTACTAAAGATTTCCGTGTAGAGGAAGACACCTGAGTTTGCACTATTTTTGGATGCTCCGTCTGCGGGATGGGGCAACTTTTTTTGTGTCCCAAGGAAAAGCAAGTATTCCTGGACTGTTATTAACCTGCTTATTACTCTGCTATTACTGCTTGGTTTCCTGTTTTCCTACGTGCTAGCAACTTGCTTAGCGAATGCCAGCTGTTTTACTTGGTCAGCGGTTGAGTAGGGAATAACAGGCAAGTAATCAGCAGTTTAACAACAGTCAGCTGCAGCTGCGGCAGCAAAGCATCGTGGGAGAGGTGGGCGGCACTTGGGGCGGAGTTCAACTGGGTCACATGTCCCACGGTTGTGGCTTTGGCAACTCGGGAGGGGGGCGGGGACTGGGAGCAACCGGTGGGCATCGCTTCTCAGCCTTTTGGCTAAGATCAAGTGTAGTATCTGTTCTTATCAGTTTAATATCTGATACGTCCCCTACCCGGGGACTTCAATATTAAGCCGATTTTTGGAACAGGGAGCCGGAGAAGGGGCTTGCTCCAACCGCTCCACGCATCGACCCGGTATTGCAGTACATTCGGGAACGGTGCTCCTCTGCATGTTTTGTGCTAAAGAAAGAGTCACTTTTGTATATCTCCTCTTATCAGTGAAAGACTGTCGCGCTGAAATGATATGCCGGGCATTGTCTCGGATTATTCTTTGGTTTCCTTTTTAGTTTGTTTGCAGTTTTCCCTCTGTCCCTAGCCACCCCTCAGCCCCTCGGGCAGCGGATTACCTCGGCCCTGTGTTTGGAGCTGGACGGGAGCGCCGGGAGTGGTGGAGGACGAGACGTCACGTTGCTCAGGTTTCTCTTCAAAACGAACAAATCTTTCGCCTTTTACTAAAGATTTCCGTGTAGAGGAAGACACCTGAGTTTGCACTATTTTTGGATGCTCCGTCTGCGGGATGGGGCAACTTTTTTTGTGTCCCAAGGAAAAGCAAGTATTCCTGGACTGTTATTAACCTGCTTATTACTCTGCTATTACTGCTTGGTTTCCTGTTTTCCTACGTGCTAGCAACTTGCTTAGCGAATGCCAGCTGTTTTACTTGGTCAGCGGTTGAGTAGGGAATAACAGGCAAGTAATCAGCAGTTTAACAACAGTCAGCTGCAGCTGCGGCAGCAAAGCATCGTGGGAGAGGTGGGCGGCACTTGGGGCGGAGTTCAACTGGGTCACATGTCCCACGGTTGTGGCTTTGGCAACTCGGGAGGGGGGCGGGGACTGGGAGCAACCGGTGGGCATCGCTTCTCGGCCTTTTGGCTAAGATCAAGTGGTGCGGGAAGGCGGAAGGGAGACCTTCAGAGAGAGAGACGGAGAGAAGACAGCGGATGGAGAGGACGGAGAGGATGGAGAGAATCGAGAGGAAGAGGAATTCGGTGCGGTTGGTGGTGAAGGACCTGGCGGCTCTACCGAAGATCCTTCGAGACCGTGATCGATTTGTGGAGCAAGTTCTGCTTAAGTTTTTTAAGATCCAGGTAGCAGAAATTTTCTGCTTCCAGGGGAGCTACGCCAGAAGGGGCTTTGACCTCACATTTTGTGAGAGAAGCTCCTTTCTGAGGTTCCGGAAGAACTGGGAGAAAGGGCCGGCAGACCACGACCTGAAGAGGGCGTACGAGCTGGTGGACCTGGACCGAGATGGGCGGAGGACGATCACCGTCCAAATGTACAACCCCTTCGTCCCGGAGGGGGAGATTGCTGGCTTCCTGGGGAAGTACGGGAAGGTGGAGTCCATGACGGAGGTGCGGGACCGGTTCGGCATCTGGACGGGGTTCCGCCGGTACCAGGTGCTGCTGCGGGAGGATGTGGAGGGGTTTGAGGGCTTTGCCCACCCGCCCCCCATCTTCTCCATAGAGAAAGAGAGAGGCGTGTTATTTTACGCGCAGCAGCCCAAATTCTGCAGGCAGTGCCTGGGGTTTGGGCACAAGGCGGAGGGCTGCTTAATTTTGCGGTGCCTCAATTGTTCTGAGGAAGGACATTTAAGGAGAGACTGTGAGAAGCCTTGGGGTCGTGCTTCCGCACCAGCGGGAGCACGTAAGGCTAAAGAGAAGAAGGAGGCCAGGAAAAAGCAGAGTGCCAAGGAGCAGGTGGCAGAGGCCACCAAGGAGGCGGGGCCAGCATTGCCGGCTCTGCAGGAGAAGGAGAGTGAGGGGACAGCACCTGGCGCTGCTCCTGCTCAGGAGGAGGACGTGGAGGAGATGGAGGTGGTCGCAGCCTCCAGTAAAAGGAAGTTGGACAGAGGGAAGGAGGAAGAGAGAGGGATTGTGGTACAGCATAAGCCGCGTTTGCCCCCCGTGCGGCTGGCTGTTTTAAGAGGGTTTGAGTCTCCTGAGGGTAACACCGATCCGGTGTTTCCCGAGGGAGTAGAAGCTAATGAAAAAGAATATTTAGAAAGTGTTGTAAAATAAGATTGTTAAAGATGGATAGAGGATTTTGTGTTGTGTTGTTTTTGTGTTTTTTGTGCTGTTAGTGATGTATTGTGAGGATTTGTGATTGGTGTGTTGTAAATTGTGTGATGTTGTGCTGTTTAATAAACTTGAAATATAAAAAAAAAATCTGTTCTTATCAGTTTAATATCTGATACGTCCCCTACCCGGGGACTTCAATATTAAGCCGATTTTTGGAACAGGGAGCCGGAGAAGGGGCTTGCTCCAACCGCTCCACGCATCGACCCGGTATTGCAGTACATTCGGGAACGGTGCTCCTCTCCATGTTTTGTGCTAAAGAAAGAGTCACTTTTGTATATCTCCTCTTATCGGTGAAAGACTGTCGCGCTGAAATGATATGCCGGGCATTGTCTCGGATTATTCTTTGGTTTCCTTTTTAGTTTGTTTGCAGTTTTCCCTCTGTCCCTAGCCACCCCTCAGCCCCTCGGGCAGCGGATTACCTCGGCCCTGTGTTTGGAGCTGGACGGGAGCGCCGGGAGTGGTGGAGGACGAGACGTCACGTTGCTCAGGTTTCTCTTCAAAACGAACAAATCTTTCGCCTTTTACTAAAGATTTCCGTGTAGAGGAAGACACCTGAGTTTGCACTATTTTTGGATGCTCCGTCTGCGGGATGGGGCAACTTTTTTTGTGTCCCAAGGAAAAGCAAGTATTCCTGGACTGTTATTAACCTGCTTATTACTCTGCTATTACTGCTTGGTTTCCTGTTTTCCTACGTGCTAGCAACTTGCTTAGCGAATGCCAGCTGTTTTACTTGGTCAGCGGTTGAGTAGGGAATAACAGGCAAGTAATCAGCAGTTTAACAACAGTCAGCTGCAGCTGCGGCAGCAAAGCATCGTGGGAGAGGTGGGCGGCACTTGGGGCGGAGTTCAACTGGGTCACATGTCCCACGGTTGTGGCTTTGGCAACTCGGGAGGGGGGCGGGGACTGGGAGCAACCGGTGGGCATCGCTTCTCGGCCTTTTGGCTAAGATCAAGTGTAGTATCTGTTCTTATCAGTTTAATATCTGATACGTCCCCTACCCGGGGACTTCAATATTAAGCCGATTTTTGGAACAGGGAGCCGGAGAAGGGGCTTGCTCCAACCGCTCCACGCATCGACCCGGTATTGCAGTACATTCGGGAACGGTGCTCCTCTCCATGTTTTGTGCTAAAGAAAGAGTCACTTTTGTATATCTCCTCTTATCGGTGAAAGACTGTCGCGCTGAAATGATATGCCGGGCATTGTCTCGGATTATTCTTTGGTTTCCTTTTTAGTTTGTTTGCAGTTTTCCCTCTGTCCCTAGCCACCCCTCAGCCCCTCGGGCAGCGGATTACCTCGGCCCTGTGTTTGGAGCTGGACGGGAGCGCCGGGAGTGGTGGAGGACGAGACGTCACGTTGCTCAGGTTTCTCTTCAAAACGAACAAATCTTTCGCCTTTTACTAAAGATTTCCGTGTAGAGGAAGACACCTGAGTTTGCACTATTTTTGGATGCTCCGTCTGCGGGATGGGGCAACTTTTTTTGTGTCCCAAGGAAAAGCAAGTATTCCTGGACTGTTATTAACCTGCTTATTACTCTGCTATTACTGCTTGGTTTCCTGTTTTCCTACGTGCTAGCAACTTGCTTAGCGAATGCCAGCTGTTTTACTTGGTCAGCGGTTGAGTAGGGAATAACAGGCAAGTAATCAGCAGTTTAACAACAGTCAGCTGCAGCTGCGGCAGCAAAGCATCGTGGGAGAGGTGGGCGGCACTTGGGGCGGAGTTCAACTGGGTCACATGTCCCACGGTTGTGGCTTTGGCAACTCGGGAGGGGGGCGGGGACTGGGAGCAACCGGTGGGCATCGCTTCTCGGCCTTTTGGCTAAGATCAAGTGTAGTATCTGTTCTTATCAGTTTAATATCTGATACGTCCCCTACCCGGGGACTTCAATATTAAGCCGATTTTTGGAACAGGGAGCCGGAGAAGGGGCTTGCTCCAACCGCTCCACGCATCGACCCGGTATTGCAGTACATTCGGGAACGGTGCTCCTCTCCATGTTTTGTGCTAAAGAAAGAGTCACTTTTGTATATCTCCTCTTATCGGTGAAAGACTGTCGCGCTGAAATGATATGCCGGGCATTGTCTCGGATTATTCTTTGGTTTCCTTTTTAGTTTGTTTGCAGTTTTCCCTCTGTCCCTAGCCACCCCTCAGCCCCTCGGGCAGCGGATTACCTCGGCCCTGTGTTTGGAGCTGGACGGGAGCGCCGGGAGTGGTGGAGGACGAGACGTCACGTTGCTCAGGTTTCTCTTCAAAACGAACAAATCTTTCGCCTTTTACTAAAGATTTCCGTGTAGAGGAAGACACCTGAGTTTGCACTATTTTTGGATGCTCCGTCTGCGGGATGGGGCAACTTTTTTTGTGTCCCAAGGAAAAGCAAGTATTCCTGGACTGTTATTAACCTGCTTATTACTCTGCTATTACTGCTTGGTTTCCTGTTTTCCTACGTGCTAGCAACTTGCTTAGCGAATGCCAGCTGTTTTACTTGGTCAGCGGTTGAGTAGGGAATAACAGGCAAGTAATCAGCAGTTTAACAACAGTCAGCTGCAGCTGCGGCAGCAAAGCATCGTGGGAGAGGTGGGCGGCACTTGGGGCGGAGTTCAACTGGGTCACATGTCCCACGGTTGTGGCTTTGGCAACTCGGGAGGGGGGCGGGGACTGGGAGCAACCGGTGGGCATCGCTTCTCGGCCTTTTGGCTAAGATCAAGTGTAGTATCTGTTCTTATCAGTTTAATATCTGATACGTCCCCTACCCGGGGACTTCAATATTAAGCCGATTTTTGGAACAGGGAGCCGGAGAAGGGGCTTGCTCCAACCGCTCCACGCATCGACCCGGTATTGCAGTACATTCGGGAACGGTGCTCCTCTCCATGTTTTGTGCTAAAGAAAGAGTCACTTTTGTATATCTCCTCTTATCGGTGAAAGACTGTCGCGCTGAAATGATATGCCGGGCATTGTCTCGGATTATTCTTTGGTTTCCTTTTTAGTTTGTTTGCAGTTTTCCCTCTGTCCCTAGCCACCCCTCAGCCCCTCGGGCAGCGGATTACCTCGGCCCTGTGTTTGGAGCTGGACGGGAGCGCCGGGAGTGGTGGAGGACGAGACGTCACGTTGCTCAGGTTTCTCTTCAAAACGAACAAATCTTTCGCCTTTTACTAAAGATTTCCGTGTAGAGGAAGACACCTGAGTTTGCACTATTTTTGGATGCTCCGTCTGCGGGATGGGGCAACTTTTTTTGTGTCCCAAGGAAAAGCAAGTATTCCTGGACTGTTATTAACCTGCTTATTACTCTGCTATTACTGCTTGGTTTCCTGTTTTCCTACGTGCTAGCAACTTGCTTAGCGAATGCCAGCTGTTTTACTTGGTCAGCGGTTGAGTAGGGAATAACAGGCAAGTAATCAGCAGTTTAACAACAGTCAGCTGCAGCTGCGGCAGCAAAGCATCGTGGGAGAGGTGGGCGGCACTTGGGGCGGAGTTCAACTGGGTCACATGTCCCACGGTTGTGGCTTTGGCAACTCGGGAGGGGGGCGGGGACTGGGAGCAACCGGTGGGCATCGCTTCTCAGCCTTTTGGCTAAGATCAAGTGTAGTATCTGTTCTTATCAGTTTAATATCTGATACGTCCCCTACCCGGGGACTTCAATATTAAGCCGATTTTTGGAACAGGGAGCCGGAGAAGGGGCTTGCTCCAACCGCTCCACGCATCGACCCGGTATTGCAGTACATTCGGGAACGGTGCTCCTCTGCATGTTTTGTGCTAAAGAAAGAGTCACTTTTGTATATCTCCTCTTATCGGTGAAAGACTGTCGCGCTGAAATGATATGCCGGGCATTGTCTCGGATTATTCTTTGGTTTCCTTTTTAGTTTGTTTGCAGTTTTCCCTCTGTCCCTAGCCACCCCTCAGCCCCTCGGGCAGCGGATTACCTCGGCCCTGTGTTTGGAGCTGGACGGGAGCGCCGGGAGTGGTGGAGGACGAGACGTCACGTTGCTCAGGTTTCTCTTCAAAACGAACAAATCTTTCGCCTTTTACTAAAGATTTCCGTGTAGAGGAAGACACCTGAGTTTGCACTATTTTTGGATGCTCCGTCTGCGGGATGGGGCAACTTTTTTTGTGTCCCAAGGAAAAGCAAGTATTCCTGGACTGTTATTAACCTGCTTATTACTCTGCTATTACTGCTTGGTTTCCTGTTTTCCTACGTGCTAGCAACTTGCTTAGCGAATGCCAGCTGTTTTACTTGGTCAGCGGTTGAGTAGGGAATAACAGGCAAGTAATCAGCAGTTTAACAACAGTCAGCTGCAGCTGCGGCAGCAAAGCATCGTGGGAGAGGTGGGCGGCACTTGGGGCGGAGTTCAACTGGGTCACATGTCCCACGGTTGTGGCTTTGGCAACTCGGGAGGGGGGCGGGGCCTGGGAGCAACCGGTGGGCATCGCTTCTCGGCCTTTTGGCTAAGATCAAGTGGTGCGGGAAGGCGGAAGGGAGACCTTCAGAGAGAGAGACGGAGAGAAGACAGCGGACGGAGAAGATGGAGAAGACGGAGAGAATTGAGAGGAAGAGGAACTCGGTGCGGCTGGTGGTGAAGGACCTGGCGGCTTTACCCAAGATCCTTCAGGGCCGAGATCGATTTGTGGAGCAAGTTTTGCTTAAGTTTTTTAAGATCCAGGTAGCAGAAATTTTCTGCTTCCAGGGGAGCTACGCCAGAAGGGGCTTTGACCTCACATTTTGTGAGAGAAGCTCCTTTCTGAGGTTCCGGAAGAACTGGGAGAAAGGGCCGGCAGACCACGACCTGAAGAGGGCGTACGAGCTGGTGGACCTGGACCGAGATGGGCGGAGGACGATCACCGTCCAAATGTACAACCCCTTCGTCCCGGAGGGGGAGATTGCTGGCTTCCTGGGGAAGTACGGGAAGGTGGAGTCCATGACGGAGGTGCGGGACCGGTTCGGCATCTGGACGGGGTTCCGCCGGTACCAGGTGCTGCTGCGGGAGGATGTGGAGGGGTTTGAGGGCTTTGCCCACCCGCCCCCCATCTTCTCCATAGAGAAAGAGAGAGGCGTGTTATTTTACGCGCAGCAGCCCAAATTCTGCAGGCAGTGCCTGGGGTTTGGGCACAAGGCGGAGGGCTGCTTAATTTTGCGGTGCCTCAATTGTTCTGAGGAAGGACATTTAAGGAGAGACTGTGAGAAGCCTTGGGGTCGTGCTTCCGCACCAGCGGGAGCACGTAAGGCTAAAGAGAAGAAGGAGGCCAGGAAAAAGCAGAGTGCCAAGGAGCAGGTGGCAGAGGCCACCAAGGAGGCGGGGCCAGCATTGCCGGCTCTGCAGGAGAAGGAGAGTGAGGGGACAGCACCTGGCGCTGCTCCTGCTCAGGAGGAGGACGTGGAGGAGATGGAGGTGGTCGCAGCCTCCAGTAAAAGGAAGTTGGACAGAGGGAAGGAGGAAGAGAGAGGGATTGTGGTACAGCATAAGCCGCGTTTGCCCCCCGTGCGGCTGGCTGTTTTAAGAGGGTTTGAGTCTCCTGAGGGTAACACCGATCCGGTGTTTCCCGAGGGAGTAGAAGCTAATGAAAAAGAATATTTAGAAAGTGTTGTAAAATAAGATTGTTAAAGATGGATAGAGGATTTTGTGTTGTGTTGTTTTTGTGTTTTTTGTGCTGTTAGTGATGTATTGTGAGGATTTGTGATTGGTGTGTTGTAAATTGTGTGATGTTGTGCTGTTTAATAAACTTGAAATATAAAAAAAAAATCTGTTCTTATCAGTTTACGAACAAATCTTTCGCCTTTTACTAAAGATTTCCGTGTAGAGGAAGACACCTGAGTTTGCACTATTTTTGGATGCTCCGTCTGCGGGATGGGGCAGCTTTTTTTGTGTCCCAAGGAAAAGCAAGTATTCCTGGACTGTTATTAACCTGCTTATTACTCTGCTATTACTGCTTGGTTTCCTGTTTTCCTACGTGCTAGCAACTTGCTTAGCGAATGCCAGCTGTTTTACTTGGTCAGCGGTTGAGTAGGGAATAACAGGCAAGTAATCAGCAGTTTAACAACAGTCAGCTGCAGCTGCGGCAGCAAAGCATCGTGGGAGAGGTGGGCGGCACTTGGGGCGGAGTTCAACTGGGTCACATGTCCCACGGTTGTGGCTTTGGCAACTCGGGAGGGGGGGCGGGGACTGGGAGCAACCGGTGGGCATCGCTTCTCGGCCTTTTGGCTAAGATCAAGTGTAGTATCTGTTCTTATCAGTTTAATATCTGATACGTCCCCTACCCGGGGACTTCAATATTAAGCCGATTTTTGGAACAGGGAGCCGGAGAAGGGGCTTGCTCCAACCGCTCCACGCATCGACCCGGTATTGCAGTACATTCGGGAACGGTGCTCCTCTCCATGTTTTGTGCTAAAGAAAGAGTCACTTTTGTATATCTCCTCTTATCGGTGAAAGACTGTCGCGCTGAAATGATATGCCGGGCATTGTCTCGGATTATTCTTTGGTTTCCTTTTTAGTTTGTTTGCAGTTTTCCCTCTGTCCCTAGCCACCCCTCAGCCCCTCGGGCAGCGGATTACCTCGGCCCTGTGTTTGGAGCTGGACGGGAGCGCCGGGAGTGGTGGAGGACGAGACGTCACGTTGCTCAGGTTTCTCTTCAAAACGAACAAATCTTTCGCCTTTTACTAAAGATTTCCGTGTAGAGGAAGACACCTGAGTTTGCACTATTTTTGGATGCTCCGTCTGCGGGATGGGGCAACTTTTTTTGTGTCCCAAGGAAAAGCAAGTATTCCTGGACTGTTTTTAACCTGCTTATTACTCTGCTATTACTGCTTGGTTTCCTGTTTTCCTACGTGCTAGCAACTTGCTTAGCGAATGCCAGCTGTTTTACTTGGTCAGCGGTTGAGTAGGGAATAACAGGCAAGTAATCAGCAGTTTAACAACAGTCAGCTGCAGCTGCGGCAGCAAAGCATCGTGGGAGAGGTGGGCGGCACTTGGGGCGGAGTTCAACTGGGTCACATGTCCCACGGTTGGGGCTTTGGCAACGCGGGATGGGGGTCGGGGACTGGGAGCAACCGGTGGGCATCGCTTCTCGGCCTTTTGGCTAAGATCAAGTGTAGTATCTGTTCTTATCAGTTTAATATCTGATACGTCCCCTACCCGGGGACTTCAATATTAAGCCGATTTTTGGAACAGGGAGCCGGAGAAGGGGCTTGCTCCAACCGCTCCACGCATCGACCCGGTATTGCAGTACATTCGGGAACGGTGCTCCTCTCCATGTTTTGTGCTAAAGAAAGAGTCACTTTTGTATATCTCCTCTTATCGGTGAAAGACTGTCGCGCTGAAATGATATGCCGGGCATTGTCTCGGATTATTCTTTGGTTTCCTTTTTAGTTTGTTTGCAGTTTTCCCTCTGTCCCTAGCCACCCCTCAGCCCCTCGGGCAGCGGATTACCTCGGCCCTGTGTTTGGAGCTGGACGGGAGCGCCGGGAGTGGTGGAGGACGAGACGTCACGTTGCTCAGGTTTCTCTTCAAAACGAACAAATCTTTCGCCTTTTACTAAAGATTTCCGTGTAGAGGAAGACACCTGAGTTTGCACTATTTTTGGATGCTCCGTCTGCGGGATGGGGCAACTTTTTTTGTGTCCCAAGGAAAAGCAAGTATTCCTGGACTGTTATTAACCTGCTTATTACTCTGCTATTACTGCTTGGTTTCCTGTTTTCCTACGTGCTAGCAACTTGCTTAGCGAATGCCAGCTGTTTTACTTGGTCAGCGGTTGAGTAGGGAATAACAGGCAAGTAATCAGCAGTTTAACAACAGTCAGCTGCAGCTGCGGCAGCAAAGCATCGTGGGAGAGGTGGGCGGCACTTGGGGCGGAGTTCAACTGGGTCACATGTCCCACGGTTGTGGCTTTGGCAACTCGGGAGGGGGGCGGGGACTGGGAGCAACCGGTGGGCATCGCTTCTCGGCCTTTTGGCTAAGATCAAGTGTAGTATCTGTTCTTATCAGTTTAATATCTGATACGTCCCCTACCCGGGGACTTCAATATTAAGCCGATTTTTGGAACAGGGAGCCGGAGAAGGGGCTTGCTCCAACCGCTCCACGCATCGACCCGGTATTGCAGTACATTCGGGAACGGTGCTCCTCTCCATGTTTTGTGCTAAAGAAAGAGTCACTTTTGTATATCTCCTCTTATCGGTGAAAGACTGTCGCGCTGAAATGATATGCCGGGCATTGTCTCGGATTATTCTTTGGTTTCCTTTTTAGTTTGTTTGCAGTTTTCCCTCTGTCCCTAGCCACCCCTCAGCCCCTCGGGCAGCGGATTACCTCGGCCCTGTGTTTGGAGCTGGACGGGAGCGCCGGGAGTGGTGGAGGACGAGACGTCACGTTGCTCAGGTTTCTCTTCAAAACGAACAAATCTTTCGCCTTTTACTAAAGATTTCCGTGTAGAGGAAGACACCTGAGTTTGCACTATTTTTGGATGCTCCGTCTGCGGGATGGGGCAACTTTTTTTGTGTCCCAAGGAAAAGCAAGTATTCCTGGACTGTTATTAACCTGCTTATTACTCTGCTATTACTGCTTGGTTTCCTGTTTTCCTACGTGCTAGCAACTTGCTTAGCGAATGCCAGCTGTTTTACTTGGTCAGCGGTTGAGTAGGGAATAACAGGCAAGTAATCAGCAGTTTAACAACAGTCAGCTGCAGCTGCGGCAGCAAAGCATCGTGGGAGAGGTGGGCGGCACTTGGGGCGGAGTTCAACTGGGTCACATGTCCCACGGTTGTGGCTTTGGCAACTCGGGAGGGGGGCGGGGACTGGGAGCAACCGGTGGGCATCGCTTCTCGGCCTTTTGGCTAAGATCAAGTGTAGTATCTGTTCTTATCAGTTTAATATCTGATACGTCCCCTACCCGGGGACTTCAATATTAAGCCGATTTTTGGAACAGGGAGCCGGAGAAGGGGCTTGCTCCAACCGCTCCACGCATCGACCCGGTATTGCAGTACATTCGGGAACGGTGCTCCTCTCCATGTTTTGTGCTAAAGAAAGAGTCACTTTTGTATATCTCCTCTTATCGGTGAAAGACTGTCGCGCTGAAATGATATGCCGGGCATTGTCTCGGATTATTCTTTGGTTTCCTTTTTAGTTTGTTTGCAGTTTTCCCTCTGTCCCTAGCCACCCCTCAGCCCCTCGGGCAGCGGATTACCTCGGCCCTGTGTTTGGAGCTGGACGGGAGCGCCGGGAGTGGTGGAGGACGAGACGTCACGTTGCTCAGGTTTCTCTTCAAAACGAACAAATCTTTCGCCTTTTACTAAAGATTTCCGTGTAGAGGAAGACACCTGAGTTTGCACTATTTTTGGATGCTCCGTCTGCGGGATGGGGCAACTTTTTTTGTGTCCCAAGGAAAAGCAAGTATTCCTGGACTGTTATTAACCTGCTTATTACTCTGCTATTACTGCTTGGTTTCCTGTTTTCCTACGTGCTAGCAACTTGCTTAGCGAATGCCAGCTGTTTTACTTGGTCAGCGGTTGAGTAGGGAATAACAGGCAAGTAATCAGCAGTTTAACAACAGTCAGCTGCAGCTGCGGCAGCAAAGCATCGTGGGAGAGGTGGGCGGCACTTGGGGCGGAGTTCAACTGGGTCACATGTCCCACGGTTGTGGCTTTGGCAACTCGGGAGGGGGGCGGGGACTGGGAGCAACCGGTGGGCATCGCTTCTCGGCCTTTTGGCTAAGATCAAGTGTAGTATCTGTTCTTATCAGTTTAATATCTGATACGTCCCCTACCCGGGGACTTCAATATTAAGCCGATTTTTGGAACAGGGAGCCGGAGAAGGGGCTTGCTCCAACCGCTCCACGCATCGACCCGGTATTGCAGTACATTCGGGAACGGTGCTCCTCTCCATGTTTTGTGCTAAAGAAAGAGTCACTTTTGTATATCTCCTCTTATCGGTGAAAGACTGTCGCGCTGAAATGATATGCCGGGCATTGTCTCGGATTATTCTTTGGTTTCCTTTTTAGTTTGTTTGCAGTTTTCCCTCTGTCCCTAGCCACCCCTCAGCCCCTCGGGCAGCGGATTACCTCGGCCCTGTGTTTGGAGCTGGACGGGAGCGCCGGGAGTGGTGGAGGACGAGACGTCACGTTGCTCAGGTTTCTCTTCAAAACGAACAAATCTTTCGCCTTTTACTAAAGATTTCCGTGTAGAGGAAGACACCTGAGTTTGCACTATTTTTGGATGCTCCGTCTGCGGGATGGGGCAACTTTTTTTGTGTCCCAAGGAAAAGCAAGTATTCCTGGACTGTTATTAACCTGCTTATTACTCTGCTATTACTGCTTGGTTTCCTGTTTTCCTACGTGCTAGCAACTTGCTTAGCGAATGCCAGCTGTTTTACTTGGTCAGCGGTTGAGTAGGGAATAACAGGCAAGTAATCAGCAGTTTAACAACAGTCAGCTGCAGCTGCGGCAGCAAAGCATCGTGGGAGAGGTGGGCGGCACTTGGGGCTGAGTTCAACTGGGTCACATGTCCCACGGTTGTGGCTTTGGCAACTCGGGAGGGGGGCGGGGGCTGGGAGCACCCGGTGGGCATCGCTTCTCGGCCTATTGGCTAAGATCAAGCGTGGTAAGACTACCCATCAGTAGAGGGCAGCCCCACGCCTTGCACTTCTGATCGATGGCGGGCTGAGGATAGCGTGTTTTGAGTGTGTATTGTGTGTGAAAGTCGTAAGTCTTGTGGGGTATGCAGTGTGAATGGGCGTGAGAGAAATCCCGCTCCACGGGTTTAAAAAAAAAAAAAATCTGTTCTTATCAGTTTAATATCTGATACGTCCCCTACCCGGGGACTTCAATATTAAGCCGATTTTTGGAACAGGGAGCCGGAGAAGGAGCTTGCTCCAACCGCTCCACGCATCGACCCGGTATTGCAGTACATTCGGGAACGGTGCTCCTCTCCATGTTTTGTGCTAAAGAAAGAGTCACTTTTGTATATCTCCTCTTATCGGTGAAAGACTGTCGCGCTGAAATGATATGCCGGGCATTGTCTCGGATTATTCTTTGGTTTCCTTTTTAGTTTGTTTGCAGTTTTCCCTCTGTCCCTAGCCACCCCTCAGCCCCTCGGGCAGCGGATTACCTCGGCCCTGTGTTTGGAGCTGGACGGGAGCGCCGGGAGTGGTGGAGGACGAGACGTCACGTTGCTCAGGTTTCTCTTCAAAACGAACAAATCTTTCGCCTTTTACTAAAGATTTCCGTGTAGAGGAAGACATCTGAGTTTGCACTATTTTTGGATGCTCCGTCTGCGGGATGGGGCAACTTTTTTTGTGTCCCAAGGAAAAGCAAGTAATCCTGGACTGTTATTAACCTGCTTATTACTCTGCTATTACTGCTTGGTTTCCTGTTTTCCTACGTGCTAGCAACTTGCTTAGCGAATGCCAGCTGTTTTACTTGGTCAGCGGTTGAGTAGGGAATAACAGGCAAGTAATCAGCAGTTTAACAACAGTCAGCTGCAGCTGCGGCAGCAAAGCATCGTGGGAGAGGTGGGCGGCACTTGGGGCGGAGTTCAACTGGGTCACATGTCCCACGGTTGTGGCTTTGGCAACTCGGGAGGGGGGCGGGGACTGGGAGCAACCGGTGGACATCGCTTCTCGGCCTTTTGGCTAAGATCAAGTGTAGTATCTGTTCTTATCAGTTTAATATCTGATACGTCCCCTACCCGGGGACTTCAATATTAAGCCGATTTTTGGAACAGGGAGCCGGAGAAGGAGCTTGCTCCAACCGCTCCACGCATCGACCCGGTATTGCAGTACATTCGGGAACGGTGCTCCTCTCCATGTTTTGTGCTAAAGAAAGAGTCACTTTTGTATATCTCCTCTTATCGGTGAAAGACTGTCGCGCTGAAATGATATGCCGGGCATTGTCTCGGATTATTCTTTGGTTTCCTTTTTAGTTTGTTTGCAGTTTTCCCTCTGTCCCTAGCCACCCCTCAGCCCCTCGGGCAGCGGATTACCTCGGCCCTGTGTTTGGAGCTGGACGGGAGCGCCGGGAGTGGTGGAGGACGAGACGTCACGTTGCTCAGGTTTCTCTTCAAAACGAACAAATCTTTCGCCTTTTACTAAAGATTTCCGTGTAGAGGAAGACATCTGAGTTTGCACTATTTTTGGATGCTCCGTCTGCGGGATGGGGCAACTTTTTTTGTGTCCCAAGGAAAAGCAAGTATTCCTGGACTGTTATTAACCTGCTTATTACTCTGCTATTACTGCTTGGTTTCCTGTTTTCCTACGTGCTAGCAACTTGCTTAGCGAATGCCAGCTGTTTTACTTGGTCAGCGGTTGAGTAGGGAATAACAGGCAAGTAATCAGCAGTTTAACAACAGTCAGCTGCAGCTGCGGCAGCAAAGCATCGTGGGAGAGGTGGGCGGCACTTGGGGCAGAGTTCAACTGGGTCACATGTCCCACGGTTGTGGCTTTGGCAACTCGGGAGGGGGGCGGGGACTGGGAGCAACCGGTGGGCATCGCTTCTCGGCCTATTGGCTAAGATCAAGTGTAGTTATTGGAGCAAGAGTTCGTGGCTGTGCTATAGAGGAGGCGGCGGAAGAAGGAGTTGTTGGTGAGTGATCTTATCGGAACCGAAGGGCGTACAGTGGTTATTGGTCGTCTGGTTGGAGTCGGAAGGGCCTCGTTGGTGCGGATAGGGGCGTAGGGGGCTTCGGTCCACTATGGCCCAGCAAGGGGAATTCTTTCAGCCCTCAGGGGGAGGGCTGAGGAATACGGTGCGGTTCTACTGGAAGGAGAGGGCGTTGGATATGATGGAGCGGGATGCTTTCATCCAGGATGTCCTTATTGACATTCTTAAAGTGGAGCCGGCGCAAGTTTGGTGCGTGCAGAAGAATATGGCGGAGGTGGCTTATGATGTAACAATGGAAATGGCAGGCGGCCATACGGAAGTAATGGAGAGGAGTCGAGCAAAAACGGATGTGGATCTTCTGGCTAATTTCAAGGTAGTGTCCTTGATGAACAGGGGGCACAAGGTCATCACGGTGCATGTCTACAACCCCTTTGTGGAGGACCAAACAATAGCAAGGTTTCTGGGCCGATATGGAAGGGTTTTTGAAGGGAGCAGGTTGCTCAGGGATGGTTTTGGGATTTGGACGGGGAAGCGGCAATTCCGGGTCATCCTCAAAGAAGATGAGAAGGGGTTTGATGGTTTTTGTCACCCCCCAGCGAACTTTGCACTTGGAGCCGACAGGGGGTATCTTTATTACTCCGGGCAGCCAGGTTGGTGTAGACAGTGCGGGAAGTTTGGGCACGCGCCCGGGGGCTGTGAGAAGGTTAGGTGCTGGAGATGTGGGGGAGAAGGTCACAAGGCGGCGGAATGTCCATTGCCCAGGTCTTGCAATGGATGTGGGAGCACTGAGCATATTCACCGGGACTGCCCAAAAGGGTCACGGAAATCATACGCGGAGGTGGCTGGGGCAAGGAAGGGCCTCGCTGACCCTGCTGTACTGGTTGTACGGTTGGATGGATCGGTGGAGGGAGCTGGCGCGATTAAGCAGGTGGAGGTGGGGGGGGTGGAGGCCGAGAAGGCATTAGGTGGGAGTGAGGAGGTGAAGACGGCGGAGGGCAGGGCCAACCAGGGGATGGCGTGGGGAGAACGGGTGGAGATGGAGGAGCAGGCTGGTATGGAGGTCGTGGGGGCCAAAAGCAAGAGGGGTGATCTTGGTGAGGGGGAGAAGCCAGAGGTGGAGGAGTTAAGGGGGAAATCCAACAAGAAGAGGAGGGGGTTGGAAGGAGAGATAGGGGGTCTGGACGGGGTAGAAGAGAAGGGGAGGCGGGCCTTGGCTGTCGGGGTGGATCCAGCGCGCCTGAGGTCAAAATTGCAGAGCCTGGAGGACGAAGAGGACGACAAGAGGCCCAGGTCACCTGTTAGGGGGCCTGGGGAAGATAGAGGATTGGGCGGATGCAGCAGCTCTTCAGGGAGTGAGAGGGAATATGGGGTTACAACCCCGAATTCCATGCCTTATTTATCACCGCCAGAGGAAGTAGGCAGCAGTGTGGAGGAGGGGGACAATGGGTTCGGAGGACTGGTGCAAGTGGGGAAGAGCCAAGGACCAAGGTTGGAAAGGGACTGGGTTAGTTCAACACTGGAATCCTTGGAGGCGGGAAGCAAGGAAGAGGAGGCCTCCAGCGGGAGTATGGACGCGCAGTTTGGGCGGGGGTATAAAGAGAGGTTGGAGAAAAAATAAGTTGGGGAATGTTTGTGTGGGTGCCTGGGTAAAGGAATTAAAATGGAAATCATAACCTTGAATGTAAGGGGGTTGAGGAATGTTGTTAAGAGAGTGGCGGTTTTTGATTTCTTAAGGTCACGGAGGGCTGGGATTTACCTGTTGCAGGAAGTGCACTTGCGGGATAATTTGGACATCCTGAGTTTTGAAAGGCAATGGAAGAAGGGACCCTCGTTCTGGAGTGTAGGAGGGGTGCACTCTTCCGGAGTTGGGATTCTGTTTGGGGGTAAGGGGTTTGTGGTGGAGGAAGTATTTACGGTGGTGCAGGGGAGGGTATTGAGGGTGGACTTTAGATGGGGCGGGGGAAAATATAGGGTGGATTGTGTCTTTGCACCTGTCAAGAGCGCACTGAGGGTGGAAGTATTTCAGGAATTGGGGAAAATATGTTTCACAAATAGGTGTCTGGTGGTGGGGGCGGGGATTTCAATTTAGATTTAGGGGGTAAGGTAGAGCAGAGTACTGAGGAGCTGAAAAAGGTACTGGAGGGGTTGCATTTGAAGGATTGTTACAGATTGTGTTGCCTAGGGGTGAAAGGGGATACCTGGTCTAACTCCAGGGGCGTGAGCAGTAGACTGGACTATGTGTTTCTCTCGCGTGAAGCCAACTGTGTTGCGGCGAGCATTTTTCCGGTCTGGTTCTCAGATCACCAGGGCGTGGCTGTTACAATAGGTGGGGGGGAGTGGAGGTTTGGGGGGGGATACTGGAAGTTTAATGTGAGAGTATTGGACGAGGTGGAGTTTTGCAAGCTGATGAGGCAGTATTTGCAGGTATGGGTAGAATTGAGAGGGGGGTGTGTGTCTGTTGTCGAGTGGTGGGAATGTGCTAAAGGAAAGATCCAGAGGCTTGTAATGGCGTACTGCAAAAGGAGGAGGGCCAGGGAAAGGTGGTGGGTGGATGGGCTACACAGGAGTCTGGAATGGTTGTACGGTTGTGTTAATCCTGCGGGAGCATGGTATATGACCAGGATTAGCAAAGTTAAGAAATTATTAGCGGATTACCATGGGAGAAAGGCAAGGGAATATATATGTAAGGGAAAATATGCTGAACTAAGGGAGGACATGGTGGGGCTTTCCTCTTTTTTCAGGGAGGTAAAGTCAAGGCAGGGGAAAAAGTTAATTGAGGGGCTACGGGATGGCTCGGGCAGTGTCGTGAGGGATCCGGGAGGCCTGGTGAGGGTGGCCACGTCATTCTACAAAGAGCTTTTTACAGCAAGAGGGGTAGATAAGGATGGGAGCGGGAGATTTTTAGACAATCTAGGGGTGCGACTGTCGCGAGAGGAAAGGGAGAGGTTGGAGATGGAGTTTTCCCTGGAGGAATTGGAACGGGCTCTGAGAGGAATGGCAAGGGGGAAGGTTCCGGGGATAGATGGGCTCCCTATAGAGTTCTATTTATGCTTTTGGGATGTTCTAGGGCCGGTTATGGTGGAGGTGGGGAATGGTGTGGGAAATTGGGAGAGAGCATGCGTGTAGGAGTTCTCTCCCTTTTGTATAATTGGGGTGAGGTAGAGAATCTGGCCAACTGGCGCCCCCTGACGATGCTCTGTTCGGACTATAAGCTTTTTTTCAAGGTCTATACAGAGCGTCTGAAGGGGGTCATGGGGGTGCTTGTTTCTGAGGACCAGACGTGTGGGGTTCCAGGGCGTAGTGAGCTCTGGAACCTTTAGTTAGTGAGAGACGTTATTGAATGGGCGGAGGACAGGAGGGTGCATTTGGGTTTGGTGGGATTGGACCAAGAGAATGTGTTCGATAGGGTGGATCATGGTTTCTTGTTTAGGGTATTGGAGAGCATGGGGTTCGGGCCTGATTTTTGTTCAGGGATCAAAATGTTATATTCTGGGGTTGGAAGTAGGGTCTGCGTGAACAGATTTCTTGGGAGTTTTTTTGAACAGGAGGCAGGGGTAAGACAGGGGTGTCTGCTTTCTCCGCTGCTTTATGTACTATATATGGAGCTTTTTGCTGCGGCGGTGAGGGCGGACCCATTTGTGGAAGGTTTGTTGGTGCCTGGGGGCGGTGGGCGGGTGGTCAAACTATCCCAGGACGCGGATGACACCACCGTGTTTATGACAAACGACCGATCCTTGTTGCGGGTGGTGGGCTGGGTGGAAGAGTTAGGGAGGGTGTCTGGGGCTTCTCTGAATTTAGGAAAATCCTCGGTAATGTATGTTGGGGCGTGGAAGGGAAGAGAGGATGTGGTGGGGGGACTGAGTCTGTGTCCGGGGCCGCTAAAGGTGTTGGGCGTGGAGCTTGTTCCGCAGGGGGCGGCTAGGTTTAACTGGGCAGCAAGGTTAGGGAAAGCGAAACAGAGGTTAGGCACGTGGATGGGGAGAAGTCTGACTGTATCTGGGAAGGTGATGGTTGTCAAAATGGATGTGTTGCCAGCCCTAATGTATCTGGTCAGAGTTTTCCCTCTCCCTCTGGGTATGAGGAGGGAGCTGACAAGGGCAGTGTTTCGGGTCATTTGGGGTGGGAGATATGAGTATGTGGGGAGAAGGGATATGTATAGGGCGGTGACGGAGGGAGGGAGGGGTGTGCCTCACCTTCCCCTAAAGTTTGACTGTGTGTATTATGCTAATCTGTGCAGTGCTCTAGGTGCGGAAGAACTGCATGTATCGCATTACTTTATTAGGCTGTGGTTTTCTTGGGGTAGGAGGGAGTTGGTGGGGGTGTGGAGGAATTATGTTGCTCGGGCCGAGAGGCTCCCTGTATATTATAACCAGGTTATAACGTGGGGGAAAAAGCTTGCGCAGGATTTGGGGAGAGAGGTTTTATGCAGCCTCCGGGCGCTGTATAAAATTTGTATTCAGAAGGAGTGGGAAGGCAGGGCAGTAGTGGGTGTCGGGGAGGAGGTGTGGGGGAGGGTCCAAATTAAGGGCCTCGATAACAGACTAAAGGACATAAACTGGTTGGCTGTATTTGGGCGGATGCCGGTGCGTGACGTTATGTATAGGCATAGACTGGCTAGGAGTGCAAAGTGTGTGAGGGGGGATTGTAAGGGGGAAGAAACCGTCAGGCATGTGGTTTGGGACTGTTGGGCTGCACAGAGGGTGTGGCGGCGGGTGGGGCCCTTATTGGGGAAAATGGGAGGGGATTTTCATTTGGATTTTGGCAGAGTATTGAGGGGCTGGAGGAGGATGGAGGATAAGCAGACCTTCTTTTTCAGGATGTTGGTGATCAGTTTGGTGAAATGGGGGATTTGGGAGGCCAGGACCGCCTTGGTGAAGGCAGGGGTGGATTGGGGCCCAGAGGGGGTTTACAGGAGGGTGGAGGCAGATCTGAAGGGGAGGATGAGGGAGGACGCAGTACACTTAGGGTATCATGCTGCGAAGGAGAGATGGAAGGGGTTGTATATGATTTAAACAGTGGGAGAAATTGTGTTGTGGGATCATAAGTATGTGTGAATATTGTAAATAAAGGGGTTGTGTGAGAGTTGTAACTAGGTTATATGTGTATGTTGGCATTGTAAATAAAGGGGATGTGGAGATCACGATGATGGGTTATGGCGACCTTTACAGGGAGATGGCCTCGGAAATCAAGGGGTTAAAGAGGACCCAGGTTGGAGGCGTCGATGATCGGGTGCGCAATGTTAGTTGTGTGGTGGAAGGAGTCATGAGCTGAGTGATGGGGAAAAAAAAAAAAAAAAAAAAAAAAAATCTGTTCTTATCAGTTTAATATCTGATACGTCCCCTACCCGGGGACTTCAATATTAAGCCGATTTTTGGAACAGGGAGCCGGAGAAGGAGCTTGCTCCAACCGCTCCACGCATCGACCCGGTATTGCAGTACATTCGGGAACGGTGCTCCTCTCCATGTTTTGTGCTAAAGAAAGAGTCACTTTTGTATATCTCCTCTTATCGGTGAAAGACTGTCGCGCTGAAATGATATGCCGGGCATTGTCTCGGATTATTCTTTGGTTTCCTTTTTAGTTTGTTTGCAGTTTTCCCTCTGTCCCTAGCCACCCCTCAGCCCCTCGGGCAGCGGATTACCTCGGCCCTGTGTTTGGAGCTGGACGGGAGCGCCGGGAGTGGTGGAGGACGAGACGTCACGTTGCTCAGGTTTCTCTTCAAAACGAACAAATCTTTCGCCTTTTACTAAAGATTTCCGTGTAGAGGAAGACATCTGAGTTTGCACTATTTTTGGATGCTCCGTCTGCGGGATGGGGCAACTTTTTTTGTGTCCCAAGGAAAAGCAAGTATTCCTGGACTGTTATTAACCTGCTTATTACTCTGCTATTACTGCTTGGTTTCCTGTTTTCCTACGTGCTAGCAACTTGCTTAGCGAATGCCAGCTGTTTTACTTGGTCAGCGGTTGAGTAGGGAATAACAGGCAAGTAATCAGCAGTTTAACAACAGTCAGCTGCAGCTGCGGCAGCAAAGCATCGTGGGAGAGGTGGGCGGCACTTGGGGCGGAGTTCAACTGGGTCACATGTCCCACGGTTGTGGCTTTGGCAACTCGGGAGGGGGGCGGGGACTGGGAGCAACCGGTGGGCATCGCTTCTCGGCCTTTTGGCTAAGATCAAGTGTAGTATCTGTTCTTATCAGTTTAATATCTGATACGTCCCCTACCCGGGGACTTCAATATTAAGCCGATTTTTGGAACAGGGAGCCGGAGAAGGGGCTTGCTCCAACCGCTCCACGCATCGACCCGGTATTGCAGTACATTCGGGAACGGTGCTCCTCTCCATGTTTTGTGCTAAAGAAAGAGTCACTTTTGTATATCTCCTCTTATCGGTGAAAGACTGTCGCGCTGAAATGATATGCCGGGCATTGTCTCGGATTATTCTTTGGTTTCCTTTTTAGTTTGTTTGCAGTTTTCCCTCTGTCCCTAGCCACCCCTCAGCCCCTCGGGCAGCGGATTACCTCGGCCCTGTGTTTGGAGCTGGACGGGAGCGCCGGGAGTGGTGGAGGACGAGACGTCACGTTGCTCAGGTTTCTCTTCAAAACGAACAAATCTTTCGCCTTTTACTAAAGATTTCCGTGTAGAGGAAGACATCTGAGTTTGCACTATTTTTGGATGCTCCGTCTGCGGGATGGGGCAACTTTTTTTGTGTCCCAAGGAAAAGCAAGTATTCCTGGACTGTTATTAACCTGCTTATTACTCTGCTATTACTGCTTGGTTTCCTGTTTTCCTACGTGCTAGCAACTTGCTTAGCGAATGCCAGCTGTTTTACTTGGTCAGCGGTTGAGTAGGGAATAACAGGCAAGTAATCAGCAGTTTAACAACAGTCAGCTGCAGCTGCGGCAGCAAAGCATCGTGGGAGAGGTGGGCGGCACTTGGGGCGGAGTTCAACTGGGTCACATGTCCCACGGTTGTGGCTTTGGCAACTCGGGAGGGGGGCGGGGACTGGGAGCAACCGGTGGGCATCGCTTCTCGGCCTTTTGGCTAAGATCAAGTGTAGTATCTGTTCTTATCAGTTTAATATCTGATACGTCCCCTACCCGGGGACTTCAATATTAAGCCGATTTTTGGAACAGGGAGCCGGAGAAGGAGCTTGCTCCAACCGCTCCACGCATCGACCCGGTATTGCAGTACATTCGGGAACGGTGCTCCTCTCCATGTTTTGTGCTAAAGAAAGAGTCACTTTTGTATATCTCCTCTTATCGGTGAAAGACTGTCGCGCTGAAATGATATGCCGGGCATTGTCTCGGATTATTCTTTGGTTTCCTTTTTAGTTTGTTTGCAGTTTTCCCTCTGTCCCTAGCCACCCCTCAGCCCCTCGGGCAGCGGATTACCTCGGCCCTGTGTTTGGAGCTGGACGGGAGCGCCGGGAGTGGTGGAGGACGAGACGTCACGTTGCTCAGGTTTCTCTTCAAAACGAACAAATCTTTCGCCTTTTACTAAAGATTTCCGTGTAGAGGAAGACATCTGAGTTTGCACTATTTTTGGATGCTCCGTCTGCGGGATGGGGCAACTTTTTTTGTGTCCCAAGGAAAAGCAAGTATTCCTGGACTGTTATTAACCTGCTTATTACTCTGCTATTACTGCTTGGTTTCCTGTTTTCCTACGTGCTAGCAACTTGCTTAGCGAATGCCAGCTGTTTTACTTGGTCAGCGGTTGAGTAGGGAATAACAGGCAAGTAATCAGCAGTTTAACAACAGTCAGCTGCAGCTGCGGCAGCAAAGCATCGTGGGAGAGGTGGGCGGCACTTGGGGCGGAGTTCAACTGGGTCACATGTCCCACGGTTGTGGCTTTGGCAACTCGGGAGGGGGGCGGGGACTGGGAGCAACCGGTGGGCATCGCTTCTCGGCCTTTTGGCTAAGATCAAGTGTAGTATCTGTTCTTATCAGTTTAATATCTGATACGTCCCCTACCCGGGGACTTCAATATTAAGCCGATTTTTGGAACAGGGAGCCGGAGAAGGAGCTTGCTCCAACCGCTCCACGCATCGACCCGGTATTGCAGTACATTCGGGAACGGTGCTCCTCTCCATGTTTTGTGCTAAAGAAAGAGTCACTTTTGTATATCTCCTCTTATCGGTGAAAGACTGTCGCGCTGAAATGATATGCCGGGCATTGTCTCGGATTATTCTTTGGTTTCCTTTTTAGTTTGTTTGCAGTTTTCCCTCTGTCCCTAGCCACCCCTCAGCCCCTCGGGCAGCGGATTACCTCGGCCCTGTGTTTGGAGCTGGACGGGAGCGCCGGGAGTGGTGGAGGACGAGACGTCACGTTGCTCAGGTTTCTCTTCAAAACGAACAAATCTTTCGCCTTTTACTAAAGATTTCCGTGTAGAGGAAGACATCTGAGTTTGCACTATTTTTGGATGCTCCGTCTGCGGGATGGGGCAACTTTTTTTGTGTCCCAAGGAAAAGCAAGTATTCCTGGACTGTTATTAACCTGCTTATTACTCTGCTATTACTGCTTGGTTTCCTGTTTTCCTACGTGCTAGCAACTTGCTTAGCGAATGCCAGCTGTTTTACTTGGTCAGCGGTTGAGTAGGGAATAACAGGCAAGTAATCAGCAGTTTAACAACAGTCAGCTGCAGCTGCGGCAGCAAAGCATCGTGGGAGAGGTGGGCGGCACTTGGGGCGGAGTTCAACTGGGTCACATGTCCCACGGTTGTGGCTTTGGCAACTCGGGAGGGGGGCGGGGACTGGGAGCAACCGGTGGGCATCGCTTCTCGGCCTTTTGGCTAAGATCAAGTGTAGTATCTGTTCTTATCAGTTTAATATCTGATACGTCCCCTACCCGGGGACTTCAATATTAAGCCGATTTTTGGAACAGGGAGCCGGAGAAGGAGCTTGCTCCAACCGCTCCACGCATCGACCCGATATTGCAGTACATTCGGGAACGGTGCTCCTCTCCATGTTTTGTGCTAAAGAAAGAGTCACTTTTGTATATCTCCTCTTATCGGTGAAAGACTGTCGCGCTGAAATGATATGCCGGGCATTGTCTCGGATTATTCTTTGGTTTCCTTTTTAGTTTGTTTGCAGTTTTCCCTCTGTCCCTAGCCACCCCTCAGCCCCTCGGGCAGCGGATTACCTTGGCCCTGTGTTTGGAGCTGGACGGGAGCGCCGGGAGTGGTGGAGGACGAGACGTCACGTTGCTCAGGTTTCTCTTCAAAACGAACAAATCTTTCGCCTTTTACTAAAGATTTCCGTGTAGAGGAAGACATCTGAGTTTGCACTATTTTTGGATGCTCCGTCTGCGGGATGGGGCAACTTTTTTTGTGTCCCAAGGAAAAGCAAGTATTCCTGGACTGTTATTAACCTGCTTATTACTCTGCTATTACTGCTTGGTTTCCTGTTTTCCTACGTGCTAGCAACTTGCTTAGCGAATGCCAGCTGTTTTACTTGGTCAGCGGTTGAGTAGGGAATAACAGGCAAGTAATCAGCAGTTTAACAACAGTCAGCTGCAGCTGCGGCAGCAAAGCATCGTGGGAGAGGTGGGCGGCACTTGGGGCGGAGTTCAACTGGGTCACATGTCCCACGGTTGTGGCTTTGGCAACTCGGGAGGGGGGCGGGGACTGGGAGCAACCGGTGGGCATCGCTTCTCGGCCTTTTGGCTAAGATCAAGTGTAGTATCTGTTCTTATCAGTTTAATATCTGATACGTCCCCTACCCGGGGACTTCAATATTAAGCCGATTTTTGGAACAGGGAGCCGGAGAAGGAGCTTGCTCCAACCGCTCCACGCATCGACCCGGTATTGCAGTACATTCGGGAACGGTGCTCCTCTCCATGTTTTGTGCTAAAGAAAGAGTCACTTTTGTATATCTCCTCTTATCGGTGAAAGACTGTCGCGCTGAAATGATATGCCGGGCATTGTCTCGGATTATTCTTTGGTTTCCTTTTTAGTTTGTTTGCAGTTTTCCCTCTGTCCCTAGCCACCCCTCAGCCCCTCGGGCAGCGGATTACCTCGGCCCTGTGTTTGGAGCTGGACGGGAGCGCCGGGAGTGGTGGAGGACGAGACGTCACGTTGCTCAGGTTTCTCTTCAAAACGAACAAATCTTTCGCCTTTTACTAAAGATTTCCGTATAGAGGAAGACATCTGAGTTTGCACTATTTTTCGATGCTCCGTCTGCGGGTTAGGGCAACTTTTTTTGTGTCCCAAGGAAAAGCAAGTATTCCTGGACTGTTATTAACCTGCTTATTACTCTGCTATTACTGCTTGGTTTCCTGTTTTCCTACGTGCTAGCAACTTGCTTAGCGAATGCCAGCTGTTTTACTTGGTCAGCGGTTGAGTAGGGAATAACAGGCAAGTAATCAGCAGTTTAACAACAGTCAGCTGCAGCTGCGGCAGCAAAGCATCGTGGGAGAGGTGGGCGGCACTTGGGGCGGAGTTCAACTGGGTCACATGTCCCACGGTTGTGGCTTTGGCAACTCGGGAGGGGGGCGGGGACTGGGAGCAACCGGTGGGCATCGCTTCTCGGCCTTTTGGCTAAGATCAAGTGTAGTATCTGTTCTTATCAGTTTAATATCTGATACGTCCCCTACCCGGGGACTTCAATATTAAGCCGATTTTTGGAACAGGGAGCCGGAGAAGGAGCTTGCTCCAACCGCTCCACGCATCGACCCGGTATTGCAGTACATTCGGGAACGGTGCTCCTCTCCATGTTTTGTGCTAAAGAAAGAGTCACTTTTGTATATCTCCTCTTATCGGTGAAAGACTGTCGCGCTGAAATGATATGCCGGGCATTGTCTCGGATTATTCTTTGGTTTCCTTTTTAGTTTGTTTGCAGTTTTCCCTCTGTCCCTAGCCACCCCTCAGCCCCTCGGGCAGCGGATTACCTCGGCCCTGTGTTTGGAGCTGGACGGGAGCGCCGGGAGTGGTGGAGGACGAGACGTCACGTTGCTCAGGTTTCTCTTCAAAACGAACAAATCTTTCGCCTTTTACTAAAGATTTCCGTGTAGAGGAAGACATCTGAGTTTGCACTATTTTTGGATGCTCCGTCTGCGGGATGGGGCAACTTTTTTTGTGTCCCAAGGAAAAGCAAGTATTCCTGGACTGTTATTAACCTGCTTATTACTCTGCTATTACTGCTTGGTTTCCTGTTTTCCTACGTGCTAGCAACTTGCTTAGCGAATGCCAGCTGTTTTACTTGGTCAGCGGTTGAGTAGGGAATAACAGGCAAGTAATCAGCAGTTTAACAACAGTCAGCTGCAGCTGCGGCAGCAAAGCATCGTGGGAGAGGTGGGCGGCACTTGGGGCGGAGTTCAACTGGGTCACATGTCCCACGGTTGTGGCTTTGGCAACTCGGGAGGGGGGCGGGGACTGGGAGCAACCGGTGGGCATCGCTTCTCGGCCTTTTGGCTAAGATCAAGTGTAGTATCTGTTCTTATCAGTTTAATATCTGATACGTCCCCTACCCGGGGACTTCAATATTAAGCCGATTTTTGGAACAGGGAGCCGGAGAAGGAGCTTGCTCCAACCGCTCCACGCATCGACCCGGTATTGCAGTACATTCGGGAACGGTGCTCCTCTCCATGTTTTGTGCTAAAGAAAGAGTCACTTTTGTATATCTCCTCTTATCGGTGAAAGACTGTCGCGCTGAAATGATATGCCGGGCATTGTCTCGGATTATTCTTTGGTTTCCTTTTTAGTTTGTTTGCAGTTTTCCCTCTGTCCCTAGCCACCCCTCAGCCCCTCGGGCAGCGGATTACCTCGGCCCTGTGTTTGGAGCTGGACGGGAGCGCCGGGAGTGGTGGAGGACGAGACGTCACGTTGCTCAGGTTTCTCTTCAAAACGAACAAATCTTTCGCCTTTTACTAAAGATTTCCGTGTAGAGGAAGACATCTGAGTTTGCACTATTTTTGGATGCTCCGTCTGCGGGATGGGGCAACTTTTTTTGTGTCCCAAGGAAAAGCAAGTATTCCTGGACTGTTATTAACCTGCTTATTACTCTGCTATTACTGCTTGGTTTCCTGTTTTCCTACGTGCTAGCAACTTGCTTAGCGAATGCCAGCTGTTTTACTTGGTCAGCGGTTGAGTAGGGAATAACAGGCAAGTAATCAGCAGTTTAACAACAGTCAGCTGCAGCTGCGGCAGCAAAGCATCGTGGGAGAGGTGGGCGGCACTTGGGGCGGAGTTCAACTGGGTCACATGTCCCACGGTTGTGGCTTTGGCAACTCGGGAGGGGGGCGGGGACTGGGAGCAACCGGTGGGCATCGCTTCTCGGCCTTTTGGCTAAGATCAAGTGTAGTATCTGTTCTTATCAGTTTAATATCTGATACGTCCCCTACCCGGGGACTTCAATATTAAGCCGATTTTTGGAACAGGGAGCCGGAGAAGGAGCTTGCTCCAACCGCTCCACGCATCGACCCGGTATTGCAGTACATTCGGGAACGGTGCTCCTCTCCATGTTTTGTGCTAAAGAAAGAGTCACTTTTGTATATCTCCTCTTATCGGTGAAAGACTGTCGCGCTGAAATGATATGCCGGGCATTGTCTCGGATTATTCTTTGGTTTCCTTTTTAGTTTGTTTGCAGTTTTCCCTCTGTCCCTAGCCACCCTTCAGCCCCTCGGGCAGCGGATTACCTCGGCCCTGTGTTTGGAGCTGGACGGGAGCGCCGGGAGTGGTGGAGGACGAGACGTCACGTTGCTCAGGTTTCTCTTCAAAACGAACAAATCTTTCGCCTTTTACTAAAGATTTCCGTGTAGAGGAAGACATCTGAGTTTGCACTATTTTTGGATGCTCCGTCTGCGGGATGGGGCAACTTTTTTTGTGTCCCAAGGAAAAGCAAGTATTCCTGGACTGTTATTAACCTGCTTATTACTCTGCTATTACTGCTTGGTTTCCTGTTTTCCTACGTGCTAGCAACTTGCTTAGCGAATGCCAGCTGTTTTACTTGGTCAGCGGTTGAGTAGGGAATAACAGGCAAGTAATCAGCAGTTTAACAACAGTCAGCTGCAGCTGCGGCAGCAAAGCATCGTGGGAGAGGTGGGCGGCACTTGGGGCGGAGTTCAACTGGGTCACATGTCCCACGGTTGTGGCTTTGGCAACTTGCGAGGGGGGCGGGGACTGGGAGCGACTAGCGGGCATCGCTTCTCGGCCTTTTGGCTAAGATCAAGACAAGGTTTGGAAATCGGAGTCTGCGGTAGTGCATTGAAGAGGAGGCGGAGGAAGAAGGAGGTTTGGTGAGTGCGTTTATTGGAACCGAAGGGCGTCCAGTGGTCTTGGTGGTCTGGTTGGAGTCAGAAGGGCCTTGTTGGTGCGGTTAAGGGCGTAGGGACTTCGGTCCACTATGGCCCGGCCGGAAGAATTCTTTCAGCCCTCAGGGGGAGGGCTAAGGAATACGGTGCGGTTCCTATGGAAGGAAAGGTCTGTGGGCATCATGGAACGAGACGCTTTCATCCAGGACGTCCTTATAGACATTCTGGAGGTGGAGCCGGCCCAGGTGTGGTGTGTACAGAAGAATATGGCTGAAGTGGCCTTTGATGTCACAATGGAGATGGCTGGGGGCCATATGGAGGTGATGGAAAGGAGCAGAGCAAGGGCGGATAGGGATCCGCTGGCGAAGTTTAAAGTCATTTCTTTGATGAACAGGGGACATAAGGTGATCACCGTCCATGTCTACAACCCGTTTGTGGAGGACCAGGTGATAGTCAAGTTCCTGGCACGATATGGAAGGGTGTTTGATGGAAGTAGGCGGCTTAGGGATGGTTTTGGGATTTGGACGGGGAAGCGGCAGTTTCGGGTGATTTTGAAAGAAGATGAGGGAGGGTACGATGGGTTCTGCCACCCCCCAGCAAATTTTGCGCTTGGTGCAGACAGGGGGTACCTTTACTATTCAGGGCAGCCAGGATGGTGTCGGCAGTGCGGGAGGTTTGGGCATATGCCTGGGGGTTGTGAGAAGATGAGGTGTAAGAGATGTGGGGGAGAGGGCCATATGGCAACAGAGTGCCCTCAGCCCAAGACGTGCCATGGGTGTGGGAGCCCCGATCACATCCTCCGGGACTGCCCCAAAGGGGCTCGGATGTCTTATGCAGAGGCGGCTGGGGCCAGGAGGAACCATGTAGACACTGCTGCGGTTGCTGAGCAATTAGGAGGAAGGGGGGAGGAGGTGAGTGGGAATTTGCAGGTAGAGGGGGAGGTGAGGACGGAGGCGGAGGATGGAAGAAGTGAGGAGGCTGAGGGGGTGGGGAGTGGGATTAGCCAGCGGAAGGAGTGGGGAGAACGGGTGGAGGAGGAGGAGGAGCAGGCGGGTATGGAGATTGTGGGGGCCAAAAGCAAGAGGGGGGATCTGGGTGAGGGAGGGAAAGCAGACGAGGGTGAGGTAAGTGCAAGATCCAAAAAGAAGAGGAGGGGGTTGGATGGTGAGGGTGGGGGGCGGGATAGTTTTGAGGGAAAGGGGAGGCAGGCCCAAGGTAGAGGGGTGGATCCAGGGCGTTTAAAAGCGAAGTTGCAGAGCCTGGAGCATGAAGAGGACGACAAGAGGCCCAGGTCGCCGGTACGGGGGCCAGGACATAGCAGGAGGGGTCTGGGGGGTAGTAGCAGCTCATCTGGGGGCGAAAGGGATTTTGGTGGTGCATCCCCGAACTCTTTGCCTTTTCTGTCTCCGCCAGAGGAGGTAGGAAGCAGTGTGGATGAGGGGGACAGTGGGCATGGAGGACTGGTGCGAGGGGGAGGGAGTCAAGGGACGGATGGGCCCAGCCGGGGGCAGGACTGGGTAAGCGCAACTCTGGAGGCTGCGGAATCTGGGAGTAAAGAAGAGGAGACAACCAGTGGGAGTATGGACTCTCAGTTTGGGCATGGGTACAGAGAGAGGCTAAAAATGGATAAATAGTTGTGTAAAATAGGATTTAGGGATTGGATTAAATTAAAATGGAGATAGTTACACTGAATGTCAGAGGAATAAGGAATGTTGTTAAGAGGGTGGCAGTGTTTAATTTCCTAAGTTTACGAGGGGCAGGGATATGCTTACTGCAGGAGGTGCATGTGCGGGATAGTGCGGATGTTCTATCGTTTCAAGGGCAGTGGAAGTGGGGGGCCTCTTTTTGGAGTGTGGGTGGGGTACATTCTTCTGGGGTTGGGATTTTGTTCAGGGGTAAGGGGTTTTTGGTGGAGGAGGTGTTCACAGTGGTGCAGGGCAGGGTATTGGGGGTGGATTTTAGATGGGGTGGGGGGAAATATAGGGTGATTTGCGTTTATGCGCCTGTAATGAGTGCACTGAGGGTTGAAACATTCCAGGAGTTGGGGAAAATTTGCTTTACAAATAGATGTTTGATTGTGGGGGGGGATTTCAATGTGGATTTGTGTGGTAAAGTGGAACAGAGCTCTGAGGAGTTAAGGAAGGTGCTGGCTGGGTCTAGATTGATAGATTGTTATAAATTGTGTTGCCCAGGGGTGAAAGGGGATACTTGGATTAACTCCAGAGGTGTGAGAAGCAGGCTGGACTATATATTTGTGTCTCAAGAAGCCAGATGTGATGCAGCTGAGGTGTTTCCGGTCTGGTTCTCCGATCATCAGGGGGTGGCTGCCACAATAGGAGGGGGAGAGTGGAGGTTTGGGAGGGGGTATTGGAAATTTAACACAAAAGTTTTGGAGGAGGAGGAATTTCGTCAACTGATGAGGAGATATTTGCAGGTGTGGGTGGAATTGAAAGGGGGATGTGTGTCTGTGGTTGAGTGGTGGGAAGATATAAAGGGGAAAATACGGAGGCTTGTGATAGTGTATTGCAGAAAGAGGAGGGAAAGGGAAAGGCGGTGGGTGGACGAGTTACAGAGGAGCTTGGAGTGGATGTATGGGTGTGTTAATAATGGAGGGGGGTGGTACATGAGTGGCATTAGTAAAATAAAAAAGCTGCTTGCGGACTATCATGGAAGGAAGGCAAGGGAGTATATACATAAAGGGAGGCATGCTGAGTTAAGGGAGGATGTGGTGGGGCTCTCTGCCTTCCTTAGGGAAGTGAAGGCGAGGCAGGAAAAGAGGGTGATTGAGGGGTTGAGAGATGGTGTTGGTCGAATTGTGAAGGACCCTGCAGGGCTGGTAAGGGTGGCTACGGTGTTTTATAAAAAACTCTTTACGGCGAGGGGTGTGGATGTGGATGGATGTGGGAGGTTTTTGGATAAGTTGGAAGCAAGATTGACTCATGATGAGAGGGAGGGGTTGGAGAAGGATTTCTCATTGGAAGAACTGGAGCAGGCCCTTAGGGGGATGGCAAGGGGGAAGGTTCCGGGGATTGATGGGCTCCCTATGGAGTTTTATTTATGTTTTTGGGATATCTTGGGTCCAGTGATGGTGGAGGTGGGGAGGGAAATGGTGAGGCGTGGGAAGTTGGGAGAAAGCATGCGGGTGGGGGTTCTCTCCCTCCTGTATAAGAAAGGGGAGGCGGAGGATTTGGCAAATTGGCGCCCCCTGACGATGCTGTGTGTCGACTACAAGCTGTTCGCCAAGGTCTTCACGGAGCGTCTGAAGGGGGTAATGGGTGTGCTTGTCGCTGAAGATCAGACATGCGGGGTTCCAGGGCGTAGTGTGCTCTGGAACCTACAGTTAGTGAGAGACGCCATTGAATGGGCGGAGGATAGGAGGGTGCACTTGGGGCTAGTGGGTCTGGATCAAGAAAAAGCGTTTGATCGGGTGGACCATGGGTTTTTATTTAGGGTGTTGGTGAGTATGGGGTTTGGGCCGGGGTTTTGTTCAGGGATTAAAATGTTTTATTCTGAGGTAGGGAGTAGGGTTTGTGTGAATGGGTTCCTTGGGAATTTTGTTAAACAGGAGTCAGGGGTAAGGCAGGGTTGTCCGCTCTCACCGCTGCTTTATGTACTCTATATGGAGCCTTTTGCAGCAGCGGTGAGGGCGGACCCTTTAGTGGAGGGATTGTTGGTGCCTGGGGGTGGTGGGCGTACAGTGAAGCTGTCGCAGTATGCGGACGACACCACCGTTTTTATGACTAGTGACCAGTCCTTGGTGCGGGTGTTGGGCTGGTTGGGAGATTTTGGAAGGGTGTCTGGGGCTTCTCTCAATTTAGGGAAGTCCTCTGTAATGTATGTGGGAGCGTGGAAGGGAAGGGAGGATGTGGTTGGGGGGCTGAGTTTGTGTCGAGGGCCACTGAAGGTTTTAGGTGTGGATTTTGTGCCTCAGGGGGCGGCGAGGTTGAACTGGCTTGCAAGGATAGGGAAAGCAAAGCAGAGGCTGGGCAAGTGGATGGGGAGGAGGTTGACTGTGTCTGGGAAGGTGGCGGTAGTCAAAATGGATGTGTTACCAGCGTTAACATACCTGGCTAGAGTTTTTCCTATCCCCTTGGGGATGAGGAGGGACCTGATGAGGGCGGTGTTTCGTTTTGTTTGGGGTGGAAGATACGAATACGTTGGGAGAAGGGATATGTATAGGCCGGTGAAGGAGGGAGGTAGGGGGGTGCCTCATCTCCCCATTAAGTTTGATTGTATGTTTTATGCAAATTTGTGTGGTGCTTTATGTTCGGACATTGTGCATGTGTCGCAATGTTTCGTAAGGCTGTGGTTTGCGTGGGGCAGGCGGGAATTAGTGGAGGAGTGGAGGAATAATGTCCCGCGGGCTGAGAGGCTTCCTCTATGCTATAAGCAGGCAGTGTGGTGGGGGAAAAAGCTCCCGCAGGGGTTAGGGAAGGAGGTATTATGCGATCACAGAGCTTTGTATAATTTGTGTATTGAGAGAGAGTGGGAAGGTAGGGCTGTTGTTGGAGTGGGGGAGGAGGTGTGGGGAAGGGTCCAAATAAAAGGCCTGGATAATAGGCTAAAAGACATCAATTGGTTGGCTTTGTTTGGGCGGATGCCGGTGCGGGAAGTTATGCATAGGCACAGGTTGGCAAGGAGTGCGGAGTGTGTGAGGGAGGATTGTGGGGGGGAAGAAACCATTAGGCACGTGTTTTGGGAGTGTAGGTTTGCACAAAGGGTATGGGGGCGAGTTGGGTCCCTATTGGGGAAAATTGAAGGGGATTTTTGTTTGGATTTTGACAAAATATTGAGGGGCTGGAGGAGGGTGGAGGGTGAACAGTTTTTCTTTTTCAGGATTTTGCTGATCAGCTGGACGAAATGGGGGATTTGGGAGGCTAGGACCGCCTTGGTGAAGACAGGGGTGGATTGGGGCTCAGAAGGGGTCTATAGGAGGGTGGAGGCGGAGTTGAAGGGGCGGATGAGGGAGGAAGCGGTGCATCTGGGCTACCATGCTGCAAAAGAAAAATGGAAGGGGTTGTTTTTGTTTTGAGAGTTGGAAAAGATTTGTCAAAAATTGTAAATATGTGTAAATAATGTTAATAGTATGGATGCGTGAAAAGAATTGTAACGGGGCTGGAAATGTGTGTAAATAATGTAAATAAAAGGGATGTGGGAGCACGATGATGGGTAATGGCAACTTTTGCTGGGAGATGGCTGAGGAGAACCAAAGGGTAAAACAGTGTGAAGACCCAGGTTGGAGGCATCGATGATCAGGAGCGCAATGTAGATTGTGTGGTGGAAGGAGTCATGAGCTGAGTGTTGGGGAAAAAAAAAAAAAATAGAAAAAAAAAAAAAAATCTGTTCTTATCAGTTTAATATCTGATACGTCCCCTACCCGGGGACTTCAATATTAAGCCGATTTTTGGAACAGGGAGCCGGAGAAGGGGCTTGCTCCAACCGCTCCACGCATCGACCCGGTATTGCAGTACATTCGGGAACGGTGCTCCTCTCCATGTTTTGTGCTAAAGAAAGAGTCACTTTTGTATATCTCCTCTTATCGGTGAAAGACTGTCGCGCTGAAATGATATGCCGGGCATTGTCTCGGATTATTCTTTGGTTTCCTTTTTAGTTTGTTTGCAGTTTTCCCTCTGTCCCTAGCCACCCCTCAGCCCCTCGGGCAGCGGATTACCTCGGCCCTGTGTTTGGAGCTGGACGGGAGCGCCGGGAGTGGTGGAGGACGAGACGTCACGTTGCTCAGGTTTCTCTTCAAAACGAACAAATCTTTCGCCTTTTACTAAAGATTTCCGTGTAGAGGAAGACATCTGAGTTTGCACTATTTTTGGATGCTCCGTCTGCGGGATGGGGCAACTTTTTTTGTGTCCCAAGGAAAAGCAAGTATTCCTGGACTGTTATTAACCTGCTTATTACTCTGCTATTACTGCTTGGTTTCCTGTTTTCCTACGTGCTAGCAACTTGCTTAGCGAATGCCAGCCGTTTTACTTGGTCAGCGGTTGAGTAGGGAATAACAGGCAAGTAATCAGCAGTTTAACAACAGTCAGCTGCAGCTGCGGCAGCAAAGCATCGTGGGAGAGGTGGGCGGCACTTGGGGCGGAGTTCAACTGGGTCACATGTCCCACGGTTGTGGCTTTGGCAACTCGGGAGGGGGGCGGGGACTGGGAGCAACCGGTGGGCATCGCTTCTCGGCCTATTGGCTAAGTTATCATAACTCACCAAGGAGGTATTATAGCGATGCAAGAAGAGGAAGATGTGCCGACCCATCGGGTGCGGCTGCGCAATACAGTGCGCTTTGAGGTTGCGGAGGAGCGGAGGAAGGAAGTTGACTTGGATTATTTTGTGGAGAAAATTCTGCGCGGGCTGCTTGAAGTGGAGGAGGACTCGGTTTTCTGTCTGCAGGATGTTCCCAGGCGCGGTTTGTTTGACCTTACCTTTGTTAACGAGTTAGATTGCTTTAATTTCTACAGCAGGTTTTCGCAGTCAAAGGATGATGTAGTGCTTCATGGAATCAGAGTGTGGTTATTGTATTTGAGACCTTTGAGGCCGTTAATTGTGCACATTTATAATCCTTTTGTTGAGGAAAATGACATTTTGTGTTTCTTGGCCAGATATTGCTCAGATATTCGCGAGGGAACAAAGGTTAAAAATAAGTTTGGTTTTTGGACTGGCAAACGCAGGTACATGGTGCGGTTCAGGGAGGATTCAATTAGCCCTGGTGGGTACAGGCACCCACCTGGTGTTTTTTCAATTGGGCCTGATAGGGGATACCTTTATTATCCCGGAATGCCAATTTACTGCAGAAGATGTGGGTTATTTGGTCATTTAAAAGAGGAATGCTCTGTGGAAAAGTGCAGGTACTGTGGTTCAGAAGCTCACAAAACAAAGGACTGCAGGGAACCGAAGAAGTGCTCTCTTTGTGCCTCAACCAAGCACTTGTTTCGGGCGTGTCCAGAGCGTCGCAGAACTTATGCAGAAATGCTGAGAGGGACCCAGGCAAATGAGGAGGAGGCTGGGCCCTCTGGTGGGGGCCAAGGGGAACAGCAGGCTGGAGGGACTGACGCTGGGCTTGGGGCAGTGGGGAGTAAAGTTGTGGAGCAGCCTGCAGAGGGAGCGCTCTTGCCGGCATCTGCGCCTGGACCGGATCGTGGGAATGGAGCAGATGTGGAAGATGAGCCAAGCATTACAAAAGCAGAGGAGGGGAGGGCTGCTTCGGTGTCGCCGGGGATGGTGAGTGTGGGATTCGGTCAGCTGTCAGCCCAGTCTGCCAGGGGGAGCTTGATTCCTGCAGCTGATGCGGATCTGGTCCAGAGGAAGGAGAAAGAGTCTACTGGGAGGGCTGTGTGTTTGGAGAGCTCTGTGCGGGGGCCGGAGCCTGCTCCAGGTCCTAGGTCTTTGTGTGGACCGGACATAGAGTCGGCGGGGCTTGGTTCAGGGAGCCCGAATATCATACCGGGGTCCAACCCGGTCTTTCCAGGGCTGGTGCAGCGCTTCCGCCGGGCGGCAGCGGCTGCTTTTCGTGGGAAGCAGGCTGGGGGCAGCAAGGAGTCTGCCTCGGTCCCGGGCCCGGGTTCGAGTTCGGGGCTAGGATCGTCACCGGCTTTGGTGACGGAGTCTGTCCCGGAATCTGGATCAAGGGGGGAGGTGGAGAAGGAGGTGCAGTCGGAGAGCAGCAAGGAGGCTGCAGTAGCCTCCCTTTCTGCCACTGCGGAGGAAGTCGCTATGTTGGCGTCGGGGGACCTGGCTACCCCCGCTTCGTGGGGTGATGTTATGGAGGCGGAGGAGAGGCCAACAGGACAGTGGGCTAGAGTGGGGAGGAAAAGGCTCTCGGTGGAGAGGCCTGATCCGTCCAAAATCTCGAAGACTAGTTCGCAGGAGTCCTTGGCGAATCGTTATGAGGCCCTTGCTGACTCTGCGGACTCGTCCCTTTCTGGGGATGATTCGGAGCCGGAGTTGGGGGAGAGTTCTCCCTCTATGACTATGGATTGGTATGTGGAGGGGTTTGTGGCAGATGTGAGTACGCCTCCGGGCCTAGAAGGTGCGGGGGTGGAATAAAAAAGGGGTGTAATGGGTTTATTGAAAATTTGTACAATGAATGTGAGGGGGCTGAGGAATGCTGAGAAGAGGAGAGGAGTGTTCGCACACCTCGCTCTGGCAGGGTTTGACATATGCTTGCTGCAGGAGGTTCATCTGAAGGACACTGAGGACTGCAAGCATTTCTCCAGAGAGTTGGTGAGAGGGGAGTCCCGCTGGGGAGTGGGTGGGGGTCACTCCACTGGAGTAGGGGTTTTGTTTGGTGGGCGGGGTTTTGAGATTGTTCATTGTTTTTCTTTTGTGCAGGGAAGAGTTCTTGTTTTAGATTTTGATGGGTGGGGCTTGAAGTTTAGGATAATAAATGTGTATGGGCCTGCGGATCCTGTGGGTAGGAGGGATTTGTTTGCAAGTCTGGATGTGGTGTTATGTACTTCCCGAATTCTTATTTTGGGGGGAGATTTTAATGTGTGTATAGATAAGGGGAGGGACATTAGTGCAAAGGGGTTAGTCACAGTACTGAGTGGGTTTAGCTTAGGTGATGTTTTTAGGAGGTTAAATGTGCAGGACCCTGGTTACACCTGGGCAAATTCCAGGGGAAGCCGGAGTCGTATTGATTATGTTTTTTTGCCAAAAAATTTAAATTTAAGGTTTGCTAATATTGCACCAATGTGGTTTTCAGACCATTTCATGCTTTCTGTGGGGGTGTGGATGACAGGGCCAACTTTTGGGAGGGGATACTGGCGCCTGAATGTAGATTTGTTGGGGGAAGAGGGCTTTAAAGTTATGTTTATGAAAATGTACAGGGGCTGGAGGAATTTGAGGCCGTTATTTGCCACCTGGGTAGATTGGTGGGAAGGGGTAAAGAGGAGGGTTGCCATTTTTGTGAGGAAATATGTGAGGGAAAAGAAGGGAAAGGAATTTGTGGAGTTTACGGGAGTGAGGAGGAGGCTACAGTGGCTGTATGAAGAGTGGAATAATGGTGGAGAGCTAGCGGTGGAGGAGGTGGATCGGCTAAAGCACTGGCAAAAAAAGTGGTGTGAGAGGAGGGCGGGTGTTTTTAGGTTCAAAAACCAGAAGGATTGTTTTGAAAAGGATGAGAGGTGCAGTTCTTTTTTCTTTCAGTCGGTGAAGGCTGCAACGGCCAGGGCTACAATAAAAGGGCTGAAGGGGCAGGATGGGCAGGTAAGAAGGGATGCTAAGGGTATGTTGGATGTGGCAACTGCCTTTTATAGGCAGCTGTTTGGGGAGCAGGGAGTGGATTGGCAGAAGGGGCAGCAGTTTTTGGGGTTTTTAGAGATGAGGGTGCCTGAGGCTGTGAAGGCGACACTGGAACTTCCTCTGACTAAGGAGGAGTTGTTCAGTGCAATAAAAGGGATGAGGAATGGGAAGGTGCCGGGGAAGGATGGGCTTAGTAAAGAGTTTTATGTTTGTTTTTGGGATAGTATTGCGGATGATTTCATGCAGGTTGTGGATGAGGTCCTAGCATCGGGGAAGTTGAGTCCTTCTATGAGGGAGGGGGTGGTGACTCTGTTGTTTAAGAAAGGGGACCCAGAGATTTTGAGCAATTGGCGGCCGCTCACTCTTCTTGGGGCCGATTACAAGGCGATTGCGAGGGCGTTGGCGGTGCGGTTGGGCCTTGCCATGCCGCATGTAGTCAGTTGTGAGCAGACGTGCGGTGTGGAGGGCAGGTCGGTTCTGTTTAATTTGCAGTTGGTCAGAGATTGTATTGCGTGGGTGCAGGATAGGGACCTTCCCCTGGCCCTGGTGAGTCTGGACCAGGAGAAGGCATTCGACAGAGTTAGTCATTTGTTTTTGTTTAGGGTATTGGAGTGCTTGGGGTTCGGTGCCAATTTCATCAGGTGGATCAGGATTCTCTATTCTGGAGTGGGTAGCCGGATAAAGGTTAATGGCCATGTGGGGGAGGTGGTGTCTCAGGCTAGGGGGGTTCGGCAAGGTTGTCCCTTGTCACCCCTTCTGTATGTGCTTTATTTGGAGCCCTTAGCTGCTGCTATTAGGGCCAGTAGGAGAGTGGAGGGGTTGTGGTTACCAGGAGGAGGAGGTAGGACTCTGAAGACTGCGTTGTACGCTGATGATATGACACTGTTTCTCACTAGTGATAGGAGTGTGGAAGAGGCGTTGGGTTTGGTGGCAGAGTTTGCGGAGGCGTCGGGGTCGGCATTAAATATAGGTAAGTCAGAAATCAAGTATTTTGGTACTTGGAGTGGGAGGAGTGAAAGTTTGGGAGGAATGAAGGTGTGTGGGGGCCCAATCAGGGTTCTGGGCCTTCATTTCAAGGGTGGAGACAGTGCTTTAGTGAATTGGCGGAAAAGGGTGGCAAAGGTGAAACAAAAGCTGGGTCTGTGGCAGCAGCCTATGTTATCCTTGAAAGGGAAGGTGGTGGTGTTGAAGGCAGACATTCTGCCCACGCTGGTGTTTTTAGCTCGCATTTTCCCAATGCCAGCTTGTTTGAGAGCTGAATTAACTAGGGCTGTTTTTAAGTTTATGTGGGGCTCGTATGAGTATGTGCAGCGAGCTCGTATGTATCAGCGGGTTGTTGAGGGGGGGCGCGATGTGCCGTGCTTCGGGTTGAAGTTTGATGTGATGTTTTTCTCAAACTTGTGTGTGGCACTAGCTAGGCCGGTGGGACATGACTCTCAGTTGTTTGTGCGGTTCTGGTTTTCACACACCATGAGGCAGTTAGGGGAGTGGTATAATACGGTGCCAAGGGCTGAAGTGGTGCCAGATCATTATTGACATGCAGTGGTGTGGGCGCGGAGGCATGTGGAATGCAGGGATTTGGCGCTGGTTGTAGAGCATAGAAAGTTGTATCATGCTTTGAGGGTAAAGTTGAAGCCAGGAGGGGTGGTTGGAGTGGCAAAGGAGGTGTGGGCCCAAGTGCAGGTAAAGGGGTTGGGTAATAGGTTATGTGATTTAAACTGGATGGTTTTGCTCAATAGGTTGCCAGTAAGGGACACGTTGTATAGGCACGGTATCTCACGTAGCCAGGTTTGTCCTAGGAGTCAGTGCCGTGGTTTAGAAACGGTGGGTCATGCGCTGTGGAATTGTTCTTTTGCGCAGGAGGTATGGGACAGAGCTAGCAGGAGGTTTCCTGCGCTGGGGGGGCTCACTCAGAAGGAGGTTCTCTTTGGGGAGGGTCGGCAAGGCGGGACGGGGAGGGAGAGGTTCATGGTGCTGCTAGTAGTCTCCCTAATAAAGAAGGCGTTATGGGACTCTCGGTGTTTGGCTGTGCGGCGCAGGGTGGAAAGGGATGCTGAGGGAGTGCTTGGTTGGGTAAGGAATGAATTGGGGTGGAGGCTTCAGGTTGATGTGGAGAGATGGGGCTTCCATGCTGCAAAAGAAAAGTGGAAGATTATTTGGGAAGGGGTACAGTAAGGGCAAATTGTCTACAATGTAAATATAGAGGTAAAGTATGGATAGTGTATAAGTGGATGTGTATAATGGTGTTGTGTATGTGAAGAAGTAATGTATAGGTTAAATATGTGTGTGTTTCTGGTGGTATGTCAAAGAAAGATTTGGGGAGGATGTAATAATTTGTGCAGTATGTTTGATGGGAATGTGTTAAGTATGGATTGGGGGTTAGTTTGGGTGGGATTAAAATAGATCTTGGGTTGGGAGAATGTTGGTTTGTTATGCATGAATTGGAAAGGGGTGGGGTTGTGTTGGAGAGAATCTCTGTATGGAATGTAATGGTTTTTGTTATGTAATAAAGTTTCTTAAACACAAAAATCTGTTCTTATCAGTTTAATATCTGATACGTCCCCTACCCGGGGACTTCAATATTAAGCCGATTTTTGGAACAGGGAGCCGGAGAAGGGGCTTGCTCCAACCGCTCCACGCATCGACCCGGTATTGCAGTACATTCGGGAACGGTGCTCCTCTCCATGTTTTGTGCTAAAGAAAGAGTCACTTTTGTATATCTCCTCTTATCGGTGAAAGACTGTCGCGCTGAAATGATATGCCGGGCATTGTCTCGGATTATTCTTTGGTTTCCTTTTTAGTTTGTTTGCAGTTTTCCCTCTGTCCCTAGCCACCCCTCAGCCCCTCGGGCAGCGGATTACCTCGGCCCTGTGTTTGGAGCTGGACGGGAGCGCCGGGAGTGGTGGAGGACGAGACGTCACGTTGCTCAGGTTTCTCTTCAAAACGAACAAATCTTTCGCCTTTTACTAAAGATTTCCGTGTAGAGGAAGACATCTGAGTTTGCACTATTTTTGGATGCTCCGTCTGCGGGATGGGGCAACTTTTTTTGTGTCCCAAGGAAAAGCAAGTATTCCTGGACTGTTATTAACCTGCTTATTACTCTGCTATTACTGCTTGGTTTCCTGTTTTCCTACGTGCTAGCAACTTGCTTAGCGAATGCCAGCTGTTTTACTTGGTCAGCGGTTGAGTAGGGAATAACAGGCAAGTAATCAGCAGTTTAACAACAGTCAGCTGCAGCTGCGGCAGCAAAGCATCGTGGGAGAGGTGGGCGGCACTTGGGGCGGAGTTCAACTGGGTCACATGTCCCACGGTTGTGGCTTTGGCAACTCGGGAGGGGGGCGGGGACTGGGAGCAACCGGTGGGCATCGCTTCTCGGCCTTTTGGCTAAGATCAAGTGTAGTATCTGTTCTTATCAGTTTAATATCTGATACGTCCCCTACCCGGGGACTTCAATATTAAGCCGATTTTTGGAACAGGGAGCCGGAGAAGGGGCTTGCTCCAACCGCTCCACGCATCGACCCGGTATTGCAGTACATTCGGGAACGGTGCTCCTCTCCATGTTTTGTGCTAAAGAAAGAGTCACTTTTGTATATCTCCTCTTATCGGTGAAAGACTGTCGCGCTGAAATGATATGCCGGGCATTGTCTCGGATTATTCTTTGGTTTCCTTTTTAGTTTGTTTGCAGTTTTCCCTCTGTCCCTAGCCACCCCTCAGCCCCTCGGGCAGCGGATTACCTCGGCCCTGTGTTTGGAGCTGGACGGGAGCGCCGGGAGTGGTGGAGGACGAGACGTCACGTTGCTCAGGTTTCTCTTCAAAACGAACAAATCTTTCGCCTTTTACTAAAGATTTCCGTGTAGAGGAAGACATCTGAGTTTGCACTATTTTTGGATGCTCCGTCTGCGGGATGGGGCAACTTTTTTTGTGTCCCAAGGAAAAGCAAGTATTCCTGGACTGTTATTAACCTGCTTATTACTCTGCTATTACTGCTTGGTTTCCTGTTTTCCTACGTGCTAGCAACTTGCTTAGCGAATGCCAGCTGTTTTACTTGGTCAGCGGTTGAGTAGGGAATAACAGGCAAGTAATCAGCAGTTTAACAACAGTCAGCTGCAGCTGCGGCAGCAAAGCATCGTGGGAGAGGTGGGCGGCACTTGGGGCGGAGTTCAACTGGGTCACATGTCCCACGGTTGTGGCTTTGGCAACTCGGGAGGGGGGCGGGGACTGGGAGCAACCGGTGGGCATCGCTTCTCGGCCTTTTGGCTAAGATCAAGTGTAGTATCTGTTCTTATCAGTTTAATATCTGATACGTCCCCTACCCGGGGACTTCAATATTAAGCCGATTTTTGGAACAGGGAGCCGGAGAAGGGGCTTGCTCCAACCGCTCCACGCATCGACCCGGTATTGCAGTACATTCGGGAACGGTGCTCCTCTCCATGTTTTGTGCTAAAGAAAGAGTCACTTTTGTATATCTCCTCTTATCGGTGAAAGACTGTCGCGCTGAAATGATATGCCGGGCATTGTCTCGGATTATTCTTTGGTTTCCTTTTTAGTTTGTTTGCAGTTTTCCCTCTGTCCCTAGCCACCCCTCAGCCCCTCGGGCAGCGGATTACCTCGGCCCTGTGTTTGGAGCTGGACGGGAGCGCCGGGAGTGGTGGAGGACGAGACGTCACGTTGCTCAGGTTTCTCTTCAAAACGAACAAATCTTTCGCCTTTTACTAAAGATTTCCGTGTAGAGGAAGACATCTGAGTTTGCACTATTTTTGGATGCTCCGTCTGCGGGATGGGGCAACTTTTTTTGTGTCCCAAGGAAAAGCAAGTATTCCTGGACTGTTATTAACCTGCTTATTACTCTGCTATTACTGCTTGGTTTCCTGTTTTCCTACGTGCTAGCAACTTGCTTAGCGAATGCCAGCCGTTTTACTTGGTCAGCGGTTGAGTAGGGAATAACAGGCAAGTAATCAGCAGTTTAACAACAGTCAGCTGCAGCTGCGGCAGCAAAGCATCGTGGGAGAGGTGGGCGGCACTTGGGGCGGAGTTCAACTGGGTCACATGTCCCACGGTTGTGGCTTTGGCAACTCGGGAGGGGGGCGGGGACTGGGAGCAACCGGTGGGCATCGCTTCTCGGCCTTTTGGCTAAGATCAAGTGTAGTATCTGTTCTTATCAGTTTAATATCTGATACGTCCCTACCCGGGATGTCATCAGTTTTCTACGCGTGCGATTTTTGGACGGTGGAGTGAGTATGGCGACGAGTGCTGAGGGTGCGTGGATGGGGTCAGGAGCCGGAGGGGGAGTGCAGCGGAAGAATACAATAAGGATTGTGGTTCATCCGGAGAAAAAGAAGGAGGTGGACTTGAGGTATGTGGTGGAGGATGTGCTGCAGAAGGTGTTCCGGGTGGCTGTCAACCGAGTGTTCTGCATCCAGGATTTTCAGGCGCAGGGGTTTTTTGATGTGGCACTGGACAGCAGTGAACTGTGCTTGCAGGTGTACGAACATTCTAAGGAGTTGGGGCCTGTTGGTGGTTTGGAAGGGCTGTCGTTCTTGCCGTTGTTTTCATATGACATAAAAAGGGTGACGGTTATGATGTATAACCCGTTTGTCGAGGCAAAGGAGGTGGAGGTGTTTCTCAGAAGATACTGTATGATTCTGAAGCCGGAAGAAAAGGTGTTAAATGCGTTTGGGGTGTGGAGTGGCAAGAGGCAGTATCTTGTGCGTTTGGCAAGAGATTCAGCGGGGATTGGAGGAGTACGTCATTTGCCAGCAGTCTTTTCTATTGGAATGGAGAGGGGGTACCTGACGTATCCTGGGCTGCCTTCTTTTTGTCGGAGGTGCTTGCGGTACGGGCATGTGGCTGGAGAGTGTGAAGAGGACATTGTTTGCAGTGTTTGCGAGGAGAGGGGCCATGTGGCCAAGGAGTGCAACAAAGGAAAGGTCTGCCATCTTTGTGGTAAGACTGGACACATGCGGCGGAGTTGCCCGGAGCGGAGTCGGTCCTATGTGGAGGCCCTTGTAGGGGAGAGGGAGCCCCCTGGTGGACGGAGGGAGGAAGTGACGAAGGAGGTGAGGCTGGAGGGGAGAACCGCGGCCAGTGTGGAGGAGGATCCAAGGCCAGGCCCATCCTTCGCAGTGCAGGGGGTGGAAGAGGAGTCGGAGGAGCGGCTGATGGAGGTTGGCGGTGGAGAGGTCGTGGGAGAGTGGATGGTGGTGAAGGGTAAAAAGAGGCGCATCCCAGTCAGCCCCCCGGCCGGAGAGGTGGGGAAGAAGTTCCTGCCGGCGGTGATGAGAGGGAGGGCTCGGGGAGAGGGCAGGCGGAGCCCGGTGGTGGTGTCCCAGCCTCTTGCTGGTCGGGTCAGGAGGCTGGAGATGGCGGCCGGAAGGGCTTTTCAGCAGAAGAGACAGGACGGTGGGAGAGCCACTGCAGAGGGGAGGAGGGAAGATGGGGGGGGCAGGGCCCCTGTGGAGAAGGGGGGGCTTAGGGTAGAGGGCGGGGGGGGGAGCGGAGCCCCTGAGGAGAAAGGGGGGCTTATGGGAGAGGGTGGGGGTAAGGGTGGGGCCCCTGAGGAGAAAGGGAGGCTTAGGGGAGAGGGTGGAGGGGAGAGCGGGGCCCCTGAGGAGAAAGGGGGGCTTAGGGGAGAGGGTGGAGGGGAGTGCGGGGCCTCTGAGGAGGAAGGGGGGCTTAGGGGGGAGGAAGAAGGGAGCCAGGAGGTGAGTATGTCTGGACTGGTGGTGATTGAGGAGCAGGCAAAGGAGCTAGCAGCGGAGCTGGCAGTGCTTGGCCCGGACTTGGACTGCTTGAAGGTGGGAAGGGACAGTGACTGGGCTGGGGAATTTGAGGCAGTTGACCCCTTTTGCACAGGGGCTGGTTTCGGGACTGGGGCAGAGGTGCTGGAAACTTTGAGGCTCTTTGTGGGGGAAGGGTTTGGTGGTGTTGGGATGGAGGGGGTGGTTTCCCCTGGGGATCTGGGGCTCCCGGAGGAGGGGGGGAGGCTAAGACTGGGGAGGAGGGGAAGGAAGGGGAGGATGGTGGGCGGGGGGGAAGTGTTCAGGGGATGGTGTGATGGCTCTGAATGTGATGTCATGTAATGTGAGGGGACTGAGTGGGGTAAGGAAGAGGGCAAGTGTGTTTCAGTATTTGCAAGATGTGAAGTGTGGGGTTGGGTTTTTGCAGGAGGGGCATCTGAGGGAGGGGGGTGATGCTCAGGTTTTTACCAAGGAGTGGCGGGTTGGGCCAGCGTGTTGGAGTGTGGTGGGGGTGCACTCTTCTGGAGTGGGGATAGTGTTTGGTTCATGGGATTTTGAGTTGGTTGGGTGGTCTTCCTTTGTGCAGGGGAGGGTTTTAGTGGCGGATGTGATGTGGAAAGGGGTGAAGATGCGGCTGGTAAATGTATATGCGCCAACGTTGCCGAGTGGAAGGAAGGAGTTGTTTAGGGAATTGGGTACGGTACTGCTTACGAATGATTTAGTAGTGCTGGGGGGCGATTTTAATGTCTCCTTGGAGGGTGGGGATTCTTCCTTGTTTTATTTGAAAAGGTTATTGAAGGATTTTTCGTTGCAGGATGTGTATAGGTTGGGGGGTGGTACAGATTCAGGGTACACGTGGGGGAATTCTCGGGGCGCACGCAGTAGGATTGATTTTTTGTTTGTCTCTGAGGGACAAGAGATTGTGAGTGCTGAAGTGGTGCCTTTGTTTTTTTCGGACCACTGTGGTGTAGTAGGGAAGTTGAGTTTGAAGGGGGGGGGGGGGGGCGGTGGGTTTTGGAAGGTGAACCTTGCTGTGTTGAAGGAGAAGGGAGTTCAGGACCGGTTCCGGAGTTTTTATAAGGGATGGGTGTGTTTGAAGCCTTTTTTTCAGTCTAGAGTGGAGTGGTGGGAGGGGTTGAAAAAGCTGGTTAAAGAACTTGCTGTGAGGTATTGTAGGTGGAGGAGGAGGAGGGAGATGCGAAGGGGCGGGGTGCTCCAGAGGCAGCTGGAGGGGTTGTTTGTTGATTGGAGTGGGGGGAGTGGGTTTGATGAGCGAAGGTGGGCGTCTTTGAAGGAGGAGTTGAAGGAATGGTGGGGTGATAGGGCTCAGGCGTTTGCCTTTAAGAGTGGGGTGGAGAGGAGAGAGAGGGATGAAAGAGTTTCGGCTTTTTTCTTTAAAACAATTAAAAAGCGAAGGGGGAAGAGAGAGATGAAGGGGCTGAGGGGGCGGGATGGGGTGGTAAGAGTAGAGGTGGGGGAGATGTTGACGGTGGCTTCAGATTTCTATGGACAGTTGTTCATGGAAAAGGAGGGGGTCTTAACCTTAAGACAGAAGTATTTGGATGTAGTGGAGGAGAGGGAGCCGGAGGGAGTCAGGGCGGCACGTGAGTCCTGAATAAGGTTGAAGGAGTTGGGGGAAGCCTTAGCAGGGATGAAGGGTGGGAAAGTTCCTGGGGGGGATGGGCTCCCAAAGGAATTTTATGTGCAATTTTGGGATGTGTTGGGTGAAGATTTTTTGAGTGTTGTGCAGGAGATTTTGGAGCGAGGGAAGTTAGCGCCTTCAATGAGGGAAGGGGTGTTGTGCTTAGTGCATAAGAAGGGGGATCCCCTCGAGCTGGGGAATTGGCGGCCCATAACCCTGTTGTGTGTGGATTACAAGATAGTTGCAAGGGTGTTGGGCAGGCGATTGGGGCTGGCAATGAGGAGTGTTGTTGCGGAGGATCAGACATGTGGAGTGGAGGGGAGGCGGGTTGACCAGAACTTGCAGCTTATGCGGGATGTGAGTGAATGGGTGAGGGGTCGGGACTTGCCACTTGTTGTGGCGAGTCTTGACATGGAAAAGGCATTTGATAGGGTCGACCATGGTTATTTGTTCGAGGTATTGAGGCGGTATGGGTTTGGGGAGAGATTTACAAGGTGGTTAGGGGTAATGTACAGAGAGGTGGGTAGTAGGGTGGCTATAAACGGATTTTTGGGGGAAATGGTGTGGCAGAGGGGAGGGGTGAGGCAGGGGTGTCCGCTGTCGCCACTTTTGTATGTGATATATGTTGAGCCTTTGGCGGAGGCGCTGAGAAGGCATGTGCGAGTGGGTGGGGTAATGGTCCCGGGGGGGGGTGGAGTGGCTTTAAAAGTGAGTCAATATGCTGATGATATGACATTGTTTGCAAGTACGGAAGGGAGTTTGATGGCTGCTTTGGATGTGGTGGATGAGTTTTGTGCAGGGACTGGAGCAAAGGTAAACAGGACTAAGTCAGTGTTGAAGTGGTTCGGTAGGTGGAGTGGGCGAAGGGAGACGGTGGGTGGTCTTGCGTTGGCGGAGGGTTCCTTGCGGGTCTTAGGGGTGGAGTTTGGGGGGGATCATAGACAAGATGCCAGGGTGAATTGGGAAAAGAGGATTGTTAAGGTGGAGAGGAAGTTGGGGTTGTGGTCTGGGAGGCAGCTAACTTTAAGTGGGAGGGTATTAGTTGTTAAGGCGGATGTCTTGCCAACTTTGGTGTTTTTGGCGAGACTTTATAGGTTGCCAGGAGTGTTGCGGAGGCGATTAGTAAGGGCGGTTTTCCGATTTATTTGGAGGGGGTATGAGTAGGTGAGGAGGGATTGGATGTATCAGGCAGTGGGGGAGGGGGGCAGGGATGTGATATGTCTCCCTTTGAAGTTGGATGCGATTTTTTATAGTAATATGTGCGCGGCGGCGATGGGGAAGACGGTGCACAAGTTTCAGTGGTTGTTGAAGTATGGGGTATCTGGGCATTTGAGGTTCGTGGTCGAGTGGGATAATAGAGTGCCTAGGGCGGAGAGAGTGGCGGGGCAGTTTTCTGATGTGTTGAAGTGGGCAAGGGGACATCCCGAGTGTAGGGAGAGGGAGTTGGTGCTGAGTCACAGAAAGCTGTATCTGGCTCTGCGGGCTAAGCTGAGACCGGGAGGTGTGTTGGGGGTGGGTGTGGGCCGGGAGGTGTGGGGTGTAGTGCAGCAGAAGGGGTTAGAAAATGTGTTCAAGGACTTGAACTGGCTGGTGGTGCTTGGTCGGCTACCTGTAAGGGATGTTTTGTATAGGCACAAGTTGACGAGGAACCGTTATTGTCCTAGGGAAGGTTGTGGAGAAGAGGAGACGGTTGAGCACGTGTTTTGGGGGTGTGGGTTTGCCAGGGAGGTGTGGGAGATGGGGAGGCTCGAATTTCGGGTGTTGAGGGATGTGAAGAGGGAGGTAGTGCTGTATGGGGAGGGGTTGAGTGGAAGTACGAGAAAGGAAAGGCTTGCAGTGTTGATTCTGCAGAGTATGTTTAAACAGAGGCTGTGGATAGCGCGGGGAGAGAGGGGGCTGGTGAAAGTGGGCTGGACGCCGAGGGGGGTGGTGGAGATGGTGAGGAAGGGGTGTGAGAAGAGGTTCAGGGAAGATGTGCTGTGGTGGGGGTTCAGTGCTGCCAGGGAAAGGTGGAAGGGTGTGGTTTAGAACTGTTGTGGGGATGTGTGTTGGGGTGTAGGAAGACATTTGGGAGGGTTGGTTTTTCATGTTGAATAATGCTGGTATGTGTATGGTTTGGAGTGGGGAGGGGTAGTAAGGTCTGAGGGCGGGAAAGGGGTGTGGCTTAAAGTGCATTGTGTAAGAAGGGTTGTTTGATGGAATGTATATTTGATTTGTTGTATGTTGGATGAAGACAAATAAAAACTTTTTCAAAAAAAAAAAAAAAAAATCTGTTCTTATCAGTTTAATATCTGATACGTCCCCTACCCGGGGACTTCAATATTAAGCCGATTTTTGGAACAGGGAGCCGGAGAAGGGGCTTGCTCCAACCGCTCCACGCATCGACCCGGTATTGCAGTACATTCGGGAACGGTGCTCCTCTCCATGTTTTGTGCTAAAGAAAGAGTCACTTTTGTATATCTCCTCTTATCGGTGAAAGACTGTCGCGCTGAAATGATATGCCGGGCATTGTCTCGGATTATTCTTTGGTTTCCTTTTTAGTTTGTTTGCAGTTTTCCCTCTGTCCCTAGCCACCCCTCAGCCCCTCGGGCAGCGGATTACCTCGGCCCTGTGTTTGGAGCTGGACGGGAGCGCCGGGAGTGGTGGAGGACGAGACGTCACGTTGCTCAGGTTTCTCTTCAAAACGAACAAATCTTTCGCCTTTTACTAAAGATTTCCGTGTAGAGGAAGACATCTGAGTTTGCACTATTTTTGGATGCTCCGTCTGCGGGATGGGGCAACTTTTTTTGTGTCCCAAGGAAAAGCAAGTATTCCTGGACTGTTATTAACCTGCTTATTACTCTGCTATTACTGCTTGGTTTCCTGTTTTCCTACGTGCTAGCAACTTGCTTAGCGAATGCCAGCTGTTTTACTTGGTCAGCGGTTGAGTAGGGAATAACAGGCAAGTAATCAGCAGTTTAACAACAGTCAGCTGCAGCTGCGGCAGCAAAGCATCGTGGGAGAGGTGGGCGGCACTTGGGGCGGAGTTCAACTGGGTCACATGTCCCACGGTTGTGGCTTTGGCAACTCGGGAGGGGGGCGGGGACTGGGAGCAACCGGTGGGCATCGCTTCTCGGCCTTTTGGCTAAGATCAAGTGTAGTATCTGTTCTTATCAGTTTAATATCTGATACGTCCCCTACCCGGGGACTTCAATATTAAGCCGATTTTTGGAACAGGGAGCCGGAGAAGGGGCTTGCTCCAACCGCTCCACGCATCGACCCGGTATTGCAGTACATTCGGGAACGGTGCTCCTCTCCATGTTTTGTGCTAAAGAAAGAGTCACTTTTGTATATCTCCTCTTATCGGTGAAAGACTGTCGCGCTGAAATGATATGCCGGGCATTGTCTCGGATTATTCTTTGGTTTCCTTTTTAGTTTGTTTGCAGTTTTCCCTCTGTCCCTAGCCACCCCTCAGCCCCTCGGGCAGCGGATTACCTCGGCCCTGTGTTTGGAGCTGGACGGGAGCGCCGGGAGTGGTGGAGGACGAGACGTCACGTTGCTCAGGTTTCTCTTCAAAACGAACAAATCTTTCGCCTTTTACTAAAGATTTCCGTGTAGAGGAAGACATCTGAGTTTGCACTATTTTTGGATGCTCCGTCTGCGGGATGGGGCAACTTTTTTTGTGTCCCAAGGAAAAGCAAGTATTCCTGGACTGTTATTAACCTGCTTATTACTCTGCTATTACTGCTTGGTTTCCTGTTTTCCTACGTGCTAGCAACTTGCTTAGCGAATGCCAGCTGTTTTACTTGGTCAGCGGTTGAGTAGGGAATAACAGGCAAGTAATCAGCAGTTTAACAACAGTCAGCTGCAGCTGCAGCAGCAAAGCATCGTGGGAGAGGTGGGCGGCACTTGGGGCGGAGTTCAACTGGGTCACATGTCCCACGGTTGTGGCTTTGGCAACTCGGGAGGGGGGCGGGGACTGGGAGCGACTAGCGGGCATCGCTTCTCGGCCTATTGGCTAAGATCAAGTGAGGGATTGGAGACAAGAGACTGCGGCAGTGATTTGGAAAGGAGGTGGAGGAAGAGAGAGTGGTGGTGAGTGACGATATTGGAATCGAAGGGCGTCCTGTGGTTTTTGGTGGCGTTTGTTGGAGTCGGAAGGGCCTGATCGGTGCGGAGAGGGGCGTAGGGGACTTCGGTCCTGCTATGGCCCAGCAAGGGGAATTTTTCCAGCCCTCAGGGGGAGGGATGAGGAACACGGTGCGGTTCCTCTGGAAGGATAGGTCCGTGGCCATGGTGGAGCGGGATGCCTTCATCCAGGACGTCCTTTTGGACATTCTGAAGGTGGAGCCTGCACAGGTATGGTGTGTGCAAAAGAATATGGCGGAAGTGGCATACGACGTCACAATGGAAATGGCAGGGGGCCATATGGAAGTTATGGAGAGGAGCAGGGAAAAGGCGGATGTGGATTCGATGGCAAAGTTCAAAGTAATCTCCTTGATGAACAGGGGGCACAAGGTGATTACTGTTCACGTTTATAATCCATTTGTAGAAGACCAGACAATAATGAGATTCTTGGCACGATATGGAAAGGTGTTTGAAGGGAGTAGGATGCTCAGGGATGGGTTTGGGATCTGGACGGGGAAGCGCCAATTCCGAGTGATCCTGAAAGAAGACGAAGGCGGATTCGATGGGTTTTGTCACCCACCTGCGAACTTTGCGCTCGGTGCAGATAGGGGTTATTTGTATTATTCCGGACAGCCGGGGTGGTGTAGGCAGTGTGGGAAGTTCGGGCATGCGCAAGGTGGTTGTGAGAGGATGAAGTGTAGGAGATGTGGGGGAGAGGGCCATATGGCAGCAGGGTGCCAGCTGCCCAAGATTTGTAATGGATGTGGGAGTCCAGATCATATTCTCCGGGATTGCCCAAGAGGGGCAAGGAAGTCTTACGCGGAGGCGGCTGGGGCCAGAAGGATCAGTGGGGATGCTGCTGTGTTAGTTGAGCAGCCAGGTGGAACGGGGGGGGCGGTTAGTGTGGATAAGCAGGTAGGGGTGGAGGGGAGGGCTGAGGAGGGGGCAAGGGGAGGGGATGGGGAGGCTAAGGAGGTGGGGAGAGAGGATAATCAGGGGAAGGAGTGGGGGGATCTGGTGGAGGAGGAGGAGAAGGCGGATATGGAGGTTGGGGTGGCCAAAAGTAAGAGGGGGGATTTGTGTGAGGGAGAGAAGGCGGATGTGGAGGAGTTAAGGGGGAAAACCAAAAAGAAAAGGAGGGGGATGGAAGGTGAGGCAGGAGGCCTAGAAGCTCCGGAGGGAAAGGGGAGGCAGGCCCAAGTTAGAGGGGTGGGCTCAGGCCGTCTGAAAGCAAAACTACAGAGCCTGGAGCACGAAGAGGATGACAAGAGGCCCAGGTCCCCTGTGAGAAGGCCGGGAGAAGGAAGGAGAGGCCTGAGTGGATGTAGTAGCTCCTCAGAGAGCGAGAGGGAATATGAAGAGGGGACTCCAAATTCCCTGCCTTATTTGTCGCCTCCGGAAGAAGCGGGCAGCAGTGTGGAAGAGGGGGACTGTGGGTTGGGAGGACTGGAGCAAATGGGGGGGAGCCAGGGACTAAGGCTGGAAGAGGCCTGCCTGGATCAGGACTGGATAAGCCCATCTCTGGAGGCGGCGGAGGTGGGAAGTCAAGAAGAAGAGGCTACCAGTAGGGGCATGGACTCTCAGTTTGGGATGGGGTATAAGGAGAGGATAAGGAGAAAATAGTTGTGTAAAGTTGAAGGGGGTGCCTTGACTAAATTATAATGGAAATTGTTACTGTGAATGTGAGAGGGTTAAGGAATGCGGTGAAGAGGGCGGCTGTGTTTGACTATTTAAGTGCGCAGAGGGCTGGGATCTATTTGTTGCAGGAGGTCCACTTGCAGGATAGCCAAGACATCCGGAAGTTTGAAAGGCAATGGAAGGGGGGGGCTTCCTTTTGGAGCGTTGGGGGAGTACACTCTTCTGGTGTTGGGATAATGTTTGGAGGGAAGGGGTTTTTGGTGGAGGATGTGTTCACGGTGGTGCAGGGGAGGGTATTAGGGGTGGACTTTAGGTGGGGTGGGGGGAAGTATAGGGTAATATGTGTATATGCACCTGTGACGAGCGCACTGAGGGTGGAGGTATTTCAGGAGTTGGGGAAAATATGTTTCACAAATAGGTGTCTGGTAGTAGGGGGGGATTTTAATGTTGATTTGGGGGGCAAGAAGGAGCAGAGTTCTGAGGAACTAAAAAGGGTTCTAGCTGGTTTGCGGTTGAAAGATTGTTTCAGTGTGTGTTGCCAAGGGATGAAAGGGGACACTTGGTCCAATTCTAGGGGAGTGAGTAGCAGGCTCGATTATGTATTCGTATCACAGGAGACCAAATGTATTACGGCGGGGGTGTTTCCGGTTTGGTTTTCTGATCACCTTGGAGTGGCTGCCACAATAGGAGGGGGTGAGTGGAGGTTCGGGAGAGGGTACTGGAAATTTAATGTAAGAGTGTTGGAGGAGGATGGTTTCTGTCAATTGATGAGGCGGTATTTGCAGGTGTGGGTGGAATTGAAAGAGGGTGATGTATCTGTAGTGGAGTGGTGGGAAGGTACAAAGGGGAAAATTCAGAGGTTTGTGTCGGCGTATTGTAAAAGGAGGAGAGCTAGGGAGCGGCGATGGGTGGATGAGCTACAGGGGAATTTAGAATGGATGTATGGATGTGTGAATAAAGGAGGGGGGTGGTATATGAGCAGTATCAGTAAGGTAAAAAAAATGCTTGCGGACTATCATGGGAGAAAGGCGAGGGAGTTCATAAGTAAAGGGAAGTATGCTGAATTGAGGGAAGATGTGGGGGGCCTCTCCTCCTTCCTTAGGGAAGTGAAGGCGAGACAGGAGAGAAGGGTGATAGAGGTCTTGCGAGACGATGCAGGAGGCATAGTGAGGGACCCTGGTGGGCTGGTGAGGGTGGCTACAACCTTTTATAAAAAGCTTTTCTCAGCAAAAGGTGTGGATGTAGAGGGGAGTGGCAGGTTCTTGGGTTCTTTAGGAGCAAGGTTGACGCTAGAGGAGAGGGAGGGGCTGGAGAGGAAGTTCTCCTTGGGGGAACTGGAGAGGGCCCTGAAAGGGATGGCAAGGGGGAAGGTACCCGGGATAGATGGGCTCCCCATGGAGTTTTATGTACGGTTTTGGGACATCTTGGGGCCCGTGATGGTGGAGGTGGGGAATGAAATGGTGAGACGTGGGAGTCTGGGTGACAGCATGCGGGTAGGCGTTCTGTCCCTTTTATACAAGAAAGGGGAGGCGGAGGATCTGGCGAATTGGCGGCCCCTGACGATGCTCTGTGCTGACTATAAGCTGTTTGCAAAGGTTTACACGGAGCGTCTGAAGGGGGTCATGGGAACGCTAGTTTCAGAGGATCAGACGTGTGGGGTACCAGGGCGGAGCGTGCTTTGGAACCTCCAGCTGGTGAGGGACATCATAGAGTGGGCAGAAGATAGGAGGGTGCACTTGGGTCTAGTGGGGCTAGACCAAGAGAAAGCATTTGATCGGGTGGACCACGGGTTTTTGTTTAGGGTGTTGGAGAGCATGGGGTTTGGGCCTGGGTTTTGCTCGGGGATTAAAATGTTTTATTCTGGGGTAGGAAGTAGGGTATGTGTGAATGGGTTTTTAGGAAATTTTGTGGGGCAAGAGTCAGGGGTGAGGCAGGGGTGTCCGCTCTCGCCGCTACTTTATGTGCTTTACATGGAGCCCTTTGCAGCAGTGGTGAGGGCGGACCCTTTGGTGGAGGGGTTGCTGGTGCCTGGAGGTGGGGGGCGCACAGTTAAGATGTCACAGTACGCGGACGACACCACTGTATTTATGACAAGCGACCAGTCCTTGGTGCGGGTGCTGGGCTGGTTGGAGGAGTTCGGGAAGGTGTCCGGGGCCTCACTTAATTTAGGAAAGTCCTCGGTGATGTATGTTGGGGCATGGAAGGGTAGAGAAGACGTGGTGGGGGGGCTGAGTTTGTGTCGGGGGCCTTTAAAAGTGTTGGGGGTGGATTTTGTTCCGCAGGAGGCGGCGAGACTGAATTGGTCAGGAAGGATAGGGAAGGCAAAACAGAGGCTGGGTAAGTGGATGGGGAGGAGGTTGACGGTGTCTGGAAAGGTGACTGTAGTGAAAATGGATGTGATGCCGGCTTTAACATTTCTGGCTAGGGTGTTTCCACTCCCTTTGAGGATGAGAAGGGATTTGACGAGGGCGGTGTTTCGGTTCATTTGGGGGGGAAAATATGAGTATATTAGAAGAGGGGATATGTATAGGCCGGTAAAGGAGGGAGGGAGGGATGTGCCTCACCTCCCCCTCAAGTTTGACTGTATGTACTATGCTAACTTGTGTGTTGCGGTAAGTTCGGGTGTTGTGCATGTGTCACAATTGTTTGCAAGGCTGTGGTTCTCGTGGGGGAGAAGGGAGTTGGTGAGCGAGTGGAGTAACAATGTTCCTCGGGCTGAGAGGCTCCCATGGTGTTACAGGCAGGCGGTGTGGTGGGGGAAAAAGCTTCCGCAGGGGTTGGAGAAGGAAACATTATGTGACCACAGGGCGCTGTATAAATTATGTATTGAGAAGGAGTGGGAAGGTAGGGCAGTAGTGGGAGTGGGGGAGGAGGAGTGGGGGAGGGTCCAAATAAAAGGGCTGGATAACAGACTAAAGGACACAAATTGGCTTGTTATGTTTGGGCGGATGCCGGTAAGGGAGATTATGCACAGGCATAGGCTGGCAAAGAGTGCGGAGTGTGTGAGAGGGGATTGTAAGGGGGAGGAATCTATTAGGCATGTGCTTTGGGAGTGTAGGTTTGCGCAGAGGGTATGGGGGCGGGTGGGGTCCTTATTGGGTAAAATTGGGGGGAATTTTTGTGTGGATGTTGACAAAGTATTGAGGGGGTGGAAGAGGGTAGAGGATAAGCAGGTGTTTTTTTTCAGGGTTTTGGTGATTAGCCTGGTGAAGTGGGGGATTTGGGAGGCCAGGACTGCTTTGGTGAAGACTGGGGTGAATTGGGGCCCAGAGGGGGTCTACAGGAGGGTGGAGGCTGATCTGAAGAGGCGGATGAGGGAGGAGGCGGTCCACATGGGGTATCATGCTGCGAAGGAGAAGTGGAAAGGATTATTTTTGATTTAAAGTGGGAGGGAGGGTAGTGGAGTGCGAGTGTGTGTAAATAATGTAAATATTGTAAATAAAGTAACAAAAAGGAAGCGGAAAAGAATTGTAACGGGTCTGTAAATGTATGTAAATAATGTAAATAAAAGGGGTGCGGGGAACACGATGATGGGAAATGACGACTTTTACTGGGAGATGGCCAAAGGAGAACCAGGGGTTAAGATAATGGAGGACCCAGGTTGAAGGCATCGATGATCGGGTGCGCGATTCGTTTTGTGTAGTGGAAGGAGTCATGAGCTGAGTGTTGGGGGAAAAGAAGAAAAAAAAAAAAAAAAAAAAAAAAATCTGTTCTTATCAGTTTAATATCTGATACGTCCCCCACCCGGGGACTTCAATATTAAGCCGATTTTTGGAACAGGGAGCCGGAGAAGGGGCTTGCTCCAACCGCTCCACGCATCGACCCGGTATTGCAGTACATTCGGGAACGGTGCTCCTCTCCATGTTTTGTGCTAAAGAAAGAGTCACTTTTGTATATCTCCTCTTATCGGTGAAAGACTGTCGCGCTGAAATGATATGCCGGGCATTGTCTCGGATTATTCTTTGGTTTCCTTTTTAGTTTGTTTGCAGTTTTCCCTCTGTCCCTAGCCACCCCTCAGCCCCTCGGGCAGCGGATTACCTCGGCCCTGTGTTTTGAGTTGGACGGCAGCGCCGGGAGTGGTGGAGGAGGAGACGTCACGTTGCTCAGGTTTCTCTTCAAAACGAACAAATCTTTCGCCTTTTACTAAAGATTTCCGTGTAGAGGAAGACATCTGAGTTTGCACTATTTTTGGATGCTCCGTCTGCGGGATGGGGCAACTTTTTTTGTGTCCCAAGGAAAAGCAAGTATTCCTGGACTGTTATTAACCTGCTTATTACTCTGCTATTACTGCTTGGTTTCCTGTTTTCCTACGTGCTAGCAACTTGCTTAGCGAATGCCAGCAGTTTTACTTGGTCAGCGGTTGAGTAGGGAATAACAGGCAAGTAATCAGCAGTTTAACAACAGTCAGCTGCAGCTGTGGCAGGAAAGCATCGTGGGAGAGGGGGGCGGCACTTGGGGCGGGGGTCAACTGGGTCACATGTCCCACGGTTGTGGCTTTGGCAACTCGGGAGGGTGGGAGGGCGCTGGGAGCAACCGGTGGGCATCGCTTCTCGGCCTTTTGGCTAAGATCAAGTGTAGTATCTGTTCTTATCAGTTTAATATCTGATACGTCCCCTACCCGGGGACTTCAATATTAAGCCGATTTTTGGAACAGGGAGCCGGAGAAGGGGCTTGCTCCAACCGCTCCACGCATCGACCCGGTATTGCAGTACATTCGGGAACGGTGCTCCTCTCCATGTTTTGTGCTAAAGAAAGAGTCACTTTTGTATATCTCCTCTTATCGGTGAAAGACTGTCGCGCTGAAATGATATGCCGGGGAGTGTCTCGGATTATTCTTTGGTTTCCTTTTTAGTTTGTTTGCAGTTTTCCCTCTGTCCCTAGCCACCCCTCAGCCCCTCGGGCAGCGGATTACCTCGGCCCTGTGTTTGGAGCTGGACGGGAGCGCCGGGAGTGGTGGAGGACGAGACGTCACGTTGCTCAGGTTTCTCTTCAAAACGAACAAATCTTTCGCCTTTTACTAAAGATTTCCGTGTAGAGGAAGACATCTGAGTTTGCACTATTTTTGGATGCTCCGTCTGCGGGATGGGGCAACTTTTTTTGTGTCCCAAGGAAAAGCAAGTATTCCTGGACTGTTATTAACCTGCTTATTACTCTGCTATTACTGCTTGGTTTCCTGTTTTCCTACGTGCTAGCAACTTGCTTAGCGAATGCCAGCTGTTTTACTTGGTCAGCGGTTGAGTAGGGAATAACAGGCAAGTAATCAGCAGTTTAACAACAGTCAGCTGCAGCTGCGGCAGCAAAGCATCGTGGGAGAGGTGGGCGGCACTTGGGGCGGAGTTCAACTGGGTCACATGTCCCACGGTTGTGGCTTTGGCAACTCGGGAGGGGGGCGGGGACTGGGAGCAACCGGTGGGCATCGCTTCTCGGCCTTTTGGCTAAGATCAAGTGTAGTATCTGTTCTTATCAGTTTAATATCTGATACGTCCCCTACCCGGGGACTTCAATATTAAGCCGATTTTTGGAACAGGGAGCCGGAGAAGGGGCTTGCTCCAACCGCTCCACGCATCGACCCGGTATTGCAGTACATTCGGGAACGGTGCTCCTCTCCATGTTTTGTGCTAAAGAAAGAGTCACTTTTGTATATCTCCTCTTATCGGTGAAAGACTGTCGCGCTGAAATGATATGCCGGGCATTGTCTCGGATTATTCTTTGGTTTCCTTTTTAGTTTGTTTGCAGTTTTCCCTCTGTCCCTAGCCACCCCTCAGCCCCTCGGGCAGCGGATTACCTCGGCCCTGTGTTTGGAGCTGGACGGGAGCGCCGGGAGTGGTGGAGGACGAGACGTCACGTTGCTCAGGTTTCTCTTCAAAACGAACAAATCTTTCGCCTTTTACTAAAGATTTCCGTGTAGAGGAAGACATCTGAGTTTGCACTATTTTTGGATGCTCCGTCTGCGGGATGGGGCAACTTTTTTTGTGTCCCAAGGAAAAGCAAGTATTCCTGGACTGTTATTAACCTGCTTATTACTCTGCTATTACTGCTTGGTTTCCTGTTTTCCTACGTGCTAGCAACTTGCTTAGCGAATGCCAGCAGTTTTACTTGGTCAGCGGTTGAGTAGGGAATAACAGGCAAGTAATCAGCAGTTTAACAACAGTCAGCTGCAGCTGCGGCAGCAAAGCATCGTGGGAGAGGTGGGCGGCACTTGGGGCGGAGTTCAACTGGGTCACATGTCCCACGGTTGTGGCTTTGGCAACTCGGGAGGGGGGCGGGGACTGGGAGCAACCGGTGGGCATCGCTTCTCGGCCTTTTGGCTAAGATCAAGTGTAGTATCTGTTCTTATCAGTTTAATATCTGATACGTCCCCTACCCGGGGACTTCAATATTAAGCCGATTTTTGGAACAGGGAGCCGGAGAAGGGGCTTGCTCCAACCGCTCCACGCATCGACCCGGTATTGCAGTACATTCGGGAACGGTGCTCCTCTCCATGTTTTGTGCTAAAGAAAGAGTCACTTTTGTATATCTCCTCTTATCGGTGAAAGACTGTCGCGCTGGGTTTTTTTAGTTTGTTTGCAGTTTTCCCTCTGTCCCCTAGCCACCCCTCAGCCCCTCGGGCAGCGGATTACCTCGGCCCTGTGTTTGGAGCTGGACGGAGCGCCGGGAGTGGTGGAGGACGAGACGTCACGTTGCTCAGGTTTCTCTTCAAAACAAACAAATCTTTCGCCTTTTTACTAAAGATTTCCGTAGTAGAGGAGAGACATCTGAGTTTGCACTATTTTTTGGATGCTCCGTCTGCGGGATGGGGCAACTTTTTTTGTGTCCCAAGGAAAAGCAAGTATTCCTGGACTGTTATTAACCTGCTTATTACCTCTGCTATTACTGCTTGGTTTCCTGTTTTCCTACGTGCTAGCAACTTGCTTAGCGAATGCCAGCTGTTTTACTTGGTCAGCGGTTGAGTAGGGAATAACAGGCAAGTAATCAGCAGTTTAAACAACAGTCAGCTGCAGCTGCGGCAGCAAAGCATCGTGGGAGAGGTGGGGCGGCACTTGGGGCGGAGTTCAACTGGGTCACATTGTCCCACGGTTGTGGCTTTGGCAACTCGGGAGGGGGGGCGGGGACTGGGAGCAACCGGTGGCATCGCTTCTCGGCCTTTTGGCTAAGATCAAGTGTAGTATCTGTTCTTATCAGTTTAATATCTGATACGTCCCCTACCCGGGGACTTCAATATTAAGCCGATTTTTGGAACAGGGAGCCGGAGAAGGGGCTTGCTCCAACCGCTCCACGCATCGACCCGGTATTGCAGTACATTCGGGAACGGTGCTCCTCTCCATGTTTTGTGCTAAAGAAAGAGTCACTTTTGTATATCTCCTCTTATCGGTGAAAGACTGTCGCGCTGAAATGATATGCCGGGCATTGTCTCGGATTATTCTTTGGTTTCCTTTTTAGTTTGTTTGCAGTTTTCCCTCTGTCCCTAGCCACCCCTCAGCCCCTCGGGCAGCGGATTACCTCGGCCCTGTGTTTGGAGCTGGACGGGAGCGCCGGGAGTGGTGGAGGACGAGACGTCACGTTGCTCAGGTTTCTCTTCAAAACGAACAAATCTTTCGCCTTTTACTAAAGATTTCCCGTTGTAGAGGAAGACATCTGAGTTTGCACTATTTTTGGCATGCTCCGTCTGCGGGATGGGGCAACTTTTTTTGCTGTCCCAAGGAAAAGCAAGTATTCCTGGACTGTTATTAACCTGCTTATTACTCTGCTATTACTGCTTGGTTTCCCTGTTTTCCTCTACGTGCTAGCAACTTGCTTAGCGAATGCCAGCTGTTATACTTGGTCAGCGGTTGAGTAGGGAATAACAGGCAAGTAATCAGCAGTTTAAGCAACAGTCAGCTGGCAGCTGCGGCAGCAAAGCATCGTGGGAGAGGTGGGCGGCACTTGGGGCGGAGTTCAACTGGGTCACATGTCCCACGGTTGTGGCTTTGGCAACTCGAGGAGGGGGGCGGGGGACTGGGAGCAACCGGTGGGCATCGCTTCTCGGGCCTTTTGGCTAAGATCAAGTGTAGTATCTGTTCTTATCAGTTTAATATCTGATACGTCCCCTACCCAGGGGACTTCAATATTAAGCCGATTTTTGGAACAGGGAGCCGGAGAAGGGCTTGCTCCAACCGCTCCACGCATCGACCCGGTATTGCAGTACATTCGGGAACGGTGCTCCCTCTCATGTTTTGTGCTAAAGAAAGAGTCACTTTTGTATATCTCCTCTTATCGGTGAAAGACTGTCGCGCTGAAATGATATGCCGGGCATTGTCTCGGATTATTCTTTGGTTTCCTTTTTTAGTTTGTTTGCAGTTTTCCCTCTGTCCCTAGCCACCCTCAGCCCCTCGGGCAGCGGATTACCTCGGCCCTGTGTTTGGAGCTGGACGGGAGCGCCGGGAGTGGTGGAGGACGAGACGTCACGTTGCTCAGGTTTCTCTTCAAACGAACAAATCTTTCGCCTTTTACTAAAGATTTCCGTGTAGAGGAAGACATCTGAGTTTGCACTATTTTTGGATGCTCCGTCTGCGGGATGGGGCCAACTTTTTTTTGTGTCCCAAGGAAAGCCAAGTATTCCTGGACTGTTATTAACCTGCTTATTACTCTGCTATTACTGCTTGGTTCCTGTTTTCCCTACGTGCTAGCAACTTGCTTAGCGAATGCCAGCTGTTTTACTTGGTCAGCGGTTGAGTAGGGAATAACAGGCAAGTAATCAGCAGTTTAACAACAGTCAGCTGCAGCTGCGGCAGCAAAGCATCGTGGGAGAGGTGGGCGGCACTTGGGGCGGAGTTCAACTGGGTCTGTTGTGATTTACGAAATGAACCAAGTGCGACAACCAGTAGAATGCAAAAAGGAGGCTTTATTTCTGAAGGGGGAAACCCCCCAACAGAGCTGGCAACGGTACAAAGTCCACAATCCAAAAACAGTATCCAATGGGCGTAATCCAGAATCGTAACCAGGGCACCAATAACAAAGTTCGTGGTCAGACAAAAAGGGTTCGGTACACAGGCGTAGGTTTGGAGGAGAAACAAACGCATAAGCCAAAGACAGTCCGAATCCAAAACCAGGGCAGTAATCACAAAATCAAGGTCGGGCAGAAAAAAAGGTCAAAATTCACAGATGCAACAATATCCAAAAAGGGCAAACCAAAAACAATAGTCGGGCAATCCAGTCAGAAAGATAAACACTGAGATATCGAGGCGAGAAACGTAGCACAAGAAAACTAGGGAGAACGATCTGACAAGAAAGTGTACCAAACAGACATCTTATATACACACCCGGGGTAAACACATGACCAGGGAGAACAGGTGCAATCAGTGGGAACAATGATTAGGGAGAGACACATGAGGGATAAACTAATTACATGAATTTGGCTGTAGCCAAAACGCAGACAGGGATCACAAGACAAACCTAAGTACAAACAACAGCTCCGGTTAAGGAGTACTAAAAGTGCATAGTCTAAAGAAAAGGAAAGCATGAGATATAAGTGGAAAACTGCAGCAGAGATAATTAGGGATAGGCAAGGAGGCGGAGACTAGAATTGGGCGACAGCTGAGAGATCATTAGTCAATTAGTAAGTGCAGCTATACAATCCCAAGTGCTTGTTAGTAAGTTAGTCCAAATATACAAGGTTAGTGTGGATTAGTATTTAGCAAAAACAATAAACTGTTAGTATGTGTTAGTAAGACAGTAAAAGAGAGAGGAAGGAAGAACACGAGATAATGAAAGAAGATTGAAACCCAGAAACCAATAAATCACCCGAATGAGTGGCACACAAGACAAGGGACCGTGAGCAAAGATACACACATGACAAGACAGGGGAGACAAAGTGCAAAGCATGGAAAATAAACATGGCATGAAACATGGCTATGAAAACAAAACATGGCATGGAGACTGATAACCAAAACATGAAAATTATAAAACAGGAAATCCTTAATAACAAATACACAATACATAATCTAAGAATGGTCAGACAAGGTCAGTGGTCTCTAAACACAAGAATCAATAACATGGCAGAGCCAGGCACAGAACTTAACATGACAGCAGAATCCAGAATCCCAACAGGGTCACATGTCCCACGGTTGTGGCTTTGGCAACTCGGGAGGGGGGCGGGGACTGGGAGCAACCGGTGGGCATCGCTTCTCGGCCTTTTGGCTAAGATCAAGCGTGGTAAGACTCCCCATCAGTAGAGGGCAGCCCCACGCCTTGCACTTCTGATCGATGGCGGGCTGAGGATAGCGTGTTTTGAGTGTGTATTGTGTGTGAAAGTCGTAAGTCTTGTGGGGTATGCAGTGTGAATGGGTGTGAGAGAAATCCCGCTCCACGGGTTTCAAAAAAAAAAAAATCTGTTCTTATCAGTTTAATATCTGATACGTCCCCTACCCGGGGACTTCAATATTAAGCCGATTTTTGGAACAGGGAGCCGGAGAAGGGGCTTGCTCCAACCGCTCCACGCATCGACCCGGTATTGCAGTACATTCGGGAACGGTGCTCCTCTCCATGTTTTGTGCTAAAGAAAGAGTCACTTTTGTATATCTCCTCTTATCGGTGAAAGACTGTCGCGCTGAAATGATATGCCGGGCATTGTCTCGGATTATTCTTTGGTTTCCTTTTTAGTTTGTTTGCAGTTTTCCCTCTGTCCCTAGCCACCCCTCAGCCCCTCGGGCAGCGGATTACCTCGGCCCTGTGTTTGGAGCTGGACGGGAGCGCCGGGAGTGGTGGAGGACGAGACGTCACGTTGCTCAGGTTTCTCTTCAAAACGAACAAATCTTTCGCCTTTTACTAAAGATTTCCGTGTAGAGGAAGACATCTGAGTTTGCACTATTTTTGGATGCTCCGTCTGCGGGATGGGGCAACTTTTTTTTGTGTCCCAAGGAAAAGCAAGTATTCCTGGGACTGTTATTAACCTGCTTATTACTCTGCTATTACTGCTTGGTTTCCTGTTTTTCCTACGTGCTAGCAACTTGCTTAGCGAATGCCAGCTGTTTTACTTGGTCAGCGGTTGAGTAGGGAATAACAGGCAAGTAATCAGCAGTTTAACAACAGTCAGCTGCAGCTGCGGCAGCAAAGCATCGTGGGAGAGGTGGGCGGGACTTGGCGCGGAGTGCAACTGGTCCACACGTCCCACGGTTGTGGGCTTTGGCAACTCGGGAGGGGGGCGGGGACTGGGAGCAACCGGTGGGCATCGCTTCTCGGCCTTTTGGCTAAGATCAAGTGTAGTATCTGTTCTTATCAGTTTAATATCTGATACGTCCCCCTGCCCGGGGACTTCAATATTAAGCCGATTTTTGGAACAGGGAGCCGGAGAAGGGGCTTGCTCCAACCGCTCCCCGCATCGACCCGGTATTGCAGTACATTCGGGAACGGTGCTCCTCTCCATGTTTTGTGCTAAAGAAAGAGTCACTTTTGTATATCTCCTCTTATCGGTGAAAGACTGTCGCGCTGAAATGATATGCCGGGCATTGTCTCGGATTATTCTTTGGTTTCCTTTTTAGTTTGTTTTGCAGTTTTCCCTCTGTCCCTAGCCACCCCCCCTCAGCCCCTCGGGCAGCGGATTACCTCGGCCCCTGTGTTTGGAGCTGGACGGGAGCGCCGGGAGTGGTGGAGGACGAGACGTCACGTTGCTCAGGTTTCTCTTCAAAACGAACAAATCTTTCGCCTTTTACTAAAGATTTTCGTGTAGAGGAAGACATCTGAGTTTGCACTATTTTTGGATGCTCCGTCTGCGGGATGGGGCAACTTTTTTTGTGTCCCAAGGAAAAGCAAGTATTCCTGGACTGTTATTAACCTGCTTATTACTCTGCTATTACTGCTTGGTTTCCTGTTTTCCTACGTGCTAGCAACTTGCTTAGCGAATGCCAGCTGTTTTACTTGGTCAGCGGTTGAGTAGGGAATAACAGGCAAGTAATCAGCAGTTTAACAACAGTCAGCTGCAGCTGCAGCTGCGGCAGCAAAGCATCGTGGGAGAGGTGGGCGGCACTTGGGGCGGAGTTCAACTGGGTCACATGTCCCACGGTTGTGGCTTTGGCAACTCGGGAGGGGGGCGGGGACTGGGAGCAACCGGTGGGCATCGCTTCTCGGCCTTTTGGCTAAGATCAAGTGTAGTATCTGTTCTTATCAGTTTAATATCTGATACGTCCCCTACCCGGGGACTTCAATATTAAGCCGATTTTTGGAACAGGGAGCCGGAGAAGGGGCTTGCTCCAACCGCTCCACGCATCGACCCGGTATTGCAGTACATTCGGGAACGGTGCTCCTCTCCATGTTTTGTGCTAAAGAAAGAGTCACTTTTGTATATCTCCTCTTATCGGTGAAAGACTGTCGCGCTGAAATGATATGCCGGGCATTGTCTCGGATTATTCTTTGGTTTCCTTTTTAGTTTGTTTGCAGTTTTCCCTCTGTCCCTAGCCACCCCTCAGCCCCTCGGGCAGCGGATTACCTCGGCCCTGTGTTTGGAGCTGGACGGGAGCGCCGGGAGTGGTGGAGGACGAGACGTCACGTTGCTCAGGTTTCTCTTCAAAACGAACAAATCTTTCGCCTTTTACTAAAGATTTCCGTGTAGAGGAAGACATCTGAGTTTGCACTATTTTTGGATGCTCCGTCCTGCGGGGATGGGGGGGCAACTTTTTTTTGTGTCCCCAAGGAAAAGCAAGTATTCCTGGACTGTTATTAACCTGCTTATTACTCTGCTATTACTGCTTGGCTTCCTGTTTTTCCTACGTGCTAGCAACTTGCTTAGCGAATGCCAGCTGTTTTACTTGGTCAGCGGTTGAGTAGGGAATAACAGGCAAGTAATCAGCAGTTTAACAACAGTCAGCTGCAGCTGCGGCAGCAAAGCATCGTGGGAGAGGTGGGCGGCACTTGGGGCGGAGGTCAACTGGGTCACATGTCCCGCGGTTGTGGCTTTGGCAGCTGGGGAGGGGGGCGGGGACTGGGAGCAACCGGTGGGCATCGCTTCTCGGCCTTTTGGCTAAGATCAAGTGTAGTATCTGTTCTTATCAGTTTAATATCTGATACGTCCCCTACCCGGGGACTTCAATATTAAGCTGATTTTTGGAACAGGGAGCCGGAGAAGGGGCTTGCTCCAACCGCTCCACGCATCGACCCGGTATTGCAGTACATTCGGGAGCGGTGCGCCCCTCCATGTTTTTGTGCTAAAGAAAGAGTCACTTTTGTATATCTCCTCTTATCGGTGAAAGACTGTCGCGCTGAAACTGATATGCCGGGCATTGTCTCGGATTATTCTTTGGTTTCCTTTTTAGTTTGTTTGCAGTTTTCCCTCTGTCCCTAGCCACCCCTCAGCCCCTCGGGCAGCGGATTACCTCGGCCCTGTGTTTGGAGCTGGACGGGAGCGCCGGGAGTGGTGGAGGATGAGACGTCACGTTGCTCAGGTTTCTCTTCAAAACGAACAAATCTTTCGCCTTTTACTAAAGATTTCCGTGTAGAGGAAGACATCTGAGTTTGCACTATTTTTGGATGCTCCGTCTGCGGGATGGGGCAACTTTTTTTTGTGTCCCAAGGAAAAGCAAGTATTCCTGGGACTGTTATTAACCTGCTTATTACTCTGCTATTACTGCTTGGTTTCCTGTTTTCCTACGTGCTAGCAACTTGCTTAGCGAATGCCAGCTGTTTTACTTGGTCAGCGGTTGAGTAGGGAATAACAGGCAAGTAATCAGCAGTTTAACAACAGTCAGCTGCAGCTGCGGCAGCAAAGCAGCGTGGGGAGAGGTGGGCGGCACTTGGGGCGGAGTTCAACTGGGTCACATGTCCCCACGGTTGTGGCTTTGGCAACTCGGGAGGGGGGCGGGGGAGTGGGACCAACCGGTGGGCATCGCTTCTCGGCCTTTTGGCTAAGATCAAGTGTAGTATCTGTTCTTATCAGTTTAATATCTGATACGTCCCCTACCCGGGGACTTCAATATTAAGCCGATTTTTGGAACAGGGAGCCGGAGAAGGGGGGTGCTCCAACCGCTCCACGCATCGACCCGGTATTGCAGTACATTCGGGAACGGTGCTCCTCTCCATGTTTTGTGCTAAAGAAAGAGTCACTTTTGTATATCTCCTCTTATCGGTGAAAGACTGTCGCGCTGAAATGATATGCCGGGCATTGTCTCGGATTATTCTTTGGTTTCCTTTTTAGTTTGTTTGCAGTTTTCCCTCTGTCCCTAGCCACCCCTCAGCCCCTCGGGCAGCGGATTACCTCGGCCCTGTGTTTGGAGCTGGACGGGAGCGCCGGGAGTGGTGGAGGACGAGACGTCACGTTGCTCAGGTTTCTCTTCAAAACGAACAAATCTTTCGCCTTTTACTAAAGATTTCCGTGTAGAGGAAGACATCTGAGTTTGCACTATTTTTGGATGCTCCGTCTGCGGGATGGGGCAACTTTTTTTGGTCTCCCAAGGAACAGCAAGTATTCCTGTACTGTTATTAACCTGCTTATTACTCTGCTATTACTGCTTGGTTTCCTGTTTTCCTACGTGCTAGCAACTTGCTTAGCGAATGCCAGCTGTTTTTACTTGGTCAGCGGTTGAGTAGGGAATAACAGGCAAGTAATCAGCAGTTTAACAACAGTCAGCTGCAGCTGCGGCAGGCAAAGCATCGTGGGAGAGGTGGGCGGCACTTGGGGCGGAGTTCAACTGGGTCACATGTCCCACGGTTGTGGCTTTGGCAACTCGGGAGGGGGGCGGGGGACTGGGAGCAACCGGTGGGCATCGCTTCTCGGCCTTTTTGGCTAAGATCAAGTGTAGTATCTGTTCTTATCAGTTTTAATATCTGATACGTCCCCTACCCGGGGACTTCAATATTAAGCCGATTTTTGGAACAGGGAGCCGGAGAAGGGGCTTGCTCCAACCGCTCCACGCATCGACCCGGTATTGCAGTACATTCGGGAACGGTGCTCCTCTCCATGTTTTGTGCGAAAGAAAGAGTCACTTTTGTATATCTCCTCTTATCGGTGAAAGACTGTCGCGCTGAAATGATATGCCGGGCATTGTCTCGGATTATTCTTTGGTTTCCTTTTTAGTTTGTTTGCAGTTTTCCCTCTGTCCCTAGCCACCCCTCAGCCCCTCGGGCAGCGGATTACCTCGGCCCTGTGTTTGGAGCTGGACGGGAGCGCCGGGAGTGGTGGAGGACGAGACGTCACGTTGCTCAGGTTTCTCTTCAAAACGAACAAATCTTTCGCCTTTTACTAAAGATTTCCGTGTAGAGGAAGACATCTGAGTTTGCACTATTTTTGGATGCTCCGTCTGCGGGATGGGGCAACTTTTTTTGTGTCCCAAGGAAAAGCAAGTATTCCTGGACTGTTATTAACCTGCTTATTACTCTGCTATTACTGCTTGGTTTCCTGTTTTCCTACGTGCTAGCAACTTGCTTAGCGAATGCCAGCTGTTTTACTTGGTCAGCGGTTGAGTAGGGAATAACAGGCAAGTAATCAGCAGTTTAACAACAGTCAGCTGCAGCTGCGGCAGCAAAGCATCGTGGGAGAGGTGGGCGGCACTTGGGGCGGAGTTCAACTGGGTCACATGTCCCACGGTTGTGGCTTTGGCAACTCGGGAGGGGGGCGGGGACTGGGAGCAACCGGTGGGCATCGCTTCTCGGCCTTTTGGCTAAGATCAAGTGTAGTATCTGTTCTTATCAGTTTAATATCTGATACGTCCCCTACCCGGGGACTTCAATATTAAGCCGATTTTTGGAACAGGGAGCCGGAGAAGGGGCTTGCTCCAACCGCTCCACGCATCGACCCGGTATTGCAGTACATTCGGGAACGGTGCTCCTCTCCATGTTTTGTGCTAAAGAAAGAGTCACTTTTGTATATCTCCTCTTATCGGTGAAAGACTGTCGCGCTGAAATGATATGCCGGGCATTGTCTCGGATTATTCTTTGGTTTCCTTTTTAGTTTGTTTGCAGTTTTCCCTCTGTCCCTAGCCACCCCTCAGCCCCTCGGGCAGCGGATTACCTCGGCCCTGTGTTTGGAGCTGGACGGGAGCGCCGGGAGTGGTGGAGGACGAGACGTCACGTTGCTCAGGTTTCTCTTCAAAACGAACAAATCTTTCGCCTTTTACTAAAGATTTCCGTGTAGAGGAAGACATCTGAGTTTGCACTATTTTTGGATGCTCCGTCTGCGGGATGGGGCAACTTTTTATGTGTCCCAAGGAAAAGCAAGTATTCCTGGACTGTTATTAACCTGCTTATTACTCTGCTATTACTGCTTGGTTTCCTGTTTTCCTACGTGCTAGCAACTTGCTTAGCGAATGCCAGCTGTTTTACTTGGTCAGCGGTTGAGTAGGGAATAACAGGCAAGTAATCAGCAGTTTAACAACAGTCAGCTGCAGCTGCGGCAGCAAAGCATCGTGGGAGAGGTGGGCGGCACTTGGGGCGGAGTTCAACTGGGTCACATGTCCCACGGTTGTGGCTTTGGCAACTCAGGAGGGGGGCGGGGACTGGGAGCAACCGGTGGGCATCGCTTCTCGGCCTATTGGCTAAGATCAAGAGTGCGGAGAAGGCGGAAGGGGTACCTTCGAGAGGAACAAGAGACGGAGAGATGGAGAGGATGGAGAGGAAGAGGAACTCGGTGCGGCTCGTGGCGAAGGACCTGGCAGCTCTACCAAGGATCCTTCAGGGCCGAGACAGATTTGTGGAGCAGGTGTTACTGAAGTTCTTCCGGATCCCGGTGGCGGAGATCTTCTGCTTCCAGGGGAGCTATGCAAGGAGGGGCTTCGACCTCACTTTTTGTGAGAGAAGCTCCTTCTTGCGGTTCCGGAAGAATTGGGAGAAGGGCCCGGCAGACCATGACCTGAAAAGGACCTATGACCTGGTGGACCTGGACCGAGATGGGCGGCGGACGATCACCGTCCAGATGTATAACCCCTTCGTTCCAGAGGGGGAGATTGCTGGCTTCCTGGGGAAGTATGGGAAGGTGGAGGCCATGGAGGAAGTGAGGGACCGTTTCGGCATCTGGACGGGGTTCCGCCGGTACCAGGTGCTGCTGAGGGAGGATGAGGAGGGGTTCGAGGGCTTTGCCCATCCGCCCCCCATTTTCTCCATAGAGAAGGAGAGGGGCGTTTTATTCTTCGCTCAGCAGCCCAAATTTTGCAGGCAGTGCCTGGGATTTGGGCACAAGGCGGAGGGCTGCTCGACTTTGCGGTGCCTCAATTGCCTGGAGGAAGGGCATGTGAGGAGAGACTGCGGTAAGCCTTGGGGCCATGCTTCAGCACCAGCTGGAGCACGCAAGGCGAAGGAAAAGAAGAAGGCCAAGGAGAAACAGAGCGACAAGGAGCAGGTGGAGAAAGCCACCAAGGAGGCGGGGCCAGCATTGCCAGCTCAGCAGGAGAAGGAGAAGAAGGAGAAGAAAGGGGCAGCACCTGGCGCTGCTCCTGTCCAGGAGGAGGACGTGGAGGAGATGGAGGTGGTAGCAGCCTCCAGTAAAAGAAAATTGGACAGAGGGAAAGAGGGCGGAAGAGAAGGTGTGGTGCAGCACAAGCCGCGTTTGCCCCCCGTGCGGTTGGCTGCATTAAGAGGGTTCGAGTCTCCTGAGGGGAACCACGATCCGGTGTTTCCAGAGGGAGTAGAGGCCAACGAAGAAGAATATTTAGAGGATGTAATAAAATGAGGAGATATCTGATTGATAAGAGGAAATGAGGATTTTGTGTTTGAGAGTATTTGTGTTTTGAATTGTGTTTGGTTTTGTTTTTGTGATGTTTAGTGATGTATTGTGAGGATTGTGATTGGTGTGCTGTAAAATGTTGTGTTTTGTGATTGGTGTGCTGTTTAATAAACTTTAAATATAAAAAAAATCGGGCATTGTCTCGGATTATTCTTTGGTTTCCTTTTTAGTTTGTTTGCAGTTTTCCCTCTGTCCCTAGCCACCCCTCAGCCCCTCGGGCAGCGGATTACCTCGGCCCTGTGTTTGGAGCTGGACGGGAGCGCCGGGAGTGGTGGAGGACGAGACGTCACGTTGCTCAGGTTTCTCTTCAAAACGAACAAATCTTTCGCCTTTTACTAAAGATTTCCGTGTAGAGGAAGACATCTGAGTTTGCACTATTTTTGGATGCTCCGTCTGCGGGATGGGGCAACTTTTTTTGTGTCCCAAGGAAAAGCAAGTATTCCTGGACTGTTATTAACCTGCTTATTACTCTGCTATTACTGCTTGGTTTCCTGTTTTCCTACGTGCTAGCAACTTGCTTAGCGAATGCCAGCTGTTTTACTTGGTCAGCGGTTGAGTAGGGAATAACAGGCAAGTAATCAGCAGTTTAACAACAGTCAGCTGCAGCTGCGGCAGCAAAGCATCGTGGGAGAGGTGGGCGGCACTTGGGGCGGAGTTCAACTGGGTCACATGTCCCACGGTTGTGGCTTTGGCAACTCGGGAGGGGGGCGGGGACTGGGAGCAACCGGTGGGCATCGCTTCTCGGCCTTTTGGCTAAGATCAAGTGTAGTATCTGTTCTTATCAGTTTAATATCTGATACGTCCCCTACCCGGGGACTTCAATATTAAGCCGATTTTTGGAACAGGGAGCCGGAGAAGGGGCTTGCTCCAACCGCTCCACGCATCGACCCGGTATTGCAGTACATTCGGGAACGGTGCTCCTCTCCATGTTTTGTGCTAAAGAAAGAGTCACTTTTGTATATCTCCTCTTATCGGTGAAAGACTGTCGCGCTGAAATGATATGCCGGGCATTGTCTCGGATTATTCTTTGGTTTCCTTTTTAGTTTGTTTGCAGTTTTCCCTCTGTCCCTAGCCACCCCTCAGCCCCTCGGGCAGCGGATTACCTCGGCCCTGTGTTTGGAGCTGGACGGGAGCGCCGGGAGTGGTGGAGGACGAGACGTCACGTTGCTCAGGTTTCTCTTCAAAACGAACAAATCTTTCGCCTTTTACTAAAGATTTCCGTGTAGAGGAAGACATCTGAGTTTGCACTATTTTTGGATGCTCCGTCTGCGGGATGGGGCAACTTTTTTTGTGTCCCAAGGAAAAGCAAGTATTCCTGGACTGTTATTAACCTGCTTATTACTCTGCTATTACTGCTTGGTTTCCTGTTTTCCTACGTGCTAGCAACTTGCTTAGCGAATGCCAGCTGTTTCACTTAGTCAGCGGTTGAGTAGGGAATAACAGGCAAGTAATCAGCAGTTTAACAACAGTCAGCTGCAGCTGCGGCAGCAAAGCATCGTGGGAGAGGTGGGCGGCACTTGGGGCGGAGTTCAACTGGGTCACATGTCCCACGGTTGTGGCTTTGGCAACTCGGGAGGGGGGCGGGGACTGGGAGCAACCGGTGGGCATCGCTTCTCGGCCTTTTGGCTAAGATCAAGTGTAGTATCTGTTCTTATCAGTTTAATATCTGATACGTCCCCTACCCGGGGACTTCAATATTAAGCCGATTTTTGGAACAGGGAGCCGGAGAAGGGGCTTGCTCCAACCGCTCCACGCATCGACCCGGTATTGCAGTACATTCGGGAACGGTGCTCCTCTCCATGTTTTGTGCTAAAGAAAGAGTCACTTTTGTATATCTCCTCTTATCGGTGAAAGACTGTCGCGCTGAAATGATATGCCGGGCATTGTCTCGGATTATTCTTTGGTTTCCTTTTTAGTTTGTTTGCAGTTTTCCCTCTGTCCCTAGCCACCCCTCAGCCCCTCGGGCAGCGGATTACCTCGGCCCTGTGTTTGGAGCTGGACGGGAGCGCCGGGAGTGGTGGAGGACGAGACATCACGTTGCTCAGGTTTCTCTTCAAAACGAACAAATCTTTCGCCTTTTACTAAAGATTTCCGTGTAGAGGAAGACATCTGAGTTTGCACTATTTTTGGATGCTCCGTCTGCGGGATGGGGCAACTTTTTTTGTGTCCCAAGGAAAAGCAAGTATTCCTGGACTGTTATTAACCTGCTTATTACTCTGCTATTACTGCTTGGTTTCCTGTTTTCCTACGTGCTAGCAACTTGCTTAGCGAATGCCAGCTGTTTTACTTGGTCAGCGGTTGAGTAGGGAATAACAGGCAAGTAATCAGCAGTTTAACAACAGTCAGCTGCAGCTGCGGCAGCAAAGCATCGTGGGAGAGGTGGGCGGCACTTGGGGCGGAGTTCAACTGCGTCACATGTCCCACGGTTGTGGCTTTGGCAACTCGGGAGGGGGGCGGGGACTGGGAGCAACCGGTGGGCATCGCTTCTCGGCCTTTTGGCTAAGATCAAGTGTAGTTATTGGAGCAAGAGTTCGTGGTTGTGCTTAAAGAGGAGGCGGCGGAAGAAGGAGTTGTTGGTGAGTGATCTTATCGGAACCGGAGGGCGTGCAGTGGTTTTTGGTCGTTTGGTTGGAGTCGGAAGGGCCTCATTGGTGCGGATTGGGGCGTAGGGGGCTTCGGTCCACTATGGCCCAGCAAGGGGAATTCTTTCAGCCCTCAGGGGGAGGGCTGAGGAATACGGTTCGTTTCCACTGGAAGGAGAGGGCGTTGGATATGATGGAGCGGGATGCTTTCATCCAGGATGTCCTCATTGACATTCTTAAAGTGGAGCCGGCGCAAGTTTGGTGCGTGCAGAAGAATATGGCGGAGGTGGCCTATGATGTAACAATGGAAATGGCAGGTGGCCATACGGAAGTAATGGAGAGGAGTAAGGCAAAAGCGGATGTGGATCTACTGGCTAATTTCAAGGTAGTGTCCTTGATGAACAGGGGGCACAAGGTCATTACGGTGCATGTCTACAACCCCTTTGTGGAGGACCAAACAATAGCAAGGTTTCTGGGCCGATATGGAAGGGTTTTCGAAGGGAGCAGGTTGCTCAGGGATGGTTTTGGGATTTTGACGGGGAAGCGGCAATTCCGGGTCATCCTCAAAGAAGATGAGAAGGGGTTTGATGGGTTTTGTCACCCCCCAGCGAACTTTGCTCTTGGAGCCGACAGGGGGTATCTTTATTACTCCGGGCAGCCAGGTTGGTGTAGACAGTGCGGGAAGTTTGGGCACGCGCCCGGGGGCTGTGAGAAGGTTAGGTGCTGGAGATGTGGGGGAGAAGGTCACATGGCGGCGGAATGTCCATTACCCAGGACTTGCAATGGATGTGGGAGCACTGAGCATATTCACCGGGACTGCCCAAAAGGGTCACGGAAATCATATGCGGAAGTGGCTGGGGCTAGGAAGGGCCTCGCTGAACCTGCTGTGCTGGCTGTACGATTGGATGGTTCGGTGGAGGGGGCTGGAGTGATTAAGCAGGTGGAGGTGGGGGGGATGGAGGCCGAGAAGGCATTAGGAAAGGGTATGGAGGTTAAGACGGCAGAGAGCAGGGCCGACCAGGGGATGGCGTGGGGAGAACGGGTGGAGATGGAGGAGCAGGCTGGTATGGAGGTGGTGGGGGCCAAAAGCAAGAGGGGTGATCTTGGTGAGGGGGAGAAGGCAGAGGTGGAGGAGTTGAGGGGGAAATCCAAAAAGAAGAGGAGGGGGATGGAAGGAGTGATAGGGGGTCCGGACGGTTCAGAAGAGAAGGGGAGGCGGGCCTTGGCTGTCGGGGTGGACCCAGCGCACCTGAGGTCGAAATTGCAGAGCCTGGAGGATGATGAGGACGACAAGAGGCCCAGGTCACCTGTTAGGGGGCCTGGGGATGACAGAGGAGGATTGGGGGGATGCAGCAGCTCTTCAGGGAGTGAGAGGGAATATGGGGTTACAACCCCGAATTCCATGCCTTACTTATCACCGCCAGAGGAAGTAGGCAGCAGTGTGGAGGAGGGGGACGGTGGGTTTGGAGGACTGGAGAAGAGCCAAGGACCAAGGTTGGAAAGGGACTGGGTTAGTTCAACATTGGAATCCTTGGAGGCAGGGATAAAGAAGAGGAGGCCTCCAGCAGGAGCATGGACGCTCAGTTTGGGCGGGGGTATAAAGAGAGGTTGGTTAAAAAATAAGGCTGGGAATGATTGCGTGGGTGCCTGGGTAAAGGAATTAAAATGGAAATCATAACCTTGAATGTTAGGGGGTTAAGGAATGTTGTTAAGAGAGTGGCGGTTTTTGATTTTTTAAGGTCACGGAGGGCTGGGGTTTACCTGTTGCAGGAAGTGCACTTGCGGGACAATTTGGACATCCTGAGCTTTGAGAGGCAATGGAAGAAGGGGCCCTCATTCTGGAGTGTAGGAGGGGTGCACTCTTCCGGAGTTGGGATTCTGTTTGGGGGTAAGGGGTTTGTGGTGGAGGAAGTATTCACGGTGGTGCAGGGGAGGGTATTGGGGGTGGACTTTAGATGGGGTGGGGGAAAATATAGGGTGGTTTGTGTATATGCACCTGTCATGAGCGCACTGAGGGTGGAGGTGTTTCAGGAATTGGGGAAAGTATGTTTTACAAATAGGTGTCTGGTGTTGGGGGGGATTTCAATTTAGACTTGGGGGGTAAGGCTGATCAGAGTGCAGAGGAGTTGAAGAAGGTACTGGAGGGGCTGCGTTTGAAGGACTGCTATAGATTGTGTTGCCCAGGGGCAAGAGGGGATACCTGGTCTAACTCCAGGGGTGTGAGCAGTAGACTGGACTATGTGTTTGTCTCGCGTGAAGCCAACTGTGTTGCGGCGAGCATTTTTCCGGTCTGGTTCTCAGATCACCAGGGCGTGGCTGTCACAATAGGTGGGGGGGAGTGGAGGTTTGGGGGGGGATACTGGAAGTTTATCGTGAAAGTGTTGGAAGAGGTGGAGTTTTGCAAGCTGATGAGGCAGTATTTGCAGGTGTGGGTAGAATTGAGAGGGGGTGTGTGTCTGTTGTTGAGTGGTGGGAATGTGCTAAAGGAAAGATTCAGAGGCTCTTGATGGCGTCCTGCAAAAGGAGGAGGGCCAGGGTAAGGCGGTGGGTGGATGGGCTACAGAGGAGTCTGGAATGGCTGTACGGTTGTGTCAACCGCGGAGGAGGGTGGTATATGAGCAGCATTAGCAAGATCAAGAAGTTGCTAGCGGATTACCATGGGAGAAAGGCAAGGGAATATATATGTAAGGGAAAATATGCTGAGTTAAGGGAGAATATGGCGGGGCTCTCCTCTTTCTTTTGGGAGGTGAAGTCAAGGCAAGGGAAAAGGGTAATTGAGGGGTTACGTGATGGCTCGGGCAGTGTCGTGAGGGACCCCGGAGGGCTGTTGAGTGTGGCCACGTCCTTCTACAAAGAGCTTTTTACAGCACAAGGGGTAGATAAGGATGGGAGCGGGAGATTTTTAGACAATCTAGGGGTGCGACTGTCGCGAGAGGAAAGGGAGAGGTTGGAGATGGAGTTTTCCCTGGAGGAATTAGAGCGGGCCCTGAGAGGAATGGCTAGGGGGAAGGTTCCGGGGATAGATGGGCTCCCTGTGGAGTTTTATTTATGCTTTTGGGACATTCTAGGGCCGGTTTTAGTGGAGGTGGGGATTGAGATGGTGCGGCGGGGGAGATTGGGAGGGAGCATGCGTGTGGGAGTTCTCTCCCTTTTGTATAAGAAGGGTGAGGTTGAGAATCTTGCCAACTGGCGCCCCCTGACGATGCTCTGTGCGGACTACAAGCTCTTTGCCAAGGTCTACACGGAGCGTCTGAAGGGGGTCATGGGGGTGCTTGTCTCTGAGGACCAGACGTGTGGGGTTCCAGGGCGCAGTGTGCTCTGGAACCTACAGCTAGTAAGAGACGTCATTGATTGGGCGGAGGATAGGAGGGTGTACTTGGGTCTGGTAGGATTGGACCAGGAGAAAGCGTTCGACAGGGTGGACCATGGTTTTTTGTTCAGGGTATTAGAAAGTATGGGGTTTGGGCCGGGGTTTTGTTCTGGGGTTAAAATGCTTTATTCGGGGGTGGGAAGTAGGGTCTGCGTGAACGGATTTCTTGGAAGATTTTTTGAACAGGGGTCAGGGGTAAGGCAGGGGTGTCCGCTTTCTCCGCTGCTCTATGTGTTGTATATGGAGCCTTTTGCGGCTGCGGTAAGGGCGGACCCTTTGGTGGAAGGGTTGTTAGTGCCTGGGGGTGGGGGGCGGGTGGTCAAATTATCCCAGTATGCGGATGACACCACCGTGTTTATGACAAGTGACAGATCCTTGTTGCGGGTGCTGGGTTGGCTGGAAGAGTTTGGGAGGGTGTCTGGGGCTTCGCTGAATGTAGGGAAATCTTCAGTAAAGTATGTGGGGGCATGGAGGGGAAGGGAGGATGTGGTGGGGGGACTGAGTCTGTGTCCAGGGCCGCTAAGGGTGTTGGGCGTGGATTTTGTCCCGCAGGGGGCGGCAAGGTTGAACTGGGAAGCTAGGTTAGGGAAAGCGAAGCAGAGGTTAGGTAAGTGGATGGGGAGAAGGCTATCGGTATCAGGGAAGGTGATGGTTGTTAAGATGGACGTGTTGCCAGCGCTGTTGTATCTGGCCAGAGTTTTTCCACTCCCTCTGGGTATGAGGAGGGAGCTGACAAGGGCGGTGTTTCGTTTCATTTGGGGTGGGAGATATGAGTATGTGGGTAGAAGGGACATGTATAGGCCGGTGACGGAGGGAGGTAGGGGTGTGCCTCACCTTCCCCTAAAGTTTGACTGCGTGTATTATGCTAATCTGTGCAGTGCTCTAGGTGCGGAAGTACTGCATGTATCGCACTACTTTATTAGGCTGTGGTTTTCTTGGGGTAGGAGGGAGTTGGTGGGGGTGTGGAGGAATGATGTTCCTCGGGCCGAGAGGCTCCCTGTAAATTATAAGCAGGCTATAAGGTGGGGGAAAAAGCTTCCGCAGGATTTGGGGAGAGAGGTTTTATGCAGCCACCGGGCGCTGTATAAAATTTGTATTCAGAAGGAGTGGGAAGGCAGGGCAGTAGTGGGTGTCGGGGAGGAGGTGTGGGGGAGGGTCCAAATTAAGGGCCTCGATAACAGACTAAAGGACATAAACTGGTTGGCTGTATTTGGGCGGATGCCGGTGCGTGACGTTATGTACAGGCATAGACTGGCTAGGAGTGCAAAGTGTGTGAGGGGGGATTGTAAGGGGGAAGAAACCATCAGGCATGTGCTTTGGGACTGTTGGGCTGCACAGAGGGTGTGGCGGCGGGTGGGGCCCTTATTGGGGAAAATGGGAGGGGATTTTCAGTTAGATTTTGGCAGAGTATTGAGGGGCTGGAGGAGGATGGAGGATAAGCAGACCTTCTTTTTCAGGATGTTGGTGATCAGTTTGGTGAAATGGGGGATTTGGGAGGCCAGGACCGCCTTGGTGAAGGCAGGGGTGGATTGGGGCCCAGAGGGGGTTTACAGAAGGGTGGAGGCAGATCTGAAGGGGAGGATGAGGGAGGACGCAGTGCATTTAGGGTATCATGCTGCGAAGGAGAGATGGAAGGGGTTGTTTATGATTTAAACAGTGGGAGAAATTGTGTTATGGGATCATAAGTATGTGTGAATATTGTAAATAAAGGGGTTGTGTGAGAGTTGTAACTAGGTTATATGTGTATGTTGGCATTGTAAATAAAGGGGATGTGGAGATCACGATGATGGGTTATGGCGACCTTTACAGGGAGATGGCCTCGGAAATCAAGGGGTTAAAGAGGACCCAGGTTGGAGGCGTCGATGATCGGGTGCGCAATGTTAATTGTGTGGTGGAAGGAGTCATGAGCTGAGTGATTTGGGAAAAAAAGAGAAGAAGAAAAAAAAAAAAAAAAAAAAAAAAATCTGTTCTTATCAGTTTAATATCTGATACGTCCCCTACCCGGGGACTTCAATATTAAGCCGATTTTTGGAACAGGGAGCCGGAGAAGGGGCTTGCTCCAACCGCTCCACGCATCGACCCGGTATTGCAGTACATTCGGGAACGGTGCTCCTCTCCATGTTTTGTGCTAAAGAAAGAGTCACTTTTGTATATCTCCTCTTATCGGTGAAAGACTGTCGCGCTGAAATGATATGCCGGGCATTGTCTCGGATTATTCTTTGGTTTCCTTTTTAGTTTGTTTGCAGTTTTCCCTCTGTCCCTAGCCACCCCTCAGCCCCTCGGGCAGCGGATTACCTCGGCCCTGTGTTTGGAGCTGGACGGGAGCGCCGGGAGTGGTGGAGGACGAGACGTCACGTTGCTCAGGTTTCTCTTCAAAACGAACAAATCTTTCGCCTTTTACTAAAGATTTCCGTGTAGAGGAAGACATCTGAGTTTGCAATATTTTTGGATGCTCCGTCTGCGGGATGGGGCAACTTTTTTTGTGTCCCAAGGAAAAGCAAGTATTCCTGGACTGTTATTAACCTGCTTATTACTCTGCTATTACTGCTTGGTTTCCTGTTTTCCTACGTGCTAGCAACTTGCTTAGCGAATGCCAGCTGTTTTACTTGGTCAGCGGTTGAGTAGGGAATAACAGGCAAGTAATCAGCAGTTTAACAACAGTCAGCTGCAGCTGCGGCAGCAAAGCATCGTGGGAGAGGTGGGCGGCACTTGGGGCGGAGTTCAACTGGGTCACATGTCCCACGGTTGTGGCTTTGGCAACTCGGGAGGGGGGCGGGGACTGGGAGCAACCGGTGGGCATCGCTTCTCGGCCTTTTGGCTAAGATCAAGTGTAGTATCTGTTCTTATCAGTTTAATATCTGATACGTCCCCTACCCGGGGACTTCAATATTAAGCCGATTTTTGGAACAGGGAGCCGGAGAAGGGGCTTGCTCCAACCGCTCCACGCATCGACCCGGTATTGCAGTACATTCGGGAACGGTGCTCCTCTCCATGTTTTGTGCTAAAGAAAGAGTCACTTTTGTATATCTCCTCTTATCGGTGAAAGACTGCCGCGCTGAAATGATATGCCGGGCATTGTCTCGGATTATTCTTTGGTTTCCTTTTTAGTTTGTTTGCAGTTTTCCCTCTGTCCCTAGCCACCCCTCAGCCCCTCGGGCAGCGGATTACCTCGGCCCTGTGTTTGGAGCTGGACGGGAGCGCCGGGAGTGGTGGAGGACGAGACGTCACGTTGCTCAGGTTTCTCTTCAAAACGAACAAATCTTTCGCCTTTTACTAAAGATTTCCGTGTAGAGGAAGACATCTGAGTTTGCACTATTTTTGGATGCTCCGTCTGCGGGATGGGGCAACTTTTTTTGTGTCCCAAGGAAAAGCAAGTATTCCTGGACTGTTATTAACCTGCTTATTACTCTGCTATTACTGCTTGGTTTCCTGTTTTCCTACGTGCTAGCAACTTGCTTAGCGAATGCCAGCTGTTTTACTTGGTCAGCGGTTGAGTAGGGAATAACAGGCAAGTAATCAGCAGTTTAACAACAGTCAGCTGCAGCTGCGGCAGCAAAGCATCGTGGGAGAGGTGGGCGGCACTTGGGGCGGAGTTCAACTGGGTCACATGTCCCACGGTTGTGGCTTTGGCAACTCGGGAGGGGGGCGGGGACTGGGAGCAACCGGTGGGCATCGCTTCTCGGCCTTTTGGCTAAGATCAAGTGTAGTATCTGTTCTTATCAGTTTAATATCTGATACGTCCCCTACCCGGGGACTTCAATATTAAGCCGATTTTTGGAACAGGGAGCCGGAGAAGGGGCTTGCTCCAACCGCTCCACGCATCGACCCGGTATTGCAGTACATTCGGGAACGGTGCTCCTCTCCATGTTTTGTGCTAAAGAAAGAGTCACTTTTGTATATCTCCTCTTATCGGTGAAAGACTGTCGCGCTGAAATGATATGCCGGGCATTGTCTCGGATTATTCTTTGGTTTCCTTTTTAGTTTGTTTGCAGTTTTCCCTCTGTCCCTAGCCACCCCTCAGCCCCTCGGGCAGCGGATTACCTCGGCCCTGTGTTTGGAGCTGGACGGGAGCGCCGGGAGTGGTGGAGGACGAGACGTCACGTTGCTCAGGTTTCTCTTCAAAACGAACAAATCTTTCGCCTTTTACTAAAGATTTCCGTGTAGAGGAAGACATCTGAGTTTGCACTATTTTTGGATGCTCCGTCTGCGGGATGGGGCAACTTTTTTTGTGTCCCAAGGAAAAGCAAGTATTCCTGGACTGTTATTAACCTGCTTATTACTCTGCTATTACTGCTTGGTTTCCTGTTTTCCTACGTGCTAGCAACTTGCTTAGCGAATGCCAGCTGTTTTACTTGGTCAGCGGTTGAGTAGGGAATAGCAGGCAAGTAATCAGCAGTTTAACAACAGTCAGCTGCAGCTGCGGCAGCAAAGCATCGTGGGAGAGGTGGGCGGCACTTGGGGCGGAGTTCAACTGGGTCACATGTCCCACGGTTGTGGCTTTGGCAACTCGGGAGGGGGGCGGGGACTGGGAGCAACCGGTGGGCATCGCTTCTCGGCCTTTTGGCTAAGATCAAGTGTAGTATCTGTTCTTATCAGTTTAATATCTGATACGTCCCCTACCCGGGGACTTCAATATTAAGCCGATTTTTGGAACAGGGAGCCGGAGAAGGGGCTTGCTCCAACCGCTCCACGCATCGACCCGGTATTGCAGTACATTCGGGAACGGTGCTCCTCTCCATGTTTTGTGCTAAAGAAAGAGTCACTTTTGTATATCTCCTCTTATCGGTGAAAGACTGTCGCGCTGAAATGATATGCCGGGCATTGTCTCGGATTATTCTTTGGTTTCCTTTTTAGTTTGTTTGCAGTTTTCCCTCTGTCCCTAGCCACCCCTCAGCCCCTCGGGCAGCGGATTACCTCGGCCCTGTGTTTGGAGCTGGACGGGAGCGCCGGGAGTGGTGGAGGACGAGACGTCACGTTGCTCAGGTTTCTCTTCAAAACGAACAAATCTTTCGCCTTTTACTAAAGATTTCCGTGTAGAGGAAGACATCTGAGTTTGCACTATTTTTGGATGCTCCGTCTGCGGGATGGGGCAACTTTTTTTGTGTCCCAAGGAAAAGCAAGTATTCCTGGACTGTTATTAACCTGCTTATTACTCTGCTATTACTGCTTGGTTTCCTGTTTTCCTACGTGCTAGCAACTTGCTTAGCGAATGCCAGCTGTTTTACTTGGTCAGCGGTTGAGTAGGGAATAACAGGCAAGTAATCAGCAGTTTAACAACAGTCAGCTGCAGCTGCGGCAGCAAAGCATCGTGGGAGAGGTGGGCGGCACTTGGGGCGGAGTTCAACTGGGTCACATGTCCCACGGTTGTGGCTTTGGCAACTCGGGAGGGGGGCGGGGACTGGGAGCAACCGGTGGGCATCGCTTCTCGGCCTTTTGGCTAAGATCAAGTGTAGTATCTGTTCTTATCAGTTTAATATCTGATACGTCCCCTACCCGGGGACTTCAATATTAAGCCGATTTTTGGAACAGGGAGCCGGAGAAGGGGCTTGCTCCAACCGCTCCACGCATCGACCCGGTATTGCAGTACATTCGGGAACGGTGCTCCTCTCCATGTTTTGTGCCAAAGAAAGAGTCACTTTTGTATATCTCCTCTTATCGGTGAAAGACTGTCGCGCTGAAATGATATGTCGGGCATTGTCTCGGATTATTCTTTGGTTTCCTTTTTAGTTTGTTTGCAGTTTTCCCTCTGTCCCTAGCCACCCCTCAGCCCCTCGGGCAGCGGATTACCTCGGCCCTGTGTTTGGAGCTGGACGGGAGCGCCGGGAGTGGTGGAGGACGAGACGTCACGTTGCTCAGGTTTCTCTTCAAAACGAACAAATCTTTCGCCTTTTACTAAAGATTTCCGTGTAGAGGAAGACATCTGAGTTTGCACTATTTTTGGATGCTCCGTCTGCGGGATGGGGCAACTTTTTTTGTGTCCCAAGGAAAAGCAAGTATTCCTGGACTGTTATTAACCTGCTTATTACTCTGCTATTACTGCTTGGTTTCCTGTTTTCCTACGTGCTAGCAACTTGCTTAGCGAATGCCAGCTGTTTTACTTGGTCAGCGGTTGAGTAGGGAATAACAGGCAAGTAATCAGCAGTTTAACAACAGTCAGCTGCAGCTGCGGCAGCAAAGCATCGTGGGAGAGGTGGGCGGCACTTGGGGCGGAGTTCAACTGGGTCACATGTCCCACGGTTGTGGCTTTGGCAACTCGGGAGGGGGGCGGGGACTGGGAGCAACCGGTGGGCATCGCTTCTCGGCCTTTTGGCTAAGATCAAGTGTAGTATCTGTTCTTATCAGTTTAATATCTGATACGTCCCCTACCCGGGGACTTCAATATTAAGCCGATTTTTGGAACAGGGAGCCGGAGAAGGGGCTTGCTCCAACCGCTCCACGCATCGACCCGGTATTGCAGTACATTCGGGAACGGTGCTCCTCTCCATGTTTTGTGCTAAAGAAAGAGTCACTTTTGTATATCTCCTCTTATCGGTGAAAGACTGTCGCGCTGAAATGATATGCCGGGCATTGTCTCGGATTATTCTTTGGTTTCCTTTTTAGTTTGTTTGCAGTTTTCCCTCTGTCCCTAGCCACCCCTCAGCCCCTCGGGCAGCGGATTACCTCGGCCCTGTGTTTGGAGCTGGACGGGAGCGCCGGGAGTGGTGGAGGACGAGACGTCACGTTGCTCAGGTTTCTCTTCAAAACGAACAAATCTTTCGCCTTTTACTAAAGATTTCCGTGTAGAGGAAGACATCTGAGTTTGCACTATTTTTGGATGCTCCGTCTGCGGGATGGGGCAACTTTTTTTGTGTCCCAAGGAAAAGCAAGTATTCCTGGACTCTTATTAACCTGCTTATTACTCTGCTATTACTGCTTGGTTTCCTGTTTTCCTACGTGCTAGCAACTTGCTTAGCGAATGCCAGCTGTTTTACTTGGTCAGCGGTTGAGTAGGGAATAACAGGCAAGTAATCAGCAGTTTAACAACAGTCAGCTGCGGCAGCAAAGCATCGTGGGAGAGGTGGGCGGCACTTGGGGCGGAGTTCAACTGGGTCACATGTCCCACGGTTGTGGCTTTGGCAACTCGGGAGGGGGGCGGGGACTGGGAGCGACTAGCGGGCATCGCTTCTCGGCCTTTTGGCTAAGATCAAGTGACCGGGAAGGCGGAAGGAGTACCTTCGTGTGAGTACCTGAATTTTTGTGTGTATTTTGACGTGCTGTTTTTCTTGGAATACAGAGAAGACGAGGATGGAGTTTGAAGAGACCAGGAGGAACTCGGTTCGCTTGGTGGTGAGGGATTTGGAGGCCTTACCAAGGATCCTCCGAAACCGGGATGCCTTTGTGGAGTCAGTGCTGCTGGGGTTTTTCCAGATCCAGGCGGCGGAAATCTTCTGCTTACAGAAGAGTTTTGCAAGGAGAGGCTTCGACCTGACGTTCCGGGAGAAGAGCTCCTACCTGCGGTTCCTGAGGCAGTGGGAGGAGGGGCCGAAGGACCATGCGCTAAAAAGGATGTACGAGCTGGTGGATCTGGACCGAGGTGGACGGCGCTTCATCACGGTCCAAATGTTTAACCCTTTCGTGCCGGAAAGGGAGATCGCGTCCTTCCTGGGGAGGTTTGGAGCAGTGGAAGGAATGAAGGAGGTTCGAGACCGCTTCGGGATCTGGACGGGGTTCCGCCAGTACCAGGTGGTGTTGAAGGAGGATCCGGAGGGGTACGAGGGCCTGGCCCATCCGCCCCCCATGTTCTCCATCGGCAAAGATAGAGGAACATTGTTTTATGCCCAACAGCCCAAATTCTGCCGACAGTGTTTGGGTTTTGGGCACAAGGCGGAGGGCTGTGCAATTTTGCGTTGCCTAAACTGTGGTGAAGTGGGCCATGTGAAAAGAGACTGTAGCCGGCCTTTTGAGAGAGCTTCAGCTAAGGCTGGAGCCCGCAAGGCCAAAGAGAACGATGGACAATCTGCTGTCAAGGAGCAGGGGGGGAAACCCCCAAAGGAGGCGGTACCAGCTGGTGTGGCTGGGCAGGAGGAGGAGAGCAGCGGGGCAGCGCCAGGGGCTGCCTCTGTTCAGGAGGAGGAGGCAATGGAGACAAACCCAGTCTCCATAAAAAGAAAATTGGAGAAAGCAAAGGGGAAGGAGAAGGAAAAGGAGGCCGTGGTGGTGCGGAAGCCTCGTCTTCCCCCAACGCGGCTGGCGGAGCTGAGGGGGTGTGGTTCTCCGGAGGGGAACGAAGACCCAGTGTTTCCTGAAGGGAAAGAAGCCAATGAGGAGAGATACTTGGACGATGTGATGAAATGATTTGTGTTGATGTAAATAAATGAAGTATTGGTTGTGATAGAGGTATTGTGTAATGTATTAGGACGGATCTTGGGTTTTGAATTTATGGACTGAATTGGGATTGATTATGGGTTTGTGATTTGGGTTTTGGTTGCTGGTTTGTTTTTGGTAAATGTATGTACTTGGATGGATCTTTTGGTTTTTGGAAACTTTGGACTGGACTGGGAACGGATCTGGATGTGTGTTTTGTGAATTGGTTGCTGGTATTGTAAATATGTAAATGTTTGATTGAATGTATAATTTGTACAGATATAATAAAAAATTAAAAAACAAAAATCTGTTCTTCGTGGCTGAGTGGGCACTCGGGGAGAAACTGTGAGAGGCGTTCTTATGCCAAGGCGGCTGGAGGGGAAAAGGCCAAACAAACGGAGCAGGTGAGAACAAAGGGAAGCGCCGAGCCCAAAATGGCTGCTGACGAGAAGCAGGTGGGGAAAGCTGAGAAGGAGAAGGAGAAGGAGACGGGCCACCAGGGGGAGCGGGGAGGTGAGCTCCCCTCGCCGGCCAAGCTGCCCCTGGTGGGGAAAGGGAAGGAGCTGCAGAGGATCCAAAATTGGGCAGAGGAAATGGAGGTGGATGAGGTCCGGCAAAAGAGGGCAATGGAGAAAGAAGGAGGGGAGGAGCGGAGTAAAAAGTTGCTGGAGAAGGAGAGGCCTGGCAGTGAGTCTGAAAGTGAGATTGAGAGTGGGATGTGTTCCCCACTGGGGAATAGGAGTCCGGTGTACCCGGAAGGGACAAAACAAAATGAGACGCCCTATTTGGGGACTGATTTGGACTCATCTGGTCTTTGACGAGATAAGGAATATTTTGAGTGGAATGGAGTGTATAATTTTGGAGGATTTTTGTGTTAAACTTAAATTGAGTATGTTAAGTGTAATGGATTTGTGAATTTTGGTTTGTGTGTTTTGGATTTGTATGTATGGATTTGTTGGCCTTTCATAAACTTTTCAAAAAAAAAAAAAAAGTCACATGTCCCACGGTTGTGGCTTTGGCAACTCGGGAGGGGGGCGGGGACTGGGGCAACCGGTGGGCATCGCTTCTCGGCCTATTGGCTAAGATCATGTGTGGTAAGACGCCCCACCAGTAGAGGGCTGTCCCACGCCTTGCACTGTGGTCTAAGCCGGCTGAGAATAAGCGTGTTGTGAATGGTTTTATGTGTATGAATGTCGTAAGTCTTGTGGAGTGTGCAGTGTGAATGGGTGTAAAAAAAAAAAAAAATCTGTTCTTATCAGTTTAATATCTGATACGTCCCCTACCCGGGGACATCAATATTAAGCCGATTTTTGGAACAGGGAGCCGGAGAAGGAGCTTGCTCCAACCGCTCCACGCATCGACCCGGTATTGCAGTACATTCGGGAACGGTGCTCCTCTCCATGTTTTGTGCTAAAGAAAGAGTCACTTTTGTATATTTCCTCTTATCGGTGAAAGACTGTCGCGCTGAAATGATATGCCGGGCATTGTCTCGGATTATTCTTTGGTTTCCTTTTTAGTTTGTTTGCAGTTTTCCCTCTGTCCCTAGCCACCCCTCCGCCCCTCGGGCAGCGGATTACCTCGGCCCTGTGTTTGGAGCTGGAAGGGAGCGCCGGGAGTGGTGGAAGACGAGACGTCACGTTGCTCAGGTTTCTTTTCAAAACGAACAAATCTTTCGCCTTTTACTAAAGATTTCCGTGTAGAGGAAGACACCTGAGTTTGCACTATTTTTGGATGCTCCGTCTGCGGGATGGGGCAACTTTTTTTGTGTCCCAAGGAAAAGCAAGTATTCCTGGACTGTTATTAACCTGCTTATTACTCTGCTATTACTGCTTGGTTTCCAGTTTTCCTACGTGCTAGCAACTTGCTTCGCAAATGCCAGCTGTTTTACTAGGTCAGCGGTTGAGTAGGGAATAACAGGCAAGTAATCAGCAGTTTAACAACAGTCAGCTGCAGCTGCGGCAGCAAAGCATCGTGGGAGAGGTGGGCGGCACTTGGGGCGGAGTTCAACTGGGTCACATGTCCCACGGTTGTGGCTTTGGCAACTCGGGTGGGGGGCGGGGACTGGGAGCAACCGGTGGGCATCGCTTCTCGGCCTTTTGGCTAAGATCAAGAGTTGTGACGGGTACTGGAGATCGTGACGGTGCTTTGGAGAGGAATTGGAGGAGGTAGCTAGTGTTGGTGAGTGTTTCTTTGGAATCGGAGGGCGTCCTGAGGCTTTGGAGCATTGGTTGGTGTCGGAAGGGCCTTGCTGGTGCGGAGAGGGGCGTAGGGGGCTTCGGTCCACTATGGCCCAACAAGGGGAGTTCTTTCAACCCTCGGGGGGAGGGCTGAGGAACACGGTGCGGTTCCTCTGGAAGGAGAAGTCTGCGGACTTAATGGAGCGGGATGTGTTCATCCAGAATGTCCTCATTGACATTCTGGAAGTGGAGCCGGCGCAAGTTTGGTGTGTACAAAAGAATATGGCTGAGGTTGCCTACGACGTCACGATGGAAATGGCAGGGGGTCACATGGAGGTAATGGTGAGGAGCAGAATGAAAGCGGAAGTGGATCTGCTGGCTAAGTTTAAGGTTGTGTCCTTGATGAACAAGGGGCATAAAGTCATCACAGTCCACATTTACAATCCTTTTGTGGAGGATCAGGTGATCGTGAGGTTCCTGTCACGATATGGGAGGGTTTTTGAAGGGAGTAGGATGCTCAGGGATGGTTTTGGGATCTGGACTGGGAAGCGGCAGTTCCGGGTCATTCTGAAGGAGGATGAGAAAGGATTTGATGGATTTTGTCACCCTCCAGCGAATTTTGCGCTAGGAGCGGATAGAGAGTACCTCTATTACTCTGGGCAGCCGGGTTGGTGTCGGCAGTGTGGGAAATTTGGGCACGCGCCGGGGGGTTGCGAGAGGGGCAAGTGCAGGAGATGTGGGGGAGATGGGCATAGGGCAGCAGAGTGCCCAATGCCCAAGATGTGCAACAGATGTGGAGGCACAGATCACATTTTCCGGGACTGCCCAAAGGGGTTGCGGAAGTCATACGCAGAGGTGGCTGGGGCCAGGGAAATCTTCAGTGGCTCTGCTGTGCTTGCTGAGCGGTTAGAAAGAATCACGGAGGGGGTTGGCGAGATGAGGCAGGGGGAGGGGGAGGGGGAGGGGGGGGGAATGAGGCTGAGGAGACAAGGGGAGGGAGTGAGGTGGTTAAGGGGGTGGAGGGTAAGGACAACCAGGGGAAGGGATGGGGGGAGCGGGTGGAGGAGGAGGAGGAGCAGGCAGGGATGGAGGTCGGGGGGGCCAAAAGTAAGAGGGGCGATCTGGGTGAAGGGGAAAGGGCAGATGTGGACGAGCTAAAAGGGAAATCTAAAAAGAAGAGGAGGGGGATGGAGGACGAGGCAGGGGGTCCGGAAGGTTTAGAAGGCAAGGGGGGGCGGGTTCCAGTGAAGGGGGTGGATCCCGCGCAATTGAGATCAAAACTGCAGAGTCTGGAGTATGAGGAGGATGACAAGAGGCCCAGGTCACCAGTTTGGAGACCCGGGGATGACAGAGGGGGACTGGGTGGACGTAGTAGCTCTTCTGGGAGTGAGAGGGAGTACGGACTTGTGCCCCCGAACTCCATGCCTTACCTGTCGCCGCCGGAGGAAATGGGAAGCAGTGTGGAAGAGGGAGACGGGGGAAATACCGGATTGGAGCAAGTGGGGGGGAGTCAAAGCTCAAGAATGGAAGGGACCAGCCTGGGACGGGACTGGATAAGTCCATCTTTGGAGTCCTTGGTGGAGGAAAGCAAGGAAGAAGAGGCTGCTGGTAGGGGTATGGACGCTCAGTTTGGGCGGGGGTATAAGGAGAGGCTAATTAAAAAATAGTTGGGGATGTTGGTGTCGGGGTATTGGCAAAATTAAAATGGAAATTATAACCTTGAATGTTCGAGGGTTAAGAAATGTCATTAAGAGAGTGGCGGTGTTTGATTTTTTAAGTTCGCAAAGGGCCGGGATTTACCTGCTGCAGGAAGTGCATTTGAAGGACAGTTTGGATGTCTTGTGGTTCGAAAGGCAGTGGAAGTGGGGGCCCTCTTACTGGAGTGTAGGGGTGGTGCATTCTTCGGGAGTAGGGATTCTGTTTGGGGGTAAGGGGTTTTTGGTGGAGGAGGTATTCACGGTGGTGCAGGGGAGGGTATTGGGGGTGGATTTTAGGTGTGGGGGGGGGAATGTAGGGTGGTATGTGTATATGCACCGGTACAGTGCGCACTGAGGGTGGAAGTATTTCAGGAATTAGGGAAAATATGTTTCACGAATAGGTGTTTGGTGATGGGTGGGGACTTCAATGTGGATTTGGGGGGAAAGTTAGAGCAGAGCGCTGGGGAGCTGGTAAGAGTACTGGAGGGATTACATTTAAAGGATTGCTACAGAGTAAGCTGTCCAGGGGTGAGAGGGGATACCTGGACTAATTCCAGGGGTGTGTGCAGTAGGCTGGACTACATATTTGTGTGGCGTGAGGCCGACTGCGTTTCGGCTAGTGTGTTCCCGGTTTGGTTTTCGGACCACTTGGGAGTGGCCGCCACAATATGTGGGGGGGAATGGAGGTTCGGAGGGGGATACTGGAAGCTCAATGTGAAAGTGTTGGAGGAGGAGGAGTTTTGTAAACTTATGAGGCAGTACTTGCAGGTGTGGGTTGAACTGAGAAGGGGGTGTGGGTCTATTGTGGAATGGTGGGAATGGACTAAAAAAAAGATTCAGAGACTCGTCATGGCGTATTGTAAAAAGAGGAGGGCCAGGGAAAGGAGGTGGGTGGACGGGTTACAGAAGGACCTGGAATGGCTGTATGGTTGCGTCAATCACGGAGGGGGGTGGTATATGAGCAGCATCAGCAAAATTAAGAAGGCGCTAGCGGACTACCATGGGAGGCAGGCGAGGGAATATATCTGTAGAGGGAAGTATGTGGAGTTAAGGGAAGATATGGCGGGGCTTTCCTCTTTTCTCAGGGAGGTGAAGGCGAGGCAAGGGAAAAGGGTTATTGAGGGGTTGCGTGATGGCACAGGTACTGTTGTGTGGCCTCGTCCTTCTACAAGGGCCTTTTTTCTGTTGAAGAGGTAGACAAGGAAGGGTGCGGGAGATTTTTGGATGCTTTAGGAGTGCGTTTGACGCGTGAGGAAAGGGAGAGGCTGGAAAATGAGTTCTCCCTGGAGGAGCTGGAGAGGGCTCTGAGAGGGATGGCAAGGGGGAAGGTTCCAGGGATTGACGGGCTCCCCATGGAATTCTATTTGTGTTTCTGGGACATTCTGGGGTCGATCTTGGTAGAGGTGGGGAATGAGATGGTGAGGCGGGGGAGATTAGGAGAGAGTATGCGGGTGGGGGTTCTCTCCCTCTTGTATAAGAAGGGGGAGGCTGAGGATCTGGCAAACTGGCGCCCCCTGACGATGCTCTGTGCGGACTATAAGCTTTATGCTAAGGTCTTCACGGAGCGTCTGAAGGGGGTCATGAGGATTCTTGTTTCTGCGGATCAGACGTGTGGGGTCCCAGGGCGTAGTGTGCTTTGGAACCTCCAACAAGTGAGGGATGTTATTGACTGGGCGGAGGATAGGAGGGTGCACTTGGGTTTGGTGGGGCTAGATCAGGAAAAGGCATTCGATAGGGTGGACCATGGTTTTTTGTTCAAGGCATTGGAGAGTATGGGGTTCGGGCCTGTTTTCCTGTCAGGGATTAAAATGCTGTATTCTGGAGTGGGAAGTAGGGTCAGTGTGAATGGGTTTCTTGGGAGTTTTGTGGAACAGGGGTCAGGGGTTAGACAGGGATGTCCGCTATCTCCACTGCTTTATGTGTTGTACATGGAGCCTTTTGCGGCGGCGGTGAGGTCGGACCCGAGGGTGGAGGGTTTGCTGGTGCCAGGAGGCGGGGGGCGGATGGTTAAGTTATCTCAGTATGCGGATGACACCACCGTGTTTATGGTGAATGATCGGTCCTTGTTGCGGGTGTTGTATTGGTTAGAGGAGTTCGGGAAGGTGTCCGGGGCCTCGCTGAATTTGGGGAAGTCCTCGGTCATGTATGTTGGGGCATGGAAGGGAAGAGAGGATGTGGTGGGGGGGCTGAGTCTATGTCGTGGGCCTTTAAAGGTGTTAGGCGTGGATTTTGTTCCGCAAGGGGCGGCAAAGTTAAACTGGGCTGCGAGGTTAGGGAAAGCAAAACAGAGGTTGGGTAAGTGGATGGGGAGAAGGTTGACTATAACAGGTAAGGTGATGGTGGTTAAAATGGATGTGATGCCAGCTCTAATGTATTTGGCCAGAATTTTCCCGCTCCCGTTGAGTATGAGGAGAGAGCTGACAAGGGCAGTGTTCAGGTTTATTTGGGGTGGGAAATATGAGTACGTTGGAAGGAGGGATATGTACAGGCCGGTGAGGGAGGGAGGTAGGGGCGTGCCTCACCTCCCCCTGATGTTTGATTGTATGTATTATGCCAATCTGTGCGGTGCCTTAAATTCAGAGGTTGTGCATGTGTCGCAATACTTTGTAAGGTTGTGGTTTTCATGGGGTAGGAGGGAGTTGGTGGGGGTGTGGAGGAATGACGTCCCTAGAGCTGAGAGGTTACCCTTAAACTATAGGCAGGCCATACGGTGGGGGGAGAAGCTACCGCAGGGTGTGGGGAGGGAAGTATTGCGCGAGCATAGGGTGCTGTATAGGCTGTGCATTGAGAAGGAGGGGGAGGGTAGGGCAGTAGTGGGAGTTGGGGAGGAGGTATGGGGGAGGGTCCAGATAAGGGGTCTTGATAACCGGCTAAAGGACACAAATTGGTTGGCGGTATTTGGGCGGATGGCGGTGCGTGAGGTCATGCATAGGCATAGATTAGCGAAGAGTGCGGAGTGTGTGAGGGGGGACTGTAGGGGGGAGGAGACTATTAGGCATGTGTTTTGGGATTGCAGCTTTGCACAGAGGGTATGGAGGCGGGTGGTGCCCTTACTGGGGAAAACTGGAGGGGATTTCCGTTTGGATTATAGCAGAGTGTTGAGGGGTTGGAGGAGTGTGGAGGATAAGCGGACTTACTTTTTTAGGCTATTGGTGATCAGCTTGGTGAAATGGGGGATTTGGGAGGCCAGGACCGCCTTGGTGAAGTCAGGGGTGGATTGGGGCCCAGAGGGGATCTACAGGAGGGTGGAGGCGGATTTGAAGGAGCGGATGAGGGAGGAGGCAGTGCATCTGGGCTATCATGCCGCAAAAGAAAAATGGAAGGGGTTGTTTATGATTTAAAGGTTGGAAAAGATTTGTTAAATTGTAAATATGTGTAAATATTGTAAATTGAGGGGATGTGCGAAAAGAAGTGTAATTGGGCTGGAAATGTATGTAAATAATGTAAATAAAAGGGATGTGGGAGCACGATGATGGGTAATGGCAACTTTTGCTGGCCTGAGGAGAACCTAGGGTAAAATTGTTTGAAGACCCAGGTTGGAGGCATCGATGATCGGGTGCGCAATGCAGATTGTGTGGTGGAAGGAGTCATGAGCTGAGTGTTTGGGGGGGGGAAAAAAAAAAAAAAGAAAAAAAATCTGTTCTTATCAGTTTAATATCTGATACGTCCCCTACCCGGGGACATCAATATTAAGCCGATTTTTGGAACAGGGAGCCGGAGAAGGAGCTTGCTCCAACCGCTCCACGCATCCACCCGGTATTGCAATACATTCGGGAACGGTGCTCCTCTCCATGTTTTGTGCTAAAGAAAGAGTCACTTTTGTATATCTCCTCTTATCGGTGAAAGACTGTCGCGCTGAAATGATATGCCGGGCATTGTCTCGGATTATTCTTTGGTTTCCTTTTTAGTTTGTTTGCAGTTTTCCCTCTGTCCCTAGCCACCCCTCCGCCCCTCGGGCAGCGGATTACCTCGGCCCTGTGTTTGGAGCTGGACGGGAGCGCCGGGAGTGGTGGAGGACGAGACGTCACATTGCTCAGGTTTCTCTTCAAAACGAACAAATCTTTCGCCTTTTACTAAAGATTTCCATGTAGAGGAAGACACCTGAGTTTGCACTATTTTTGGATGCTCCGTCTGCGGGATGGGGCAACTTTTTTTGTGTCCCAAGGAAAAGCAAGTATTCCTGGACTCTTATTAACCTGCTTATTACTCTGCTATTACTGCTTGGTTTCCTGTTTTCCTACGTGCTAGCAACTTGCTTAGCGAATGCCAGCTGTTTTACTTGGTCAGCGGTTGAGTAGGGAATAACAGGCAAGTAATCAGCAGTTTAACAACAGTCAGCTGCAGCTGCGGCAGCAAAGCATCGTGGGAGAGGTGGGCGGCACTTGGGGCGGAGTTCAACTGGGTCACATGTCCCACAGTTGTGGCTTTGGCAACTTGGGAGGGGGGCGGGGACTGGGAGCGACCAGTGGGCATCGCTTCTCGGCCTATTGGCTAAGATCAATTGGTGCGGTTGGTGCGGATGGCGGCGAATAATTTCCCACAGTCGGTCCCTAGGGCTGGACTGCGATCGACGGTGCGATTCCGGTGGAAGAAGATGGAGGAGACGATTATGCCTAGGGAGGTGTTTGGAAGAGGAGTGCTGTTGGGCCTTTTCAAGCTGAAAAGAGAGGAAGTATTCTGCTTCCAAGCGAATGGGATGGAAAGAAGTTATGACATCACCTTTCCCAACAGCCAGGGTGGAGAGGGGGATAGGGAGGATGGTGAAGGATGGGAGGGCAAAGTTTATTTTGTGGCTGATCATCATTTTGATTAAGAGGGGACTGTGGGACGCACGACAGGAACTGGTAAAGAAGGGGAAGGATGGCGGGGTGGAAGGGGTGGTGAGAAGGGTGGAGTGGGATCTGAAGGAGAGGGTGAGGTGGGATGTTAAATGATGGGGGCAGTACGCTGCGCGGGAGCGGTGGAAAGGGGGATTGGGGTTCATTTAAAGGAAAAGAAATGTTATGAGTTTGGGAAGCAAGGATTGTGCTTGTGTTTAAAATGTAATATGAGATGGCGATATGTTTTGGAAAATGTCAAAAGATGAAATGGCATGTATTATGTTGCTTCATTTGAAGGAAAAGAAATGTTATGAGTTTGGTTGGCATGGATTGTGGTTTTGTTTAAAATGTAATGTGAGATGGCGCTGTTTTTTTTATTTTTTTTTTTTAGGATGTGTTTAAAAGACGAAACAACATATCCTGTGATGATTTTGGTGGAAAATGAGAATGTGAAATGTATTCTGTAAATGTTTTCGGTGCTGATGATATGAAAATAAAGATATTTAAAAACCAAAAAAAAAATCTGTTCTTATCAGTTTAATATCTGATACGTCCCCTACCCGGGGACATCAATATTAAGCCGATTTTTGGAACAGGGAGCCGGAGAAGGAGCTTGCTCCAACCGCTTCACGTATCGACCCGGTATTGCAGTACATTCGGGAACGGTGCTCCTCTCCATGTTTTGTGCTAAAGAAAGAGTCACTTTTGTATATCTCCTCTTATCGGTGAAAGACTGTCGCGCTGAAATGATATGCCGGGCATTGTCTCGGATTATTCTTTGGTTTCCTTTTTAGTTTGTTTGCAGTTTTCCCTCTGTCCCTAGCCACCCCTCAGCCCCTCGGGCAGCGGATTACCTCGGCCCTGTGTTTGGAGCTGGACGGGAGCGCCGGGAGTGGTGGAGGACGAGACGTCACGTTGCTCAGGTTTCTCTTCAAAACGAACAAATCTTTCGCCTTTTACTAAAGATTTCCGTGTAGAGGAAGACATCTGAGTTTGCACTATTTTTGGATGCTCCGTCTGCGGGATGGGGCAACTTTTTTTGTGTCCCAAGGAAAAGCAAGTATTCCTGGACTGTTATTAACCTGCTTATTACTCTGCTATTACTGCTTGGTTTCCTGTTTTCCTACGTGCTAGCAACTTGCTTAGCGAATGCCAGCTGTTTTACTTGGTCAGCGGTTGAGTAGGGAATAACAGGCAAGTAATCAGCAGTTTAACAACAGTCAGCTGCAGCTGCGGCAGCAAAGCATCGTGGGAGAGGTGGGCGGCACTTGGGGCGGAGTTCAACTGGGTCACATGTCCCACGGTTGTGGCTTTGGCAACTCGGGAGGGGGGCGGGGACTGGGAGCAACCGGTGGGCATCGCTTCTCGGCCTTTTGGCTAAGATCAAGTGTAGTGAGACCGCCCCAGCTGTAGAGGGCGGTCCTACACTAGGGTCTGTTCCATCAAGGGAAGGCGAGGGGGGAGCCTTATGGGCTGTCCTCGAGGAGTTGCTGCAAAGGGGGCATGGTGAAGCCCAGAGGAGACGTCCCCTGGGTGGATCCATAATCCCGGAGCAGCAATGGAGAGACCTGGAGGGACCGGCTCGAGACGGTGTTTCTCCAGGCTTTGGAGGACCCCAGGAGAAACTGAGGACCCCCAGCTGGAGCTTTTTCTTTTTCGTTTTTTTCGGCTGGGGGTGGCGAGGAACCGAGGACCCCCAGCTCCGGCTGGGGGTGACGAGGAACCGAGAATCCGAGGACCCCCGGCTGGAGCTGGGGGTGGCGAGGAACCCGAGAATCCGAGGACCCCCGGCTGGAGCTGGGGGTGGCGAGGAACCCGAGAATCCGAGGACCCCCGGCTGGAGCTGGGGGTGGCGAGGAACCGAGGACCCCCAGCTTCGGCTGGGGGTGGCGAGGAACCGAGGACCCCCAGCTTCGGCTGGGGGTGGCGAGGAACCGAGGACCCCAGCTGGAGCTGGGGGAATGAGGAAAAGAAAAAACGAGTATTTGAAGAAGATGTAAATGGACTGTTTAGATGGATTGGATTATGGATTGGATTGTGGACTGGATTATGGACTTGGATTGTGGATTGGATTTGGTTGCCGGATTGTGTATTGTGTGTTGTGTATTATTGCAATGATTTAATAAAACTTTTTTCAAAAAAAAATAAAAAAAATAAAAAATCTGTTCTTATCAGTTTAATATCTGATACGTCCCCTACCCGGGGACTTCAATATTAAGCCGATTTTTGGAACAGGGAGCCGGAGAAGGGGCTTGCTCCAACCGCTCCACGCATCGACCCGGTATTGCAGTACATTTGGGAACGGTGCTCCTCTCCATGTTTTGTGCTAAAGAAAGAGTCACTTGTGCGATTTGCTCTGTGCACGAGCGAGGGAGAGGTGTGCCGTGTGGTGTGGTGTGGAGGTCCCTCAGGACCCCACCACTGACTCATCAGAAGGATGCCCAGATGCTGTTGGGAGTGTTTTTATTAGTGAAGTCCATGCCTCCAAGAATTCAGGCCATAAGAAAAGCCCGGGGTGGAGCAACAAAGTATTAATTCTGGATTTTTGATCCAGAATTATGTTTCTGAAAAAATATGCCATTTATTAAAATCTAATTTCTTTGCTGTGTGTTTCATGAAACCTGAATGTTCAGCTCATGAATAAAAATTGTTTTGTGTGTAATGTGGAAAAAAGCCACTAGATGGCAGTATTAACATTTTTTTTTGTTAAGCCCAGTCTGGATCTGGGTTTTGGGCAAGTCCTGGGCATACCTCAGCGGGGTAAAGTCCCAAAGAATTGAAAAAAGTCTGGAAGGTGGGAAGGGGCTGCAAAAGAGTATATAAGAAGAAAAATTGAGAGTGAAGTAGTAGGAGAAATTGCAAGGAGAAATAGTGGAAGGATTCATTTGACCAGACCTGTCACTCTTTTTAAGACCTGTGAAGCTTTTTGTGGATTTTTTCCTGTGTTGGAGCATTTTCCTGTCCCAAGACATCGCAACGAAGCAACCCCATCTCAAGGGACTGTAACTATTTCATTTTCATTATTATTCCAATCTTGGTCAGAGAAAAATTGCAGCACACATGAAGTTGCTTGCCATGGCTTTTCTGATCCATATAGAGCCGGGCTCAGACAACCGGAGATTTAAAGTCCTCACTGATTTGAAATTGTTATCGCAAACAGAAAAAGATGGACTTTTCATATTTTTTTTCTGTCAATTTCCAAACAAGCTTAAACTGCACATTTAGAAATTTGCAATCCATCATACCATACAAGTTATGATTAAGGTCGTCTTGCCTGAAAGAGCTACTGTATACCACGACTCAGGTGACCATGGGGAGGCAGAAGGCAGATGTTTAAAGACAAAGGTTTGGGGGGAGCAGTTAGGGAAAGTGGGCAACACAGTTAATTTGTTCTCCAACAGCTGTGGGTGAGAATTAAACGATCATTTTTAATTAGATTTTATAGCTTTCGATAATCTGCTAGCCTCTCAGTGGTTAAGGTTTTACCATTGCTGTTTGATACCATCAGCTCTTAAACCCTGAATGAGATGTTAATTTATTTTCTGACAGAATATTCCAGTTCTAAATCCTGAATATCAAAAAGTTTGACATTATCAGCGCTGCCCTGCTGAGTGTGTGAGCAGTTTGGGAGGAGTAAGACTGGATCTGTAAATTCCTTACATTACCAGATAATCTTGGCTGAAGATCATTTCTGACCAAGGTCCCAGGCCAGATTTCTGTGATTGTTGGGAGGGGTGAATCTGGGATACCTCAGCCTAAAACTCAAGTAGTCTGAGCCCGTCTTATATTGGTGGGGAAATGTACCTGAAATTAACGGTCAGTTTCAAAACTATAGGTCATACTCTTTCTGACAGAATATGGTTTCAACCTCAACTGTCTGCTTTGGAACCACTACAGCTTCACACTGAACTGCACCAGGGGCCTCATTTATAAACGGTGCGTCGGCACAAAAGAGATACATGCGTCACTTTCTTTGCCGATTTCTGATTTATAAAAACAAACTTGACATTATAAAAAGAGAAATTGTGCATAATAATCTCAATGAATTCCAAGTCCATCCTGATTAAATAAATGAAAATTCCATGAAGTTTATTTTACCCATAGATTTATAAATTGGGTTATTGTCCACAACATGTCTTTTTTTTTGTGCGTACGCATTACTTAGGTATGAAATTCACACAAATTTTTATAAATAAGGTCCCTGATCCTTTTCTGCTTTGGAAAGTTACAGTTTTTATGACTGAGTCTTTGCCTCAAGTTTCATTAACTGACTGGGCATCTTCTCTGAAACTGGTGAATTCAATTGAAATCTGTGATAGCTCATTCTAAACCTGTATTGATATACACTACAATACACAACCCAACTAATCAGGTGCACCCTGAATGTAAGATTGTACCTAACTGAACTGATGTTTGCCTTAGTGAAAAAGGAGTGTTTGATACTTCTGCAAACTCTATACTCCATTTGTAAGGTTAATAAAATACTTTGTGGTGCAAAATGCATGTTTCTGTCCAGTAATTCATTAAAGCACTATTATTGTAAATTAAAATATTATATAGACTACTCTTTAAAAATAGACCTAATGTATTCAGTTCATATAAAATTTATATTCATGTATTAATTGTCATCAATTGAAATGCGTGACTTAGCAGGGGGTTTAACAGTTTTGCGATCCACGTTATGCATGTAACATCCTGAGCCACCCGAAATGGGTATTCCTGGACTGAAGAAGTTTTATGGTAAATTAAATTGTTTTTAAACACACTTGCAGTGTTTGTGCGCTCACAGTTGAGTTAAGCATGTGCCAATATGAGCCAAGTGTATTGTCTTTTATTATTATTTTTTTTATTTTCATTTTACAAGGGGAATACTAGTAGGCCTGTTAAGTAGTACAGGGCAAATGCTAATTAAAGCACGAGGAATCCATCCACTTAGCGTAAGGAAGGAAGAGCCGAGTGCAAGGATCGCGGTCGCAATAAGGTACTACTAGGTTACGAACTGGCGACCTTTGATAGATTACATTGCCACAACGTGCAGAAGACGAACTGACAACGATAGGAAGTTACATCGTCACGACATGTCTTGGAATTTCACTTTTCCTATTGTCACCACGTAAGTTGTTATGTTGCCACGACGAATCTCAGGTCGTCCGGTTACGTTGTCACGACGTCTTGGTGATGTAAGTGTGTTAGCTGGGTTTCAATATTCCGTGGTATTGAGCCTTGCGCAACACGCTTCACCCATACCAACTACTTGCATTTTCCTTGGTGTGGAACAATTTACCGGCTGTTTCCTTGGTGTAGACTATTGTGCGAAGCACTTTACTTGCATTTTCCTTAATGTGTGACCTTGGGCGATAAGTGCTATGTATGTACAAATCTCAAAACCAGTGAAGTTGGCACGTTGTGTAAATAGTAAATAAAAACAATACAATGATTTGCAAATCCTTTTCAACTTATATTCAATTGAATACGCTGCAAAGACAAGTTACTTAATGTTCGAACAGGTAAACTTTGTAATTTTTTGCAAATATTAGCTCATTTGGAATTTGATGCCTGCAACATGTTTCAAAAAAGCTGGCACAAGTGGCAAAAAAGACTGGGAGAGTTGAGGAATGCTCATCAAGCACTTATTTGGAACATCCCACAGGTGAACGGGCTAATTGGGAACAGGTGGGTGCCATGATTGGGTATAAAAGCAGCTTCCCTGAAATGCTCCGTCATTCACAAACAAGGATGGGGCGAGGGTCACCACTTAGTGAACAAATGCGTGAGCTGGTTGTCGAACAGTTTAAAAACAACATTCCACGAGCTGCCGGGTGGCTCACACGGTTAAGGCACTGCGCTGCAGTGCAGAGGTGATCACCACGTCGCGGGTTCGAGCCTCGGCGTACCCACCGGCAGGGGTTGGCAGCTTTTTCAGAGTAGCGACAATTGGCTATCGCGCTACAGGGTTACAAATTGGGAAGGGACTGCCGGATTTGGGTATTCGATAACAGCTTTGTTCGTTGCTCCAGCGCCTCCTGTTGGCCAGACGGGCGCTCGTCAGGAAGACTCCAGCTTGGTTCATGTCCGGGTATCCTCCGCCCTCGCTCTGAACTTGCGAAGATTCAACCAGCGAGTGTATAAGAATCAGTGGCTGACAGGCACGTGCTTCGGAGGAGAGCCGTGAACTGTCTTCACTATCCTGAGTTGGCAGCAAGGGGTCGCATTCGAGCAAGCTTTGTACATTGTTCCCCAATTGGGCATTCCAAATTCGGGTGGGATTAAAAAAAGCTTTAAAAAAAAAAAAAAAAAACAACATTCCTCAACGAGCAATTGCAAGAAATTTAGGGATTTCATCATCTACGGTCCGTAATATTGTCAAAAGGTTGAGAGAATCTGAAGAAATCGCTGCACGTAAGCGACAAAGCCGAGAACCAACATTGAATGCCCGTGACCTTCGATCCCTCAGGCGGTACTGCATCAAAAACCAACATCAGCGTGTAAAGGACATCACCACATGGGCTCAGGAACACTTCAGTAAACCACTGTCAGTAACTACAGTTTGTCGCTACATCTGCAAGTGCAAGTTAAAACTCTACAATGCAAAGCGAAAGCCATTTATCAACAGCACCCAGAAACCCCGCCGGCTTTGCTGGGCCCAAGCTCATCTAAGATGGACAGATGCAAAGTGGAAAAGTGTTCTGTGGACTGACGAGTCCACATTTCAAATCGTTTTTGGAAACTGTGGACGTCGTGTCCTCCGGACCAAAGAGGAAAAGAACCGTCCGGACTGTTATAGGCGCAAAGTTCAAAAGCCAGCATCTGTGATGGTATGGGGGTGTATTAGTGCCCAAGGCATGGGCAACTTACACATATGTGAAGGCACCATTAATGCTGAAAGGTACATACAGGTTTAGGAGCAACATATGTTGCCATCAAAGCAACGTCTTTTTCATGGACGCCCCTGCTTATTTCAGCAAGACAATGCCAAGCCACATTCTGCACGTGTTACAACAGCATGGCTCCGTAGTAAAAGAGTGCGGGTACTAGACTGGCCTGCCTGTAGTCCAGACCTGTCTCCCATTGAAAATGTGTGGCGCATTATGAAGCGTAAAATACGACAACGGACACCCCGGACTGTTGAACAATTTAAGCTGTACATCAAGCAAGAATGGGAAAGAGTTCCACCTGAAAAGCTTCAAAAATTGGTCTCCTCAGTTCCCAAACGTTTACTGAGTGTCGTTAAAAGGAAAGGCGATGTAACACAGTGGTAAAAAGGCCCCTGTGCCAACTTTTTTGCAATGTGTTGCTGCCTTTAAATTCTAAGTTAATGATTATTTGCAAAAAAAAAAAAGTTTCTCAGTTTGAACATTAAACATCTTGTCTTTGCAGTGCATTCAATTGAATACAAGTTGAAAAGGATTTGCAAATCATTGTATTCTGTTTTTATCTACAATTTACATAACGTGCCAACTTAACTGGTTTTGGGTTCTGTACTATTCTGCAAGTCATTTCTTCTGAAGCACAAAATCAATAAAGCAGTGAAGATGTCGTTACAAGGTATAATATTCAAGTGACAAGAACAGCTGAAAGATTTAATTTTCATAAGAACTGACATATATAGAGATCTTACAGGGTTCGGACAGGTTCTATTATTTAGTAATATTGATGCTCGTTGATTTTTTTTCCCCAGTCCAGTAATTTATAGTGATGGGGAAATGAAGCTTCATGAACCATTTTCTTTATTTTCTGCGCCCACAAGATGGTGTTCTCTGTTCAACAAAGGCTTGGAAGTTCATTCTATAGGCCTTATTTTTTTAACTATGGGCGCCATCTTGTGGGTACAGAAAACAAAGAAAATGGTTCATAAAGCTTCATCTTCCCATCACTAGTAATTTGTACATAACATTTCCAACTTGATACTTAATTATTTGATTCTTCATTAACATTTTTGCGCGTGATTATGTGAAATTCCAGCCTTCTGATCGGTTTAACTTAATACATCGCCGTATTCATTATTTTAAAATGTCTGCCCCCATACTGTGTGGCTTCGATCCATGGGTGCAGATCCCGGGGGGGACGGGGGGACATGTCCCCCCCAATTTCTGAAAAACATGAATTGTCCCCCCCAATAAAAATACCCTAAATTATTCGAAATTGAACAAATTTATTTTCAGACTTAACATTCTTCACGTTTTAGATTCACATCTAAAAAGAAATGGTGGAACAAATACAATATATCTCTGACTCCACATTCCATCTCTGGTCTCCTCCACTACAATGCAAATGAATGGGTACACAGGCGCTGATGACATCAGCAGGCTTTTAAAAAAACAACCCCCTCAATCTTTCTCTCAGCTCTGGGAAGTGGCTGCAGCCTGGGTTTGGTAATTTGCTGCAGATGCCTTTCTGTGAGTAATTTTGATCTAAAGTAGAATACCCATAAATGATTTAAAATCGTAATCAGACTGAGAAGAATTAGTAGACACTACATGCCCAAAACCCTTAAAGTTATGATTTACTAATATAACAGTTAAGTAAGCAGTGACATGCATTGTTGGCTGTTTAGGACAAATAAACAAGAAAGGTAAGCACAATAAATTATTCCCTGTGCAGTATTTTTTGGCGAACCTTTACCAATTTATGGCATGGTATGAGTTGCATACTGGCAACAACACGTTTGTGTCCCCCCCAATCCTGACATCGGATCTGCACCCCTGCTTCGATCGCAACTCTCCCGATAAAAGTCAGTCATTATTAATTGATGATTACGTTCAATTGAAGGCAGTGGCGTGCACAGATAGACTGTTGGTCAGTGGCGTGCACAGACATTTTGGGGGGCAGGTGCTCAGTGAGAAATAAGGGCACTTCAGTGTTTCTCATAGACGAGGAAGCAATGTGTGGTGGCAGACCACGGCGGGGTAAATGCTTTTTCCTTTTTTTTTTTTTTTTTGTTGAGCGGGGGGGGGGTGCTGCTTATTGCGCGCATTCCGCGTTTTCCAGTGTTTTAATGTTACCGTTTTATTTTTTTGTGCACACGCACATAGGGGTCTATTCTCCCATTAGCGTGTAAGTCCTTTTTTACGCGTATTCTCCCCCGCGCGCTTCGATCACGCCCACACCACTTCACTTCAGAATGTAGGCGGCCTTATGAAAGAGGTGTGACTGATCCAGAATAGAGGCAGACTCTCTACAAAGCTCATTGATTCTGGCTATCAGGAAAACATGTAAAAGGGATTTTCTGATTAACCATGAAAATGCAGTTGTGGTCCGTGGAAAATGCAAACCAGACTTTAAATTTGAATATCGTGGGCCTGCTGATAAAACCTCGTAGCCTATCTCCAAACTGATAAGAGACAAAAACTCGTATGTCCACTATTCTTACATGCAGAATTAAACATGTTTTATTTTATTTATATTTAAAATTTATCAATTTATATATATATTCTTTATTTTATGTTTTTCCTGTGAAGTTTATCATTTTGAAGATAAGAGGTTTTATCAGCAGGCCCACGATATGCGGCCGTAATAGTAGGCCTATGTGTGTCTGTGCCAATTACAAGAAGTAGGCTATTGCAGACATCTTTTTTATTTCTTATACTCTAGCCACCGTGGCATTAAAGCCATGCAAACAAAGAAACTGCCGCGATAATGAAATAATTAATAAAGAATTTAGCGCTTCTCAACCAGCGTAATCAGAGCATTGAAAATGTGCCCCTCCTACAATAGCCTGTTTGCTCCGTGGAAGTCAGGAAAGAAGCGGCAGTATGCAATTATGCTATAGCACCACCTACAGTCTATCTGTGCACGCCACTGCTGTAGGTGGTGCTATAGCACCTGCCCTTTGCCCTGTGGACCAAGCAAGTGCTCTTTTGAAAGTTTTTTGTTTTCTTGCGTGAACGCGATTTTCTCAGTCACATTCTGTATGGGGTCTATTCTCCCATGCGCGTAAGTCGAAAAAAGCGCGTAGCTACGCGCTTTTCAGCCTACGCGTATTCTCCCCTTGACCGTAGACGTCGGCTCAGCATAAAGCTGTTTCCATTTATACGGCTGAAGTCAGGCGCCGGTGCAGACACGGGTACGTCAAAAATCGCATATCATTGTCTTTATATGAAGTGTTTCCATCTACGCGATTTTCACCCGGCTCCTGGAGCGGAGCCTCATGCGTATTTTTCTGATCTGATCGATTCCAGCTCCAGCGCACAAGAATCGCAGAGGAATTCTCTCTAGTTCAAAGAGGTTTCCCCACTTTATTTTGTTAACAAACGAGTACCTTTGAAGCAATGTGTAGTATTAATTGCCCTGTTCAGAGCTGAGCCAAGGTTTCTGCCGCGACATACATGTATTTATCATTGTCAGTGAATCAAAAGCATACTGCCGCTTTTTTCCTGACTTCCACGGAACAAACAGGCTATTGTAGGAGGGGCACATTTTCAATGCTTTGATTACGCTGGTTGAGAAGCGCTAAATTCTTTATTAATTATTTCATTATCGCGGCAATTTCTTTGTTTGCATGGCTTTAATGCCATGGTGGCTCGAGTATAAGAAATAAAAAAGATGTCTGCAATAGCCTCCTTCTTGTAATTGGCACAGACACACATAGGCCTACTATTACGGCCGCATATCGTGGGCCTGCTGATAAAACCTCTTATCTTCAAAATGATAAACTTCAAAGGAAAATAAATAAACAAAATAAAGAAAATATATATAAATTGATAAATTTTAAATATAAATAAAATAAAACATGTGTAATTCTGCATGTAAGAATAGTGGACATACGAGTTTTTGTCTCTTATCAGTTTGGAGATAGGCTACGAGGTTTTATCAGCAGGCCCACGATATTAAAATTTAAAGTCTGGTTTGCATTTTCCACGGACCACAACTGCATTTTCATGGTTAATCAGAAAATCCCTTAAGCAGCACCCCCCCCCCCCCCCCCCCCCCCCGCTCAACAAAAAAAAAAAAAAAAAGCATTTACCCCGCCGTGGTCTGCCACCACACATTGCTTCCTCGTCTATGAGAAACACTGAAGTGCCCTTATTTCTCACTGAGCACCTGCCCCCCAAAATGTCTGTGCACGCCACTGATTGTTAACCTGATTGTTAACATCTTGTTAACCAAATTAACCTATTCGTTCTATTTGGTTTGGTGTTTTTGATCTGCCATGAAACTTTCAAAACATTCAAACGATTTTTTTGCTCTTTGCATATGCGTGTGTGTAAATCTCTACATGTAATTAGTAGCCGCCAGCTAATATGTACGCATGGTATACTAGCTATGCTATTTCATGTTTGGACTTGAAGCTACCAACCATCCCACACGGAAATAACCTAGCCTATATAAACATAGAGGTTTTAATATAGGGTCACATATAGGTTTTGCATGTATGCGACATACATAAAATTGGCCGTTTTCATACATTAGGCCTATAGGTAGCCTACATATATGAACTTATACGTACCGATAACAAATAAAAACGGGCAATTTTATGTATGTCACATATATGCGAAACCTATATGTGCCCCTGTATTAAAACACAGACACACACACACATATATATATATATATATATGTGTGTGTGTGTGTGTGTGTGTTAATTTTGCATCCCCAATCCCACCCGAATGTGGGATATCCAATTAGAGAACTATGTACAATCTTCGCATGCTAACTCAGGTGAGTAAACACGGTTCGCGGCTCTCCACTGAGGCCCGCGCCCATTTGCCACTGCTTTTTATACAATCATTGGGTGAGACTTCACATGCTCAGAACGAGGGCGTAGGATATCCGATCCAAATACTTATTTTCCATATTTTCTATTCGCGTTAATCTATTAAATTTCCATTCAATATAGAATGCAAAAAAATTGTCTGAAAATAAAAAAGAGGGATGCCTCATTAAGAATTATTTGGGCTTTGTTTTGAGTCCCTGGGTCAAGTTTGCTGTTTGCTTTTGAAAGAATAATGTTTTTTTCCCACTCATTTTTATATTTTCTGTATAAAAGCTAGAAAAGCATATTCTGATCATAAAAAGTGGTGTGCCTCGTGAAGTTATGTATAGGAATAATTTAGTATTTGTGTTACATCCATGGGCGAAGTTTATTCGTCAGTATTGAAAAAACATATTGTTTTGCATTCATATTAAGCTATTAATTTCAATGAAATATTTTCAACAAACACTGCAAAGCACTTTCTGACAATATTATATATGTAGAATTAATTACAAAGGTTTTGCTTTGATTACCTGCATCAAGTGGTCTGGTAGCTATTGAAAAAAATATATACACTTTATGATGACTATAATTCACAGGCATCAAATATATCACATTGAAAACATAACATTTTTCCTTCCAGGAATAAATATATTTTTTATTCGGCATTTTTGACTTTTATTATTAATTTCGTTAGGAGGTCATGTACAGAAGAAACAATCGGCCTAGACATTTCTACCAATACTTATGGAATTTATTGATGGTTCCAAACTTCAACAGCCAGGGTTGAGTCGTTTTTTTGAAAGCCCTCCATCGGAGCACTGACTCCGTGTGACATCGCAAAAGTATGCTGGAGAGTGCACCGCGAATATAACTAACTCCACCGCTTACTATCGCTGTTTCGATCGCGAGATTTATGTTTTTGAGTCCTGAACAACTGAGCCCACCCGTGACGAGCCGTGACTTATCATTCACTTGTGTTCCCTACCTGCATCAAGCCCAATTGTATGATTGAGCTCATGCTCAGAGCTTTCCTGAAATCTTCGCTTCTGACCATAGGTGTCAGTTAAGGGGGAACGGGGGGGACGTGTTCCCACTACTTTTTGTCAGGAGTAATTTTGTCCCCACCCCCCACTTTATCTCGCAGTGTTCTTTTTTTATTCAACGGAAAAAAATCATCAAACATATCATTTTATAGGAGAGACCGCAAACGGCCAGTAAATGTGCCTGTAGGCTATAGAAAAAGGACTGGCTGCGTGCACATCGTAACAACTTCATTTCCTTTGAAGCGAACTGTCTAAAATTCGTCAAAAAATCCGCTATTTATGAAATGGAAACTCGACTATTGACTGAAAACATGAAATACGCTCATGCATGTGATGGTAGCGTTTCACCAAAAGTGAAAACATTAATTAATGTCATTGTCCCCACCAATTCTCAAAACGCTTATAGTTATCGTCTCCACCACTTTTTAAAACAAGCTGATGCCTATTCTTCTGACGCAAACATTTCTTGAGGTGAAATTATTTTGCCAGAATCCCTGAGAGATTAAGATTTTGGAACAATCGTTTTGTGAGGGACTGCCCACCCTGTTTTTCAAACCCTTTTTTAGCCAGCCTCTGAGACTCTGCCCTGCACTCGCAACTGAGTCCACTCCACCTCTCTCACTCGCGCGTTTTCATTCCACGAGCATGCACTCAAACCGGCAGTGAGCTGAATGAGACCGACCGAAGGCTGTGTACTCTCACAAACCAAACGGAGGGTATCCTACTACTGGGAAAACTGCTACGAATCCTCTGGAACAGGTAATTAAATCGTGAAAAAACCGAAAAGTACAGCGCAAATATTCAGATTGTTCATTGTTGGCTCAATGTGATAACGAAGATCCGTAAAATGCCAATTCTGGAAACAGTGCGGCTGACCAATGGCATCTTTTGTGGAGCGGAATTTTCGCACCGCGGCCAGCAGATAAAGAATATGACAACCACTCTGCAAGTACGCGGGGTCCTGGTAATCAAATGGTTTTAATTGACTAACATTCAAGTTCCATCGATTCTAAAAGAATTAGAACAGTGTGTTACATTAATTACTTTGTAGGATCTCTCTTAGATAGGTATGAGACAAAAAATAAGCTTTTTAAAAGTGTCCTTTTCATGATTGCAATGGATAGAACTTGGAAAAGGAAACATTTCGAGCCCAAGATTACCCGAATCAGACAAGAAATAAGGAGGTTACGGCAAATTTAGTCTCCGAAATCTGGCATTATTTTTCTTTTTCTTTTACATTCTTTTCAATGGAGGGGCCTGTTTACCATGGTGTAGCATCCCCTCTTCTTTTAACACAGAGTAGAGGCGTTACTGCGGTCAAGCTATCACCAGTTCGCAAAACGACGGTCAAACTATCACCGCTAAAATTTTGATGCGCAATTACAGCGTATAGCGCGGTACTTTCGTCACGTGATACAAATGCTGTCAAAATTCGGCTTGCTGAGAGAAAAACCGAGGCTTATTCAACGAAAGAATGCGTATATTTTCTTCATAAAAAAATCGTCAACAACTTCCATAATGTAGTTTGAAAATGACTTTTCTTTTTCTTTTTTCAATAAATAGTTCACATTTTGTGCAGATTGAAATGTGAGATTTTGGCGAGCTGCTGTGAATCCAGATGACAAATAATTGCTTGTAACTGTAATAATGTTTTACTTAAAGCAAATAGTTAGAGAAAAGTGACACTTGATTATGATAGAAGAGGGATCCTCCTATAAGCCCACCAAATATTGAGAGATTCTGTGGTGGATATTTTTAATAAATGGCCATCAAAGTCGATACTGTGCAATGTGGGATTGCAGAAAATTGGATGGGGGCGTCATCCTTAAGGGCCTCTATTTCCTGCAAATCAAATAGTTAGAAAAAAGTAACACTTGGTTATGATAGAAAAGGGATCCTACTATAAGCCCACCAAATATGAAAAGATTCTGTAGCGGAAATTTTTAATAAATGGCCATCAAAGTTGATACTGTGCAATGTGGGATTGCAGAAAATTGGATAGGGGCGTCATACTTGCGGACCTCTATTTCCTGCAAAACAAATAGTTAGAAAAAAGTAACACTTGATTAGGATAGTACAAGGATCCTTCTATAAGCCCACTAAATATGAACAGATTCTGTGGTGGAAATTTTTAATAAATGGCCTTCAAAGTTGATACTGTACAATGTGGGATTGCAGAAAATTGGATGGGGACCTCATACTTGCGGACCTATATTTCCTGCAAATCAAATAGTTAGAAAGAAGTAACACTTGATTATGATAGTAGAGGGATCCTGCTATAAGCCCACCAAATATGAAGAGATTCTGTGGTGGAAATTTTTAATAAATGGCCTTCAAATTTGATACTGTACAATGTGGGATTGCAGAAAATTGGATAGGGGCGTCATACTTGAGGACCTTTATTTCCTGCAAAACAAATAGTTAGAAAAAAGTAACACTTGATTAGGATAGTACAAGGATCCTTCTATAAGCCCACTAAATATGAACAGATTCTGTGGCGGAAATGTTTAATAAATGGCCTTCAAAGTTGATACTGTACAATGTGGGATTGCAGAAAATTGGATGGGGACCTCATACTTGCGGACCTATATTTCCTGCAAATCAAATAGTTAGAAAGAAGTAACACTTGATTATGATAGTAGAGGGATCCTGCTATAAGCCCACCAAATATGAAGAGATTCTGTGGTGGAAATTTTTAATAAATGGCCTTCAAATTTGATACTGTACAATGTGGGATTGCAGAAAATTGGATAGGGGCGTCATACTTGAGGACCTTTATTTCCTGCAAATCAAATAGTTAGAAAAAAGTTACACTTGATTATGATCGTAGAGGGATCCTACTATAAGCCCACCAAATATGAACAGATTCTGTGGTGGAAATGTTTAATAAATGGCCTGCAAAGTTGATACTGTGCAATGTGGGATTGCAGAAAATTGGATAGGGGCATCATACTTGCGGACCTCTATATCCTGCAAAACAAATAGTTAGAAAAAAGTAACACTTGATTATGATAGTACAAGGATCCTTCTATAAGCCCACTAAATATGAACAGATTCTGTGGTGGAAATTTTTAATAAATGGCCTTCAAAGTTGATACTGTACAATGTGGGATTGCAGAAAATTGGATGGGGACGTCATACTTGCGGACCTATATTTCCTGCAAATCAAATAGTTAGAAAGAAGTAACACTTGATTATGATAGTAGAGGGATCCTCTTATAAGCCCACCAAATATGAAGAGATTCTGTGGTGGACAGTTTTAATAAATGGCCTTCAAAGTTGATACTGTGCAATGTGTGAATGCAGAAAATTTGATGGGGGTGTCATACTTGAGGACCTTTATTTCCTGGAAATCAAATAGTATGAAAAAAGTAACACTTGATTATGATAGTACAAGGATCCTTCTATAAGCCCACCAAATATGAACAGATTCTGTGGTGGAAATTTTTAATAAATGGCCTTCAAAATTGATACTGTGCAATGTGGGATTGCAGAAAATTGGATAGGGGCGTCATACTTGCGGACCTCTATTTCCTGCAAAACAAATAGTTAGAAAAAAGTAACACTTGATTAGGATAGTACAAGGATCCTTCTATAAGCCCACTAAATATGAACAGATTCTGTGGTGGAAATTTTTAATAAATGGCCTTCAAAGTTGATACTGTACAATGTGGGATTGCAGAAAATTGGATGGGGACGTCATACTTGCGGACCTATATTTCCTGCAAATCAAATAGTTAGAAAGAAGTAACACTTGATTATGATAGTAGAGGGATCCTGCTATAAGCACACCAAATATGAAGAGATTCTGTGGTGGAAATTTTTAATAAATGGCCTTCAAAGTTGATACTGTGAAATGTGGGAATGCAGAATATTGGATGGGGGTGTCATACTTGCAGACCTCTATTTCCTGCAAATCAAATAGTTAGAAAAAAGTAACACTTGATTATGATAGTAGAGGGATCCTGCTATAAGCCCACCAAATATGAAGAGATTCTGTGGTGGAAATTTTTAATAAATGGCCTGCAAAGTTGATACTGTGCAATGTGGGATTGCAGAAAAATGGATAGGGGCGTCATACTTGAGGACCTCTATTTCCTGCAAATCAAATAGTTAGAAAAAAGTAACACTTGAACTGAGGCCATTGTTCAGCATTTATGAGTAAAGCTTTTCAGAGATTTAATGATGTATGAATACAGCAAATTAAAGAATTTGACATGAATCTGTCCGCCGGTTTCATAGGAGATGATTCCGAAAGATTTATTTCCATCACAAGTCAAGGGCGAAAATTAAATTTTAAAAGCAATCATAAAAAATTAAAATGTTTCAAAACTGAGAACAATCTTGGTTAACATTTTCCCAGAGAAGCGCAATACCAAGTTTGGAGTTAATCCAGTCAGTGCATTTGGGGAGGAATATTTCCACGCCAGATGCCGCCTGATGCCGCTCACTGTCTATCGGCTGGTGAGTTAAAAATTGGAACCGAGGAATGGAAAGGCTGGAAAAGTTGTGGAATCTTCAGAAAAACACAGTTTTTAGCTCACTGGCCGATAGGCTGTGAGCTACTGTGATCAGACTGCGTCTGGCGTTATTTTGATTGTCATCATGCTCCGTTAACAAAATCTTTAAAAATCTTCTTGTCCAAAGCCACTGGACGGATTCACTTGAAGTTTGGTAAGGAGCTTCCTTGGCACAATGTCTATCAAGATTGCTCACATTTTTGAAAAAAAAGAAAGCATTTTAATTCTTCATGAGTGTTTTCTAATTAAATTTTCTGCATTTCCTAAAATTGGGAAAATCTTTTCACAATCACAAACTGGTTGCCAAACTCCCCTTTAGTTCGCCGTGTTCCTACAAAATTGAATCTGAGAAGAAAATGTATCTTTTCTCAGAAATGCTGAACGATGGGCACAGTTATTGGATCGGTGAGCTACAGGGCAATTGTTCCTATTTTTGCTTACCGGCCCTATGAGCCAATAAGTTATTGGCATCCACTGTCTGTCCATTGCCCGGAACATCCATTGGCCCAATAAAATTTCGTATAAGTTTGCCATAACAATTTACTTGCCCATTACTCCTGATGTTTTTTCCAAATTTTTGATTGAATCATTTTTGTCCATTTTATAGGCCCTTGAAATTTTGGCCCCAATATTAACGATAGGACTGGGAAGTTAAAAGAAATTATTCTTCAAAAACTGCATGATAATTTTTTTTTCTCAAGTCAGGCAATCAACTTACCTTGGTACCAACAATGTACAGTGCGAGCACCATTTTGATTGAATCAACAGAAATAGGTCTTATGGGGGCGCTGTACTTTAATGTTGGCTTTTAAGCAGCAAATGCAAGATGGCCTGTGGAGGCCACATGGTTGCAGATAGAGTTAAAGTTTGTATTATTGATATATTAGATGTCATATATGTTCTATATTTTGGCAATATTAAATTTGACCACAGATGACTTTGAAAGGTCAAACTCGAGGACAAGGAAAATATTAACAATTTTAAAATAGGACTTGGAAAAAAATAATATGTATATTTCCCAAAAACTAACCTTTTTTTTCTTAATCTGGCAGTAAACTCACCTTGTAACACTTTATTTAGAGTGCGAGTGCTATTTTAATGAATTGACAGAAGTGGGTCGAGTGGGGGTGCTGCACTTAAACATTGGGTCTTAGGGAGAATGGGCAAAATCGCCTGTGGAAGCTAAGTGGTTGTAGATTGAGATAATGTTTGCATAATTGACAAATAGGTAGTCATATATGACCCGTATTTTGGCTATGTTAAAGTTGACCTCAGATGACCTTGAAAGGTTAAACTTGAGGTCAAGCAAAATGTTAGAATTTTCAAAGAATTTTTAGGCTTTACCATATTGAAGATTGGTAACACGTGTATTGAACACTTACAAGAAGTCATATATGAACTTTCATTTGGTGACCTTGAACACGACCTTCGTAAATTTCCATGCCTCCAATCGCCAAAACAATTGCAGATATAACTTGGGTTTGAATTGTGGGCAAATAAGCCATTATTTTTTATTGTTTTTATTTTGTTCAATCTATTTTGAAACATTACATAATCCCAGAAATTTCACAATGGCCACGTTTACATGAGAGCTTTAATTCCGAATAAAAATTAAATCCACTATGGGGTCCCAAATGGGACATTTTATGCTATTATTATTCAGTGAATTTTTTAACACATTTAACAAAAAATATCCTTTTTTCTCACATTTGGCAAAAGAAATGTTCATTTTCCCCACATTTATAAACTTTGAAGTAGAAAGCTTAAATGTTAAATGTGCTGCGTAAATGCTAAATCTGCCATTCCAAAATTTATTATATTAGATAAAAGTTTTTTTTATTTAGTGGTTTCTATCATTTAGCTAAATGTATAAACATTTAAATAAATGTATAAAGCAGTTAGCTAAATATTTAGCTAAATGTAAGAAACATTTAGCTAAATGTTCTATACTTTTACTTTTATATGTTTTGCTTAATGTACAAAATACTTAACTAAATGTATGAAACATTTAACTAAATATTTAGCTAAATGTATGAAACATTTATCAAAACATTTAGTTAAATATATAAAACATTTAGATAAATGTATGAAACATTTAGCTAAATATTTAACTAAATGTATACAACATTTAGCTAAATATTTATTTAAATGTATATAACATTTAGCTAAATATTTAACTAAATGTATACAACATTAAGCTAAATGTATGAAACATCTAGTTAAATATTTAGCTAAATAAGTAAAAGTATGAAACATTTCACCAAATATATTAAACATTTAGTGGAATATTTAAATAAATGTATAAAACATTTAGCTAAATATATTAAACATTTAGCTAAATATTGAACTAAATGTATAAAACATTTAGCTTCATGTGTGAAACATATATTTAAATATATAGCTAAATGTTTCAAACATTCAGCTAAATGTATGAAACATTTAATTAAATATTTTACTAAATGTTTTATACATTTATAAATGTTTGAAACTCATGTTAATGAGCTCCACCTCAAGGCGGAGTTTTCCTGTGGCTTAGTAGATAATGCTGCTCTGGTTGTGAATTGCGAACGTGTTTGTCCTGGATCGAATATAATTTTTGAAACTGTGTATTGTTGGTTTGGGCGGGATTATATTTGGCTACACGTAAACTGAGCGGGAGAAAACGAGCAATCAGCTCATTGATAACATTGGCATTTCTTGGTACAAGCAGTTTGGTACTTGTGCATTTACAGTGCAGATATGGGGAATTGCCAGTTTGACATGACAGAATAGCAGAGAATCGTTCAAATATTTCAGCATGCAGATATGGCAAACAGTTGTTGAAACTAGCCTATGTTAGTTTGAAAACGCAAATTTAATAAACAATGAACTCCGATGTTGATATTCGATTCTGCATCCTCGGTTAATATTGAAGGCAGAGGCTATTCGGCAGTTCAGCACGAAAGATCAGAGAATGGGGCAGATTATGAAATGAAATCTCTTATTGGCCCAACTGCGGGGCAAATGGCAGAAGTGCTTCTGTTATCCACGGTGCGAATAGCAGAACTGCTTCTCTTGTCGTCCCCGTTGCGAGGCAGATAGCCTTTCCCTCCATTCACCCCGCTGCGGGGCGAATAGCCACTTCCAATATGGCAACGTTCAAATCAGAACAAAAGAACGGGACTTCAATCGTATTTCAACCTATATTGTACAACAGCAAATAATGATCAATACTTCCATGTTGATTTAAAAAAAAATCCTGCTTTATCTACAGCCAGGACAATACAAGATATTGATAAACCTAGCTTTATACTATTGAACATTAGACACTATCTAATACATAAATGACAACGGGCAAGTTTATGTCCATTAAAAAAAAAAGTATTTAGTTCGTTGAAACAATTTTAGTCAGTTTTATTCATCGCTCATGTGCTGCCTGGCATCACATGAGTCATCCATCCGGCTTGGAGCGCAGTGTAACCATTTCAGAACTACCTGGACAAGGGTGAATTTAGAAATTTCCCCCGTTCCCATTTGCTCAGTTGCAAAATTAAAATAAATAAGTAAATAAATATATATTTTTAAATGCCGTTACACTGTCTAGGACCACATCTTTCCAATTACAAATGGCACGGAAAAATAAGGAAAAGACTGGGGGAATTATTGTAAAGATCGACCTGTTCTTCATAGCGACCCTGACGGTCGTAGTATAGGTTAAGTCGTAAAAGCACCGGGTTACAAACACGGGGACTCGGCGTGATTGTACGCAGCTGTAATCACAAGACCATCAGGGTCGGTATAGAGAACAGGTTTCGTTTTAGCTCTATACAATGATTCTCGCATTCTTTTTCCAGTCCCTTTTTTTCCGTGCCATTTTTACATGGACTCAGGAGCGAAGAATAAAACCGAATAAACTTGTTTCAATGAACTAAATACTTAAATAAAACTGATATAAACTTGCCTGTTGTCATTAACGTATGCATTAGATAGTGCCTAATGCTCAATAATATAAAGCTACGCTCATTGATATTCTTATCATTTGTTCTGGCTGTAGATAAAGCAGGAAATTTTTTTTAAATCAACATGGAAGTAATGATCATAATTTGCTGTTGTATAATAGAGGTTGAAATACGATTGAAGTCCCGTTGTTCTTTTGTTCTGATTTGAACGTTTCAATATTAACCGAGGGTGCAGAATAGAGTATCTATTAGTTAATTGAATTTGCGTTTTCAAACTAACATTGGCTAGTTTCAACGACTGTTGGCCATATCTGCATGCTGAAATATTTGAACTATTCTCTGCTATTCAGCCATGTAAAACTGGCATTTATCCATATCTGCACTGTAAATGCACAAGTACCAAACTGCTGGTACCAAGTAATGCCAATGTTATTAATGAGCTGATTGCTCATTTTCTCCCGCTCAGTTTACGTGTTGCCTAATATAATCCTGCCCAAACCAACAATGCACAGTTTCAAAAATTATATATAAGAGCACCTGCCCCATAAACCTAGAAATCGCTGAGCAGTGCAACGCCAGTTATATGCAGCAAACACGAGAACTAGCAAGGATTGGATTCGATACAGGACAAACACGTTCACAATTCACAACCAGTGCAGCATTATCTACTAAGCCACAGGAAAACTCCGCCTTGAGGTGGAGCTCATTAACATGAGTTTAAAATACTTATAAATGTATGAAACATTTAGTAAAATATTTAACTAAATGTTTCATACATTTAGCTAAATGTTTGAAACATTTCGCTATATATCTAAATAAATGGTTCACACATTAAGCTAAATGTTGTATACATTTAAATATTAAACTAAATGTTTCATACATTTAAATAAATATTTAGCTAAATGTTTCATACATTTAAATAAATATTTAGCTAAATGTTTCATACATTTAAATAAATATTTAGCTAAAGTTTTTATACATTTAGGTCATTGTTTTATACATTTAGTTAAATATTTAGCTAAATGTTTTGTACGTTTAATGAAATATTTAGTTAAATGTTTCTTACATTTATCTAAATGTTTTATACATTTAACTAAATGTTTTGATAAATGTTTCATACATTTAGCTAAATATTTAATTAAATGTTTCATACATTTAGTCAAATATTTAGCTAAATGTTTCACACATTCAAGTTAATTGATTGATTATCAACTCAGGCTAAGTATTTGGAGTGGGTTATAAAATGCGAAATGAGACTTTGAATGTCGACCAACAAAACTGCCATATTTGGCAAAAATGGGTACAAATTCTGAGCAGCGGCATGGCCCTTATAAATGTGAATGTCGCTGTCTTAGTTACTCCATGAGTGATTGACTAACTGAGTGATCAAGTTCAGCGATTGGTCGGCCAGGGGGGAACAAGTTCAGCAATTGGTCAGCCAGCGGGGAAGATATGGCCCAGCCATATACTAGGTGCACCTAGTCTTGTTTAGTTCTAGTGATGGCATATTATTAAAGAATGAAGTATTTCTTTTTGGGTTATTTATTACATTTGAAGCATTGAAGCCATGAAGCAAAAGAGACAAACATTTTGATTAGCAAATTCAACCGGACGTGGATGTAGCATGATTTCCAGATTGGTGTGAAACAGCTGTAAAAGGCCATGTAGAAGCAGCTTATGAAATGGGCGCAGTCGTGGCTGTTTTGATTTCTATCAATGGTCCTCTTTCATGGCTAAGTAATACATAAAAAAATACAAAAGATTCGTGAAACTTGTAAATCATTATCAAAAGCATTGGTCCTCTGTGAAGAAGTTGACTTTCATGCAGAGCCAGAATGATGTCAGCTTTAGCAGAGAAACAATGAAAAGGGTAATGAAGTAGGAAAGGTTTCCATTCCAGTTGGGAAATTCCAATACCTGGAACAGGTGCAAGATGCATCTTTTTTCACTGGGTAAACAACCAATGATTGCACTGCATCTTAGATATGAAGTTTTATTAACTCATTCATTCATTCATTCAGTCATTCAGCTGTTTATAAGTGTTAGCAGTGGTGGCTGATGTAGGCCTACCGGCAATAGGGGAAGCTCAAATCATCTCCTAAAAAATAATAATTGGTCATGACGTCTTTCCAATCTTCATAAAATTGACTTTACTTGACTCCCTAAATCCTAAGGACCATCAGGTGTCAGCAGTTCTCCTTGTTAAGTTAAAATGAGCACGTATATCCTATCCTGATTCTTAACCTGTTCTGAATTGTTCATTAAAATTACCATGACAGAAACTCCGAAAACTCTCAACATTATCAGGGGCGGCCAGTGTTTATAAATAACACATACCTGTCCACTCTCACACATTGTGAGTTTTAGTGGCATATTTACGTTCTCCTGCTGTAGTCAGCGATTATTGAATGAACGTAAAGATTCTCTTGCGGAATTGAAGTCCTTGTGCATGGAGGTTTATCAGTTTCACGTGCGATACCGCACCATATGGAAACTGATTATGATTCCAGACTTCTCACGCTTTTCTTTACTCAGGGGTTGGAAGCAATGCATGTGTTTCATGATTGTTTAAATGAAATAAGATCATTTGAATTGTCTTTATGCAATTCAACTCCAAACTGGTAAACCTCCATGCACAAGGATTTCAGGACCCTTGGTCTTATTTTTATTGAAAAATGAAATGAGTATATTCCTGCGACTGCGTGGTCCATTTGAATGATCTTGGTATCATAATAAAGGTAAAACCTTTTGGGATTTCTGCCCTGCTGTGAAAATCAGTGTATATGTCACTGAGTCAGAGTAAATGGAGACAGAACACACTGTAATTTTGCACCTAAGAAAGTTTAACTTCCATCCCTTGTAAATTTGTTGAGTTGCAGTCTGAAACCTCTAAAAAATTACAGCACAGAATCTCATTATTAACTGTGCCAAAGTTTATTTTGATCAGGTGAATCAGAGCAAAATGAGAGAGGAATGTCTAGGTGGCTTCTCCAGTTTGGCAATTTAGGTTTCTTGTGTTCCATTTCAGATTTCTCAGATACCAAACCTTAAAACTCATTTAATTTCACTTATATATCACTACAGGCATCCATTCCACCCAAATACAACATTTTTTAATTTTTAGAATAAAAAAAATATTATTTCTGCGAGTTTTGTTGCCTATACAATTTCCCATTCAAAGATAATACATACAATGAAAATGAAGTTTTACTCCACTGGAGCAGATTTATTAAAAAACAAAACAAATGAATGAAATTATAAATACAAAAGCAATGTGAAAAAGTGTTAAGGAAAAGTATGAATAACAGAAACCCCAGCAATTATTTGTAGAAGGAAACTGCGATTATTTCCCAAAAAAATGTACCTTGACTAGGAATCGAACCTCCAGACTGTCCCTTGACGCGCAGCATTTTAACCACAAGGTTCTGCTAGCTGACCACGTTTCTGTGGTCAAATTGCCAGTTTAAGGAATGTGTAAAGAAAATATGTTCTGTACTGCTTTTGTCTCAGTATTTGTGCAGAATAGTGCAAAGATTCTGTCAGAAAACGACTTTGAAATGGCCCATGGAGTCAGTTTGGCGCACTGGGAACGCAAGGCTGTAGCTCAGGCTAGGTTTCTGCGATTAAGGTGGTTTAGAGTTCATTGGAAACATCAGGACTCATAGAATCAAATGCCTACCGGCATAGTCTTACTGACAGCATCACAAGCCAATCGCAGAGAGGAAAATACATTGCAAACAAGCTGAATACTAAGGAGCTCAGATCTTTAAAGCTACACCCTGGGAAAGAACATGCTGGGATACTGGTAGATCTAGTTTTGCTCTAACATGAACCCATTGGGCTAACAATAGCAAGCACAGATCTACCCTCGAACAGTTTTATATTACAAAATATCAAAGGTAACAATTTTTTTCTGCTCATCTCTGTTGACTGTAAAGTGTATGCCTGCTGTTCTTTCAGTGTGATGTCGGTTTAAAATGACAGGGCTCATATCTTTGGATTCTGTGGACTTTCTTCTTTCATTTGAGGTATTGTTTTTATGCATAGCACTGATTCTGGAGAAATTCAGGCGATTCAGCCCTGCTATGATTTTATCCTATGTTTTGCTGCATGCTTATTCACTTGCTTGGTGCTTGAATTGTGTTCGGTTGAGGTAAAAATGGTCTACATGAGCTTTTGGCCGAGTTTCTTAGTGAAATGTGGATATGCCGCATGACAATGTTGCGATTAGGAAACATGCTGTATTTATTGTGCGTAACAACCGGCCCCAGTACCGGGCCGTTGGGCTTTTAACAGATTAAATGATTTGATTTCGATTGGGTATAAATTGAGCAGTCCCAAAAGGCATTGTTGTTTACCAGTGAGATGATTTGAGGTTTTTTTGGTACTGATTTTGAGGCACTGCACGAAAAGCAACGTCCATGCTCAAGGACTTCAGTTCTGCACGAGAATCTCTTACTTATGCGTTGATTGAATGATTGCTGACTACACCAGGGGGACATAAATATGCCACTAAAACGCACACCAAATGCGTGAGAGTTGAAAGGTATGCGTTATTAATGAAAATTGACCAGACCTGATAATGTTTAGAGTTCTCAGAGTTTCTGTAATGGTACTTTAAATTAATGATTGAAAACAGTTTGCAGTCAGTGCTCCCCAATATTTACGTGCCACTTCAGATTTTTCTTAACTTTGCAAGTGACAAACTGCCAGGGTGAGCAGACATTTTCATCAGACCTTGATGACCTTGTCTGATGGCTAGATTTTAATGATATCATTGATGATTTTGCAAGGAGAATGGTAACAAAAGGTGCCATTACAGGCAGGGCTGGACTGGTCATCTGGCATATTGCCCAGTTGGCTGATAATTTTTATGTAATTAGGGGTCTTAGCAGCGATAGGTGGTGGAGGGCTGCTTGGCCCACAATGCCTTGCCTTGACAAAGTTTTTTTTTTTGTTTGTTTGTTTCAGTCCAGCCCTCATTATAAGAGAATGTGTTTAAGGGTAGGGTGGGCTGCCAGTGGCTATGGGGCCGTGAGACCAGAGTGGAGGGGTGGGGGGGCATCCAATAGACATGTGCCCCAAAGCCTCACAGGACTGTGATCTGACCCTGCTCAGTACTTTAATGGCAAAAAGCACTCGCATCTTTGCTACTGACTTGTTCATCCCATTGACTTCCATAAACTGTAAACTAGAAACTAATGCTAGCGTCAGTTACCAGTTACCAGCCAAAGGATTGGTAATGTTGCCGTGTTTGTTAAAATGATGGAAAAGAGTATGAATGGTTTGTAATAAAACAATATTTAAAATAGGCCATATTTATTTATTTTGATATCTTCTGAAGCAAAATGCTTATCGCAGGCATAAACTCAGTCCTTCGTTATCTGATCCCTGAATTTGGGGTTTGCGCAAATCACAGCCAAAAACAGAGCAATTATCACCTGGCTTCTCCAGGAAAAAAATTATTTTTTAAATACAGAGCAAACGATCCTTAAAGTAAAATTAGCAAAATATTGCGTTTGATTACACAACAGCCTTACGCGATATTGAATTCTTTGTGAGCGGTCAGAGTCATGTGACCAAGCAAATTGCTGATTTTCAATAGCTGTCATAGCTAATTATCTTAATGTATTTGTGACGTCTTAAACCGGAAGGTGGCCATGGTGGTGGTATAAACATGAGCTGCTGGTGTACTTACAATGCATATCAATGGGGTATTCTCGGTTTACTACGTTTCTTTCTGTTTTCACATGAAGACTTGAAAGTCAGCAATAGACTGCTAAAGTGATGACATCACAGCTACTTGGCTTCTAATGTCGGAAGTAAAATCCCTACGGGAATTTATTATGGGGTTTGGACACTTTCCAGCTTTGCTCAAACTCATATTAATTTTATGAGCCGCCTCACTCTGAGATTAGGCTACAGGGCATACAGACACAAGGGATCACATCAAATTTATAGTTCATCGCCAAAAATTGTTTTCTTTTGCACTTGTAGTCCAGTTTGAACTCCACTTCTCAACTTCATATGCACTATACAAGTGTACCCTGTGATTTGTTCACAGCAAATGGGGTACCTCAGTTTCAGCAAATGTTCACAGCGTTCCATGATGCTAGCTGATCAGTGCCCTAAATGACCATTGTCTATGTCCGTGCAACCGTGACAACATAGTGGGCCACTATTAGCTAGCTACATGCCTAGAAATTAATGGATCACAATAGTTAATTCGCCATTTAACTTGCCAGCTAGCATTTAGGTATACTTAAGAATCGCCAAGCGAGCCAGATAGTGAGCGGATTACATCTTGCACATAAGAAAATCGATAGAAACAGTATATGGTTAGTTTAATGTCACTTACTGTTATTTAGCAAACTAGCTAGCATTAAAATTTACCTACTATCAATGGCTAAGCTGGTGAAATAGCTAGCTAGCTAGGAAAGTCAATAAAAATGGTCAATAGCTATTATTTGGCAACTTAGATTGCGTTGAGCAGTTTGTGAGCTGGCATATACTTATAGCTGCCTAATATGATGTTAGTCAGCTACCAAAGTCAGTAAACAAGCTTGCTGGCCAAGTTAGCCAGCGAACAGTGAGTTTGCTTGCTCAGCTAGCCTCATGGTAAATATTACTCACTAAAAACTGTAAATAGCAATTATTTTGGCACTTAACTAGCATTAAATAAGCAAACAGACCTAAATTAGCTATGTAGCTCAGTCAGTTTTGCATTAACAAAGCTGATTAGCTCATTCGCAAGCAACTGAGTTTTTAAGAAAACATAGTTGGCCTAAGATGCTTGGCTATTATAGTAAATTGGCGCTAGTTGTAAAACTTAATATCTAGCCAGTAAGCAAAACTAAGTAGAACATAGAGTGGCTGACTAAGTCTCAAAGCCGCGGTGTCGTCACTTCCGGCTGGCCGAACTAGGCACTCGTTGAAAACAATTAACCTTGCGTGCTCGTCACCGTGTTATCTCATCAACAAATGTCACTTTCTAATCCACCTTATTAGAATTTGTATCTGCGATTTTTCTTTTTTGCGAGTAAATACAGCGTGTAGGAGTTGTTGTAAGGTACTACAGATGTCATTTGACAATTTTGATCATCATTGTGTCACAAACGCTAAATATTGCCGGTACTTAGAGTTGTAAATTAAATCATGACAGCAAATGGCAATAGTAATTCCCAGTTAATTCCTATCTAATGAAATATTTAGCTATTTACTATTTCACCCCCGATAAAATGCTTCCCACAAAGCACTGCATGAGCGGACGATTCCCACCTGCTGCCGCATACATGCCAACTCGACTGCTTTTGGGGAGTTTTTCTCAGCCCCGAAAGTGGTAGTCTACTGCCAAAGGCGGTAGAGTTGGCATGTATGCATCAGGGTTCGGTCTTTTGACAGCTTTTATTCATGCTTCACGCCGCTTACTTTCCTTTGGAAAAACATGAAATGAAAATTTCTCTTCCTGTTTCATGTTGTGATTCGAACAACCAAACACTACACCCATCTTGGGCATGTTTCTTGAGGAATTATTACTTTGTTCGCATCACTTTCAATTCGATTTCACGGGCCATGTGGGTTTTGTTTTCACCGAGTCACCCTGCACCGGAAGTGGGCCCGACTTTGTGAATTCACAGTCTCACCAGGCAAAGCAAACAAATAGCTATGGTAAGGTGTAATTTCAAATGCGTTCTGCCTGGGAATCCAGAGGATCATGGGAGGTGTAGTTTTTAGACTACAAAAAGGATTAGCATGGTGGCGAAAAATGAAACTAATTTTAATTATAGCTGACCCATGTCAAGAAAAACAACATATTTTACTCAGAAATATGATGTAAAATCTCGAAATCGAGGGAGGATGGAAAGTGCTTCAAAAGTGCATTTAAAAAAGTCTATTGGTAAAATGAATGGGAAATTTTACTTCTGACACCAGCATGAAGTCATCACTTTTGTACTCTATACCTACACAATAACATCAGTGATTGAAGTTTGCCGGCTTTCCTAGCCAGCCCCCTCCTTTAACTCTAATTTTTACAAGTGTACCATGCAATTCAGATTTTATCGTTGTTCAGCCCCGACACTGTATTAAACGTCAAAGGGCATCTTCTGTGTTACTTTCCACACACTTCCCCGGCAGTTCAGCACCTCTGAGCACCTCATTTTGGGGTAATACAAACTCTCCGCCATTTTTATTGAGACCCCAGTTTGATCCCACCATTCCATACACAGACTGTTACGTTGTCATTAGTGGGCTAACTGAACTGGTGTATGCCATCAGAAGGAACTCTTTGTTGCGAGTGCTGAATCATTTCCCTGATCTCAAGAAGGCTTGCCTTTGAATACATTTGCTGTCTCTGGTAAATATTTGTTAGCAATTCACTTTTAAGTCAACAATTAAGGCATCAATGGCGCATAGTTCCCTCAGTATGTCATTGTTACCACTCTGCATTGAGACTTATCTTGCTCAATTCACCACATTTAAAATTCTGTTGAATGTAGAAACTGCCTTCCCAGATAGCAAGCACCTCCGCTCCGGATCTGCCCCGGCTCTGTGCTCACTCCAGCTGATCCGGCTCAGAGCTGGGGCAGATCCGGAGCGAAGGTGCTTGCTATCTTGGTTCTCAGTATTCAAATCGTCTTCCCACTCCCTTTTCTCATCGTCATTGCCCTCATTGTCATGTGATCTACCTCACCGTTAGATATCACCCAAATTACCACATTAGTTTTGGATACGTAGCCCTAATTACCATATTATACTGATCAAAACTTCCAACGCAACACTTGAAATTTCAAAATATTTTTGGTATGCCTGACTTTCTAACAAAGTTCGGGCCTTACATCCAAACTGCACCTTAAAAGCTCATCAAGTTTTGTTTAGTTTTTCGTTGGGAAGTCCGTTCCACCTGAATGCACACAGCTTAGATGTTAGCTACACCACTCAGACTGAGCAGAACTCACTGACCAATCCTTACGGAATGTGGCCAATAAATAGCCAGAGGAACAGGGAACGTAAATATTCCTTGGCATTCTTCTGGTGGAACCTTTGATCATGGGACGTCTTTAGCAAAATCAGCGAGAAAGAGCCATCGGCATGCTTGCTGGTGGAATGTCACAGAGACATGTTGCAGTGGATCTGGGTGTCCATGTGTCGACCATTTCGCGTTTCCGTAGGCAGTTCCATGACACAGGAAGCACAAATGACCGTTCACGTGCTCCCAGGTCACATGTACCCACCCCTCAGCAGGACAGCCATACTCGTCCCCAGCACCTCCGTAATCGCTTCTGATCAGCCACAGTTACTGCTGCTCAGACTAGAGGTCGTCACCAGAACAGGATCAGCAACCAAAATGTACGCAATCCAGTGGCGGATCTAGAAAATTTTAGATGGGGTGACAAAGGGCTGGCAAGACGTCTGGGAGGGGTGGCACGGGACGTCCTCTGTGCGGTATTAGGAAATCCCCAATTCCAAAGAAGTTGGGACATAGTTTAAAATGTGCATAAAAACAGAATACAATGATTTGCAAATCTCAATAACCCATATTTTATTCACAATAGAGCATAGACAACATATCAGATGTTGTAAGTAAAGACAGGCTGAGGTTCACCAATCTGCCAAAAAACTGCATCTAAAAATTGGGGAACAATTTCAGAAAAATATTCTTCAATGTATTTATTTTACAGTGTGTCCCAAAAAAAGGAAACCAAGAAGAAATGGTTAATTCAATAATTACTTAACATTCTTTGATTGAAAATGGCATTTGGTGTTATATAACTATGCCTATTGTCTAATGATGTCAAGTAAGTGGAGGTTGTGCCGCACTCAACTGAACAACAATGACACTTTTGGAGTAATTCAGTAACCACTTTGCACCAGATTACATAAAATCATGACAGGCCTAAACACGGATGAACCAGGATGATCAGTTTCAACTTGTCATTGTCGGGGCCATTACTGCTTGAGGTTGTGTAATGTGTTCTGCTTTAAATGTAAACCCTACTAGCTGCATAACAGATGTGCACGAATCATGCAGCTGACAGAACAGAACAGAACAAAGAGTTCTGACAATGATGCCTGACTAATTTTGTTTTCTTTGAATGATGTGAAAAAGTATACAGTTGCATAATTAATAGTCCTAATTAGTTTTATAGATACAAAGTTTCAACAGAATACTTCTTCATTTTATTCCCAGTTTCCCTTTTTTCTGGATGCACTGTATTATTATGCCTTCCAAGATGTAGTCGAGTGAATATTTAGGCCAAATGAAATAAAAGTCAAAATAAATACAGCAGAAGTAATTAAGTCACAGTGCAGGACTGACATTGGCCATCTCTTTTAAGAGAGCTTCAGAAGACGATTGTTGAGCTTTGCAGCAAAGCGTCTCGCAAACATATCCAAACCTAGCTCTTTTGCACGCAGTTTCAATACTGAGAACAGCTACTGTTAGATTTCTAAGACGATCGTCTGATGATTGTCAGGCTACATAGTCGTGCGGTGGAATTTCCGCTAAGTCGGATATTGCTCCTGCCGTGAGTACTTATGAGCTACGTCAAGAAACGGAATTGCCAGATCTATACAAACATATAGACGGTAAAATAATAACAATTATATTTCAGGTTTCAATGGAATTTAAGAAATTTTGCCTGGTTTGGCTGACACATGCAAAATTCATTAGGACATACTATCCATATGTTTACAACAAGGGCTAACGGTAGTCGGTATGGACCCGCCCGTACCTTTATCTGTGATGGAATGAGATGAGAGGCTAATAACACCGCTGCCTTACCTTTAGCATACAGGTTAGAGATATGGGTCCGCGCCCGCAGCCACCGTCCTGACAGTAAAGACCTGGTTTTATTATGCAGCCTCATTGCTGTGATGTTGTTCACATAACACTGAAACTTAACATGGACCCTCTGGATTCAAACATTCCTGTTTTTGTTATCTAGCTAAATGCATCATAAACTGTTCTTGTTTTTTACTATAATCAAAACTAACCGAAGGGGAAAATGCTCCAACAAATCACACGGTAGTGAGTCACTTTTGACCAGCAATTACTGAACGCATTGAACCATCGCCTTGGTTTACATTCCATCTATTACATATTTAACTTTAACTTCGTGTGTGAAAACGTCACCGGGGGAAACTGAAGAGAAAGTTGGGCGGCTAAGTGGCTCCACTCCGCTGCACGCAGACTCCAACAAGGGTCCATTACAACTGACACGTGCCAGCGCGGAGCAGGAGGCTCATCACGCAGACTCCGCTGCAGGACTGTAGCTTTTTGAGGAGCCGATTATAAAATTAAATTTTTTATTATTTTTTTGGTTAATTCATCATCTACTTAGATTCTTTGAGGGGCTTTTAGACATAATGGTGATTTTTTTACAAGTATAGTTTTAAGAACATTAAAGTTAGGGGGGCAGCTAGGGGGGCAAGGCTCGACGTTGGGGGTCTGCTCCCCCCCGTAGATCCGCCCCTGACGCAATCGCTTGCATGAAGCTGGACTGAACAACCGATGTCCACATCGTAGTCTGGTGCTGACTCCTGCTCATCGTCGTGCACGTCTGCAGTGGGCAAGGACACATTTGGGCTGGGATGCACTTGAGCGGAGCAGGGTCTTGTTTTCAGACGAATCCCGGTTCAAACTGAGCATGGTTGACGGCCGAGTACGTGTTTGGTGTAGGCGAGGGGAACGTTGTGGCGACGCCCATGTCTTGGAGCGTGACCGCTGGGGTGGACCAAGTGTCATGGTGTGGGCTAGAATAAGTGCCAGACACAAGACAGAGCTGGTTTTCATCGATGGAAACCTGAATGCGGCGCATTACCACGACAACATTCTAGCCCTCGTGGCTGTTCCTCTTGTGATTCGGTACCGCTTGATGCTGCAACAGGACAACGCAAGACCACATGTCTCTGGGGCCTGTGAGGATTACCTCAGGCAGCACACTGTTCAGTGTCTTGATTGGCCTGCATTTTCCCCAGATTTGAACCCAATCGAGCACCTTTGGGACATTCTGGGTCGTCGATTCAGATGGCGTGATCCAGAATCCTCAACTCTCCAACAGTTATGCCAGACTCTCACTGAGGAATGGGACCGTATCACACAGGTGGAAACACGGAACCTGATTGACTCCATGCACTGGAGAATTCAGTCTGTGTGTGATGCTAGGGGTGGGCACACCAGATCCTGAATTCGGCGATCTGGAATACCCATTCAAAGTGACTTAGCAAATTGGAACTTGGACTGTGTATTCCTCACTAATTGTTCTAAAACATGGAATTAAACTGAAACTTGCAGGCACATTTGAGAATGTAACTTTCCTCATAATAAAATAACTTGTGTTAAAATAAACCTGAGCGTTGCGTTGGAAGTTTTAGTCAGTGTAGTAGTTTGGGATATGTAGCCCTAGTTACTATATTTGTTTTGAATATGTACTGATTAAATGTTAAAATGGCTTGCCATATATTTTTGACAAATGCTAATTCCTTTATACATTTCTGAAATTCAATTCTGACTAGTTACAAAGGGGATTGTAGATATCGCAAACATAATTGTGACTTGTAAGAATGTAATTTGAGATATCCACAACGGCATGTCAGATTTGTGAAATACAGTTGTACTTTGTAGATTTCGATAATTGAATAGTGATTTTCGGTATCTGAAATGACATTCTTACTCTTTAGACTTCCACACTGACATATCAGGAATATAATTTTGACTTGACATAATTGAATTTGAGAAATCTAATATTCCATTTGAGATTTGTGTAATTTAAGGACAATTGCTGCAGTCGAAAATGAACATTGCTCACTGAGAGAACTGAATTGTTGATATCAACAATTGATTTTTCCAGTTGTCAGTATTGAATTGTAGATATCCATAATCAACATTTGAACCATTGAGAATGGAGATGTAAATATTATTAATTTGAATTGCAAATACCACCCCAATTCTGAAATAGTTGGGACAAAGTGCAAATTGTGAATAAAATCAAGCCCCGGTCACACAGCACTTTACGGCTTAATCACGGCCAAAACCCGTCAAAAAGTGGTCTCCCGTGAAGCAGACGATGTTGTTCGCGTTGATGTCGAGTTTAAGACGAGCTACAGTTGATTTATAGACGTGGCAGGATGCGGGGAAAAATCGGAACGGCGTCGGACGCGGAAAAAAGTTTTGAACTGCTCAAATCTTTAGCTCGCGGACAACCACGCCCGGTACACGTGGTAAAGACGTGCAACACACTTGAAACACACGTGATAATCCGTGTTCCAGCAGTGATTAAAACTTGGGGAGACGCGGTAAGACGCGAAAGTTAAGCGGTCTGTCACGGGCAGAGCACGGTCATCGGACGGGTGTTACGCATTGGTATCATGGGAAATAGCGTGTGTTTAGCAGCTTATCACTGACAAATGGATTTTTCCGCGTACATGGCACTACCTAAGCCCGTTTAACGACGTCTCGAACAAGTTCTAAATACGATTGATCACTGCCTAATCACTTCTGTATTACTTCTTATTTGCGGCATATAAATACCGTAATTTTCTGAGACCTCGGCACTTGCAGTCTAGATGTCAAGGGGTGAACATGAACCCTCAACGCCGTGATGTCCTCATCTTCATCCATGTACTGATGTCATTATATATTGTATTAATGTAATAAATTGAAATGTAAAATGTGTTTGGCAGTTTTGACTTTACGAGATTAAAACTAAATTAAAACTATAGACTATAGAAGTAATTAATTGTGAACTGGAATAAACAGACTTGTCATATATTAAATAAGAAAAAAGAAATAAAGATAGCAAACATAAAAAATATAAAGTTTTATATTATATAAATTATCTTCTATTAAATGTTAGAAGATAACTGTCTTAATCCAATTTTTATTTTAATTATTTTATTATTTGCTATTGCTTTATTCTTTTTTTCATTATTTTATTTTTTTCTAAGTTCAAATTGCGTGGAGGTGTGGACTGTAGAAGATCTGGATCGGCAACTGTGAAGACCAGCCGTGCGCGGCCGCTTTTATGCGCGGCAAGCCGCGCTTCCGACGACGCCGAGCCGCGGTTACCCGTGCTTAGGCAGTGCTTCAGCAGTGGAACAGCCGTCGACGGCCATACCCCGTACAAAGCACGGCCAAGCCAAAATTGACCAAAAATTACCACTTACGACCACGTCTACCAGATTTTCATAACTTTTTGTACGTGATTTAGACGTGAAGTGCTGTGTGACCGGGGCTTCAAAATGCAATGACACCAGCCAGTATTTTATTCTCAACAGAACAGAGATAACATAGCAAGTGTTGAAACTGAGAAATTTTACAATTTTATCCACAAAATGAGCTCATTTCAAATTTGATGGCTGCAACAGGTCTCAAAAAAGTTGGGACAGGGGCCTGTTTACCATGGTGTAGCATCCTTTCTTCTTTTTAACACAGAGTGGAGGCGTCTGGGCATTGAGGAGACACGTTTCTTGAGTTTAGCCATTGGAATTTGATCCCTCTCTTGTTAAATCCAGGCTTCCAGCTGCTGGAGAGTTTTGGGTCTCCTTTGACAGATTTTTTGTTGAATTATGCGTCAAATGTTTTCAATCTGTGAAAGATCAGGACTGCAGGCCGGCCAGTTCAGCACATGGACTCTTCTACTACAAAGCCATGCTGTTGAAATAGCTGCAATATGTGCTTTTGCATTGTTCGGCTGAAAAAGGCCTTCCCTGGAATAGATGTCACCTGGAGGGGAGCATATGTTGCTCTAAAACCTTTATATACCTTTCAGCATTAATGGTGCTTTTTAAAACATGCAAGTGTCCCACACCATATGCACCAATGCATCCCCATACCATCAAAGATGCTGACTTTTGAACTGAACACTAATAACAGGAGGGGTGGTCTTTCTCCTCTATGGCCCGGAGGACACAACGCCCATGATTTCGAACAATAATGTCAAATTTGGACTTGTCGGACCACAGGACACTTTGCTACAGTCCATTTTAAATGAGCCTTGGCCCGCAGAACATGGCGGCACTTCTGGATCATGCTCAACAATGGCTTCATTTTTGGATGATAGAATTTTAGGTGGCATCTGTGGATGGCACAGCGGACTGTGCTTACAGACAGTGATTTCTTGAAGTATTCCTGGGCCCATTTAGTAATGTCAATGACAGAATCATGCCAGTGAGAGATGCAGTGGCGTCTGAGAGCCCGAAAATCACAGGCATCCAGTAAAGGTCTTTGGCCTTGGCCCTTACACACAGATTTTTCCAGTTTCTCTAAACCTTTTGATGATGTTATGTACTGTCGATGATGAGACCTTCAAAGCCTTTGCAATTTGACGTTGTGGAACATTGTTTTTAAAGTATTCCACAATTTTTTTGCAAGCCTTCACGGGTTGGAGAGCCTCTGGCCATCTTTATTTCTGAGAGACTCAGCCTCTCTAAGACATCCCCTTTTATAGCCAATCATGTTACATACTTGATGCCAGTTAACTTAATTACTTGCTCAATGTTCTTTCAGCTGATTCTCTTATATTATAATTGCTTTGCCAGTGTCCCAACTTTTTTGAGACCTGTTGCAGCCAGAAAATTTGAAATAATATCATTTGTGGCTAAAAATGTAAAATGTCTCCGTTTCAACATTTGAAAAGTTATCTATGTTCAATTGTAAATAACATAATGGCTCATGATCTGAAAGTCATGGCATTTTGATTTTTTTTCACAATTAACACTTCGTCCGAAATATTTTGGAATTGGGGTAGTAGTCAAAATTACATGATGGGTATGTCGACTTTGAATCATAACTGAATTCAAGATATCTGAAATAAAATTAGAATGGGAGAAGTGGAATTTGACTAGTTGTAATTGAGTTACACATAATAAATGTCTCCACTACTAAGAGAGGAATTGTTAATATTGAGAATGAACTTTTAAAGCCCTAAGCCTGGTTTGAAAATGGCATTCCCAAAATGAAATTAGTGTATCTCTGCCACTGCTTGGTCCATTTGAATAATCTTGGGATCATAATAAAGGTAAAACCATTTGGGATATTTGCTGTGGTGTAAAAATCAGTATATGTGTCACTGAGTCAGAGTAAATGAGGACTGATCAGAGGATAAATGAAAGATCTTATTTTGCACATAACAAAGATTTATTTCGCTCCCTTAACTTATCAAGTTGCAGTCTGAAACCTCTAAAAATGTAGCGCTGTGACCTTGACCCTGGAAATCTTGTGGGAGTCTAGAACACGGCTTTAGATGAATAACTTTAATATTACATAAATAAATTCAGTTTGTTGTGGGCCTTTTTAGACAACAACAACAAGAACACACAAAAGCAACAACAAATGTCGATAAAAGTTTAGCTTCTCTCGTTCAAACATTATATTATAGTCATGTTCCGAGAAAGTGATTTTGTGAGTGACCGTTCAATGGACTGGGCGTCTGACGCGACTCCTAGCGTCAGCTGCACGCATGTATGCCTTTATTTCCCTGTTTGATGGTTGGGAGTCAAGTCATTGCTTTTGCCTGCACCAACCAAACTGCTGCGGATCAAAATCCTGCTATTAGGCTATGGCACTTGCGACTGGTTGTTGGAAAGTTGTGACAGTCACGCCTAAAATATTGTCAAATAGGCCATAGGTTTTCGGCAGCAAATCAGATTTTGTTTCAAATGAACTTAGTGGCCACATTGGTACAGTGAAAAAAACATTCAGATTGGAAATAAATGACTATTGTGGTGTGAAATTTTCAGTCAGCTGTTGGGCGAGAGCCTCTTGATTTCTGCTTGTCCGACAAAATTTTTACTAGTCCTGGGTGCTTAGAACAGCGATTTCGCGAGCCCTGCGTACTGTTGTGCTCTCAGTATTCACGCGGAATGGTACCAAGATTCTGCCCGAAAATTACTTTAAAAAGTACTCTTGAGTATTTAGCAGATAATTATACCAAAAATACCACAAATCAACCTGTTAAGTATGTATATTGTCGCGCTATTCAAGTACATGTGAATGGAACATTGACTTAGCTTGACGCTCTGGGAATGCGAGGCTCTTTCTCAGGCTGGGTTTGTGCGATAATGGTGGAAACGTCAGAGCCCATAGAATCAAAGAGCCTTACTGACAGCATCACAAGCTGATCACAGAGAGATAAATACATCGCAAGCAAGCTGAATGCTGAAGAGCTGAGATCTTTCAAGCAATTCCCCAGAAAAACTTGCTTAGACACTGGAGGATCTAATTTCGTTATAACACAGACACATTGAGCTAACAATAGCCAGCACAGATTTACCCTCGAACAGTTTTTTTTTTTGGTTTGTTTTTAACGAAATTTCAGTTTTTTGTTTTTTTTCCTGTCTCTGTAGACTGTAAAGTGTATGCCTGCTGTTCTTTGAGTGTAGTGTCAGTTTTAAATGACAGGGCACATATCATTGGACTTTCTTTCATTTGAAGTATAATTTGTATGCATAGCACAAATTAAGGAGAAATTCTAGTGACTCAGTGCTGATATGAATTTATCCTATGTTTTGCTACATGCTTTATTACTTGTTTGGCGCTTGAGTTGTGTTCATTTGAGGTAAAAATGAACAACATGGGCTTTTTGCCAAATTTCCTCATGTAAAGTGGATATGCCTTTTCACAATGTTGCGAGTGAGAAAAATGCAGTATTTATCACGCGTAACGACTGCTCCTGGCACCAGGGGCCTTTGGGTTTAAGGGGTTAACATTTTGACAAATGAGATCTGAGTTATGTGTATCTATAATATGAATTTCCACTGGTCAAAGTGACGTAATGGGCGTCTTGGTTAAGAATTCTCAATTGTAAAAAAGCCATTGTTGATATTGACAATTGTTATAACTGCTACTGATTAAATGTTAAAATAGTTTGCAATGAGCTGCCGGGTGGCTCACACGGTTAAGGCACTGCTCTGCAGTGCAGAGGTGATCACCACGTTGCGAGTTCAAGCCCCGGCATACCCACCGGCAGGGGTCGGCAGCTTTTTCAGAGGAGCGCACAATTGGCTATCGCGCTACAGGGTTTCAAATTGGGAAGGGACTGCCGGATTTGGGTATACATCATATCAGCTTTGTTCGTTGCTCCAGCGCCTCCTGTTGGCCAGATGGGCGCTCGTCAGGAAGACTCCGGGTTGGTTCATGTCCAGGTATCCTCCGCTCTAGTTCTGAACTTGCGAAGATTCAACCGATGAGTGTGTAAGAATCAGTGGCAGACAGGCACGTGCTTCAGAGGAGAGTCGTGAACTGTCTCACTATCCTGAGTTGGCAGCAAGGGGTCACATACGAGCAAGCTTTGTACATAGTTCACCAATTGGGCATTCCAGATTCAGGACGGATTGGAGATGCCAAATTAAAAAAAAAAAAAAAAAAAATGGTTTGCCGTAAGCCTTGACTGCTGCTGAGTCTATGTGCCCTATGTGCTGCTAAACAGGTTGCTAAATCTGTGTGTGAGAAACAAGCCCTTGTGACTGGTGAATCTGTGAGTGAAAAAGCCCAAAAGTGCGGCTGAATCTGTTTGTGAGAAATTGACCGTTAGTGTGGCTGAATTCATGTGAGAAACACAACTCTTTGTGCTGCTGAGTATATTTGAGGGAAGCAAGCTCTTAATGCTTCAAAAATGTTTCTACGTCATCTGAAGATTCAGGGCTTCAGCTGACCGTTCAAGACTGAACAAGACCAGACCAGATGGAGCTCAGAACTTTCAAGCTAATTCTCTCCACCTTCTCCAACATCTCCAACTTTACCATAAGCAATGACACAGACACCCTGCAGTCTGAGGGCCCTTACCAGACAGCAGAGGTGGTGATCATTGTCCTTCTTGCAGGATCCCTCAGTCTTCTAACGATTACTGGGAACATACTGGTCCTACTGTCAATCACAATTAACAGGAGCCTCCAGACTATAAACAACTACTTCCTCTTCAGCCTGGCATGTGCAGACTTGACCATGGGGGTCAGCACCATGAACCTGTTCACAGTCTACCTTGTGTTTGGATATTGGCCATTAGGGCCAGCAGTCTGTGACCTTTGGCTGGTCCTGGACTATGTGGTTGGCGTTGCCTCTGGCTTGCATCTTTTAATCATCAGCTTTGACCGTTACTTCTGCATCACCAAGCCACTCAGCTACCCTGCAAAAAGGACTACCAGGGTGGCTGGCATGATGATTGCAGCAGCCTGGTTTATTGCCTTCATCCAGTGGGCCCCACCCATCCTGTTGTGGCAGGTTATTGTAGGTGAGCGCACTGTGCCAGAGGGCGAGTGCTACGTCCAGTTCCTGTCTAATCCAACTATCATTTTTATCACCGCCCTTTTTTCCTTCTACCTGCCTGTTGCCATCATGATGATACTGTACTGGCAGATCTCCAGGGCCAGCAAGAGCCGTGTGAAGACGGGTGAACACAACCCAAAACAGGACAACCCTTCCAACAGCAAAGCAGCAACAGCAATGCCCTGTGATGATGAAAAGGTGAAAACCCATCACACAGAGAAGAGCCAGAATGGTGGAACAGGTGTGGTCGGGGAGGAGGAGCCGAGTGCACCAGTACATCCTGAGAGAAATGAAATTGCTGAGACCCCTGCAGGTCATGAAGGAAACTCTATAGCCCTCAGACTCAATACTACAACGGAAAAGCAGCTTCCCACTAAGAAGGCATCGGCATCGCGTGAGAAAAAGGTAACACGCACGGTAATGGCCATTCTTGTTGCCTTCATAGTCTCATGGTCGCCTTATTATGTCATGGTGCTCATCAGCACCTTTTGCTCAGCCTGTGTTCCCTCGATCATGTGGAATCTCGGTTACTGGTTCTTCTACATCAACAGCACCATCAATCCAGCCTGCTATGCTCTCTGTAACAACTCCTTCAAGAAGACCTTCATACAACTCCTGCTCTGCCAGCACAAGGACATTCGCTTGGGCAGATAAAGAGGTGTGATTATTTCTATTTTGTTTCTGCAGATGCTCTTCTCTGTCTTTTCATATCCTCCGACATCACCTTTCGGAACAGCAGGTAGAAGCTTAGAAGTAGAACTACAGACACACAACCAAAAGATGTAAAGTCAAATTACACACATTTTTATGCTTGTGAATTAAAATTCAAGCACATTAACTTCAGAGTTAAGACTCAGAGTCAAGGAGAGTTCATAGCAATTCAGCTCAGACAGGGCTGATTGTTATTGTCATTTATATTTTCATCTGAAATAAATTTAATGTACTGTGCCATAAATAAGTTTGCAGTCACTGAGAAATGTTGTTGGCTTAAAAAATGAATTCTTTTTTTATTGGAAAAAAAAAAAAAAAAGAACCATGAAATATTCAGATCCCCCCCGCAATGGGATGGCTGATATGTAGCTTGAAAAAGAATGAGAAGGGATGGACTGTCAGACGATAGGACAAATGAAAGTTTGAGTGGACACATCGACAGTACAAATGAATACGTTTCCTAATATTAAATTTTGTTGAAGTATTGAGGGGTCGGGAGTTCTGGCCCAGAAAAAAGTCTGATGGACGGATGGACAACACTCATTCCAGTATCCCCATCCACTTCATGACAGCAGATATTTGGCTAAGTCCTTTTTATTATAGAACTTGATTACAATTAATGTTAAAATAATATAGACATTTTTTAAAGGGGAATGTTGTTATGTTTTTTATAGGGCTATTAACTAAAACTATAAAACAGTCACCTGTGGCCTACTTTTTTTTAATTTTTGAGAATTTTTTTCAAAATTTTTGCATTGATGCAATATCCCAAAATACGGATTCAAAGTGCCTGATTTTCACCCACAGAGATATAAAAACTAGAGTGGAGGAGAGGTTCGCGGCAGCACCTGCTGCTCATTGAGGACAGTAACTGCAGAATGAAACTTGCTTTCACGTCAGTCTCCAAAACACCAGAAAAGTCTTCAATAACACCAGAAAAAGTAGCTAGATTTGTCGCTAGTTGCTTTTGAAAAAAAAAGTCGCCAAGATGATTTGGAAAGTCACCAGATTTAGCGAGATAGTCGCCAAGTTGGCAACACTGAACGTCTGCCCCGATATACATACACAAGATGGCGGTTGAGTACTGCCACAGAAACGAAGAGTTTGTCCACTCTAGTATGTGTTCTCACCCTCTGTAAATCAGCCCGGCGATTACTCCATGATGTCACACAGTGAGATGGCAAGACAAAAAAACATTACAGACAATACAGAAAGGCATAGCGGCAGCTCAGATTCAGATTTCAAAGACATTAGCAACTCTGCCGATTGCACAGATATCGAAACTGATGAATGGAGATAAAACTGGCCACCCACCCACTTGGCCAAATTTCTGAAAGCTGGGGCCAATTGCACGAGGGCGGGATAAGGGATTAGCCCACGATCTGCACGGGATTAGTCTGATCTCAAGCCCCATTTCGGTTGCACAGAGTGTGTGAGCTAAGCCATGGCACTAGTTACTATGGAAACAAAGTCTGTGGAGCAAGCCAGCTCCGGAGCAAGCTTATAAACTAGCTAAGCTCCTGCCTCCAGCCAATTTCACCTCACCTCATACAACTGTCACCCACATTGAAGATCATTGTCCTTAACAGTCATTCTGAATTTTCCACTTCTCATAGCTATCTCAATTATTGTCGGCCCAGAGTAATTATCTTAGTAACCTGTATTTACTGACAAGTCAGTAATGCATTATTTCTGATGCTGTGGTTATTTTCAGTTACGAGTTATAGATCTGTTTATATATTTATCATTTTTTACGTAACAAACCCTTAGAAAACGAGAATTTTTTTCGATGTGCTGGAATTTATTTGGCAATATATCACATAATATATTTCAATATATGGGAAACTTGCTCTAATATTATACAGTATATAGCAATTTATGAACGGACCATCCATTGCTATGTATTGACTGCAGTGCAAACCAAAACTGCATTGAATTATTACAAGTATGTTTATTGAAACTATGTATTTTTATGAGTTAAGCAAGCTCATGCATAGGTTTACACAGAGCTTCAACAACAATAGCCCAAATCTCATTTAGCATGGCACATTCATTATATTTTACAATATGGAGCAATATATGGATGGACCATATATGGCTATGTATTGATTCATATATTGTTAAATGTTCATGACAGAGAATATTATTAACAAGAGCACTCAGAGAGTGCATTAGTTATTTTGGTTGGCTGATGTAGGGTGTTGTTGCATTCCACCACCAGGTGGCAGCAAAACCCAAAAGCCTGCTGATTGGAAATCCGGCCCATTGGAAAGACTTCAAATCTCTGCCAGCATCGCTGGATTTGAACTTTGGCCTATATCTCGGCTGTACTTTGGTCTAGATATGCCAAACTTTAATTACTTGTTCCACTTGTGCTACTCTAAGATCTTGCAAAGTTTGGTTAAAATGTATGCTCCTATTTTTGAGATATCCTGCTAACCGCAAACAGACAGACAAACAGATAAACACTAGCAAAAACATACACCTCCTCGGCGGAGGTACATTATATTGCATTAACAACAGCAAATAAAATCAAGTAAATCAATTACATTTTCTCTTTTAATTGAACTTTTCATTCCTCCACATGACATTTCAGTCCTCCACCGGGATCGTGGATGTATTCATGCATAATGGTGGGCATATTGTGGCAGATCAATTAACATACATTTCCTGCTGAATTTCATCACATCAAAAATCGGTATCCTGCTCCATAACACTTCTCAGGCCAAGGAGATTTTCTACATTTAGCATCGAACTGTGTGATTTATCATATTCCAACAGTAAAACATTTTCTGTCAAGACGCTCTATCACAATGTAATAATAAAAAGTGATTATGTGTCCATTATCCAAGAAAACAGTGAAGCTGTTCCTTTTCATTGCTCTAGTGAACTGCTCTTAGTTCTACAGTTGTCCTCTGACCAGAATTCTACAGAATATTTTCACAAGTGTATCCGTGGTGACTGAAAGTTTCCCTCTCATAGACAGTATCTCTTCGTTAGTAAGTTTTCGAACATAGTGTAAACCGAGGGTCACAACTTGATCTGCTACTCTTTCAAACTGTTCCAGTTTTTTTTTTTTTGACCAGTGAAGTGCTTAAAAAGCTGTATACATCTCGGCACTGCATTTCTCAGTACATTGTTTTTCAAAAGAGGAAACAGTTGTCTATATGTGAATTGTTTCATAATCTATAAAGGAACACACTGGGTGCCGTGAAACATCTTCAGTATCTCCCCATTAAAAGACTCAAAAATATACCCTGAATGTGCCCACAAAGGTCGCCAATTTCTTAGAGTCAGGCAAATGAAGACATAAATTTATGTTAAATGACACATTTCCCTATTCATACAGTGTTTCAAATTGTTTGACAAAAATCTATCTCTAGCTTTTTGCATATTTTAACCCCACTGATGTGACAATGTCCTTACATAGCAATAACATGAAGGTGACAAGGATTAACCAGTGCTGGTAAAATGCCTGGGGTCGTATTCCTTTTAGTACAAAGACGCGATAAAAAAGTAGCCAGTCCTGCCATTCACTAGCCTTTCAAAACTTCCTTCGCTGAAAATCACTCTTGTGATACTGAAAGGAGGTTTTATTATCAAGAGTTGTTGATCAAGTTCAGGAACCCGATTACCAATATAATATGGCTTCTCATGGTTTTCGCTATCCAGCCATAAACTTACCATTTGCGGAACAACACCAAGATGTACATTCTGCATTACCTAGGGATAATACTCAGCTTCAACGTGAACCAAGGTGACAGGCATTTCATTTTGTTAGTTCTCAGGTCAATGTCCCTTCAGCTGTTGTATTTGAACCCAAACCCTGTTGAGTTAATGTAAACTTTATTTTAAAATATATGATAGACCATTGTACATATACATAAGGATATATGAACTTGTACGTTAGGATGTATTATATCATATTTACCATGCATCTACCCATGTATACCAAACATAACATGATTGATAATTCGATATATGGTTTTCTATCAAGCAGTATATTTCTTCAACACATTTAAGACCTTGTACAAATGTTAACATGTTAATTAGTGGGCCTGAGCTGAGTGCAGGCCCACTACTCTCCCCAGTATACCACTTATATTATTCTGTGCTTATATTTTTAATATTATTATGTGCCTGCAGCAATGCAGACACATATTACAATCCTGCATACTTCTTTATTATTATTATTATTCTTATTATCATTATTCTTCCATATTCTGCCGTAATCGTACAGTTCAATACTTCTCCCATAGTTTCACCTGATCTCCAAACATTACGCGTCAAAACGTGCGGCTCCTTTGTGAGAAGTGTGCTATTCTCTGCGATCCGACGTACAGATTTCCCAAGATTCCCAAAAAACATGGACCTCTGAAATCTTGTTATAATGGAAGTCAATGAGAAAATCGGTCTCATCTTCACCGTGTCACCGTGAACTCATATATTCACAAAAAAACTCTTTTCCAACTCTCAATTATTGACAAGCAACGCCCAAGCAAACATTAGAAATACCATAGCAACCACCCAGAATGTCCAAGTAACCACCCAGAACACCATAGCAACCGCCTAGCAACCGCTCAGAAAACCATGGCAACCGCTTAGCAATGCCCTAGCAACTACCCAGAACACCATAGCAACCGCCTAGCAACCGCTAAGAAAACCATAGCAACCGCTTAGCTATGCCCTAGCAACCACCCAGAACACCATAGCAACCGCTTAGCAATGCCCTAGCAACAACCCAGAACACCATAGCAACTGCCTTGCAATGCCCTAGAAACAACCCAGAACACCATAGCAACTGCCTAGCAATGCCCCAGCAACCACCCAGAACACCATACCAACTGCCTAGCAGTGCCCTAGCACCACCCCAGAACACCATAGCACCTGCCTTGCAATGCCCTAGAAACAACCCAGAACACCATAGCAACCATCTAGCAATGCCCTAGCTACCACCTAGAACACCATAGCAACCGCTTGGCAATGCCCTAGAAACCACACAGAACACCATAGCAACTGCCTAGCAACGCCCTAGCTACCACCCAGAACACCATAACAACCGCCTAGCAACCACCCAGAACACTATAGTAACCGCTTAGCAACGCCCTAGCAAGCATTCAGAACACCATAGCAATGACCTAGCAACCACCTGGAACACCATAGCAACTGCCTATCAGCGTCCTTGCAACCACCGAGAACACCATAGCAATTGCCTATCAATGCCTTAGCAACCACTCAGAAAACCATAGCAACCAACTTTTTTACATCTAAAAAATTGCAGACAAAATTAACATAGAGACAAAATAGACTTGAGTAGTCCAAGCAGCATCTCAGGGCACCCCTATGTCCCGACCTGCAGAGGCCAGGCCCACTCTTACAATTTCTGTGGGAATTGTCTAGTTATAATTATTAGTTGGCCTGAGCTGAGAGCAGGCCCACTACTCTCACAATTTATATCACTTATATTATTCTGTGCCTATTTTTTTAAATTATTATTATTATTATTATTATTTATTCTTCTGTAAAACTTTCGGTTCGCAGCAAGTCTTAGAGCTTTGAGAAAACCCATATAATATATATTAAATCGGGAATGGTGTGGTATGTCTTTTCTAAGTGATCCAACTTATGGATTTCTAACAATTCCCGAAAAACATGGATTTTCATCCCTCCCTAGCAACCACCCAGAACACCATAGCAACCCCCTAGCAATGCCCAAGCAACGACCCAGAACACCATACCAACTACCTAGCAATGCCCTAGCAATGACCCAGAACACCATAGCAACCGCCTAGCAACGCCCTACCAACCACCCAGAACATCATAGCAACCATCTAGCGATGCCCTGGCAACCACCCAGAACACCATAGCAACCGCCTAGCAGTGCCCTAGCAACCACCCAGAACACCTTAGCAACCGCCTTGCAATGCCCTTGCAACCACTCAGAACACCATAGCAACCACCTAACAACGCCCTAGCAACAACCCAGAACACCATAGAAACCACCTACCAATGCCCTAGTAACCACTTGGAAGACCATAGCAACCACATAGCAACACCCTAGCAACGACATAGAACACCATAGCAACTGCCTAGCAACCACCCAGAACACCATGGCAACTGCCTAGCAACGCCCCAGCAACCGCCGAGAACACCATAGCAACTACCTAGCAACACCTTAGCAACTACGCAGAACACCAAAGCGACCGCCCAAGCAACCACCCAAAACACCATAGCAACCGCCTAGCAACGCCCTAGCAACGACCAAGAACACCATAGCAACTGCCTAGCAACCACTTAGAACACCATAACAACTGCTTAGCAACGCCCTAGCAACCTCCCAGAACTCCATAGTAACTACCTAGCAACGCCCTAACAACCACCCAGAACATCATAGCAACCACCTGGCAATGCCCAGGCCACCACCCAGAACACCATAGCCACTGCCTAGCAACACCCTAGCAACCACCCAGAACACCAGAGCAACTGCCTAGCAACGCCCTAGCAACCACCCAGAACACCATAGCAACTGCCTGGCAATGCCCTAGAAACCACACAGAACACCATAGCCACTGCCTAGCAATGCCCTTGCAACATGCCAGAACACCATAGCAACCGCCTAGCAACGCCCTAGCAACCACCCAGAATACTATGGAAACTGCCTAAAAACACCCCAGCAACCACCCAGAACACCATAGCAACTGCCTAGCAATGCCCTTGCAACCACCCAGAACACCATAGCAACTGCCTAACAACCCCCTAGCAACCACGCAGAACACCTTTGCAACCACACCGAAAACCACAGCAACGCCTACCAAAACACTAGCAACCACCCAGAACACCATGGCAACAGCCAAGCAACGCCCTAGCAACCACCCAAAACACCATAGCTACCGCCTAGCAACCATCTGGAAAACCAGTGCAACAGCCTAGCAATGCCCTAGCGGCCACCTAGAACACCATAGTAACCACCTAGCAACCACCCAGAACACCATAGCAACCGCCTATCAACACCCTAGCAACCAACCAGAACACCATAGCAACCACCTAGCAATGCACTAGCAACCACCCAAAACATCATAGCAACCACCTAGCAACCACTCAAAACACCATAGCAACCACCTAGCCACCAACCAGAACATCATAGCAACCATCTAGCAACCACCCAGAACACCAAAGCAACCACCTAGCAATGCCTTAACAACCACCAAGAACCCCATAGCAACTGCCTAGCAACACCCTAGTAACCACCCAGAACACCATAGCAACTGCTTAGCAATGCCCCACCAACCACCCAGAACACCATAGCAACCTCCTAGCAACCATCCAGAACACCATAGCAACTGCCTAGCAATGCCCTAGCAACCATCCAGAACACCATAGCAACAGCCGAACAATGACCTAGCAACCACCCAGAACAACACGGCAAACACCCAGCAACCACCGAGAACACCATAACAACCACCTAGCAACTACCTGGAACACCATAGCAACAGCCTAGCAACGCCCTAGCAACTACCCAGAACACCATAGCTACAGCCGAACAATGACCTAGCAACCACCCAGAACAACACATTAAACACCCAGCAACCACCTAGTGACCACCCTGAACACCATAGCAACCGCCTAGCAACACCTAAGCAACCACCCAGAACAATCTAGCCACCACCAAGAAACCACCTGGAACACCATAACAACAGCCTAGCAACACCCTATCAATCATGCAGAACACCAAAGCAACCATCTAGCAACCACCTGGAACACCATAGCAACAGCCTGGCAATGTCCTAGCAACCACCCAGAACACCATAGCAGCCACCTAGCAACCATCCAGAATAAAATAGCAACTGCCAAGCAACCCCCTAGCAACCACCCAGAACACCATAGCGACCACCTATCAACCACCCAGAACACCATAGCAACAGCCTATCAATGCCTTAGCAGCCACCCAAAACACCCTAGCAACCACCTAGCGAGCACCTGAACACCATATTAACAGCCTAGCAACACCCTAGCAACCACCCAGAGCACCATATCAATGCCTTATCAACCACCCAGAACACCATAGTAACGACCTAGCTACCACCTGGAACACCATAGCAACTGCCTATCAGCACCTTAGTAACCAGCAAGAACACCATAGCAATTGCCTAGCAATCCCTTAGCAACCACTCAGAACACCATAGCAACCACCTTTTTTACATCTAAAAAATGGAGACAAAATGTAGACAGAGACAAAAATAGACTATTGAGTAGTCCATGCATCATCTCAGGGCACCCCTGTGTCCCGACCTGCAGAGGCCAGGCCCACTCTTACAATTTCTGCGGGAATTGTATAGTATAATTTTATTATCTATTACATTAAAGTATATTATATAATATCATTTCATCATATGATATTTACATATATTTACAATGCATCCTCCGATGTATAATTTCATATATAATCCCATGTATAATCTTAGATATATTTCAATATATGTTAATCTATTATACAGTATATTTTCAAAACAATATTTATTGATTCAATTTATGAAAACGGCAATAATTGCACTATTTTTCAGTATATTGCAATATATTACTTCAACAATATACAGTATATTCAAAATATATTTTAAATAATGTATTATTGAAATATATAATTAGGTATATGTCACGGTATATTAATACACATATAATTGTCAGTTCATATATTGAGAAATATATTTTCATTGCGGAAAGGGAAACAGCACAGATTTATTAGTTTTCGAGGCTCATTGAGCAATAAGCCAAGAGAACCCATTTTATAGTGTGAATGCAATGACAGCTAAAGGGCATTGTTAGGTACCATGCACAGCTAGTGACGGTGAAAATACCTGCTGCGAAGTCAGCGAAAGTTTCTGATTTTTTGCAGATTGTCATCCTTGCGGAGTCACATCAATTATATCAACATAGCCAATAGGCAATCGCTTTGTCATTAGCATTTCTTAATCATGCATTATGTGTCATGCATTGGTGGTGGTTGTTCAGTTAATAAATTGTTTGATTGTTTATCAGGCAAACCTGATTGCAAACAGTTTAAGAGCAATTATGCGGGAAAGGGTGATGTTACTGAAGGCCTTCTGATATTTGACGGCCTGACACCGGTCAGTTCTTGTGAAAATGGAATCTTTTAGCTGTTCTTGTAACTTGAGTAAACTACTTTACACCTTGTAACAATATCTTCACTGCTAATTGATTTTGTGCTTCAGAAGAAATGACTTGCATAATATTACATTCATAACACCCATCGCCCAAGGTCACACATTCAGGAAAATCCAAGTAAGGTGCTTTGCACAATAACCGACACCAAGAAAACTGCCAGTAAATTGTCCTACACCAAGGAAAATGCAGGTAGGTCGTATAGGTTCGTATAAGTGTGTTGCACAAGGTTAAATACTGCAGAATATAGCAATAGAGCATACCTGTACATCTGTTAGTAAAGCACCACCTATTATCGACAGTAGTCCTTATCCCTAGAAATGGCTTTCATAAACTAAATGGGTGATCTCCATACTTCATTGCACAACAAACCTTTGCCCTGTCGGTCGACCATGCACACCACCAGATGACACTGAAATACATCAAATTTTACCAATTTACCATGTTTGGTGCCCCCTATTGGTGTGCACATACACGATCCCAACTTTTTCTCATCTATAATGGATAGTCTAACTTACATACCTATGTGGTGCAGTTGTAAAAGTTCTGGGGTACTGATTGCGCAAAGAGTATACAGACTGCAAACTAGTGACGAAAATGGATCCCTGGCCGAAAATCTCTCTTTCCACTGACCATGCCCCATATAATTCAATTTTCCAATTTTGACTTTGGGATAAAGTTTGCACAGTGAATAATAACAACCAAAAAAATCTAATTTTCATCATTTGGCAGTTTAGGCCCTATTTCGGCTTGCACTTGACCCCTAAAACCCAAACTGGTGCAGGTAGGGCCAAAAAATTTGGGGAATTTTCCAGTTAGGGTAGAGACATAAAACCACCAAAGTTTCAGCAAAATTGAAGAAAGTGACTATCACCACCTGCCTGAACTTTACAGACAATGGCCGAGTTTCCCAGAGTTATTTATGAAGATCTTAGCGCTAAGAGCTTCTTTAGATCCTTCTTAAGGCTCCAGTAAGAAGCAAACATGTTTCCCAGATTCCTTTTAAGGCTAAGATGATATTTTGTTAAGAGGGATTTGAAAGAAGGGTCTGGAGCACTCTTAACGCCCTTCTTAGCTACGAAACACTGCAGATACAGCCACGTCAGGCAAACCAATGTGACACTAAGCAAGGAGATATTAATGCAGTGCGTACAGTTTCGTCCTCATTTTATTCCCCCCCTTCCTTTCATGCACCCCTACTACCCATTAAGCATTTAAAATGAGGGAAAACTTCCATCTCTGCTCTTTGATTCCATGTGTTTAAATATTTTACTGTATTTCCCTAATATTTTCCCTAATATTTCCTGTCTTCTACTTCACCACTGTTGTACGCTCTATATAGTTGTAAAAAGCAACTTGAACTGCATGTATCAAATCAAGTTGAATGAGGTTTAACCGCTGGGCACAGGCACACAGCTACTCTCCAACCCAGTGACAATTCACACGTCCTGTAATTGAACACAGCTGGAAAGTAATCAAGGAATGAACGGAAAGGAGTCGGTTTCATGTCTCTAGCTGTAATAGTAGCAAAGCTATGAACCAAAACGTGTTTTTGACCTTCCTGGTTACCTTTACTTGACCTAGATTCCTAGGTGAAGTAAGATAGACTTTTCACTTATGAACAAAATGCACTTTGTTTGAAGTCTCTACTTCAATTAGAACCGAAGATATGGCTTCTTTTGTGCTTTCGACCTTTTGTGTGACCTTGACTTTCAACCTAGATTTCTGGGTGAAATGTGATATACCTTCCGTTTGTCAACAATAAGCACTGGGTTTGAAGTGTCCACAACGATTAGAACCAAAGATATGGCTTCTAATATGTTTTTGACCTTTTGTGTGACTGTGACCTTGACCTTGACCTTTGACCAAGATTCACCAAAATAGTGCAGTGCCTGCCCAGTCCCTGACCTATGTTGATCATGAAATATAAGCTAAGTTTAGGTGAAACTGTGGACGCCACAGTGCAAACAAACAAATGAACACACAAACAAACAAACAGAGTGATACACTTGCCATCTAAGATTCCTCAGATTCCAGCAAGTAATAAACATAAAAATAGAGCGGCGGGACCCCACATCACATGCGTCCTACATCCACGTCATCTACGATGGAGGGAGGTTAATTAGTGAAATGGAATGAGATAGATTGTGGAGAAACATACTCTACAGCATATGTCTCTTTCCTGAATCCTGGGGAAGGATGATGGGTAGAAAGATAGAGGGTCGATGGAACTGCACCTCGGCGAGTGCCAGCTGTCTCCACTGCAGCTCCAACTTCTCCCTCTTCAAATCCATTATTTCCTGCTGGAGGTCATTGGATTTCTCCAGGTGCGCCAAAATCCCATGCAGCACAGCCAGATTCTCCCTCTCGGACGCCACCGGGGCCTCACTGCAGGTTCTGTGCGTGAGAGGTGGCAAGAGACGGCGAGTGCGACCCCTGATGCCACCCCGAATGCGGACACTGGGCCAGCCTGCTGGTGTGGGTTGGCACCTGGGGAATGGCGGGGGTGGGGGATGTCTCCAGTGGACAAGCTGCTCTTGCTGGGGGTCAGGGAGGTTGGTGGCGCTGCTGTGGCCCCGCTCCCGGATGGCTCATGCTACTACTCCTCTGACTGCAGGGATGGACCAGGCTCTGACAGCCCCTCGTCCACCAACACATCAACCCCCCCCCGATATCCCTCACAGGCGGTCTTACCAATAATGGCCAGCACCTTCTGCTCATCTGGGGTGAGGTCAGTGTTGCCAGGTGCACCACCACCCGTGCCTTGGCTCTCTCTCCGCACACTTGCCCCCGTTCTCTTTGTTTGGCTCGCAAACTCCTGCCGCCACTTCCTCACGAGTCGCCAGTCTCGCAGGCCACATGGACTAGAGGGGGGCCATGCATGTCACAATAGCCTGCCAAATTTGAGTTTCAGCAGTGGGGCTTGTACTGCCCTTCGTGCCGCCAAATAGGGCGGCCCGATGCTGCGGAACCTCATCCAGCCGGATGCTCATCTCCTCCCGGGTGAATGCTGGCGATCGCCTTCCACCCCATTTGCTCTGCCATTCTGTCTCAATAGGCACATTCACACACGAGGCTAAAGAGTGCAAATGCGATCGCAATCAGGATTACGCTAATTAGTCAATTTTTTTGTGTTCACACACAGAAAAAAAATCGAAAATTGAATCGCGCTCAGGAAAATCAATTTTTAAATCTCACCTTTTCCCATAGGCGTGAACGCCCCAAATGTGTGCGACTACCCGTGGATCTTTAATAGTCTGCATTACCCAACAGCTGTGCGTACTAGGTGATTGCCATCGGGATACACGTCGTCGCCTCTATATTAACACAGTTACTGACACGTGATTGAACGCTGCTGGAAACTTTTCAAGTGAGTCTTCACCTGCTAGTCTACATAAGGGGATTTCCCAGTCACACGTGTGAGATACCATGGCTGCTAGGCAGCATATTCTTGCTGCAAACAGACAGCTTTGCTGTTCACGGAGCCAGATGGTTTAGATAAATGCATTTTTGCGTCACCACTTCAGTCGCTGGATGTGCTACCAGACCACACCATCCAAGCAAAGTACAGGTTGTCTCAGACTGAGATCCAGCGCATGATCTAATTGGTGTCTCCACATATCCAGAGGGCAACCCGCTATAACTTCGCCCTGAGCCCAAAGGTGCAGCTCCTCGCTGCGCTGCGTTTTTACGCAATGGGGAGCTACCTGGAGGTGGTGGGGGACGGCACCGGCCTCAGCAAAGCGTCAGTGTCACGGAGTATGACCACACTGAGTTTAAAGTGCTTTAAAGTCTGAAAAAAAGATACTGAAACAAGACCTAGGTCTTGGTGAGCAGATAAAGAAAATGCAAAAATAAATAAAAATCTGTTGGGAATTTTCAGAGAAAATCCACTTTTTCATAGTCACCCAAATTTTCTAATTGACGTTAAAGTTTTAAAAAACTTCTGCTCTTTGGTGATTTATTTCTGAAAATTTCCTCTGCAGGGTTGTCGATCAAGAGAATGTGAAAAATAGTAATAGTAGTCCATCTCCTTTCTTTAACCCTCACGTGGCAAAAATGTTCTATCTAGCTAAATGTAATGCTCAGACATGTGCGCTACTGTACTCTTTGACGGCTTGCTTTAAGCGCAAACCAAATAGTTTGTTGCTGCTGTCCTTTATCTGATGCCTCTCCCAGAATGTTGAGAAGTCAGGTTGAACTGCTTCGAAAGCTTGCTCAGAATATCTAGCAAATCCACAACCATGGCACCTACAGAACTCACGCAAATGTTCTCTGATGATGTGGAATTTGGGTGTGATCGAGATGCCAAGTTTCGCATAGGCCTCGCAGAAGTTGGCAACATGGTCTTCCCATCCACTGTTTAGACTTTGTCCGAAGCAGGAAGTGACCATCTTTCCCATTGCTGCAAATGCATTTGCGAAGGGTGTGGCTGGATGGCTTGCTGGTGTTTTCGCCGTTGAACTTATGAGCTGAGCTAAGACATCAGTTCTGCATAGTAAGGTGAAGCATTTGTTTCCCTCAAACTGTTTATGGTATTCTTCCTTCACCAGATGTAGCTTCCTTGGCCACTGGATTGCTTCTGGGTATCTTGTTTTTACTTCCACGCCAGCTGAGGTAATGAATGAAAAGGCCTATTATACATGATGTAATCAGCTGCCAATTGTTCCTACCACACAAAAGGAGATTTTTTGGACTATTGGACTAAAGCTGACCAACATTTTGAGCAAATTGATGGGTCATATTCAGGGATTTAATACTTTCATATTTTTGACAATAAATTCGGTTACCATGGTAACCATTTAGTATTTTCACCAATCTGTAATAAGTCAAACTATCGAAAAAAGCATGATGGCTTGCAATTATTAACCCCTTTCTTAGGATTTTGCAATTCAAGATGACTGCCGCATAAAAAAAATGGATTTTCTCCAAAAATTCCCAACAGATTTTTTTTATTTTTGCATTTTCTTTATCTGCTCACTAAGACCTACAAAATGACACAGGTCTTGTTTCAGTATCTTTTTTTCAGACTTCCAAGCACTTTAAACCCAGTGTGTGATGGCTGTAACACCGATCCACCTGTGCCATGTCCGACAGCATATCAGGATGCCCACCACGAGGGAGGAGGTCCGTCAGGTCCGCCAAGGATTTTACGCCATGGCTGGGATCCCCAGTGTGATATGTGTGGTGGATGGCACGTTGATCCAGCTCCTCAACCCATACCTCGAGGACACAAGCTGGATCAGCAGGAAATATTATGCTACCATCAACACACAGGTGGTGGTGGACCACGACGGGCTGATTACCAACATTGTTGACAAGTGGCCTGGAGGCACCCATGACAGCTTTGTGTGGGCCAACTCGGCTGTGGGGCAGAAGGCTGGCAGGGGAGAGTTTGACAGGAGCTTCTTCCTCGAGGACAGTGGCTACTCTCTCCACAGCAACCTGATAATCCCCTTACCAAACCCGGCTTTGCCAGCGGAGGAGAGGTTTAAAGACTCCCACACCCACACCAGGACCTATATCGAACGGATGTTTGGCAGGTGGAGAGCACCCTTCTGCTGCATTCATCAGTCGTCGGGCGGCTGTGCCTGTCCCCTGTCAAGTCCTGCCAAGTCATCGCTATGACCGCTATGCTCCACAACATTAGCTATGCGCGCCAGGGCAGATTAGCCGCCTGCGCTACATGAGGATGAGTAATCGGAGGAGGAGAACAATGACGACTCACCACCACCACCACCACCACCCCACCATGAACCCCGAGCGGCACTCCACCAAGCCAGTCTCCAGGTCAGACAGGAGCTCATCAACTTGTTCTGATTTTGGACATCCCCACTTCCCCACCCTTTCACCTAGCAGTCACCAACCAGTTCACTGAGCACTTGTACACCACCCACTCCGCCAACCACCACCACCACCACCATCAAATAATAAAAAAATAAACACTAAATAAAATAAGCCCACTGCCACCATGCAGTGCGGCAAGCATCATATCAGCTGTTACTATTAGGAATAGCAGCAAAGCTTATAAGCTTTGCTTCTATCGCCAAGAGTAACAAAGTAAACTTCATAATTATAAGCAGAATTATGTCAGAAAAGTAAGAATGAATAAATGAAGTATTTGTGAACACGTCCGTTTTGAAATTTGTCAAGAAAGTGAGAATAACAATCATGAGATTGTCAACAAAGAAAATAACACAATTAATGTAACAAAAAGTTCAACCAAAAAGTAATTGTGACTTGTTCAAAAAAGGAGTAGAGGGATAGGCGGCTGCATATATGAAACAAAAAACACCTTCCCCTAAAAAAATTCTAATAAAAGGTTTCTCAGCTTTTTTAGTATTAGGTGACCTTAATAACATACTAAAAGTTTACCAAAGTTTGACCACTAGAAAGGCGTAATTTTCAAGATGGTGTCTAAGATGGGCCGGAAGCCCTTAAAATATCCTAACTCCTTCATTATTTGACTTAGCCAAGTAATCTTGGTGTGTAACCCCATGTTTTCTGGGTCTATGAATCCATTGGACTTGTCTAAATTGCACTGACATGATTACATGCCCATGGAATACATGATTTTGTGAGATTACTGTAAGGTTTTATCTTTGTTTGGGGTGAACCAGAGATGTAAATGATTTAGCCTGTGTCATGTAACTCCTACTCAGTACGTGTTTTTGGGCACTTACCCTTTTTTTTTTTTTTTAGCTAAAACACAGACGTGACATTCAATGTAAAAGTTATTGCACCCAAAAGTAACTTAAATTGGAGTTGTATAACTTTGATCATAAACAACTCTGAATTAGCCCGTACAGAGGCCTGTGTTAACCCTCTAAAATGGTCACTCATTTCAATTTGAATAAGTTAATACATATGTAATGCATCCTCTATAGATGTTTTTAGTATAAAAGTGGCATTATACTAAATCCAACAAAACTAAATTGACAATTTTCAGCAGTTCAGAAAATGATGGAAGAGAAGACTGAGACTTCAGGCGGCAGCCCTGTTTAGACCAATTTTACAGAACCACACAGTTCTAATGAATTCATTGTTTATTGGAATCAAAAGAATGCTTATGAACCACAGAAAACACCAACACCAGGCAAAACGATATGAGAAAGGAGAAATATGCAATTACTTAAGGGAAATTGCACTTATTTTTCCCATAAGTGCAATTTTACGCTAACCTAGGCCATCAACAATACTGTAAAAATGAGCAGTAAATCCTACTTTATACTGGTTATGGCTGATGATGTTGATAAATATTTGGAAAAGCAGCTCATGAGCGATCATCATGCCAAATTTCAACAAAATTGGCCAAGTACTTTTCCTATAATGTCCAAATGTGTCCAAATATTGGTCGGAATATTGTGTCTCATAAAAATGTATTATTTACATGAACTCTTGTAGCTTTTGTTTGTGTGTGTCCACATAAATTTTCTATCACAATACTAACAGATCAAAGTGTCACAAAAAATGCAAGGTATTTGCCCTGGAGCAACTATTTATTCACCTTTCATATTGTTTACTTTACGCTATGTTTTCCATCCAAAATGTCCACTTCGACACATTGGTCTGTACTTATTGCCACAGAATGGGGAAGCCCATTATATTGGATGTATCTTCCGTCCAAGCGTGTGCACTCCGACACATTTGTTGTTCTGCTTGTTGTGTGTCTTTAGTGTTGTTAAATGTAAGACATTTTCTGTTCAATACATACTGAAATTATTGCATATTTGCCTAACTATAAGTTTCTGAAAGGTCAGATGCTTCATCATGCTTGGCCTACATGTAACAATGTCCAGTGATTGTCCACTCTGACACAAGACATGAAAAAATATTCGACTTCCAGCAGAAGTGGAAGACATTCAAGATGAATCAGCTACCATCAACTTTATGAAGCCCCCGGCTGGACAGAATCATTTTGTATGGCCCGCAAAGCTAGAAAGAGAGACACTTCCTGTTTAAGAGATCCTAGCTATGTAACCTGGATGATCCGCCTGCTCCCACTCCCAGAAGATATTTTAGTCTCCCAGATAAAACATACAGATGCTGGCCAGTAAATTAGAATATCATCAAATAGTTGAATTATTTCAGTTATTCCATTCAAAAAGTGAAACTTGTACATTATATTCATGCATTGCACACAGACTGATGTAATTCAAATGTTTATTTCTTTTTATTTTGATATTTATAAGTGACAACTATTGAAAACTCCAAATTCGGTATCTCAAAAAATTAGAATATTACTTAAGGCCAATGAAAAAAAGGATTTTTAGAAATGTTGGCCAACTGAAAAGTATGAACATGAAAAGTATGAGCATGTACAGCACTCAATACTTGGTCGGGGCTCCTTTTGCCTCATTTACAGCATTAATGCGGCGTGGCATGGAGTCGATCAGTTGGTGGCACTGCTCAGGTGTTATGAGAGCCCAGGTTGCTCTGATAGTCGCCTTCAGCTCCTCTGCATTGTTGGGTCTCGCGTATTGCATCTTCCTCTTAACAATACCCCATAGATTTTCTATGGGGTTAAGGTCAGGCGAGTTTGCTGGCCAATCAAGGACAGGGATACCATGGTCCTGAAACCAGGTACTGGCGGTTTTGGCACTGTGTGCAGGTGCCAAGTCCTGTAGGAAAGTAAAATCTGCATCTCCATAAAGTTGGTCAGCAGCAGGAAGCATGAAGTGCTCTAAAACCTCCTGGTAGACGGCTGCACTGACCTTGGACCTCAGAAAACAGAGTGGGCCAACACCGGCAGATGACATAGCACCCCACACCATCACTGACACTGGACTTCATGCAACGTGGATTCTGTGCTTCTCCGCTTTTCCTCCAAACTCTGGGCCCTTGATTTCCAAAGGAAATGCAAAATTTACTCTCATCAGAGAACATAACTCTGGACCACTCATCAGCAGTCCAGTCCTTTTTGTCCTTAGCCCAGGCGAAACGCTTCTTACGCTGTTTCCTATTCAAGAGTGGCTTGACACAAGGAATGCGACAGCTGAAACCCATGTCTGTCATGCGTGGTGGTTCTTGAAGTGCTGACTCCAGCTGCAGTCCACTCTTTGTGAATCTCCCCAACATTTTTGAATGGGTTTTGCTTCACAATTCTCTCCAGGGTGCGGTTATCTCTATCACTTGTGCACTTTTTTCTACCACATTTCTTCCGTCCCTTCACCTGTCTATTAATGTGCTTGGACACAGAGCTCTGCGAACAGCCAACCTCTTTAGCAATCACCTTTTGTGTCTTGCCCTCCTTGTGCAAGATGTCAATGGTCGTCTTCTGGACAACTGTCAAGTCAGAAGTCTTCCCCATGATTGTGTAGCCGTCAGAACAACACTGAGAGACCATTTAAAGGCCTTCGCAGGTGTTTTGAGTTAATCAGCTGATTAGTGTGGCACCAAGTGTCTTCTATATTGAACCTTGTCAAAACATTCTAATTTTCTGAGATAGTGAATTTGGTGTTTTCATTAGCTGTCAGTTATAATAATCAAAACTAAAATGAATAAACACTTGAAATATATCAGTCTGTGTGGAAGGAAAGTATACAGTATACTACTTTCACTTTTTGAATGGAATAACTGAAATAATTCAACTATTTGATGATATTCTAATTTACTGGCCAGCACCTGTACATGGTTGCTGAAGCCACTATGGCCAGTTTAATGAAATGATTGACAAGGTCGAAGATACCATGGATGATGTCCACATGTTTGTCCACTCTGACACATATGGGCATGTTCAAATATTCTGTGTTAATGACATTCAAGGCTTAGTTCAGGGTTCTGATGTAAGAGATAATACTAGTAACTTTTAAGAGATACTTTGCAGTATTATTTTGCCTGTTTTGGAAGAATAACTTTAGTTATAGGCTATTATAATGTAAAAATAACAATTCCACAAAGTTATTGCCTCAACATTTTTAGTGAAAAGCGGCTTGAGGAGAGTAATCGTTTTCTCTTATCCCATGGTTAAGGCTCGCCTAAGGCAGCCTGGGCACAGTTTTTTAGATTGAATAAAAAAAATAAAAAAAAATTGATCCCACCCCTGACCAGCCGTTATTTGTTATTCGCTGGTGCTCCCTGCGCAACATCGTCACGTTTATGAGCCAAATTGCGTGATGAAGCTCGTGCTTATTGCTCTCCCAAAGACTGTTCACCTGACGCAAAAATTTCTTCAGGAGAATTTATTTTTCGAGAATTCCCGAGAGGTTACGACTTCGGTACAAGCGTGTTGTGAGGGACTGCCCACACTGTTTTTATCCCCCTTCTCTGAGTCAGCATCTCCGTGCTTCTGTTCTGCACTCACTCCTGAGACTCCGACGTCTCTCACCCGAGGGTTTTCCTTCCAGACAGCAGTGCTGCATGTTCTTCTCATGCCTTTGCGTCGCTTTATTCCTCAAGCATGCCATCAGATCGGCAGCGAGGTGCCTGAGACGGACGGAAGGCTGTGTACTCTCACCTACCGAACGGAGAGTAGGCCTACTATTAGGAGAACCGCTACGAATCCTCTCGAATAGGTAAAGTAATGGTAAAACTTCAGCGCAATTGCTATGATTGTTTAGTGCTGGCAATGTGATGATGAAGATCCATAAAATAGCATTTTAGGGTTAGTGCGGCTCACCAATGGCAACTTTTGTTTATTTAAGCACCGCGGCCAACAGATACAATATGACAATGAATTTGCGAGTTTGCGGAGTCTGGTCGCCAAATGGCTTTAATATAATAACTTGAGCTTTTTTTTTTTTTCGAATTCGATTCCAAAAGAATTGGAACAGTGTGTGACATTGATTCATTTGTAAGTTCTCATTTACAGCGGTTAAAATAAGTATTGAATCCGTCGACATTTTACTCTGTAAATGTATAACCTACTCCGCGCCATTAACAACACAACGATGAGGTGTGTACTGTATTTGCGTCAAATTGCAGAATTGATTGATTTTTATTGCTTTTCCAGTGAGGTACGAGTGGAGTGGTATTTTAATCATGACACGCGCCACGTGAACGCGCCAAGCACTTCAGTAATAACAAACATTAAGCTGTGTGTGACGTATACAGTGACACTTGACTTGTTCTTTTTGGTGTGGCCCATAGCCTACATAAAGCAAAAAAAAAAAACTAAAAATGCTTCTGCATCAAGAAAATGGAACGGCTTGTGGCACAGGAGAGAGAAAAAGAACCATTGGCATGTTACGGGCAGGTCTCAGCCGCCGATAGGTGATGCGTCGTTGGCACTGTCCCCGTTCAATAATCAGTTCGCCGTCTTTCCGAGAATGGAACTCAGGCACTGTCACTGACCGACCCTGCTCAGGGCAGCCTCAAGAGCGCCACATCTTTTTTTTTTTTAACGGAGATGAAATGATGTCGGTTTGGGGAATGGAATTAAGTGACGGCCCCTAAAAAATGCAACGTTCGAAACTGTAGCCTCCGCTTTGAGATGCACAGCACTCACGTCCAGCTGACAGGTAGAAATTTTGTTTTATTGTTTCCTCAATAACCCAGATGTGTGCTATGGTGGTAAATGCTGCTTATTGTGCTTTTGGAACTCTCTTCTCAGGAATACCGAGCATTTCTTTGATAGTATCCACACTTTTAAAGCTAGATGGAAAACTAAAAACGGACCATTTCATTGCAGATTGTGCCAATGTTAATGTGCCATTATTTTGTTTACCCAGCAAGATAGAGATCTGATATTCTCTGGATACATACATTAGCAAAATCTGAATGATAATATTTTCAGTGTATTTGATATTCAACATCAAAGGTGAGAAAATTTTGCTCCCAGGGGGCACGGTTGCTGGATGCAAGTACTGGCTATCTCCAGCAATGTACCAAAGATTTTTTTTTTATTGTGATACACACAGATAGTTCTCTCTGAAAATTCAGACTTTGCTTTGGTGCTGTGCTGGTTAGATATCTTTCTGACTAAAGGTGGCACCCTTAAGATTTTTGCATTCCATTTTTTATTCTATTCAAGATTGTTTTAAAGGAGGATTATCATTAGGATATTTCTGCCCTCCTGTTATTTCAATTCGTTAATCGCATGCTAATTAAACTGCATTCATATTGCTCAGTTGGCTAATTGACGAAAAAAATCTAATTTAATTGAGCCCATTTGGCAGCGCCATTATTTTCCGTAGCACCTATCTTGTCGAATTCTCGGGCGCGAGATCGTGACGTCAGCGCGGCGGTCAGGAAATGTTCATATACTTCAAGCCTAATGAAAGCCTGATAAATACAGTTATTCTGTGAAATTTTTGGTCCCAATGCCTTTGTGATTGGAAACACACCAAATTGTTGCCATCAACCAAAATTAAGTTCAATTTTCAGCATTTGTTTGCATAATTTCAGTGGGTATTATTTTTAATGCGGAGTAAAGCTGCTTTCACACCGGACGCACAACAAATTTTTCACGCGACAGATTACATTCAAAGTCAAAATGCAAAGATGAGAATACACGTGTGTAATGTGCATTTAATGTGAGTGATACGGTAAAGCATGTGACATCATCACGTGCCACACGCCTCTGTACACTGAAAAAATTGAGACTTCGGATCAAAGTAAAAAAAAATTGCGTCAACTTTTTGCAGCTTCTCAACTGAAAAAAAAATAAAGTTTGTAAAAAATTTTTCAATAGAGAAAAAAAAATTAGCTGTAACAAGTTGACGCAATAAGCGAAAAAGCTATAAGAATTATCAGTTGCTGCTCTGCAGAATAAATTTGCCAGTTCGGCTATAGATTATATAAAGTGTGTGCAAGTTTGCTTCGTGCCCATTCACGCAAGGAACTGCTGCTGTGGAACCTTCTTCCGACCGAGAACACCCCTCTACAAATACAGTTGAAAATTGATGGGGAGAAGAATATATCCTTCAACTTCAACGTTTTGAGACTCCATTTCCATCATGTCCATCATTGTCCATAGCTGGCACAATACATCTCAATGATCAGCCGGGATGCTTTGTTCACACTCTCAGCCGCCAAGCTCAGATCATGATCCCGCGTTTTCGCAGCTGAAATTCAGTCTCGCGTGGCTTGAATTTAAAACAATGGCGGCCTCCGTTTTGGCTTTTATCATAGAAATTATGGTTAATTAACACCAATTAAGTGGAAAGGACTATTTATCTTGCAGAAATACTTGAAGGGGGTGCTGTTGGACATCATTGCAGTTAACACAAGCCAAAAAAGGTAAGAGTGAAAATCCTCCTTTAAAGCATTTTACTCATGCTGTAATGTACCACAAAGGGACTGTATCCAGAGAATTTCAGATCTCTATCTTGCTGGGTAAACAAAACAATGACACAAAAATACAGGCACAATCTGCAATGAAATGGTCTGTTTTGAGTTTTCTTCCAACTTTGCCCCTGTCTACCTTGAATAGTCTAGATCCTACCAAAGAATTATTTAGTATTCCTGAAAATAGTGCTCCAAAAGCACAATAAACAGAATTTGCCACCACCGTACATATCTGGTTTATTGAGAAAATATACTGCAAACATGCCCCAAAAATCAATTTTGACCATCTGTCCATTGCAGGACAGTTATAGCCCAGCAAGATAACAAGGTACTATTCACTGAAAATGATAGTCTTGTTGTGGGTAAATGCGTAATAAAGCATTCTAGATTGCTATATGTCAGGGATATTATATTATTCCCATTCCCATTTTCAATTTTTATTGTTATTTCTCAAATAATTCTGGCTCAATAATGCAGTTACCCAGCTTGGCCACAATTTGGCGCTGATGTATAACCGGACTTGAAGTGTCACAGTTTGTGATAAAAGTATAACATATTTGCTATTGGGTAACCTTAAGTGATGATAGTCAATGAAAAATGTAGTAAAAACAGCTTTTGCATGACAAAACTGAGCCACTTTAGTGGCTTCCAGGTGGCGCCACTGGCAGGCAAAGTGAGATATGAACCTAAAAATTTGGCTTTTTCCATGAGTCACCCATATCTACTTATGCGCCAGGTTTCATTCAAATTCAGGGGGGTCAACTGTGCACTGAATATCAATCTCTTATGGAATGAATGCCTCTTAATAAACTCAAGTTTCTTTGTCACGTGACCAAGCACATGCCCAAACAACAAAATCAATCTTTGAAGTTTACTGGGTTTCTTAAGCAGTCACCTCTATTAACTCTGCTGAGCACAAGTGTACCATGTGATTCAGATTTTATTGTTGTTAGGCCTTGACATTGTATTCAGCATCGTAAGGCATCTTGCAAGTTATTTTTCACACACTTCTGTGGTAGTTCAGCACCTGAGACAGCCTCATTTTGGGATGAAACAATACTCTCCGCAAGGGCTGGGCGATATATCGATATTATATCGATATCTTGATGCAAAGTAAAATATCGTCATGGATTTTGACGATCGTAATATCGTGATATGAAATAAGTGTTGGCTTTTCTGGTTTTAAAAGCTGAATTACAGTAATGGGTTGCATTTTTCTGCACTTGCAAGACTGTTGAAGCTGTTGCCTGCACCTGTTTCATCGTTATGTCAACATTACTAATAAATGGTTATAAAAAATATTATTGTGTAAATATTTTGCGAAAGCACCAACATCTGTCCCGATAATACTGGCAAAATATCGATATCGAGGTATTCGGTCACAGATATCGGGATATTAGATTTTGTCCATATCGCCCAGCCCTACTCTCCGCCATTTTTGTCGAAACCCCAATTTGAGACCTCAATTCCATGCGCAGACTGTTACCTCTTCATGCAATGGGCTAATTGAATCGGCATATGCAGAAGGTGTACGCGGTCCGAAGGAACTACTGTTATAAGTGTAGAGTCATTTTCTTGATCCCAAGAAACCTTGCCTTTGAATACATGAGCCGTCCCTGTTAAAAGTTATTTAGCGATTTGCTTGAAGTCGTCAACTGAGGCGCATAGTTCCCCCGTGAATGTCATAATTACCACTCTGCAATATCTCTTGTTTGGCTCAATTCCCCGCAGTAAAAATTCTTCCCAGTGCAGAGACTGCTGTCTCCATTTTCTCTTTTCGACATTGCCGTCATTGTTTTGTAATCTATGTGACAGTAACACTTCTCCCAAGGGAGATTTTGCAGGGTATAGGCAAATTTGCCCACAGCCCAATTTGAACTATCTTCTGATTATATGTACCAGTCTTGTGGGACTGTCCAGAAAATAGATTTGAAATGTGAAATTTGCATACAGGAAGTGAACTGTGACCAATTTCGTGATTTCAAGATTTTTGTAGGACAAGGCCTTGAAAAGTCCATATTTAAACCCATAAATGATGGTTTTGAAAAACCAGATGATTTTTAATGGCTACACATCATCATCACGGACATTTTGATATCAAACACAAGTATATATGTGAAAAACTGAGGAAGTTTCAGACAATTTTCCATTGAAAAATGCTTCTGTCTTGACCTAAATTGATGCAAAACGTAAACTTCATCTTGAAAAACAACCAGGTTCCTATGAAAACACACCTAAGATATTTTCTCAAAAGTTGCCTCATATAGTTGGCTTAATAATGTGCGAGTGTCGTCAAATTGCGAGACCGGTAACATGGATCCGGATTGCGAATTCCGTAGCGCTTCACTTTTTCCACATTTTGTTATCTTATTCCATAATGGATTCAATTCATTTTTTCCCATAAAATTCTACACACAATACCCCATAATGACAATGTGAAAAAAAGTTTTTGGAGATTTTTTACAAATTTATTAAAAATAAATAAGTAAGTGAGGGCAGGGTAAGTCCCCCTCACCGGGATGGAACGTGTCTCAGCTGTGAATGCTGAGGATGGGGACAGCACCTTTTACAATCATGCCCATGGGTATAGACCCAAAGATAAATATAAGAAAGGCTCGATGGCTTAACTGCGCGTCACCAGTGTCGTTCACCAGCCACCATCTTAAAAGAAAATAAATAAGAAATCATGCGTATGTAAGTATTCACAGCCTTTGCCATGAAGCTCAAAACTGAGCTCAGGTATATCCTGTTTCCACTGATCAACCTTTAGATGTTTCTACAGCTTAACTGGGGTCCACCTGTGGTAAATTCAGTAGATTGGACATAATTTGAAAAGGTGCACACCTGTCTATATGAGGTCCCACTGTTGACAGTGCATGTCAGGGCACAAACAAAGCATGAAGTCAAATGAATTGTCTGTAGACCTCCTCGACAGAATTGTCTCAAGGGAATTACTACAACATTAGTTTCGGATATGAAACTAATGTTTCACACATTTTTGACTTGTAAAAATTATTTTGTAGATATCTAAAATCCAATAGTTACAAAGGGAATTGTAGATATCTGAAGTGACATTCTTACAAGTTAGATTTCCACACTGACATATCAGTAATTAAATTTTGACTTGTCTGAATTGAATTTTAGATATATAGTACTACATTCAAGATAAGTGTAATATAAGCACAATCGTAGATATCAACAATGAACATTGCTACTCACGAGAACTGGATTGTTGATATCAACAATTTATATTTACAGGAGTTAGAATTGAATTGTAGATATCTATAATCAACATTTTGACTACTCTGAATGGGGTTTTAAATATCATTAATTAAAATTGCAACGAGTCAAAGTTACATGATAGATAGTTCAACTTCAAATTATACCATGTTAAAACTGAATTAAGAGATATTTCAATTTTGAATGGAAGTAAAATGTGGAATTTGACTAAGCGTAATTGAGTTGCATATATCTACAATGAACATTTCCACTCATTAGAAAGTTATTGTTGATCTCAAGTATTCAGAGCCATATTCTGAGAGTGGCACTGGCAGTGGAGTTGACGTCTCAGAATTGCATGAAATTTGGCAGAATGTTGCGCATACATGTGTAATGGGAAATCCCAGAGTTTGAGCTCACAAATTTTATCAATATGGCTACAGGGCTTCCTAGAAGTGGAAAAGTCAGGTACCAAATTGAGCATTTTTGAGGAAAATGACCCATTTTTCAAGGAATACTGTGGATAACTGCTTCAATGTGCCAAATAAGTTACAATTGGGATACCCAAAATTTTTAAATGTGAAAGCGCCACCTGGTGACCATGTTGGTTACATGTGCAATGACATATAATATTTTTTTTTGTAAATATTTTTAAAAATACATGCTTATTTTAATTTTTTAACCAGGCCAGTGCCAAATTCATCTTACCCATTTCCTTTTCAGGCATTTAAGGTGAGAAAATCTTTGAGGTATTAAGCCAGGCACCTTTTTGGTTTTTCGAAATATTTGCTCCCAAAGTTGGGTGTGGGCAAATTTTTTCCTGTTTGTACAGTGGATTAACATTAATAACCAGGCACCAGTGGGTATGGGTAGGCTATTAATTTGAACCTTCCTTTGGGCTAAACAAAGGACACCAGAAACATCTTTGGCACTATGTTTTATCTTAGAGCAGCGGCTACAGACAAAAATCTCCAATTTGCCTATTTGCTGTGATGTTCAGGGGTCAATAAAAATGTTAACCTAGAAGATAGAGCCTTGAAATTAGCTGAGTCTCCAGCCCTCTCAGGATATTTTAACCTGCCACAGGAAGTTTTATGGCACTCTTTGCCAGTGTCTGGATATAAGGGGACGAATGTTAAAAAATGTATCAGATTGGGGGTGCTGTTACCAAGATGTCAGAGCTGACAAAACCAGACATGTGTCATGGAGAAGTTTCTTGAGATTATTTGGCTACATTCACTTAATACTTCTGAATACAAGTAAGAAGTTGAAACCTCAAGGGATGGCAGGGAAAAGGCTTGAATTCAGAAGTATTAAGTGACTGCACAATGTTGATTGTTACTCCTACTGGTGTCTAGAATTGAATGATTCTTTTACAAAACCCAAAACCAGCGAAGTTGGCATGTTATGCAAATCGTAGATAAAAACAGAATACAATGATTTGCAAATCCTTTTCAACTTATATTCAATTGAATACACTGCAAAGACAAGATGTTTAATGTTCAAACTGAGAAACTTTATTTATTTATTTATTTTTTGCAAATAATCATTAACTCAGAATTTAAAGGCAGCAACACATTGCAAAAAAGTTGGCACAGGGGCCTTTTTACCACTGTGTTACATCGCCTTTCCTTTTAATGACACTCAGTAAACATTTGGGAACTGAGGAGACCAATTTTTGAAGCTTTTCAGGTGGAACTCTTTCCCATTCTTGCTTGATGTACAGCTTAAGTTGTTCAACAGTCCGGGGTCTCCGTTCTCGTATTTTACGCTTCATAATGCGTCCCACATTTTCAATGGCAGACAGGTCTGGACTGCAGGCAGGCCAGTCTAGTACCCGCACTCTTTTACTACGGAGCCATACTGTTGTAACACGTGCAGAATGTGGCTTGGCATTGTCTTGCTGAAATAAGCAGGGGCGTCCATGAAAAAGACGTTGCTTGGATGGCAACATATGTTGCTCCAAAACCTGTATGTACCTTTCAGCATTAATGGTGCCTTCACATATGTGTAAGTTGCCCATGCCTTGGGCACTAATACACCCCCATACCATCACAGACGCTGGCTTTTGAACTTTGTGCCTATAACAGTCCAGATGGTTCTTTTCCTCTTTGGTCCAGATGACACGATGTCCACAGTTTCCAAATACACTTTGAAATGTGGACTCGTCAGACCACAGAACACTTTTCCACTTTGCATCAGTCCATCTTAGATGAGCTTGGGCCCAGTGAAGCCAGCGGCATTTCTGGGTGCTGTTGATAAATTGCTTTCCCTTTGCATTGTAGAGTTTTAACTTGCACTTGCAGATTTAGCGACGAACTGTAGTTACTGACAGTGGTTTTCTGAAGTGTTCCTGAGCCCATGTGGTGATGTCGTTTACACACTGATGTCAGTTTTTGATGCAGTATCGCCTGAGGGATCGAAGGTCACGGGCATTCAATGTTGGTTTTCGGCCTTGTTGCTTAGGCGAGACTTTTTTGATTGTTTGGTTCACGGATTTTCAGGCAAAATATTTTGGGGAGGGGGGAATAAAAATAAAAATAAATATTTATTTTCCCGATATTCACGGATTATGTCAAGATATCGGACGACAGAATAAAGATCGGAAGACAGAATACATTTTTTTTTTTTTTTTTTTTTACGAAATATTACAGTTTTCCAATACATTGAATGTCAATACTAGAACATTTATAAACTAAGTAGGTACAATGGCAAATGCATTGGGCCCTCAACTCCAATCAGTCAAGTGAGAAACTGATCACAAATGAATAAAATATAGTTCAGATTTGACTTCTAGCGGGCGATAAAATTTGGTGTTGAGAAAACAGTGGTACCACCCGTCCGTTTGTGCATGTGAAACTTCAGATTTGAAAAGTACAGGAGAGTTCAAAATCACTCTCTTAGGATAGCTTGGGGGAGCCACACATGAATCATACTCAAAGAGACATGATGGGGCTCTTACTGCCTTACCCTAAACAAAGAGAGCCCCAACATGCCCCCCTCCACCCCCCCACCCCACTCAGGCTCACATTGGTTCACATTGCTCGCTGCATTAGTGTCGACATATTTTTGCATGATCTCCTCTATTGTCATTAATTAATATGTACTTTGTAGTATTGTTCAGTGTTCTTTCACAGTAATACTCATTCTGCTGGTTGAGTGTAATCCTGCCTGATACAGCATAGTCTGCACTTTCCTTTTTTGCCTGTCGTCACATTGTCCCGTTAATAGTTGTCTGTATAGAGATTCACTTTCTTCAATTTCTTTCATTTCTTCCTCAATATCACTTTCTCTCTTTCCTCCCTCTTTGCCCCATTCGTCCTCCGTGTGTTTTGTTTTTCCTGCCGTTTAAGCATTTTTGCGCAAAATACGAAAGTTTTGCGTAGGAGCAAGACCGCCATAATAGAGCCTCTTTACGCACTGGCGTTCAATGAGAAATACGCACTCAATTTCCCAGGTTTCCCGAGACAATGAGGGGAAGTGCTGTCCCTCGTTGTAAAGGTCTCCTTATTGGCTACAAGGACATCTTGGTCCCATCTTCTTAGCTTGTGATATGACGGAGCAACCGTCAGTCAAAGAAGTTATTGTGATTTCAAGTATGCGAGACTCATTGGCTTTCAAGACTTGTAACTCGACAACGATAGATCCTACAGACATTAGTGCTGCAACTAACGATTATTTTGATTGTCGATTTGTCGACGATTATTTAAACGATTATTAATCGACTAGTCAAATTGACTTGCACAGTACAATGGTTATTTAGCTATTGGCTTTTCAATTTAGCTTGAGGTCATTTTACCCATGTGCTAACAATACAGACAATAAGGATTAATATTTCATCCAAAAATGTTTTATTAGACTGCTAAAAATTCAAGTCAGAATTCAAGTTTTTGAATTGTTGTCAGGCTAAAGTGTGAATATAAAAAAATAAATACATTATTTTTCTGATCACCAAGGACAGGTAGCAGCAGCAGCAGCAAAAAAAAAAAAGTTTTCCTTTAATTAAAAAATCTGCATTTTGTGAATAACATTCTTTGGTCTAGAGTCTTTGATATTAAACCAGGTATATCCAGAGGTGTATAAAGTACTGGAATAAAATAACTGAGTAAAAGTAGAAGTACCATAACTGACAGTTACTTTGGTAAAAGTTGAAGTCACCCATAAGAAAATTACTAGCAAAAAAGTCTAAAAGTAGCTCAGATTAAATGTACTTAAGTACCAAGTATTTTGTGAAAAAACTATTTATAAGTATTTATAACTATCAAAAGCTCTAGTACAAGTACAAAGTATTTTTCACAGTACGCATTGAAAGAAGAGGAACAACCAATCTTTGTTCTCTCCTGGTGCTCTTTAATCAATTTTTAGGTGTATGAAAAATACGGTATTCAGTATTCGGCTTGCTTGTGAATGTTCAATAAATGATCCTGGTGTGCCATCTAGTGAGAGAATATTGTAACTGCGTGTATAAATTTGCAGCTCCATGCAAATAAAATACTTTTTCAAAGACATAACGACAAATTATCGATGAATAAATTAGTCAACAACGAACTTTGTTATCAAATTTTGTCGACAATGTCGATGAATCGTTGCTCCCCTAACAGACATGCATAGGGTGTCTACGTGATCGTAAGAGTCTAACAAACACGGCGAACAGTGTCAATCCAGTTGTTAGGCTCGCGTACCTTCATGCAGTACACCCTGCATTATAAGATGAGCTGCCCATTGGCTGTCATTCTTTTTTTTTGTCAGGTTTGCAGCAGTTGAGTTGATCTGACAATTAACTTTAGTACTCAGGAGGGAAATGACGTCCACGTAGGAGCCGGTGTCTGTGGATCCCAAGCGGCGTATTTTGTGGAAAATCCCTGTCGATTTGGATTTCTTTTTGCTTCTTTTGGGGGATCAAATTTCCTGGCGACCGTTCTGGATCCCCTTTACCCGGCGTACGGGAGTGGGTGAGCTATACCGCAGTGGAGTCTGTCATCTACTGCAGCGCGACTCTTTCTCATCTCACCTGAACTCCGGATTCTACTCTAACGGAGTGTTAAGGTCGACATAATTTCTTTTAGGAAATTTGGGACTTTTTTTTATATGGACTTGGGTTTTGCGAATTCCATCTGATTTGTGTTTGTGATTATTATTTCCTTTGATTGTTTCGGCGCGCACCTATCGCCCCGATGTCTTTTGAATGCTTTCCGTCCAGTTAGGATGCGATTTTTTGTTTACTTGTTACATTAATATACTTTGGAAAACTGAACTTTCTTTCGCCTTTTTCGTTAGAGTGTATTGTATTTAAATAATTAAGTCACTTAAAAGTGAGAATTTCCTCTGATCTTGGCATTTTTCGTTGCTTTTAGGTCGGACGGTCGGCGCAGTCTAATAACTGCATGGAATATCAGGTCCGCCTGCTGCCTTAATTTGCGTTGTCGCGTTCATTTATCTATTTGGTTTATGTGAATTGTTACACAGTGTACATATCGGAGAACTATTCAAAAAGTGGGCGGGCGATAAAATAAAATAATACTTTTTTCCTAATTTTGGTGAAATATAGATCGGCGGATCCGCGAATATGCGAAAAATAAAAAATAATTTTTTTCCAAGAATGCCAATTTTTTTACGTCGGCGGATCCGTGAACCAAACAATCAAAAACGCCTCGCCTTACGAGCAGTGATTTCTCCAGATTCTCTGAACCTTTTGACGATATTACAGACCGTAGATTATGAAATCCCTAAAAATCTTGCAATAGCTCGTTGAGGAATGTTGTTTTTAAACTGTTCGACAATCAGCCCACGCATTTGTTCACTAAGTGGTGACCCTCGCCCCATCCTTGTTTGTGAATGACTGGGCATTTCAGGGAAGCTGCTTTTATACCAAATCATGGCATCCACCTGTTCCCAATTAGCCCGTTCACCCATGGGATGTTCCAAATAAGTGTTTAATGAGCATTCCTCAACTCTCTCAGTCTTTTTTCCACTTGTGCCCGCTTTTTTGAAACATGTTGCAGGCATCAAATTCCAAATGAGCTAATATTTGCAAAAAATTACAAAGTTTACCTGTTCGAACATTAAGTAACTTGTCTTTGCAGTGTATTCAATTGAATATAGGTTGAAAAGGATTTGCAAATAATTGTATTCTGTTTTTATTTACGATTTACACAACGTGCCAACTTCACTGGCTTTGGGTTTTGTACATGTACTACCAACAAACTCAACTCTCATGAATTTCTCAGTCATAGTTATTGTTCCAATATACTGTCCAAATGTACCAAAATAATATGTTGCTTAACTCTGTTTGAATATTTATCTTGTACCAGTGCCTCTCTGGGCACCATCTATCTCTGTGATGAGGAAAAATCAGTGTTTTCACTATGTACTAAAGACACATTTTCCATTTCAAGAAACTTCTCCATGGCACATGTCTGGTTTTGTTAGATTTGATATATTGGTAACAGCGCCCCATATGTTTTTGCATATTAATTCCCTTATATCCAAACATTGACGAAGAGTGCTGAAAAACTTTCTTTGACATATTAAAATATCCTGAAAGGGCTGGAGACTTCGCTAAATTCAAGGCTCTGTCTTCTTAGTTAACATTTTTATGGGCCCCTGAACATCACTGCAAATAGGCGAATTGGAGATTTTGTTGAAACGTCTGTAGCCGCTGCTCCAAGATGAAACATAGTGCCAAAGATGTTTCTGGTGTCAATTTTTTTAGCCCAAAGGAAGGTTCCAATTAATGGGGGACCCATCCCCACAGGTGGCTGGTTATTAATGTTAATCCACTATAAAAACAGGAAAAATTAGCCCGCATCCAACTTTGGGAGCACATATCTCAAAAAACCCAAAAAGTGCGAGACTAAACACCTCAATTTTTTTCACCTTTAATGCCTGAAAAGGAGACAGTTAAGATGAATTTGGCACTGGTCTGGTTTAAAAATTAAAATCAGCCTGAATTTGTTAAAATATTTTTTTCCGTTATACACAGATTTCTTTTCACTGCACGTATAGCCAACATGATCACCAGGTGACACTTTCACATTTTAAAAATTTGTGTATCCCAGTATCAGATACAATCATAACTTCTTTGGCACATTGAAGCAGTTATCCACAATATTCCTTCAAAAATGGGTATTTTTCCTCAAAAATGCTCAGTTTGGTACCTGACTTGTCCACTTCCAGATGGCGCTGTAGCCATATCAATAAAAATTGTGGGCTGAAACTCTGGTATTTTCTGTTACACAAATATGAGCACCATTTTGCCAAATTTCATGCAATTCTGAGATGTCAACTCCACTAAGTATCTCAAAAGTGCCATTCTCTCAGAATATGGCTCATAATATTTGGCCAAATTCTACAACTCAGTTGTGGATATCTTTAAGGAGAATTTCCACTTGTCAAAATGACATTATGGATATCTTGGCTTGGAATTCTCACTAGTCAAAAAGCAATTGTTGATATCGACAATTGTTATCACAGCGACTGATTAAATGTTAAAATGGTTTGCTATATGCCCTAATTGCTGTTGAGTCTGTGCTTGAGCAACAAGCCCTAAGTGGGGCTGAATTTGTGTGAGAAGTGCAAGCTTTTAACGTTTGAAAAATGTTTCTACGACTACTGAAAATTCAGGTCCTCAGCTGACCATTCAAGAGTCAACAAGACCAGAACAGATGGAGCCCAGAACTTTCACCACCTTTTCCAACATTTCCAACTTCACCACAGGCAATGGCACAGATTCCCTGCAGTCCGAGGGCCCTTTACTGACAGCGGAGGTGGTGATCATTGTCCTGCTTGCAGTGTCCCTCAGTCTCGTAACGATTACTGGGAATATACTGGTCCTGCTTTCAATCATAATCAACAGGAACCTCCAGACCATAAACAACTACTTCCTCTTAAGCCTGGCATGTGCAGACCTGACCATTGGGATCAGCACCATGAACCTGTTCACAGTCTACATTGTGTTTGGATATTGGCCATTAGGCCCAGCACTCTGCGACCTTTGGCTGATCCTGGACTATGTGATCAGCTGTGCCTCTGCCTTGCATCTACTTATCATCAGCTTTGACCGTTACTTCTGTGTCACCATGCCACTCAGCTACCCCGCTAAAAGGACCACAATGGTGGCATGTATGATGATTGCAGCAGCCTGGATTATTGCCTTCATCCTGTGGGCCCCAGCCATCCTGTTGTGGCAGGTTATTGTAGGTGAGCGCACTGTGCCAAAGGGTGAGTGCTACGTCCAGTTCCTGTCTAATCCAACCATCATTTTTCTCACCACCATTGCTTCATTCTACCTGCCTGTTGCCATCATGATCTTACTGTATTGGCAGATCTCCAGGGCCAGTAAGAGCCGTGTGAAGAAGAACCAAGACCCAAAACAGGACAACCCTTCCAACAGTGAAGCAGGAAACCACATCACAATGCCCTGTGATGACGAAAAGGTGAAAACCCATCATGCAGAGAGGAACCAGAATGGCGGAACAGATGGAGTCAGGGAGGAGGAGCCCAGTCGGCGAGTACAAACTGAGAGAAATGAAATTGCTGAGGCCCCTGCAGGTCATGAAGGAAACCCCACAGGCTATGGCCTAAATGCTAAAATAGAAAAGCAACTACCCACAAAGAAGGCATCGGCATCACGTGAGAAAAAGGTTACACGCACGGTAATGGCTATTCTTGTTGCCTTTGTGGTCACGTGGTCGCCCTACTGCATCATGGTGCTCATCAGCACCTTTTGTTCCACCTGCATTCCCTCCAGCGTATGGACTCTCGGTTACTGGTTCCTCTACATCAACAGCACCATCAATCCAGCCTGCTATGCTCTCTGCAACAACTCCTTCAAGAAGACCTTCATACAACTCCTGCTCTGCCAGCACAAGGACATTCGCTTGAGCAGATAAAGAGGTTTGATTATTTCAATTTTGTTTCTGCAGGTGCTTTTCGCTGTCTTTTCTTTGCATATTCTCCTACATCAGTTTAAACAGCAGCAGGTAGAAGCTCAGGAAGTAGAACTACAGAAAGACAACCAATAGATGTCATGTCAAATGGCGCACTTTTCGATGCCAGTGAACTTCATTAGAATTCAAGTACATTCACCACAGAATTGAGACTCAAAGAGAGCTCACTGCAATTCAAGAGATCAGACAGGGCATCTTTTTGTAATTAACAACCCCAGTTCCAAAAAAGTTGGGATGCTGTGTTAAAAGTAAATTGAAACAGAATGATTTGCAAATCTCATAAACTGACATTTTATTCACAATCATGGGAATCAGTTTGTTTTTAAAAGTGGTGGGGACAATAACTATCAGCATGAGTGCGTTTTGAGAAGTGGTGGGGACGAGGACATTAATGTTTTCACTTCTGGCGAAATGGTACCATAACATGCATCTGCGTATTTCATGTTTTAAGTCAATAGTCGAGTTTCCATCTCATATCACGCAAATTTTTTGGCAAATTTTAGACAATTCGCTTCAAAGAAAATGCGAAAGACCTGCGTTTCCAACAACCGGCTTGGGGCAAATAAACTCCAATGTATTAAGCTAGTTTTTTTCCCATAAGATAGGTTACAAGTGATTTATCGCTATGTACCATATACAACAGTTGAAAAAGAGGAGAACGCAATTTGATCCAAAAAAAAGTTCACATCAAAAAGTGCGATGGAAACCGGACTACTGTCATGTACTGAATGAGAAGATAAACCTAGTTTTTTTGTTTTTTTTTTTTGACCACGGGGAATTCGATCCCAGGATTGATACTTGGAAATTTCATTTGAAACTGTGGAATTCAGCCCGATGTTACGATCTTGCTTCTTTCTCCATCAGCCTCTATATCCCAAGGCGGCAAGCTCGAGGATTTAGCCAGAAGTTGACGCATGCGCACTTAGCATCATTTTAAAAACCAAGAGGAGGAGGGAAAATAGACCTGAGATATTACATTCTATTCTTCTTGTCTTGCTTGCCGTTTTCTCCACAAAGTTTGAAGCAAAAATGAATGCTAATCGCCGAGCATTAAAGGTATCGAGAAATGTTTGTTCTGATGAAGACAGAACACAAATAGTCTAGCTGGCTAATTGGTTAGCTCCCGAATTAGCAGGCCATTTCAGGAACTAGACCAAGATTTTAACAGCAAGAATAGCTGGCTAATTTGACATCGGGCTAATTTCAAAACCGCAAAATAGCGCACTAGTTAAAATTTTGGTCTGACGAGAACATTTGTGGGGATCCCCTGCCCTGGTGACTCAGCTCTTTCTTGCTCTCCTCACAGTTACTTTGTTGCTGAAATTCTAGTCTGTACCTTTACTCTGGTCTGTCCGGGTCTATGAGACTGTGTAATTCTGGCTGAAGTTGTTATGATGTTGTGATATACACGCAGCCTGCCCTGTTTCTATGCAGGCACATTTAGTGGCCGTTTGCGGTCTCTCATATGAAATGATGTGCATGACGATTTTTTTTTTCATTGAATTAAAAAAAAAAAACAAAAAACACTGCGAGATAAAAGTGGCGGGGACAAAATGACAAGGAGTGGTGGGGACACGTCCCCACTGTCACCCCCCCAAACTGATGCCTATGTTCACAATAGACCGTAAACAACATATAAGATGTTGAAAATGAGACTTTTTACCATTTCCTGAAATATATTAGTTCATTTTGAGATTGATGTCAGCAACACATCTCAAAAAAAGTTGATAGGGCCATATTTACCATTGTATTGTATCCTCTCCTCTTTTAACTACAGTCTGTAAAAGTTAAGACGTTCCGAATGTTTTCTATGAGTTAAAATGGTCTTGACTACTGGAAAGCCAGTTCAGCACTCAACTCTTATACTACAAAGCTATACTGTTGTAATAGATGCAGTATTTGGTTTGGCATTGTTTTGCTGAAATATGCAAGGCCTTCAAGATGTTGTCAGCAGTAGCGGCTCTAGACCCGGGAATGGCGGGGAGCAGACACGTCCCTTTTTGACAATTAGTCCTGGGTAGTTCGCAATCATTTTCCTTTGCTGACGCTTTTTCCAATTATCGTACTTGGCAACTTAAGACACGTTCTGTCCATATGCAATGAAACTGCGATGAAATCATGGGCTTAATTCAGCTCAGTGGCAGAACCTGAACTGAGAATTGCGACAAAACATCCGTTTAAAACAGTCGTTAGTCCTTACCTGTTCTCAGTCATTTTCATGAGTAACCGAAGTGTTCACTCCGTGAGCATTCCACAGTTAACAGCTGCTGCTTGTTCTCCCCGATTACGTAAGAAGACAATCATTCATCTGGACGCTTATTTGCTGTATTTAAATCAACGTTAGTCAAACTTGCATACCTGTCGCCTCTCACGCAAACAGCTTGAGCAGCACGCTGCCTATTTAACTGCCAAGTGCCACTTTTTTATCAACCCACACAATACCGAGAGTGAAAGGCGATATTTCACTGGAACACGGACCTGATAAAGCAACGCGAAGCACTGGCCTATTAATAAGTACATTTTTTTACTGTACTGAATTTCGCCCATGATTTCATCACTGTTCGATCACATATGGAGAGACCGTGTCTTAAGTTGCCAAGTACGATAATTGGAAAACGCTTCAGTAAAGGAAAATGATTGCAAACTACCCAGGACTAATTGTCATAAAGGGACGTGTCTGCGCCCCGCCATTCCCGGGTCTAGAGCCGCTCATGGTTATGGTTTTTGGTCATGCTCATGTTCTTGTTCTGTGTTCATTATTGTCTTTTATTTATTCTTTTTGGTTATTGCAAGGCTCAGTTTTTAGTTCATTCCATTTCTGAGTTCCATTACCCTTGATTCCCCCTGTCTTGTGATCTAGTTGGTTCAGTCCGTCTTCCCACTCACTGACTTCGGGTGATTTAAATGAATTCCGGTGTTGAAAATATTCCTTCGTTTCTCGTTTTCTTCCTTCACCCATCTGTTCTGATTACTAACACGACTAATATCTGTATTTTGTATTATAGTCTACTAACACAACTAATCCATGTATATATATAAGATTAGTAACTTACTAATGAGTACTCAAGTTTAATTTGTAAAGTTGCACCACTACTAATGGACTAATTACCTCTCCGCAATCATCCTGTTCTATTCTCCGCCCCTTGTCTGTCGCTGTCCTCTCCTGAGCTTCAGCGAGAATCTCTCGCACGTGCTTAATCACTCTCCTACTCTTGTTATTCTGTGCACGTAGAACTCCTGGACCGGAGCTGTTTAAATGTCATAGCCTGTTTGTGTGATTCCTGTTCGTATTTGGTCTCTCTCCAATTTTCGTGGTTAGGGCTTCCCTCGTGCGATTCTCCCGATGTAATTAGCTCCATTCCCTACACCTGTCTCAGTATAGCATGTGACCTTCCCTGAATGTATATTTTAGCAGTCTTTTCACTCACAGCTCTTGTCAGAATGTTGATCAATACTTCTTTCTGTAGAGCGCCTCATATGCCATTGAATATTGTTTCTTGGCTACTGGATAGTCCACCTTGATTCTTGCCATAGCCCTTTTTGTACTGTTTTTATCTTTCTGGATTTTGACTATTTTTGTATGACCACGAGTTCTGTGTTTGGATTCCCTGTGTATGACCATTGGCTTTGTCCCTCGACTACAACTTTTTGCCTATCGATTTTGTACCTCTGCCCATCTGTTTTGCTGGTTCTGATCCCTGCCTGTCTAGTCGATTATTGTTTTTGGATTTCGTATTGTGGCTTGGCAATTCCTGTGTTTTTTGGCTTTGACTCGGACCCCATTAAAGGCATACGTTTTTGGATTTCCCTCTCTCGCGTGTGGTTTCTGAACTGTACGTCAGTCAGGCTGGGAGCATATGTTGATGTAACACCTCTATACTTTTCAGCATTGATAATGGTGTGTGTGTGTGGTGTGTTTTTTTTTTTTTTTTGTGTTTGCTACCCACGCCCAAGGCACTAAAGCAACCTGATACCATCAGAGATGTTGGCTTTTGAACTGTGTGCTGGATTGTCCCTTCCACTTTAGACCGCACAACACGGTGTCTGTGGTTTCCAAAAAGAATGTCAAATTTTGATTCATTTGACCACAGAACGGTTTTCCATTCTGCCTCAGTCCATTCTAAATTAACTTTGGCTCTGAGAAGACAGCGGCGTTTCTGTGATGCCAAGTCTCACGCATTTGGCATAGGTCTTACGCATTTTTTATTTTTTTTTGGCTTGTAAGATGGAAAATCCAGCTGGGACTGTAACTGTGGGGGGTCTATGACGGTTCAGGACAATCAGCAGAACTCTGGCGACGTGAGGGGGGTAACTTTCACAGTTCTCCCTCCCCTGCCCCCCAACCCTGGCCCTGACCATGTGTTTTATGAAACTGGGGTTTAAGCTCATCTGATTACATTTTCTGACACTATAGTAATGACAAACCCTCCTCATATATTCCACATACTACTATGCAATACTTATGGCCTCATAACCAAAATTGGCTTATACCATAATCCAGTTTAAGAGCTTTTCATAACTGCATCATTTTAGTACATATTCATATCATGGTTGGTCTTGTTATTCTCAGGGGAATCCAAGGAGTAGAATGGAGTATATTTCATTCCCATTGAAATTATGGTTCATTCCCTTTTGGAAACTCCTGAAAATTGGTCAGAATCCTTTCTGGTAATCACCCTATTCTTCTCTCTCTCTCTACTATAAATTGTTTTATTACATCCTCCAAATGGTGGAAACCCAAAAACCAGATTTGATCCCCCTTCCAGGTCGTTTATGGCCATGCCGCCTGGATCAAAGATGTGATTTAGCTTAAAGCAAAGACAAACAATCCATTCTGGGAATATAGTAGTCGACTTCCCACATGTGCACCTCTATGCCGTGTGTAGCCAATCTATACAGCCAGGGAAGATGGTATCCGATCTCTCCCTGCATACGTTAGTGCGCGAGTAGCCCTTTATAATTATGGAAGATCGTAATTTGAACTTTCTGCATGCTTGCTCCGTGGGTAGCCTTTTTCGCCAGGTATGACTTCACTCTCATTTTCTAAATTGTTTGTAACTTGTAACTGGTTTAACTTTGAGTTGTTTGATTTAAGCTCTTGCCTACCTGGTGGATAAATTATTGTTATTCCTTTAAACTTGCATGGTCTCTGTGACTTCTAATCCTTTTATTCTTTCTAGCCATGTTACGACTGGTACTTAGGGGGCGATTCCTTATCATTCCAGACTAGCTAGCTGATGTTTATAGGTAGTGATGGGTTTTAAGTTAGATTGTTTGTAGTAAATTATGTAGTACCGGTTCTGGGCATTTGGCATTAAAGGGCACCTTTGGGCTTATAAGCCGATGCCTGGCCAATCCACCTTAAGGAGCCCTTAGGTGAATATAAATCTGGGTTCATGATGTATTTATGCCAAGATGCTACTATCATGGCGATTTCTTCCATCCTCTAGCACTATCACCGAACTAAGATCTGGCAATTGGGCTGGGACCCGGGGCCGTAAATTGAGTAACAGTGGCTTTCACGTGAGAGTCTGGTGGCGTAGCTGCCCCGAGATTCACGCATGTTTCAGTCCTCTATCTATTTTAAATTGGAGTCAGATTTTAAATGTGAGTAACATTGTAATTATTATGCTTAGTTTGCCCTAATCACTGATATGTCTGATGTTTTGTTCAGTTTCTGTGAGTGTTCCAACGTGCACCTTGGATTATTCGCAGCGCGGCATTAGGTTAGATGGTTCCGTGATTTCGGCATAGCCCCATTTTTGAATAAAGAATTACTGAGAATCCTTCAGGTAAGTCTCAGGCCAGGTCCAAGGCATGACGCAGATATGAAAAATTTAATCGACATGTTCCATTGCCTCAGAACAGCGAGAACCCACACGCATAAGCCTTCGCTCCCGGCTCCTCCGTTGTTGGTCGAGCTGCGTGGGTTTTACAGGCTTATTCGCCGTAGTCAGCAATTATTCACTGAATGCTTAATGAGATTCTCATGTGGAATTAAAATCCTTGTGCATTGAAGTTTCCGATTCACTTAAAGGTGCACCTCATCACAAGTAGCATGGAAAGCGATTATGACTCCGGACTTCTCTTTACTCAGGGATTTGAAACAATGCATGTGTTTCATGATTGTTTAAATTGTTTTAATGAAATAAGACCATTTGAAACATTTTAATGCAGTTCCATTGCTTTTAATCCCTCAGTAAAGACAAGCCTGAGAATTCCCGAGTCATAATCCATTTCCGTGTCATTAGTGGGGAAATCCACCGTAATGCACGAGAAGCTGGTTAACTCGATGCACAATGACATAAATTCCGCGAATGAATTTCTTCAGCGAACTTTGATTGAATAATTGCAGACTACGGCATAGAAACGTGAATGCCACTGAGAGGAGAGACTCACGCCTAAGGCGAAAGCCTTGGCATCTCTGGCATTTTTGAATTGTGCTCACAAATCTCTTCTTCTTTGCCTGATACAGCTTTAGCTTGCATTTTTAGTTTGCACGGTGAACTGTGTTCACAGACAATGATTGCTGAAAGTGTTCTTGCACCCAGGCCCATGTATTCCAGTGTAGAATTATGCCTGTTTTAAATCCAGTGCCACCTGAGGGCCCGAAGATCACAAGCATCCAGTATTGACCTTCGGACTTGTCCCTTGCGCAGAGATTTATCCAGATTTGATAAATCTTTTGATAATATTATGTACTGTAGATTTAAAGTCTAACAATATTATATTGCGGAACATTTTTCTTTTTTTTAATAAAAAAAATTTGGCATCTCCAATCCCACCCGAATCTGGAATGCCCAATTGGTGAACTATGTACAAAGCTTGCTCGTATGCGACCCCTTGCTGCCAACTCAGGATAGTGAAGACAGTTCACGGCTCTCCTCCGAAGCACGTGCCCGTCAGCCACTGATTCTTATACACTCATTGGTTGAATCCTCGTAAGTTCAGAACGAGGGCGGAGGATACCCGGACATGAACAAACCCAGAGTTTTCCTGACGAGCGCCCATCTGGCCAGCAGGAGGCGCTGGAGCAATGAACAAAGCTACAATTGTGTCCCCATACCCCGCAGTCCCTTCCCAATTTAGAACCCTGTAGCGCGATGGCCAATTGTGCGCTACTCTGAAAAAGCTGCCAGTGGGTACGCCGGGGCTAAACCCGCGACGTGATAGTCACCTCTGCACTGCAGCGCAGTGCCTTAACCGAGTGAGCTATCCGGCAGCTCGAGGAACATTTTTCTGAAATAATTCCACAATTTTTACACACAGTTATTCACAGATTGGTGAATCCCTGTCCATCTTCAGTTCTGACTGACTCTGCCTCTCTAAAATGTTCTTTTTATACCCAGTCATGTCACTGACCCGTTGCCAATTAATCTAATTTGTAGCAAAATGCTCCTCCAGCTGTTTATTAGTACCACTTACTTTTCTAGTGTTTTGTTGCCCCTGTCCCAACTTTTATGAGATGTGTTGCCGCCATCAAATTGAAAATTAGCTAATATTTTTCATGAAATGGTTAAATGTCTGACTTTCAACATCAGGTATGTTGTCTATGTTTTATTGTGAATAAAATGTGGGTTTAAAAGATTTGCAAATCATTGAATTCTGTTTTTATTTACAATTTACACAGTATCCCAACGTTTTTGGAATCGGGGTTGTATATTTTCATCTGATATTAATTATGTATTACTGAATGTTCAGTGCCATACAAAAGTTTGCAGTAACTTAGAATTGTTGATGCTTAAAAAAATGAATATTTTTTTAATGAAAAAAGCAAGCATGGAATACTCAGATCCCCCGGCAATGGGATGGATGATATCCGGGTTGGAAAAAGAATGTTGTGAAGGGACAGACAGACAGACAGACAATTGGACAGATTGAAGTTTGAGTAGACCCATCCACGAAATAAGGAGTATCCATATATTAGTTTTTGGAGACAAATATTTAGGGGTTTGGGAGTTCTGGCCCAGAAATGTAGCAGATGGACGGACAGACGGACAACACTCGTTCCAATTCACCCACCCACGTAATGGCAAGGGATATTAAGCCAAGTCCTAATTATTATAAAACTTGCGTTTCTAACAGTAATTGTAATCTAGTTTTTTTTTTTTAATTCAGATTTTACAGATAAGTACAAGCCCCAATTTTTCGCAGCAATTCCACCGGTGTACAAATAACAAACGCCATCAATAATGCATCGTCCCACTCTTTAAGATACTTTCATAAATCCTGAGGACAAAAACAACATTTATAGAGATAAAAATGAACATTGAGCTTCAATATTTATTGCATGGTAGTAGTCCACTCGCATGACTTGAAGATTCAGTTTGTTTCCCCCATCTCTAATCAGGATTATTTTTTTATTCTTCTTAGTAATAATACTACAGACTGCGCATAAAGGGCAAAACTGCACTGAAGGGGCTAGAGGGGGCAACACCCCGCAAAAAGAGGGCAACACACTGACGAGTACAAACAGCACACAGGGTTACACACTACACAGAGAGAGTTATACACTGCATACAGAGGGCTACAATCTCCAGGTAGAGGCTCACGCACTGTGCAGAAAGGGCTATACACTACACACAGAGGGCTACACACTGCACACATGATGAAAAAGATTCACAGCAGACTGCTGCGTCCCATTTATCATGTTACTGTGTAGTTAGCATGTTTCAAGAGCTATTCGTATAATTCGTGAAGAGTTTTTATGCAAAAATATACATTTTACAAAACTGAATTAAGTGTTTGCTTTAAGACAGTGTGATATTTTCGATGTGAGTGCATTTGCATCGTGCATGTAAAGTTTTGACCAAAAAAAAGCCAGTTTCGGAAATTTCATCTCCACATTGGTTAAAAAACTGTGTACGGCAACCTTTTCCTGCCTCCAATGGCTCAACTGTGTAATTCACACCCACAAATAAAACAGCGTTCTGTCATGTAGAGTGTTCTAGTTGCTGGTTTTTTTCATATCAACAGCATGTACTCCGTTGTTAAACCCCTAACAGAATCATCTTGAGTTTTTAAACTCCTGAAGCCTTGCAAAAGTTACCCTGCAGGAACCAAAACACACAAAGGGAGGATATCATGGTGGAGAAAAAGTTACATTTATTCTACAGAATCCTGGAGATTTTTTAAACTCAAAACTAATTTTACTTTGTATTTCATCACTGATTTTAGCGACCAGAAAAAATGAAATAAAGTCTGAGCATTAAAATCAGAAAAGACAGGTTTATGATGTCATCAGCAGCTGAAGAGGAGCTGCTCACTCTTCATCCCTCTTGTCTCTAATACATGAGAGGCCTTCATGACAGCTGCAGACTCACCTACAGGAAAGCAGAGCTAATTGGGAATTAGCCCAGCTGCAGCTGGTTGCCTTTGTCAAGATTTCGTCAGCGATTGAAATGTGGGGAGCTTCATAAAGGCAGCCAATGAGTGCTCACTTGACCCCCCCCATAAACGGCACCCCCACGTGACAAGCATCATTCCACACGCATACACGCACACAGATGCACACAGTTACATCATTACCCAGGTGGACAAAGATCTAGCAGAACTGTCTCATCCAGGTACATACACACACAAACACACACACGCACGCATGCGCACACACTCATGGACAAACACAAAGGCACATGTAACTACACGCAAGTATCATTTCCCAAGTTGATTAAAACCTGCCCTGATTTTTACATCCAGACACACATTACATATTGTACTCATACCAATGCACACGCACGCACGCACGCACACAAGCAAGTGCACGCGCACATACAGTACATATGCATTCATACTGGCACATGTATGCAGACCCAGACCCAGCACAAAAGCAGGCACACACGTATACACCCAACCACAGTCATAAGCTGGGTTTCCGTCATCTAGTAATTACCGGACTTTGACTGGTAAAATCTGCCGAAGTCCGGTAATTTTTAGCCCCTCCGGTCAAAATGTCCGGTGAAAATATCCGCTCTGAGCATTATTTGAATGTTATTACAACAGTCAATTTCCACGTCATTTTATTATCAAAAAAAAAAAAAAAAAACCTAATCTTATTTTTTATGAATGTGACGGCCAGGCCTATATGTGGAACAAAACTTTTTTCACGCGGAACTAAACTAGTCGCATTTGTTTCATTTACTCTGACAATACAGTCGGCAAAAAAAGGAACGCCCACAGAAGTAGAGCCGAGGAGGGAAACAAACAGTTCTCAGCCATTAGCCATATTGCCGAAGAGTTGCTGGGTGCTGTTTTCCCCCTCGGCTCTAACCAGGGACCTGTACCATAAAGCTGGATTAATATACCCGGGGTTTTATGAGGGTACATTTGTGTCTTTATTATTCAATCAAAAAAAAAGTTGCATCAACCAAAAAACATATTTTCAATTAAAAAAAAAATACCTTGATTGCAAAAATAAAATTGAAAAAAAAAATCACTTCAATCAAAAAATGTGTTTTCAATCAAAGAAAAAAAGTGTTCAAATGATTTTTTTTGGGTCTCAATTTTATTTTTGCATTCAAACACTTTTTTCTTTGAAGTGAAAAAAGTTTTGAAGTCATTATTTTTTCAATTGAAGTGAAAAAAAGTTTTGAAGTTGGTTTCTCTCGCAGTAGACGAACGCTTCCCCATTGGTCAGACATGTTTGAGTGACGTGTCTACACCAATGACGTTTGAAATAGGAATCTCTTTCTGGAAAGAGGAAGTCGCCATTTGCAATGTACAGTTATGCAATGAAAACGTCCTTTCGATATGCACAAACTTTGCTAACAACGGCGGCTGATTGAAAAGCGCACAACTGTTAATTGTAATTACTGATGCATTACTGATTTTTGAATGTAGCCTCAAGTGTGTCCATTCGTAGTTTAAACTCCAAACCCGTGGGCGACATATAGAGCCCACTTGAATGTGAGGTCTCCAACCGCGGTAATTAGGAAGCCTCAAAATGACCGCGGTGTTAGCGCTCAGGCCTCCCACCGAGAGCAGCTTCTCTCGGAAAGTCCCTTTGAAATTCGTCGCTGAGCATCACATATGTCTGTAGTGGTTTGATATGAATTGAAATGTAATTTGCACCAAATAAAGCACCAAATATACTCAGCTACAAAAGCTCCTGTGACGCCACTTTTCACGAGTTGTTCAGAGGATAAAAATGTCTGGTGTTCAAATTTTTTATGAAATATAAAAATAAGTCACAAACACACCCACTGCAGAAAAGCATGCCTTGAATATTAAAGGTGACTTTTATGCAAACATCATGCATTTGATGACCTGAGCTCGGGTATAAAAGCACGTGTGTTGCATGGATTCAATATGCATTGTTCCTGCTAGTGTTGACAACTGCCACACTTGAACCACACAACTGTGAAATTGGTTCCGACCGGCATCAGTCACTGCCAGAACCATCCCAAAACTTTGGAAAATATTGGCACAGACTGTATATTGCTGCCTCAGACGAGATAAGCTGGAGCCAGGGCTGATAGAGGGGACTGGTGCTCTCCTCCCTGACGAGATGTATGTGCGCACGCCAGGACAGCGTGACGTGGGTTGCGTGAGATGACGAGGGCTCTCCAGATTACCTCAGGATATGTAAATCAGCACGGGGGGAGGAGGACGTCATGGAGTGCCCCTTCAAAAACCAGAGAGAGACTAACTGTATCATCCTCGATTTTGCTGAGTTAGACTCTGTGTATGGGGATCCTTTTTTCTGCGGAAAAAATTAAACGAACTTTGGCTTGGATATTAACTTCTCTGCCTCCGACTGATTTTTTTCCTCTGAGTCATCTGAGTTTCTTATTGTGAAGGTAATACCTGTAATAATAAATCAAAATTCCTACAACAAAGTTTCCTGGAAAATATTGCAAAAGGTAATGCTTTTTTTAGTCATATCTGTAAGGCCATGGCTCTAGCACTCTAAATCACCGGCCTATTAAGACCCTGCCTTTATTCCACAGTCCACAGTGATCACCTGCATCTGTTACTTGCTGTATCATTGCCATAGCCTTGCCTATATAATAGGGAGCCTCACTCTCATTCGGTGTGAACACTCATAAGCCTCCCGAGCTTGCTGTTCAGCTGTAGTTTTGTATGGACTTAGGGCCCGTACACACGAGAAGAATTCATTGAAAAGCGCAAAAATATTTTATCGTTTTGGCCTTGCGTCCACATGAAGATGGCAGAAACGCAGCCCAAAAACAGTATTTTTTGAAAATGGTTTTCAAAGTGAGAAAATCTGAAAACGCCACCCCATTGTTTTTTTGAGGACAATAAAAAACAGGTTTTTTGAAAACTATGAGGTGATAGCCCCCATCACAGCGGCTAAGCCTGTGTGTGGCGCTGTATGACGCTCTACGGAAATAGACCAGAAACGGAGAAGAAGGCGGCGAGCGTGTGACTTCTTCTCAGTTTTCGGTCTATATTTGTAGGAACACTACAGTGCTATATAGCACCACACACTGGCCTGGAAAATTTACTACAGTGTCTTGGGTCATTTTAGGCTTCTCCATGCATGTGGACGCAGATATTTTTTGAAACGATGCCAAGTGGACGGGAGATTTTTTAGAAACGACCAAAAAAAGACTGTTTTTGAAAAGAGGCCTAATATCCTGAGTATTCGCGTGTATAGTGTAAACCTAAACTCTAGTGCTGCACCTATTTATGTTCAGCATAGCATTTTTGTAATTAGGAACCTCGCTTCCTGTTTTTATCCCCCCGGCCTGTAATGTGGGGGGATATAGCGATAGCCATGTCTGTCCGTCCGTCCGTTTGTCCATAATCATTTCGTTCCCGGAGCATAACTCAAAAATCTTTCAATATTTCATCACGAAATTTGGTGTGTAGATCTGATATGCCATGTAGATGTGCCTTATGGTATTTAGGAATTTCTTGAGCCATTAATCCATGAATGTGGAGGGCCGGGGGGATACGCCATTGCCAGATGGCTCTTGTTTTATATTGCAATACGGAAGCGCTGTTACTATTGTCTCAGTACAGCGCATTATTAGTATTAGTCTTTCAGGAAGCATGTTTCCTTGTTTTTTTGTATTTTGCCTTTGCTGTCTACCTGCATTGTTCTGAAGGCATAATAAATCCTGATCCATCTTCGAACCTGAATTCAGTTCCACGATTCCTGTTTTTGAGTGCACTCTCAATGGTGTTCAGAAAAAGCACTTAAAATATCAAAATCCTAATTTTCAAATAATATTGATTAAAATGTCTCTGATCATATTCTGACCATAAGAAGAAGTGTGGCTTTTTAAGAATGAATATTAGAATAATTTGGTTTTGCCAGATTCCAAGACCGGGGCCCAGAACACAAGGGCCCTCGCCCCTGTCTGCCACCCGATCTGCCGTGCACCCGTCCGCTACTCCTCTCCTCGCTGGTGGTGGGCCCACGAGGAGGCAGCTCGCTCCGGCCTCTTCGAGCTGAGCCCAGCCGGGTCCCGGGGAAAACCCGGCCACCAGGCGCTCGCCTGGGAGCTCCCCTCCCAGGCCTGGCTCCAGGAGGGGGCCCTGGTGTCTCTAATCTGGGCAAGGTTCGTATTTCCTTAAGGTAGCTCTTCATAGGAGTCTAGGGACTCGCTTTTCGTCTGACCCCTCACCTGGAACCAATTTGCCATGGGAGACCCTACCAGAAGCTAAGCTCCAGACAACACCGCTCACAAGATCCCAGGGGCACGCAAACTCCTCCACCGCGATAAGGTGGCGAATCACTGAGGATTGTCCCCTTCAGGTGCGGGGTCAGATGTTACACCAAGTGGAGGAGTTCAAGTATCTCAGGATTTTGTTGACAAGTGATGGTAGGACGGAGCGTGAGATTGACAGACGGATTGCTGCAGCTTCTGCAGTGAAGCGGATGTTGTGCCAGACCGTTGTGGTGAAGAAGGAGCTGAGCATAAAAGCGAAGCGCTCGATTTACTGGTCGATCTACATTCCAACCCTCACCTATGGTCACAAGCTTTGGGTAGTGACCGAAAGAATAAGATCACGAATACAAGCAGGCGAAATGAGCTTTAATCCGCAGGGTGGCTGGGCTGACCCTTTGAGATAGGGTGAGGAGCTCAGGCATCCGGGAGTGGCTCAGAGTAGGACCGCTGGTCCTCCCCGTCGAGAGGAGTCAGTTCAGTTGGTTCGAGTATCCAGTTCAGATGCCTCCTGGACCCTCTCTTTAGAGGTTTTCCAGCCATGTCCAGCTGGGAGGAGACTCCGAGGCAGACCCAGAACACGCTGGAGGGATTATATCTCCCGGCTGGCCTGGGAACAGCTTGAGGTCCCCCAGGTAGAGTTGGAGGAAGTGGCTGGGGAGGGGGGCGCCTGGGCCTCTCTATTCAGTCTGTTACCCCTGCAACCCGGCCTCGGATAAGCGGAAGAAAATGGATGGATGGATAGATGGATGGACAATTTGGTGTTGGGTTTAAGTCTCTATGTGAAGTTGCCTTGTAGCTATTAAGGAAATTATTTTTATTGAGGAATTTATTTTAACCAGACACATTAATGTTTCATTCGATATTTATTAGAATGCCACAAAGTAAAGTCTTACAAAGATATGTGCGCAGGAAAAGGGGTCACTTGGGTCATTTTATGAAAATTGAGATTTTCCAACAAAATCAAAGAGTGATCCAGGTTTTTCCATATGACCCTGTTAATCTCAGAATGGAAAAAATCCCAAGTGACTGTTGTGGATTCTTGTCTAGATGTTTACATATTTTTCAGGTTGCCTTGTTTGTGTATAATTGGAGAGAGAGACAGAATCTTCAGAAGCCATCTTTATTCCCACAGTGAGCAGTCCCTGGCCAGGCAGTGCCAATTCGACATTCTTTATAGAGGAATATTTATGGGAAAAACTCAACCAACTTTGCTCCAATCATCTTATGATTAACCATCTTAACCATCTTATCTTTAACTTTTTTACTCTACAACTTTGTTTTGTTAAACCATGGTGGAAAATTTTAGAATAGGATTTAAAAAAATAAAAGGTATATTTACTAAAATGGACTGGAAAATCACACTTTATGAGTGGAAAAACCCTTTCAGATTAATCGGATACAAGCAGATACATAAATGATTCAATTATCTTTTCAGTAACAACTAATGATTTTACTGAACAAATATTGATCAAAGCCGCAGAAATCAAATACATCATCTAATTAGGTTTTCAGATCAACTAAACAAAAGCCTGCTTGCTAATCAAAGCTACAGAAGCCCGCAGCTTATGTGTGTGTGAGCTGCTCATGCATGTGTGAACTGAATTGCTTGTAAATGTGTGTGTCTGTGTGCGTGTGTGTGCATGTGTGCGTGTGCTGCCTGTGTATGTGTGTATGCACATGTGTCTGTGTGCACTGCTCATGTGTGTGTGAACCGCTTGTATATGTGTGCGTGCGTTTTATGTGTCTGTGTGTTTGCACTGCTCACCCCCTCCCAATGCATATGTGAACTACATGTGTGTGTGTGTGTGTGTTACTGCTGCCTACATAATATGGTTATTGATTATGATTATTGATTATGGTTATTCAACATGGCAATTGATCTACAGATGAATATGATGAGAAATATTGAAATATAATCCTCAAAATGACCCCTTTTCCAAGTCCTGCACACATATGTTCCTCATTAAGCATTAATATTAGACTTATCTTGTTTTTGATTTGAGTCCCTGCATCAAGTTGGCTGGTAGCTACAGAAAGAAAAATATATTTCTTATTCATTTTAAGATTTTAATTTACATGAGATATTTAATAAATAGCTATAAAAGCACATTCTGATGACAAAAAGTAAAAGTATATATTGGAATAATTTAGTATTTGTGTTCTACCCATGGGAAAAGTTGCCTGGTAGGTATATTGTTTTTGCATTCATATTCAGCTGTTAATTTTTTTTAAATATTTTCAAAAACACGCAAGTGTACATCACGAGGCGACGACCACTTTTGGAATTTATGGACCATCCCTAACCACTGCAGCCAGCGCTGAATTATTATTTGATAGCCGACCGTCGGAGTACAGATTCTGTGTAAGATTGCGAAATCAAGCCGGACATTGCACCGTGAATGTCCGTCAAATATCCAACGTAAAACGAACTTCAACGCATAATTATTTTTGGATTTATGGTTTTGAGTCCGAAAAAATTAGCCTACCCCCGACGAGCCGTTTTGATCATTCTCTTGTGTTCCCTGCGCAGCAATTCTTAAGGCAAATTGCGTGATTGAACTCAGGCTCGGTGCTTTCCTGAATACTTTACACCTGACGCAAAAGTTTCTAAAGTCCCCGAGGGGAGTCCCTGAGGGAGTACGACTTTGGTACAATCGTGTTGAGAGGGGCTGCCCATCCCGTTTTACTACCCCTTCTCTTAGCCAGCCTCTCCTTGTCTCTGCCCTGCACTCGCTGTTGAGTGTTCTCCATGTCTCTCACTCGCGCATTTTCCTTCCAGACAGCAGTGTTGCTTGCATTCAACGCCGCTTTGCTCCCTAAGCTTCCCACAAGACCGGCAGCGAGGTGCCTGTGACTAACTGAAGGCTGCGCACGCTAGCCTACCTAACAGAGGGTACTATTGGGAGAACCGCTACGAATCCGCTCGAACAGGTAATTAAATGAATAAAATAATTTATTAATTTCATAATTTTAAATAAAAAACCGCTCGAACAGGAAACTAAAATGTAAAACTGCAGCGGAAATACTCTGATTGTTCAGACTTGGCACAATGTGGAAACGAAGATCCATAAAATACAGTGCGGCGTACCAATGGGAACTTTTGTGAAGCTGAATTTGTACCAACAGATACGCTAAGCCAGCGAATTTGCGAGTTTTTGGAGTCCTGGTGGCTAAATAGTTTTAGTAAACTAACTTTAAAGTTCTTTTATGCTTCCTAAATTCCAAAAAAAAAAAAAGGAACAATCTGTAACAGTGATTAATTTCTAAGTTCCCGTTATTTGCAATAAGTTGAGAGCAGCATGAAAAAAAACTTTTTTTTTTTTTTTTTAATTTCACCTTTGCAACTGGAGCCTTATGATTTTTGGAAATATTCGCAAATTCTGAATGTGATGCCTGCAACTGATTCCAAAATATGGGACTGATGGCTATGTTGCTCAACGAGCCAACAACTGAGAAGAACTTGTCAGAGATGTAATGCTTTAAGTGAATCTGGCCGCCAGTTTCAGAGGAGATGAATCCGAAATATTACCCCATTATAAGTCAACTGAGGAAATTTAATTAGAAAAAAATTCAGAAAAAAAATAAATAAATAAAATGTTGCAAAACTGCGAATGGTCCTGGTAGACATTGTCCCAAGGAAGCTCGAACTGATGACGATCACGATTTTGATGCCAGACGCCATCTGATCACAATAGCTCACAGCCTATCGGACCGGTGAGCTAAAAAGATGGGATATAAGGCCACGGAAAGACCGGAAAAGTTGTGGAATCGTCAGAAAAACACCTGTTTTTAGCTCACTGTGAGCTATTGTTATCAGGTGGTGTCAGGAGTCGTTATCATGATTGTCATCATCATCCATTTGCAAAGTCTTTAAAAATCTTCTAGTCTGAACCTACATGACAAATTCACTTGAAATTTGGTGTGGAGTTTCCTTGGAACAATGTCTGCCAAGTGTTTTCAGAGTTTTGAAAAATGTAATTTTTTTTTATTCTTAACTTTTATACTCTAATTAAATTTTTCCCATTTACTTATAATGGCAAAAATCTTCAGCAATCATGTCCTTCGAAACTGGTGGTGAGGTTCAATGTATTTATTTTAGTATGCTGCATTCATACACCATTGAATCTGTGAGATGCTTTACTCAGAAATGCTGAAAAATGGGCACAGTTATCAGGTTGGTGAGTGACAGGGCCATTGGGCCCATTTTTATTGAACATTACAAAGGTAAACAGGTGAATGGGAAATAGTTGATTTGATTATGATTGGGTTTAAAATGAGCGGTCACAAAATGCACTGTCATTTAACAGTGAGATGGTTTGAGGTTTGTCACTTTTCTAAAAGCAAACATTAACCAGAACCACCACTGACTTCTCTGGACTCGACCTCATCTGAAAAAGATTGTAGGGGAAGAAGGAAAGAGTGCTGTGATATGTGGAGTCCAACTTTCAAATTGTTTCTGGAAATAATGTATGTCTTGTTCTCAGGGCTAAAGAGGAGAGAGACCATCCAAACTATTATTAGGGACAAGTTCCAAAGCCACTGTCTGTGATGGTCTGGGACTGAAATGCTGCACTTGCTATGGGCAGCTGTTCGCAAAATTGACACTGAAGGGTACAGATGCATTCTTAAGAACCCAGAAACAACAAGGAAGATTTGTTAGACTGACAAGTGCATGCCCTCGCAGATGAGGGAAATACTGCATTAAAATTGAGAAAGACCAGAGATTTTCGGCACATAATGTTTGGTTCACGGCTCTGGTTTGATCCCTGATTCACCATTGCATCCTTTGTCTTATGAGCTAGAATAAAATGAAGCCTAGTACTGTATATCCAAGACCAAAAAGATATTAACAGCAGTGATTTGATTTGTACAAAACATATATAATTTGTGTGCAATTGATTATGTATCATTAATTGATTAACTTTGATTGATTTCCAGAGAATCAAACTGAAATGAATAAAATTGGAATTACAGAAACGCATAATTTTGCCACTGTGCAAGTACTCATAAACATCCTGGTCTGCACGAGTGTCTGTAACAAAACACTGATGCTAAACTGTTCCTGGGGTGCCTTTCTAGGTCCTGCTGAAGTCCCTGAAGAACAGTGGAACCCTGCAGATGGTCTTGACCTTGGAAGTCTCACCATAGTCAGAACGGGTTACCTGTTCAGCTTCTAGGTGTGTGTACATACACTCCATGAATAGAGCAGAGAGTTAAATGGCCACGCTCACTGTGCTCACCCTTAGTGTGAATGCTTCTGTTTGTGAGAAATCAGCCTATGGTGTGGCTGAATGGGTGGGTACTAAAAACAACCTCTTTGAGAAGTTTAATTTGTGTAAGACAAACAAGCCCTTAGTGCGGCTTAATTTGTCTGTGAGAAGAGAGCCCTTTATGGCAAGCCATTTCAACATTTAATCAGTTGAGCTGACTACTAGCGATTTAGTTTTCACTACCAGTAAAGGACATTATATTTTGACATATCAAAATGTTGTTTTTGCTTGTTGAGTCGTTCATTTAAGATATCTGCATAATAAGTTTGACATGTTACTAACACATTTCGACTTGTCAGGACTGATTAGCAGATATCTTTAATTATGGATATCAATAATTTCCTTTTAGACTTGAAAGATAAGCATTGCAGATATCAACAGCTGAATTTCCACAAAAGAGGTAGATTGCCCTGCAAAGCTCAGAGCTTCACATTGGTGCCAGTGGTATCAGGAAAGAAGTCCATAACTAAGAAAAGTTCCCACTGCACACAAAATGGAAGCTTAAAATGTAATTTATTGGTAAAAGGTTTGCAACACGTTTCGCCGCACAGGCTTCATCAGGCTCATAGGTCAGTCCGTATCAGGCTGGTTTTAAAGGTTGCTTCTGCAATTAATGAAATCAGCAGCTGCTGACCAAGGGCTAATAGGAGCCAATTGACATCAATTAAAACAAATTAAAATATTAATGAAATCAACCAAGGGCTAATAGGAGCCAATTGACATCAATTAAAAAAAATTAAAATCAGGGATTTTAGGGATCAGAGGCAGGGGTTTTAATGTGATTTTTGCATTAATATATATATATATATATATATTTTTTTTTTTTGACCAACTTGATATGATTGAACTTTGCTATATTTTGACTTTGTAAATCATGCTATTCAACTACTATGTGTAGGTGATTTTAATTTGTTTTAATTGATGTCCATTGGCTCCTATTAGCCCTTGGTCAGCTACTGCTGATTTCATTAATTGCAGAAGCAACCTTGAAAACCAGCCTGATACGGACTGACCTATGAGCCTGATGAAGCCTGTGCGGCGAAACGCGTTGCAAACCTTCTACCAATAAATTACATTTTAAGCTTCCATTTTGTGTGCAGTGGGAACTTTTCTTCGCTGAATTTCCACGTTGAAAAAGGAATTTGACGAGTGAAAATTCATTTCCGCCGTGTCCTAAATGGATCCCATATCCATTTTGGCCATGTGGGCATCGTGCAATCCAAATACAACACAGCCATTGGTCGATATTTATTTAGGCCATGCCTACCTTATGAATATTCTACTATATTAGAATATCCTTAGTGCCAATGCTCAGTCAAACTCGTTTTATGTGGTTGCTTGGCAACACTGGTGCCATACTTCGGTTTATGAGTGGAAGAAGTTCATTCTGGAAAAGCTTGTGATTATAAATAATCCAACGGAAATGTTTTGCTCCTAGCCCACTGCACGATGATGTACGCTCAAGGCATAAATGGATTTGACTGAGGTCTGGCTGTCTCACTTTGCACATTAAAGCTGCAGTTGGTAAGTTTTAGAAAAGTAACTTTTTGTCATTTTTGCGAAAACTGTCACTGTGTACAGATAGTGTTACATAAAACTAGTACTCTGTAATTAAAAAAAGGCTCCTTTAAACCCACCTAATGCTCCTACTGCAATTTAAAAGAATTGTTAGGACCGACCCAAAAGAACCAATTAGAGCCAGGATGGTGTCTGACAGCCGTCAAACAGTGCACATGCACGCGCTGCAGACAGCCCCTCCCCCTTCCTCCTCAGTTCACACCAGTGCTCAGTCAAGCTCAAATCTCCGAGAGCGGGTTCAGGAGCTTTGAGCCATCAGCAAGGAAAAAAATACCGATACCTATGTTCCTGACAAAAGCACACACGGCTAAGACAAGTAAAAAAAAGAAACCATAAACAAAAAGAGCACAAAAGAAAGAATTTAATAAAACCAGAGTGAACATCTGAGTGGCTTTTTAGAGGTGGAAGGAACTCCGTGATCTGGAAGGATTAAAAACTGATGCAGAGTTTGCGACTTTTCTCCTTGAAAGGTAAACCCCTGCTTTATTTGTTGGTTCATTTTTGCTCTGCAAATAAGCGAGTTGGCGTCACTGACATGCTTACCAAATCTAACCCCAGCCCTAACCAGCATCTATTCATTTTCGCTCTGCAAATAAGCGAGTGAACGTCGCTTACAAGCACAGTGGCTGTTCGAATAGCCAGAGTCTTGTAATTGTTACAGTACTCCGCAGTGCATGTGGTGTTACAGCGATGTTGCAGTCGAGCTAATGTTAGCTTGTTTCAGATGCTAGGGCTAATGTTACTGGCGTTGTTTTATTAGAGAGCAACAGAAAATATCTTTATGAAGTGACCTGGCAGTCTTATCAGTTGTGGTGTTGTCCTTATAAATATGTGTAACGTTTCTGTGCTCTCACAACTAAATGCTGACATAAATGATATACTGGCCATTCAGCTGGATTCACGTAAGTTTCTGTACTCAAAAAATGGGTAACTTACTGTAATAAGCGTGTGCTGGGTTTTAAATGAATACATATTGCTGTAGATTACTTTTCATGTCAACATGATTTATTTCTGCTTGTTTGTTGGCAGGCACGTCGTCAGACCTGAAAAATCCGGAGCTAATATCCCTCCCTTTATTAAAAATAAACTTCCTTTAAGTACTTTTTAAAAAAAATTCCAGTAGATGGTGATATTGGTTTAAAATGGACACTGTCCTATAAGTGCACCTTTTATGGCTTTTCATGACTTTAATGTCGTACTGTGAAACATATTGTTTTCACGCACCATTTAAATGGTCCGTGTTGGAAAACAACTCAAAGTTACCTCCAGAGGAAGCGCTCTCTGCCGCAAAACACACTGCTCCAGTGCTGACTGAAAAGCCACAATAGCTTCTGGCAATTTTTTCCATCAATGGGTGCCATCATAATTTGAATTTTTGTGCCAAGCAGATCGTTTGGCACACCCTTGAATCAAGTGGTTCACGCCCACAAGGCTACTCCGTTATTTGATTCTAAAGCTCATTTACACTCTGGAGCGGAAATCCATTTGGGGCGTGACTTTTCCTGACAGGCGTGAACAGTGGTCCAATCACAAATGAGTGATCAAATTGACCAATCACAGCATACTGGGGTTATCAGGAGGGCGGGGCAGGGCCTTAACGGAGCGTTTTGTAGACAGAAATGGCTAGCATGAGAAAACTATGACACATTTAAACATTATTTAGGAGACTTTAAGACAAGAACTAGGCTTATGCCGTCGGAGGCGACGGCTGGGGGTATATCCCCGAACGCCCCCAATCCTCCAATTCCCCAATCCTTGAATAGACCTTGAATAGACTTTCACTTGAACTTAATTTCAGGTCAATCGGTCAAATGGTTCTGAAGATTTGGCCAAAATGGTAATTTTCCATCACAAAGCGCCACCTGGTGGCAAAATATTGAACCATACCGGTATGATGTCATCATATGACACGTTGTGAGGTCATGACCTTGCAGTTGCACATAGTTTCATGTCAATTGGAGAAATAGTTCCAAAGATATAGCGAAAATGGTGAATTTTATGTGACAAAGCTCCACCCTGTGTCCAAATTTTGAACCAAACAGGTATAATGTCATCGTGAGGCACATCCTCAGGTCATGACTTTTCATTTGCACTTGATTTGAGGTCAATCGGACAAATATTTCCAGGGATATGATAAGAACAGTGATTTTTTTCAGTTTTTGGCCCCTGGTGGCCAATCTAGAGATTGTAAATTGTCCAAAATCGAATTCGTTCTTCCTCTTTATGATAGTTACTTATGTGCAAAATTTGCAATTTCTAATTGAAATATTACTGCAGTTATTGCGTTAACATGTAAATCAGTTTTTGGCCCCTGGTCGCCAATCTAGACATCGTAAATTGTCCAAAATCGAATCAGTTCTTCCTCTTTATAATACTTACTTATGTGCAAAATTTGGAATTTGTAATTGAAATATTACTGAAGTTATCACGTTAACACGTAATGCGGCGGCGGCGGCGGCTGGACCAAAAGCATAATACCCCGGAACACCATTCGCCGTTCCAGGATATAATGACCAATGAAAAGTTACAAAGCAGTTGAACTTTAAGACAAGCTGCAAGAGTGTTAGTTAGTATCTGTGTTGCAAGTTAACTCGTAGCTGTGATCCAGTGCTGAATTGGAGGTATATTACACCGATATCAGGACTAATGTAGTTTTGCTGATTTGCTGTTATGAATGTCTGTGCCACATACCATGAAATTGATTCTAACTCGAGAATTTAATCGGATTTGTATCCGAGAATTGATTTTGGAAATTAAAACGAATTCCCAACACTAGAATGGAGTCAAAGGCAGTAATGAGTATCAGCATTTGCATTAAACTTCATAACCACAACTACAACAAATATTTTCAGTGTGGTGTCTTGGCTCAGTGTTTGCCTATGCTATTAAATATTGAAATGAACCCACATTTCCAAAATTATATTGTTTTGCACCCAGCCAATATCGATATATACCTAGATTTCTAATCTCGAACAGCTACGGCAACCAAGAGTAATCAAAGGAACGAAGAAGTCCTCTAGTTGACATTACTCTCTAATAAATACAACCTGGGTGAATTAACCACTCACTTCAATTATACCCGCATAACTAAATACGAGATCCCAAACCCCTACTCAGAAATGGTAGTAGTAGCTAGCTAACTACGTTTACAACAATCAGCTGCAACAGCTAAAGCCCCGTTCACACATAGACGCCGCTTCTACTACGATCAAAGCATGGCCGAAAACGTGGCCGATCGCAGAAGAAACGTAGTGGAGTCTTCATAAGCGCAGTATGATCGCGGTAGGGTCTTCATAATCGGGAAGCTCTACGCTCTCGCCACGCTTATTTTGAACATGCTCAAAACAAGCGTCGCGGGATCGTGGCCAACAAGAATCGGGGTAAAGTCGTAAAAAGAGCGTAGTAGAAGCGCCGTAATCGTACAAGCAGCGCGGAAGTATCATGGAGAGATCTTCATGATCGTAGTAAAAGCGTAGAACAGCCGGGAACATATCGAGTATGCTCCTACAACACTTCCTCTATGTTCTTACTACGTTCCCACTACGATCTCTCTACGTTCCTGACGATCCTATGAAGACCTACCATGACCTTATGCCGATTATACCACGACCTATCAGGCAGCATTTTCTACATGTACATGTACTTCGTTACAGTATTTAAGTAGTTTTTTTTTTTTTTTTGAGGATTTGTACTTAGGTTTTTGTAACTGGGACTTTTACTCTCCAACATTTAAAGATAAGAGTGTTACTTTCATTTCGTTACTTTGACACTGGCAACTTAGTTACTCGTTTCAAACTAGAATATTAATTTAATTCATCATTTACGGATTATCTGGATTTGGCGTGTTCGAGAAGAACAACGGTGTCTCTTTGTGCAGATGTGTCTGCCAGTGGAAGTGGAGCTGCAAATTTATACACGCAATTACAATATTCTATCACTAGATGGCACATCAGGATCAGTTATTGAATATTATAACTGCCACTAAACTCGAGGAAGTGATTTCATTCCCCCCAATATGTAGGCTATACTTTTTCATTTCAGTGGGACTCCTCAGTATAATGAAGGCTAAATTGAATAATTCTTTTGTGTATTTGTACCGTTCTGTCTGTCACAAACAAGAGATGTTGCAGCACTACCTCTGACACCGGATAGGATCAGGGTTTGTTTTCAGCCAAAATACGTGTGTGTGTGTGTGTGTGTGTATATAGATATAATATATATACACACACACATCATCGCCAAAATCGTGCTAGAAGCGTACTACAAGCGTGATCTGAGCTGCACCACCGTAGCGATATCATCGTACAGTCTTCTAGGTCTACGTAGCGTCGTAGTATGATCTTCAATGTTGTAGTGGCAGCGTAGTATAAACGCAGTAAACGCGGCCGCTGGTCGGCAACGGTCTGCGTCACATCGTAGTAGAAGTGTGTCAGCAGCGCATTTGACGTGGGAGCATCGTAGTACGGTCGTAATGAAGACCATAATTTGCCAAATTGCTCGATTTAGACGCCGATCCGCCCCGATCCAATACTTTTTCTGATCCTGGCTTGATCGGGATGATCGTCCTAAAGTCGCAGCTCTGTGTAAACGGGGGTTTAGAGGAACTAAAGAGGGGTAAGAGCCCTCTGGTTAACATTAGTCTTTAATTAATACAACCAAGTCGAATGAACAACTCACTTCCCCTGCTTTATAAACATGTTATCCCAGAACCTGACTTTAAAACTCCAGGGGAAGCTAGCTTGGTCGTCAGTCATTGCAGCGATTGCAGCCAGGAGAAACTGGTGAAGCGTAAAAGTATGGGGTTATAAAATAGAGGAAATAAATCATTCATTCTGCTTGGTTGTATTAATAAAAGACTGATGTTAACCAGGGGACTTTTACCCTTCTCAGGTTTCTCTTGGTTGTCCTAGCTGTCCCTTGTTTGTTAGCTGAATAGCTACTGCTTCCTTTTTTTAGTAACGGTATGGGCTCTTGTGTTGTTATTAGGGTAACATTTAAGCTAGTGGCTAATTTGGCCAGGTTGTATTTATTAAGGAGTAGTGTTAACTGCAGAGCTTCTTCGCTCCTCTGATTTCTCTTGATTGCTGTAGACTCTGCATGACTACGCTATTGACTAGCTTAGGCACGGTGGCTTACAATTAACTCTATTAAGAGAATTTGCAAGATCTTGCCTAACGCCTTTGAAACTCCACGGATCCTCTCAAAATGTGGCAAAAACTCTTGTGGGGATGTATCTCACCACACGTCTCCGTATATTGTGCAAACTTTGCCGATTAATCCAAAAAGTACAGGATTGTCCACTTCCAGTTGACAGGAAATGGAACTGCTTTGTGAAATGGCGGAGGAGATGTATAGCGAGATACAGTCCTGACGAATCTTGCTGGATTTTCAGAGGATCCATGGCATGTCAAAGGTGTGAGACAAGATCTAGTCAATGGCGTAGGCACGCAGGGTCTATGGATGCTGTAGCTGTTCGAAGCTAAAGCCCTGGGAACATATCGATACCGGCTGGGTCTTCTTTTTCCCAGCTGTTTCCAGTGACTCTAATACATTTCACTTGGTAAAACTTCACTCCCTCAGAATGTTTGAATTGAAAGTTTATTTTGAACTTGGTAAAAACAGGAAAAACAAAATAACAATAAAATAATAATGATAATAACAATAATAGTCAAAGTAGTATTAGCAGTAATAATACTAATACCAATACCACTACCACCAATAATAAAAATAATCATAATAATAAACAAGTAACACATTGCTTGCAAATTATCGGTAAACATACAAATCAAATGAGTTAGTTCATGTTCATACAGGAGTAGGTAGAAGTTAAAAACTTTTCTAGACCTACCCCTTTTTTGTTCATTAAACTATGTACAATAATGCTTGTGCAACTCTCGCCTATTCACCATCAGTGAGAGTCTCAACTGAAGCACCTATTACTAAAACCCCATAAGTCACACTTGACTTGACTTGACTTGACTTGTGGAGTTTTAGTAATCAGTGCTTCAATTGATTATATAAATACAAATGTATACACATACACATTTACATACAAAAAAACAACACATTCAAACATAATAATAGCAAGACGGGGTGAATGCAATCTAAAATACTCAATCTACCCGGGAAAACAAAAACGAAGAGACAGATAAATGACCCTTTCACAATTCTATTTCATAGCTGTTCAGTATCTTAAATTTGGTTATTGATCCACATTTTCATTTCATCATTGCATTGGTCCCATAAGTCAATTCCTTTGTCTGTGACACCATGATATTTTAAAGTTGTTTTTACTGATTTTTTTAAGCATTAGAATTCCCCGTAATTCATATTTGCATTCCCGCAATTGGAAAAACCTTTGTATACGGTTTGGTACATTTCGATGCAGTACGTTGTGCATGATTTGAGCTGTTCTGAAGTCGACAAGATCTCTAAATTTGAGTGTTTTGAGTTTGATGCAGATTTGGCTAGTTGGTTCTCTATAACTAGATTCGTTTACCAATTGAATGGCTCTTTTTAGGAGGATGAAAATGGGATTTGTGTTCGTTGCATATGTGTTTCCCCACACTTCCACGCAGTATGTAATGTATGGGAGTATAAAGGAACAATACAATATGTAACGTGCTGATTGAGTTATTAGATCCTTGGTTTCGTGTAATATTGCAATTGATTTGGATACTTTGGCCTTGATATAATGTATTTGTGGTTTCCAACATAGTTTACTGTCTAATATTACTCCAAGGAATTAGTATGATGTTTAAATGTTTGTACGATCTCTTGTTATAAATGCTAATTGCACAGCTGTAACAACAACCCATCTCTCCATAAATAACATCACTTTGGCTCAGTGTAAGATTTGACACAGCATATAAGCAAACTCGGTCCGCAGTTTTGAATATTTAATGACCCTTGACCTCTCAGGGTCATGCGGAGTGCGATGTCATACCATCTATATGCACGAGCAGTGGCGGGCGGTGGACGGAAAACCGAGGGGGCAGAAAACATCCCTTGAAACGGGTGAGATGATGATTTCAATCATTTTTCTTGGTCAACATGTTTGTTTCCCTTATAATGAAATGTTTAGGCGAGTGAATAATAAATTCTTTAAAATGTTTGATTCACGTGCCTTAATAGGCAACTCTTCACAAAAAAACTGGATTTTCCACGTTAAATTTTGTCACATCCTAAGAAAGTCATCAAACCTGTGCGTCATGATTGTTTAATTGAAAAAGATTCAAATGCGCTTTTACTGCGTTCAACTGATGCATCTCATTTCTTGTCTTCACGAAGGCAATTAGCTTCACATGAGAGGGGAGAGTTCAAGTGTCTTTTACCAGGGAAATTGACTGAAAACAGATCAAGACGGATAAGCAGTTTAAAGACATGTTTATCGCCCTCCTTGTTTTCTGTCCACGGCCCGCCACTGTGCACGAGGTGTATGCGGTTAGAGGGGACTACTTGTTGCAAGTGCAGAATCATTTCCCTGATCCCAGGAAAGCTCAACTTTGAATACATTTGCTGTCTCTCTTAAAATTTGGTCAGAAATTCGCTGTCAGTTATCTGAAACACAGTTGTAGGTATCTGAAATGTAACTGAAGTTATCTGATTTTGAAGTTAATTGATATTTCCCCTGGTGAGAATTGAATTGTAGATATCCATAATCAGCATTGTGAGATGTGAGAATGGAGTTGCAGATTAATTAGAATTGCAACAAGTCAAAATTACATAGATGTGTCGACTTAGAATTTTAGCATGTTAAAACTGAATCAAAGATATCTGATCTAAATTTTGAATGGAAGTCAATGGTGGAATTTAACAACTTGTAATTGAGGTACACATATCGACAATGAAAATTTCCACTCGTAACAAAGTATTTGTTGATAGCAAGAATTAACATTTTGAAAAGTGAGAAGTGAGTAGTGGATATCTTTAATTGGAATTTCCATAAATCAAAATGACGCACACTCCAGGCTACAAGTTTGGGGCCACCCTAAGATTTTTTTAAAAAATTAAACATCAACTGTTCTTTCCTTATTTTTGCACATGAATTGACTGTAGTGCATAAAATGTTGGAAGCCAATAGGTTTTTGGTAAAATCCAGACCTCTAACCACATTTTAAAGCTGTCTTAACTGATTGATCACTGACCACAATTTTTTTTATAATTGAATTCCAATGCCTTTGTCTTAAAATTGTTCACGTCCTAGTGACATAATATCATTTTATGTAACAAGAAGGCGTGCTGTATAAATGCCTTCCCCAAAATCGAGGAGGCATATTGCACTCGGTGCATTAAAATCTGAGAGTGGCCCCAAACCTTTGGCCTGTAGTGTATATATGACCTGTCACGCAGAAAGGGTACTATCCAACCAAAACGTGGATTTTGAGATTTTTACTTTAATTGAATTCTGCATGTCAGATATGCTACAGGATAAAGTTTTGAGTGTTATAAATTAATACAAAAACAGTGGCAAAGCCACTGCGCCTGCTTGGCCAAACGTGGCCAAAATGGAATGCCCCCTATTGGCCATAGTATCGGTCTGATTGGACTGAAAATCAAACTTGGCCAGGACCTTAAGACGCTATATACACATATGAAATATGAAAAAAGGATCAGCAAAAAACTGAAGACGAGCCAAAAGTTTACACACACACGCACGTATGCACAACATACCACCACTAAAGACCCCGAGCATAGCATAAGCCCATTGGGCCTTTTGGTCATGCAGGCAAAAAATTGGAGCTAGAGCTGTTTGAAGTTTTGCAGAAAAGCCCCCCTGGTGGCCAAACTGAGAATCGCACATGACCACAATCAAACTGGGGCTCGATCTTGGCCCCATATACATGCATTTGAAATATGAAAAGGATCCTTTGAAAACTGAAGGCACTATTGCAGTGAAACAATCTGTACATTTTACGACCTTTGACCCACACTACCGCTCAATAGTTTGGGATCACTTGGAAATTTTCTAGTTTTTCATGGAAACACACATGAAATAAGTCTGAATAGGAAATATAGAAAATGAACAGAACATTGTCTGACTTAGAAATAATGATTTTAATGGAATATGATGAATATGTACTTCAAACTTTGCCTTCATCAAAAAAAAAAAAAAATAAAACCCCTTCACTGTTGATACAGAAACTGGTGTTTGACGGGAACTATTTTGCGCAGCTGTTAGTTGACGGCCTGTTAGGCGTCGTTGTCTTAAACTACACACTCAGATATTTGTCTTCTTGCACAGTTGTGCATCGGGGCCTCCCACTCCTTTTTCTGTCCTTGTTAGTGCCAGTTTGTGCTGCTCTCTGAAGGGAGTAGTTGACAGCATGGCAAGAGATTTGAAGTTTTCAATTTCTCGCATTGAATAGCCCTCTTTTCTAAGCACAAGAATAGACTGACGGGTCTCTAAAGGAAGTTCTTTCTTTCTGGCCATTTTGAGCCTGTAAACAAACAACTGCTGATGCTTCAGGTACTAAACCAACCTCAAGAATGCCATGCTCCCTTTTGCGCTCCCTTATTAGTTCAACGGTTTTCAGCTGTGCAACACATTTGCAGAAGGGTTTTCTAATAATCAATAATCCGTATAAAATACTCAACTTGGATTAGCAGCCATACCAGGAGATTGATGCAGAGGACTGACAGTTGCTGATAATAGGCCTACATGCAAAAATGTAGATCAATCTTTGAAAATCATCTGATTAATTTTAAACGTTTGTGAAATGTACAAAAATGTTTGTGAAATGCATGAAAATGTATTTTTCTTTGGAAAACAAAGAAATTTGCAAGTGATCCCAAACTTTTGAGCGGTAGTGTGCATAACCTTTAAATTTAGGTCAAATCAAAAACCCATGACATATATGATAAACCCTAGGCAGCACAACCTACAGTAAAAATTTAAGCATCTTAGCTCGTAGAATAAGGGTGCTAGAGCTGTTTGAGGTTTTGCAGAAAAAGCCACCTGTTGTCCAAACCAAGAATCACAGCACAACCAAAATTGAAATCAGGCTAGATCTTGGGCCAATATACATGCAAATAAAATAGGAAAAGGATCCATTGAAAACTGAGGGCGCTATGGCTCTGAAACGAAATTGGCACATTTTATAACCTTTAACGTACAGTGCCCTCCATAATTATTGGCACCCCTGGTTAAGATGTTTTCTTTAGCTTCTGATAAATTCAGTTTTTTTTCTAAATAATAGAGGACCATAATGAAAAAAAGAGGAAAATCCAACCTTTAATTCAAGTGCATTTATTCAGTGGGAAAAAAATCCCACAATAAGAAATAATTCTTTAACATCAAATCATGTGTGCCACAATTATTAGCACCCCTGATGTTAATACTTTTTACAACCCCCTTTTGCCAACAAAACAGCACCTAATCTTCTCCTATAATGTCACAAGATGGGAGAATACAGAAAGGGGGATCTTCTACCATTCCCCTTTGCACAATCTCTCTAAATCATCCAGTGACCTGGGTCCTCTCCTCTGCACCTTCCTCTTCAGCTCAATACACAGGTTTTCAATAGAGTTGAGGTCTGGAGACTGAGATGGCCATGGGAGGAGCTTGATTCTGTGTCTGGTGAACCGTTTCTGTGTAGATTTGGCCACATATTTAGGGTCATTATCTTGCTGAAAGACCCAGTGATGACCCATCTTCAGCTTTTGGGCAGAAGTCACCAGATTTTGATTTAAAATGTCCTGGTATTTCAAAGCGTTCATGATACCATGCACCCTAACAAGGTTCCTAGGGTCTCTGGAAGAGAAACAGGCCCACAGCATCACCGATCCTCCCCCATACTTCACAGTGGGCATGAGGTGCTTCTCTACATACTCATCCTTTGTGTTCTGCCAGACCCACTTGGAGTGTTTGTTGCTAAAAAGCTCTATCTTGGTCTCATCTGACCAAAGTACACAGTCCCAGTTGAAGTCCCAGTACCACTAAGCGAACTCCAGACGTTTGCGTTTATGATTGTGAGTGAGAAAAGGTTTTTTCTGTGCATGCCTCCCAAACAGCTTGTTGGCATGTAGATAGCGCCTGATGGTTGTTTTGGAGACTTTGTGACCCCAAGATGCTATCATTTGTTGCAATTCTTTAACAGTGAGTTTTGGAGAACTTTTTATTTCTCTTACCATCCTCCTCATTGTGCGTGGTAGCAAAATAACCTTGTGTCCTCGTGATGGCTTGTCTACTACTGTTCCAGTTGTTTTAAACTTCTTAATGATTCCTCTGACCGTAGATATGGGCAGGTGCAGGCGAGTGGCAATTTTCTTGTGGCCATTGCCTGACTTGTGAAGGTCGACACCCATCTGCCTTACTTAAATGGTGTGTTCCTTTGTCTTTCCCATGTTGAAGAGTGGATAAGAGAAATGGCCTCTGTGTCACATCATATTTATACCCCAGGGAAATAGGAAGTGATGATTTACTAATTAAATGTTCCTAGTTACTCTGATCAACTTTGTAAACTACTGTTGAAATGACAGAAATACTTTAATTACATTTATTTCCTAGGAATTGTTAGGGGTGCCAATAATTGTGCAACGGCTGATTTTATGAAAAATAATTATTTCTTAGTCAGGGATTTTTTTTTCCCCTCTTAAACCTTTGGCAGAACAACCTACAGTAAAAATGTGAGCATCTTAGCTCGTAGAATAAGAGAGCTAGAGCGGTTTGAATTTTTGCAGAAAAAGCTGCTTGGTGGCCAAACCAGGCCATTGAACTCAGGCTAGATCTTGGGCCCATATAGAAGCACATAAAATATTAAAAGGATCTGTTGGGAACTGAGGGCGCTGTGGCACTGAAACGAAATCGGCATATTTTATGACCTTTGACCGATATAACCTTTAAAATTTGGTCAAATCAACAACCCATTACATATGATGAACCCTTGATAGAACACCCTACAGTAAGAGAGCTACTGCTGTTTGAAATTTTGCAGAAAAAGCCACTTGTTGGCCAAACCAAGAATCACAGCACAACCAAAATCGAACTCAGGATAGATCTTGGGCCCATGTAGTCAAGTCAAGTCAATTTATTTATATAGCACATTTAAAAAAAAACAACAGGAGTTGACCCAAAGTGCTTCACAAAAGAGGCAGGGAGAGTAAAAACATTAGGACGAAACATAGCTTAGCTTAGCTTAATATAGCGGCGACAGTTTGAAATTCGTTGTAATATTTTGTCTGCTGATAATTTATTCCTGTAGGCTCGTGATGCTACCGAAATGTGGCTCAAGAATTAAAAATGACTTCGAAGTAGCACCCCAATACCCGTAGTGCTCCCGTGGTAGCTCCATCTTAACACCGCCATAACCACCACGGGATAGCGGTAGGGTCGCCAGTCTACTTTTTTTGGGGATTGCACGGCGGTTGTACTTCGGAGGCACGATGGTGATGGAGGTGCTACTGAGGTCCTTGTACGGCTCCATGGCGGTGCCACGGCGATTGGTCCAACCTGCGGTGGCACTGCGGAAGTTTTGAACATGTTCAAAGTTTCCTCCGTGCCACCGTGAAGGTCTGCGTTTTTGACAGTTCTCTGCGGTGCTACGACGATCAATTGCGGAACTATACTGTGGAACCATGGAGATCATGGCGGTGCCACTGCGGTTTATGCCGTACAAGCACCGCAATGGCACCGTCAATCCGGTGTGACTGGAGCATTAGACACGACGTAGTAAAGGCGCCGCATGTGCAGATAATCCACAATGTCCATAGGGCGACGAGATGGTGAGTCACTGAGACTGAAGGACACTCGGGACGCATTTTAACTCCCCATTCAATAGGTCCGTCAATACACACACACAGCCAAGTTAGAAAACCTCGATTGGCCAGCTGCGAGCAGCAACACAGAGCAGCGCTCGTTTAACAGGACTGGGGGCTACCAGCCCTGTAAAATGAGGCTATGCCCAGCGTACAACAGTGAGTAAGGTGAAACTTACCCACGTGAACGCCGGGAAGAGACTGCGGTAACTACGGCACAGAGGGCTAGAGTTAGACCGGTGACATGAAGAGAGCAGACCCGAGGTGCAGAGCCCAGCAATTTACAGCTTAGTCCAACAGTACTTGTTGAGGAAAAATGTATCCGTGATGAAAAGGTTAGCAATTTTCGATTTGTACAGTTCTTATCACTGCTACTGATTAAATGTTTAAATGGCTTGCCATAAGCCTTTAGTGCTGCTGAATCTGTATATGAAAAATGAGCTCTCAGTGCAACTGAAACTGTTCGAGAAATGAGTCCTTAGTGCTGCTGAATCTGTGTACGAGAAATGAGCTCTTAGTTCTGCTGAATATATGTGAGAAGCCAGACCTCAGTGTGGCAGAATCTGTGAGTGACAGACGATCCCTTGTTGTGGCTGAATTTGTATGTGAGAAACAACCTCTCCGTGCAACTGAAACTGTGCTTGAGAGATAAGCCCTTAGTGCTGCTGAATGTCTGTGTGCAAAACATAAGCCATTTGTACTGATGAATCTGTCTGAGAGAAAACAAGCCCTGATTGGTTGAAAAATGTTTGTGCGTTATCTGAAGATTCAGGGCATCAGCTCACTGTTCAAGATTGAGCAAGACCAGAACAGATGGCGCTCAGAACTTTCAAGCTTACCCTCTCCACCTTTTCCAACATCTCCAACTTCACCACAAGCAATGACACAGACACCCTGCAGTCCGAGGGCCTTTTACTGACAGCGGAGGTGGTGATCATTATCCTGCTTGCAGGAATCCTCAGTCTCGTAACAGTTACTGGGAACATATTGGTCCTGCTTTCAATCATAATTAACAGGAACCTCCAGACTATAAACAACTACTTCCTCTTCAGCCTGGCATGTGCAGACCTGATAATTGGGGCCTGCACCATGAACCTGTTCACAGTCTACCTTGTGTTTGGATATTGGCCATTGGGGCCAGCAGTCTGTGACCTTTGGCTGCTCCTGGACTATGTTGTCAGTGTTGCCTCTGTCTTTCATCTCCTTGTCATCAGCTTTGACCGTTACTTCTGCGTCACCAAGCCACTCACCTACCCTGCAAAAAGGACCACCAGGATAGCAGGCATGATGATTGCAGCAGCCTGGGGTAGTTCCTTCATCCTGTCGGCCCCAGCCATCCTGTTGTGGCAGGTTATTGTAGGTGAGCGCACTGTGCCAGAGGACGAGTGCTACGTCGAATTCCTGTCTACTCCAATCGTCGTGTTTATTATCACCATTTTTACCTTTTACCTGCCTGTTGCCATCATGATCTTACTGTATTGGCAGATCTCCAGGGCCAGCAAGAGCTCTGTGAAGAAAGGCAAACAAAACCCTTCCAACAGCGAAGCAGGAAACCACATCTCCATTCCCTGTGATGATGAAAAAGAAAAAATCCATCATGCTGAAGGTAAACTTTGTGGCGCAACAGGCGAAGTTGGGGAGGAGGAGCCCAGTATGCCTGTGCATCCTGAGAGAAATGAAATTGCTGAGACCCCTGCAGGTTATGAGAGAAACCCCACAGCCCACAGGCTAAATGCTACAATGGCCAAGCAGCAGTCCAAGAGGAAGACACCCCCATCGCGTGAAAAAAAGGTTACGCGCACTGTAATGGCCATTCTTGTTGCCTTCATGGTCACATGGTCGCCCTATGCTGTCATGGCGCTCATCGTTGCCTGTTGTTCAACCTGCGTTCCCGCATTTATGTGGAATCTCGGCTACTGGCTCGTCTTCATCAACAGCACCATCAATCCGGCCTGCTATGCTCTCTGCAACGTCACCTTCAAGAAAACCTTCAAACAACTCCTGCTCTGCCAGCACAAGGACATTCGCTTGGGCAGATAAAGAGGTGTGATTATTTCTATTTTGTTTCTGCAGGAGTTCTTCTCTGTCTTTTCTTTACATATCTTCCTGCATCACTTTAAGCAACAGCAGGTAGAAGTTCAAGAAGTAGAACTACAGACACACGACCAATAGATGTAAAGTCAAATTGCACATATTCCCATGCCAGTGAACTTCATAAGAATTCAATCACGTTTACCACAGAACTGACACTCAAAGGAGTTCACTGCAAATCATGAGATCAGACAGGGCATCATCGTATGTTACTTAACATTTTCGTCAGAGATAAATTATGTATTACTCATTGCACAGTGCCATAGTAAAGTTAGCTGTCACTTTGAAATGTTGATGGTTTATAAATTAAAGGTGTCATCTCTTGCCTTTTTCTTTAATTTTGTCATGGTCTCTGGAGTTATTGAATGCCCTGCGAACAGTTTTTGAGAAAAAAATGCTTTGGTTGACCTACTTCACTCTGTTCTAGTTTGGTACGAAAAATGGCTGGGCAGAAATGACAGAATTGTGCCTCTTACTCATGAATATTCCGTTTGTAAATAAACTTGCCTCTGATTGGCCAACTGTGGCCCCTCCTCTACAGCTGTATTGAGAGGTGTTTCCCAATCTGTTTGATTAGTTGTTATACACAAAATTTCACAGTGTGGATTTCTAAATCGCTCTCAAAGGCTTAAGAGATACAGCCTTACGTGTTTGATCCTGAATCCAAGGAGGAAACAGAGGCAGCACAAGAACAGCTACCAGAACGTTTATCGTACGTTGCGGAATGGCTATATCTGCACGTCAACTTCGATTTTCTTCAAGAGGCAGACGCCTGTCGTGATCGTCATCATGGCCTTTCACATTGCGCTAAACTGTGGGAAACATTTCAAGAGCCATTCCATGAGAAAATGGCACTTTTTGAAGAAGTTGAGGAGTTGACCCCCCTGGAATTGAATGAACTTTGGCAGATAACATAACATAACATGACATAACATGACATGACATGACATGACATGACATGACATGGCAAGAACAGGCCTTTCAGCCCAACTATGCTTGCAGTTTCTTTATACTATTGTGAATATATCCCTTCAGATACTAAATGGCTCAATGGTATCTAGCTTTAGGTCAGGCCTGCTCAGCAAAACCCCCAAGGTCTCTGCCTCAACAATATGATCAGGCAAGCTATTCCACATTGAAATTTCTCTTTGGGTGAAGAAATATTTCCGAATATCAGGGCTAAATTTACCTTTGGTCAACTTCCATTTGTGACTCCGAGTTCTACTCACAACACTTGTTCGAAGGAATCCTACATAATTCACTTTGTTAATCCCTCTAACATATTTAAAGACCTCAATCAAATCACCCCTGAGTCTCCTTTTCCTAAGACTAAAGAGATTAAGGATCTTCAGCCTCTTCTCGTAGCTTTCATCTTTAATACCTGGAATAAGCTTGGTGGCTCTTCTCTGAACTTTCTCTAGAGCCTCTATATCTTTCTTAAAGTATGATCCCCAGAACTGTACACAATACTCCCGAAGCATCACCTCCTAAGATTTATACTCAATACTTTTGGCAATGTATCCTAGCATCCGATGAGCTTTTTTAACTGCTACGGCACAAGTGGAGGAGTTGACCCCCCGGAGGCCACTGGTGGCGCCACCCGGAGGCCACTGAAGTGGCTCAGTTTTGATTTTGACACCACATATTAAAAAAATTATTATGACTTAAGGGTACACAGCACCAGATGTGTTATACTTTTATCAAGACCAAGGTTATTATCGTTTTGAAATTTTCATTAGTTTTTATTTTTATTCAGTTTTATAGTTTGCTTTTTTATTTCAGTTTAGTTTTAATTAGCTGAACAAGTGATTAAGCAGTTTTAGTTTACGTTTTATTTTGAAAAATTGATTAGTTTTAGTTTTGTTTTTATTTAGTTTTAGTCTTAGTTTTAGTTTTTCAGCTATTAGGAGGAAGGCCTTAATTTGTAGAAGCTGAAAAGGATAAAAGAATGTATGACAGCAAATATGTTTTTAGCAAGTCCTTTATTAATCCTGTATTCTTTAACCATCATCCTTTTTAACACGTGAAGCTGGTGATATTAATATAACTGAAAAAAAAATACGATCCATCTCACCCCATACAGTCATCATCAGTTATTTCCTCAGCTTTTGCCTTTTTTGAGAGCTAACCATCTTCTTCACTGAATGCGCACAAGGCAGTTGCTAGGAATTCTGGGCCCCCTGACAGAATATTGGTGTGGGCCCCGACTTTTCATTGCCATTCTTTTACGACAGTGTATCATGATGTTATTTTTTATTTTTCAGTTTCTCAATGTTCTTGACAGTGCCTAATGCAATACACCCAATTTTTCATTTTTTTTAAATTAACCACTCAACAAAGAGAGTATCATTATGTAAATTATTAGTTGTCTTATTCACATTCACTAACTCACTCACCATCAAAAACATATTCACATTGCAAGTGGTGAGGGTCTATTGCTGGGTCAGGTTCAGATGAAGTGACCACAGCTGATTCTGAAGTAGCAGTACATAAAGGTTCAATTGTTCCATTTCATGTTACTTTCATAAACATTTATAGTTATGTTCCATGGAACAACTGATGAAGAACTAACCTACCGAGTCGTGGAATAAAGAAAATCAAAACGGGCTTCCCAGTACCATAAGCTCTAAGCACTCAGCTTCATTCTGCTATTGTTATGAGGAGGGCAAGCTCTGTAAAATTACCACCTGTGTGAACAATACTTATGTCAACAGGCTAAAGTAGCAGTTTCGTTTTGGTAAACACTTAAGGTAAGAGTAATGTCAGCCTTGACAAGCGATTATTTAAGTTACACCTAAGGTTACTACACTGACTGCTTGTAGTTCGCTAGTCAAACCTAGCCTGTACAGTCACTTACAGCTTGAGAGAGCTAAGTATGCAGTAACCACTCATTATAAGAACGGAGGAACGTGTCCTTGGCTGCTGCTACCGAATTTTTTGACGGCATATTATGATGGCTGGCGAATGATAACCTTGACGATCTTTTCCGTGGGTGACACCGTTAGTAACTGAGTAATGCCATTCTTGTCAGGCGATTATTTACTCAGCTGACCGCATGTTACTTTAACGTAACGTTAGCACCTGGATAGCCAGCCTGAACAGCTAACATAGCAAGCTAGTTAAATACTCTCACCTTTCTTTGAAAAGAATTTTGTAATGTTCTGGACCCCTGCTTTTCTCTTCCTGTCCTCTCTCTATTCTTTTCTGGTGTCCAGATTTTTTTTTTTTTTTTTTGGACATCATAATCGCAAGGGCGGTGCTCCCTGTTTGCTGCCTTAGTTCGCGACCTCGCCAGCAAAAACGTCCAGATCATTTTCCTATACAAGCACGAAGCATGGATTGAACCATTATCTAAGAAGGGTGTTACTGAAATGTATTTCATCAATATCGCATGCCTTTATGGCTTTGTTTAAACTCTGATGCATCAGTATTAATACTAGGTAAATCTATGCAAAATAATTTTGTCATGGCCCCAATGGACTGTGAGCCCTTAGATTTGTCATCACCTTTCCCCCCCGACAGCGCTGAATTATGCGCGTGAAGCATCATCTTCGGCTGACGCCTGCAGCAACTACGGCCGCTGATATCTGCTATGCTGCCCCCCTCTGGAAGCAACCGGTTAACTCTGAACAGGACAGTGAGAGAGAAAACGAAATGATGAACGAAAACAAAGCTGATTTTATCTGCATTTCGGTTTAATTTTAGTTAGTTTTGTATTGTTCATTGTAGTTTTTATTTATTTTTCGTTTTTTTAAAAAATGACATTTTTATTTTTATTTCAGTTACCTAAATTATTTTTTCACTGCTAGTTTTAGTTTTAGTCTTACTTTCCGTTTACTATAATAACCCTGATCAAGCCCTGTCACACTTCGAGTCTGGATAGAAATTTGCACCACTTCAGTGCAAAGCTCATCCGGAATTATTTGAGAAATCACATAAAAAATTTAAAATGGGAAGAAAATAATATCCCAGATCAAGAAAGCTTTATTTTGTGTTTACTCACAACAGATCTATCAGTTAATATTCCCTTGGTATCTCACTGGGTTATTGCAATGGATGGCCGGAAAGATGGTCGAAATTGATTTCGGTGCATGTTCGCTGTGTATGTTCGCAGTAACCCAGATATGTTCCATGGCGATAAATGCCGTTTGTTGTGCTTTTGGAACTCTGTTTTCAGGAATAACAAGCACTTCTTTGGGAGTATTTACACTTTCAAAGTAGACGGAGCCACAGTTGAAGGAAAACTCAAAATGGACCATTTCATAGCAGATTGTAGCCATGTTTAGGCAGCACTATTTAATTTAGCCCTCAAAATAGAGATCTGATATTCTCTGGATACATAGTCCCTTTGGGGTACATTACAGAATTTGCAAAATTTCAACTGTAGTATTTTCAGAGTAGATGATATTCAACATCAGAAGTCGGAAAAATTCGCCTCCAGGGGGCACTATAGACTGAATGCAAGTACTGGCTATCCCCACCAATGTACCAAAGAAGTTTTTTTAATTGCGATACACACAGCCAATTTTCTCAGAAAGTGAAGTACTTGGTTTGTTGCAATGCTGGGTAGATCGCTTTCTGACAAAAGGTGGTGCTCTAAAGGGCTGATGTTCACCCAACCTAACATTCAATTCTCCCAGACATATACCAAAGTTTTGTCTTTTGAAATATATGAAGCGCATGCACAGTTATACATAAAATGTGTAATCCCTTTGGTGTAAAGCTTGTTTGGTTGTAAACTGGTGGTGACTGTGAGCATTACAAATGCACAATACATGGGCTATTACAAAGTACAGAAACAGCGCCGTCAAACACGTACAGCACATTATAAAATATGACTAGTCAAAAATTTTTAAATGCCAAAAAAGAACTAATGTAAAAGGCGTACCGCCAAAAGTACGTATGCAGACGTGTCAACAGTATGTGCACACTAACATGAAATAACAGTCCATAATTTGAACTCCTAAAAAAAATCTTTGTCACACAATCGTATACATGAAGACAGAATTACAAAAGTTAAAACTGTTTTATGCTTTCTATGTTATCCAAAGCGAAATGTCAAAACAGTTTGTGACGAGCTCTATCCATCTGTTTTTGGAATTTAATTGTGGGTTGGCGGCACTTGGTGGTATGCACCAGAGGTGCTCCTTGGCCTGGGCCCTTAGCAACCATCCATGGCCTTCTTTGTTGGATCCGGGTCGATGTTACTTACGGAGCCAGTCGAACCTGGGGCAAACCCTACTACACTGCATCCCGGGTCTCTACAAGGCTGCTTACAGGCCGTTGATAATGAGCTTCTCTGTTTCTGAATTAAATAGCAGGCTGCAGCCTATATGGCGCAATTGTTGCGTCATCACCCATGGCATGGTACACACGGAAATTGGAAACCCCGCCCTCCCAACCGGCCCATGGGCTAGACCACAGAGAGATAAGAAAACTAGAGGGGACAATCCCGTCGTTTCCGTGGCAGCACGCCGCCGCCATCTTGTGTATAAATATATAATGGGGCAGACGTTCAATGGAAAATGCAGTTTAACTGGCCTAAACCGAGCTCAAAAAAATGAAAACTCGCTCATACGGGACAACGACTGAAGTTTCGATTTCTCTGTAATGTCTTCCGATTAAATAAACATCGAAAACACCAGATTTAAAAAATATATTTTTTTAAAATAAATTTTGTTGTTTGATTACAATTCCTTATTTGTGTCCATTTTAAGTATGAAAGGATAAAATGAACATGGAAAAGAAGTCTCTAAGTTGTCAACACCCATGTTCAGCCTACTGTTTATAGTGATGGGAAGATGAAGCTTCATGAATCATTTTCTTTATTTTCTGTGCCCACAAGATGGCGCCCATAGTTAAAAAAATAAGGCTTATAGAATGAACTTACAAGCCTTCGTTGAACAGACTGCACCATCTTGTGGGCACAGAAAAAGAAAATGGTTCATGAAGCTTCATCTTCCCATCACTAACTGTTTACATGTGCCTCATTGGACATTTATACATACACAAGATGGCGAAGCTATTTTGCCGTTTCCACTTTGTTTTAACCCACACATCATCCACTCTAGTTTTCTTATATCTCTGTAGGCTAGACATCATGCAAGGTACCAGAACAAATGAACTGCCCTTTTCTTGGCACAGTGATGCTTGCTTGCTAGGATTTCTGTGCCTCTGTCGGGCCAACGTGGTTTTATGGTCAGTATTGGTCGGCCTTGGTCGGCGGCGGAATTTCGCCGGCTTGCCAAGGTTGAGCCGACATCGGCAGGAGCTGTTCTTTAACGGGTGGATTTCAGACGGTTCACCGACGATGGGCTAACATCGGCAGAGGCAGCATTTTCACTTGCGGTTTTCCAGTGCAGTCAAGTGAGCCGCCATTTGTGGAAGCCCGGTCAAGCCAGCCGCGACTAGGATTTTGATGCGTGTTTACTAGTTGTGTTATGTTACGGCAGTATAGGTCTTTGGAGCGGCCAAACAAGACGAAGAAGGACCCTAACTTTCAGCACTAATTTCTCTCGAGTGATACCAAGTAAAAAACGATATCTTGTTGTATTTCTCGCAATATGAAGTCCAAGTTCTGCCAGAACTACCATAGGAAAAAAGAACAAGATGGTGAGCTTGGAAATATGGAGTGGCAGCACAGTCTCCACTTAAACCCCGTCGAGATAGTTTGGGATGAACTGGACAGAAGCAGTGACGTGCCGTGGAAGTTAGTTTATTGAGGCAGAAACCTCCCCTTTGCTTGTTCAGTCGATTGACTACGTTAGTAAGACTATGCGGCAGAGTGACAGCGGCGTAATTTCTCAGTACATCAAACCTGAAATGCTCACTAGACAGCAGATTTGCGCGTACTTGCTTACAGGAAGCCGAAGCAATGTCATCAACCAATATTTACGCCTTCGACTTATGCTGAGTTCAATGCTTAATCAGTAGCCTAACAATGTATTCTCCTTTAAATACGCGCTTTTACACCCAAATAAAAAGCGGGCCTTTATTTTCAGTCTTCTTTCGTAATCCGATTAACAAAATATTTAAAACGATATACAGAATTACCGAGAGCCGAGAGTTTTTCCTAATCGATTTCATTGCATCGTATACGTGAATGAAGTTATAATCTCCTCTATTTGTTTGTCCCCCCAGGAATCCGCGATCGCGGAATTTACCGCAGATTTCAAAGCCCTCCGCGGAAATCAAAGCAGTCCGCGGAATATAGGGCGAGGTGCAGAATTTTATATTTTACATGTATTTTTCATCCCAGTCGCTATATTTTGCGGTCAGACAAACGGGATCTAAGACTCACAGCTGGTGCTGCCGGTTACGGAAACTGATTTTTTTTCTGCTGTATGCAGCATAAACTATATAAAAATATGGACGCAGCACCCTGATTTGAAAAAAGAAGCCCATGTGGAAGTACCGTAGAATGGCATTCTATTTAATGGCCAGCAGATGGCGACGTCAGTGGTTGCAGAAAGAAGTTCAATGCAATAGAAGTCTAAGAGAATATGATCCTACTTTCCAACCTGATTTTTAATTTAAATAATGATTTTTCACATCATTTTATGTTAGCTATAGCAAGTTTCAGGTCTCCTTCGATATATCATGGCATTCATTTTCGTGAATTATGGTCCCATATAAACTAGAATAAAGTATAAAGCCAGAATATGCTTCTGGGGCGTCGCTATCCTCTGGTCCTCGTCCGATACGGTCAGATCCAGAGCCACGTTCCTCCCCGGATCTTCAATTCACTTCTTCATCTTCGAACCAGTGGGTGACATCACGGTAGCTTCATCCATCTTTTTATACAGTCTATGGTATGCAGTAACCTTTACAATATCCTGAGGATACAGTGAATAATGTGCACTTTGTTTAAATCTTTACTTTGATCTTTGGCACTTGTTCAGTTACTAAGCCACGTTCACCCATAGTTTGGTGAAATGTTTTGCACTTTATAAGTAAATAAATAAATAAATCTGCTCAAGAGGGACAAAAAGAATATTGATGCTGCTTATTTTATAACCACAATGTTTCGCAGTGTTTTGGTATTGCAAATAATTTCATAAAAGAATTTTTGCTTCATTATTACATAAATTTGCTTTATAACTGTTCATTTTAGGTTTTTTTTTTTAATGCCCGCGGAAAATTAACTTTCAAGCCGCGGAATCAAGAATTGCTCTCCGCAGAATCAGGAATGTTGTCCGCGGAATCAACACCTTTTCTCCGCAGATTCCTGGGGGGGCTAATTAGTATCAGGCTTCCTACAGGCTTGGACTTAATTGTTTTCATTGTCAATCAGGAATAGTACGCGGGAACAGGTTCACAAAATCCTGCGATAAAAGTTTGGGTCGTTGGCTCACTTCGCCGCACGTCTCCGGCTTCCTGTAAGCAAGAACGCGCAAATCTGCAGTTTCGTGAGAATTTCAAGTTCGATGAAGCCTACTGAGTAATAACGCTGCGGAAACTTAAACTGGACCGTCATTCTGACGAATAGTTTTACTAAACCAGTTAATCGTCGGATTGCTTGTCAAGCAAAGGGGAGGTTTCTGCCTCACCAAACTATCCTCCAACTGCACTTCACTGGACAGAAGAGTGAAAGCAAAGCAATCTACAAGTGCCACACATTTATGGGAACTTCTCTTACAGAGTTGACAAGAACTTTCTGAAGAATATTGATTTCCATTGTAGAAAGAATGCCATGAGCGTGTTCAGCTGTTATATGTGCCAGAGGTGGCTACTTTGAATCAGAAGTTTAAAATACATATTGGTTTATGAATTGATTCCATGGTTTCTTTTTTTAACTTTGATTGTTAATTTGTTCTATCATGTCTGTTTTCATTCCCGAGAACAATGAGGAATTAAACTGCATAATTTTCTATTCAAAAACTGGAAAAATATGGGTGTCTTAAAACTTTTGACCAGTTGTGTAAGTGTAAAGTAAATTATTTGTTTGACAATAAATGTGCTTTTTGTCAAACTAAGGCAAAATTATACTGACCTGAAGCATGTTACCTTCAAAGAAAGAAGTAAGTTGATGCAAATAATATTTTTCACATTGTTTCAAAGTTTTACATTATTTTTTCAAGTTTTGAGAAAAAGCAAACAAAACCTTTTTGTGCAGCAAGCAGTGGATGTGTTTGCGAGAGTATAGCATTTGAAGATATGGTGGTTGTGTTGTCATTTGAGCTGATTTTCACGGTAAATTTCTGTAAAATTCCACAGTAAAATTTAATGAAATTATATGCATTAATAGCCAGGGTCCTTAACAGGAATATATTTTACATTTCATGTAACCTCTAAAGGAAACTGTTTTAATGACGTCTGAAGTTTGTGTGGCTGTGTTGTCATTTGAGCTGATTTCCCCTGTAAATTTCTTTAAAATTCCAATGTAAAATCTTATGAAATAGTTTGCATTAATAGCCAGGGTCCTTCTTAACAGGAATCTATTTTACATTTCATGTAACCTCTCAAGAAAATTGTTTTAATGATGTCTGAATATTGAAGAAATTATGACTGTTTTGTCATTTATGCTAACTTCCCCTTTAAATTTTTCTAAAACCGCATAGTAAAATATAATTTGATCTTTAGTCTTCATAGCCAGGGTCACCACAGCATTACATTCTCAATTTCATATAATCTTTTCTGTGATTTTTTTTTATTTATTTAATGATAGCTGAAATGGAAGGACATTATGATTGTGTTGTCCGTTTAATTGAACTTGCCTTTACATTGCTTTGATAGTGAGCAGTAAAATCATCTGAAATATTGTGCTTTCATAGCCAAGCTCATCCTGAACAGGAATCCATTGTTAATCTTGGTAAACTATTCTGTATGTTTTTTTTTATTCACTTCTCAATTTGGTGGAAATTATGACTGTATTGTATTTTGAAATGACTTTCCTTTCAATTTCTCTACAACTGCACAGTGAAATCTAAGGAATTTTTTTTAGTTCATAGCCAGGATCCAACTGAACAGGATTGAATTCCAAATTTCATGTGAAGTTTTCTGAATATTTTTTTATGACATCTTAAATTAGAGGACATCATGACTGTGATGTCAATGGTGGTGACTTTCCTTTTAAATTCCTCTTAAACGGACCAGTAAAATCAGAGGAAATATAAAGTGTTCATAGCGAGGGTCATTCTGAACAGAAATTCATTGTCATTTTCATATAAGCTCCTCTGTATATTATTTAATGACCTCTCTAGTAGGAGGAAGTGTACTGTCGTTTGATCTGATTTTCTTTCAATTTCTCTCATATTGTACAGTAAAATCATTTGAAGTCATATTTTTTTACAGCCAGAGTAATGAAGAACTGAAGTCCAATTTCAAATTACTTATAAAGAACATTTTAATGACAGCTCAAACTGTGATGATTCTGCCTTTTGTATGTTGTGTCGTGCTTATTTGTGCTTGTGCTTTACTTTCGTTTCATATTTCAGCTTTCATTTCTGCCGTCTGACGATCCACTCCCTCTCTGCCTTCAGCGATGTCGCGTGACTGCCTTCAGCATGCCTGCGTCTCGTCGTCCAATCACGTTTCCTCTTTCGGTTTCGGCTCTGGTATTTCATTCATTGCTTCCACCTGTGTTTAATTCTGGGTCTTGCGGAACACTGAGTGAATGCGTTCTCTGATAGGATAATTACTAACTCGTACTAACCAGCACTTATTTGAGGGTGATGGTAAATATTTTGTCACGTAGTATTAACCTTAACTCATTAGCGAGTGCGTGTGTTCCTAGCTTTAGTAATTTCTGCCTAAGCTGTCTCTGATTAACTGTTATAAAGCTGTGCTTTACTCCGCTTTTCTTGTGGTGCTTTTTACTCGTCACTTTTAGATTTCCTTATCTAAACTGCTTAGCTTGTTTGATGGTTTCAGCGTTTTGTCTCCAGTCATTATTGTTAACCCGGTTCTCGTGTAATTGTTTATTAATCCCATGTGTTTCTGTTTCCAGTTGAAATTGCATTCCGAGTCCCTGCCTCCTCTCGTCACCATATATGTGGCAGAGAGGGGAGGAGCCGTCAGACGGAACTTTGTGTATGACTCAGATCTGCATGGTGAAATCGCAGCTCCTAGTGCCTTCCGAGTATTTCCTTTGTATGATTCCCGAGTCTTGTATTTTGCTGCGCCCACGTATTGTCTGCCCCTTGTTTAAGTCTCTCAGTGTGTCCTTCAGTCTAGTTTGGTTCAGTTTTTGTTTTTCTAGTTTATCCACTCTTGGAGTGAGTATTTCTGTTTCCCCTTGCCTTTGGCAGTGTATCTTAGCGTTCCCATTTGTTCATTGCATGTGCACGGTGTTTTATTTCTGGCGTGTCTGCCAATTTTCTCTTAGTGTTTTGTGTTTTAATAAACACTTCTGGATCCTGCATCTGGTGTTCTCCTGACCCTTCTAACACAAACAGGATTAAGCTGGATACATTTTTGCTGACTCTCCTTTTCAATTTCTCTAAAAGCGCACAGTAAAATGCCATAAGATTTTATGGGATTATTGATATGGTGATAGCCAAGGATGCCCAAAGCAGAAATCAATCTTCAGGACTTTCTTTAATGACACCTAAATAGTTGGAAATGTTGACATTGTTGTCATGTGAGCTCTTTTCCTTTTCATCAATAATATTATACTGTAACTTCTCCTGAATTCTTCCCTGCTAATGGCCAGAGCCATTGTGAACAGTAATCTTTTGTGATGGAGACAAGAGACCAGAGGCAGAAAAAGAGCACTATCCAATAGCCAGTTTTATTAACTGTAACATATTTACGATTGGGTGGAATGGAGCCCAAAGCAGAATTGCAAAATTGAGTGAAGACTGTATTAAGCTTGAGTTTCAGGCGTGTCCTCCCCTGGTCAGGCGCGTTCCTGGGTAGTAGCCAGTTGGAGCAGAACTGTCTGATGGCAGGACTGGAGACTTTCAGAGGAACGCAGTCCTAATCCTCATGACCGGTTAGAAGTTTTCTCTGAAACTATGCAGAAAAACAGGGCATAAAAATTATTAGGGCCTACAGGGGTTAACAGGAATTAATTTAAAAGTTCAATTAACCTTTGATAATAAGGATTATATGAAAGGTAAAAACAAATTATTTAATATTATAACTATGTTGATCCCTTCATAATAACGAGCAGTAGAATACAATTTTCATTGAACTGGCTTACATAAATTTAATGTCTTTTTTACACGGCATATCGTGGGAGAAATCATTGCTGAAATATAAGTCTTTCTTACCCGTATTGGTTGTTTCAAGCCCGCCCATCGAGCAGTATCCTAATACGGAAAATAGACGAGCATTTTAAATCCAAGAAGCAGCTGGCTTGACGGGACTTCCGCGAAGGACGGCTCACTTGACCACGGTGGACTACCGGCGGTTTACCATTGTAAAAACAAGACTTAGGCTCCTCATTAGTCATGCAAATTCGCCGTGTTAAAATAAATCTGTTTACAAATGACATTCCATTTATGTCTCAACATTAAATACACTTCTAATGCATTTTCTGAATGTAAATAATTCCCAATATCCTCTGGAGGGGTGGTTGAATTTAAGTCCATGTTCGGACCCAGTGCGTTTGCTTTTTTTTTGCGAATGTGTGTAGGCTACTGCTGCACTTGTTATGCGTCTCTTCCGCAGGTGCTTATGGAATCACAGCCAAGTTTGTTGATGCCCAGCTGGATATGACCTGCATGCTAGCGCCAGGACAACTGTTTTATGCATGCCTATTCGGGTGATACTGGGATCCTGGCAGAGCTTCAGATTTGGGCTATAAATTAGCGAATCTCTCATTCATTAGACTCAGTGAATCCACCTTTGACCCCCGAGAGACTGAGGACACTACTTTTCGGCTCTGTCGTCTGATAGCATCATCACTTGCTGACACACCACTGACTACGATTACATTGACTTGAGTAGCCCGGTTATGAGCCCTGCGTTTGATCATATTCAGGATAAGGTGTTTACCTGCACCAACATGAAAAAGGTATACTTAAAAACCCGATCAAAATCGGGATACCAAAGTCCATGTAATCATACTTTGTATTCATGTCTCGCGTACCAGTGATCACTTTTAGGCGGTAAGGACGTTCTCTGTTTGCGCGAGCTCTTTGTTATTTTTAGCCAGAGCTGGTAAATGTCTAATTTTGAACAAATTCTTGTCACTTGTGATACAGTTGTACGGCTAGATAATTCACACAATACTGGATGTACAGAGTTGAAATTAGTTTTAAGGTTATATTTTGACATTTTAAACTGAGAAAGAATCCGTCTATTCGCCTGTAATCCAAAATTTACATCAGGTTCGGTCAGTGCATTACCCTACATCGGCCAACAAAAAAACCTATTGCACGCAGTTGCCTTGTCGTGGTGGAGGTATGCGTTCTACCAAGTGCCCTTAAGCAATATTATATTATCCACTTTTCCTAGGACACACATTTAGAGTTTTGAGGCAAAGGTCAAAGTACTGAGTAACTATGTTGACCATGTTATGAAATTGGCCCTAGTCTCGAGTCCAGACGATTTCAACAACGGACCCACTAGGTGGGAGTCATCATTCCATTAATAGTCTCCATATGGAAATCCATTCCATACATCAACCCAATATCTACGTTGTCCTTTTGCAAAGCATCTCTTGCTAGTCTATCTCAGGGGCATTACCAAGGGGGGGCAGAAAGCTCTGCCCACACAATGAAAACTCAAGATAAAAACTGATTTGCTACTGTTTGACAGCAAACACATGGTATCCCACGTGATTCACAGCCGGAGGTAGACAGCCATTAAGAGAAAGCTGTACGTATGCTTCATCCAGAGCATAGCTCTGGCATCATCTATCTATCACTATGTTGACTACCGAGTGAGCCCAGGCAGCTGGCTAGCAGCAAGTCGAGTTGCTAGTCATTCACTGGGGTTGTTGCAGCAATAATTCTGTATCATAAGCACATTTCAACATTTCGAACTTTGGTATCGTAAACACTTCTAACTTTTGCCAACAGAAATGCATTGGTGGCTCATTAAAAAACAAGCCACTCTTCTCCCACTAGTGCTGTCTCTACCAGAAGCCCTACAACCACTGAACAGCACCACCATTTTCAGCAGTTATCCTTAGTGTATCAAACTTGACCATGGCATGGCTTGAATATTCAGTACTGCGCGATGCCAGCTTTTGCTTCGCTTGTCGCAAATTTAGTTCTAATTTGGTTCATGTGGACATATTTACTAAACGTGGCTACACAAATGGGGAAAAAAGGCACTTAATAAAGACTGTACAAACACGCAACAAGCGTCTCACACTCCGAGGCCATGGTTGTGTGGCAGGTGTACCAGCGCCGGTCAGAGACAAGCGAATATATTGTCCATCTGCTGGGTCATACCCAAGTAGAAAAGAACAAATACCGCATGGGTGAAGTCATTCAGTTTCTCACTGTTGTTCAACTTGCTCTGCGTGGGCACAATCACAGGGATATGGATGAGGAGGGACTGTTCACTCGGCTCGTTGATGACACTCTCGAAAAAGATTCCATACTCGTGAATATCGCAAAATCCATCCTGGAAAATGCCAAATATACATCATTCTCGCACGGAATTGAAGTCCTTGTGCATGGAGGTTTATCAGTTTCACCTGCGTTATGACTCCGGACTTCTCACGCTTTTCTTCACTCAGGGGTTGGAAGCAGTGCGTGTGTTTCATTGTCGTTTAAATGGAATAAGATCATTTGAAAGGTCTTTATGCCATTTCATTGCTTCCAATGATCTTATTTCATTTCAACAGCTTAAACAATCATTTTGTTTTTAATTTATACAAGATTATCTTGCTTCTTTTCTATTCCGCTTCACAGAATTGTCCCTGTGAAGCATCGAGTATTATGAATAACAATCCACCCAACTGTAAATAATGTGAGTTTATTTTGTGAAAGCTGGGAATACCACATCTTAACTGTGAAGAATGATTAGGCTCATTCGGGATGCCCCACACCTAGCCACGAAAGTGGAGGAGATCAGATGGCAGCAGCAGCAGGTTGATACAAAAAAGTTGCAATCGTGGAGGACAGTTTCCAGGACACTTCAAACTTATCTGCTTGAAAATGGAGCCACAGTTAACTAACTCAAACCCGTTAGAGGCACGTGCCCCAATATCCTGCTAGACTGTTGTTAGGCAGTGTATGTGTCAGTCTCTGAGCCTCAACTTGAGCTGGTGCATACAGCTGTACCATAAAAGATATAAATAATGGCAAAACTTAGCAAAATTAGATCCTTGGTAGTTCAAACTATTTCACATAAAAAATGAAATTTAAACATAGTTTAATAATCCATTGTCTTTTATTGCATACATTCCTTCCCATTAAACAAGCAAATGTAAAGGTAGCTTATTTTTATATATCTCTGTACTTGCTTATTTTTTAAAAATGGAAACTAACAAGATACTCTGCCGAAGAACCATAATTAGACTTGGAAAAAGAAATTCTGGAAAAATAGAAGGAGAGCTATATGCAACTACTGTAAACACAGATAAAAAAAGAATACGTCAAAACGGGAACAGTCTGATGGTTTGAGCATGGAATACATCATAGAGCAGGGTTTTGTTAATGATGACTATGGCTCTGTTGAGGAAGATATGACTGGGGGTCAGTCTTCAGAAGACCTTTCTTTTTATGGTATAAAGGATTCTGAAATTACATCACAGTCCTATTCAAATCAGTCCACCTCTGAGTCAGACTGGGACGTTGACAGCACGTCTTTAAGAGAAACACTCAAAGCCTGGGCTCTGGACGGCAACATTCCACTGTGCCATGTGTCAAGCCTTCTTGCCATGCTGAGAAAGCATTTTCCTAATCTAACCAAAGAAGCTACTAGGTACACCTGCGAAATGAAGTGTGATGTGCTGAAGCTCAATATGGGTGAGATGATTTACTTTGGCATAGAGAAAGGTGTCATGCCTTTTTTAGATAAAGAACATGTGAGACTCAGAGATGCTCCAAATCATCATAGATGGCATGCCGCTCTTTAAGAGCTCTGCAGACCAATTCTGGCCAATTCAGGGACAGCTGGAGGAAGATTTGTCGAAAACACCCTTTGTAATTGGACTGTTTCTGGGCAAGAACAAACCAGATCTTCAGTATTACCTCAAAGACTTAGTCACTGAGTTATGCAAAATCCAAAGAGAGGGAATTCCACATAGAGGAAGAATAATAAGGGTCCAAATTTCAAATTTCCTTTGTGAAGCCCCAGCTCGAGCATTAAAAAAAAAAAAAAGTTAGTTTTTAAAAAAAAAAAAGAGGTAGTCACAACTCTTACCATGCTTGCGAAAAATGCTGCGAGGAGGGTGTATGGGAGAATGACCGAATGACGTTCCCAGGAACAACTGCTACGCTGAGAACTGATGAGTCAATTCAACAGCAGCAGGATGAGGACCACCACAAAGGCCCAAGCCCACTACAAGATGTAGGAATTGGAATGGTGTCTCAATTTGCTCTGGATTGAGGAATTTCCTGGATTTCCTCTGATGAGGAAACTCTGATGGTTTTGGATGCGAGGACCACTTCGGACGAGGAAGGGGGAGCATGTGATTACTCATCAGAAAGTATACTGACCTTTGCACATTTCATGCCATGGGAATTTCTGAGGAAGGGGAGAGCTCTGGTCAAAGTTGACCGCTGGAAGGCCACAGAATTTCGAACATTCCGGCTTTACACGGGCCCAGTAGCACTGAAAGACAATTTATCGGATAGTAAGTATAGCAATTTTATGCTGTTAAATGTAGCAACTACAATCCTGCACTCCCAATCACTACATTTGGAATGCTGCGATTTTGCTGAGGAGCTGCTCCTTGCATTTGTTCCACATTTCATTTCAGTATATGGCAACCACATTGATTATAACATGCACAATTTGGTCCACCTCCCCGATGATGTGAGAAAATTTGGCCCATTACAAAAAAACCTCAGCCTTTCCTTTTGAAAACCACAAGCCCCAAGAAAATAAGAAAACCGAAATACCCCCTACAGCAAGTCTCTCGCAGGATATTTGAAAAAAAAAAAAAAAACACCGAACCACACAGATGACTGTGACAATAGGCTGCAATAAAGAGCACTTTGACAGTCCCTTACTCTCTTGAAAGACTCAAACTTTCCATCTTCAAGGGAGACAATGTTGCGAGAAACAACAATGATGTGTTCTTGGTCCGAAATGTAGTCGTCAAGATGGGGTGACGTCATTGGTTTGCCAGAAATTCAAGCATGCCGGATCTTATTTTTTACCTATCCATCAGAGTCCCCAGCTTTAGGGATTGCTTTCGTCAGCCACCTTCAGGAAAGTTTTTTCTTGCAGCCAGTGTCAAAACATCTGGTGAAAGTGCTTCTACCATACCTCAGAAAAGAGAGTCATTGATAGTGGGGGAGTCAATACTTAGAGGAATAGATAGCTTAGTCTGTTCCCCCGTCAAGGAGTCTCGTACGGTGTGTTGCCTGCCTGGTGCCCAGGTAGGAGACCTCCTGGAGCGTGCGGACAAGCTCCTGGCCAGAGCGGGGAGGATACAGTTGTTATGGTCCATGTTGGGACAAATGACATAGTAAGAGTAGGTTTGAGGTTCTGCAAGGCAAATTTGTGGAATTAGCTGAGAGGCTTAGGAGCAGATCCTCCACGGTAGTGTTCTCCGGGATTCTACCGGTACCACTAGCAAGCAGAGGTAAGCAGAATTTTATCTGGAGGTTTAACACGTGGCAACGAACCTGGTGTAGGAAAGAGGGGTATAGGTTTATGGGGCACTGGAACTTTTTCTGGGACAGGGGTGACCTGTTCAAGCCTGACGGGCTGCACCTGAACCGAGGGGGCACCTTTGCACTGGGTCAGCGTATGTTGAGGGTAGCACAGGATTATTTAAACTAGGGACTTAGGGGGCAGGGAGGTTAGTGATTGTTACACATAGGGAAATGCAGACTGCCCCGATGGAAGCTAACGGCGTAACATGCACTATCGATGTTTTACTTTTAAAGCAACAAAGCATAGTGGGGGGCTCGAGGCGGAGGCCAAATGGGAAATCAAGGGGGAAGAGCATTAGTAATAACCTTAAATGTTTTTATTTAAATGCAAGAAGCATAAAAAATAAATTTCCAGAACTTGAGGCTGTAGTGATCAATGAGGGCTATGACATAGTTGGGATTACAGAGACATGGCTTAGTGAAGAGGATGGAGATGAATATAACATAGAAGGTTATAAGCTGTTTAGGAAGGATAGATGTAATAGGCGAGGAGGGGGTGTAGCACTCTATGTGAATGAAAACATTAATGTACAGGAAATTCCCGAAATTGAGCATTCCTTGTCCTGTGAAGATATCTGGATCAGGCTCATTGGCAAACACGAGACAGGTTTAAACATCGGAGTATGCTATCGACCACCAGCTTTGGACAGTACAATCAATGAAATGCTTTTTAGGAGGGTTACGCAAGCTTGTAGTGGTGGTGGGACTATTATCATGGGAGACTTAAATTATCCTGGTATCAATTGGGAAATGGTGAAAGGACAGGGTAGGGGGCAGGAAGAATTTCTAAATGTTATAAATGATAATTTCTTGGTGCAGTATGTTAATAAACCTACCAGAGAGAAGGCAATTTTAGACTTAGTGCTCTGTAATGTCCCTGATAGAATTAACAATGTTGAGGTACTGGAGCCACTTGGGACAAGTGATCACTCTGCTGTTAATTTTGATGTTTCATGGCAAATTAAAAAGGTGTATTCTAAAACAAAAATTTTCAATTTTAGGCGAGCAAACTTTGACAGGATGCGCTCATATCTAGCTGAAATAAAATGGGAGACACTCCTGGACTGTAAGTCCGTAAATGAGATGTGGGAAAGATTTAAGGTGGTTTTACTTGTATCACAATGCAGATCATTCCGAAGGTGTCCAAAAGTAAGCTGAAGAAGCAGAATCCTCAGTGGATGACCAAAAGTATTCATAGGATTTTGAGGGAAAGGAGGAATCTTTATAAGATGTACATAAAGGATAACAATGAGAACACTACTGCCTTGAAAATGCGGGCTGTGGTAAAAAAAGAGCTGAGGAATGCTAGAAGACTGTATGAAATACAAATTGCAGAGGGGGCAAAAACTAACCCTAAGCGCTTCTTTCAGTACTGTAGCAGAAAAAGGAAAGTTAAAGAGCAGGTTAAGTGCATAAAGAATAAAAATGGATCGCTGCTATATGATAACAAGCACATTGCGGATGCCTTAACCAGTTACTTTGTTGAGAATTTTACCTCAGTGCGGGTCTTTATTTGGCCAGAGGGCAGGTCAAATGCTCAAGATTATTTAGCGGAAATTGAGGTTCGGGATAACAAAGTATTAGACAAGTTGCATAAACTAAAGGCAGATAAGGCGGCGGGTCCTGATGGCTTATATCCTAGAGTTCTCAGGGAAGCTGGTGAGATCATCTTTAAGCCGCTATCCGCCAGCTTCAGACGGTCTTTAGAAACTCGAGAAATACCAAATGATTGGAAACAGGGCAATATAATACCAATATATAAGAAAGGGGACCGTACCGAGCCAGGAAACTACAGGCCAGTGAGTTTAACATTTTGCATTTCGTGCAAAATATTGGAATCTATCATAAAAGATGAGCTGGACTTATTTCTTGAACGTAACAGTATCTTGAGGGATAGCCAACATGATTTTCGGAAGGGAAGGTCATGCCAAACAAACCTTCTGGAATTTTTTGAAGAGGCCACCAGGACTTACGACCAGAGCAGGGCTTATGACATCATATACTTGGATTTTCAGAAAGGATTCGATACAGTACCGCATAAGAGACCAATTTTTAAAACGAGCTCCATTGGAGTCACAGGAGGTATTCTGAAGTGGATTCAAAACTGGTTACAGGACAGAACACAAAGAGTAGTGGTCAGTGATATCTCATCTGAGCTGGGTATGGTGGGGAGTGGCGTACCCCACGGATCGGTGTTGGGACCCCTGCTGTTCCTCATTTACATTAATGACCTTGATAGGAATATTGAGAGCAGTGGTTAAATTTGCAGATGATACTAAATTGGGGGGTTTGGCAAATAGTCTAGGGTCCACTAAAGTGATTCAGGACGATTTGGATAGAATCCAGAATTGGGCAGAAATGTGGCAAATGAAATTTAATCTAGCAAAATGTAAAGTTGTACAAGTAGGTAATAAAAACATTAGACGGGATTACTTCATGGGAGGTTTAAAACTGGAATGTGCTGCACAAGAGAAAGATCTGAGTGATTGTTAACCAAACCCTCACAGGTTCTAGCCATTGTGCCGATGCAGTTAAAAAAGCTAATCGGATGTTAGGATACATTGCCAAAAGTATTGAGTACAAATCTAAGGAGGTGATGCTTCTTTTGTACATCACATTTGTCAGACCACACATGGAGTATTGTGTACAGTTCTGGGGATCATACTTTAAGAAAGATATAGAGGCTCGAGAGAAAGTTCAGAGAAGAGCCACCAAGCTTATTCCAGGTATAAAAGATGAAAGCTATGAGAAGAGGCTGAAGATCCTTAATCTCCTTAGTCTTAGGAAAAGGAGACTCAGGGGTGATTTGATTGAGATCTTTAAATATGTTAAAGGGATTAACAAAGTGAACCATGTAGGATTCCTTCGACCAAGTGTTGTGAGTAGAACTCGGGGTCACAAATGGAAGTTGACCTAAAGTAAATTTAGCACTGATATTTGAAAATATTTCTTCACCCAAAGAGTAATTTCAATGTGGAATAGCTTACCTGACCATATTGTTGAGGCAGAGACCTTGGGGGTTTTCAAGAGCAGGCTTGACCTAAAGCTAGATAACATTGAGTCATTTAGTATCTGAAGGGATATATTCACAATAGTATAAAGAAACTGGCGAGCTTAGTTGGGCTGAAAGGCCTGTTCTTGCCATTCATGTTATGTTATGTTAAGACTGTTTTGCGGCTTATCCTCTCATTCACACCTATTAGACTAAGGAAAACCCATTAAAGGGGACTTATTATGCTGTTTGTCATGTCCCCTTTCCCCAAAGTTGTAAAATTCTTGGATGTATAAAATGCAAATTTTTTTTGCAAAAAAAAGAGAGAGAGAGAGAGAGAGAGAGAGGAGAAAGGCAATCCATGATTTCTGAGCCACAAGATTCCCTTCATTCCGAACCCCCTGAAAAACGAGCCGTTTTCTGTATGTGGCCAAACTGGCCAGCAATCAAAGCAACCTGCACTGTGCATCAACAAAGAGCGGCCATAACAAATTCCCACAGCTATTCGCAAGCCTCTAAATACCGATGACAAATTAAGTACTAAGCTATTATATTAGCTGTTGCAGTCAATAACAGAAAACTTGGTGTTTTTGCCAGAAAAAGTAGGCCCTCTTCAGTGACCCGTACTGGGAGCAGACCATCTAATCACCAAATTCAAAAGGGATCCTCCTTGTATCACTATTGAGCCACAAAAAAAATGAAGAGAATCCTACAAAAATTGTTGTCTGTAGAGTAAAACCAATAAATTGCAGACGAACAGACAGACAGAGACATTCGCAATATATGCCCATCCAGTGAAGTGTACATATTAAAAATTGGGCACACTATGACATAATGCAGCTATAGTTAGAAAAAAAATGCTTGAAATAGAGCGTTCAGAGTTTTTTCTCAGTTTGACATTTACACTAAATATAGTGTGCATCTTGTGCCTTGAAACCAGTTGATTTCTGACCACAGGGGAAGATTAAGCTTCAAGAACCATTTTACTTTTTTCCCCACAAGATGACGCCCATAGCTCACAAAATAAGGCTTATATTAAGGATTTTTGGGTGGAATGAAACCTGCAGCCTCTTGGCCCTCCATGGCACCAGTTTGACACCCCTGCTATAGACCAACTTTCAATAAACTTTGAGCTGGGACACCATTGAAGTTCAGAATTAAAGAGTTGGGACTTACAATTTTGTTAAATTGGCCAAAAAAAGGGGTTGCTGTAGCTTAGGACAGAAGGTGTCCACAGAGGAATGGTTTGGGTTTTGAGGTTTGGATACCATAGTCCTCTCTAAAATAAAACATAAGCCAAATCTGAGGGGGTTTATAATTCTGATTGCCTGAACATCTCTAAAATTGGCTCTTAAAAAATACAAATTTTTTGCAAAAATTTAGAAATCTCAAAAAATGTCTCAAAAAATTTTGGACAGGGGCCTGGTGTAGAATCCCTGCTTCTTTTTAACACAGAGTGGAGGCGTCTGGGTATTAAGGAGACAAGTTTCTTGAGTTTAGCTGTTGGAATTTCATCCCACTCTTGTTTAATACAGGCTTCCAGCTGCTGGAGAGTTTTGGGTCTCCTTTGATGGACTTTTCATTTAATTACGCGCCAAATGTTCTCAATCAGTGAAAGATCGGGACTGCAGGTGGGCCAGTTCAGCACACAGACTCTTCTACTACGAAGCCATGCTGTTGTAAAAGTTGCTGTATGTGGTTGTGCTTTGTCCTGCTGAAATTCACAATGCCTTCCTTGGAATAAATGTAGTCTGGAGGGGAGCATATGTTGCTCTAAAACCGTTTATATACCTTTCAGCATTCATGATGCTTTTTAAAACATTTAAGTGGCCCATGCTGATAATAGGAGGGGTGGTCTTTCTCCTCTTTAGCCCAAAGGACACGACGCCCATGATTTTTAACAACAACGTCAGATTTGGATTCGTCTGACCACAGGACACTTTGCCACTTTGCTACAGTCCATTTTAAATGAGCCTTGGCCCACAGAACACTGCGGTGCTTCTGGATCATGCTCAACAATGGCTTCCTCTTCACATGATATAGTTTTAGGTGGTATCTGTGGATGGCATGGTGGACTGTGTTTACAGACAGTGGTTTCTTGAAGTATTCCTGGGCCTATTTAGTAATGTCGATGACAGAATCATGCCGGTGAGTGATGCAGTGGCGTCTGAGGGCCTGAAGATCTCGGGCATCCAGCAAAGGTCTTCGGTCTTGTCCCTTACGCACAGAGATTTTTCCAGCTTCTCTGAATTTTTTTGATGATGTTATGCACTGTCGATGAAGAGACCTTCAAAGCCTTTGCAGTTTGACATTGAGGAACATTGTTTTTAAAGTTTCCCACAATTTTTTTCACGCAAGCCTACACAGGTTGGAGAGCCTCTGGCCATCTTTACTTCTGAGAGACTCAGCCTCTCTAAGACATCCCTTTTATAGCAACTCATGTTACACACCTGATGACAGTTAACTTAATTACTTTCTAAATGTTCTTTCAGCTGATTCTCTTAATATATTAATTGCTTTATCATCAGAGGACATAGCTTTTTTTTCCCCAGCTGACTAAATTTTGGGTCGCATTTAGCAGTCGTTAAGCAGAAAACACAGGGTAGCCAACTTCAAGCAGAGGATAATTACGAATTATGAAAATGTTTACGTCTATGATATTGACTGGCAGACATTTGACCTCAAATCATAATTCCTTTCTTACTCAACAAGAATGCTGTAATGAATGAGAACAGAACAGAAGTTGTCTAGACGGTTGGTGACAAACATATTTTGGGGATAGTGAGGCAGAAGAAGTGTGTGTCTTCACTAAAAAGAGCCACAGTCACACTGGATGATAAACTCCAAAAAGTAATGCTAAAGAAAATATCCCTCAGGAGAAAGCAACACAACAAAAGGAAACCAAAAGAATTCTGGGATGCTTTCCTTAGCTGTGATTTATTGTTAATATTTTGCAGATTATTAGTAAAAATTGTAGTGTTGAGAGTCTCTCTTTCTTTCACTGAATGTCATCGGTAAGTCCATCGTTTATACAGGCAGTGGCATACCGTGGCATGGCCTTGCCCGTAACAGGCGATTCCCCTCATCTCCGTGGGGCAGAACTTCAGCACCCTGGACAGTGACAGGAGAGCCCGTTCAGCACTCCCTAACCTCCAGTATAGCTGGACAGTTCCCACCAGCAGTGAATCGCAAGGCTGGGTGCTCCTCAGGAAAAGAGCCCACAAGGTAACAGCTGCGTCCCATGATAATCAGGGCCGACCACATCTCAAAAGGGAGAAACAGGCAGTTAAGAGGTGGAGGGGCAGAGTGCGGATGAAAAGTTGTGATGAACCATTCTTATGTTTTCTCTCCTCCAAGGTTCCGGTGGTGGGGAGACTGGGGATTGGCACTGAGACCCACAAAGCCTGAACGTGATGGCAACACTTTAAGAAAACCATAGAAAAGCATAATTCAGTCCGAGCCAGAATGATACGCTGCCTGAGCCCAGACGTCCTGTCCAAAAAGGCTTTGCCTGTTTGACTCAACGCTATTTTCCCTGTGTTCACTAAGGGTGCACTTGGCATTGCGCCATTCTGTTTGAACGTTTAGTAAAAATTACTGCCCGGCAGGCCGGTTTTTGACTCCCACCTAGTCCGTTGTCTCACTACATGGCCTAGTGATTGTCTCATACCGTTGTGCATTGGCTCCATCAACGTTCTGTCTTAATATGACCTTTCCACACGAAACAAGACAAGATCTGCATTTGCCTAATATCAAACGGAGGGCTATCTGTGCGTGTTTTAAGGCAGATTTTAAAAAATAATAATAAATTGGTATCCATTAAACATTTGGTCATATCACAATAGTCTTGGTAGGAAAACCATGACACGAAATTGACAAAATACAGCTATTTTAATCTCAGTTTGAGGAAATGTATGTGTTGTTTAATGAAAAAACACTTGTGTGAATATACTGTGTTTTGCCAAATAATCACAAAACAGTTCAATTTTCCTAAAATTCACTTAAAAAGAAGATTCATAATGGTATAGTGCTTTGATTTTTTGATAAAACAAATTCCCGAATATGAAAGTTCTTTTGTTAACTTTTCCCATGACAAATATTTGGCATTTTTTCTGAAAATGCTTAAAATGGATTTTGTGTTTTGTGTTTAGATAACAACACCAGCAGTTCTCAAGTACTTTAATTTGAGTACCACAAAGGAAAAATGATCAGTGACCAAATTTTGCATTTTTGTATATTTTATTTATTATTATTATATTTATATTGATATTCTATATTATTTAAATATTTTATTTTTTCTGCACATTTTGTTTCTAAGATCGTTTTGAATTTTGGATTCATCATTCCTCCACAGCATGAAAATGTGACTCTGATCATTTTTCCATCGTGGTCTTCATTCGTCTCACTGTCCATGTTCATTCATTTGTTCATTTTGTGAAAGTATTTTGTGAAAACAATTATTTTGAGTTTTTCTCAGTAACTTGTTAGCTTAACATTATTTCAGGTGTCAAATTACATGGGTATCAATGAACACTGCGAATAATGAGGTAATATAAGCTTTCATTTTCTCAAAATCAGACAACCTTCATACCATCTTAAGAGATAATTTGCTGTTGCCGTTGTGAACTGCAATCAATGGTGTGTCTAAATTTACTGTTAATAATATTTTTTTCAGTTTAAGAATGTCAAGCTGTAAAATGTGCAACTACTTACAAAAAGGTATGTTCTGACACTGACACGCGAGGTCGCAATTTCGAGAATATTGTTTACGGCCCTTTCCATCTGTGTGTGTTTGTGTGTGTGTGTGTGAGCAATTTAACTCCATTTCAGACCAATTTGCATCACCTTGGTAGAAGTTTTCAGGATTAAGAAAGGAAGAACTGCTAAAGGTCAGGGTCACAGCGTTAGGTCAAAGTTCTGATCCAAATACATTAATATAATGACTGTGCTGAGGCAGTCACCATTTTTTCACAATGCTTCCTACAGTTGTGATCAAACCAATTCAGATTGAAGTACACTTGTAGAGAGCAAAACTGTAGCTCCACAAAAAATTGAGAGGGTGGCTTATGCTAGGACAAATCAGCGTCTTGGTTAATTTAATATTCTTGAAAATAAAAGGTTTGTTCATTTTGGGGGTCCAAACTGCATTTCCCTTCTCCCAGTGATTACTGCACTACTTTTTCTCACAGACATTTTATTTCACCCTGTCCTAGTTTGAAATAAGGCTGAAGGATATGTTTTAACATGCAAACACTGCAGCAGCTGTTACCCGCCCTGCAGACAGGGACAGTGCAGCTGCATCCATGGGCTGCGGCAAGAACTGACCAATTCTGGCACCAAATTCCAAAATATTCAGGAGTAGAAAATGATTAAACCAAACACATACAGTCTCCCTGCTTTGCAATGACAAGACAGACCCATAATCAATACCTATGACCCACAGGCGAACTGCGAAGGACAAGGGCAGTCAGACACTGCTGGCCGAACCGCAGGCAGGAACTGTGGACGAGAGCAAGAGGATAGAGCAGCAACCGCTACAAGCGAGGAAAAAACTCATGACAAAGTTGCTTACTTCTCAATGCGAGTGTCATTAAAGATGATCGCTAAACCGGACAACATGTCGTGCTCGTGGAAGCATGGTATCATTTACATTTCTGATGCCAGAATTTCAAAACATTTCTTTATCTTTTGATAAGATGTTGCCATGTTAATGTCTTGAAGGACACTGACAAAACCACAGCAACGGAGTTTGGTGAGAAATGATTTTAATGCGATGCACAGCCTCAAAACCAAATGAACTTCGTGAAAAGCATAACTCGAAAAGCACATCACTAACGGTCAAATTCTGGCCAGAATGACAACAACACAAGTAACATTAATATTTTCCTAAGAAAAACTGAAAATGAATTTCCTTTTAACAGAACGACATGCACTGACCAGAAACTGGATGTCTGCCAGGATCCCGAGGCTGTGGCGTGCAAGTAGCCGACTGGGCCGGAGCGGCACTGGCCCATCCTCAATGCGCACCGGCCAACCAACTCAATAAAATATTTTTTGTATTTTAAAAATAATTCATTTATTTACTTATTAATATATTTAATGATTTATTATGAAAACGCTATGTAAAGCACGTCCAAATTCGGTTTGTGCTCGGGATGACCCAAATGTTCTTAAGTCAGGGGAAGTAAGTGTAATGTATTTGGTTCCAAATCGGGCACTTGCTGAGTCAAATGAAGAGGCGCATCCCTGGAAATCAGACTCCACATTTTTTTCCTGTCTTTTTCTGTCTTGTTTTCTGTGTCCCTTGATTACAAACTCTGAAAACATTTAGGACAATCAGTTGTGAGCCCTCCTGGAGGTAGACTGGGAAAAATTTGGACGCAAAATTATAGCATAAAACGTCATTCAGAATTTTGCATGCATGTTGTTAATACTGTAACATCCTGGATGTGTTTAATTTGCGCAGTGCAAGTTCTTGGATAATGTGCCAATGGTTATGTCATGTTGTGCCTATGTCCTTGCTCTCTGTTACTGCTGTAGCCATGGAGATCCTGTCATGCACTGAAGGGGATTGGCTGAGTAGCTGGGGGGGTGGGGGTGGGGCGGAATGTCTGGGTACCAGGAAAAAGTGTTACATGTTGATGTTTTGCTCAGGAGAATGTTTGCGGTTTTTTTTTTTTGAGTAAATGAGAGAGAGCCGCAGTTTTGGAGAGGACGGAGCCTGTTCTCTAATAGCCTTGTGTTGCTAATCAAAATAACCCCCTTTTAAGGTGATTCACCTGTCTTTGCGTGACTGAGAGCGTTACAATACTTAACTTAAAACAACTATGAGCTAAAACAACTATGAACTGCCAGTTAGGCAGCTTGCATTAAATATCGCCCTAAAAGCAAAGCAGAAGTTTAACGGAGTGGTTTATCTTTTTTGTAAAGCTTATTGAGAATAAAACATCTGAACTGAATTTACTGCATTACATTAAGAAGGAAGCAGTGTGATTAATTATTATTATTAATTAAGGTGCTTCTCTTATCTGCCCTGCTGTGGTGCGAGTAGCAGAACTGCTTCTCTTCCCTGTTGAAAAATTCAGTAGAATACCATTAGGAAAAAAAAACATTAGGTTTCTAATGGTCTAATTATTACCTCCGCCAAGGAGGTTATGCGATCGAGTCAGTTTATTTATTTGTCCGTCTGTTTGTTTGTTTGTCTGTCTGTGGACAGGATTTCTCGGAAACTACCGGACGGATCTTCAAGAAATTTTTAGCAGAGGTAGATCTTGGTCCATGGACGACTCCATTAAATTTTTGTGACGATCTGGATCCGGATCTGGATTCTGGATCCGGATATTCATTTATACACTCAGTGACATTTCTCCGCAACTAATAAACGGATTTTGATGAAATCTACACAAAAGGTGGCCCAAGGATTATACATTACAAATATGCGTGTCAAAATCTTCGATTCGGATCCAGATCCAGATCAGGGATCAACTTTCTCAATGAGACGATTTCTTCGTATACCACTGCAGCATTTTCACCAAATATTAACATAACATAACATAACATAACATGAATGGCAAGAACAGGCCTTTCAGCTCAACTAAGCTCGCCAGTTTCTTTATTCTATAGTGAATATATCCCTAATATATCCCTTCAGATACTAAATGACTTAATGGTATCTAGCTTGAGGTCAAGCCTGCTCTTGAAAACTCTTAAGGTCTCTGCCTCAACAATATGGTCAGGTAAGCTATTCCACATTGAAATTACTCTTTGGGTGAAGAAATATTTCCGAATATCAGTGCTAAATTTACCTTTGGTCAACTTCCATTTGTGACCCCGAGTTCTACTCACAACACTTGGTCGAAGGAATCGTACATGATTCACTTTGTTAATCCCTTTAACATATTTAAAGACCTCAATCAAATCACCCCGGAGTCTCCTTTTCCTAAGACTGAGGAGATTAAGGATCTTCAGCCTCTTCTCGTAGCTTTCATCTTTTATACCTGGAATAAGCTTAGTGGCCCTTCCCTGAACTTTATTATTATTAATATGTAGGTAAGGGATTTGCAGGCAATAAACAAGAAACAAATGCAATGTTTATTATGAAATATCAACAACTATATTCAGTTCTTACAGATTCAAGGTCTCACAATGTAATGAATACAAAACAAGATAATATCAAGAACACAATATCAAGATGAGTTATACATTACATACTGAATGACTCAATGGTATCTAGCTTTAGGTTAAGCCTGCTCTTGAAAACCCCCAAGGTCTCTGCCTCAACAATATGGTCAGGCAAGCTATTCCATATTGAAATTACTCTTTGGGTGAAGAAATATTTTTAAATATATCAGTGCTAAATTTACCTTTGGTCAACTTCCATTTGTGACCCTGAGTTCTACTCACAACACTTAGTTGAAGGAATCCTACATAATTCACTTTGTTAATCTCTAACATATTTAAAGACCTCAATCAAATCACCCCTGAGTCTCCTTTTCCTAAGACTAAAGAGATTAGCTTTCATCGTTTATACCTGGAATAAGCTTAGTGGCCCTTCCCTGAACTTTATTATTATTAATATGTGCGTAAGGGATTTGCAGGCAATAAACAAGAAACAAATGCAATGTTTATTATGAAATATCAACAACTACAGTATATTCAGTTCTTACAGATTAAAGGTCTTACAATGTAATGAATACAAAACAAGATAATATCAAGAACACAATATCAAGATGAGTTATACATTACCCAAGTGTCGCGCAGTTTCCAAGCGGTAAATAAGATATCGTTTACACCGCAAATTAGACGGCGAGTCATGGTCAATGTTACTGTGTTTTCGTCTTGAAGAAGTTACTATATGTAAGGCTATGGAGCCCCAGCGCCATTGGCCATTGGGCGCCGCCATATTGTTTGTGAAGGGGTCTTTGCAGCTGGGCGAAATAAAACTCGCTCTGTTTGGTCAATGAACCCGCTACTTTGATTGGCTAGTGGTTACAGTCACGCTGTTATGCTCACAACGTTACACTTGAGGAATCTCAAATCTTTCCCCCTGGAACAAGATTATAATGCCTCGCAGACGAGCCTCTTAGCTCGCCTCGCCTGCTCGTTGGCAATTAGTCTTTCAGGAACCATGTTTTCTTGTTTTTTTTCTTTGTATTTTGCCTTCGCTGTCTTCCTGCATTGTTCTGAAGGCATAATAAATCCTGATCCATCTTTGCGTCTGAATTCAGTTCCACGATTCCTGTTTTTTTGTGCACTCTCAATGGTGTTCAGAAAAAGAACTTAAAATATCAATATCTTAATTTTCAAATAATATTTGTTAAAATGCCTCTGATCATATTCTGACCACATATTCTGACCACAACACTTGGTCGAAGGAATTCTACAAAAAATTCACTTCGCTGATCCCTTTAACATATTTAAAGACCTCAATCAAATCACTCCTCAGTCTCCTTTTCCTAAGACTAAAGAGATTAAGGATTTTCAGCCTCTTGTCATAGCTTTCATCTTCTATACCTGGAATTAGCTTAGTGGCTCTTCTCTGAACTTTCTCAAGAGCCTCCATATCTTTCTTAAAGTATAGCCCCAGAACTGTAAACACTACTCCAGATGTGGTCTGATGAATGTGTTGTACAAAAGAAGCATCACCTCCTTAGATTTGTACGAAATATTTTTGGCAATCTATCCTAGAATCCAATAGGCTTTTTGAACTGCAACGGCACAATGGCTAGAGCCTGTGAGGGTTTGGTCAACAGTCACTCCCTGATCTTTCTCATGTGGAGCACATTCCAGTTTTAAACCTCCCATGAAGTAATCCTGTCTAATGTTTTTATTACCTACATGTACAAATTTACATTTTGCTACATTAAATTTAATTTGCCACATTTCTGCCCAATTTAGAATTCTATCCAAATCATCCTGAATCACTTTAGTGGACTCCAAACTATTTGCCAAAACCCCAGTATAGTATCATCGGCAAATTTAACTAATCTGCTCTCAATATTCCTATCAAGGTCTTTAATGTAGATGAGGAACAGCAGGGGTCCCAACACCGATCCCTGGGGGACGCCACTCCCCACCATGCCTAGCTCAGATGAGATATCACTGACTACCACTCTTTGTGTTCTGTCCTGTAACCAGTTTTGAATCCACTCCAGAATACCTCCTGTAACTCCAATGGAGCTCATTTTAAAAAGTAGACTCTTATGCGGTACTGTATCAAATGTTTTCTGAAAATCCAAGTATATGATGTCATAAGCCCTTCTCTGGTCATAATTCTTGGTGGCCTCTTCAAAAAATTCCAGAAGGTTTTTCAGGCATGACCTTCCCTTATGGAAACCATGTTTGCTATCCCTCAAGATACTTTTACGTTCAAGAAATTATTCCAGCTCACCTCTTATGATAGATTCCAATATTTTGCATGCAATGCAAGTTAAACTGACTGGCCTGTAATTTCCTGGCTCTGTACGATCCCCTTTCTTACATATTGGTATTATATTACCCTGTTTCTAATCATTTGGTATTTCTCCAGTTTCTAAAGACCGTCGGAAAATGGCGGATAGCTGCTTAAAGATGATCTGCAACTTCCCTGAGCACTCTAGGATATAAGCCTACTGATGAGTATCAGTATGTGCATTAAACTTCATAACAGCATCTACAACAAATATTTTCAGTATAGTGTCTTAGCACAGACTTAACAGAGGGGACTGGTTAAGAAAACCGACGATCTTCTAAGGGTCGAACAATAACGCGTTCTCCAGCGTTGTGACCAAGTCATCATGTCCAAGTCAAATCAAGTCACTGGTCATGAGCTCAAATTCAAAGCTGATGAGGGAGAGTAATGAGGAGTGTAAGGAGGCAGGGGAACAAATTAAGACAATCAGCTGACTAATTAAAAAGCAGAGTGGGGAAAGCTGAGAACCATGAGCTGCATTTCACGTTGACATTGACCCCTTTCTGATCCTAAATGTATTTAAGCTTTTAACTCTCTCAGCTTTCCCCACTCTGCTTGTTAATTGATTTTTTGGGAATTTGTCCTTTATTTGACAGTTATACAGTGTAGAGAGACAGAAAGGCAGGGGAGAAGAATTGGGGAAGACATGCAGCAAATGACCGAAGCTGGAATCGAACCCCGGTCGCTGCGGTAAGGACATAGCCCTTATTACTGAAGTTATCGCGTTAACATGTAGGGAGGCGCGGCGGCGGTCGGACCAAAAACATAATATGTTTGCAGTCACTTAAAAATGTTGATGGTTAAAAAAAGTATACTTTTTTTATTAAAAGAAAAAAAAACAAGCATGAAATACTCATCCCCCTGCAATGGGATGGCTGATGGCAGGCTTGAAATATTAATGTGGTGAAGAGATGAACAGTTGGACTATAGGAAAGATGGAAGATTGAGTTTAAACAAAATAAGAAGCATCCATATACAAAATTTTGTTGAGAAGTATTGAGGGTTCGGGAGTTCTGACCCAGAAAAGAAGCATGAAGGATGTACGGATGAACAACCTTCATTCCAATACCCCCATCTACTTCATGGAGGCAGATATTAAGCCAAGGTAAAATACAACTTGATTAGAATTACTGTGAAAACAATACATTTTTTTTCTTTTTATTCAGATTTTACATATGATAGCAAACCCCAATTTTTAGCAGCCATTCTGCCAGTGTAAAAATAATAAATGCCATCAACAATGCCTCATCCCATTTTTAAAGATACTTTCAGGAATTCTAGAGAAAAAAATGACATTTATGGAAAAAAAAACACAACATTGAGCTTCAATATTTATTGGATCATAGAAATCCACTTGCATGATTTGAAGATTTAATTTTTTTCCCCCATCTGTAATCAGGATTTTTATTACCTCCGCCAACGAAGTTGGGGCGGAGGTTATATTTTCGCCTTTGTTTGTCTGTCTGTCTGTCTGTCCGTTTGCGAACAACATAACTCAAAAAGTACCACATGGATTTGGCTGAAATTTTGTGGGTGCATAGCTATTACATCAAGGATGGACCCTACTGATTTTCACCTCGATCAGTGGAACTATATGGCCGCCACGGCAGCCATCTTGAAATCGTATGACACTAGATAACTCAACTTTGCTCATACTCATGAAGATATGGATTGTGCAGCCTTGGCGGAGGTTGCACTCTACGAGTCCCTCTAGTTATTATTATTATTATTATTCTACTTATCACGATCACTAGTCTTACATTCAGGATGCTAACATTTTGAAACAGCCTCACCTCTAAACACACGCACACATAGTGCTACACACTGCACACAAAGGGGTTCATACTGCAGGCAGAGGATGTCTCACACTGCACACTGAAGGCTACAAAATACACACAAAGGGCGTAACTGCACAGAAGGGGCTGGACACTGCAGACACAGGATTACACACTGCATAAGAGGGCTACAAACTCCACCAAGAGGCTCAAACACTGTTCAGAAAGGACTATACATTGCAGGGAGATGGGTTACACACTGCACAGATGGATATACACTGCACAGGGAGGTTAAACACCACACAAAGGGCTACATACTGCAAACAAGGGCTTACAGACTGCACACATGATGTCAAACATTCACAGCAGGCCGCTGTTTCCTGCAAAATTTAAAAGACAAGAATGTAGTGTTTCCTATTTATCATGTAACTGTGTACTTGGGATGTATAAAGAGCAATTCATGTGATATTTGCAATGTGTGTGCATGTAAAGTTTTGACAAAAAAAAGCCATCGTTTCAGAAATTTTATTTTCTTGCCTTCAGTGGCTCGACTGTGCAATTCACACTCTCAAATAAAACAGTATTCTGTCATGTTAAGTTTTCTTGATACTGTTTTTTTATGGTAACAGCATCTAGACTTTTGTGAAACCTCAATCAGAATTACTTTGGATATAAAATTCCTGAAGTCTTGCAAAATAAACCCAGCAGGAACCGAAACACACAGAGCTGGGGCAGCATGTTGGAGAAAAAAGTTTTATTTGTTCTGCACAATCCTGGAAACTTAAAACTTCCTTTACTTTGAATTTCACCACTGATTTTAGTGATCATAAAAAATGGAATAAAGTCTGAGCATTAATATATGAAAAGATGGGTATATGATGTCATCAGCAGCTGAAGAGGAGCTGCTCACTCTTAATCCCTCTTGTCTCTAATGCCTGAGGGGCCTTCATCACAGCATCAGACTCACCTACAGGGAAGCAGGGCTAATTGGTAATTAGCCCAGCTTGCAGCTGGTTGTCTCTTTCAGGATTTCATCAGCAATGGAAATGTGGGGAGCTTCATAAACGCAGCCAATGAGTGCTCACCAACCCCCCCCCCCGCCCATCCCAAGCATCATCCCACAGGCATACACGCACACAGAGACACACAGTTGCATCATTCCCCAGGTGGACAAAAACCTAGCAGAACTGTCTCATCCAGATACATACACACACACACACACACACACGCACGGGCACGCACACACTCATGGACAAACATAAAGGCACATGCAAACACACGCAACTATCTTTTCCCAAGTCGACTAAAACCCGCCCTGATTTTTACATCCAGACACACATTCCATATTGTACTCATACACATGCACAGACACACACACACCGATACACACAAACACACAAGCAAGTGCAATCGCGCATATGTATGCATTCATACTGGCACATGTATAGAGACCTACTGTCATGCGCACACACACACACACACACACACACACACTCAGCCATGCATACATACACACATGCACACCTGCACATTATTCCCAATGGTGACCAAGGCCAGCCAGGACTCTTGCATCCAAATCCACATTCTATACACACACACAAACGCACACAGGCATACATACACATTCTCATTCAAACACACACACTTCATTTCCCGAGTCAAATAAGAGCTGCCCAGACTCTTGCTTCCATACACTTATTCTATTTTGTATTCGCAAGCACGTACACACACATACGCAAACACACACACACACACACACACATACACACACACACATAAATGAATGCATTCACTCCAGCACAGGAGCAGGCGCACACATACAGCGCCCTCCATAATTATTGGCACCGCTGGTTAAGATGTGTCAAAATAAATGCAATTTTTATTGCAGAAGCATACTCTCACACTGAAAATTGTCGAAAAATGTACCCTTCAGCTCAAGTGAATTTTAAAGGAGGAAAAAAAAAATCCCTGACTAAGAAATAATTCTTTTTCATAAAATCACCTGTTCCACAATTATTGGCAGCCCTAACAATTAATAGGAAATAAATGTAATTGAAGTATTTCTGTCATTTCTACAGTAGTTTACAAAGTTGATCAGAGTATCTAGGAACATTTAATAAGTAATTCGTCACTTCTTGTTTCCCTGCGGTATAAATATGATGTGACATAGAGGCCATTTCGCTTATCCACTCTTCAACATGGGAATGACAAAGGAACACACCATTCAAGTAAGGCAGATGTGTGACGACCTTCACAAGTCAGGCAACGGCTACAATAAAATAGCCACTCGCCTGCACCTGCCCATATCTACTGTCAGAGGAATCATTAAGAAGTTTAAAACAACTGTAACAGTGGTAAACAAGCCTGAACGAGGATGCAAGGTTATTTTGCCACCACACACAGTGAGGAGGATGGTAAGAGAAATAAAATGTTCTCCAAAGCTCACTGTTAAAGAATTGCAACAAATGGTAGCATCTTTGGGTCACAAAGTCTCCAAAACAACCATCAGGCACTATCTACATGCCAACAAGCTGTTTGGGAGGCATGCACGGAAAAAACCTTTTCTCACTCACAATCATAAAAGCAAAGGTCTAGAGTTCGTTAAGCGGTACTGGGACTTCAACTGAGACCGTGTGCTTTGGTCAGATGAGACCAAGATAGAGCTTTTTGGCAACAAACATTTTAAGTGGGTCTGGCGGAACACAAAAGATGAGTATGCAGAAAAGCACCTCATGCCCACTGTGAACTATGGGGGAAGATTGGTGATGCTTTTGGCCTGTTTCTCTTCCAGAGGCCCTGGGAACCTCGTTATGGTGCATGGCATCATGAACGCTTTGAAATACCAGGACATTTTAAATCAAAATCTGGTGGCCTCTGCCTGAAAGCTGAAGATTGGTCATCACTGAGTCTTTCAGCAAGATAATGACCCTAAACATGTGGCCAAATATACACAGAAATGGTTCTTCAGACGCAGAATCAAGCTCCTCCCATGGCCATCTCTGTCCCCAGACCTCAACCCCATCAAAAACCTGTGGAGTGAGCTGAAGAGGAGAGTGCAGAGGAGAGGACCCAGGTCGCTGGATGATTTAGAGAGATTGTGTAAAGAGGAATGGTCGAAGATCCCTCTTTCTGTATTATCCCATCTTGTGAAACATTATAGGTGAAGATTAGAAGCTATTTCATTGGCAAAAGGGGGTTGTACAAAGTATTAACATTAGGGGTGCTAATAAATGTGGCACACATGATTTGATGTAAAAGAATTGTTTCTTAATGTGGGATTTTTCCCCAGTGAATAAATGCACTTGAATTAAAGGTTGGATTTTCCTCTTTTTTTCATTGTAGTCATATATTTAGAAGAAAAATATTAGAAGCTAATTAACACATCCTTACCAGGGGTGCCAATAATTATGGAGGGTGCTATATATAATCATACTCACAAGTGTGCGTACACTCTACCACAGGCAACGTTTATAGCTAAGCAGGTTTGGGCTTGGTTAGTATTTGGATGGGGGAACATCTGGGAAAATCAAGTTGCTTCTGAAACGCCAGCGAGTGTGTTTACATTACATCTACAATGGTGCAGACAGTGTATACGTTGGACAGCAATTCAGAAAAGACAGGTGCTGCTCACTGACTAGTCTCGTTTCAACGTCAGCTACAATGATGGACGCAGACGTGTTTACCGACATCAAGGCGAACATTACGCTGAACACTGTGTCATGGAGCAAGACCGTTTTGGATGTGGCAGCCTTATGGTATGGTGTGGGATCACAGCCAGACAGAGAACCTGTTTGTTAGTGGTTGATTGCAACCTCACTGGACAGCATTACCATGATGAGATCATTCATCCCGCTGTTCTGCTGTTTTTGCGCCGACATGACCCCGGCGTTCTCTTTCAACATGACAATGCCCGACCGCATGTGGCTCAAGTTGCGCAACAAACACTTCATCAGAACAACGTGAATGTGATCCCTTGGCCTGCTCGCTCTCCAAATCTCTCTGCAATCGAGCACGAGATGGAACGACGTCTCCAAAGTTTACCACGTTCCCCAGAGACACTTCAGGAGCTTAGTGACAGGCTCGTACAGATATGGAATGATGTCCCACAGGACTTTGTGAGGCATCTGATTCATTCTGTAATGGCTGGTAAAACTGAGAGGCCAAGTGCAGCGGCCAGAGAGAAACGAGCAGCACAGACACAATACAAACTCAGAGAATTATTCAGACCACCGGAAAGTACTCATTCTTCTACAGGACATATAATAGTCCGAAACACGGAAGCAACGCGAGAGAGATAAAAGGGAGAAGAATTTTGCCAGCAGAGAAAAACAAAGCACCTAAATAGTGCGACAAAACTACCAGAGAGATAAAAGTAGGAGAGGAAAAATCCCTAAATAGGAAGGAGCTCCAATAATAACGAGAAGATATAAAGTCACACAAATCCTGACTACAGATATTTTTGCCTATAGTGCTTAGCTACAAACAGACACTCAAGCAAGGCATGGCGGACTTCCAGCTTATACATAGCCCAGGGAAGCGCCACCCGAGTTCAACCAGCCGGCTTGGTAAAGAATCCGATTGAAAAGGAATTTGATATCGTACCGGGACGTGAGCTGCAAAGAAAAGTACAAAACACACGCACACCTCACAAACATGACAGGACCCCGCCAAGGAACCGCTCCAGAAATTCCCAGAGAACCCCGTGCATGGAACTCTGGGATAAGGGTGGGGTCTAGGATATCCCGAGAAGGGACCCAGCACCGCTCCTCAGGACCATACCCCTCCCAATCAACTAAAAACTTGGTCCCACCACCCACATGCCTCTCGGCTAGAATACGACGCTCAGTGTAAACCAACCCCCCATCAATCATCCGCGGCGGCGTTGGGGGTCGGTCGATCAGTGCTAGGACGCTAGTGGTAACCGGTTTAAGCCTGGAGACATGAAAAGAGGGGTGGATACGCAAGAATCTAGGGGGCTTTAACCGGGCAGTGCCAGGATTGATCCTCCGCACAATCTTAAAAGGACTAATGAAGTGGGGAGCCAAGTTCTGTGACTCCACTTTTAAGGGAAAGTCCCGATTGGAAAGCCTAACTCTTTGGCCAACCCGATAAGATGGGCTAAATGGCGCCCTCCATGAGTGGCGGTCTTCTGTTTCCACCCAGAGCGCAACAAAGCGGAACGGACCTTAGCCCAGACCGACCGACAACGCCGAACAAAGTTATTGACTAAGGGAACTTCTGAATCCCTCTCAGTCTCTGGAAACAGCAGAGGCTGATAACCCAACTGAGCCTCAAACGGGGAAAGGTTTGTGAAGGAGTTGCATAGTGAATTTTCGGAATATCCGGCTCATGCCAAAAAACGACCCCACGAAGATTGGTTGTCAGCCGCTAAACACCGAACAGTAGTGATGGGAAGATGAGGCTTCATGAACCATTTTCTTTATTTTCTGTGCCCACAAGATGGTGCACTCTGTTCAACAAAGGTTTGTAAGCTCATTCTATCAGCCTCATTATTTTAACTATGGGTGCCATCTTGTGGGTACAGCAAATAAAGCAAATGGTTCATGAAGCTTCATCTTCCCATCACTACCGAAGAGTATTCTCCAGTGACTGGTTGGTTTGCTCTGTCTGCCCGTTCGTCTCAGGGTGGAAACCAGACAAACGGCTCACGGTGGCCCCTAACTGGTTGCAAAAAGCACACCAGAATTTAGCTGTAAATTGTGGGCCCTGGTCAGAAACCACACCTTGAGGGAGACCATGCAGCCGGAACACTTAGTCCACAACATGAAGGGCTGTCTCTCGCGCCGCAGGTAGCTTGGGCAGCGCGATAAAGTGGGCGGCCATAGAAAAGCAGTCAAGTAAGACCAAGATGACCGTGTTGTCTTCAGAAATAGGCAGACCTGTCACAAAATCCAGAGCGATATGGCTCCACGGGTGCTTGGGAACAGGCAACGGCCGCAACAGACCGGGGGGGGGAGTTGGGAAGCCTTATTCCTAGTGCAGATACAGCACGCCGCCACAAACTCCCGGATATCCTCAACCATGCTGGGCCACCAAAAACGTCGGGCCAAGAACTGAATTGAAAAGGAATTTGATATCATCCCGGGCAAGAGCCGCAAAGAAAAGTCCAAAACACATGCACACCTCACAAACATGACACATTCCATGCGAAGAATATGTGCTACTTGCATCAAAGCCAGAGGGGGACACGCATTACTGATGTGGGAATTGTAATTTATGCTTGTCCATGTTTCCCATGTCATGACGTCATAACTGTAACCAAAACCCTATTCCTAAATTGTTAAACTATTTTCCCATTCAGTCTATCGTAGATTGGTTAAGCCCTCACCATATTTACGTATGGAAGGCTTTTTACGCCCAATAATGTTACTGACCTATTGCTAAATAATGTAATTAGCAGTGAGATGGTCTGTCAGTTGTCTTCTTTCAGCGTAGCCAGTTTTTTGCCCCTGTACCAACTTTTTTGAAGCATACTCCTGATATAAATTCAACATGATCAAATATTTTTTGAAAAAACAATAAAAATTTCTTAGTTTCAACATTTTTTAATGTTTTGGTATCATTTTCAATTAAATATAGGGCTTCAGTAATTTGGAAATCATTGCATTCTGGTTTTATTAGCATTTAACACAGTTTCCCAACTTCTATGGAAGTAGGGTTGTTGAATTAATATTAGAATTTACAGGTTTTGTGCTGCATCCCTGTGTCAAGATTCCTGGAAAATAATGCAAAAGGTAACGCTTTTTCTAGTCATATCTGAAATGCCATGCCTCTAGCGCTGTAAATCACCGGCCTTTTGACCCGGCCTTTATTCCACAGTCCACTGTGATCACCCACATCTGTTACTCATTGTATCATTGCCATAGCCTTGCCTATATAATAGGGAGCCTCACTCTCATTTGGTGTGAAGAATCGTAAGCCTCACAAGCCTGTTGTTCAGATGTAGTCTTGTATAGACTTAGGGCCCGTACACATGAGGATTCTTTTGAAAACGTATAATTATTTAATCATTTTGTCCTTGCGTCCACATGGAGATGGCAAAAACGCAGCCCAAAAACAATATTGTTTGAAAATGGTATCCAGAGTGAGAAAATCTGAAAACGCCACCCCAGCGTTTTTTTGCGGACAACCAAAGCGGGTTTTTGGAAAACTATGAGGTGATAGCCCCCATCACAGCAGCTAAGCCTGTGTGTGGCGCTGTATGACGCTCCATGGAAATAGAGCCAAAACTGAGAATAAGGCGGCGAACGTGTGCCTTCTTCTCAGTGTTTGGTCTATTTTCAACGAAACGTTGCAGCGCTGTACAGCGCCACAAACTGGCCTGGAATATTTACCACAGTGTTTTGGGTCGTTTTAGTCTTCTCCGTGTGGACGCATATATTTTTTGAAACGATGCTGTGTGGACGGGAGATTTTTTAGAAACGACCAAAAAAGGCCATTTTCGAAAAAGGCCTAATATCCGGAGTATTCGCGTGTACTTGTATAGTGTAAACCTAAACTCTAGTGCTGCACCTATTATTTATGCTCAGCGTAGCATTGTTGTATCTAGGAACCTTGCTTCCTGTTTCTTTATTTAGTAATACGGAACCGCTGTTACTATTGTCTCAGTATAGTGCATTATTAGTATCAGTACAGTGCATTACTAGTATCAGTACTTAGCTACCGATAAGTACCAACGAGCAAGATGCCCCTCCAAGAAATTGATGGAAAATTTGAAGACATTTACAATTGTCATGTGATATTGAAGCACAAAGTTAACGCAGTGCAATCCATCTTTTTTTAAGTACTATATTTGTTTTTACCCTGGGTACCAGTCTCCAATTTCTCTCGTTTACTGAAGCACAGCCAAGGCTCGCTTCGCTTGCCGTGTCTTGCCTCATTATCAGAGTAGGTAGCGAGAATCAGGTACCCAGGGAAATCATTTTGGAGTTACCATGCATAGCTGATACAGGCTTTGCAAGCAACAAAGCGTACTGGAATCCTTGTATAAAAGACATGATATAGCAAGGATAGTGCGTGTACTCTCGTTTGTCTATGTTGCCTGGATTTGGGCATCAAGTTTCATGCCGAAACAAAGTGTACAGTAATAAAGCTAGCTAGTATCGTGGGACCTTTGTACCGTTATCCTCTGCAACACTTGAAATTATTAACATAACATAACATAACATAACATAACATGAGTGGCAAGAACAGCCCTTTCAGCCCAACTAAGCTCGCCAGTTTCTTTATAGTATTGTGAATATATCCCTTCAGATACTGAATGACTCAATGGTATCTAGCTTTAGGTTAAGCCTGCTCTTGAAAACCCCCAAGGTCTCTGCCTCAACAATATGGTCAGGCAAGCTATTCCATATTGAAATTACTCTTTGGGTGAAGAAATATTTTTGAATATCAGTGCTAAATTTACCTTTGGTCAACTTCCATTTGTGACCCTGAGTTCTACTCACAACACTTAGTTGAAGGAATCCTACATAATTCACTTTGTTAATCTCTAACATATTTAAAGACCTCAATCAAATCACCCCTGAGTCTCCTTTTCCTAAGACTAAAGAGATTAGCTTTCATCGTTTATACCTGGAATAAGCTTAGTGGCCCTTCCCTGAACTTTATTATTATTAATATGTGCGTAAGGGATTTGCAGGCAATAAACAAGAAACAAATGCAATGTTTATTATGAAATATCAACAACTACAGTATATTCAGTTCTTACAGATTAAAGGTCTTACAATGTAATGAATACAAAACAAGATAATATCAAGAACACAATATCAAGATGAGTTATACATTACCCAAGTGTCGCGCAATTTGCAAGCGGTAAATAAGATATCGTTTACACAGCAAATTAGACGGCGAGTCATGGTCATGATACTGTGTTTTCGTCTTGAAGAAGTTACTATATGTAAGGCCATGGAGCACAAGCGCCATTGGCCATTGGGCGCCGCCATATTGTTTGTGAAGGGGTCTTTGCAGCTGGGCGAAATAAAACTCGCTCTGTTTGGTCAATTAACCCGCCACTTTGATTGGCTAGTGGTTACAGTCACGCTGTTACGCTCGCAACGTTACACTTAAGGAATCTCAAATCTTCCCCCAGGGACAAGATTATAATGCTGCTGTCTCGCAGACGAGCCTCTTAGCTCGCCTCGCCTGCTCGTTGGTAATTAGTCTTTCAGGAACCATGTTTCCTTGTTTTTTTTCTTTGTATTTTGCCTTCGCTGTCTTCCTGCATTGTTCTGAAGGCATAATAAATCCTGATCCATCTTTGCGTCTGAATTCAGTTCCACGATTCCTGTTTTTTCGTGCACTCTCAATGGTGTTCAGAAAAAGCACTTAAAATACCAATATCTTAATTTTCAAATAATATTTATTAAAATGCCTCTGATCATATCCTGATCGTAAGAAGACGAGTGCCTTTTTAAGAATTAATATTAGAATAATTTAGTTTTGCCAGATTCCATGACCAGGGCTCACCTGGAGCCAATTTGCCATGGGAGACCCTACCAGGAGCTAAGCTTCAGACATCACAGCTCCCAAGATCTCAGCGGCACGCAAACTCCTCCACCAAGATAAGGCAGCGATTCACTCTGGATTATCCCCTTCAGGTGCGGGGTCAGATGTTACCCCAAGTGGAGGAGTTCAAGTATCTCAGGGTCCTGTTCACGAGAGACAGTAGGATGGAGCGTGAGATTGACGGACGAATTGCTGCCGTGTCTGCAGTGAAGCGGGCGTTGTACCGGATCGTTGAGGTGAAGAAGGAGTTGAGCATAAAAGCAAAGCTCTCGATTTGTCGATCTACGACTCATGGGGGTAGGAACCGGCCCGACAGACCCTACGATCGCCGGACCAATATTTTCCTGAATACGCCCCTCCCCGCTCTCCCTAATGTCATGTCAACTAAGACATCAGCCGATCCCGGCTGCTTATCACCTAGCAGATTAATGCACTGCCGTGAGACCAGTGTCATTAGCGGTCGTCGGCGATACTGCACACTCTCAAAAATTAAGAACCAGTGCAAAAAACGCTCTAATTTATTATACGTTCTTAATTTACGTGCGATTTTAGCATGACTTGCTTGTTTAATGCATACAATTTGCATCGATAGCAATGGTTTACTCATTTATTTAGACAGTTTTGCCCCTGGGATAAGGACAATGCTGGAAGGGCTTTCAGTTTCTTGGGGATCACCGAAAATAACTAAACTGCCATCATTATATTGCAACAGACAGTCACAGAGTGCAATGTTATTTTAATTCGAATGTAATGGATTATTTACCAGACCTAATCAGTGCAAACTATCGTTATCCCCATATTTGCATTTAACTGCTTGATCATTAACTTTAATGTTTGATTGATTTTTTTATGACAAATCCTCCATCAAACATGGACTGTCATCTGTGATTATGAAGATAAATAGTTACGTTTTGAAATTTCCGGGATTCATTGGAATTCAACGCCAGCAAATTTAGTTTAAAACCTACGACGTTAGTCAGAGGTTTTAAACGTTAAAATTTGCGGGCGTTGAATTCCAATGAATCCCAGGAAATTTCACAAACGTAACTATTTGTCGATATTGTAAACCATAAATTTCACAAACGTAACTATTTATCGATATTGTAAACCATATGCTAGAAAGAAACGTTTTTTGCACGGACTCTTTCGTATGGCGACGTGATCCGTCACAATTAGGTCATCGGGTCACGCGCTAGAATTCCGCAACCTGCCAAGTTGAACTGATGGGCTGAATGAGCAAAAGTAGATCCGTTTTCATGCAAACAGAGGTGTATAATCCAGGTTCAGAAAGTAAAAGTCCATCCCAGGATATTGTTCCAGCCACAAAAGACCTGGCAGCTGACACTATTCTTCAGCTGGGTGGTAAAACTAACAAGTCAAATCTGCTGACAGGAGTTTACGGTTGGAATGAAAAAATGGCAGGATTTTTACTTTCTGACCCCTGGATTATACACCTCTGCATGCTAATGTATTCATGAGCAGGTGAAAAGGTCCTGTCATTTCAGGGATGTCGAACACTATTCGATAAGGGTAATTAACTAATCAGATTGCGGAAAACACCTACTATTGGTTTACAATGACCATTGACGTACGCCACTCGGGTCTTTTCAAATTGCTGGCTATCACAGGTGCGCACAGAAAACCGAATGCTTTGGGGGCACGCCGTGCTTTTAGAAGGGCCACGTCTCCAAAAGAATTTTTTTTTAATGCCACCCCAAGCTTGATGGAGGGCCCGAATGAGATAGGGCTTGTGTGCGGAAGCAGTGCATTCATAGTGCGTCTAAGAAAGCTCACAAAATCCTGTCCCTTTTCATTAATTAGGTTAAAAACTAATTGCTGCTAATACGTTTTAAACAGTTCATCCTGAACTGTGTTTGTGGGTATCCACCTTCCGATTTCATACAGTTATCATCAGGTGCACGCACTGGTTTGTGCCCTTACATTTCCGGTAAAACTTCAATCCGCACAATATTAATGCAGCTTGTGTCCTGCTTGTGTTTTTACTTCGTATTTCCAGAGGGAGGGGTGCGTATTGCATGTCCAAATATGATATTTGAATTACCCTATGATGGGATTTACCCATTCTTGGTAATCTTGCGTCGGTGTTTTATTACCGTATTTTTTCTAAGATAGATGGCCTAATTGCATTGTTGGAATTAAATAAATAAGGTATATCAGTAAATGTAAAAAAGCAAGGGACAAAAAGAACATAAGGAAAATGACAGACAGTTTCTACGGGTGGATAACCCTGACACCATTACTCTGGATGTCACCTTCTTTTATATTGCTCAATTTATAAGGTATAAAGGAGGCTTTATAAGGAGGCTTATTATTTATAAGCCTCCAATTCATTGCTTGAACACTGTCTGAAATGCTTATATCAAGTTTATGGATGAAATGAAACTGCTAATGCTGGAAAGTGCATATTATAGACCACAGACTGAACTAATATGATGCTGTGAACTCGACTAGAAACACTACCCAAAACTGTTGAGGCTAAAGATGAGTCTTGATGCTACCACAGCTAAACAAATCAATCCCCAGTTTCAAAAACTTTTCTTATGATGGAAGGGGGGACACCCCCTCTTCCACACCATCACCCCTACGCCGCCTGCCGGACCAATATGAATTGGCTTCCAACGCCATTCCAACCCTTGCCGATGGTCACAAGCTTTGGGTAGAAAAATAAGATCAGGAATGCAAGCTGCCGAAATGAGCTTTCTCCTCAGGGTGGCTGGGCTGATCCTTGGGCCCGTATTCAGAAACGACACTCACACTAATTGAGTACGAGCGAGAACTAAAACTTAGTTAGTGTCAGGTTATACTAAATGAGTCAGAGGTTGCCTTAACACTCATTTGCTTTCAGAGACTTCACTCACACTGAAAATAGCGTCTCTTTCTGAGTGAAGGTTGAGTGCAGGGAACACCTCCCTTGAGCCGCACTAACTTGCGCCGGTATTTCGTTATCATGGCTCTCAGGTGGTTACAAACACTAGAAACTCTGAATCATTTCCAGCCACGTGCTCAACGCAATCGCAACTATGCAAATTTTAACTCTAATGATGATAACGATGTCGTAACTTACTAACTGACCACCTGGTTTCAGTCTTTACGAACTGCACTGTGGTGAACTCAAGGTTAGCATTTGTGTACCCACCAGTAGCTACTGGTGAACTGACAATAGGGGAAGCTCAAAACCATCCCTTAAAGATAATGATTGAAAAAAGTCATATCCAATCACTTAATAAAATTTTATTTACTTGAACTACAAAAATCCAAAGGATTATCATGTATTGCCAGTTCTACTTGTTAAGTTAGAATGAGTATTGATAAATAGGCTATCGCCCTGTTTTCAATTCATTTAAATTACCATTGCAAAAACTCAGAGAACTTTCAACATGATCAGATGTGGCCAGTTTTCACGAATGACGCATCTCTATTAATTCTCATGCATTCGGTTTTTTTCGCACTTCTCTTTACTCATGGGTTGGAAAATGCTGCGCTCAGCGGCTCGTGGAGCGCATGTGGATTGGTCTGCGAGGCTCGTGTAGCTGTAAGTCACAAGAATCCATTCTTTTCTACATCCTTAACAGCTGAATGCAGAAGGAAATGTTTCGCACGTTTCACAACTTCTTGCTTAGGCAGCTTCGCAGGCTGTCCTGCGCCTTTCGCGAGCCACTCAACCACAGAATTTATGAAGATATGCTGATATTTACGTCTTCATTTATGTGCGAAAGAAAAACCTCAATTTTGTGAAGCAATGTATGACGACGCCATAAAAATAAATTTGATTGTCGTTTTACCAATTAGTCCGAGAAACTTTCTAATCAAGAAAAGTAAACTGCGTCAGGTTTAGGTTATTCAGCACTGAAGGGCGAGGATTGAGCATCCCTTTGCAGCAGCCGACACACCGTCTCTGGTACCCAGTGCCCACTACTGTCAGTTATGCTTGAGTGGCGTGTGTGAATAGCAACTGGCGAGGAGTGGGACCGCTCTCTCGGTTAGTGGTAGGTCGATCACTTTCTCACACTCCAGTTACATTTCAGTCGTACTCACTATATGGTGAGTGGAGGGTAAGTGTGAGTGTCATTTCTGAATACGGGCCTTGGAGATAGGGTGAGGAGCTTGGACGTCCGGGAGTGGCTCAGAGTAGAACTGCTGCTCCTCCGCGTCGAGAGGAGTCAGTTGAGTTGGTTCGGGCATCTAGTTCGGATGCCTCCTGGACCCTCCCTTTAGAGGTTTTCCAGGCATGTCCAACAGGGAGGAGGCCCCGAGGCAGACCCAGGAGAGGATGGAGGGTTTATATCTCCCGGCTGGCCTGAGAATAGCTTGAGGTCCCCCAGGTAGAGTAGGAGGAAGTGGCTGGGGAGGGGGGCGCCTGGGCCTCTCCATTCAGTCTGTTACCCCTGCGACCCGGCCCCGGATAAGCAGAAGAAAATGGATGGATGGATGATTAATTTGGTTTTGGGTTTAAGTCTCTATGGGAAGTTGCCTTGTAGCTATTGAGGAAATTATTTTTATTGAGGAATTTATTTGTCCATACACATTAATCTATCAATGTTCCATTCAATATTTATTATAAAACGGGTGCTTCCCATCCTTAAATGCGATTGGCTGAGTCGCGTTCTATGCCGGTATAAAATTACTGTAACCGATTGTTGCAGGCCGCAACACGAAATATCCCTGCGCACAACGAACTACTCTGCGCTCAACTGACTCATTAGGTTACGTTTGTTTTTAAACTTTTAGCTAATTATTTCAGTGCCAGCAAAGTTTAGCCTTTAAACCCAATAACCAAGCTAGCTATTGCATTACAGAGTTTGATATCAGTTTTGCATTGCAAGCTTCGTTGCTAATTAGCTATCTATTTCAGTAGCCTATTAGTGATAAATTGTTGACTTTTTTCTTGTGTGTTTATTTTATGGGCTATGTGTAGGGTAACCACACCCACTCTATTGAACGCTAGCTACTTGACAAGCTGGCTAGCGAACTAATGCACAATTCAACATATTTACCTGGACACCGGCAAGTGTGGAAGACAAAAGTCAATCGTTCCCTACTCTCGCTGCTGGTTGTAAATATTTGGCCGATCAGTGCAAATTGAGAACAAAGAAACTCGAAGACCGAAACGAACGTAAAATTATTTAACGGAGTCAAGCTAGTTGACAAGCTGGTTAGCAAACTAATGCACAATTCAACCTATTTTCCTGGACATCGGCAAGTGTGGAGGACAAAAGTCAATCGTTCCCGACTCTGGCTGGTGGTGGTAATGATTTGGCCGATCAGCGCAAGTTGAGAACAAGTAAACTCGATAACCAAAACGAACGCTAAATTATTTAATAGGGTCTTTGGGAGACCGAAGGAGACATTCAAAATAGCCTGCTTTCATAGTTATCTACATTAGCGAGCCCAAATAGCTCGATGTGACATGATAATGGCGCTAGATGAAAAAGCAATCTTAGCGTCTGTGCAGCTGGCCAACCATTCTGTCCACTCTATTTTGCTTGGAGGAAGAAGTTCTCAATTTTATTGTTGCATTATTACCAATAAATTATCGATTTTTTTTTCTTGTGTGTTTATTTAATAGGCAATATGTAGGGTAACCATTTCATAAAAGCAATAAGCCCCTTGAAGGAGTGGTTACAGTGATTTTATAACGGCGGAGGGGCACTAAGGCAGTCCGCTGCGCGTTGTACCTTAGAACGCCACTCCGCCGTTATAAAATCACTGTAACCCACTGCTTCATGGGACTTATTCCTTTATTAGAATGCCACAAAGTAAAGTCTTACAAAGACATGTGTGCAGGAAAAGGGGTCCCTTGGGTCATTTTATGAAAATTGACATTTTCCAACAAAATCAAAGAGTGATCCAGGTTTTTCATATGACCCCGTTTATGTCAGAGTGGAAAAAAATCCCAAGTGACCCCTTTCCCTAGTCCTGCACACATATGTTCCTCATTAAGCATTAATATTAGACTTATTTTGGTTTTGACTTGAGTCCCTGTGTCAAGTTTTCTAGTAGCTATTGAAAAACAAATTTTTTTTTAAATTTAATTAAGATTTTAATTTACATGGGATATTTAATAAAAAGCTATTAAAGCACATTCTGATGATAAAAAGTAAAAGTAGGCCCTATATATTGGAATAATTTAGTATTTGTGTTCTACCCATGCAAAGTTTCCTGGTAGGTATATTGTTTTTGCATTCATATTAAGCTGTTAATTTAATTTAAATATTTTCAAAAACACGCAAGTGTACATCACTAGGCGAAGACTGCTTTTGGAATTTATGGACCATCCCTAACCACTGCAGCCAGCGCTGAATTAATATCTGATAGCCCACCGTCGGAGCACAGATTCTGTGTAAGATTGCGAAATCATGCCGGACATTGCGCCGTGAATGTCCGTCAAGTATCCAACGTAAAACTAACTTCAACGCAATATTGTTTTTGGATCGCAAAGTTTATGGTTTTGAATCCGAAAAAATTTGCCTACCCCCGACGAGCCGTTATTCATCATTCACTTGTGTCCCCTGCGCAATATTTCTTAAGTCAAATTGCGTGAGTGAACTCATGATCGGCGCTTTCCTGAAGACTTTACACCTGACGCAAAAGTTTCTAGAGATGAAATTATATCTTTAAAGTCCCTGAGGGAGTACGATTTTGGTTCAAGCGTGTTGTGAGGGACTGCCCATTCTGCTTTTCTACCCCTTCTCTTAGCCAGCCTCTTCTTGTCTCTACCCTGCACTCGCTCTTGAGTGTACTCCATGTCTCTCACTCGCGCATTTTCCTTCCAGACAGCAGTGTTGCTTGCACTCAACGCCGCTTTACTCCCCAAGCTTCCCACAAGACCGGCAGCGAGGTGCGTGAGACCAACTGAAGGCTGCGTACGCTAACCTACCAAACAGAAGGAGAACCGCTACGAATCCTCTTGAACAGGTAATTAAATTATAAAACTGCAGCGCAAATACTCTGATTGTTCAGACTTGGCACAATGTTGAAACGAAGATCCAAAAAATGATATAATTGGAAACAGCGCGGCGTGCCAATGGGAACTTTTGTGAAGCTGAATCTGTACCAACAGATACACTATGACAACGAATTTGCGAGTTTTTGGAGTCCCGGTGGCTAAATGGTTTTAGTAGGCAAACTTTCATAGTTTTTTATGCTTCCTAAATTCCCCAAAAAATTGGAAAATCAGTAACATTAATTCATTTCTAAGTTCTCTTAATTTGCAATAAGTTGAGGGCAGGGTGAAATACTTTTTTTTTTTTCACCTTTACAACTGGAGCCTTATGGTGTTTGGAAATATTCGCAAATTCTGAATGTGATGCCAGCAACATATTCCAAAATATGGGACTGATGGCCCTGTTGCTCAACGGGCCAACAACTGAGAACTTTTCAGAGATGCAACTGGCCGCCAGTTTCTGAGGAGATGAATCCGAAATATTACCCCTGTTATGGCCCCAATTTTTTATGACCAATCGGACAGCATGGGATGACAGACAAATTTTTTTTAAATTAAAAAAGATTTAATTAAACAAAGCACTGACCAAGATTAAAATAAAAAAGAGATAGTTACAGTTCGTTTGGTAATTGAAATGGGGGTTGCAATTTTGTGATGCTCTGGGACAGGAAAATGCTCTAACACAGGCAAAAATCCACAAAAAGCCTCTCAGGTCTTGAAAAGAGGTCTGGTCAATGTATTCTTCCTTTTCCTTGCAATTTCTCTGACTATGTCTACTACTTTACTCTCTCAGCAAAACCATAGCTAAGTGATTAGGCTAGGTAGCTGCTGAAGCCTATGTCGGTGTGAAAATGCATGAGCTCATCGTATGAGGCCGAGACCTACATACACAGTCTATTAGTATTATTAGACATATAAGAGTCACGACTGACGAGTCGGCAGGTCTCGAGTGCTGAAGCAAGGCTTTCACCGAGCTTTCTGCAACAACTCAGAGGGGGCCAATAGGGTACAACTATCACAGAATCCTTTTTCGCAATTACGTAGTTTACCTACCTTCAAGACGGCTGTTGCCAGTTGTTTTGAGCAATGTTCACAGTCGCTGATAACCGAGTTGTCTCGAGCGCGCAAATGACGTAATTACAAAAAAAAAACAAAGGCGCTGATTCGTCGAACAGAAAAGAATGAGTGGAAAATGAGGTGCTAAAAAAAGTTCGCACCCAGGGCATGCTCAAAAACCTAGCTCCAAACTGGACTGACAAAAAAGTCAATACTGCCATCAAGTGGCTTTCTCCCCCCACTTTAGGCCTACACCTCCATTCCAAAAGGGAAAAATTTTATTTCGACTCATAAAGGCAAAATTTTTCTTTTCAATTAAAAATGGTTAGGTAGACACTTGTCTGTGTATATATATATATATATATATATATATATATATATATACATATATATATACACTCAATATGCTAATAAACACGTGATATATACACATACTCAAACACGGGATAAGCAATCAGCAATTACATTTTCAGTACCCTTTACATGCTTCATTTCCAAGTCAAACTCCTGTAAAATCAAACTCCAATTCAACAATCTCCGATTCTTGTTTTTCATCTTACTCAAAAACATTAACGAATTGTGGTTAATATATACAGGACCCTCCATAATTATTGGCACCCCTGGTTAAGATGTGTTAAAAGCCTTAAAATAAATTAACTTTTTATTGCAGAAGCACACTCTCTCACTGAAAATTGTAGAAAAATGTCACCTTCAACTCAAGTGAATTTTTAGAGAAAATAAAAATCCATGACTGAGAAATAATTATTTTTCATAAAATAACCTGTTCCACAATTATTGGTACCCCTAACAATTCCTAGGAAATAAATGTAATTGAAGTATTTCTGTCATTTCTACAGTAGTCTACAAAGTTGATGAGAGTATCTTGGAACATTTAATTAGTAATTCATCACTTCCTGTTTCCCTGGGGTATAAATATGACGTGACACAGAGGCCATTTCTCTTATCCACTCTTCAACATGGGAAAGACAAAGGAACACACCATTCAAGTAAGGCAGATGTGTGTCGACCTTCACAAGTCAGGCAATGGGTACAATAAAATAGCCACTCACCTGCACCTGCCCATATCTACTGTCAGTAGAATCATTAAGAAGTTAAAAACACCTGGAACAGTGGTAAACAAGCCTGGACGAGAACGCAAGGTTATTTTGCCACCACACACAGTAAGGAGGATGGCACGAGAAATAAAAAGTTCTCCAAAGCTCACTGTTAAAGAATTGCAACAAATGGTAGGATCTTGGGGTCACAAAGTCTCCAAAACAACCATCAGGCGCTATTAACATGCCAACAAGCTGTTTGGGAGGCATGCACGGAAAAAACCTTTTCTCACTCACAATCATAAACGCAAACGTCTGGAGTTTGCTAAGCGGTACTGGGACTTCAACTGGTACCCTGTGCTCTGGTCAGATGAGACCAAGATAGAGCTTTTTGGCAACAAACACTCAAAGTGGGTCTGGCGGAACACAAAAGATGAGTATGCAGAAAAGCACCTCATGCCCACTGTGAAGTATGGGGGAGGATCGGTGATGCCGTGTGCCTGTTTCTCTTCCAGAGGCCCTGGGAACCTTGTTAGGGTGCATGGCATCATGAATGCTTTGAAATACCAGAACATTTTAAATCAAAATCTGGTGGCCTCTGCCCGAATGCTGAAGATGGATCATCACTGGGTCTTTCAACAAGATAATGACCCTAAACATGTGGCCAAATATACACAGAAATGGTTCTTCAGACGCAGAATCAAGCTCCTCCCATGGCCATCTCTGTCCCCAGACCTCAACCCCATCAAAAACCTGTGGAGTGAGCTGAAGAGGAGAGTGCAGAGGAGAGGACCCAGGTCGCTGGATGATTTAGAGAGATTGTGCAAAGAGGAATGGTGGAAGATCCCTCTTTCTGTATTCTCCCATCTTGTGAAACATTAGAAGAGAAGATTAGATGCTTTTTTGTTGGCAAAAGGGGTTTGTACAAAGTATTAGCATCAGGGGTGCTAATAATTGTGGCACACATGATTTGATCCAAAAGAATTATTTCTTAATGTGGTATTTTTTTCCCCATTGAATAAATGCACTTGTATTAAAGGTTGGATTTTCCTCTTTTTCATTGTGGTCCTTTATTATTTAGAAAAAAAAACTGAATTTATTAGAAGCTAAAGAACAAATCTTGACCAGGGGTGTCAATAATTATGGAGGGAAGTGAACTTCAGAAGACCTGCGTCAAAGAACAAAGTTTATTGCATCCTTATCAAATGCACGTTAAGAGTAGAAGAGGGTGTAGTAACACTGTCCTGAAGCACTGCCGACTTCTCTGCTCTGGAGATCATCCTTGAGTTAATTCTTCTTCATTATACTGTATAGGCTGAGGACTTTAAAACCAAGCCCCCATGATATCAGTAGTAAGTGATAGCAAGGTTGCTTTGACTCTTCAAAGTCTATAAATATATGAACTGTGAAACAAATTTAAAAGGCAGAAATTCTTCCAAGTTTAACTGCATATAGTATAATTTTAGTGCAGCCAGTACTCTTTTTATGGTATTTAAATTTACATGGAGTGAACCATGTTGGTATTACAGAAATTTTCTAATTGTGCCACTGTGGAAATACTCATGAACGTTTTTGTCTCTGTGAGTGTCTGTAACAAAAGTTTGATGCTAAAATGTTCCTGGGGTACTTCAATAGGTTCTGCTGAAGAATTGAAGAACAGTGGAGGCCTGTGGCCCCCAACTTGACTTCGGAAGTCTCACCATAATGAGAAAGGGTGGCCTGTACAGCTAGTCGGTGTGTATCTCCACTTTATAAACAGAGCTGAGAGTTAATTGGGTATTGTACATGCTCAGTGGGAACTTGTTATTTGAAAATATTCACTGCAGGCTGAGTTATTTTAATACACTGCACTCTCTGACTGGGGCACTGAGTACAGCTCAGAGAGATATTCACAATATTTGCTTTTGGTGAATGCTGAGAGGCAATAAATTTCATGTGCTTAAAGGAGAATTCCGGTGTGAAATTGACTTGGAGTGTATTGAAACATGATAATGAGAACTAACTTTTGTCGAATACCCCACCTCCGTACACTGCAACATTTCAAAATAAATGGCTTTTTAGCCAACAAGCTTACATTGGTAGTGAGTCGGGCTTAGCGTTGCCATGCTAAGACATCGCTATAATTTTCATCATTAACAAGGCTCAAAGTAGCTCCGCACTTCATCGGCAGAATTCTGAGGGCCCTGAGCACGAACGAATAGATTGCAATCTGTTCCCCTATCCTTCCTATTAGTTTGTGCTTGTCAATCAACTTATCATGACTTTCAAGATAGAGGCGACTGGAAACTACCTCAAGGTGTTGTTTGCATAAATAGTCTTTTTAGATAAACTGCCGGTGCATTTTCAAAATTCTCAGTGCCTCGTTTTAAATGTCAGGGCCCTGGGAATTCTACCGATGAAGAGTGGAGCTACTTTGATCCATGTTAATCATGAAAAAATAGTGATTTCTTTGCATGGCAACGATATGCCCAATTCCCTACTATTGTAAGCCTGTTGGGAGCTTCGGCTAAAAAGCCATTTATTTCGAAATGTTGCGTGCGTACAGAGGTGGGGTGTTTGACAAAGGTCAGTACTCGTTATCATATTCGTTTCAATACACCCCAAGTCAATTTCACACCGGAATTCTCCTTTAAGTGAAATTTGTTCCAATACCAGCAGTAAAATCATTTTCTCAATACAAATTGATGTGTATGAATTCACACAAATTATTTTATACCTAGACACATTTTTAATCACTCACGAAAATACAATTTTATTTCTAATGAGCAATCCCAGGGTCAGTTTACAGGCTGAGGTAGAGCTCGTTCCTCGACTAAATGGCATTTTTTAACGGAGCACCTACATAAAAAGTTTGTTTTAGTTCAGCGCCAAGCTGAATCTGTGTGTGAAAAACAAGTCCTTTGTGCTGACACGTTTCTTTTTTTATCTGGATTTAGGAGATTAACTGGCAGCTCAAGATACTGCACAAGCAGAACTGATGGAGCTCAGAACCTTCAAGCTTACTCTCTCCACCTTCTCCAACTTCTCCAACTTCACCACAGGCAATGACACAGATGCCCTGCAGTCCAAGGACCCTTCCCAAGCAGTGGAGATGGTGATCATTTTCCTGGTAACAGGGTCCCTCAGTTTTGTTACGATAACAGGGAACATAATGGTTATCCTGTCAATCAAAATCAACAGGAACCTCCAGACCATTAACAACTACTTCCTCTTCAGCCTGGCATGTGCAGACCTGATCGTTGGGTTCAGCTCCATGAACCTGTACACAGTTTACTTTGTGCTTGAATACTGGCCGTTGGGGCCAGTAGCCTGTGACTTATGGCTGGCACTAGACTATGTAATCTGCAATGCCTCTGGCCTGCATCTCCTTATCATCAGCTTCGACCGTTACTTCTGTGTCACCAAGCCACTCAGCTACCCTGCCAGCAGGACCACGAGGGAAGCGAACATGATGATTGCAGCAGTCTGGGTTCTTTCCTTTGTCTTGTGGGCTCCAGCCATCCTGTTCTGGCAGTTTATCGTAGGTGAGCGCACTGTGCCAAAGGGTGAGTGCTACATCCAGTTCCTGTCCAGTGCAACCATGATAATTATCACCGCGATTGTATTCTTCTTCCTGCCTGTTACCATCATGATGTTACTGTATTGGCAGATCTCCAGGGCCAGCAAGAGCCGTGTGAAGACGGACAAGTGTGAGCCAAAACAGGACAACCCGTCCAGCAGCAAAGCAGGAAACCCCATCACCATGCCCTGTGATGATGAGTATGAGAAAACCCATCACACTGAGAGGAGCCAGAATGGCGGGACGGGTGGAGACGGGGAGGAGGAGCTGAGGGCGCCAGTGCATCTTGAGAGGGAGGAAATTGTTGAGGCCCCTGCTGGTTACGAGGGAAACCCCACAGCCCACAGCCTCAATGTTACTGTGCCAAAGCAGGGGCCCAAGAAGAGGGTATTGCCATCACGTGAGAAAAAGGTCACGCGCACCGTAATGGCCATTCTTATTGCCTTCGTGGTCACATGGACACCCTATCACGTCATGGTGGTCATCACCACCTTCTGTTCAACCTGTGTTCCCTCCAGCATGTGGACTTTCGGCTACTGGCTCTGCTACATCAACAGCACCGTCAATCCTGCCTGCTATGCTCTCTGCAACGTCACCTTCAAGAAGACCTTCAAACAACTCCTGCTCTGCCAGCACAAGGACATTCGATTGGGCAGATAGAGACGTGTGATTATTTATTTTTTTGTTTCCACAGGAGCTCCTCTCTGTCCTGTCTTCAAATATCTTCCTGCATCACATAACCCTCCTATTATGTTCAAATTAACAAACCAATTTTGGTTTGAGGTCAGTTTGATCCCTGCAATGAAAAACTACATAAGATGTTTGTAACTAAAAGTGTTTCACAATATCTGCTCAGCTCATTTATGCCCTTCTACTGACCATTTTAATAGCGAAGTTAATAATTCATGACTCCCTCATGATTATAAAGAATGAGTCCAAATGTAAAATTAATGAGAAATTAATTTAAACATGCCCCCAGTCTAAGGCAACACTACAAAAAGGAGGTCAAAATTATGGTTTTATGTAATAATTGATCCTGGGGTCAAAATTACCCAAACAACACCAATGCTTACAATATGTGTACAGTACATAACCGGCCTGAGAATAAAGTTTTGGGGAAAAAAAAAAAACTGAAAATTAATTGCTTTGCCGTAGAAAATTTTTTGATGTTGCTGACATAAATGGTGTTCAGAGGTGAACTGTAGCCACATTTTAATGATAAAATTGATTTATTAAAGTCAGGAAATAGCATCACACAGCTGCAAAAATAACAAATAAAATATTGCCTTGCATGTACTTTCTTTTCAAAGAAATCAATTTATGTACTCACCAACCCCTGCAGACCTGGCAATTCATATAACAGGTAAAGCATCATTTCTCTTAGTATCCAGCAATGTCTGTGATAACAATGTCTGTGACAAACACAAAGTTTGACTGTGATTGCAAAGTCAACAGAGTTCTGGTAATTCTGTTACTGCTGTCTTTTTTGCACTGCATGAAAAACTTTGGTATAAGTTGAGTCAACAAAAGGAAGGACATCTTGCCGTTGGGTCGTCCCCTTGGCGGTCTTTACATGAAGAATGCAGACCTGGTCACGTGCTCGACCAGGCTGACTAGGACTGGGGCCTACAGGTTGGGGAACGGGGCCAGTAGTGTCTGACTGTGCTGCCTCTGGCATGGCCTCCATTCTTCTGCAGCTTCAATACAATCCCAAAACAACGGAGTTCTGAACACTAGGAAAACTTGGGGATAACGTGGAGCAATTCTAATAAGGTACCTAGAAACACGAGAAAGGCGAGGCCCGCTATAGCTGTGGAGAGCCATGGCCCTCCAGTACATTGCAGAGAAAGAGGTCGTATAGATTTTCTCAAAATTCCATGAGCTGTGGTGATCTATTGCAGTGCTTTCTACATAAAAAAAAAAAAAAACTTTGGTGCACAGCACCCTTGTTTTATAAGAGTTGTCTATTTTGAACTTCATTTAATTTTCCTGACCCATTTAAAGTGAAATTTAAAAATTTATAGATTTGAAATTTATTATTTAAAATATTTTATTTGTTGTTTTCTTGAAGAAACAACTCAACTTCCATGCTGCCTCTCTTAAATTTTATACTTCTCTTTTTTGCTCAAAATTCAGCTCACTGAGGAGAAAAAACTCCTCAGTGAGAAGAAATCTCAGGAGGAACCTGGCTATTCTGGGGAAGCCCATCCTCCACTGGCTGGCTAATTAATTGATGGTAAATTAGGGATGAGAGGATCATGACAGCAGGAAGACAGCAGTCAGAATTAACGTGCTTAAAATCAGACAAGTTTTTGGCGCTTGAACTCTTTGTGAAGACTCGTAGAGCAGGAGCACAGCTTAGAGCAGCAGCTGGATAATCCCCCGAAGAGTCCAGACACTGGTGGCAGTGGTGGCTGAAGGCTGTAAAAGCTGAAGCAGCTGGACAGAAGGTCTGATGAGAGTTGGATGGCATTGGGGCAGAGGAGGGTCAGCGAACGGCAGCATGAATGAACAAGGGCAGAGAAAAATGACATTTAAAAAAAAAACCGCAACATAACGACTGCCTAGCAATGTCATTAGAAACTTCTGAATTCATATAGCTCACAAAATGGCATATATAGTTTTTTCTGTGTCCTGCTTGATACGCTTAGGAAAAATTTCTATTTGCCTAAATGCGGTTTTCTTGACTGAGGTCCGAGCGTTAAGTTTGCTTACATAAAAATAAAACTGTCTACAGCCAGTGACATTTCCATAATGCAGGTGAACCCTCAACCTGTTTCTAATTTAGAATGGGACAGTTAGTTGAATTAAATAACTGAGCACGTAGGCTACATATAAGATAATTATCAATGGTAATTGGTAAAGTAAGACATAAAGCTTTCCGTCAGTGGAGGGCTCCAATGAGATTGCATAAACAGTATTTTCTTAATTCTAAATTCTAGTGGAAAATTAAGTAGCAAATGCTGCTGAAGATGTTATTTAGATGAGGTTTAGATTTTGTTTATGATTAACTGGATAATTGCCGTTCATACAATTTCATATTGTAGCCTCCGTACAACTTTCCCAGAAGCCAGACTATAAAGACCCCATAAATGATTTTGACAACATGAAAGTTTGATGCATAGCTTGCGTTTGAATTGATTTTAAATCCATGCCGTTAGGTGAACTTTCACAATGCACAAATAACCACTTTACTAAATTATTCAATTACCAACACTTTGAAGCAAGAGTATTAGTAATTTAAAAGCCTACATTGTTATCCCTTTGCGGCATACTATGCAGCTGCGCTTCCTTACAAAAGTAGCCTATTCTTTTAGAAACATTTTGATGAAGTGCAGTCTTAAAATAAAGTAGGTTGCACTCCTGGAAAAAAAAAGCTTGAATCGCATTCATGAAAATCTGCTGTTTAAATTCATAAATGCGGCAAAAGCAGGCCACGTTAATTGGGCTATCTACAGATTCGAATAAATTAAGCAGATTAACCGTTTGATTGCTAATCGTGCAAAATAAACGGGAACAGAATGAGAGTAATTCGTTGAAAGGAGAAGATTCTGCAGACCTCAGCTAAACTCAGTTCAACACCGCGGCAATAAATACTCATTTGGCCTAATTCAGTTTTTTTCCTGGAAAAATTCACATGACCGCTGATAATTGGCACTTTCAGCAGCTGTTCGTATTAGGTTGATTATAGGAAGCGATAAAGCTTGCATGTTCGCCCCATGTCAGCAGGTGGTCTAACTAGACTTTAAAATAATCGAGACGTGATATCGCCATACCCCTTGGCCGAGGTATTGCCAGCATTTCAGGACATCCGAGGCTTAGCCCGGAGACAATTTTTAAGAGTTGGGGAGAATCACAGATTATTACAAATAGTGGTAAATCATCGTCTATTACTAACCAAGCACTCCTTCAAATCAGTGAATTCATGGGCCCCTGGGGCAAAAAGGCATTGATGCCCCTCACCCTCCCAACACAGAAAGTAAAAAAAAAAAAACAAAGTAGAAATTAATATAGGCCTTATACTGTAAATGGGGGTTTCGAGGTCCTCCCCCGAGAAAATTATGAAAATTATAGTGCCAAAACTGCCTTTTCATGCTAATTCTGACGGAAACTACCAGTTTGAGTATTGTATACCACAATGAAATTTTTATTTGTTAAGACCTGGTACCTGGAACAGTGGAGCCCCTGGTCACTCAAGACATTTGCCCCCCTGGTATTTGCCAGGTTGGCCTGTTCATTAATCCACCACTGCAAAAGATCATCTAATGACATCTGGTTTTGTGTTGAAACAGACAAAAATTCAATGAGACGGATCATTGGTGAACTAAATTTGTGAAGGTAATCTTAATTTTGTAACATACTCTCAATGGGTGCTCATTTGTAGTTCTGTTTTATAATGAATGCAAAACCACAGACCCTGTGATTATATACCTGGATGCAGAATTTAGTTAGTTTCAGTTTGTGAGAGCTTTGTTGCATAGGTGCCACATTAAATCATCTTATTACTATAGTATAAAGTCAATGGAGGTCAGAATAGCATACATATTAAAATTATGAGATTTCATGATTTTAATGAAACAGAATTCAATTGAATAACATGTGTACTAGAGATGAATTCAGATGTCAATAAAAAAGGTGAAATATATTGTGTTAACTGGATGCATCTTCCTTCCTTCACCTGTTCCCCATGCTGCTGCCTCATTCCTTCTGCCAGAAAAGGACAGGATAGAGTAAAGATGGAGTGTCAGTAAAATTTACATCCAAATTAATAAAAGCATTACACCCCACCTCTCGCAAACAACATATAGCATTCACCTTTTTCCTGTGATGCCACTAGTGACTGTTGTATCCCTCAATCATCATAGACGGTTGTTTCTCTTTCCCTTCCTCTCATCAATGGTTCTTCCTCTGTAACTTCTTTAGGTTACTGACTCTCAACTGCTCCTTTCCATGTTTCCTCTCTCCCCCTGTCAGTGGGACACTTTTTGAGATTCATGCATTGCATGTTATATTGAATTATACTCAAAATATGACCATTTGTGTCATTTAGTGTTGTTCAGGAATGCTTACACATGCTGACAGTAAAATATCAAGAATACACCCTACAGCAGTGTTTCCAGAACTTGTTTCCAGCAGACCCTCTTTTTAAGATGCACAACCTGTTGTGTTCTGGGGTTCTGGCCTTTGGCCAGAACAGTATACTTTATGGTTTTAACAGTTTCATGTTCCAAGTTTCATAGTTCATAGTTCCAAAGTTCATGTTTCATAGTCACAGTTTTAACAGTTTCTTGTTTCAGGATTTCACATTCCATGTTTTTACTTTTCCATGTTTTTGTTTTTGCCAGGTCTGCCATGCCACTCCACCGCTTGTCTGCGTTCCGCCCCGTGCCTTCGTTGTTGCACATGCTGTGCTGTGCTGATTCGGGGCTCTCTAAGCTTAATTGACAATTAACTGTTTTTAAGTTACTAACATTTACTAACACTCACTGGGTTGGTGTAATTCTTAGATAGGCACATTACTAATACTACTAATTTAGACAGGGAGTTTATTGTCATGATTCCTGCTTTGCTATTTCAAGATCTTGCTGTGCTTTTCTGTTCTTAACATTCATGCTTGCTTCCAAGCTGCATACTTAATTGGTACTTAAGCTGAGCACGCTCATTCTCTTAATGAGCAGGTCATGTCATCCAATCTCTGTCCATGTCTTGATCTTGCCATGCCTCTTGTTTCTGCTTCTCCAGGTGTTGCCCCTCATGTGTCCTTGATTACCAAGCCTTTATCTGGATGCGGTGGAAGTTGGCTGGCAGACAGTGTCTCGCGTCTCATTGCATGTGCAAGTGTAGCCAAGTTCTTCTTGTCAAGTTCCCTAGCATTTCTAGTTTCAGGTCTTGTCCTAGCCTCTTGTTTTGTGTGTATATATTTAGTCTTGTTATTTATTTTTCTTGATCTTCTTGCCTGGAGTTTCCAGTGCCTTTTGTTTTTTGCCATTTTGCATTCTTTGTTGATAGCTCTGTGTAGCATACTTTAGTTTGTTTTTTGCAACCCTTTGGGCCAAGTTTTTCGTTGGCCCTCGTGCCTGTTTTGTTTTTCAATAAATCCTCATTCCCCTTCACCTCGCTTCTGGTGTCTACCTGATCCCATATCACAACCCATCGCGACCCAACTCATTCAACGCTCAAATTGTGAAGGTCATTCATTTTTATTACCCTGTCAAGCTACTAGCCATCAGCCCTCTGTGCAGTTGCAATGGAATGCTAGCTTAAGACAATGCTAGCCTTTATTCCCTCAAACTCACTCAGCTTGTCTGTCCACTAAGAAGTTGCAAGCCTCAAATATCAATGGATTGCAGTAAACAGCTGTCTATATAAATTAGGAAGCTAGAACGCAATCTGTAGGCAATCAGCAGAAGGGCAGCTCTGAGGCGTTTTAGCTAATAGTTACAGCATTGAGTATTGGTATAGCTGTATATTACCATGTTAGCGAGCCAATTACAAGTCTCGGTGATGACCAGTGCAGATTTCGGCCATAACTACACTGATTTTATTTAATGTCAACAACACGGACGAACTCATGCAACATTCATTCACCGAGTTGGCCAGCTATCTAGCATTATAGCTGTGATTAATTCACGATAAAGGTAAACTCGTATGAAGATCCAAGGTTCATCATGTAAATAACCTTTACGCACTTGCTATTTTGACAAGTAATGAATAATGATTGATAACATAGCTTCATTTCTCTGGTAAATAAATACATGATAGAATAGATAGATAACCTAGACCTACTTTGTACAAACGTTAGCACTGATCTCCGAGTGCGACTGCTAGGCTTAGCAAGTTAGTTCAAAAGGGGGATGGACAGAGGGTGATGCTACTACATCTTTCTTGCCTTTGTTCTTTTTCTTGTTCCCAAAATATCAATCTGCTTATGCGTTGATTTCCTCATCACGTCGGAAATGAATTTAATTCCTTCAAAAATTAAATCCACCAGATGAACTGGCAGGCTGTCTTCAATTAAAAGCGTGAGCAGTTGATTCTCTCCAATCCATACCTAACAGAGGAACTTGACAGGTTACCTAGGCGTTGCTTGAAGAACTGCAGAAAATCATAAATCATGTTGTTGTTGTTTTTTTCAATTCACATACAAAATTACATTCGGGGCTATAGTCAAAAGATGGCTGGCGACACCACAGCCTCTAGGTTGTGCGTGTTCACGTGAACAGTGCGTGGTCTTTTGTTTTGTGTTGATCCGAAAAGTGATCCGATCCATGACTCAAATCTGTGATCCGATCTGAACCGAGTGTTTCTTGATCCGTTGCATCCCTATCTGAAACCCATGTATTTATAATGCAAATACACAGACCAATAAATACACGTGACGTCAACTCCCGACAGCCAGCCAGCCAATTGTCGGCCAACCAATCGTTGAAGTTCTTCCCCGCTGCCCTTACAAAAAACCACGATAAGAATACTATAAAAATCACGACCAAAAACATTCAGTATTATTGTTGTAAATGTACGCTTTTTTGGAACGCACTATAGTGAGTTTAGTATTACTATTGAAATATTGTAGGGCTACCATAGCTAATAAAATAACACTACAGAAAAAATTATGGCAATACCACAGTTAGTGAAACATACTATAGAACACTCCAACCACACTATAGAACACTGTAGAATTCTTACATTATATTATAGTAACCCTTTAGTTCATTTTCGTATGGGGCGGCTGATCATCCGCTGAACTTCTTCCTCGCCGGCCAGCCAATTGTTCAACTTGATCACTCAGTCAGTCAGTCAGTCACTCACGCAGCGACATTCGCATTTATAGGGGCCAGGCCGCTGTTCGGCCCTGCCCAAATATATATAGGCCATAACATATAGGCAAAAAAAAAGGCATTTTTCCCTTTCTTTAAAAAGTGTGTTCCTTGGAGTTGGGTGCTTTGGAAACTTAGATTCAATTAAATTCTGTTTTTATTTACAATTTACACTGCATTCCAACCTCTTGGGAAATGGAGTTGAAATAATAATGAAGGATGTCAACCGTAGGTCGAACGGTATCTTGCCAAAAGGGTCGTGTTTTTTTCAGCAAGAACCATGAAGGTCAAGGCCGATCGCCACCAAAAACTAATCAGCTAAGTGCCTGACCATACACTACATTCACATCAAGTTAGAAGTCGATCCGATCAAAGCTACTCAAAAAATAAGGGTTTCGTCAACCCCTCAAATTGACCAAAAATTGACCTTGGCCTTTGACCTTGACCTAGATAGAGTCCCTCGAATAATAGGAATCCTGATGAGTCATTGTTAGACAAACGTACAAAAGATCTCAAGGAGCAGGCATCATGCAGAGCAGAGAAAATTGTTCAAGAAAAATTTCCGGTAAAAAAGTTTTTTCACCATAACTTCACCAAATGACGTCGGAGCGCAAAAAGCGGTCATCAAGGGCTTTCATATGAGGTACTACTCGACATAGTTCCTGCAAGTTCAAAATTTGACCTTGGGGTCAAAAATTTTCGACCTTCAGCAAGAACCATGAAGGTCAAGGTCGATCGCCACCAAAAAGTAATCAGCTGAGCGCCTGACCATATACTACATTCACACCAAGTTTGAAGTTGATCCGATCAAAGCTACTCAAAAAATAAGGGTTTCTTCAACCCCTCAAATTTACCAAAAATTGACCTTGACCTTTGACCTTCACCTTGATGGAGTCCCCCGAATGATGGGAATCATGATGAGTCATTGGTAGGCAACTGCACAAGAAATGACAAGGAGCAGGCAATGCGCACAGCAGAGAAAAGTGTTCAAGAAAAATGATTACAGACAAAAAAAAACAAACAAACAATAAACAAACATTCTGACCAACATATCTTGCAAAAGCTCCGCTTTTGGCAAGATAAAAAAGCTCCGCTTTTGGCAAGATAATAATAATACTAGTAATGATAATAATAATATATTAGTTTCATTTCATAGATCAAAAAATGACATTGGAATGACGAAGAAAATTGGCAATCGAAAAAAGCTGTTCAAAAGCATATTTTTCCGTTCAAACATTATTGGTCTGGAGTATTTCAACTTGATGGCGGCATAAGTGAACAGCAGCATTGGTTACGTGTGGAGTGGTGCTGAAATCTCTCAAATTTTACAAACTGTGTTTTTTCTTTAGAAGGTGTCAAGTAATGTAACGTGAACATTTCGCAAATTGCAGATGGGAAATATGACTCGGCTGCGGCTTGAAAAAATTTCAGTCAAAAGATTTTTCCTTGTTTTAATTCCTAGACTTGAGTATAGCCTCACCTGCATCCAAGCCCTTTAGCACAGTCTCCTCTTGCGCCTATGGGTGATTTGACGAACTGAGCATAAAGGGAGGCAACAGGTAGCCAACGACGATTGCAGAGACATGTTTTTAAAGGCGCATTCATTCTCATTATGGATGAGTAGGAGTGAATGGGCTTCACAGAACAGGATGGACAGGATGGGCAGAGCCAAAGGCGAAAGAAAGCGCATTCATGCAAACACATTTTTTTCGTTACATGTACACCATTAAAAAAGACGCAGGCAAAGTGCAGAGAGCGCTTGTGATTATCAAGAATATTGCTTTACAAACTCTGTATTCAAGCAAAAGTCCGAATGGAACGCTGTAGAGAGCATTGACAGAATGACCAAAGTAGTGTAAGGAGTCCAGATGAAAAAAAGAACAGAACCGTGTAAAGCTAAAGCAATACGATGCAACAACTCCCATGCTTGGTTAGGACGTCAGCATCTACAATGGCAAAATGCTAGATGCGGGAGGCTCGCGTACCGTTCCGAATTAGTTTTTGGAGATTAAAAAAATCCCGCATGTGCATCGCTTAAATCTAAACGGCTACTCTAAGTCTTTAGTTAATCTCATTCTAACCCTTTGCGTAAACAAGGCCGTCCAAGTGATATTGCCAACATAAGTGATCCGAACCCTCAGCAGCACTATAATGACCTAAGCAAGAGAATTAATGCACAAAGATGACACAGTTTAGACTCATGTAAAATCCACTCACTCCAATGTATAAATAATTATTCAACGCGGTTATTGCTTGACTGCCTGAACATGTTCACTGAATTGCTCACTCTAATTCCATAGTCGGATTTAAGGTTCACATATTTTTTTGGCAGCGTGAGCACTATTTTTTGATTGAAAAGAATATGGTGTTGAGCTCGGTAAAAGTGAGACCACTCCTAATCTGCCGCTATTCATCATTCCCATGTGCACACTACAACATCGAGCCGTTCATAAGCCAGTTTTCGCGACCTGGCAGCGCTCCTGCACAGTGCTTTGGTAAGCATTTTACGTCTGACGCAAAACTTTCTTGAGGTGAAAGTATATTTTCAGAATCCCTGAGAGATTCAGGTTTTGATTGGATATGCTGAGAGGGACTTTCCCACTCCCCCAATCGTTAACACCCCCCCCCGCACCCCCCTCCCCCCGTTTTTCTTCTTTTATCCAGCCTTTCGGTGGCCTCATCCTGCACTCCTCCATGTCTCTCGCTCTGACTTATTCTTTGCAGTCAGCAGTGTTGCATACACTCGTCCCTCATCTTCTCTTTATCCCACAAGCATGCCATCAAACCGGTGTTACGGATCAACTGGTTTCCCTGTTAACTGGTTACCTTTGTTTACAAAAGTCGGGTCTTTCTCACAGCAGCATAACATTTTCCGCTGGCCATAGCTGTCCGTGCAAATGCCTTAACAATTACAATATAATTTTACTTGTTATCTATCCATCCGATTCAAGTATTTCGTTGACTTTTGACAATTGTAAAGCCGTGATGAGTTTAAAAATCGAGTTTAATCTTCTTGCTCCTCCAAATAAAAAAAGAAAAAGAAATGTAATCTCACCCGGGATTCGATACGATATATGATATAAAAGCAATCATTGTACGAACGATTAGCCCGCTAGGCCACCGATCATGAACAATTAATTCAGCGTCCAAATACACTCCATACCTCAAACAGAAACAACTGGACATACATTTCTTGGTTGAAAACACTTCGGCTGGATTAAATTGTGACCATTGTTACCGCAGAGATAGTAGCTGAACCTGTGTTTGTTGCGCCGCTGATTTAAGTTGTTCTTGATAAGAATCTAATCGGCTAACCCTTTTTTTAATGTAACCTATTGAATTTATTGTGTTATTAAACAGTCAAAAGAAATTCGGTTAATGGGATGATCGCCGCTGTCTGAAATATGAAGATAGGAACCGTGTCCTATGGCGTTACCCTTATTCAAAATATTATCAGTAAGTCACCAGCCATTATAAACACTTGATGCATGGACTTTGTTTTGACTGGTTATGTATTACGCATTGTTGTTTGTAACGGCTGGTTATTGACGGACTATATTGAAAAAGGTCTACCCGATAAAACAGTGTTACACGACTCCTAGACACGAGACAATCTCGTGAACTGAATTTGTTTCGGCTGTTTAATGGCAGGATTAAATCAAATACATATTTTTTAAAGCGTCAGCCAATTCGATTCTTCTCAACAAAAACCAAAAAAACCTGACAGAAAGACTCTCATAAACAAAAGTCACCAGTTAACAGGGAAACCAGTTGATCCATCGCACCTGTTAACTGGTGACCTTTGTTTACAAACGTCTGCAGATGTTCTAACTACGGAAAAGACACGGCGCTGATCGTGGATATGCCTGAACAGTTATAATCCTATTTTTCTCGGATATCCGTCCAATTAATTTATTTATTTCATAGAATTGAGTGAAACTGATGACAAATTGAAATCGCATTTTACTTGCTTCCTTTAAAAAAAAAAAAAGTAGGCCTACTTCTCAACGAGGTTTCGACACCATACTTTCCCGCTTGCTCGGCTGAAGTGTCCTTACATTAACCCACTGCGCCACGGCAGATGGATCAGATTATGGAGTAGACATGTTGGTTAAACATGAATAACCAGACACTGATTTGTTGGCTAAAAACACTTCGACTGGATTAACTTGTGACCCGTTGTTGCAGTGATAACCCGTTATTTTTGGTTCTAGTTGATGATAAACCCATACAGTCTCATTTTTCCAAACTGTTCTGTATTATTAGAGATCAGAGGTCGCAATGTCTGTTTTTTGGGGTAAAATAAGTACTAAGATTCAATGGAAACATAATAAATCATTCACATCACAAAATTCATCCCACGATTACCAAAATAACGTTATCGAGAGAGTACATTGATTTAACTTCAATACAGAGGCCATCGTTTGACATTTCCTAGTCATTATGCATTTTAACATAGGCTAATATTCAGCAAATTAACCTCTGCATGGGAGCCTATTATTCGTATTTATGAAGCCCAATTCCACTTAAACAAATCAAAAGTGTTCGAATTGAAGGTGTATTAATTCAACAACTGCTACTACTTTCACGTTTATTGATACGTCTCACAGTATCAATGCTTGTTCACCAATGAACCAAATTATTAATTACAAATGAACCAGAGACCACTAGACCACAGGTCTGCAGCCCTTTTTTGAGAGCTGATTTTGAATCCAATTATCCAATTACCCATGACCCCTGTATAAGTTTTGGGTTTTGAAGCAAGTGAGAGAATTAAAAAAAAAAAAAAAACAAAACAATGAATCCTACAATTGTGCGAGAGTTGATGGACTTTAAAGTCCATAATCAATTCCCCCAGGGCGCAACAAAGCAGCAAAAATATGTGATGAAGAGGAGAGCAGCAAATTTCATCCTTAAGGGTAAACAAATCAACAAAACTTTATTTTTCAGTGATTATTTTGGTGCTTAATAATTCAGGAGCAGCATCCTTTCAAGATGGAGAGCTCTTCTACATTTGTAGAAGACGAAAAGGCCAGGAAGAACTCCTTGCAAAAGTTGTTCTTTCATCTGAGGTGGCAGATGAAATTTTTCAGGACTTCCACTGCAGCGCTCATGGAGCTCACTGTGGAGTGGAAAAAACTCATCATTCTATTATCAGTCGGTATTATTGACCTGGCATGGAAGATGACATTCGTAAATGGGTAAGTGAACAAAAAAATTACTTCACCCCGAACATTTTCATGTATCCGCTAACTTGAAAGAATGGGCACTCTAAAAGACCAGAAACAATTCAAACGATTGTGTGAATAAAGTTTCAAAAAGTAGATGTGAAGAAGAGACTGTCGCTATCTAAATATCCTGTGTACATTACTTGTAAAAACAGACCTAACATGATGGTTATTCTGAGGACTTTCATTTTTCAGGTTGCCCAGTGCCCAGCATGTCAGTCTAAGCGGGCCAACATAAAGGAAAAGAAACAATATAACCCAATAGAGGTGAGCTTCCGTGTGACTTAAGAGTCTGATCTTACCTTCCAGTGGAGTTGTATTGTGCGCATTCTTGTCTTTCAGGTGTCTGAGCCATTTGAGCTTGTTGGAATGGATCTTCTCTAGCTCACTGTCACTCAGAGTGGTAACCAGTACATCGGTGTCATGGTTGACTACTTCACTAAGTGGGCAGAGGCCTACCCTCTTAAAAGTAAATGAGCAGAAGAGGTCACCCATTGCATTCTTGACTTTGTATACAAATTTGGGGCTCCTCAAAGACTGCTTACAGATCAGGGAACAGAGTTTAAAAATAAGGTGAGGTAAAATTGGATTATTTGCAGTACCGTAATATTGGTCATCCATGCTGACTTGTATTAATCTTTGGCATGTGGAAGGTCAACGCTTGCCTCTGTGAGAAGCTGGGCATAAAAAGGAGCTTTTGTTCCCCCTACCATCCCCAAACAAACAGGCTTGTTGAGAGACTTAACAGCACCATCCAACGGTATGTTCTTAGAGGGTAAAAACGACTTGAAGTTGATAATGAATACATGATCACTTTCGATATGACACCACTGAATATTTCAGGTCTCTGGGCAAGCTGGCGAGGGACAATCCCAGGACATGGGACCGGTATCTGGGTGCCGCAATGTTTGGCATCAGGACCAAAAAACATCTCACCACAAAATACAGCCCTTACTACCTCATGTATGGTAGAGAGGCCAGATATCCTTCAGAGGTTCCCAGGGAGTATGAGGTAAGCCTGTCGAAATTGTTTGCAATATTTCTATACAGCTGCCAATTAAATGTGACTCTAACACTCTAATGCCCTTGTGTTTTCTTGTAGGTGACCGAGGAGAAGGTGGAAACACTTGAGGGATGAGGTGGTGTCTCGGAAAGACTCAGACAGCATGAGGTGAATCAGGAGGTGCGGGAAAACATTAAAAAAAGCCATGAGAAAACCAGGAAAAGGAAAGGAGACCGGGGTCAGGATGATGCATTCAAAGCTGGTGACGTCGTGCTGCTCAAAAACATCAGGGAACGGCAGCGGAAGGGGGGAAAATGGAGGCAGACATGCACGGACCATTCACAATTACAGACCTCCAAGAGAAAATTGCTGTACTCAAAAAGCACCACCAGCACAACAAAAACCACCGTAAACCTAGATCATCTGGTTCATTTCATCAAGCCAGAGGAGAGGATTCCAGCAAAGCTTAAAAGAACAGACAAGCCCCCTCATCTGGCTTCACACCACAGTTTAACAGCGAGTACTAGTCCAACCCACCAAAACATCCAACCTGATGCTGTAAGCGCCCCTCTGATTACCCTCTCTCCAACCTCCTCAGCCACTCTGTCTGAGAAATCCACTCCAAAGCAATGGTATTTATATATCTTGTCAGATTAAATTTGTATCTAACCCCCCCCCTCCCCATTTCTGTAACTTCATAATACTACTACTAATAAGGGGGAGATCTTATGGGCAAAGATTGGGCCCTATAAGATCTTTACAGCAGATCTCCAGAGCCTCGCCCCTGGAAAGGAACTGGTGAGTGAGGTAAGTATTCCTGAATATACTCTGCTTTAAGCTGGCTTGTAGGTTCCGTTGGGTTTTTATTTTGTCGAAACAGACCAATAACAGGCAACTATTTGCAGGTCCTGAAGGGTTACATGTCAATTGTTGCCAGGCAAATGCCATCCAAAGCCTTTGTCATTGACTCCTTTGAAATGACTGCTATATGGAATGGCACATCTATGGGGTTGAGAAAGGTGAGTATCATTTAATCTTGATGTTTCCAAGATGTGCAACTCATAACAGGTGAAATTTTTGTAGCTGGATGCTGCACTGTGTGGCGTACTCATTGGAGCAGTTTGCAAGGACAGACACTGGACTCCGGTAGTAAGTGCATATTTATCCAAAGCTACATGCACATCTTTAGCAAGCATAAAAGCTTTCTGTAGACTTACAAATCATTTATTTTAATTTTAAACAGGCTATGTACCCCATGGAGCGAAGGGCCCTTTTTGTTGACCCCTTTGGAGCTACTAGTGCCCAGCTTCAGAAATGCAAGGAAAAAACAAGGTAATCTTGAATGATTTCTCATGGTTGCCTGTCTGAAGTAAATGAACTATCTTGTAAGTCACAAGCAGTATCACTTGATCCCTTTATCCTTGCAATTTAGAGCCTTCATTAGAAGGAAAAACATAAATGTGTCCAGATGGTCATGCAGCACCATCGACCACCGCCACCAGCAGGACACCACATCATGTGGGGTGCTGGTCTGTAAAGTAAGCTGTCCATATTGTCACTTAATCCATCTTTCAAATATTTCAAAGTGAGTTTACTGCAGTTCATGTTCAAGGTGGCTGAGAGCATCTTAAAAGGGGAGAAGCCCAACTCTCCAGTTGACCAGAACGGGGTCAATAAAATGAGGGTGGTAATGGCCCAAACATTGATTGATGAGTCAGGTATGATTTATGGTCTTGCTTAAATTTTTACACACAAATACAGAAGTTTCAATTACTCTTTGAATCAGATACCCTGTTGGATCTCTGTCACTCCTGTGGGGAGAGGGATGCAGGAAGCACTAAAGAGAGCCATTTTGACTGGGTAAGGGCATCTCTGCTCCATAAATGTTTACTTTTCTCCTTGCATAACACTTAAGTTTTATTTCTTCCAGATTGAATGCACTGCATGTGGGCGCTGGTACCACTGGAACTGTATGGGAAAGCCTCCTGCAGACCAAGCATTCTTCTGCCCTGTGTGCCATTCCCTCAGCTGAACAAGTCAGTCCAGCTACAAAATGAAGAGTGCTCTGAGCACAATATTCCCCCCCATAACAGCATCTGCGAATCATCAATTTGAAGCACTTCCACTAACTTACGGAAGATTTGGTTAAGAAATGCGACAGGACTACCCTTCAGAAGGAAGGCACCCTCAGACAAATAACGCATCAATACTATTCCCTTTTCAGCTGGCAGCGATGGGAGAGGATGCGTAAAGCCATTAACTCAATTACTTTATTCTAAAATAAACTCATAAATTATGACAATGTTCTGCATGTGGGTTGTGTGGTTTTTTTTTTATTTAATTTTAAAATTAAATCAAGTTAAGTCTTCTATAAATGGGGGGGGCAACTCAACGAGACTCTTCCCAACGAAATATTTCACCTCAGAGGCGCAACACGCAGAGGTTCCACTGTAATCACTGAAATAACTGGTCACAAGTTAATCCAGCCGAGGTGTATTTAGCCAACAAATCAGTGTCTGGGTATTCATGCTAAACCGACATCTAGTCTACTCTAACTTCTCTTTAACCTTTTAATGCAGTAGCGCAGTGGGCTATTGCAAGGAAACTTTACACAAATATTACGAGAATGTTTGGTATCGAAACCTCGTTGAGAACTTTTTTTTTTTTTTTAAAGGAAGCAAGTAAAATGCGATTTCAATTTGTCATCAGTTTCACTCAATTCTATGAAATAAATAAATTAATTGGACGGATATCCGAGAAAAATAGGATTATAACTGTTCAGGCATATCCACGATCAGCGCCGTGTCTTTTCCGTAGTTAGAACATCTGCAGACGTTTGTAAACAAAGGTCACCAGTTAACAGGTGCGATGGATCAACTGGTTTCCCTGTTAACTGGTGACTTTTGTTTATGAGAGTCTTTCTGTCAGGTTTTTTTGGTTTTTGTTGAGAAGAATCGAATTGGCTGACGCTTTAAAAAATATGTATTTGATTTAATCCTGCCATTAAACAGCCGAAACAAATTCAGTTCACGAGATTGTCTCGTGTCTAGGAGTCGTGTAACACTGTTTTATCGGGTAGACCTTTTTCAATATAGTCCGTCAATAACCAGCCGTTACAAACAACAATGCGTAATACATAACCAGTCAAAACAAAGTCCATGCATCAAGTGTTTATAATGGCTGGTGACTTACTGATAATATTTTGAATAAGGGTAACGCCATAGGACACGGTTCCTATCTTCATATTTCAGACAGCGGCGATCATCCCATAAACCGAATTTATTTTGACTGTTTAATAACACAATAAATTCAATAGGTTACATTAAAAAAAGGGTTAGCCGATTAGATTCTTATCAAGAACAACTTAAATCAGCGGCGCAACAAACACAGGTTCAGCTACTATCTCTGTGGTAACAATGGTCACAATTTAATCCAGCCGAAGTGTTTTCAACCAAGAAATGTATGTCCACTTGTTTCTGTTTGAGGTATTGAATGTATTTGGACGCCAAAAACTATTGTATTTGATCGGTGGCCTAGCGGGCAAATCAATCGTGTCATGATTGCTTATGTCATGTGACATGATCTTATGTCGTATCGAATCCCCGGTGAGATTACATTTCTTTTTCTTTCTTTATTTGGAGGAGCAAGAAGATTAAACTCAATTTTTAAACTCATCACGGCTTTACAAATGTCAAAAGTCAACGAAATACTTGAATCGGATGGATAGATAACAAGTGAAATTATATTGTAATTGTTAAGGCATTTGCACGGACAGCTATGGCCAGCGGAAAATGTTATGCTGCTGTGAGTAAGACCCGACATTTGTAAACAAAGGTAACCAGTTAACAGGGAAACCAGTTGATCCGTAACACCGGCAGCGAGGTGCATGAGAACGACTGATGGCTGCAAAGCCTACCCACCTGCCAAACGGCCCCACCGTTGAGAGAACCGCTACGAATCCTCTACGACAGGTAATTAAATCGTAAAACAGGCAAATGTTCTGATTATTCAAAGTTGGCACAATCGAATCATGTAGATCCTTAAAATGACATTTTGGAAACGGTGCTGATTACCAATGGCATATTTTGTGTAGCGGATTTTTTTTTTTCTTTTCTTTCTCACCCTGTTTTATTATTTTATTGTATGAATGAATTTTATTATTTTACTGTTTTTCTTTTTTTGTTTGTTTTTTTGTTTTTACCTGGTCTTCTGTATTATTAGCTGTGGCTGGCGGTGGACAGAGAACAAGGAGAGCGATAATCATGTCGTTAAACTGCTTATTAGTCTTGATCTGTTTTCAGTCAATTTCCCTGGTAAAAGACAGTTGAACTCTCCCCTCTCAGGTGTAGCTAATTGTCTTGTTTTGACAATTGTCTAATTGTCATTAAGACGAGAAATCAAACGCACCAGTTGAACGCAAAAAAGAGTGCATTTCAATCTTTTTCAATTAAACAATAATTTCGCACAGGTTTGACTACTTGTTAAGGATGTGACAAAATTTAACATGGAAAATCTACAGTGGTTTTTTCGCGATGAGTTGCCAATTAAGGCATGTGAATTAAACATTTTATATATCACTCGCCTAAACATTTCATTATAAGGGAAACTAACATGTTGACCAAGAACAATGATGGAACTTATCTCATCCATTTCAAGGGATGTTTTCCGCCCCCCACCGTTTTCCGTCCACCGCCCGCCACTGATTATTTGTTCTTGAGCCGTCTGTCTTTTTATCCCCCCGGCATATAATGCGGGGGGGATATAGCGATAGCCATGTCTATCTGTCCGTCCGTCCGTCCGTCCGTACGTCCGTAATCATTTCGTGTCCGAGGCAGAACTCGAAAACCGTTCAATATTTCTTCACGAAATTTGATGAGTAGATCTGATATATCATGTAGATGTGCCTTTTGGTATTAAGGAATTTCTAAAACTTTCATTTTTTGTGTTTCCAAGGCAACAAGTTGGACTTAGTCTCTGGGAAGGGTATGGCTTGTTTCCGGAGCATTACTCAATAACCGTTTAATATTTCTTCACGAAATTTGGCGTATAGATCTCATATATCATAGAGATGTGCCTTTCAGTATTTAGGAATTTCTAAAATTTTAATTTTTTGTGTTTCCAAGGCCACAAGTTGGACTTAGTCTCTGGGGAGGGTATGGTTCGTTTCTGGAGCGTAACTCAATAACCTTTTAATATTTCTTCACCAAATTTGGTGTGTAGATTGGATATACAATGTAGATGTGCCATTTGGTATTTAGAATTTATGAAATGTTTTTTTTTTGTTTTTTTCTCATGGCAGAAAGTTGAAGCGAGTGTCACTGGTTCCAGAGCAATACATGATAATTGTTCAATGTTTATCTATGAAATTGGCATGTTGATCTAATGTACCCTGTAGATGCGCCTTTTCCTATTTAGGAATTTAGGAGATTTTGATTTTTTTGTGTGTTTCTATAGCCACAAATTACACTCAGTTTCTGGTTAGGGTGTAGCTCATTTCTGAGGCATAACTCAGTAACAAAACTTTCAACATACCTGTGAATTAAAAAGGGTGTCTTTTGCTATTTGGGATTTTCTGCTTCATGAAAAAAAATGGAACAGGCTCAGAAAGATGTGGAAAGTTACATTCCTGCAGCAGAACTTGAAAGTATTTCCATGAAACTTTGAGAAGATATTTATTAGTACAAGGTACCTGAGGCCTCCCTGACTTCGCAGGGGCCGGGGGGATATGCCATCTTCTGATGGCTCTTGTTACTTTTTACGATGTGAAGCACCTTGGGCTGATTTTTTTGTATGAAAGGTGCTATATAAATTAAGTGTATTATTATTATTGTTATTGTTATTATTAGTACGCACTGTGGCCAAGAGATTCAATATGAAAACGAATTTGCGGAGTCCTGGTAGCCAAATGGTTTTAATAAACTAACTTTCATATATTTAATGCACCCTCAATTCCAAACTAAATGGAACAGTGCGTGACAATCAATTTGTAAGCTCTCTTATATTTGCGCTTAGCTGAGAACAGCATGAAAAACTGTTTAAAGTTTCACCTTTATAACTGGAGCCAGATGATTTTTGAAAACATTCGCTAATTCTGAATGTGATGCTTGCAACAAGTTCCAAAAAATAGGACCAATGGCCCTGTTGTTCACCAGCCCAATAACTGCACCCATTGTTCAGCATTTCTGAGAAGAGCTTTTCAGGAATCCAGAGTATGCATGAATATAGTCTACTCAAATACATGAAGTAATTCTGGCTGCCAGTGTAATTGGAAATTAAGAATGAAGAATTTTCCCATAATAAGCCAATGGGGAAAATATAATCAGAAAAAAAAATCAAAAACGGAACATTTTTCAAAACTGGGTACATACATGGTGGACATTGTCCCATGGAAGCTTCATACCAAATTTGAAGTAAATCCGGCTGGTAGTTTCAGAGAATAAGATTTAAAACATTTTGCTAAAGATGATGACGCCAGTCATGACTACAAGGACAGAAGCCACCTGATCATAGTCAGTCACAGTTATCCATTTAAATTAACCTCAAAGCCAATTCAATGGATTATTACAATATTTATGGGGAGTTGGACTGCATGAGTGGGTCAAAACCTGCTGACGGAGGAATACGCTGTTGGGACATAGTTGGGACAAAGTGTAAATTGTGAATAAAATCAAAACGCAACGACTTTCAAATCAAACCAGCCAGTATTGTATTCACAATAGAACAGAGATAACATACAGCAAATGTTGAAACTGAGAAATTTTACAATTTTATCCACAAAATGAGCTCATTTCAAATTTGATGCCTGCTACAGGTCTCAAAAAAGTTGGGACAGTGGCCTGTTTACCATGGTGTTGCATCCCCTCTTCTTTTTAACACAGAGTGGAGGCGCCTGGGCATTGAGGAGACAAGTTTCTTGAGTTTAGCCGTTGGAATGTGATCCCACTCTTGTTTTATATGGGCTTCCAGCTGCTGGAGAGTTTTGGGTCTCCTTTGATGGACTTTTCATTTAATTATGCACCAAATGTTCTCAGTTGGTGAAAGATCAGGACTACAGGCAGGGCAGTTCAGAACACAAACTCTTCTACTACGAAGTCATGCTGTTGTAATAACTGCAGTATATGGTTTTGCATTGTCCTGCTGAAATACACAAGGCCTTCCTTGGAATAAGACGTCGTCTGGAGGGGAGCATATGTTGCTCTAAAACCTTTATATACCTTTCAGAATGCATGGTGCTTTTTAAAACATGCAAGTGTCCCACACCATATGCACTAATATATCCCCATACCATCAGAGATACTGGCTTTTGAACTGAACGCTGATAACAGGAGGGGTGGTCTTTCTCCTCTTTAGCCTGGAGAACACAACGCCCATGATTTCCAACAAGAATGTCAGATTTGGACTCGTCTGACCACAGGACACTTTGCCACTTTGCTACAGTCCATTTTAAATGAGCCTTGGTGCACAGAACACAGCGGCACTTCTGGATCATGCTCAACAGTGGCTTCCTTTTTGCATGATCGAGTTTTAGGTGACACTCAGGAATTGGATAAGAAATGAGCCAATTAGTACATTGTTACCGTGGAAGTTTCACGAGGGCATGAAGTCTAACTGTGCAGTTACGCAGAAGAGCCCGAGTGTATGATTGAGGGATTGGCTATCAACACCAGTACTTGGGGTGGATATAAGGAAGCGCTGAATTTGTCAATGAAGGAATCTACACGTAAATCCACGGTAGGGAACTTAGCATTTTTTTGAAAGAGGTGACTGTAATTAACAGTAGAATGTGAGTAGAATGTAAGAGAGAATGTCAAATTTTTTGCTTCAGAAAACTGATTTTTCTGAACCACTAATTGGAATACCGTTGGCTCACTGTAGCTAAAGTGGTTGCTACACAAGACAACGATTTTTTCTGTCGCAAAAGATCATTTTGCGGCAGAAATCTGTGGATGGCACGGTGGTCTGTGTTTACAGACAGTGGTTTCTTGAAGTATTCCTCGGCCCATTTAGTAATGTCAGTGACAGAATCATGCCGGTGAGTGATGCAGTGGTGTCTGAGGGCCCGAAGATCACGGGTATCCAGTAAAGGTCTTCAGCCTTGTCCCTTACGCACAGAGATTTTTCTAGTCTTTCTCTAATCTTTGATGATGTTATGCACTGTCGATGATGAGGCCTTCAAAGCCCTTGCAATTTGACGTTGAGGAACATTGTTTATAAAGTATTCCCCAATTTTTTTTACGCAAGCCTTCACAGGTTGGAGAGCCTCCGGCCATCTTTTCTTCTGAGAGATTCAGCCTCTCTAAGACATTCCTTTTATAGCCAATCATGTTACACACCTAATGTCAGTTAACATAATTACTTGCTTAATGTTCTTTCAGCTGATTCTTTTATGTATTAATTGCTTTTTCAGCTCTTTTTTGCCTGTGTCCCAACTTTTTTGAGGCCTTTTGCAGCCAGAAAATTTGAAATGAGCTCATTTTGGGGATAAAATGCAAAATGTCTCAGTTTCAACATTTGAAATTTTATCTATATTCTACTGTAAGTAACACATTGGCTCATGTGATCTGAAAGTCATTGCATTTTGATTTTATTCACAATATACACATCGTCCCCTCTATTTCTGAAGTGGAGTTGTATGTTAGAATTTAAGACTGTTGATCAACAAAGTAACTCCATGCTAGATGTGGGACAAAGTACCTTGCAGAAAAAGGAAAGTTGGAAACTTTTCTGGGTGACTCCAGAGGCCATCGAACATGCTTACTAGAAACATGCTGTATGATTATGTTTACTGTGCAGGCTGAGTTATCTTTGTACACTGCGCACTATGACTGGGGCATTAAGCACAGCTCAGAGAGATGCTCGCAATATGTGCTCCAGGTGAATGCTGAGAAGCAGGCCATTTCTTGCGTTTAAGCAAAATTTATTCTAATACTGGCTGCAATATTATTCTTTCAATGCAAATTCATGTTTATTAATTCATTTAAATTCATTCATATAACTTGAAAGACACTTGTAGAGCGCAGAGCACTGCCAAGGGCAAAAGTCCACTCTTCTAAATTAGCTCTGTTTTGTCAATAATAATTGAACTTTTGAGATGTATGGTATTTATTCATTCTACTGAGGATATCGCCATGTTCACAAAAGTGAAACATCATTTGTGCATCTGCGCTGCGAATCGGATCCGTTACAAAATGTCTTGGGTTTTTTCTTTTGCCAAGCCATCTCCTTCCAATGAATTTCGTGAATATTGGGCCCGTAGTTTTTCCTTAAAGGGATATTTCATCCAAAAATCAAAATTCACGCATCTACTCACCCTAAGGCTAATCAAAGTGTCCAAGAATTTTTTCTGTCCTCACGAAAAATCCATCCACTGATGGGATCGTTTTGTAATTTATTAGCTTGCTATTTAATGCATATTGATTCGTTGTTATTTGGTGCCAAATGAAATTTGTCCCGGACTAGGTCAACAGGAAGATTTTCCAAATTTTCTATTTCAAAACCCTATCTTGATGTTCAGAACCATCTGTCATTAAACTTGCAACTAGCAAGTTCTGTGGTTCTGAAGCTATTCTATTCCCTTTATCTCGGAGTTAGATATGCAACATTATTTCAAGAAGGCTATGGATTAATCCAAATAATGCAATGGTCTTATTGAAAAATTCTAAATGGCCCCAAAGTCACTTTTTTCCCCATTCATTCATGTAAATATATAAATAAAAATAATATTTCCGTAAAAATAAATTAGTTTGTATTTTGACAATGTTATGTTTTTAATATAGGACAGCATCATTGTATTTAATTTATTTCAAGACGTCTTAGGGATAAATAGGATCTTTAATGTTAATAGGACTGTTTGTTTTTGGACATTGCCCCACCCAACTCCTGCCTATAGAGTAGTTAAGTTAAACCGGTGGCGTAACTGTCGACAGTGCAAGTGGTGCACTGCACCGGGGCACAGCAAGTGTAAGGAGCTTGATAAAATGTCTTGGAGGTACTTAGAAGAATTTGTTTTTTCCTGACTGCAGACATCTTCACAGGTGCAATCAAACCATCTTACTATACCCCTTAAGCCCAAACGCCCCCGGTACCGGGGACGGTGGGTACACATGATAAATACAGCATGTTTCCAAATTGCAACATTGTTATGTGGCATATCCACTTTACACGAAGAAATTCGGCAAAAAGCATATGTTGGCCATTTTTACCTTAACCGAACACCAACAATGGCGCCTCCAATGGGGGGCTGCGGCCATCAGGCAAAAATGACTGGCCCCCCCATTGGCCCCCCAACCGACGACACCAGTCAGTTATTCAAATTTTTGCCATAGCATAAAAACCGTAGAAAGTATAACAGGCGGAACAAATATGGTTTCGTCCAGGTATTTACCGGACACTTCTGTAACCACACATAGTTCCCTTGTTTTTAGGGTGGGAGGCAAAATTATTTTCTGCAGGTTGGTTGTTTCCATTACGTGCATCAGCCAATTACAGCTCGGCTGTGGTTCTACTATACATGGAATCAGCCATTCACATCTCGGCTCCACTCATGTATCAATGAGAATGGAAATGCATTCGACCTTACCACTGTCAGGTGAGTTGAGCATGCGGCAAATTTGTAAATCCTCGTCCCATAATAACAATGTAAGTGCTCCACAATGCGTTAAATTTCAAGTAAACTTGCCAGTCTGCTGCAGAAGTCCAACAGTCTATTTATTAGGCCTTGGCTTCGGTGACTAATACGGCAGATCGGAGAGCAAATTTTGTGATATCAGAATGTGAGGATGATGTCCGACGTTATTAGCCCCACTGTCTGCTTCGTGACCGTAGACTGTTTGTGACACAGACTCTAATTTGAGGTATTGAGCTGATAAGTATATGGTCATCACTGGAGTACATTGGGGAGGCATCACCAGTTAGTTTCTGAACCAGTATTTTGAACATCTGCCACAGTGGACAAAATACTGTTCAACTGACCGCTGGCTAATTATCGGGACCCCAAAGAAAATAGACTGTATATCTATAAGATCCGCTGCTTTTCTCATCTTTATCGTACTCCATTGAAAATAAATAACTTTGCACCCCAGCCAACCAGTCACCAATTGCATTCATGCGGCGTGAATAATCCTAAAAAATGCAGGACTTCAGATCAGAGTAGAAGGGAGCATCCAATCTAATCAATCACGATAGATGATAAGAGATTGATGTTGAGACGAGCCATGGATGCATGTGTCCAGTGGCAATTGGTTTTATTTGGCTAGCTCATATCAACATCAGTCACTAACCCTCTATCCTGATGGATTAGATCGAATGCACTCTTCCACTCTGATCTGAAGTTCTGCATGTACATGATTAGCCGCGCAGCATGTAGGAAGTCGGTGACTGGTTGATCCGGATGCCAGGTGATTTGTTTACATTAGAATACGATAAAGATGAGAAAAGCTGTGGTTCTTAGATTTATAGTCTATTTTCTTTAGGGTTCAGATAATTAGCCAGCAGTCAGTTAAAAAGTATTCTGACGACCATATGCCCAATGCCTCAAACAGGATCCAGTGTCACAAACAGTCTACGGTCACAAAGCAGTCTGTGTTTTTGGGATAAAAACTTCGGACATCATCCTCACTTTTGGATATCACTAAAGCTCTTTGATCTGCAGTATTAGTCACCGAAGCCAAGGCCTGACAAATAGAATATTAGACTTCTGCAGCAGACTGTTCACTTGCTATTAAGCATATTGTGGAGCACTTAAATCGTGATTTACTCATTTGTAAAATTTTTGGCCATCTATAATCTTGATACTTGAAATGGTATGATTAACAGTGCATACTAGTAAATAATATGAAATACAGGGTGCTAAACAAATATTTTGCCAGCTAATATTTATGATTAAGCAACTCATAGCCTGATTGGAGGTGAGACATTCAAAATGTTATTTGATGGGTGCTTAAACTGATCTCATGAATATCATAAACTTACATTCATACGATAAGACAAAACTGAATGCAATTTATTATGCAATAAAATAGTGTCTTTGCATTAATTTGCATACCGGGAAAATCCTTATGTATCCTACTTAGCGGGTCACCCCCAAGATATTCTCTGGCCCCATCTGACCCCCCCACTAAATATATTCTGCAGGCGCCACTGAGCACCAAGCAAGTAAATAAGCATGTAGCAAAACATAGGATAAAGTCATACCAGTCGCAACAATTTCTCCTGAATTTGTGCTCCACATACCAAGATATCTCAAATAAAAGAGGAAAGTCCACAGAATGCAACGATATGAGCCCTGTCATTTTAAACCGGCACCACACTCAAAGAACAGCAGGCATACACTTTTCAGTGAACAGAGCTTAGCAATAAAAATTTCATACCTTTGATGTTTAGTTATAAAAAACAGTTTGAGGGTAAATCCACACTTTTTTATTGTGAACTGAATGTGTCTGTGTAACAACGAAACTAGATCTTTCAGTTTCCAAGAATGTTTTTCTTCTCAAGCATTGCTTCAAAGATCTCAGCTCCTCCGCATTCAGCTTGCTTGTGATCTATTTTCCTCTTTGTGGTCCGTTTGTGATACTGTCAGTAAAAATTTGCCAGGAGCTATTTGATTCTATGGGCTCTGATGTTTTCAACGAGCCCTAAATCACCATAATCGTACAAACCTAGCCTGAGAAAGAGCCTTGTGTTCATAGTGTGTCAAACCGAGTCCATAGGCCATTCGAATGTACTTAAATCACAAGGGACCTCAAGCATAAGCCAGTCATTTGAACGAGTAGGATAAGGGTTATCATATTACGTTAGTGACATAGAGATGTAAGGTGGCAATTTACCAAGAAGTGCCTTCAGTACAAACAACAACCAGTGCCTATTTCACCTTATTTCAACAGATGACCAACCAACCATCACTACGTCTATTTGAGTGATGTGTCCGTCTCCCTTTGTCAGCAGTGCATAGCGCACAACGTACGTCACTCATCATACGTCATTACATTACTGTGAGATGAACGCTGGCCTTATCATTTCTTTTCGCTTCACACAGGCTCGATTCAGCCTTGCTTCGTTTCACATAGCCGTACCCCAAGTTTGCAGAGCTGGCTTCAGTCAATCTGGAGCGAACTCAAAAGCCAAGGTGATCTTTCGCTACAAATCTGAGCACATGATGAGATTAACTATGAACACCCCGGCTAAGTTCACCGCATTCGCTTGTGAAATGCTTGCATCGGCAGGATATTCTGAAATCCTTAATGTGCAAAAAGCTTCACGTAGCTTAATGCACCAAAACAGCGACCCAAAACTGCCCACTCTCACGCATTTGGTGTGAGAAATGCATGAGATTCAGTGGCATATTCACATTCCCGTTCTGTAGTCAGCAATCACTCAATCAACGCAATGAATGTGTTTCACAATCGTTCAAATTAACGTTTTTATGTAATTCCATTGCTTCCAACCTCCGAGTAAAGAAGAGCGTGAGAAGTCAGGAGTCATAATTAATTTCCATGTTACTAGTGATGAAATCCACCGCTATGCATGTGAAACTGATAAACCTCCATGCACATGGACTTCAATTCCACCTGAGAATCTCTTTCAAACGCGCTGATTGAAAATTGCTGACTACAGCTCGGGAACGTGAAATGCCAATGAATCTCATGCAATTCTCATGCCACATGATCAGAGTAAATTTCCTCAAATAAGTCGTTGGCACATATGAAGTGCTCGTTAATAATTGAACAAATTTCTTTTTGATCAGCAATTTTACAGTCATTTAATTTAATATGCGAAGGAAGTGAGGCACTAGATTTTCCCTTTATGTAGTGTACTGCTTTCCAAAACTTGGCTGGATTAGAAGATGAATTAGTTTTTAGATTCAGATAGTAGGTAGATTTAGCCTTTCTTACAGCTGCAGTGCATCTATTACGAGCTCGGCTGAAAGAGAGGATCACCAGATTTTCTAGCTAAAGCCCAGGCTGAGTTTCTCAGTTTAAACTCCGTGAACAGCTCTGGGGTAAACCAAGGAGTTATTCTGTCTTTTATTCTAATCTTTTTGAGTGGAGCATGCGCATTAACAACAGAGTTGAATGTCTCAGTGAGAAGTCCCGTGCCAACTGAGCATCATTGTAATTAGCTGTGGAAGTAATGTCACTATGAGCAATATCTGCTAAAAAGGATTGTTCATTAAAATGCTTAAAATTTATTCTCAGGGCCACACAGGATGTGTTCTTTTCCACACGAGTGCTTCTGATACATGCAGTGGGGCAATGATCTCTGAAACCTAATTCAAACACTCCACTGGTAACAATTTTGTCAGTTCAACTGGAAAAAATAAGATCAATCAATGTGGACTTTGAACAGACTTTTAAATCAGGCCTAGTGGGATCAACTAACAATTAAGTCAGGTTTAGGTTCCCACTGACCTCTTTAAGATAATCTGAATTTGAATTAAACCAGTTTATGTTAAAATCACCACTTATAAAAAGTTCATCATTTGCATATTGTGCAATTAGATTCCCAAATGCATCAATAGAATCCTTGCCAGCAGATGGAGGTCTGTAGACACCAGCAATGACAGAAGAGGTGGGCCCAAGGTGAACTTTCAGACTAATGAATTCAAAATATTCAGGCTTGGTTACAGAGTGCAATACAGTGATTGAGATATTACATTTTATATAAACTACTACCCCCCCACCCCCACCCCTCCCAACCCTATCCACCCTAAAAACACTATAGCCCCTCAAGGCAATATCAGAGTTGGTTATTCTTTTTTTTGAGCCATGATTCATTCAAAACAAGAATGTCTGGGGCAGCCACAAATATTTCAACCTGATCTAACTTTTGATACAGGCTTCTTACATTTAGGTGAATTATTCCCATTCCAGTTCTATCTTTAAAAGAGGAGGAATTAAAGATCTGAGCCTGGGTTTGGGGATTGGTAAAAGACACTAAAGGAATTTTACTTAAATTAGACCTAATAGCTGTAACCTTTAAAACAGAAATTGGAGTTTTAGTTTGAAGGTGCATCCGATTTCTGGAATGCCTGGTAATGATTTTGCTATGGAGATTATTTATAATCAGAGGAATAGTAGATGCGGTATTGGAAGATATACACTGAACAAAAATATAAACGCCCCATGTGAAATTTTAAAATTTTTATGAACAAATAAATGGAACTGTGATTCGTCTGTGAATAGCACTCTTCTCCAGCGTGCCAAGAGCCATCGAACGTGTGCGTTTGCCCATGTCAGTTGGTTCTGACACCGGACAGCGGTGAGATCCAGACCACGGTGAGGGCGCCAAGCGTGCAAGTTGGCTTCTCGCAGGTGGTTGCGGACTGTCTGTGGTGCGATGCGTCTGATATGCAACTGCTGTGCGTGTCGCTGATCTGAGCCGATCTCGCAGGTGGACGAGCCGGATGTAGTGATCTTGTGCTGGTGTGGTCACATGTGGCTGACGTGTATGAGGTCAATTTGCAGTACTTTCCGCCTGTCGGAAACTAACGCTCAAACGGCCTATTGTCTGATAGTTAACACAGCGCACAACGACTACTCTGGTGGACGATCCCTGCATCCAGCATGCCAATGGCACGTTCCAGCATGACCTGAGACAAGATGACTTTTTGACAAAATTTGACATTTTGGAGTGGTCTTTTATTTTCCCCGGTGTAAGGAGTGTCTGGGTCCTGCTCATTCTGTCTGATCACAGTCTGGAAATGCCACAGCCATGTACTGAGTGAAATCACTGCATCACTGAGCAAATGCTCACTGACAGAGAGATGGATTAAAAAATGGAACACAAATCAAGAGAAATATCCCTATTGTACAAGTAAAAGTCAGCATTTGCTCACTTAGAGTTGTTAACTCCAAGTGGCATCAATATTTGACATGGGGTGTTTATACTTGTTGGTGAGATCATCTTTAAGCTGCTATCCGCCATCTTCAGACAGTCTTTAGAAACTGGAGAAATACCAAATGATTGCCTGCCTGCAGTCCAGACCTGTCTCCCATTGAAAATGTGAGGTCTTATGAAGCGGAAAATACAACAACGGAGACCCCAGACTGTTGAGCAACTGAAGTCGTACATCAAGCAAGAAAAAGAAAGAATTCCAACTACAAAGCTTCTACAATTAGTGTCCTCAGCTCCCAAATGCTTATTGAGTGTTGTTAAAAGGAAAGGTGATGTAACACAGTGGTAAACTTACCCCTGTCCCAGCTTTTTTGGAACATGTTGCAGGCATCAAATTCAAAAAGAGTGAATATTTCCAAAAAACAAAGTTTATCAGTTTGAGCATAAAATATTTAGTCTTTGTAGTGTACTCAAGTGAATATAGGTGGAAAAGGATTTCCAAATTGTATTATAACCTCCTTGGCAGAGGTTATGCGATCGAGTCAGTTTATTTATTTGTCCGTCTGTTTGTTTGTTTGTTTGTCTGTGGACAGGATTTCTCGGAAACAATTGGACGGATCTTCATGAAATTTTCACCAGAGGTATACCTTGGTCCATGGACGACTCCATTAAATATTTATGATGATCCGGATCTGGATCCGGATTTTCGATCCGGATCTTTTTTTACAAACTAAGTGACATTTCTCCAAACCTAATGAACGGATTTTGATGAAATTTACTCTGAATGTAGATCTTGAGCAATTGTTTATATAAGTATGAAGATCATGTGGCTCAAGATTTTGAATCTGGATCCAGATCCGGATCAGTATTTTATGATTTTTAATTAGGCTATTCTCCATAACAACTGCCGCATTTCTACCAAATATTGACCAGAAATATTGACATGGTAATGAAAGATTCTTAAAAGATCAGTAATGACTTCCATTCTCATGGGTCCCGATCCAGATCCAGATCAACAAACTCTGAGGTAAAATTTTGAAGTTGCGGAAACTTTAATTATATTATCGAGTAATACAGCATGTGAAAGCCAGTCATGAATGCTTACGAGATCTGACAAAAATTGTGATCTTATGACTCCACTGGGACACATTACGATGAATAATGTATTTTCATAAATAAATGCCCCTCCAATCTTCTGGATGTTCCATCTTCAAAATTTCGGAGACGCAGATAGTGTTAGTGTCGCCTAAGTATGTACATCATTCTGCAGAAACTACTGGACAGATCTTCATGAAAATTTCAGCAGTGATAATTCTCAGTCCATCATCAACTTTTGACGCAACGTCTTCCCTTGGCGGAGGTCAGAAATCTCGGATTGCTCTTCCTTTTATTCCTGTTTTACACAACGTCCCAACTTAATTGGAATTTAGGTTTGTAGATCATTCCCTGACAGCTCAATGTCTGACTCTCCCTCAGTGATTGTCATCAGAATCCTTCCCACTTCACTCAGTGCTCTGTTTCCTTAGTATGCAAATTGGCTGCAAATGATTGGAAGCAAGTCCCACTGTCCTCTACAAAGGACATGGAGAAAAAAGTGTATTTTAAAAGGCTTAAAATGAACATACACCTCTGAAATCTTCCTAATAATATTGTTAAGGCTTTCATACAAAAAAAACAAAAAAAAAAAACAAAAGCATTATATACAGCACAAAGGTGATATTTGTATAAATAAGATCAATTTCCTCCCTTACGACCATAGAAGGTGAATGCTGTGATTCCGGCCATTTGGCCAAAACAGAATATGTGATCTGTTGGCCACACCCCCTTTTGTGAGATATCACTGGAAAGCCCATGATGTACTCTTTATAGTACATTAGGATTGAAACAGGCTACATGCATGGTATGTAAAATAGAGGCCTCAGTGCCATGTCCCCCACTGAGGACAAAAATGAATTGCCAGGTCTTAGGAGGCTATTTTGAGTAAATGATAAACTTAGCGTAGCAGCATAATATTTAGTAAGCCCAAACAAAAAAGCAGCACCCTAAAAGGAAAGGAAAAACAGGAAACTTAAAGGTGACTCGGAATATGTGTATGTTGGCGTTTCCCGAGACAACACTTTCTACACCAGTTATTTTGATTTCTTTACACACCAATTATTTTTTGAAGGGTAACTGGTGTTATATAAACTCAAAAACAAATCATATCAAAGTTCAACGGGAAGAATAGTCCAATGATGTTAAAATGCATACTTTTTTTTTTTCAAATAACGTGATTTTTTTTTCTTTTTTTTTCTGGCCGCTACCTCCCCATCCCTGCCTCCTGAAGATTGGGCAAGTCAGTCCCAGTTTGGCCCTGCCCTCATTGTCATGTGATCTCAGTCACCGTAAGATGTCACCCAAATGATCATATTAGTTTCGGATATGTAATTACCACATTAGTTTCGGGTTTGTGGCCCCAATTATCACATTCGTTTCGTATATGTAACCATAAAGTGTTAAAACAGGTTGCCGGACATTTTTGACGAAGGAAATTGCTTTTTAGATATCTGAAATTGAATTCACGCTGGTTACAAAGGAAATTGTTGATATCTGAAATATAATGGTCACTATCTGAAATATTAGTTGCAATAATTCCACACTAACATATCAGTAATTGAATTCTGACTTGTCAGAGTTGAATTTTAGATAGCTATAATTCCATTTAAGGCATGTGTAATGCAAGGACAATTGTAGATATCTACAATGAACATTGCCACTAGTGAGAACTGACTTGTTGATATCAACAGTTGATTTTCCACTAGTGAGAATTTAATTGTAGTTATCCGTAAACAAACAGTGTGACCAGTGAGAATTGAGTTATAGATATCATTAATTAGAATTGCAACTAGTCAAAATTATATTATGGATATGTTGGCTCGGAGTTGTAACATGTCAACTGAATTAGAGGTATCTGAAAAAAAATGTGACTAGTTTGAGTTACAGATAACCAAGAATGAGCATTTTTATTAGTGAGACCTGAGTTGTAGATATCTTTAATTAGAAATTCCACTAGTCAAAATGACATTCTGAGTATGTTGGCTTGGAATTCTCACTATTCAAAAAGCAGTTGTTTATCTCAACAATTGTTATCATGGATGCTAATTAAAGGAGGAGACCGCACTTTGGCAAAGTATATTTCAGCTGGAAGTAGAATTCTTGAAGTGTCTAAAACGCATATTTGAATTTGATAATAATCCAGTGCAACGCATTTTTAAACCAGCGAGTCTTCAAATTGGCTTCAAGAATTCTACCTTCCACTGAAATATACTTTGTGGAGGTGCAGTCTCCTTTAAATGTTAAAATGGCTTGCTATAAGCCCATAGTGCCACTGAATCTGTTTTTGAGGCACAAGCTCTTTGTGCCGAAGAATCTGCGTGTGAGAAACAAGCTATAATCCTGGCTGAATCACTGTGTCAGAAATTGGACCTTAGTGTTGCTGAATTTGTGTGAGGCAAACAAGCCCTTAATGTGTGAAAAATGTTTCTTTGTCATCTGAAGATTCAGGGCCTCAGTTCACCATTCAAGACTCAACAAGACCAGAACAGATGGAGCTCAGAACTTTCAAGATGATTTTCTTCACCTTTTCCAACATCTCCAACTTCACCACAGGCAATGACACAGATGCCCTGGAGTCCGAGGGCCCTTACCAGACAGCGGAGTTGGTGATCATTGTCCTGGTAACAGGGTCCCTCAGTCTCATCACGATTACTGGGAACATACTGGTCCTGCTTTCAATCATAATTAACAGGAACCTCCAGACTATAAACAACTACTTCCTCTTCAGCCTGGCATGTGCAGACCTGATCATTGGGGTCGGCACCATGAACCTGTACACAGTCAACAGTGTGTTTGGATATTGGCCATTGGGGCCAGCAGTCTGTGACCTTTGGCTGGTCCTGGACTATGTCACCAGCAATGCCTCTGCCTGGCATCTACTTATCATCAGCTTTGACCGTTACTTCTGTGTCACTATGCCACTCACCTACCCTGTGAAAAGGACCACCAGGATAGCAGGCATGATGATTGCAGCAGCCTGGGTTATTTCCTTCATCCTGTGGGCCCCAGCCATCCTGTTGTGGCCGGTTATTGTAGGTGAGCGCACTGTGCCAGAGGGCGAGTGCTACGCCCAATTCCTGTCTAATCCGATCATCAGCTTTAGCACCAGCATTACTAACTTCTACCTGCCCGTTGCCATCATGATGTTACTGTACTGGCAGATCTCCAGGGCCAGCAAGAGCCATTTTAAGAAGGGCAAGCAAAACCCAAAACAGGACAACCCTCCCGAAAGCAAACCAGGAAAACACATCACAATGCCCTGTGATGATGAAAAGGTGAAAACCCATCCTGCAGAGAGGAACCAGAGTGGCAGAACAGGTGGAGTCGGGGAAGAGGAGCTGAGTGCACCAGTACATCTGAGAAATGAAATTGCTGAGGCCCCTGCAGGTCACGAAGGAAACCCCACAGCCCACAGCCTTAATGCTACCATGGAAAAGCAGCCACCCACAAAGGCGGCATCGCCATCACGTGAGAAAAAGGTTACACGCACGGTAATGGCCATTCTTGTTGCCTTCGTGGTTACGTGGTTGCCGTATTCCAGCATAGTACTCATCAACACCTTCTGTTCAACCTGTATTCCCTCCAGCATGTGGACTCTCAGCATCTGGTTCATCTACATCAACAGCACCATCAATCCAGCCTGCTATGCTCTCTGCAACATCTCCTTCAAGAAGACCTTCAAACAACTCCTGCTTTGCCAGCACAAGGACATTCCCTTGGACAGATAAAGAGATGTCATTATTTCTATTTTGTTTCTGCAGATGCTCTTCTCTGTAATTTCTGGACATATCCTCCTGCATCACTTTAAGCAACAGCAGGTAGAAGCTGAAGAAATAGAACTATAGACACACGACTAGTAGGCGTGAAGTCAAACTGCACACATTTCTATGACTGTGAACTTCATTAGAATTAAAGCACATTTCTCACAGAACTGAGACTCAAAGGGAGTTTGCAGTGATTCATGAGATCAGACAGGGCATCCTCTTAATATACAACCCTTATTCCAAAATAGCTGGGACAAAGTGTAAATTGTGAATAAAATCAAAATGCAATGACTATCAAAACACACCAGCCAGTATTTTATTCCAAATAGAACAGAGATAAAATAGCAAATGTTGAAACTGAGAAATTTTACAATTTTTTCCACAAAATGAGCTCATTTCAATTTTGATGGCTGCTACAGGTCTCAGAAAAGTTGAGACAGGGGCCTGTTTACCATGGTGTAGCATCCCCTCTTCTTTTTAACACAGAGTGGAGGCGCCTGGGCATTGAGGAGACAAGTTTCTTGAGTTTAGCCGTTGGAATTTGATCCCACTCTTGTTTCATACAGGCTTCCAGCTGCTAGAGGGTTGTAGGTCTCCTTTGACGGACTTTTCGTTTAATTATGAGCCAAATGTTCTCAATCGTTGACAGATCAGGACTGCAGGCAGGCCAGTTCAACACAACTCTTCTACTACGAAGCCATGCTGTAGTTTTAATGGCCGGTAGAATTAGGAGGCTAAGTGCAACAACCAGAGAGAAAGTGAGCAGCTTGCACACTGTACAAACACAGAAAAAAGTACAAACCAAACAAAAGTATTCGCGCTTCCAAAGGATGTCCGAGTAGTCCGAAAAATGGAAGTAAAGCGAGACAGAAAAAAGGGAGAAGAAACTACAATAATCAGAAGGTAGAAAGTCATACAAAACCTGACTACAGATATCTTCGGCTACAGTGCGAAGCTAAAAACAGACGCTTTAACAAAGGGGGTGTGCCGGACTTCCTGCTTATATTTAGTCCAGGAAGGTGCCGCCCCTGCTCAATCAGCCAGCTGGTTAAAGAATCTGATAGGAATTCAATATCGTCCCAAGACGAGAGCCGTAATGAAAAGTCCAAACAACACCCACACCTCAGAAACCATGACATTTTGTGAAAGATTGCGAGATAATGTGGGATGTTAAATTAGCTATATAGCTAGCCAGCTAGCCTTTCTATTTACAGTGGTACCGCATCAGTCATCGCACTGAAAATGGAATGAATCCATTGGTGGCAAATGCAGTTATATAAGATATTGCTGTGTAAATCTATTGAGTGTATAACCACGGCAATCTCCGGTCAAGCCCTCCAAATACTCTGGGGAATCAGGTAAGGGATCCCGTCATTTGGTAGTGTGCTATCGCAGTTCTAATATTGTAGCCGACTAGCCAGCTATGTTGGCAACCTATTAGGGAAGCCATGATGGGTTTCCTACCCCTGAGTGACCGCTTTTGTTCAAAACTATGTTAACCCTAAATTCAGACAATTTTCTGTTATGGTATTATTTCGCTTCATGGCAGTATAATAACTGTGGCAGGTGCTCACTCCCGCTAGCACAGCTGGACATCTTGGGAAAAAAACTAACTGGGGGGATAACTGTATTCATTCTCTGGCTAGCTGGCTAGTGAACGAACTGATGCTACTTTGTGTAAACATATAATGTTAAATGAAATAATGTTAGAATTCCATCACCTCAGAAAATAGAACACAGACTCCTAACCACACAGCAAGACATTATCATCTTGATATTTTGATAAAAAATCTCCAGTCAGAAACTCGGCCAATGGATCAAGTTCCGTGACTCGAATGAGCCTAGGTAGGATAACGGCTCACAGATGACCAGAAAAAGGTCAAGGGTCAGCGGCTAGGCTAGCCGAGCCATAGTTACCCCCCCCCCCCCCCTCCTGCAGACAGCCAGGCTAGGCTCGTGGTTAGTGGCAGGGCTTGGCGTTCCTACTCTACAGGACGGGGCCATGTAGGCCTGTGCTCTTAACCTTGACATAACCGTATGAGAAGACAACCATAATTATGCAGAAATTTAAGCCTTTATATAATGAAAATAGTAGAGTGACTAAAAATGCACTCCCCCCACAGTTTTCACGGAGGAGAAAATTAGCCATAGAGACCAAAACCGTATTTTGAACCAGGCTGTAAACGTTTATTTTTGCTGTAAAATTGGGCTTTTTAACATGGAGGCCAATGGGGATTGACTCCATTCTGCAGTCAGCCTCAAGAGGCCATTGGAGGAACTGCAGCTTTTAGCACTTTTGTATTTGCTTCACTTTTCAGCCCCACTGGTTGCTGCTTGGATGCGACGTGACGTCATGCTGGGAAATGAAAAAATCGTTAAGAAGAATCGATAACAATGGAGGTGCACAATTCCGATGGAATCGATCAATTGGAACCAGTTATAAGTCGGAACTGGTTATCGATTCCCACAAAAGTACTTGCACTTCCAAAGGATGTATAATAGTCCGAAAAACAGAAGCAAAGCGAGATAGAAAAAAGGGAGAAGAAATTCCAATAATTAGAAGATAGAAAGTCATACAAAACCTGACTATAGATATCTTCGGCTATAGTGCTAAGCTAAAAATAAACACTCTAGAGAAGGAGGCGTGCCGGATTTCCTGCTTATATAGTCCGGGAAGGTGCCACCCCAGCTCAATCAGCCAGCTGGGTAAAGAATCTGATAGCCAAGGAATTAAGTATTGTTCTGGGACAAGAGCCACAAAGAAAAGTCTGAACCACACGCACACCTCGAAAACCATGACAGTTGTAATAGCGGTAGTATTTGGTTTTGCATTGTCATGCCGAAATACACAAGGTCTTCCCTGGAGTAGATGATGTCTGGAAGGGAGCATATGTTGGTCTAAAACCTTTATATACCTTTCAGCATTCATGATGCTTTTTAAAACATGCAAGTGTCCCACACCATTTGCACTAATGCATCCCCATGTCATCAGAGATGCTGGCTATTGAACTGAACGCTGATAACAGGAGAGGTGGTCTTTCTCCTCTTTAGCCCGGAGGACACAACGCCCATGATTTCCAACAAGAATGTCAAATTTGGACTCGTCTGACCACAGGACACTGTGCCACTTTGCTTCAGTCCATTTTAGATGAGCCTAGGCCCACAGAACACAGTGGTGCTTCAGGGACTCACCCTCTCTAAGACATCCCTTGTATTGCCTGTCATGTTACACACCTGATGCCAGTTAACTTAATTACTAGCTAAATGTTCTTTCAGTTGATTCTTTTATATATTAATTGCTTTTTCAGCCCTTTTGTCCTGTGTCCTAACTTTTTAGAAACCTGTTGCAGCCAGAAAATTTGAAATGAGCTCATTTTGTGGATAAAAATGTAAAATGTCTCACTTTCAACATTTGAAATGTTATTTATGTTCTATTGTAAATTACATATTGGCTCATGAGATCTGAAAGTCACTGCATTTTGATTTTATTCACAATTGAAACTTTGTCCCAACTATTTCAGAATTGGGGTTGTAATAGTCTATTTTTTGTTAAGGAACTTAATTTCCTATTTTGTTTGTATATTTGTGTATGCCTCCCGCTCGTGCAGTCGGCATAATATAATCTGTAACCGAATCCGTCCTTCCACTTGAGTTAAATCCACATTTTCCTGTCCACCGTGCCAATTGTCACAAGCAGCCATTCCTCCAGTGTGCAAATAACAAATTCCATGAACAATAGATCATCCCATCTTTTAAGATACTTTCAGGAATTCTGGACACAAAAATGACAATTACAGAAATAGAAATAAACATTGAGCTTCAACATTTATTGGATGGTAGAAATCAAGTTGAATGATTTGAAGGTTCAGATTGTTTCCCCCACCTGGAATCACGATTCTTCTTCTTCATTTTGAAACCACATCACCTCTAACCCGACACACGGCAGGAGAAGATTGCACACAGAAGGAAGCACCCTACACAAAAAAGGGTGACAGACTGCACCTATAGTGCTATAGACTGCACACAACAAGCTTTGCACTGCATGCAGAGTGTCACACACTGCACAAAGAGGGTCACACACTGCAAGCAGAGGGCTACAAACTGAACACTAATGACTACAAACAGCACACAGAGGGACACACACTGCACAGGGAGTTAAACATGAGGGCTACAGACTGCGCAAAGAGGCTCACACAGTGTGTAGAATGGGCGATACACTGCACACAGGGGGATATACACTGCACACAGGGGCTGTACACTGCACACAGGGGGATATACACTGCACACAGGGGGATATACACTGCACACAGGGGCTATGCATTGCACACAGGGGCTATACGCTGCACAAAGAAGGGTAACCCACTGCACAGACGGCTGTACACTGCAAAGGGAGGCAATACACCACACTAAGGGCTACCTCCTGCAAACAAGGTTTACACACTGCACACAGAGCGCTACCCATTGCACACGATGACAAACATTCACAGCAGACCGCTGTTTCCTGCAAAATGTAAAAGTCAAGAATGTAGCATTTTCCATTGATCATGTTACTGTGTAGTTCGCACGTTTCAAGTGCTATTCATGTGATACTTGAGTGGAGAGTTTTGATTAAAAAATGTCCATTTTACTGCATGAAATGTTTGCTTCAAGACAGTGTGATATTTACGATATTTTTGTTTTTGGATTGTGCGTGTAAAGTTTTGACAAAAAAAAGGCCATAGTTTCAGAAATTTTATCTCCGCATCGGTTGAAAAAACTCAAAACTGCAACCTTTTCTCGCCTTCATGGCTCGACTGTGCAATTCACACCCACAAATAAAACAGTTTTCTATCATATAGAGTGTTCTGGATGCGTTTTTTTTTTTTTTTTTTCATGCTAACACCATCCAGACCTTTGTTAAGCCCGAAACAGTGCAAAAGGCAGGAACCAAAACACACTGAAACTCACTGTTCGGATCAGATCACGGATTTCAGTCATGGATCGGATCACTCTTTGGATCAACACAAAACAAAAGGCCACATGCCCTTCACGTGAACACGCACAACCTAGGGGTATGACGATATCACGTCTCAATTATTTTAAAGTGGAAGAAGACCACCTGCTGGCATGGGGCAAACATGCAAGCTTTATCGCTTCCTTTAATCAACCCAATACGAACAGCTGCTGAAAGTGCCATATATCAGAGGTCATGTGAATGCTTTCGGGAAAAAAACTGAATTTGGCTGAATGAGTAAGCTAATAATTGACGCCATGTTGAACCGAGTTTGGCTGAGGTCAGCAGAATCATCTCCTTTTAACAAATTACTCTCATCCTGTTCCCGTATATTTTGAACGATTAGCGATCAAACGATTAATCTGCTTCATTTATTCAAATCTGAAGATAGCCCAATTAAGATGGCCTGCTTTCATTGCATTTATGAACTTAAATAGCCATTGTACAGCACAGATTTGAATGCGACAAAATGCATGAATGCGATTCAAGCATTCTTTTTTTTCCAGCAGTGCAACCTAATTTATTTCAAGATTGCACTTCATCAAAATGTTTCCAAAAGAATAGGCTACTTTGGCTTATTGTGGAGGCTAAGTCTCCAAGACAACGTATTTATGCATTCTGGCATTTGATTGGTTGAAAGGAAGGGGCTATCTGAAGGCTAAAAGTCAAGAGTTAACTGACCACGCTATTCAGGTTATGACTACTCATTTTTCTCCGAAGCGGGGCTCGAGACGCACAACTGGATCACCAGCTGTGATTACATATGTTTGCAATGGTTTACCCGCAGAAGAGAACCGTCATTTGGCATTTGTTCCAGATTTTTCTTAATTACGTAACTATAGCACTTTTTTCCCATGGCCCAACTCATCACATGCATTGATATTACCTCAGGTACTTAACATTTTTACGGAAATTTCATTGTCTGAGAGTGTGAAGGGAAAAAAAGTTGCTCCATGTTGCTGTCATGCTGCTAATATTTCGACAAACTGAATGCCAAGTGTAATGCTAGTTGAGTAAGTGATCTAACTGGTCAGAGACAGATAGATACTTAAAGTGAAAACTTGCTAGCTACCTTAAAGTCATTTTTACCGGAAAATAATATCAACGAATGTTAATTAAACATGTTCGCTAGTTTCAACTAGCGAACTGAACCTGGTTTCTGTCACATGTTGGTTAGTAATCGGGTTGCTAGCAGAAGTAGCTAAATATAAGCCTGGTGGATATGTCAAATTATGAGGTGAATTTCAGTGGAGAAATCCAGCGAAGGTGCCATTATTAAGTAATTATTCTATATGCAGGAACCACAGCAGCAAGCTAGAGAAACAGAGCAAGCTGTTGAGGATACAGGTGTATTAGGGCTTCAGGTGAGGTCATAATAATGACTTGTTGTTATGACCTTTGCCCTAATATTGGTTCTGCTTGGGCCTGAATGGAACGTTCCACTTTCGGGGGCGGGGCGGTGCATTTATAAGGGTGCCACGTGCACTCCTGTGGAAGACTAGCTCTTCTTCCATTTGTAATTAGCGTTTCTAAACTGTGAGTATTTCGATTGCCTTCTGTGTTGGACCGGTTTGTTTTGACCTACGATTCTTGCCTTGCCCTGCTTATGGTTTGTTTGGATTCCTGTGATTGACCCTTGGCCTGTCGCTCTGTGACTTTGACTTTTGCTTTTGCCCTTCCATCTGGTTGCTCGGTAATAGATGCCCGGTTTTTGACGTTGATTCGCGTGTCCGACTACCTCGCTCGTCTCGCCCTTTCTGTGTGCTGTTCAGTTACTCTGGTTAGCTAGGTTAGTCCCAGCTGGATCTTACTATCCTTCCATCGGGATACCTCTTTATTGTTTTGCTTTGTTATTTTCCCTTTGTTATTTTTGGAGGTGACTCTGGGTGGAAACTTGTTTCCGAAGGGGGTACACGATTCGCTCGCTCAGTCCACGCTTCTGGACGGAGCGTTCTGGAGTTGCGTGTTTAAAAGCCGCCCCGTGCCTGGTAAACCTTCGAAGACTAGCGGTAGGTTTTAGTTAGCTCTGGTTAGGCAGTATAGGGACCGGAGTGCTGGGCAGCATTCGGGTTCTTTTTTCTTTGCCACAGTTTTCTCTCCCCGTGCTTCCTTCATTTATCTACCTGTGGTCGCACTACCTAGATCGGGCCGTAACACTTGTTCTGTGGAATTATAGGGATAGCATTAAAGTTAGTCTCATGATGTTCAGCTAACATAACCTTTCAAAGTCAAAATATCCCAACTAACTTTGGCTCAGTGGGGGAAATGAAAGAAACACGTAAATCGAACATGATTCATCGTCGATGATCCATTTTGAGGTATTTATCGTGGCTGCAATTGCGTTATCGCGTATTAACCCTTAAATGCCCCCTGTGACAAATTTGTCACACGATTTTGGGGGTTGTCAAAACCACTGACCCCACATAAGTTTTGCAACCTAATGCCCATAGTGACATATTTAGACTATCAGTGCTGCCATCTGATGCATAAAAGTGGAACTGACACTACACTGGCTGCACCAGCTAACCTTTCCAATATGGCCGCCCCATGGTAGAATCCACACGATAGATCAGCACCCATTCATCACTGGATAAAGTAGACAAACAGGTAAGATCATAAAAAATAAGCTATGCCTAATACTTCAACTACCAAAACAAAGATGGACAAAAGTTCTCTTTATATCCGAGAAACTTATAGTGACATATATGTCACAAAACTAAAATGATGTCAAAGGTCACCAAAAATAAAAAAATTACTATTGGGTTGTTACTAGCCCCTCCCCAGGACATATTAAGAGAATACATATATTTTTCTTTCAACTTTTACTATTGTTGGGCATTTAAGGGTTTAGATGCTCATAGGGGTGGTTCACATTTTTCAGTTCACAAGAGTGCATTGCCTAAATTTCCACCCAGCACTATGCCCTGGTGCAGCTACCCGGAGGAGATCAGAGAGCTTTCTACTGCATCTAATGCAAGTAGTGGCGATTTGTAGCTCATACAACCCCACCTCAAAAAAAGTAAACTATCCCTTTAATAGAGAGGATTACGAGCTGGCTTGCTAACGTAGTTATATATCCACTCACTTGATAGTGTAGTGAAGCATTGTGTGGTAGTGTTGATGGCCAAGTGAAGCTTTCTGAACCAGTGAAGTTTTCCAGCCAATTGTATCGGAAAAAGGTTCATTCATTCAATGCCTCTACAACTCTATGATGACCTCTGCTGTTCAAAACTTGTAGTGCAGTATGTTTGAAATAGCCTATTTTGGCTCAGTCTCTGTGGGTTGAACTTGGTTATGAAAACTTGAACCAATAAATTATCTAATAAATATGCGGATCCCTATATGAATAAAACGGCTTTTTTTCCTGTTTGAATTGTGTCCATATTTGCGTTATAAAAATTATAGCCTGTCTATTGCCAACCTTGGGGAATTCAAATTAAAGTGCTCCCACATCTAAGAGCGACCTGTTTTTGCTCAAGTTTCCATTGTAATTTGCTCTTTGCAACTACTAACTCGCTATGAACTCTCCTGACTCGCAACGCCGCTTTCGACTACTTCAAACTCACCAGCGCGCGCCCTGTTTCGCGCACCTTTGAATCAAATCGAAGCGGTCGCGTGAATGTGAGCCGGAACGAAGCTTCGGACGTCACTGATCACGTGATCAGCAGCTAACAAACCAAGCACCGATACATTTGCTTCGCTTTGCAATGGTTCATACTTTGACACAAGCTTCGAAGCAGGAGGGTCGGAGGTAACAACACTATTGTGTGGGCGTGAGTGTGGGGATGCAATGTGGCTGTGATATGCGTGCATGCGGGTGTGTGTGTGTGTGTCTGTGTGTGTGTGTGGTTGGGGGGAGGGTTTGTGTAGGGGGTAATTGAATGATTGAGTAGACCTGGACAGTAATGAGACCATGGTAGATGGAGCAGTGTTAAAATGGAGGCTAGAAGCCACAAGGGGCGAATCTGGGGTGCGGTGTTCGGCTGTTGCTGTTTGTTCCGAATTGGACACTCAACTTTTTGGGGGGTGGTTGCCGTTCGCATGCCGGTTAGGACTGCCGGCGGCGGAGATATAGCTGTGGCTGAAGGGGGACTCATCGTGAATGCAGAGAACCCCTTACTAGGAAGCGTCAGTACCCTCCTATAATTGCGGAGGCCTCATTAGCGCTGGATCGCTGGATGAAGCTTCATGAACCATTTTCTTTATTTTCTGCGCCCACAAGATGGTGCACTTTGTTCAACAAAGGCTTGGAAGTTCATTCTATAAGCCTTATTTTTTAACCATGGGCGCTATCTTGTGGGTACAGAAAATAAAGAAAATGGTTCATAAAGCTTCATCTTCCCATCTCTAGTTATATCCATAAGTGGAGGTTCGCTAAAGCACGTGGAAAGCTGAATAGGTCTATACTTTTAACCCGATCCGATCCGTGGCTACGTGAATTGTATGAAATAATGATTGTATTTTAATATTTCTAAGCTCTTGGCTCCCTGGATGGTTTCTCTCACTCCCCTAGGCATGTTACTCTGACGTGAGTTTAGGTTTACTACAATATCAATGTCCAGGTTACTGGATTTGAGCGGGTTTCTAGAGTGCACCGAGATGCTTTGCAGCTGTCTTAAGGTTGTGGCAAGTTTATGTATGTGGCATCATTGTATGAAAATGAGGCACCTTGCGTAGCCTAATTTAAAAAAAAAAAAGAAAAAAAGGGAGAAACTCATTTGGATAATCTTTGTATACAGTAAAAGGCAGTATCTGCCCTCAGATTTACAAAAATCTTCCAGCTCGCATAGCATAGGTGTCCCTACCAATTCTCACATGAAACCTACGCCCTTGATTTTTAGCACCTTAAATTGCCGTTATGTATCATTCACTTGCGTTCGCTGTGCAACATCGAGCCGTTTATGAGCCTTTTATTACATGCAATCATTGCGTTGATACACAACGCGTTCCTGACTTAACGCCTGACACAAAAAATTCTTGAGGTTAAATTATTTCAGCAGAATCCCCGAGAGGTTAAGATTTTGATGCAAGCATGACGGTAGGGACTGCCCACCCGGGTTTTCTACCCCTTATCTAAGCCAGCATTACTGTATTTCTGCCCCGCACTGGTTCCCGAGTCTCCTCCATGTCTTTAACTCACACTCCTGTCCAAACAGCAGCGTCGCATACACTCGTCCTTCAGCGTCGCTTAACACCACACGCATGCTGTCAGACCGGCAGTGAGGTGCATGAGACCGACTGAAGGCTGCGTGCACTAAACTAGCAAACTGAGGGCTCTTTAGGGAGAGCCACAACAGATCTGCGAGGAACAGGTAAGAAAATCGTCAAACTACTAACCAGATGCCTTACGTTTGCTGTTAGTTAAAGCGATGAAGTTTATCCCATGAAAAACATTATTATTGATGGAATTTGATGTATCGCAGAATCTCACGCGCTGTGGCCAGCAGGATGTGCAGTAGCAATGTGGTTACAATGAAACAACTTTAATTGATTTGTTGTTCAACCCGAATATTACAGGAACTGGAACAGTATGGAAAATTAAAGATTGATTTGTGCATCCTCGTTCAGGAATTTAATTGAGAACAACACAAATTAAAAACTTTTTGAAATTTCTACTGAACAATTGTGTTCATACTTGTAAAAAGGCATATCTGTAAATTTCTGATGTGATGCCTGCACCACCACATTTGTGCGCAATCAAAGACAGGCTATTTGAAAGACTGAAAAAGATGTGGAATCATTGGAAAAACACCAGCTTCAACATTGCACAAGCTAACTGGTTATTAAATTATGATGGGGTGTAAAATGAGCGGCCTCAAAAAGCCCCTGTGTTTACCAGGCATATAGTTCAGTATTTGCCACTCTGCCAAAAGCTGCGTGGCCAAATTGCCAAACAGTTTAAGCCCATTTTTTCTCAATGTGTAATTCCACAGATTTTAATCTCTCAACTGACTGTCAGTAATACAGTGCAAAGCCTGAGAAACTGGAGCACAATCTGTGCATAAAACATATGGTCACAGGGTCTTAACTACAGATGAATAGATAGGAGGAATTCTGCACCCGTCACTTAGGGTGCGGGCTGGCCGCTCAAACCTTTTATTCCTTTGCCTATTGATGATATACAGTGCCACTCGAAAGTTTGGACGCACTTTGCTAATGTCACGGCACTCTGTTTTTCAGAGAAATTTACGCGGCTTCACTAATCTCAAATGGAATCTGGTCAGAAGTTTACAATCAGAAGTTAAAGGAGAATAATTTACTTGTTTGAACAGTGTTCAAAATTTTGTAAATCTCGAAGCCACATTTTACAAAATGAACAGAAAAACAAGTTCCTTCCCCCTTTTTTTTTTCATGGCTGAATTATAGTCCAAAGCTGTTTTTGGACTTATTTGGTAAAAAGGTCTGTGCAAAGCAAACCACAAGAGCAGCACATCTGTGGGAACTTAGACAGCAGTTCAGCTGCAAGCTCATTGTAGCCATATAACTGCCCAAGTAAAAAATAAATAAAAGGTATTTATCTGACACAGTAATATATCACAGTTCATTATGACATCGTCAGATGCAAGTTAAGAGTAGAGGAGGAAGCCGAAAGACTATCGAGAACCAATTTTCTTTCCTTGCGCTCATCCAAAAAAAAAAAAAAAAAGATGAGGAAGAGGGAAAGAGCACCACTCTGGCAAATACTGGTGCAGCCCAATGAGCAACAACATTTTCTGCATCTTTATTTTACATATGCCAGGGTCTTTAAAACCAAGCACATAGTATAAATAGTAAATTACAGCTAGAATAAATATGCTATTCCTTTGGCTTAACAAGGTCTAGAAATACTTTAACTGTGACACAAGGATTTTTATGCCTAATTTAATCAGAAGTTGATTACTCCTAGAAGTGTGCAAGGACTCCCTGGGTGTCGTAGACTGCATGTGTTCCTTAATATCATATCAGGTGAGTTTTCCGCCTGTAGTGGTGAATCTGGAAACTGTCAGGGGAGGCAATCATGTTCGTACCAAATCGTCACAGCTCTCCGAGAATGCAGTGCAGGCTTTCGATATAAGTCCAGCCATGAGGTGCATGGAATCATGGGATTTTTTTTTTTTCCAAAAGCAAACCAGAATAAATTTATCTCCCTTAATTCAGCGTGTTTATATGTTAAGGAAGTCTGGAATTGCCGACAAACAAATTTTTCCGATGGGCTTCTCGGTACAAAGTGACAGATTTCGTGAATTTACTGAGCAGATCATCTCTGCCAAACTCCAGTGATGTCGCGTGACAGCCTTCAGCATGCCTGCGTCTCGTTGTCCAATCACATTTCCTCTTTCAGTTTCGGCTCTGGTATTTCATTCCTTGCTTCCACCTGTGCTTGATTCTGGGTCTTGCTAAACTTTGAGTGAATGCGTTCTCTGATAGCATAATTACTAACCCATACGAACCAGCGCTCATTTGAGGGTGATTGTAAATATTTCGTCACTTAACCTTAATTAACTCTGTGTGTGTGTGTGTGTGTGTGTGTGTGTGTTTTTCTAGTTTAGTAATTCCTGCTTAAGTTGTCCCTGCCTGAGTTTAAAAGCTGTGCTTTCCTTCCCTTCTCTCGTGGTGCTTTTTACTCGTCACGTTTAGATTACCTTAATCTAAACTGTCTAGTTTTGATTGGTCTCAGCTACTGGGCGAGTCATTATGGTTTACCCGGTCCTAGTTAGTTTGTTTATTAATCCCATGTGTTTCTGTTTCCAGCCGAGATTGCTTTTAGAGTCCCCGCCTCCTCTCGTGACTATATGTAGCAGAGATGGGAGGGGCCATCAGACAGAACTTTGTTAGACTGAGCTCTGCATGGTGAAATCGCAGCTCCTTGTGCCTTCCGAGTATTTCCTTTGTATGATTCCCGAGTCTTGTATTTTGCTGCGCCCACGTCTTGTCTGCCCCTTGTTTAAGTCTCCCAGTGTGTCCGTCAGTCTAGTTAGGACCAGTTTTTGTTTTTCTAGTTTAGCCACTCTTGGAGTGTGTACTTCTGTTTCCTCCTGCCTTGGGCAGGGTACTTTAGTTTTCCCATTTGTTCAGTGCATGTGCACGGTGTTTTATTTCTGGCGTCTGCCAATTTTCTCCTAGTGTTGTTTCAATAAACACTTCAGTTCCTGCATCTGGCATTCTCTTGACCTCTTAACAGTTACCATTGTTCACTTCTTGGAGTAATATGCTTCTGGTTTAGTTCAGGCAGTAGTTTTTTAGGGTATTTATATTATGTGGAATGTACAATGTTGGCATTACAGAAATGTATAATTGTGCCACGATGCAAATACTCATGAACATCTTGGTCTGGAACAAAACTTTGATGCTAAACTGTTCTTGGGGGTTTTTCTATAGGTCCTGCTGAGATACCCGAAGAACAGTGAAAGCCTGATGACCTTTATATTGACCTTGGAAGTCTGACATAGTAAGTAGGTGTGTATCTGCACTTGAGAGACGCGGATTGTGGTTGTATCCACTGGAACCGCGGTCAATTTGCAGATCAGGTGGGTGGGTCATAAAAATTAAGATTCTGATTGAATAGCAGATGGGTTTTTGGGTGGGTGAAATAATACATAAAGTGAAAATAAATATTGTCCAAAATGTGAAAATATTTTTAGCTTCTTTTTTGTCAGGCACAAATTAGACTATCACTGCACGAGTGCACAAATTGTGTGGCCCATTTGCCAACACTAATAGAGGCAAGAGAGTTAAAAGAAACAATAAAAAAGGAGAATTAAAAACGACGTTTCACATGGGAGCACTCTATTGAAGTAATTAACCGGGACGACTAGACAAGTGCAGGGTATGTCATTTGCAGCAGTTATATGATGGCCACAAAACAGGTTCCTTGAACATGGAACAGCATATTTGTGCTTCATATAAGTCTGAGTGTCTCTTGGCATTCCAAACCAGTCAAATAAAACATGTAACTTAATGCTTAATGAAGAAGCAGTATAAAAATAAGAATGTTGGTCAGTCCGAATTTCACGTTTGCCTTTTATTTAGTACGTGTTTATTATGCTGTTGCGAGAGGGGTTTATTGACAATTGTACAAGCTCTGCCAGGGCTTTAGACTGACACGTTCGTAGTGATTTGGTGGCACAACAGCCAGTGGCAGGGAAATCAAATGATCCTATTAAAGAATGATGGATTAGGAAGGTATGTGACAAAAAATACATTTCTTAAACGATCACCCAATGCCCAATACCACAAAAAACATTGAAAATAATATTTTTTTCAATACCTCAATTATTAAAGAAATTATGGGCATATGTGGGTCTGAATAAGGGGCACATCCTGGGCAATTATTTCAATTTTTACCCCTCAGCCCTAAAGGCTGACGGGGTATTGCTATCCTTCGTGCAGTTGGGCGGGCGGGCGTCTCCAAAAACTTCGACATCGGGCTGAGGGGTATTCCATGCATTGCACGCCTATTTTTTATTTATTTTTTTGGTAGTTTCTAAAACTATGATGAAAATGAGAGAAACACTATGGAAATAACTTAAAATTACTAACTTCCTTAAGACGGAAAATTCAATCAAGAGGTCGAAGCCTCGGTTACGAATCACGCAGTCAGCCATAAGATTTTGGAAGCATATGGTTAACAATATTAAAATGAAGCTTATTTCTGAGAATGTAGTTTTCATTTTCAAGATGCAAGTGCATTATAGGGTGTTCCCGGTAACATAAGTTAATGAACAAGATCACTGCCAATGCATGTACCTTTTCGTCCGCTCACCTATACTGCCTTCATTCCCACAATCCTCGCTCGTCTCGGCTCTACGTCCCTTCCTCCCTTCCCCTCTCCAAGAAGGAAGCAAGAAACAGCCACCACCTGGGACCCCAGAGGGGCTTAGGAGCCACACGGACTTCGACGAGAGACGCAAGCCCCACCCTGAGTCTCGTCACCTGGGGCTCCCAATGTTCGCACAACCACAGACCAAGTCCATACGACATCACCTTTCGCCCCGATCCCCTATCCATCATTCCACCGCATACTCTCATCCACTTTGGGAGTGGTCCAGAGTTCGTCAATTGCATCATAATGAAATCGAAAATGTAATCCTTTACATTGCATTTTGATTTTTAAGTCTATGTATGCAATTTTTAGAACAGATTAAAAAAATATTGCATTTACTTCATGAAAAAGAAAATGACTTTTTGATTAGGATTATCATTTTCATTTGTTGGCCATATGGCGATGCACTTCTTGCAAATGAGAATGCAAATAGGAAAAGTTTTTCAATTTGCTGTAAATGGCCCACACATGGACGTGAAAATGAAATTGCAACGTGGACTTTCACATTATCATTTTCATGATTATACAAATAATGCGCTTGCTTCTTGAAAAAGATGCATTTCCGAGAATGCATTTGCATTATAAGACGAGCATCTTCATTTTTAGCTCACCTGACGACGAAGTCAGATGAGCTCATGTCATGGCCTGTTTGTCCGTCGTTCGTCGTCGTTCGTCGTCTGTAAACATCTCCTCCTCCGAAACCACTGGGCCTATGAAGCTGAAACTTGACAGGTACCTTCCAACCCATGAGGACACCAAAATTTCTTCAAGGCGTTTCGCTCCGATTTCAAACATGGCCGCCACAGTGGCCATATTGAAAATCATATAATTGGCCATCTGAAAGCTATTTATGCACATATTCAGCTGAAATTTGCTATGTAGTGAGTACGTGGCAAGATACATCACATAACCTACAGCTTTTTCCGTATTTCGAATTTTGCCCTTACTTTCACCTTCAGCTTTATACAACCCCTGTGAGTTACATTGAAATCTTTCAAAATCATCTTCTCCGAAACTACTAGGCCAATGAAGGTGAAACTTGATAGGTACCTTCCTGCCTATAAGGACACTAAGTTTTCTTCAAGGCATTCCAAACTGATTTCAAACATGGCCGCCTCGGCGTCAATATTGAAAATCACATAATTGGCCATCTGAAAGCTATTATTGCACATATTCAGCTGAAATTTGATATGTAGGTAGTAAGTAGCAAGATACATCACATATAATACGAGTTTTTCCGTATTTTGAATTTTGACCTTGCTTTGACCTTCAACTTTGTACGACCCCTCTAAGTTGCACTGAAACCTTTAAAACTCTTCTTCTCTAAAACTTCTAGACTAATTAAGCTGAAACTTGACAAGTATCTTCCCACCCATTAGGACACTAAATTTGTTCAAGGCGTTTCCCTTGAGTGGTCAGGTGAGCTACAGGGCTCGTGGCACTATTTTTATTTTGTTAGTGATATTGTGGGTTACTTCTTGAAAATGCATATGGGGGATGCATTTTAATTTGTTATAACAATTGCATACATGGACGTGAAAATGAAACCGCAAAGTGGAGGATCACATTTATATAATGTGTGTGCATTTCTGAGAATGAATATTAATTGGTAGCTATATGCTTCCATGAAAAATGGCAGGAGAGAAGCCAAGTACGAGTTGAGCATGCCAGGTATGTCTAACTACATTGTTTGATAAATGTTCTGCTTAGGTTGTCAATAAATAAATGAATTGATAAATGAATGAAATGAAAAATAATGAACGCACGGATCAGAGCTGAAAAAACTCCTTCGTTGTTAAGACTGGAAGCATCTCTAATCTTTAAAGTAAATCATGAATGAAAATGTTCATACATCATTGCAACAGACAATACATTTTAAAAAACAACATAGAATAGAGGTGGAGTGAGTTGTCCACACTCAAAAAAAAATGAAATGTTAGATTTACTTAGTAATGTAATGTCAGCTGGTTCCAAGCAATTGCTTTGCATAGCCTTAATTTGAATTCTAACGTTTTTGGCCAGTTTAATTGAGTGGATTGTATTTATCTCAATTTTGTGGAACCAGTAGACATAACATTAGTAAATAAATCTAACACTTCATTTTTTTTTAGTGCATGTGCGGGTCTGTAAATCGAAGAAAATAATCATCTTGAGTGAGTTTTGAGTGGATGAATATGTGGGTTTGGATGACGTGAGAGCCGATCCGTGCATTTCTAATATGCACTTTATAAACAGAGCTCAGAGTTGTACATGTCCGCTGGGAACATGCTGTGTGATTATGTTTACTGCAGGCTGAGTTACCTTCATACACTGCACACTCTGTCTGGGGCATTAAGCTCAGCTCAGGGAGATACTCACATATGTGTTCATGGTGAATGCTGTGAGGCAAGGCATTTAATGCGATGAAGCAAAATTCATTCTTATCCTAGCTACAAAATCATTTTCGAAATACAATTTTACATTCATAAATTCATATAAACTAATTTATGTGAATAGACAATTTTATTTTGAATGGGCAAATCTAGGGTCAGTTTTACAGACTCAACTCCTGCCAATTCCTTGACTTAATTGTATTTTTAATGGAGCACCTACATAACATAATTCAAGGACAAGCTGCATCCGTGTGTGAAAAACAAGCCCTTAGTTCTGAATTATGTTTCTCTTCATCTGGATTTAGGAGATAAACTGACAACTCGAGATTCAGCAAGACCAGAACAGATGGGGCTCAGTTTCTTCAAGCTTACCCTCTCCACCTTCTCCAACATCTCCAACTTCACTGCTGACAATGAGAAAGACACCCTACAGTCTGAGGGCCCTTTTGAGGCAGTGGTGACAGTGATCATTGCCCTGGTTACGGGGTCCCTCAGTCTCGTAACAATAACTGGGAACATACTGGTCATGCTGTCAATCATAATCAACAGGAGCCTTCAGACTATAAACAACTACTTCCTCTTCAGCCTGGCATGTGCAGATCTGATAATCGGGGTTGTCCCCATGAACCTGTACACAGTTGACATTCTGTTTGGATATTGGCCCTTGGGGCCGGTAGTTTGTGACATTTGGCTGGTCTTGGACTATGCGGCCTGTGGTGCCTCTGTCTTGCATCTCCTTATTATCAGCTTTGACCGTTACTTCTGTGTCACCAAGCCACTCGCCTACCCAGCAATGAGGACAACCAGGATTGCAGGCATAATGATGGGGGCAGCCTGGGTTCTTGCCTTTGTCATGTGGACCACAGCCATTGTGTTCTGGCCGTTAATCGTAGGTGAGCGCACTGTGCCAGAAGGCGAGTGTGACGCCCAGTTCCTGTCCAGTCCAACCATCGTTTTTATCACCTCCATTATTTCCTTCTACCTGCCTGTTATCATTATGGGCTTTCTGTATTGGCTGATCTGCAGGGCCAGCAAGAGCCGCATGAAGACGGGCAAACATGAACCAAAACAGGACAACCCATCCAGCAGCAAAGCAGGAAACCACATCACTATGTCCTGTGATGATGAGTATGAAAAAACCCATCACACTGAGAGGAGCCAGAAAGGTGGCAAAGATGGAGCTGGCAAGGAGGAATCAAGTGTGCCAGTACATCCTGAGAGAAATGAAATTGTTGAGGCCCCTGCAGGTTATGAGGGAAACCCCACAGCCCACTGTCTAAATGCCCCAATGCCAAAGCAGCCACCCACGAAGAAGGCATTGTCATCTCGGGAGAAAAAGGTTACACGCACGGTAATGGCCATTCTTCTTGCTTTTGTGGTCACATGGTTGCCTTTTTACCTAATGGTGCTCGTCGAAACTTTCAGTTCAACACCTATTTCTGACACCATTTGGGTCTTCTGTAGCTGGTCTGCCTACTTGAACAGTACCATTAATCCAGCCTGCTACGCTCTCTGCAACGTTTCCTTCAAGAAGACCTTCAAACAACTCCTGCTCTGCCAGCACAAGGACATTCGCTTGGGCAGATAAATAGGTGTGATGATTTATTTTTTGTTTCTGCCAGTGCACTTCTCTGTCATTTCTTTACAAATCTTCCTGCATCACTTTAAACAAATATAATTACAGACACACGTCCAATAGATGGATAGTGAGATTGCACACTTTTCTATGCCTGTGGACCTGATTAGAATTCAAGTACTTTTATCACAGAACTGAAATTCAGAGAAAGATTATAGAGATTTGTGAGATAAGAAAGTGGACATAAGTTTGGCGAGGCACATCTACAAAATAAGAAATATCCCTATATTAAATTTTGATGAAAAATATTGAATGGTTTCAGGTTTCTGGCCCAGAAAAAAGCATGACAGATGTACGCACGGATGGAAAACACTCATACACTCATTCCAGTACCCCCATCCACTTCATGGCAGGAGATCTTAAGCCAAGGCCTCATTATAATATATCTTGCTCATGATTTCTGTTTAAACAAAAAATAGTTATATAGTTTATATATAGTTTTTTTCCTTTAAGATACATTCAGCAACTCTGGGTAGAAAAACAACATTGACAGAAATAAAAGTGAATATTAAGCTTCAATATTTATTCGATGGTTCTCGCAATTTATAATAATCATAATAATAACAAGAGTTGTCAGAAAGACAACAAAGGTCGCCGGGGCAAGGTTAAAGTTTTTCTGCACGTGGACGGACGCGGACGCGGACGCCAGGGGTACGACAATAGCTCTTCGGACATTATTCGTCCCGGCGAGCTAAGAACAATAACAACAATATTATCATTATTTATAATAATATCTAGACACTTTGGTCGGCTGTAGCCAGCCTCTCCCCTTTTTTGTGCATTCTCCGGCCAATACTGTCGCCAAGGAAATCAAAATTAAAAGTTATGACTTCAATATTATACATGTCCATACCAAATATGAAAGTAATCGGTCAAAAATTAAAGCTGGTACAATGTCCTCAAGGAAGGTTCTACAGACGCGGACGCGGTGGCGGGGGAGACGACAAGCATGAATCCTCAGTATCTATCTGACTCTTAAACTGTTGTTTCTCAGGATCATTCAACTTATTATTCTCTTTTTGGCCATTTTTAAACACAATCTCCTCCGACAGTTTTCATGCTACCCATACAACCTGCATACCAAATGATTCTACTATATGTGCAGATCGTTGGTATTCAAAATCTTATTGATATTAATAATAGTTTTTGAATTATTAGCAATTAAAAATGAAAAACTCGCACTGACAATGAATGGAGCCCATTCATTTTCACTGGGCACAAGACGCTCTTGCATGACTATTTTCTCTCTTTCTCGCTTTTCCTAATGGCTAAACAGTATCGACCATTCTCTCTCTTTTCCTTTTGTCATAACAGCATCAGAAAAAAATTGAAACGCTGCCAACTTGTTTTGCTTCCGAAGCCAGCGAAAATATGCTGAATAATACAAGGTAATAGCAATCAAAGCACAAATTTAATCATAACATCACAACAGACAAATGTCATACAATGATGAAAGATAATTATCTTATGCAAACTAGCATATTGTTTTATGAAAATGCATTGCGATTATGGTTTCTAGGGCTGCGTGTCACAGCACGTAGTTCCATGTAGCTAGCTAGCATGCTAGGTACATACTTGTAACAAAATCCAAGCTTCTCAGTCATCGAGCAAATAGGACTATGAGCTGCAGCAGTCTCAATGCTAGTTGGAAGACTAATGACTAATTCGCTCATCCCCGGGCGAGTCTCAACATTTGGCCATGGTCGTATGCATAGCCGCTGACTCTCCATTGCTCGATAACTACCAGCGTGATCTCACCCATACTACGTCATGTACTCACTGTAAAATGAAGTTATATTAGCACTTGCTGCTGAAATGATATTTGGAACTTCTGAAATTGTGAAGAAATCAATGTTTTTTGTTGAACAGAATCCAGGTCATCTCTAACACAACGGAGGCCATATCTGATAGAAATGTTGACTGATAATCCGTTATAGCTCCTTCAGAAAAGCAACCAATCTGGAAAGAACACTAAATTAGAAAAATCATCCTTATTATTTTGAAAATAAACTTTGTTTCCATGAGCTGTTCCAAATCTGCAACTTAGTCATTCTAAGCAAAACTGAACAGGGCGCCCAGCCTTACCCCCTCCGATTTTCGTGAAACCTATTTTAAGAATAGCCCTTTGGACCAATAATGAGTTGCCCAAATTTCAGCACCAACGGTGCAATAGTTTTTGAGATACACACCTTTTGAAATTTCCCGACCACCCCCATAGTGCCATTTGTTTCCATTTGGTAAATGGTGATGTCGAGACTTAAAATTTGCTGAAGAAGTTTCATACAAGTACTCTCTTATCCTTTGTGTCCATGTATACTAAGGTCCATCAACTAGCCAAAACTCCTTCAGGTAAAAATTGGACTACTATCCTTGATCACAATGAAAATGCTAATTAATCCAAATGGGTGGCCTTTGATAGTTTTCAACTTCAAGCCTTAAAATATACAATGTATCGGTTTATGATCCCTGATATCGACTTTGTAAGAACCAAAATGCATTTGACCCCTTGACTTCGGTTTGGCTGGACTAAAACAAAAGTCTGAAATACACCACATGACCAAACACCCAAAATGTAAATTAAACATCAAATGCTACTGAAGTTTATTTCAAACAATCTGGTTGTACTCCTGAAAAACATATTTACATAGTGAAACCGAATCTCCTTTACTTGGAAATTTATGATCTCTCTATATTACAAATTGTCCAGCGTCATCAATAAAGCATCTTAAAATTGCTCATCTTGAAGTCTTGATATTTTTTTAATGAGAACTATTAATTCACCAATTTATTTTAAATGCTAAAAAACGGGGCTTTAATTGTGTAACCTGCTTCCAGTATCTGTTTAAATTTTATGGAGTTTTTTAAAACATAAAAAACACTCCTCGGATTAATTAGCATTTTCATTGTGATCAAGGGTAGTTGTCCTATGAATTTTTACCTGAAGGAGTTTTGGCTAGTCAGTGGAACTTGGTATACATGGACATAAAGGATAAGAGATTAGTTGTATGAAACTTTTTCAGCAAATTTTAACTGTCGATCATGAGTTAGTGAGTTTTCTGTAGGGGCCATGTGCAAATGTTTTGCTCACGTAGATGGCGTCAAACGGCACTTGTGCTCACCCTGAATCGTCTGGGACCCCTGGTCTCATGATCAGTTAGGGTTGCTGTCTGGAATCTGTCACATACAACTTCTCTTGAGCTACCATAGTCACTCGTGGCTGCCTGTAGCAAGGTTGGTCAGTGACAATGCCTGTGTTCCATTCTCAGATAGACAGCCAACTGTTTGTTGAATGGTGACAGTGCAAATGACGCACTAACTCTCAGGGTGAGACCTACCTGTAACATGCTAATGGATCTTTTTCTCTCTCCTTTGCCACAAGCTGTTTGATCTTCTAGATGCAGTAGCATTTATCGTTTTTTTTTGTTGGCTGTATGTTGGCTATTGACCACACCCAAAAGAACAAGTTAAGTGTCACCGTACACATCACATACAGCTCAATATTTGTTATTACTTCAGTGCTTGGCACGTTCACGTGGCGTGCGTCAGGAGTACAGTACCTCGCACTTTTCTTGATTTCCACTCGTGTCTCACTGGAAAAGCAGTAAAAATCGATCAATTCTTCAATTTGCCGAAAATACAGTGCATACCTCACCCTTGAGTTTCTTTTGGAATTGAGAATATTATGTACTGCTGTGTATAATTATACATGTTTATGAAGGCGCATCATAAATATGATCAATTCAAATTGGTCAAGCTTTATTATTAATGTGATTAATATGCATCTTTATCAGTTTACAAAATTCAAATCCAATAACAATAATTAGAAAAAAAACATATAAAGGCAATGAACAAAAAGATGAAGGAGGCTGTTCAGTAATTTTTATTGAGAGAGCAGAGCAGGTCTTATTGGTCTGACAGATCGTATGGGGGTTGAAGCTGTGGCTTTGGTAATTGGTCTTGGCTGCAATGTTCACATAGCCTGGCTTCCGTTTGGACAGCATCTTCAAGAAGAGGCCATGGTTTGGGTGACTGGGATCCTTACCTCATATTGTATACACTGCCCTCAATAATTATTGGCACCCCTGGTTAAGATGTGTTCATTAGCTTCTAATAAATTCAGTTTTTTTCTAAATAATTCAGGACCACAATGAAAAAAAGAGGAAAATGCAACCTTTAATTCAAGTGCATTTATTCAATGGGAAAAAAATCCCACAATAAGAAATAATTCTTTTACATCAAATCATGTGTGCCACAATTATAAGCACCCCTGATGTTAATACGTTGTACAACCCCCTTTTTCCAAAAAACAGCACCTAATCTTCTCCTATAATGTTTCACAAGATGGGAGAATACAGAAAGAGGGATCTTTGACCATTCCTCTTCGCACAGTCTCTCTAAATCATCCAGTGACCTGGGTCCTCTCATCTGCACTCTCCTCTTCAACTCACTCCACAGGTTTTCAATGGGGTTGAGGTCTGGGGACTGGGATGGCCATGGGAGGAGATTGATTCTGTGTCTGGTGAACCATTTCTGTGTAGATTTGGCCACATTATCTTGCTGAAAGAACCACTGACGACCCATCTTCAGCTTTCAAGCAGAGGCCACCAGATTTTGATTTAAAATGTCCTGGTATTTCAAAGCGTTCATGATGCCATACACCCTAACAAGGTTACCAGGGCCTCTGGAAGAGAAACAGGCCCATAGCATCACCGATCCTCCCCCATACTTCACAGTGGGCATGAGGTGCTTTTCTGCATACTCATCTTTTGTGTTCCACCAGACCCACTTAGTGTTTGTTGCCATTGAATGCCCGTGACTTTTGATCCCTCAGGCGGTACTGCATCAAAAACCGACATCAGTGTGTAAAGGACATCACCACATGGGCTCAGAAACACTTGAGAAAACCACTGTCAGTAACTACAGTTCGTCGCTACATCTGCAAGTGCAAGTTAAAACTCTACAATGCAAAGCCATTTATCAACATCACCCAGAAACGCCGCCGGCTTCACTGGGCCCAAGCTCATCTAAGATGGACTGATGCAAAGTGGAAAAGTGTTCTGTGTTCTGACGAGTCCACATTTCAAATTGTTTTTGGAAACTGTGGACGTCGTGTCCTTCGGACCAAAGAGGGAAAGAACCATCCGGGCTGTTATAGGCGCAAAGTTCAAAAGCCAGCATCTGTGATGGTATGGGAGTGTATTAGTGCCCAAGGCATGGGCAACTTATACATATGTGAAGACACCATTAATTCTGAAAGGTACATACAGGTTTTGGAGCAACATATGTTGCCATCCAAGCCACGTCTTTTTCATGGACGCCCCGGCTTATTTCAGCAAGACAATGCCAAGCCACATTCTGCACGTGTTACAACAGCATGGCTCCGTAGTAAAAGAGTGCAGGTACTAGACTGGCCTGCCTGTAGTCCAGACCTGTCTCACATTGAAAATGTGTGGCGCATTATGAAGTGTAAGACACGACAACGGAGACCCCGGACTGTTGAACAACTTAAACTTTACATCAAGCAAGAATGAGAAAGAGTTCCACCTGAAAAGCTTCAAAAATTGGTCTCCTCAGTTCTCAAGTGTTTACTGAGTGTCGTTAAGAGGAAAGGCAATGTAACACAGTGGTAAAAGGGCCCCTGTGTCAACTTTTTTGCAATGTGTTGCTCTGTTGTTCGAAGTTAATGATTATTTGCAAAAAAAAAAAAGTTTCTCAGTTTGAACATTAAACATCTTTTCTTTGCAGCGTATTCAATTGAATATAAGTTGAAAAGGATTTGCAAATCATTGTATTCTGTTTTTATTTACGATTTACATAACGTGCCAACTTCACTGGTTTTGTACTATTACCAATAAAAAAAAGAATAAATTTCAAAAAAATAAAAATACATTTTTTTTAGCAATGTCTGTTCTACTATATTGATAAAAGCAACAGAATGATTATAAATGCTTGACATGTATCGTCCAGCACAACAAGTTGGACTTAGATGAATAGTAGTGTATTACAATCTTGCGCTGTGAACAATAACATGTCAATAATGATGATAGTGCATCAATAGCTATGTCAAACCGGTATATAGATAATAAAAATATATATACCTGAACCATTACCAACAACAATAAAGAAGATCATCATCCAAATAACTTTATTATGCTACATACCAATGATGTAGCTTGACAACTAAATAAACCCTAACCATACATATGCCCTGATCACTTTGACCCTGCAATGGACGGTCATCATAGTTTATCATACTTGCCTATCAGTAAAGAAGACACTTTTGCACCTTATCATACAGCAAAATATTTAATGATATTTTGCTGTCTGTGGATACTAAGTCTCCTGTTGTTTTAGTGCTGCTTGATCTCACAGCGGCCTTTGACACGGTGGACCATTCAGTCCTCCTGTCACGCCTGGACAATTATGTGGGCATCCGTGGCACTGCACTGAAGTGGTTCTCTTCATACCTGTCCAGTAGGACCTTCTCTGTTATGCTTGATGACTTGTCCTCTTCCAGTGCTCCTCTCTCCTGTGGAGTGCCACAAGGCTCTATTCTTGGCCCAATCCTTTTTTCTTTATATATGCTGCCACTTGGGTCAATTATAGCCAGGCACAACCTCTCCTTTCATTGCTATGCAGATGACTTACAAATATATTTGCCAGTGAAACCAAATACTGACAGTGCGCAAAATGCCTTGTTCGCTTGTATTGCCGACATCAAACAGTGGTTGTCCCAAAACTTCCTGAAGTTAAATGAGGACAAAACTGAGTGTATTGTGTTTGGGGATACTGTGTCAGCAGACTTTGGCACTTTATCTTCTAAGCTCAACCCAGTTGTGAGGAATCTGGGGGTGATTTTTGATAATAAGATGTTATTTGATAAACAGATCAACTGTGTGGTCAGGACCAGTTTTTTCCAGTTGCGTCTACTGACCAAAGTTAAAATGTTTTTAAGGCGCAAGGACCTTGAGATTGCCATCCATGCTCTGATCAGCTCCAGATTAGACTATTGTAATGCACTTTATGTTGGGCTTTCTAAGGCTTCTCTTGGTCGCCTGCAGCTTGTTCAAAATGCTGCTGCTCGTCTTTTAACTAACACTAACAGACGAGAGCACATCACTCCTGTTTTATCCTCACTGCACTGGCTTCCTGTCCCTCAGAGAATTGATTTTAAACTTTTAATGTTTGTTTTTAAAGCTCTTAACGGCTTTGCCCCAGCTTATTTATCTGAGCTTTTAACTGTCCGGCAGCCTGATAGGGCTCTGAGGTCGGCGAACCAGCGTCTGTTGGAAGTGCCCAGGTCATGTTATAAACACTGGGGTGACAGAGCCTTTTCTGTAGCTGCCCCCAGGCTCTGGAATAAACTCCCCACAAAAATGCGCCTGATCTCTGACCTGAGCCTTTTTAAATCTAATTTGAAAACATATTTATTTAGGATGGCTTTTAATACCCAGTGATATGATGACACTTTAGCTTATTTTCTACTTGATTTTATTTGATTTTTTTCATTGCAATTTTTTTTTTTTTTTTTTAATTGCTTTTATTTATTATTCTATTGTAAAGCACTTTGGTTCAACGAACGGTTGTTGTAAAGTGCTGTATAAATAAAGTACAAGTACAAGTACAAGCAGAGTGCTGGACAATGCAAAAATAAATGTCACATTATACAGAGAATTGTGCTATCACATGCAAACTAAAAGTTTCTTACACTCTCATTCTAGTTATTGTTATAATCTCAATTATTATTATTATTATTAGCAGTAGAAGTAGGAGTGACAGTAGAGACATTTATTATTATTATTGTAGCCCCCAGACAAAGTCAGGGCTATTATGGATTTTGCCCCGTCATGCGTCTGCCGCTGCTGCCACCATAGAGGTTTCTTTGTGGACGGCCTACAGTCCACAAATTTGAGACCATTTCTTTTATATTTCGTATGTATATGGGCAGTGGTTAGTACATGGTGCCTATCAATTTTGGTCTCCATGGTAACATTATCCGCTAAATAATAGACAATCTTGCGTCAACGCAAGGGACAGGGGTGACCTGTTCAAGCCTGACGGGCTGCACCTGAACCGGAGGGGTACCTTTGCACTGGGTCAGTGTATGTTGAGGGTAGCACAGGATTCTTTTAACTAGGGACTTGGGGGGCAGGGAGGTTAGTGAGTGTTACACATAGGGAAATGCAGACTGCCCCGATGGAGACTGACGGCGTTACATGCACTACTGATAATATACTTTTAAAGCAACAAAGCGTAGTGGGGCCCTTGAAGCAGCGGCCACATGGGAAATCAAGGGGGAAGAGCATTAGTAATAACCTGAAATGCTTTTACTTAAATGCAAGAAACATAAAAAATAAATTTTCTAAGCTTGAGGCTGTTATAATTAGTGAGGGCTATGACATAATTGGGATTACGGAGACATGGCTAAGTGAAGAGAATGGAGATGAATATAATATAGAAGGTTATCAGCTCTTTAGGAAGGATAGATGTAATAGGCGAGGAGGGGGCGTAGCAATCTATGTGAACGAAAACATAAATGTACTGGAAATTCCGGACATTGAACATTCCTTGCCCTGTGAAGATATCTGGGTCAGGCTCATTGGCAAACACGAGACAGGTTTAAACATAGGAGTATGCTATCGACCACCAGCTTTGGACAGAACAGTCAATGAAATGCTTTTTAGGAGGATTACGCAAGCTTGTAGAGGTGGAGGGGCTATTATTATGGGAGACTTAAATGATCCTGGTATCAATTGGGAAATGGTGAAAGGACAGGGTAGGGGGGAGGAAGAATTTCTAGATGTTATAAATGATAATTTCTTGGTGCAGTATGTTAATAAACCTACAATAGAGAAGGCAATTTTAGACTTGCTGCTCCGTAATGACCCAGATAGAATTTGCAATATTGAGGTACTGGAGCCACTCGGGACAAGTGATCACTCTGCTGTTAATTTTGATGTTTCATGGGAAGTTAAAAAGGTGCTCATATCTAAGTGAAATAAATTGGGAGACACTCCTGGACTGTGAGTCCGTAAATGAGATGTGGGAAAGATTTAAGGGGGTTTTACTTGAATCACAATGCAGATTCATTCCAAAGGTGTCAAAAAGTAAGCTGAAAAAGCTGAATCCTCAGTGGATGACCAAAAGTATTTGTAGGATTTTGAGGGAAAAGAGGAATCTTTATAAGATTTACATAAAGGATAACAATGAGAACACTAAGGCTGAATACTGTAAAATGCGGGCTGTGATCAAAAAAGAGCTGAGGAATGCTAGAAGACTGTATGAAAGACAAATTGCAGACGGGGCAAAAACTAACCCTAAGCACTTCTTTCAGTACTGTAGCAGAAAAAGGAAAGTTAAAGAGCAGGTTAAGTGCATAAAGAATAAAAACGGATCGCTGCTATTTCATAACAAGGATATTGCGGATGCCTTAAACAGTTACTTTGTTGAGAATTTTACCTCAGAGGGGGTCTTTATTTAGCCAGAGGGCATGTTAAATGCTCAAGATTATTTAGCAGAAATTGAGGTTCAGGATAGTGAAGTTTTAGACAAGTTGCTTAAACTAAAGGCAGATAAGGCGGCGGGTCCTGATGGCTTATATCTGAGAGTGCTCCGGGAAGTTGGTGAGATCATCTTTAAGCCGCCGTCCACTATCTTCAGGCGGTCTTTAGAAACTGGAGAAATACCAAATGATTGGAAACAGGGCAATATAATACCAATATATAAGAAAGGGGACCGTACCGAGCCAGGAAATTACAGGCCAGTCAGTTTAACTTTAACATTGCGTGCAAAATATTGGAATCTATCATAAAAGATGAGCTGGACTTATTTCTTGAACGGAACAGTATCTTGAGGAATAGCCAACATGGCTTTCGTAAGGGAAGGTCATGCCTGACAAACCTTCTGGAATTGTTTGAAGAGGCCACTAAGACTTATGACCAGAGCATGGCTTATGACATCATATACTTGGATTTTCAGAAAGCATTTGATACTGTACCGCATAAGAGTCTACTTTTTAAAATGAGCTCCATTGGAGTTACAGGAGGTATTCTGAAGTGGATTCAAAACTGGTTACAGGACAGAACACAAAGAGTGGTGGTCAGTGGTATCTCATCTGAGCTAGGTATGGTGGGGAGTGGCGTCCTCCAGGGATCAGTGTTGGGACCCCTGCTGTTCCTCATCTACATTAATGTTGTCATTATGTTGCTATGTTGTCATTATCCATTAATGAAATGACTGTCTCAGACAGCCAAAAGCTTGTAACCAAACTGTCTTGCTATAAAGTTAGGTAGCGAGCTGGGTATGATGTTATCGCAAGTATGGTTAACCGTTCAGTTTTCGTGTCAATGCTGATTTCATCCTGATGTAAATAATTTGTTATTCTCGCCAATTCTGCCATTGGTTTTGGGTCTCTTACATCTTTTTTTAACAGCAGCAGTATCTGCAGGAAAAACAATCACTCGACAGTTTGTTTCTCGTCGGGAGAACAGAAAGAGCACCCTGGTTCTTTTAAGTGAATGAGTGAAGACGAAAATTTGGTATATGGGCTTATGTATGGGTACAGTTACAGTATTAACTTTAATGTACTGATCAATTTGTTTTCGCCGCATTCTTGGTATGAAGGACTGTAGTTTTCAGCAGAAGTACTAGGCGGCTGAGCCAGCGCATAACATACGTCATCGCCAAACGTTAGTGAATAGTTTACGGGTACACCAATGATTTTAAACTTCTGACAAGCGCCCATCCATCAGCAAGTAAACACTTGTCAATGACAACTACCCAGACTCTGTCTATGAAGTAAAGCGACGTAGCAGAGTCTGGTCATACACAATGGGGTCTATTCTCCCATGTGAGTAAGTCGAAAAAAGCGCATAGTTACGCGCTTTTCAGCCTAAGCGTGTTCTCCCCTCGACTTAAGTCTGTGCATTACGCGCCTCGAAGGCAGTAGCGTGCTTGGGTCGGAGCAAGGCCAAAATCGGGGCGTTTTCAGGCGTTTCTCATGCAAATAACACTTACTTGTATTCTCCCCCTGGCTTACGCGCTTTTTCTGTTAAGCGCTTTTGAGGGCTGTATTAAGGTCAAGCGCCAACATAAGGCGAAATGGAATATTGCGTTTGATGTCGTTTCTCAGCCGAATTTTAACATTACTTTTATTTCATTTAACATGGTAAAGGTTGAGACATTTAATATTTGATTGTTCTTCCTTGTTTCTAAACATTTCTCAAAGCAATAATAATTTATGAAACGACATCATCACACGATACTACGCATCAGCCTCTTCGCCAATCAGTTCAATTACAAACACAAAACAATTAATACGAGTATACATAAGACCATCATTCTACCATGCCCTCAAAATCTAAAACCGAAATGCCAGTCCTGCATTTGCTTGCACTCTTACGTGATTGGGAAAGATGAAGAGGAGGGCTGAGCTCGAAGACGAACACGCATATATCGGCTTCGTTTGGACATCCTGGGACTAACAAACATCGAGGGCATCCAGCGCTTTTGTCTGGACCGCGCATGAGGCAATCATCTATCTTTGACGACTTCTGGATGGACAGCTATCCAGCCGCAGCAATTATCCACAAAATATACCCTTGGTCATCAACGTCAGAACTGCGCTGTCACTCCTGGAATCTGGGTCATTCCAGAGAGTGGCTGGTGATGTCATTCACATCACGGGCGTCTGTGTCAAGGTGTCTGACGCAGATCGTTGACGCTCCAAGTTCTTCTCCATGAACTGAACTGCACTGCACTCCACTGCAGAAAGAGTGGATGCCATCTCCTCCTCCTGTGCAGTAAAATGCACAGGGGATGATGGTTGCCCACCACCTGTAGCGTGTACACTTCTCCGGTGTGCAGAGCGCCTGGCTTTTACAGCGCCCCACAGATCTCTGCATTTATGCTTTAAATTGGGGATACTGCGCTTACATCTCCCCACCGAAGCAACATCCAGAACGATTTGCAGCTTAATTCCTCAGATAAGCCTTCAGTGCTCGCTATCCATACGACACCAACATCTGTGACATTCGGTTTTCAGCTTTGTCTTCATGTTCTATTAACAAATGCGACTGCCCTATATGTTTGTGATAATCTAAAAAGTTGTGATATTCTCACAAGTGAAGAGATTGATTTTCTAATTGAGGATATCTGTATTAACTAACTCGTGTCTTTGTAATTTTTTTTTTACCATTGATAATACTGTGTATTTTAATGTGGGAATAAAGATATTATTAATAGGCTACTCTAGATTGAGCACTACCCTGTCCAATACCAAAGCACTACCCATTTGTTAATCAATTTTAGCCTTTAAAGAATAGCTGACATGGGAAGAATCATTATCAGTAAATGGGATAATTGATTATAATAAAGTATTAGGCACAAGTTCAAGTGAATGTGTCGCTCAAATCAAATAGGATGATAGGCTATGGAAATGGAATTCCGTCATTGCTGAGGCGGTTTCGGGGCGGGGAGATGACCGTATGCGGGGTAAGAATCCTTGTTAAAGCGTTTCCATGTCCTTTAGTTGCAAACCTGACTTCGGAGTAGTTTGAGATTTCAAGACCGCAATTTCTAATTGAGATCATGTAAACTGTCTTTGATTGTCTTTTTTTGTGTGACTAGAATGATCCCTTTGTCTTCTTACCTGTCTTCCACGAAACAAACAGGCTTTTGTAGGAGGGGCACATTGTAAATGATCTGATTGCGCTGGTTGAGAAGCGCTAAATTCTTTATTTATTATTTCATTATTGCGGCAATTTGTTTGTTTGCATAGCTTCAATGCCATGGTGGCCAGAGTAAGAAATAACAAGTGATTGCCACTAACATGGCCATATCTCCCGCTGCCTCAATTTTATGTGTCCGTTCGGACATACGGACGGACGGAGCCCAATTATTTTCGCGCTAATCGCGCTTCGGGGGATAAAAAAGAGTCTGAATTACTTCTTGTAATTGGTACGGACATACATAGGCCTACTATTACAGCGGCATATAAAACCTCGTATCTTCAAAATGACAAACTTCACAGGAAAATAAAAAAATAAATATAAATTTAAATAATAATAATAATAAAATAATATAGATGGATAAATATAGTTAAAAATAAAAAAAGTTTAATTTTGCATGTAAGAATAGTGGACATACGAGTTTTCGTTTCTTATCAGTTAGGAGATACGAGGTTTTATCAGCAGGCCGACGATATTCAAATTTAAAATCTGGTTTGCGTTTTCATGGACCACAAATGCATTTTCATGGTTAATCCGAAAATCCTTATTCCATGTTTTCCTGATAGCCATAATCAATGAGATTTGTACAGAGTCTGCCTCTCTTTTGCATTAGTCACACCTCTTTCATATAGCCACCTACATTCTGAAGTTAAGCGCTGTGGGCGTGATCGAAGCGAGTAGGGGAGAATACGCGTAACTAAAAAGCGCTTAACTCGAATCGCGTAAAAAAGGACTTACGCGCTAATGGGAGAATAGACCCCTATGCGCAGAGGGCTGTCCACTGCACACACAGAGTTAAGCACTGCACAAAAAGGGAAACACACCGCACACAAAGGGTTACAAACTGCACACAGAGGGCTGTAACCCTCTGCAATGACACCAGACTGCAATGTCCTGCACACTGAAAATGCAAAAGAGACGAAAGTCGCATTTCCCACATATCATGTTGCTGTGTCGTTGGCATGTTTAAAGAGCTATTCATATAATATTTGAATGGAGAATTTTTGTACAACAATACCAATTTTTCAGGACTGAATGAAGTCTTTACTGCAACACAAAGTGTGATATTTTCCTCTTGTGCGCTTTCAGATTGTGTGTGTTATATTTTGCAAAAAAATCTATAGTTTCACAAACTGCATCCAAACACTGGTACAAAAGAGACGTGAAAACTGCAACCCGCTTACCTCAAATTGCATGGCTCTGCAATTCACTCTCACAAATAAAATAAGGTTCTGTCGCGTACATCGTTCTAAATTCTGTTTTTTTATGCTAGTAGAACCTGGTTCTTGTTAAACCTCTAACAGCATCACCCTGGGCTTTGAAACTCCAGATCCTTGCAAAAGAAACCCAGTAGGAACCAAAGCACACTGTGGGCTGGGAGAGTATGTTGGGAAAAAAATGGTTTGATTTCTTCTGCAGAATAGCGTTCGTTTTTTTAACTTCAAACTACTGTTGCACTGTATTTCACCACTGATATAATGACCACTAAAAGGGAAGAAATACGTGGGTGCACTCCCTAACCGGAACCGTATGTTTGTCAGTAGGCTGTTTCTGTGATCCCTGTCCACGTTTTGGCTTTTGCCAATTTCTTGTAATCAGGAACTTCCTCATGTTCATTCCTTTGTAATGTAATGTGAATAGATTCCCTGAAGCCATACCTCTACGTAACATCAAGGCAACTGCAATCTCAAAGGCTTTGATAAAGTTCTTCACGTTGTTTGGCCTTCCCAGGGAAATTCAGTCAGACTAGGGTAGCAATTTCACTTCAGGATTGTTTCAGCAGGTTGTGTATGAACTAGGTGCAAAGCAGATTCTTTCTAGTGCCTATCATCCAGAAAGTCAGGGTGCCTTAGAGCGGTTTCATTCCACTCTCAAGACAATGATGAGGACTTATTGTTATGACCATGAGAAAGACTGGGATGAAGGTGTTCATTTGCTGTTGTTTGCAGCTAGAGAAGCAGTGCAGGAGTCTACTGGATTCAGTCCATTTGAGCTAGTGTTTGGTCATGAAGTGAGAGGACCTTTGCTATTATTGAGTGAACAATGGCAAGAGGAAGAGCCGCTCATCAGTCTGTTAGACTATGTTAGCAAGTTCAAGGACAGATTGCGTGCAGCTTTTGACATAGCCAAAGAGAACTTGAAATCAAGTCAGGGAAAAATGAAAACTTGGTATGATCATAAGGCTAGAAGCCGTGAGTTTAAACCAGGAGACAAGGTCCTTGTGTTGTTTCCCTTGCAGTCCAATCCATTGCAGGCTAGATTCCATGGTCCTTATGAAATTTTGACAAAACTCAATGATCTCAATTACATTGTGAAGACTCCAGATAGGAGAAAACCAAAACAATTGTGTCATATTAACATGCTAAAGCCTTATCATGACAGAAATGCTAGGGTTGCAGCTGTCACTTCAGATTCTCCAATGGTCGAAACGTGTGAAGATGAGGGGGAGTTTCAAGATGATGAACCAAGAATTAAAGCTGAAGTTCTTTCATGTAAATTGTCAAACACTGAAGTGTTGCAAAATCTTGATGTAAAACTCCTGCACTTAGAACCCTCACAGAGAGATCAGTTTGAAAGGTTGATCAAGAAATATGAGGATTTGTTTCCTGATGTTCCAAAGAGAGTTACTATAGCCTCTCATGATATAGATGTTGGTGATGCCAAACCAATAAAACAGCATCCGTACCGGATGAATCCTGAAAAGAGAAAGATTGCTGAGAAAGAGGTTGAGTACATGTTAGAACATGATATTATCAGACCCTCCAACTCAGATTGGAGTTCACCCTGTGTGCTAGTTCCAAAACCTGATGGAAGTACTAGATTCTGTACAGATTATCGCAAAGTCAATGCTGTAACTAGAACTGATGTGTTTCCAATACCTAGGATTGATGATTGTATTGATAGAGTAGGGCAAGCAAAGTTTCTGACCAAGATTGATTTATTGAAGGGTTATTGGTGTGTGCCTTTAACTGAGAGGGCCAAGAGCATCTCTGCTTTTGCCACACCATCTGGGTTGTACCAGTATGAAGTCCTACCCTTTGGCATGAAAAATGCCCCAGCCACGTTCCAAAGGATGATACAGTCTACAATCGCTGGATTGCCACACACGGGTGCATACATCGATGACCTGATCACATGGAGTGACTCCTGGGAAGAACATCTAAAAGATGTAGAGACGTTGTTCCAGGGCCTGACCCAGGCTAACCTGACTGTTAACCTGAGCAAGAGTGACTTTGGTTGTGCTACTGTCACCTATCTTGGCTACGTCATAGGCCAGGGTAAGGTGGCACCCATAAATGCTAAAGTCCAAGCCATCATGGACTTTCCAGTTCCTGACAACAAAAAAGCTTTGGGCCGCTTCCTTGGAATGATCGGGTACTACCGCAAGTTCTGCAAGAACTTTGCTGAGATTGCTCTCAGTCTAACTAACCAACTGAAGAAAGGCGTAAAGTTCACCTGGGATGATGCATGCCAGAGAGCCTTCGATCGCCTGAAGTCTCTGCTGTGTCACTTCCCCGTGCTCAAATCTCCTGACTTCAACAAACCGTTCTCCATCGCGGTCGATGCTAGCGACCAAGCTTGTGGATCTGTGCTCCTACAGAGAAGTGACTCTGATGACATTGAGCATCCCGTGGCATACTTCTCCAGGAAGTTCAATCGCCACCAAAGGAACTATTCCGCAATAGAGAAGGAGCTGTTGGCTCTGGTTCTATCTTTACAACACTTTGAGGTTTATGTTTGTTCAGGGCAAAAGCCAATGATTGTGTACACTGACCACAATCCGTTAATGTTTTTGAGTAAGATGAAAAACAAGAATCGGAGATTGTTGAATTGGAGTTTGATTTTACAGGAGTTTGACTTGGAAATTAAGCATGTAAAGGGTGCTGACAATGTGATTGCTGATTGCTTATCCCGTGTTTGAAAATGTGTATATATATATATATATATATATATATATATATATATATATATCAAGTGTTTATTTGAATATTGTATGATATGTATATATAGACAAGTGTCCACTTAAACATTTTGTATTGAAAAGAAAAATTTTGCCTTTATGAGTCAAAATTTTTCCCTTTTGGAATGGAGGTGTAATGTGAATAGAGGCCACTAGATGGCAGTATTTACCTTTTTTTTGTGCAGCTCAGACAGGAGCTATGTTTAGACATGTCCTGGACATGTCTGGGGCAAGTCCCCGAAAAGTAAAAAAAAGAGGTCTAAATGTGGGTGGGGTCTGCAAAAGAGTATATAAGGAAAAGAATTGAGACAGTAAAGTAGTAGGAGAAATTGCAAGGAGAAGGATACTTGTGACCAGACCTGTCATTTCTGTTCAAGACCTTTGAAGTTTCTTTAGTGGATTTTTGCCTGTGTTTGAGCATTTTTTTTTCTCACCCAGCACATCACCAGGAAACCCACAAGGACTGTAAATATTTCAGTTTTTTTTTCTAATCAATCTTGGTCTTAGTTGTTGGTTAGTGTTAGTCTTTGTTTGTTAATTAAATGCGTTTAAGTTTTTAAATTGTGTCTGTCATCCCTTGCTGTTGCTGTTGCTATTGTGTTGTAAATGTAATAACAAATTGGGGCCATAACAGTAATTAGTCTGATCCAATTCAACTGCTTCCCCTTTGTAGCATGTAACTTCCCCTATGTGTATTTAAGCAGTCATTTCATTCACAGCTTTTGTCAGAACGTTGATCAATATTTCTTTGTGCAGAGCGCCTTGTATGTCATTGAGTATTGTTTTTCTTCTACTGGATTGCCCGACTTCGATTCTTGCCATTGCCCTTTTTGTATTGTTTTTGTCTTTCTGCATTTCGACCCATTTTTGTATGACCACGATTTCTGTGTTTGGATGTCCTGTGGATGACCCTTGGCTTTGTTCATCGACTACAACTTTTTGTACCTCTGCTCACCTGTCTCACTGGTTCTGACCCCTGCCTGTCTAGTCGACAGTTATTGGATGTCGTATTGAGACTTGGCAATTCCTGTGTTTTTTGGCTTTGACTCGGACTGCATTAAACGCATACGTTTTTTGGATTTATGTCTCTCGCGAGTGGTTCCTGAACGGTACCTCATGGGCAAACGCGCTGCAACGGCCCAAAACATCTCCAATTGGAGAAACATGGTGCAAAACAGAAAACCATATTTACTTTTGTAAAGATCTTGCAACAAATCGTCTATGAACACTACATTCAAAATACAGGGGACAATAAACTGCCCTGGTGTATGCCTCTCGTTACATTAAAAGCACCACTTTCAACACCATTCCATCTTATCACAGCTTTCATCTTCGAGTTCCATTCATATAAAAACAGCCAATGAATAAAAGTAATTCTAGATAAAAGTGTATAGAATAGACCATAATGCCAGACCCGATCAAAACATTTCTGGCCATCTAGACTACATTCATACCCTGGACTGCCCTTATTATTAAAGTATCGCACCAAATCATGTAAAAAAAGAACACGCCTGGTCAGTTCCCAGACCTTCTCTAAAGCCAAACTGCGTCCTACTTCAACCGGTATAATCAGGCACAAGTATTTCAATGAGTTTAGAAAAATTAGTGCTAATAGTAATGGGGCGGTAATTAGCCGGATCATTCGGATTAAGTCCAGACTTTTTCAGCACGGGTATAATGTTTCCAATCAACATGTCACTGCCAACGACATGCCAACCAAGCATGACCGAGAACAGATTGCTCAGGATACTGGTAAGCACAGCAGACAGGCCGTACTGGAGATGTTCTGCAGTAACCCCGTCAATGCCAGCGGCCTTGCCATGTTTCAGAGCACGAATGCCCTTGCCAATCTTGTATTACCGCGTATGAACCGCTTATCCCCCATAAACACACAGCGTATTTGTACCACGCTCGACCGATGCACTGCGTATTGTGGGAGAAAACACTTGTGGACTAAGTGTTCTCCCAACCCCTGTAAATCTACCTTCAAGGAAAGGACACATTCTCCAGAGTCTGATGCGATCGGGTTTATTGCAAGTCGCTCAAAGTGAAGTACAAAACCCAGGCTGATCTGCGCAAACCGCATTCATTCTTCTCCAATCACCCGACAAAGACTGACCACTGACTGTCCGAACCCTCGTATTTATTACCCTTTTGGCACATCCCTCTAGGTGGGATTAAATGTGGCTCATCCCACCTTATCCAACATTATTAATTCTGATTGGTTCAGTCATATAGCAGCCCTCCACCCTCAGTAATAGGTTTGCCTTTAGACCATAGTGTAAATTAATTTCAAGCCTCCAGAGACGCTCAAAGACCACTTATGAGCCTCCCAAACCTTGGGTTCAGCAAAAGTTCAGTAACTTATCTGGGTCATGGATGGTTCCAGAACACTTAGGTGCGCATGCTCAGGTAGTGGGACCAGGCTGACTGATATGGTCATTCTGGAAGATTAGCTCATCTGCCTTGGTCGGCCGGCTTGCAGCCCTGTTATCTTGCTGTTTGGCAGATTTATAAGTTTATGCTTCTTCTCTGCTCCACAGTCTTGTAGTAGTTTTGAGGGGCCAAAAAACCTGGCTGAGTTCTCGCTGTTGAACCATTATTATATATAGTAATACTCTGAATTTAGAACCTTTTGGAATATTTTTCCCACCACAGTATTTATAACTTATGATCTGCGTTACAGCGTACACAGGATAGTTTTGGGCATGCACAAAATTATCAGGCATACTGGGCCGTACTGTGCGCATGCCGGAGTACACAAAACGACTGAGATACACATGAGGAACATGTATTGGTACACCCACTTACTAGTATGTGCTGACTGAACAGAATAGTAAGTAGTTTAGCTTATCAGCCCTCAATCCAATATAACAGGAAAGTCTTTTTATTTATTTATTTTTTGTTAGAACAAACAGCCAGTGGTCTGAAACTTCCAGAAGACAGACGTGTGTGAGAGCCAAGGGATTAATTTTAGCACCCTAAATTGCCGTTATGTATCATTCACTTGTGTTCACTATGCAACATCGAGCCGTTCATGAGCCTTCTTACATGCAGTGATTGCGCTGATGCATGACGCGTTTCTGAAGACTTCACGCCTGACGCAAAAAAAATCTTGAGGTCAAATTATTTTGCCAGAATCCCCGAGAGGTTATGATTTTGATGCAAGCATGATGATAGGGACTGCCCACCCGGTTTTTCTACCCCTTATCTTTGGCTAGCATTACCGTGTCTCCGTCCCGCACTGGTTCCTGAGTCTCCTCCATGTCTCTAACTTATCCAGACAGCAGCGTCGCTTTACATCTCACACACGCAATCAGACCGGCAGTGGGGTGCATGAGACCGACTGAAGGCTGCGTGCTCTCATCTCCCAAACTGAGGGCTCTTCAGGGAGAGCCGCAATGGATCAGAGTGAACAGGTAATTAAATCGTCAAACTGCTTCCCAGATGCTTTGCGTTTGTTCTTAGTTAAAGCGATGAAGTTTATCCCATGAAAAACATTATTATTGGTGGAATTTACTTCGGTAAAGTTGGCAACAGATTGACAGATTCGAGGTTTGCGGTTCAATAGCTCTTCAACGAAGCACTTCTCGAACACAAATAACAGCTCTATCTAACGTCAGCAACGCAGAGAAGCTACTACAAACCCGATTTTATCCAAACGGGCCATCCTCTGCGATCGGTAAATTGTATTGCTCCCAATATGGAGCTTGCGACCGAGCGCGAGTGTAGGGACCGTCTGCAAAGTGCAAAACGGCTACGTTGAAAACAGTCGGTGCCTTTGCTTCGACTCGCTGAAATGCCACGAAATTTAAGCCAGGCACCCATGAATACCTTCAGCGCATACTGCAGCACTTTGATTTGCCAAATTATTAGGAAATCAGAGCAATGTTATCTCAAAATGATATTTATCTTTTTTTGTATTTATAATGAATTAGATTTTCAATAAAAGGCAATAACTCTGCCAAGTCTCATCCCTGTGCCACACCAGTGCATCCATGGATGCAGGGTCTCTCCATGGTCCTACTACAGCAATAAGTTTTAGGATATTTGACTTTCTGTAATTTGATTGAATTTTGATGAATTTGTATTTGTTATAAAATTCAATAGCTCCTCTAATTTTCATAACTGAGTCGTCATATTGCATTGGTGCAAGCAGGGTGTCTCCATGGTCCTACTACAGCCATTACTTTCAGGAAATTGGACTTTGGCTATTTTTGGTGAATTTTTATTTCCAATAAAATTCAATAGCTCCTCTATATTTCATCCCAGGGCTGTAATATTTCATATAAGCAATCAGGGTCTTCCCATAGTCCTACTACAGCAATTAATTTCCGTCAAGTGGACTTAGGCTATTTTTGGTGAATTTTTATTTCCAATAAAATTCAATAGCTCCTCTATTTTTCATCCCAGAGCGATAATATTTCATACATGCAATCAGGGTCTTCCCATAGTCTTACTACAGCAATTACTTTCAGTCATTTGGACTTTGGCTATTTTTGCTGAATTTTTATTTCCAATAAAATTCAATAGCTCCTATACTTTTCATCCCAGAGCGATAATATTTCATACATGCAATCAGGGCCTTCCCATAGTCCTACTACAGCAATTACTTTCAGTCATTTGGACTTTGGCTATTTTTGGTGAATTTTTATTTCCAATAAAATTCAATAGCTCCTCTATTTTTCATCCCAGAGCGATAATATTTCATACATGCAATCAGGGTCTTCCCATAGTCCTACTACAGCAATTACTTTCAGTCATTTGGACTTTGGCTATTTTTGGTGAATTTTTATTTCCAATAAAATTCAATAGCTCCTATACTTTTCATCCCAGAGCCATAAAATTTCACCCATGCAATCAGGGTGTCTCCATGGTCCTACTACAGGCATTACTTTTAGGAAATTGGACTTTGGCTATTTTTGCTGAATTTTTATTTCCAATAAAATTCAATAGCTCCTATGCTTTTCATTCCAGAGCCATAAAATTTCACCCATGCAATCAGGGTCTTCCCATAGTCCTACTACAGCAATTACTTTCAGTCATTTGGACTTTAGCTATTTTTGGTGAATTTTTATTTCTAATAAAATTCAATAGCTCCTCTATTTTTCATCCCAGAGCGATAATATTTCATCCATGCAATCAGGGTCTTCCCATAGTCTTACTACAGCAATTACTTTCAGTTATTTGGACTTTGGCTATTTTTGCTGAATTTTTATTTCCAATAAAATTCAATAGCTCCTATACTTTTCATCCCAGAGTGATAATATTTCATACATGCAATCATGGCCTTCCCATAGTCCTACGACAGCAATTACTTTCAGTCATTTGGACTTTGGCTATTTTTGGTGAATTTTTATTTCTAATAAAATTCAATAGCTCCTTTATTTTTCATCCCAGAGCCATAATATTTCATGCATGCAATCGGAGTCTTGCCATGGTCCTACTACAGGAATTGGTTTCATTCAAGTGGACTTTTGCTATTTTTGGAGAATTTTTATTTCACCAAAAACAAAAAAATGTGATTAATCACAGTTAATTCATGATGTAACAAGGGGGGCAATTACTTTTTGACATAGGGCCTGGTAAATTTGGATAGCTTTTTTACCTTAATACATTAAATCATCATTTAAGCATTGCATTTTGTATTTACTGGGGTTATCTTTGTCTTAAATCTGTTTCATGATCTGAATTATTTAAGTGTGACAAATATGCAAAATAATCAGGAAGGGGCACATACTTTTTCACAGCACTATATATATATATATATATATATATATATATATATATAAAATCAGGAAGGGGCACATACTTTTTCACAGCACTATATAAATATATATATATATATATATGTGTGTGTGTGTGTACAATTCTGATGCCTTCAGGGCTGACAGTAGAGACTCCCTCAGCATTGCTGAAATGCGATGCGGCCGTGCACGAAAGCCAGGCTTTTGGGAGGGCACCGCGTTCGTTCACGAGTGCAGCATTGTCATTAGTCAAACTTGACAGCTCCCAAATTCAAATTTTACAGTTGAACACTCGCAGGGCTGGTGTTACACCTGAAAATTCGGCGGCAAATATTGACATAAATTAGTCCTGGCTGATTCTACGTGGTTTCCCTTGATTAACACGTTCTCCAATTCAAGAATAATCAAGTGGCAATTGAAGACACGGCTTCTCTCCCTCATGCGATCTAAAAGCGACAAAATAATGGGCAACAAAGCGGGTAGCAGCTAGTATATAATAGCTTGAAATACCAATCTATTTATCTTATATTGTGATATTCTCTGCAGTTGCACCCCCTGACTTACTGGTGGCGCCACCTGACTTTATAATTAATTCCTAATTGAACAGGCATCTGCTTGGACACCTGAATTTGAGTTAGCCTTTGTTAACAAGTTAATACTTTATATTTTTTTTAACTTAAAATCATATATATATATATATATATATATATATATATTTTTTTTTTTTTTATTTATTTATTTTTTTGATAAAGTGACATTTTAGTAGTTTTTAAATTATTTGTACCACCTGGCATAGAAAGCCGATCACCTATTAGTTGAAAGTAGCTTTTTATTAACAACATTTGAGAGAGATCTACAAACCTTTTCAGTCAGCCACAATCGTTACTTTGGTCCCCTCTTCCAGGCTGCTCAGCCTGTCAGGCTGCGTGAATGCCGCCCCCAAGTACAGCCAATCAGATTGTGAGCTAGAGTACAACCTATCAGCTCATGAGCCAGCCAATTCAGTTGAAATTCCTCTCTTCAAAGCGGAGTGGGCTTTTGAACATTGATATGGTAAAATACGAATGCATTTAATCGTCTTTTCTCATTAAAGAAACAGATTACTGAGGTTACATTTGATATTTCAGCTATTTTAACTATGTTAACCAATGCGAACAAGTAGACATAACCTTGGCTAAACATGTCATACTTGTTAACTTCAACACTTCTACAATATAACTTCAAGTATGACTGTTTGAAACATAAATTTGGCCTACTTGAGAGATATTTCGTTCAATAAGCTGTTTAGTTGAGCTTCTGAAAAACTTCAACAACAAGTTGTTGTAACGTCAGTTGCCTGATAGGCTGATTGTGGAGACTAGTGCCTTGCAGGCTGGCTAGAAGGCTAATGTCGATTTCATATTGTATGATCTTTCATAGTATTCAGTCAGATGCTTTCAAGGATGATTGTAGAGATTAGTGCCTTCCAGGCTGACCGTAGAGACCAGTGCTTTACAGGCTGGTTAGGAGACTAATGATGATTTCATATTGAATGACCTTCCATAGTATTCAATCAGATGCCTTCAAGGCATCAGGGCCCTGGGTTTTAAATTTTTTTTTTTTTTATAGGGCTTCACGACAGCACCGAGACATCGTTTCAGCTCCTAAAGAGTGTAAAAAGTAAAGACAGCACCAATATGCAACAACATCTCGGTCAGTTTTTTGTGGTAACGTGGTTGGTTACGAACTTCAATAAATCTATGGGCTGAAAAAAAGATGTTAAATTAGCCTTGGAAGCCTCCAACTCAGTAGAGGCCCCCCTCAGTAATGCTGAGGGAGTCTCTACTGTCAGCCCTGAAGGCATCAGAATTGTACACACACACACACACACACATATATATATATATATATATATATATATATATATATTTATATAGTGCTGTGAAAAAGTATGTGCCCCTTCCTGATTTTATATATATATATATATATAGTGCTGTGAAAAAGTATGTGCCCCTTCCTGATTATTTTGCATATTTGTCACACTTAAATAATTCAGATCATGAAACAGATTTAAGACAAAGATAACCCCAGTAAATACAAAATGCAATGCTTAAATGATGATTTCATGTATTAAGGTAAAAAAGCTATCCAAATTTACCAGGCCCTATGTCAAAAAGTAATTGCCCCCCTTGTTACATCATGAATTAACTGTGATTAATCACATTTTTTTGTTTTTAGTGAAATAAAAATTCTCCAAAAATAGCAAAAGTCCACTTGAATGAAACCAATTCCTGTAGTAGGACCATGGCAAGACTCCGATTGCATGCATGAAATATTATGGCTCTGGGATGAAAAATAAAGGAGCTATTGAATTTTATTAGAAATAAAAATTCACCAAAAATAGCCAAAGTCCAAATGACTGAAAGTAATTGCTGTAGTAGGACTATGGGAAGGCCATGATTGCATGTATGAAATATTATCACTCTGGGATGAAAAGTATAGGAGCTATTGAATTTTATTGGAAATAAAAATTCAGCAAAAATAGCCAAAGTCCAAATGACTGAAAGTAATTGCTGTAGTAGGACTATGGGAAGACCCTGATTGCATGGGTGAAATTTTATGGCTCTGGAATGAAAAGTATAGGAGCTATTGAATTTTATTAGAAATAAAAATTCACCAAAAATAGCCAAAGTCCAAATGACTGAAAGTAATTGCTGTAGTAAGACTATGGGAAGACCCTGATTGCATGTATGAAATATTATCGCTCTGGGATGAAAAGTATAGGAGCTATTGAATTTTATTGGAAATAAAAATTCACCAAAAATAGCCTAAGTCCACTTGACGAAAATTAATTGCTGTAGTAGGACTATGGGAAGACCCTGATTGCTTATATGAAATAATACAGCCCTGGGATGAAATATAGAGGAGCTATTGAATTTTATTGGAAATAAAAATTCACCAAAAATAGCCAAAGTCCAATTTCCTGAAAGTAATGGCTGTAGTAGGACCATGGAGACACCCTGCTTGCACCAATGCAATATGACGACTCAGTTATGAAAATTAGAGGAGCTATTGAATTTTATAACAAATACAAATTCATCAAAATTCAATCAAATTACAGAAAGTCAAATATCCTAAAACTTATTGCTGTAGTAGGACCATGGAGAGACCCTGCATCCATGGATGCACTGGTGTGGCACAGGGATGAGACTTGGCAGAGTTATTGCCTTTTATTGAAAATCTAATTCATTATAAATACAAAAAAAGATAAATATCATTTTGAGATAACATTGCTCTGATTTCCTAATAATTTGGCAAATCAAAGTGCTGCAGTATGCGCTGAAGGTATTCATGGGTGCCTGGCTTAAATTTCGTGGCATTTCAGCGAGTCGAAGCAAAGGCACCGACTGTTTTCAACGTAGCCGTTTTGCACTTTGCAGACGGTCCCTACACTCGCGCTCGGTCGCAAGCTCCATATTGGGAGCAATACAATTTACCGATCGCAGAGGATGGCCCGTTTGGATAAAATCGGGGTTGTAGTAGCTTCTCTGTGTTGCTGAGGTTAGATAGAGCTGTTATATGTGTTCGAGAAGTGCTTCGTTGAAGAGCTATTGAACCGCAAACCTCGAATCTGTCAATCTGTTGCCAACTTTACCGAAGTGTGGAACTTGAGATATCGCGGAATCTCGCGCGCTGTGGCCGGCTGGATGTGCAATACCAATATGGTTTCAATGAAACAACTTTTATTGATTTGATGTTCAACCCGAATATTAGCTAACCGAACAGTGTGGAAAATTTTAAATAAGAACAAAATTAATTCGTACATTCTCTTGTTCAGGAATTTAATCGAGAACAACACAAATTAAAAACCCTCTGAAGTTTCTCCTAAACAATTGTATTGATACTTGCAAAAAGGCGTATTTGTAAATTTCTGATGTGATGCCCGCACCATCACGTTTGTGCGCAATCAAGGACAGGCTAATTGAAAGACTGTAAAGGGCGTGGAATCTTCGGAAAAACACCAGCCTCAACATTGGACAAGCTAACAGGTTACTAAATTATGATGGGGCGTAAAATGAGCGGTCTCAAAAGGCCAGTATGTTTACCAGGCATAAAGTTCAGTATTTGCCACTTTGCTAAAAAAGCTGCGCGGGCAAATTGCCAAACAGTTTAAGCCCATTTTTTTTCTAAAAAAATTGTAATCCGTGTAATTGCACGGATTTTAATAATCTCACTACGGACTGTCAGTAATACAGTGCAAAGCCTGAGAAACTGGAGCACTATCTGTGCATAAAATACACTGCCCGGCCAAAAAAAAAGTCGCTCACTCAAATATTTAGTTGGAACCCCTGTGGCTTTGATTACAGTGCATATTCGTCTCGTCATTGTTTTGGCAACTATATGCAATGCCAGAACATTTATCTTCTATCAGAAATGCCATAATTTTTGGCCGAGATCTTATCCCCTCGACATAATGGTTGAACCACTCGATGGTCTTTCTTGAGCACATCCCAGTAACTTTTAATGTGTTTAAGGTCAGGACTTTGTGGTGGCAAATTTGTTTGTGAAAATGATTCCTCATACTTGTTTTTGTCATTCATGGTTTTCTTTGCTAAATACAAGCCAATAACTTGCCCGTTCTGAAATACTGTAACATCTTTTCCACCATCAAGGAATGTGTCTTCCGACATGATTTTTTAAGAAATGAGTAGCAACGCGCTTCATCAGTCAAGGTTAAAATGATTATTTCCAGCTGAAACATATTAATAACCGTAATAATGATCCAATTATAGAATTTGTTCATTAGTTTCCAAACGGTGACTTTTTTTTCTGGCCGAGCAGTGTATTAGATGGACACAGGGTGTTAACTACAGATGAATAGATAGGAGGAATAAACTGTCACTTGGTGTGGGGGCTGACTGCTCTGCCCTTTTTTCCTTATTGATGATATATAGTGCCACTCAAAAGTTTAGACACACTTTGCTAATGGTTCAGGGAAATTTATGCGGCTTTACTTCTCTATTTAATCTCAAATGGAATCTGATGAGAGGTTAACAGTCAGAAGTTAAAAGAGAAAATATACTTGTTTGAACAGCCACATTTTGTAAAATGACCAGAAAACAAGTTCTCATGACTGAATTCACGTCCAAAGCTGCTTTTGGACTTATTTGGTAAAATGGTCAATGCAAAACAAACCACAAGTGCAGCACATCTGTGGTAATATAGAGAGCCATTCAGCTCATTGTAGCCATATAACTGCCACGAGTAAAAAATAAATAAATCAAAAAATGAAATAAGTACATATATAACTGTGTCCGAGAACACAGTTCATTGTGATATCCTCAGATGCAAATTAAGAGTAGAGGTGGAAGCTGAAAGACCATCGAGAACCACCAACAACTTTTCTGGTCTTTAGCTTTGCCAAAAAAGAATGACAAAGAAAAGGGAACGAGCACCACTCTGGCAAATACTGGTGCAGCCCAATGAGCAACAACAATATTTTCTGCATCTTTATTCTATATATGCCGAGGACTTTAAATTCAAGCACATAATATAAGTCGGAAATGCCAGCAAGAATAAAAATGGTCTGCTGGCCTGAAGGCCTTGTGTCCCCCGTCGCAGAAGTGACCAGAAACATGTGGCAAAAACTGTTTTGATGGCTGAAAATGGTGGACTGTACCACTAATAATGTGAAGTACATTGACACTGTAGCTCATTGGTCATCGGTTGAACAGAGAGATGGATGAGGGATGGATCATTGTGATATGAGCTAAATATAACCATGGGTTATGAGAGAGATTACAATTTTCATGACTTGTGGATGATGGACGCATCGCCAAGGCATAGTTTTGTGGCCATGGCTGAGATCAACCTAACAAGCTAATAAGAATGTCATATGAATTTGGTGAGCCTCCATCAGAGCTGTCAAAAGTTATTGTGAGTGCAGTGTTCCTCACATCTTTTTGCTCAGTGACCTTGAAAACTGGGTGAAAGTCATTCATCATTGAACTAGAGCAAGGCCTTCATGAGAGGCATATTTGGTGTGAATTTGGTGATCCTCCATCAAAGCTGTCAAAAGTTATTGCGAGTACAGTGTTCTTCACATGTTTTTGCTCAGTGACCTTGAAAACTAGGTCAAGGTCAATCATCATCGAACGTGAGCAAGGCCTTCATGACAGGCATATGTGGTGTGAATTTGGTGATCTTCCGTCAAAGCTGTCAAAAGTTATTGTGAGTACAGTGTTCTTCACATGTTTTTACTCAGTGACCTTGAAAACTAGGTCAAGGTCAATCATCATTGAACGTGAGCAAGGCCTTCATGAGAGGCATATGTGGTGTGAATTTGGTGATCCTCCATCAAAGCTGTCAAGAGTTATTGCGAGTACACTGTTCCCGGACGGACGGACGCACAGACGGACGGACGGACGAACAGCATTTCGATGTCCCCCGTTCCGCGGGACGACGGGGGACAAATATGCTATTCCTTTAACTCAACAAGGTCTAGAAATACTTAAAATGTGACAATTTTAAAAGGCAGTAATTCCTCCAAGTTTCACAACATAAGGATGTATATGCCTAAGTTTATTCAGAAATCGATTACTCCTAGAAGTGGGACGTAGATGGCATTTGTCCGTTAATATCATATCAGGTGAGTTTGGGCGCCTGCAGCTGTGAATCCGGAAAGTGTCAGGGGAGGCGATCGTGTTCAAACCAAATTGCCGTAGCTCTCCGCGAATGCAGGCTGTCCACATACCAGACCGACTATAAGGTGCATTGAATCATGGGAATTTTTTTCCTAGAGCAAACCAGCATAAATTTATCTTCCTAAATTCAGCGTGTTTTATATTATTGAAGTCAGGAATTACCGACAATAAACAACTTTCTCCGACGATGGGCTTCTCAGCACAAAGTGACAAATTTCGTGAATTTACTGCGTGGATCATGTGATCAAAAGTCACATCCTGTGTTATGCTTGGCTTCGGGTCGCTATTGCTGTCTACCCAATCTCAGTTACCGCTGTTCACTTCTTGGAGTAATACGCTTTTGGTTTAATTCAGCAGTAGTTTTTGATGGTATTTATATCACGTGGAGTGTACAATGTTGGCATTTCGGAAATTTATAATTGTGCCACGATGCAAATACTCATGAACATCTTGCTCTGTGTGAATGTCTGTAACAAAACTTTGATGCTAAACTGTTGCTGGGGTGCTTCAGTAGGTCCTGCTGAGATCCCTGAGGAACAGTGAAAGCCTGACGACCTTTGTATTGACCTTGGAAGTCTCGCCATAGTGAGACTTAGTGAGACATAGTGATCAAGTAAGTGTGCCTATGCACTTGAGAGACACGGATTGCGGTTGTATCCACTGGAACCACGGTTAATTTGCAGATCGAGCGAGTGGGTCATAAAAATTATGATTCTGACGAATCGCGGATGAGTTTGCAGATGGGCAAAATAATACATACTTTAAGGGGAACTAATATGCTATTTTTCCAAGTTTATATTTTGGTCTTTGACTCCCCTAGAGTACTCCTGATTACGCCAAGTAAAAAAGGCTACCTATTTCGCTTATATTGCCATCCTCAAAAAACCCCATCTGTAGTCCATAGTAGTCACTGCCTGAAACGCCTCATTGGGGTGGCTCTTCCGCTATGGCCCCCTCTCCCCGTGTGCCCACTTTCTTCTGACTGGCCAGCTCTGTGGAGGGCTGATCTAGGCGGGACGAGTCAGCAGAAGGCAGTTTTCCAGGTCCGGCTCCAGAGGAAATGACGGGCATATTCTGCAATCTAACGCAGTACATGTGTATAGATCTAATGAAATTAACTTGTTCTAATAAACGCAACGGAGAAAGTGGAGGACGCAGTGCGAAAGTCTGGCAGCTCAAGCACAAATTTGCTATCAGCTACAGTTTGCTACTGCAACAGTTGGTGAGTACAGTGGTTTTTCTACTCCGTAGCTAGGATGCCGGGTAAGCTAGAATCCACCACATACAGACGTATTTGTAGAACGGGTCGACGTGCCCAAGTGTAGACCGGAGACCGTAGAAATCTGGTGGGTCTGAGTTTAGAGGGAAACATGGACAATGAGAAGCAGCTAAAAGTGGACCAACTGCTTATGGACTGCTTCAGTGTGTATTAGGACTTGCTGGTTCTTGTGCATAGCTGTGGTGTGTTGTTAGCGTGGAGAAACGTACAGCTTCCCCGCTGGTATATGACGGAGGGGCGAAAGTTCCAAGCTAAACGGCCTTTTCGGAAATTTCCCATGGTAATGCATTACTTATTGCTTCGGAATGACCAGCTTTTCCTCCCTGAAAATGGGTGCATTATGAATGGCGTGCGAGAGCTAGATAGAGCTCCGGTTATGTCATGAACATAATACAGGTTTCACAGACCGTAAGTTCCGTCTGCGTGAACCGTCGCTTTAGTGGAGCAAGCGAATCGATCATTTTTACAGGAAAGAATCGATGGCAATGCAAAGAAATCGTTTGTTATACCAGACACGATATAGCCTGTGTGCTTCCCCATTGCTTTCACCGGTAGCATCAGAGAGCTTGCTCAGGCATTGGAGATGTATCAGGCTGACCCCGGTCATGGTTAAGTAAAGCGATCGTTTCATAAGAACCCAAAAACGCACCCCATGCTTTGCAAAATCTACGTCTGGTCTAACTGCAGCCCAACTCGGCAGACACATACAGCACCTCTATGTTAAGCTTCATCTGTAGTGTGAATCAGGCCATCATGAAACTGTCACATTGATGCCTACCGAAGTAACACAAGCATACCGATTATAATTGCTGCATATAAGTTAACCAGAAGCATTTTTAACTTGCAGAGCACGCAAACTAACATGCAGTAGCTGAAAAGCGATCACGACTTTGAATGTAATCTATCATGCGAAAAATTTGATTCACGTCCGGTGTGAAAGCTGCTTAACCCACCCATAACGCCTGTATTTGCGTCTTTGCAGTGACTTTGAATGTAGCTAATTTGTCGCGCGAAAAATTTGTTTTGCGTCCGGTGTGAATGCTGCTTAACGCGCCCATAACGCCTGTATCCGCTTCTTTACATTGAGTATGAATGTAGCTAATCTGTCCCGTGAAAAATTTGTTTTGTGTTCGGTGTGAAACCGTCTTTATGGATAGCACGTGACAGCTAGAGAGCTCGGTTATGTTATGGACATAATACAGGTTTTGCAGATCGTAAGTTTCGATACCGCGGACAAGTTGCTTATGGGGTGCTAGCGAATTGATCACTTCTACAGGAAAGAATTACCTATTTAATCTCCGCCTTTTTCATCTTTTTATTAGCCACAACGATTTCTAAAGGGGGATGAAATTATGTCACGGTAGTGCAGAGAAATCGTATGTAAACCAGTAGAGCTTCTGCGCTTCGCATTGCTTTCATGGTACCACCAGAGAGCTTGCTCAGACATTTGTGAAGTATTCGGCTGATCCCGGTCATGGATAAGTGAAATGATCACGAACTGTAGTGGCCACAATCAAGCAACGTTATGATGAAACTGCCACATTGATGCTTACCGACGTAACACAAGCATACCGATCAGAATTACTGCATATAAGTTAACCAGGAGCATTTTTAATTAGCACGACATGCAAACTAACATGCAGTAGCTGGTAATCGAGCGGTCATAACCACAGAGACAAACCCTTGCAATGCAGGTTTTACAGACAGCAAGTTCTGTTACAGTTCACAGTTGTACCAAGCATCCAAATTACAAAAAAGTATTAAAAGTTAGCTTCAAATGAGGTTTATGTTCACACACATTCTGTAGAATTTCCACTGATATCACTCTTGCATATTTACGACACAAACATTACAACAGTAACTTGGCTACGTTAGCCGCTGTGCTACAGCCACAATCAACTGGCTATCGCGTCAGGTTGGCTTATGCAGTAAAAGCAACTTACAGCTTCTGTGTCTGAGTCACGACAGTCGCGATCGATACAGGCTTTATCTTCCGATATTTTACAAAGACTGCGTTTGAGGCGAGTTGTTAGTGCTATCTATAGCTAGCGGTCCTGCTAGCCACCCGTAACACGTTAGCTTCACTTACGTTATTTGCTGTTATATGGTTACTTGCGGAGCTTGTGGCTCCGAGCGCTTGATGGATGCAACTGCTTCAGATTTTAGAAGCAGCTGAAACATTTATCCTGTGTGGAATTATCCTTTATTGACAAAGCTGTTTTTGGTGAAATGCTGAGCACCAACAGCTAACGTTCCCTTTGGCCATGGCTGTTTGCTGCCAGCAAACAAAAAAAGCTACCCTCTGATTTCTGGTGGCATCCTCTTTTGGAAGAGAAATATTTGTTTTTCTTTGCGTCCAAAAGTAAACGGCCAAGTAGCTCTGGGAGAGATAGAAACAAAACTGCACCTCAAACTAGACGCAGTCCAGTCGGTCGCCCGCGACCGCGACTGGTGTCCCCCGGGTTGTTGTTTTTCCGATTTGGCCGAAATTCAAGAGCAACCTACCTCGGGACCAGATATGTGTGTATGAAAAGTTTCGTAGTGATATCTTCATAAATGTTCATAAAAAGTGCGTGACGTCGTTTGGTACGGCGCACGATAACGATCACGGCGCACAGGAATTGTCGAGACGAAGTCACAGTACAGGGCATAGTACAGCAATGATGTGATTTTTTTCAGAATTTTATGACATTGCAACAGGTTGTGGTGAAAGCGAAAGTCCCATTTTGGCGTATTTAGGTGGCGCTAGAGAGCTATTTTGTGTGTTAGGTGGAAAATTTTGAGAGGGTAAATATCTTTGAAGCCACTAGGAATTAACTGCAAAATTTTGTTTGTTTTTGAGCATGTTTAAGGGGTCATATTTAGGTTGCAATTTGCGTACGCATGGAAAAAAGGCAGTGGAAGTGGGTGGGGACCCCATCTTTGACGTCTCATAAAACCCAAACCGTTCAACTTTTGATAAAGTTGTACTGTAGTTTTCATCGGCAGTGTGTGTTTTGTCATCTTTTTGCATTTGGGATCGATACGATGAACGCCCTTAAAGGAGTTTGTGTTTGTGCGAGGGCAAATTTAGGTCAAATTTAGGGGAAAAAGGACATTTTGATATACAAATTGCGGACTTCCTGTGCGATTTAGGTAATGGGTGTTGGTGGTTCATTTTTAGGCCTTGATGAGATGAACAATATAGTGTTGGTTCCATCTCTCCATGACTTTCCTACCGGTCGCGGTGGCCGTGTAAGTGCCAATATAATGTCTCTTGGGGGCGCTAGAGAGCCATTTTGTGACCTGTGGGGATAAGTGTTTAATTTGATCAAATTAGCCATCATGGTTGTCACACGTGTAATATGAAACCCATGAGTTGAGCACTTTAGAAGATATGAAGGAATGTCGAAGTTTTTGGAGACCAATTTAGGGGAAAAAGGAAATTTTGATATGCAAATAGCGGACTTCCTGTTCGATTTAGGTCATGGGTGTCGATTTTTAATTTTTAGGCCTTGATTAGATGAACAATATAGTCTTGGTTCCATCTCTCTATGACTTTCCTACCGGTCGTGGTGGCCATGTAAGTGCCAATATAATGTTTCTTGGTGGCGCTAGAGAGCCTTTCCGATCAGCAACCTACCTCAGGACCAGATATGTGTGTATGAAAAGTTTCGTAATGATATCTTGATAAATGTTCATTAAAAGTGCGTGACGTCGTTTGGTACGGCGCACGATAACGATCACGGCGCACAGGAATTGTCACAAACGCTATATGTCCCCCCGGGGGACATAATGATCTGCGGTTCTTCTTTTGTATTTCCAAAAGTGTAGACGCTACTAAGGCATAGTATGATCTGCCATTGTTATTGCCTGCTAGAATAGTTTCCGGTGTGGGCAGGTCCAGCGCAGTGGTTGGCTCTGGCTTGGTCTGTACAAATTGGACAGCACAACCTGATGTCAGGTTTTCCCCCAATCTCGTGAAAATCTCGAGAGGAGCTGTTCAAAGAGGAAATCATGCTCACGAAATCACGTTCTTGGATTACGGCAATATCCCTGTATCTTATGTTTAGAAACTTTTCAGAGGTTGAGCATGGACAACCAACATTATAACATTACTAATATGTATTAAAAGAAGGATCAGCATGTTAGGTCCCCTTCAAAGTGAAAATATTTATTGAATTGTCCAAAGTGTGAAAATATCTTTTGCTTCAAGAATTAAAAACGACGTTTCACATGGGAGCACTGTATTGAAGTAATTAACTGGGACGACAAGACAAGTGCAAGGTATGTCATTTGCAGCAGTTATATGATGGCCACAAAACAGGTTCCTTGAACATGGAACAGCATATTTGTGCTTCATATACGTCTGAGTGTCTCTTTGCATTCCAAACCAGTCAAATAAAACATGTAACTTAATGCTTAATGAAGAAGCAGTATAAAAATACGAAAAATTGTTGGTCGGTCCATATTTCACGTTTGCCTTTTATGTAATACCTGTTCATTCTGCTGTTGTGAGAGGGGTTTATAAACAATTGTACAAGCTCTGCCAGGGCTTTGGACTGGTGCATTCGTATCGATTTGGTGGCACAACAGCCAGTGGCAGGGAAATCAAATGATTCAATTAAAGAATGATGGAGTAGGAAGGTTTGGGACAAGAAATATATTTCTTAAAAGTTCACCCAATGTCCAATACCACAAAAAAATATGGGAAAATAGCAAATTTGTTTCAATACCTCAATTATTAAAGAAATTATGGACATATGTGGGTCTGAATAAGGGGTATATCAATGACAAATATTTCAATGTTTTTTTATTTTTTTTTGTTAGTTTCTAAAAATATGATGAAAATGAGATAAACACTATGGAAATTACCTAAAATGACTATAACTTTCTTCAGACTACATGAAAATGGATGAGCAAGGAACAATGTGCACTGTCTCCACTGCAACCAAAGATTTAAGCTTATGGAAATCAATTGATTCAGGATGGACGCTGCCGCGTTCATCTTTTTCAGAACTTGGGTCATTCTTTTTGCTTTGTACAGTTCAAAGGAAGCGTCATCCAGTATTACTCAGATACGCAATCAACATTATTATATAGGTCTAGACATTTTTTACTTTGCTTCTGCAAGGGCCATGCGGGCAAACTTTTGGCCTCTTTTCTATTGAATTAAAATTTGAATAAGAGCCGATCGGAAAAATTAAATAAAGAGGGAGAAGCCTCGGTTACAAATCACGCAGTCAGCGTAAACATTTTGGAACCATACTGTTAACAATATTAAAATGAAACTACATTCTCAGAAATAAGTTTTCATTTTCAAGATGCAAGTGCATTATTTGCATCATTATGACAACGAAAATGTAATCCTTTACATTGCGTTTTAATTTTTAAGTTCATGTCTGCAATTTTTATAACAAATTCAAAAAATTAAAATACCTTCTCCGTTTGCATTTGCATTTTCAAAAAGTACCCCGCAATATTACAAACAAAATGAAAACGTAAAAGATAATGTTATAATGCAAATACATTCTCTGAAATGCTTTTTCTTTTTCAAGAAGCAAACAATCTATCATGAAAACGATAACATAATCGCCCACTTTGTCTTTTCATTTTTAAGGCCATGTGTGCGCTATTTATAACAAATTGAAAATTAAAATACAGTCCCTATTTGTGTTCTCTTTTGCAAGAAGTGCACCGCCATATGGCCAACAAAATGAAAAGGATAATGCTAATCTAATAATGTAAATATATTCTCAAAAATGCTTTTTCTTTTTCACAAAGCAAAAAATCTGTCACATCAATAAAATGATTATACAGTTCGACTCTTATCTTTTTCCATCATCATGTGAAAATGCCGCCTTTCCTGGCCAAGTACAGCAGGGATTTCGCTCTGATTGATAAACGATGAGATTGCTTTTATTCAATTCATTCTCATACTAGCTACAGAATCATTCTAAATACAATTTTATGTTGATAAATTCATATAAACTAATTTATGTAAATAGACATTTTAAGCACTCACAAACAATTTTATTTTGAATGGATAATTCTGGGGTCAATTTTACAGACTCAACTCCTGCCAATTCCTTGACTAAACTATATTTTTAATGGAGCACCTACATAACATAATTCAGGGATAAACTACATCCATGTGTGAAAAACAAGCCCTTAGTGCTGATGAATAATGTTTCTTCTTCCTCTGGATTTAGGAGCTGAACTGACAACTGGAGATTCAGCAAGACCAGAACAGATGGAGCTCAGAACCTTCAAGCTTCCCCTCTCCACCTTCTCCAACATCTCCAACTTCACTGCTGACAATGAGAAAGACACCCTACAGTCTGAGGGCCCTTACAAGGCAGTGGAGATGGTGATCATTGCCCTGGTGACAGGGTCCCTCAGTCTCGTAACGATTACTGGGAACATACTGGTAATGCTTTCAATCATAATCAACAGGAGGCTCCAGACCATAAACAACTACTTCCTCTTCAGCCTGGCATGTGCAGATCTGATGATTGGGGTCGTCCCCATGAACCTGTACACAGTCTACATTCTGTTTGGATACTGGCCCTTGGGGCCAGTAGTTTGTGACCTTTGGCTGGTCTTGGACAATACAGCCGCCAATGTCTCTGCCATGCATCTCCTTATTATCAGCTTTGACCGTTACTTCTGTGTCACCAAGCCACTCACCTACCCAGCAAAAAGAACTACCAGGATTGCATTCATGATGATGGGGACAGCCTGGGTTCTTGCCTTCGTTATATGGACCACAGCCATTGTGTTCTGGCAGTTAATCGAAGGTGAGCGCACTGTGCCAGAAGGAGTGTGCGACGGCCAGTTCCTGTCCAGTCCAACCATTGTTTTTATCACTTCCATTATTTCCTTCTACCTGCCTGTTACTATCATGGGCTTCCTGTATTGGCTGATCTGCAGGGCCAGCAAGAGCCGCATGAAGACTAGCAAACATGAGCCAAAACAGGACAACGCATCCAGCAGCAAAGCAGGAAGCCACATCATTATGTCTTGCGATGACGAGTATGAGAAAACCCATCACCCTGAGGGGAGCCAGAATGGCGGGACAGATGGAGCTGGCAAGGAGGAATCAAGTGTGCCAGTACATCCTGAGGGAAAGGACATTGTTGAGGCCCCTGCAGGTTACGAGGGAAACCCCACAGACCACCGCCTAAATGCCTCAATGCCAAAGCAGCCACCCAGGAAGAAGACATTGTCATCTCGGGAGAAAAAGGTTACACGCACGGTAATGGCCATTCTTCTTGCTTTCGTGGTCACATGGTTGCCTTTTTACGTAATGGTGCTCGTTGAAACTTTCAGTTCAACATCTGTTTCTGACACCATTTGGGTCTTCTGTTGCTGGTCTGCCTACTTGAACAGTACCATCAATCCAGCCTGCTACGCTCTCTGCAACGTCTCCTTCAAGAAGACCTTCAAACAACTCCTGCTCTGCCAGCACAAGGATATTCGTTTGGGCAAATGAATAGGTGTGATTATTTTTTTTGTTTCTGACAGTGCACTTCTCTGTCATTTCTTTACAAATCTTCCTGCATCACTTTAAACAAATATAATTACAGACACATGACCAATCGATGTAAAGTGAAATTACACACATATCTTTGCCTGTGAACTTGATTAGAATTCAAGTACTTTTACCACAGAACTGAAATTCAGAGAAAGATTATCGAGATTTGTGAGATAAGAAAGTGGACGTATGGAAGTTTGGTGAGGCACATCTACAAAATAAGAAATATTCCTATATTAAATTTTGATGAAAAATATTGAATGGTTTCAGGTTTCTGGCACAGAAAGAAGCATGACAGATGTACGGACGGATGGACAACACTCATACACTCATTCCAGTACCCCCATCCACTTCATGGCAGCAGATCTTAAGCCAAGGCCTCATTATAATATATCTTGCTCACGATTTCTGTTAAAACAAAAAAAAAAAAAAAAAAAAATATATATTTATATATATATATATATATATATATATATATATATATATATATATATAGTTTTTTTCCTTTAAGATACATTCAGGAACTCTGGGGACAAAAACAACATTGACAGAAATAAAAGGGAATATTAAGCTTCAATATTTATTCAATGGTAGAAGTTCACTCGTGAGTTGAAGATTAATTCTGTTCCCGCAATTTGTAATAATGATAATAATAATAATGATAATAATAGCAATATTATTATTATTTATAATAATATCTAGACACTAGGGTCAGCTGTAGCCAGCCTCTCCCCTTTTTTTGCATTCTCCGGCCAATACTGTCGCCATGGTAAACAAAATTGAAAGTTATGACTTCAATATTATACATGTCCATACCAAATATGAAAGTAATCGGTCAAAAATTAATGCTGGTACAATGTCCACAAGGAAGGGTCTACTGACGCGGTGGTGGGTGGGACAACAAGCATGAATCCTCAGTAAATATCTGACTTTTTTAAACTGTTGTTTCTCAGGATCTTTCAACTTTTTAATCTTTTTCTGCCCATTTTTAAACACAATCTCCTCCAACAGTTTTCATGCTACCCATACAACCTGCATACCAAATGATTCTACTGTACCTGCAGATCGTTGGTATTCAAAATCTTATGGATATTAATAATAGTTTTTGAATTATTAGCAATTAAAAATGAAAAATTCGCACTGACAATGAATGGAGCCCATTCATTTTCAATGGGCACAAGACGCTCTTGCATAACCATTTTCTCTCTTTCTCGCTTTTCCTAATGGCTAAACAGTATCGACCATTCTCTCTCTTTTCCTATTGTCATAACAGCATCAGAAAAAAATTTAAACGCTGCCGACTTGTTTTGCTTCTGAAGCCAGCGAAAATATTCTGAATAATGCAAATAAATAGCAATCAAAGCACAAATTTAATCATTACATCACAACAGACAAATGTCATACAATGATGAAAGATAATTATCTTATGCAAACTAGCATATTGTTTTATGAAAATGCATTGCGATTATGGTTACTAGCGCACAGTACGTAGTTCCATGTAGCTAGCTAGCATGCTAGGTACATACTTATAACAAAATAATAACATACAGCACAGACTTTCACAAAAATTCTTAGGTATGTGCATTAAGCTCATCAAGCTCGAGCGCTTCAAGTGTAACGTTACATTCAAACAAAATCATAATAATTTGATAGAGCTGTTCAGAACTTAAACTTCATATGGCTTAATGGTTCAGAATGCCTAGAGTCACAAAGTGATGACATTCCCGCGAAGAGAAGAGACTGCTATTAAACCAGTAGGGGTTGCAGCTGAATCAAGTCAAAGAAATATTCCTCATTTGGAGCGGTACTTCACGCAAATGCAAATTCACTCATTCACGAAAATATGCAGATAAGAGTACGGGGATATGCTCTCTGCGGAAATAAGGTGCCAACACGGATTTACGTATTGTATGCACATGGTTCTATAGTAGCATTTTAAACGCTCCAGGTTCATTTATAGCTGGGTAGCTATATCCGGCAAATCATCTACAGCATTCACGGAAACAGGAAATGCAATGTAAATTCGGTGGCTCCTCGGAATTCAGTACTTTTCTACTGGTCACCGGCAAAGTCACTAGTTCGGTCTCCGGCAGTGTCTCTACAGTGAGTGAGCAATGTCCGAGTTTTTACTTCAGCATATTTCTTCAGGGTTTTAACCTGCCAGAGACCGAACTAGTGACATTGCCGATGACCACTAGAAAGTAATGAATTCCGAGGAATTTGAAGTTTAAGTTCTGAACAGCTCTAATTATTTTGATTTTGACTGAATATAACGTTACACTTGAAGCACAGGAGCTTTGACTCGCCATCAAAATACATTTACACATACCGACGGAGAAAAGACACTCATTCGTAACTAACGTCAGCATTATTTACTTAGCAGAAGAAACTATAGAAATAAGTGTTTGCCACTAACATGGCGATATATCTCCCGCCACCTCAATTTTATGTGTCAGTACGGAGGGATGGAGCCCAATTCTATATCCCCCGTTTCACGCTAATCGCGCGGCAGGGGATAATTAACGAGTGCATTTACTGATGATCTTAGGCTAACTCAGGGTTAACTGTTGAAGATTAATATGATGAGCTAAAACAAATAAACTGATAAAGAGCCGAAGTTCTGGTAAACGTTTTCGGAGTATAGTCGGGTGGGTTTACAATTCGTTCTGAGGTGCGCTTCCCGGAAATTACATAGTTACCATATTCCAAATAAGGCAAGCCACGAGGGACAGAGGCGTGACTGCAGCTCGCCATGCGCGTTCATGTGATGTTACTCAACTTGAATTTGAATTTTGAATTTGAATTTTATGAACTGAATTTGAATGTGCGAACTGAATGAAATGCTTCAAGTTTTCTCTCAAATTCAATACAAATAATTGTATTCAGTTTCAGATTACTTGTTCATTCAATTTCAAAAACAAAAAATTCAATTCAAAGCAGGTTACATTCAATTCAAAACTAATTAAATTCAATTCAAAACCAAAATTCAATTCAAATTCTATTGGAACAAATTTCGTTCCATATGTTTGCTTCAAGACTGTGTGATATTTACGATGTTTGTGTTTTTGGATTGCGTGTGTAAAGTTTTGACAAAAAAAAAGCCATCGTTTCAGAAATTTTATCTCTGCATAAGTTGAAAAAACTCAAAACTGCAACCCTTTCTCACCTTCACTGGCTCGACTGTACAATTCACACACACAAATAAAACAGTTTTCTATCATATAGAGCATATTGGAGAAAAAAAAAAAGTTTGATTTGTTCTGCACAGTCCTGGAGAATTTTTTATTTTCAAACTACCTTTACTTTGTATTTCATCACTGATTATAGTGAGCACAAAAAAAGGAATTAAGTCTGAGCATTAAAATCAGAAAAGGCGGGACCATGATGTCATCAGCAGCTGAGGCGGAGCTGCTCACTCTTCATCCCTCTTGTCTCTAATGCCTGAGAGGCCTTCATGACAGCTTTAGACTCACCTACAGGAAAGCAGAGCTAGTTGGTGATATTACGTCAGGTACAGCTGGTTGCCCCTGGTTGTCAGGCTTTCTTCAGCTATGGAAATGTGGGGAGCTTCATAAACGCTGCAAATGAGTGCTAACATGCCCCCCGATCACTCCACATGCATACGTACACACAGGCACATACACTTACATCATTCCCCAGGTGGACTGAGACCCTCTAGAATGTTTGCATGCAAATATATGCCATATCACTCACATACACACACACACACAAACACACCTGCGCATCATTCCCCACCGTGACTGGGGCCAGCCAGGACTCTTGCATCCAAATACCCATTCCATATTACACACTTAAACACACACACACACACATGCGCATGCACTCATACACAAAAACACAAGCAAACACACGGGCACAAAGACTGATTGTCGCACAGACACACACACATATCATTTCCCAACTCCGCTAGGAGTTGCCCTGACTCTTGCATCCAAACACACATTTCATTATGCACACGCAAGCGCACACAAACAGACACACACACATATGCATGAATACATTAACACAAGCACAGGAGCACACAAAGGGTGTAACTGCACAGAAGGAGCTGAACACTCTAGAGACTGCAAACAGAGGGCAACACACTGAACACTGAAGACTACAAACAGCACACAGAGGGTTACACACTACACAGATAGAGTTGTACACTGCATACAGAGGGCTACAGACTCCGCGTAGAGGCTCACACACTGTGCAGATTGGGCTATACACTGCACAAAGAAGGTTAACACAATTCACAGAAGGCAATGCACTGCACATGGAGACTAACCTTCACGTGACCAAGTGTTTTTAGTGACTAACATGATTAAATGGGGTCATAACTGATCCCACAATGTATTATGCAAACATACATATTTTTAATGCATTCATTGTATCCACACAGCTTCATATAAGCTTGACAGATATCATTAAATGATCTAATGTGCAATTACAAATAAACACCCGCAAATAAAATGACAAGCGTTCTGTCATGTAGAGTGCTCTGAATGCTGTTTTTTACGGTAGCCGACAGGGGCAAACACGCTGCAATGGCCCCGAAACATCTCCAATTGGAGAATCATGGTGCAAAACAGAAAAGATGCAAATTCAAAAACATGCAAACTGAAAAAGGAAATACGAGAGAAAAATGCTGCATAGTCACGTCAACGTAAACGCGCTGCACCAGCCCAAAACCTCTCCAATCGAAGAAACACGCTGCAAAAACCGAAACGATGCAAACCACAAAAGTGAATGCAAGAGAGAAACACTTTTTTTTTATTTCAAACTGCCTTTACTTTGTATTTCATGACTCATTTTAGTGACCACAAGAAAAGGAATAAAATCTGAGTTTTAATATCAGAAAAGGCAGGACCATGATGTCATCAGCAGCTGAAGAGGAGCTGCTCACTCTTCATCCCTCTTGTCTCTAATGCCTGAGAGGCATTCATGACAGCTTAAGACTCACCTACAGGAAAGCAGAATGAATTGGTAATAACCCCAGTTGCCGCCAGTTGTCTTTGTCAGGCTTTCGTCACCTAAGGAAATGTGGGGAGCTTCATAAACGCAGCCAATGAGAGCTAATTTGCCCCCACCTTCCCGATCATTCCACACACACAAATCATTCTCCAGCTGGACAAAGACCCTCCCGAACTGTTGAATCAAAATGTATATTCCATATCGCTCACACACACACTGAGCTGGAGCACCTACTTCACCTATTCTAGAAGTGCTCCTGGCCAGTTGGGTCTGGGGCCTTGTTGTTTCCTCTGCCTCTCTAAACAGGTTGTTACCAGCGACCTCCCTGATGGTTGGGCGAGTCCTCCTCGGTCCGCTGGAGGGCTGCAAGACATTCGAGAGCCAGTGTCGGTGGAGGATCGGGAACAAAATCAAACAGGTTTTACAGGAGGCGAGGAACAACAAGGTCTGCCAAAATACAACAGTGGGACCCTGTCACTCTCCGGAGGAGAATTCAATCACTCCTACAGGACGGCGCTTTGTTGGACTTTCAAAACAACAGGACCCAGGCTGTAGAGAAATGGGGGGTGGAGCACCGGAAGGAACTGGTTATTTAGTGCCCCCCCACCCCAGAGGCATCTGCGGAATTTGAACTCAAAAGTGCTGTTTCTTTACACTAGTGATGGGAAGATGAAGCTTCAAGAGCCATTTTACTTATTTTCTGTGCCCACAAGATGGCGCCCATAGTTAAAAAATAAGGCTTAGAGAATGAACTTACAAGCCTTTGTTGAACAGAGTGCGCCATCTTGTGGGCGCAGAGAATAAGTAAAATGGTTCATGAAGCTTCATCTTCCCATCACTACTTTATGCTCCTTTGCAGTTTTGTCTTACGCATGATAGTTTGTTTTGTATTGCAGTATGCATCTCTAGTTTTAATTCTGCATATTTTTAGTAATATATATGTGTGCTAATGAATGAAAAGTGTTTTTTTTGGAAGCTCGTCAATTTTCTTAACAGATAGATAAGATACACTTTATTGAACCCCATGGGGTAATTTGTCCTCTGCATTTAACCCATCCTATAGTTAGGAGCAGTGGGCAGCCACAGAGCAGTTCTTTGGTCAGGGGTACTGGTTGGAGTTTTCCTATGATGCATGTTTTTGTGGGTGGGGGAAACCGGAGTACCCGGAGAAAACATGCAAACTCCAGACAGACAGACCCCAGGCCAGAATCGAACCCACAATCTTCTTGCTGTGAGGCAGTAGTGCCAACCACTGTGCCACCATGCCACACAGTGAGCGCATTCATTTTTGAACGGACGCCTATTTATTTTTGGATGCATTCGAGGCTGCAAACCTGGTTACTGCGTTCGATAATGAACACCCTTCTGTTCATTTTCTGATGCATTCATTTCCTGTTGCCTCCCCAAGGCCTGATGCGTTTATCTAAAACTGAACTCCATTCATGTTGTGTTCTGTGTGCTTTGGTTAGTCAATTTTAGGTTTTTATTATTTCTGTGATGTCCGTTTTGACTCTTATGTCTTAGTGTTTCACATTTCGTATTCCTCCCGTGTTATTCCAGTCCACATCTTACCCATGTACGGTCTTTGCTTTCTCCCCGGTCGCGTCTTTAGTTCGTTGCCGTTTTTGTCTTAATGGATTGTGACACTATTTTGGGCGATTTAATGGATTCTGGGTTTCAGCCTTCCTTCCGTTCTCGTTTGCTAATTTCCCCATGCTTTTCTATATTACTAATCCGTACTAACAGTTTGTTGTTTTCTAGAATTTACTAACCAAAACTAACATTGTATATTAGACTAATGTACTAACAAACAGCCGGGATTGTATAGCTGCACTTACTAATTGACTAACGACCTCTTTGCGTTCGCCCTGTTCTAGTCTCTTGCTTTTGTTTAACTTGCCTTGCTTGCTGTGTTTTCTGCAGACCCTCTGCATTTATCTCATCTGCCCTGCTTGTCACTCTATGCCAGTGCTTCTCAAACCTCTCCTGGAGGACCACCTGTCCTGCAGGTTTTAGATCTTTCCCTGTTTTAGCACAGGTGATTAAAATGATCAGCTCGTTATTGACCCTCTAAAGCTGATTGATAACATCCTGATTATTTGAATCACCTGTGCTGGGGCAGGGAAAGATCTAAAACAGGCAGGGCAGGTGGTCCTCCAGGAGAGGTTTGAGAAACACTGCTCTATGCACTGTGAAATATTTATTCAGTTTATTTTATCCCATCTTTGGGAGTGTCTTGTGATCCTCGTCTGTGTGTTAATGTTTTTCTGTTTCATGTAATTAGGTTTCCCTCGTGTTCCACCACTTGTTAATTATATTATTTTCTGCACCTGTGTTGGTTCGTCCCCCTGCCCTATAAATGTTTTCAGCCCAGCAGTCAGTTCAGATCTGACGCCACTCCTCACTTCGCATCATGCACCCTCTGTTCCCCATCGCCCTCTCTCTGTCCATGCCATTTGCCTACCAGCCTCATCAGAGTCTGCCCCCTGCCTGATGTGTTTCCGAGCCTGCCCTATCCGAGTCTGCCCCCTGCCTGATGTGTTTCCGAGCCTGCCCCATCCGAGTCTGCCCCCTGCCTGATGTGTTCCCGAGCCAGCCCTGCCTGATGTGTTCCCGAGCCAGCCCTATCCGAGTCTTCCCCCCGCCTGATGCGTTCCCGAGCCAGCCCTGTCCAAGTCTGCCCCCCTGCCTGCTGTGTTCCCGAGCCTGCTCCCTGCCAGCTGAGCCTCCCGAGTCAGCCACCTGCCAGCTGTGCACGTCGCCGTGTCCTGTGTCTGCCCCCCCCGTCTGTTGTCTACCCGAGCCTCCTAATGTCCCGAGTGCCTCCAGTCTGTTCTCGAGTTGCTTCCTGCTGTTCCCAAGTTGCCTCCTGCTGTTTCCGAGTTGCCTCCTGTCTGTTCCCGAGTTACCTCCTGGATGTCCCGAGTCTGCCCCAGTCTCTGTTTCTGAGTCTGTCCCAGTCTGCCCCCTTGCGTTCCCGAGTTTCTTCTCCGTTCAGTGCTGGTGCACGGTGGTTGTGTTGGCCTGTATGTCTCGTTTTTTTCCCTTCTGAGATTTTTAGCTTTATTAATAAATTATTTAGGTTATCCCTGCTTATGGCGTCTCTCCCCCCTTGTTTCCGAGTGTTCCGAGTCCTGTTTCCAGTCTTGTGTTTCCGAGGTCCCAGTGTGTTCCTAGCATTCCCCCAGATTTCATAACAATTCATATAAAACTTAACTCTGTTCATTATAAAATGTTTGCAATTCAAGAATTTCTGTTTGTAGTCAACTGTTCTGAGTTTTTTCTTGCAGATTTTGTCAATGTATTTGACAGTTTATGCGGTTAACGCCATCTCCCTGTTTTCTATCATTTACTATAGATAGATTTTATAGATAGAAATTATTGGTGTTACAGCTGGAGTCTCACTGTTTTATGCATCAGTTATATAAAATATTGTTGTCACTCATTTCTTTTTCTGAAATGTAAGCCTACATTTGACTGGCAACGTGGTACCAGAATTTTAAAAACGAGAAACGTGCATGTATGTCACCCTTTGCCCGCTGTCGTCTTCGTGGTCTCGCGGTTGTGTTTTTCTGTATGCCTATCTGAATTCTTATACGTCAGCTAAAGTAACAATGTAATAAAAAAATATCACCCAAATATAAAGATTTATAGCAAGATTTTAAGGGTGTCGAGTACAGTACATTTTCCATTATGACTGAGAATAATCAGCTATAGGGGAGACCGGGTCTAGTTGTTACACTTTTGCTGTAGAATTGACATTATCAGGTTTTTGTTACCAATATGCACTGTACAAATAGAAAGTTAATTAGACTACATGACTGATCTACAGCAACCCCTATATTCTGCGCATGTGTGATGCTGGTGAGGAAAAAATAGACTCCTGTCAACTTTAACAAACTACCCCATGTATGTTTAGGTATATAATTGCAAGTAGTTTAGCTTATCAGCCCTCAATCCAAGATAACAGGATTTTTTTTTTTTGTTAGAACAAACAGCCAGTGGTCTGAAACTTCCAGAAGACACATGTGTGTGAGAGCCAAGGGATTAATTTTTAGCACCCTAAATTGCCGTTATGAATCATTCACTTGGGTTCACTGTGCAACATCGAGCCGTTTATGAGCCTTATTACATGCAGTGATTGCGCTGATGCATGACGCGTTCCTGAAGACTTCACGCCTGACGCAAAAAATTCTTGAGGTTAAATTATTTTACCAGTATCCCCAAGAGGTTGAGATTTTGATGCAAGCATGATGATAGGGACTGCCCACCCGGTTTTTCTACCCCTTATCTAAGCCAGCATTACCGTGTCTCTGTTCCGCACTTGTTCCTGAGTCTCCTCCATGTCTCTAACTTATCCAGACAGCAGCGTCGCATACACTAGTCCTTCAGCGTTGCTTTACACCACACGCATGCTGTCAGACCGGCAGTGAGGTGCATGAGACCGACGGAAGGCTGCGTGCTCTCATCTACCAAACTGAGGGCTTTTCAGGGAGAGCCGCAATGGATCTGAGGGAACAGGTAATTAAATCGTCAAACTGCTTCCCAGATGCCTTGCGTTTGTTCTTAGTTAAAGCGATGATGAAGTTTATCCCATGAAAAACATTATTATTGGTGGAATTTGATATATCGCGGAATCTCGCGCGCTGTGGCCGGCTGGATGTGCAATACCAATGTGGTTTCAATGAAACAACTTTTATTGATTTGTTGTTCAACCCGAATATTAGCTTACCGAACAGTGGAAAATTTAAAATAAGAACAAAATTAATTCATTCATTCTCTTGTTCAGGAATTTAATCGAGAACAACACAAATTAAAAACCTTTTGAAGTTTCTCCTAAACAAATGTATTGATACTTACAAAAAGGCCTTTTTGTAAATTTCTGATGTGATGCCCGCACCACCACATTTGTGCGCAATCAAAGACAGGCTAATTGAAAGACTGAAAAGGATGTAGAATCTTCGGAAAAACACCAGCCTCAACATTGCACAAGCTAACAGGTAATTATATTATGATGGGGTGTAAAATGAGCGGGTGTAAAATGTGTACCAGGCATATAGTTCAGAATTTGCCATTTTGCCAAAAGCTGCGTGAGAAAATCGCCAAACAGTTTAAGTCTATTTTTTTCTAAAAATTTGTAATCCGTGTAATTGCACGGATTTTAATAATCTCACTACGGACTGTCAGTAATACAGTGCAAAGCCTGAGAATCTGGAGCACTATCTGTGCTTAAAATATTAGATGGACACAGGGTCTTATCTACAGATGAATAGATAGGAGGAATAAACTGTCACTTGGGGTGGGGGCTGGCTGCTCTGCCCTTTTTTCCTTATTGATGATATATAGTGCCACTCAAAAGTTTGGACACACTTTGCTCATGTCACGGCACTCATTTTTCAGAGAAATTTACGTGGCTTTACTTCTCTATTTAATCTCAAATGGAATCTGGTGAGAGGTTAACAGTCAGAAGTTAAAAGAGAAAATGTACATATTTGAACAGTATTCAAAATTTTGAAAATCTCAAAGAAGCCACATTTTGCAAAATGACCAGAAAAACAAGTTCCCATGACTGAATTCAAGTCCGAAGCTGTTTTTGGACTTATTTGGTAAAAAGGTCAATGAAAAGCAAACCACAAGTGCAGCACATCTGTGGGAATATAGACAGCCATTCAGCTCATTGTAGCCATATAACTGCCACAGGTAAAAAATAAATAAATCAAAAAATAAAATAAGTAAATATTCACTGTTCATTGTGACAGTTCATTGTGACATCGTCAGATGCAAATTAAGAGTAGAGGTGGAAGCTGAAAGACCATCGAGAGCCACCAACAACTTTTCTGGTCTTGAGCTCTTCCAAATAAGAATGACAAAGAAAAGGGAACGAGCACCACTCTGGCAAATACTGGTGCAGCTCAATGAGGAACAACAACATTTTCTGCATCTTTATCCTATATTTGCTGAGGACTTTAAAATCAAGCACATAATATAAGTCGTAAATGACAGCAAGAATAAATATGCTATTCCTTTAACTCAACAAGGTCCAGAAATACTTAAACTGTGGCACAATTTTAAAAGGCAGTAATTCCTCCAAGTTTAACTACATAAGGATGTTTATGCCTAAGTTTAATCAGAAGTCGATAACTCCTAGAAGCGTGCAAGGACTCATTGAGTGTCGTAGACGGCATTTGTCCGTTAATATCATATCAGGTGAGTTTGGGCGCCTGCAGCTGTGAATCTGATAAGTGTCAGGGGAGGCGGTCATGTTCAAACCAAATTGCCGCAGCTCTCCGAGAATGCAGTGCAGGCTGTCCACATACTAGACCGACTATATGGTGCATGGAATCATGGGAATTTTTTTCCTAAAGCAAACCAGCATAAATTTATCTTCCTAAATTCAGCGTGTTTTATGTTATTGAAGTCAGGAATTACCGACAATAAACAAATTTCTCCGACGATGGGCTTCTCAGCACAAAGTGACGAATTTCGTGAATTTACTGCGTGGATCATGTGATCAAAAGTCACATCCTGTGTTATGCTTGGCTGCGGGTCGCCATTGCTGTCAGTTACCGCTGTTCACTTCTTGGAGTAATACGCTTTTGGTTTAATTCAGCAGTAGTTTTTGATAGTATTATATTACAGTGTACAATGTTGGCATTACGGAAGTTTATAATTATGCCACGATGCAAATACTCATGAACATCTTGGTCTGTGTGAATATCTGTAACAAAACCTTGGTGCTAAACTGTTCCTGGGATGCTTCAATAGGTCCTGCTGAGATCCCTGAGGAACAGTGAAAGCCTGACGACCTTTTAATTGACCTAGGAAGTCTGACATAGTTAGTAAGTAGGTGTGTATCTGCTCTTTGCGGTTGTATCCACTGGAACCGCGGTGAATTTGCAGATCGGGTGAGTGGGTCATAAAAATTAAGATTCTGATTAATAGCGGATGGGTTTGTGGGTGGGTGAAATAATACATAATCATTTGAATTGTCCAAAATGTGAAAATATTTTTAGCTTCTTTTTTTGTCAGGCATAAATTAGACTCTTACTGCATGATTGCACAAATTGCGCGGTCCATTTTGCCAAACTAATAGAGGCAAGAGAGATAAAATAAACAATTAAAAAAGAAGAATTAAAAACGACATTTCACATGGGAGCACTCTATTGAAGTAATTAACCGGGACGACAAGACAAGTGCAAGGTATGTCATTTGCAGCAGTTATATGATGGCCACAAAACAGGTTCCTCGAACATGGAACAGCATATTTGTGCTTCATATAAGTCTGAGTGTCTCTTGGCATTCCAAACCAGTCAAATTAAACATGTAGCTTAATGCATAATGAAGAAGCAGTATAAAAATAAGATAAAATGTTGGTCGGTCCTTATTCCATGTTTGCCTTTATTTTAATACGTGTTCATTCTGCTGTTGCGAGAGTTTATAGACAATTGTACAAGCTCTGCCAGGGCTTTGGACTGGTGCCTTCGTATTGATTTAGTGGCACAACAGCCAGTGGCAGGGAAATCGAATGATTCTATTAAAGAATGATGTATTAGGAAGGTTTGTGACAAAAATATATTTCTTAAAAGATCACCCAATGTCCAATACCACAAAAAACATGGAAATGTTTCAATACCTCAATTATTAAAGAAATTATAAGCATAGGTGGGGTCTGAAAAAGGGGTATATCCTGGGCAATTATTTCAATGTTTCTTTTTAGCTGCCGCTATCATTTTTTCAGAACTTTTCATTCCTTTTGCTATATCCAATTTGAAGGAAACTTCATCCAGTATTACTCAGATACGCAATCAACATTTTTATATAGGTCTTGACATTTTTTTCTTTGCCTTTGCAAAGGTCATGCGGGAAACCTTGGGCCTCTTGTCAACCGACTTAGAATTTGAGTGAGAACCGATTGGAAAAATTAAATAAAGAGGGAGAATCCTCGGTTACAAATCATGCAGTCAGCCTAAACATTTTGGAAGCATAATGTTAACAATATTAAAATGGAACTACATTCTCAGAAATGAGTTTTCACTTTCAAGATGCAGGTGCATTATAGGGTGTTTCCCGATAACAAAGCCTAATGAACAAGACCATTCTTCCTATTCGTCCACACGCCTATAGATTCCACCTTTTTTTCCCCTCAATCCCTGCTCGTCTCGTTTCTGTCCCTCTCTCCTTTCCCTTCTGCAAAAAGGAAGCAAGAAACAGCCACCACCTGGGACCCCTGGGGGGCTTAGGAGCCACACGGACTCCAACGAGAGATGCAAGCCCCACCCTGAGTCTCTTCACCTGGGGCTCCCAATGTTCGCACAACCACAGACCAAATCCATACAACATCACCTTTCGCCCCGATCCCCTATCAATCGTTCCACTGAATACTCTACTCCACTTTGGGAGTGGTCCAGAGTTCATTAATTGCATCATAATGAAAACGAAAACGTAATCCTTTACCTTGCATTTTAATTTTTAAGTCCATGTATGCAATTTTTATAACAAATTCAAAAAATTAAAACACATTCCCCATTTGCAAAAAGCACCCCGCAATATTACTAACAAAATGACAACGTAAAAGCCAATGTTATAATGCAAATACATTCTCTTATATGCTTTTTCTTTTTCAAGAGTTAAGGGCATTATTTTGTATCATCATGAAAATGATAACATAATCGCCCACTTTGTGTTTTCATTTTTAAGGCCACGTGTGCGCTATTTATAACAAATTGAAAATTAAAATACAGTCCCTATTTGTGTTCTCATTTGCAAGAAGTGCACCGCCATATGGCCAACAAAATGAAAAGGATAATGCTAATCCAATAATGTAAATACATTCTCAGAAATGCTTTTTCTATTTCATGAAGATAAAAATATTTGTCTCATAATTAAAACGATTATACAGTTTAGCTCTTTTTCCATCATCATGTGAAAATTCTGCCTTTCCTGGCCAAGGACAGCAGGGATTTCGCTCTGATTGATAAACGATGAGATTGCTTTTATTTCTTAATATCCTGTTCATACCAAAGTGAGGGAGGAAGTCAATGACGACTGGTCACAGCCAATGAGGGAATGTGTTTTCATTTGAATTTTATTATGAAAAACGTGTGGGACCAAGTCAACAAAAATACAAAGAGAGGCAGGGCATTTTCACACGAAGAGAGGCGAACTGTATTATCATTTTAATGATGAGACAGATATTGCATTTACTTCATGAAAAAGAAAATGACTTTATGGAAATATATTTGCATGAGAAGATCAGCGTTATTATTTTAATTTTGTTGGCCATATGGCGGTGCACTTCTTGCAAATGAGAATGCAAACAGGGGCTGTATTTCAATTTGCTGTAAATGGCCCACACATGGACGTGAAAATAAATCTCAAAGTGGCCTTTTACATTTTCATTTTCATGACCATACGAATAAAGCTGCATTACTGGCGCTCGAATACGCGGCTAAGACTATGTGACGACTCTGCGACAACGACAAAAAATATTTTTGTTGCTAGGTGTATTTATTGAGATGTGACCAGATGGGCCACTTTAGGCTCACATCTATTTTGTCCGGCTATTTTGTCCGGGCCAAAAGAATGCCAAAAGTGCCGGATCATTATCTGATGTGGCCTACATCCGTATGCTATCTGGGGCACCAGTAAACACACCTTAATGCGCTTGCTTCTTGAAAATGAAAAAGCCTTTCCGAGAATGTAGTTGCATTATAACTTTAGCGTCTTCATTTTTATTTTGTTTGTAATATTGTGGTGTACTTATTGAAAATGAAAATGCACACAGGGGATGCATTTTAATTTTTAATTTGTTATAACAATTGCATACATGGACATGAAAATGAAACCGCAAAGTGGAGGATCACATTTTCATTTTCGTCATGATACACATAATGCGTGTGCATGTCTGAGAATGAATATTCATTGGTAGCTATATGCTTCCATGAAAAATCACTGGAGAGAAGCCAAATTTCAAATGGGTATTTGTCCACTATATACAGCGGCAAAGATCACACTGAAAAGTGTTTCGCAGAGTGTTGATTTGTCACGTACCTACATTAGGCTACTGTAATCAATTCATTTCTTTGATTATTTGTTGACATACTGTTCTAAGACCTCCGATTACGATTTGAGTATGCCTGGCATGTCTAACTACATTGTTTGATAAACATTCCGCTTAGGTCGTCAAAAATTAATTAACTAATAAATGAAAATGCTTATACATCAATGCAGCATACATTTCAAAAGGCAACATAGCTTAGAACTGGAGTGAGTTGTCCATGTGCGGGTCAGTAAATTGAAGAAAATAATCATCTTTGGTGAGTTTTGAGTGGATGAATATGTGGGTTTGGATGACGTGAGAGCTGATCCACGCATTTCTAATATGCACTCTATAGGTCAAGGTCAAGGTTTACTTTATTTGTCTCCTTTGGGAGAAATTTGTCTTGGAGACAGGACCAGCTGCACACATATGTTCATAATAGACAAAAAAAAAAACACATATACATCCCCACGCCATGTCAAAGGGCATCTAATTCTCATTAAGGAATTTGATTGAGAGAGGAACAAATGAGTGTTTGTACCTATTATATCTACATTTCGAAGTTCTGTATCTTCTACCAGATTTCAGTAACTCGTACTCTGGATTTAGAACATGCAAGGGATAAGAAATTATATTCCGAGCTTGTCTTATTATTACTTGGTCAAAAATAGCTTGGGGGGTATCCGGGGGCGTGGACATGCCCATGATTTTTCCAGCCATTTTTGCAAGATTAGCTACTTGAGATTTATATTTAACAGTCAGGTTGCCAAACCAACTGGAAATACCATACATCAAGATGGATTCTATGCTGGCTCTATAAAAAATTAACATAATATTTATACTGACTCCAACGAGCCTCAGTCTCCAGAGAAAGTGTAACCGCTGATGTGTTTTTGCACAACTGGCTGTGACATGTGCGTGCCAGCTCATATCCCTATCAATTTGCACTCCCAGATATTTATAAGAGGAAACTTGTTTGATGTTATTGTTGTGAACACTTTTCTCGGTGTGGTCACCTATGGATCTGGGATCGAAAATGATCTCCTCAGTTTTTTTTTTTAACATTTATCTTTAAGTGATTCAGATCGCACCATTCAGAAAATCTGTCCACACCAGATGCGTGGCTGAGAATGTTAGAATTGCTTGTGAGCAGAGCTCAGAGTTAAATGTCCATTGTACATGTCCCCTATAAACAGAGCTCAGAGTTAAATGTCCATTGTACATGCCCGCTGAGAACATGCTGTGTGATGATGTTTACTGCAGGCTGTTATCTTTGCACACTGCACACCCTGTCTGGGGCATTAAGCACATCTCAGAGAGATGCTCACATTATGTGCTCCTGGTGAATGCTGAGAGGCAAACCACTTCATGTGCTTGAGCAAAATTCATTCTAATACTAGCTACAGAATCATGTTCGAAATACAATTTTGTGTTCGTAAATTCATAAAAACTAATTAATGTTCATAGACATTTTAAGCACTCACAAACATATTTTCTTTTGAATGGGGAATTCTGGGGTCAATTTTACATACTCAAGTCCTGCAAATTCCTTGACTAAATTGTATTTTTAATGGAGCACCTACATAACATAATTCAGGGATAAACTACATCCATGTGTGAAAAACAAGCCCTTAGTGCTGATGAATAATGTTTCTTCTTCCTCTGGATTTAGGAGATAAACTGACAACTAGAGATTCAGCAAGACCAGAACAGATGGAGCTCAGAACCTTCAAGCTTCCCCTCTCCACCTTCTCCAACATCTCCAACTTCACCGCTGACAATGAGAAAGACACCCTACAGTCTGAGGGCCCTTACCAGGCATTGGAGATGGTGATCATTGCCCTGGTGACAGGGTCCCTCAGTCTCGTAACGATTACTGGGAACATACTGGTAATGCTTTCAATCATAATCAACAGGAGGCTCCAGACCATAAACAACTACTTCCTCTTCAGCCTGGCATGTGCAGATCTGATAATCGGGGTCGTCCCCATGAACCTGTACACAGTTGACATTCTGTTTGGATATTGGCCCTTGGGGCCAGTAGTTTGTGACCTTTGGCTGGTCTTTGACTATGCGGCCTGTGGTGCCTCTGTCATGCATCTCCTTATTATCAGCTTTGACCGTTACTTCTGTGTCACCAAGCCACTCACCTACCCAGCAAAAAGGACAACCAGGATTGCAGGCATGATGTTGGGGGCAGCCTGGGTTCTTGCTTTTGTCATGTGGACCACAGCCATTGTGTTCTGGCCGTTAATCGTAGGTGAGCGCACTGTGCCAGAAGGAGTGTGCGACGTCCAGTTCCTGTCCAGTCCAACCATCGTTTTTATCACCTCGATTATTTTCTTCTACCTGCCTGTTACCATCATGGGCTTTCTGTATTGGCTGATCTGCAGGGCCAGCAAGAGCCGCATGAAGACGGGCGAACACGAGCCAAAACAGGACAACTCATCCAGCAGTAAAGCAGGAAGCCACATCACTATGCCCTGTGAAGACGAGTATGAGAAAACCCATCACACTGAGAGGAGCCAGAATGGCGGGACAGATGCCGCTGGCAAGGGGGAATCAAGTGCACCAGTACATCCTGAGAGAAATGAAATAGCTGAGGCTCCTGTGGGTTATGATGGAAACCCCACAGCCCCCCGCCTAAATGACTCAATGGCAAAGCAGCCACCCACAAGGAAAGCATTGTCATCTCGGGAGAAAAAGGTTACGCGCACGGTAATGGCCATTCTTCTTGCTTTCGTGGTCACGTGGTTGCCTTTTTACGTAATGGTGCTCGTCGAAATCTTCAGTTCAACACCTGTTTCAGAAATCATGTGGATCTTGTGTAGCTGGTCTGCCTACTTGAACAGTACCATCAATCCAGCCTGCTACGCTCTCTGCAACGTCTCCTTCAAGAAGACCTTCAAACAACTCCTGCTCTGCCAGCACAAGGACATTCGCTTGGGCAGATAAAGAGGTGTGATTATTTATTTTTTATTTCTGCCAGTGCTCTTCTTTGTCATTTCTTAACAAATCCTCCTGCATCACTTTAAACAGGGGCTGGAGGAAGCGCAAGAAATGTAATTACAGACACACAACCAATAGATGTTAAGTGAAATTGCACACATTTCTATGGCTGTGAACTTGTTTAGAATTCAAGTACATTTACCACAGAACTGAAATTCAGAGAAAGATTATTGAGATTTGTGAGATAAGTGGACATCTGGAAGTTTGGCGAGGTACATCTACAGAAATATCCCTATATTACATTTTGATGAAAAATATTGAATGGTTTGAGGCTTCTGGCCCAGAAAAGAAGCATGACAGATGTACGGACGGATGGACAACACTCATTCCAGTACCCCCATCCACTTCATGGCAGCAGATCTTAAGCCAAGGCCTTATTATAATAAATCTTGCTCACAATTACTGTTAAAACAATATATATTCATACACAGACACACACTTTTTTTAAAATTCAGATTAAACATGATAAGACAATGTGTCCCCCCTTCCTATAAGATATAGGATATATGACCAATTCGCTCATCCCCCGGGTGAGTCTCAACATTTGGCAATGGTCGTATGCATAGCCGCTGTCTCTTTATTGCTCGATAACTATCACCGCGACCTCACTCATACTACATCATGTACTCACTGTAAAACGAAGTCATATTAGCACTTGCTGCTGAAATGATATTTGGATCTTCCAAAATAGTCAAGAAGTCAATGTTCCCTGTTGAACAGAATCCAGGTCATCTATAACACAACGGAGGCCATATCTGATAGAAATGTTGACTGATAATCCGTTATAGCTCCTTGAAAAAAGCAACGATCTGGAAAGAACTCTAAATTAGAAAACTGATCATCTGTATTGTTTTGAAAATAACACTTGTTTCTATGAGCTTTTCCAAATCTCCAACTGGGTCATTCCACACCAATCTGAACAGGGCTCCCAGGCTTACCTCCTCCGATTTCCGTGAAACCTATTTTAAGAATGGCCCTTAGGAAAATAATGAGTTGCCCAAATTTCAGCGCTAATGGTGCAATAGTTTTTGAGATCCTTGCCTTTGAAATTTGCCGACCACGCCCATTGTGCCATTTGGTACCATTTGATAAATGGTGATGTCGAGAGTTAAAATTTGCTGAAGAAGTTTCATACAAAATCCAAAACCAGTGAAGTTGGCACATTGTGTAAATCGTAAATAAAAACAGAATACAATGATTTGCAAATCCTTTTCAACCTATATTCAATTAAATACACTGCAACGACGAGTTACTTGATGTTCAAACAGGTAAACTTTGTAATTTTTTGCAAATATTAGCTCATTTGGAATTTGATGCCGGCAACATGTTTCATAAAAGCTGGCACAAGTGGCAAAAAAGACAGAGAGTTGAGGAATGCTCATCAAACACTTATTTGGAACATCCCACAGGTGAACTGGCTAATTGGGAACAGGTAGGTGCCATGATTGGGTATAAAAGCAGCTTCCCTGAAATTCTCAGTCATTCACAAACAAGGATGGGGCGAGGGTCACCACTTAGTGAACAAATGCGTGAGCTGATTGTCGAACAGTTTAAAAACAACATTCCTCAATGAGCTATTGCAAAAAATTGAGGGATTTCATCATCTACGGTCCGTAATATTGTCAAAAGGTTCAGAGAATCAGGAGAAATTACTGCACGCAAGCGACAAGGCTGAAAACCAACATTGAATGCCCGTGACCTTCGATCCCTCAGGCGGTACTGCATCAAAAACCGACATCAGTGTGTAAAGGACACCACCACATGGGCTCAGGAACACTTCAGAAAACCACTGTCAGTAACTACAGTTCATCGCTACATCTGCAAGTGCAAGTTCAAACTCTACAATGCAAAGCGAAAGCCGTTTATCAACAGCACCCAGAAACGCCGCCGGCTTCGCTGGGCCCAAGCTCATCTAAGATGGACTGATGCAAAGTGGAAAAGTGTTCTGTGGTCTGACAAGTCCACATTTCAAATTGTTTTTGGAAACTGTGGACGTTGTGTCCTCCGGACCAAAGAGGAAAAGAACCATATTATAGGCACAAAGTTCAAAAGCCAGCATCTGTGATGGTATGGGGGTGTATTAGTGCCCAAGGCATGGGCACCTTACACATATGTGAAGGCACCATTAATGCTGAAAGGTACATACAGGTTTTGGAGCAACATATGTTGCCATCCAAGCAACATCTTTTTCATGGACGCCCCTGCTTATTTCAGCAAGACAATGCCAAGCCACATTCTGCACGTGTTACAACAGCATGGCTCCGTAGTAAAAGAGTGCGGGTACTAGACTGGCCTGCCTGTAGTCCAGACCTGTCTCCCATTGAAAATGTGTGGCGCATAATGAAGCGTAAAATACGACAACGGAGACCCCGGACTGTTGAACAACTTAAGCTGTACATCAAGCAAGAATGGGAAAGAATTCCACCTGAAAAGCTTTAAAAATTGGTCTCCTCAGTTCCCAAACATTTACTGAGTGTCGTTTAAAGGAAAGGGGATGTAACAGAGTGGTAAAAAGGCCCCTGTGCCAACTTTTTTGCAGTGTGTTGCTGCCTTTAAATTCTAAGTTAATGATTATTTGCAAAAAAAAAAAAAGTTTCTCAGTTTGAACATTAAACATCTTGTCTTTGCAGTGTATTCAATTGAATATAAGTTGAAAGGGATTTGCAAATCATTGTATTCTGTTTTTATCTACGATTTACATAAAGTGCAAACTTCACCGGTTTTGGGTTTTGTACTATTATGTGATGATTGAACATTTCACTGAACAAATGAGTAATCTTCATCAATCTTTTTGTTTGATTTCTCTTCCCAATTCTTCGTAATGAAGAACACAACATCTGGTACAGTAAGGATCTGGGTGCCCTTCAAAAGATGCATTGCTGCTCATTGTCCCGTGGAAATGAATGCATGTTCTAGGCATCGTTGGAAAGAGCTCAATCAGTGTAGCCAACCCAGCTAGAGCAATGGAGGACTCCTTAAACTGATGGTTTGTCTTCACTTTTTTATTTTTCTTTCTTTAAAAGAGGGGGTAGCAGTACGAAACAAACACACCGTAAGAGCTGGACAAAAGGCAAAAAGAAGAGATAATTACAAAATTGATAACATTCATAATAAAAGGTTGATATAAACCTAAATGAAAATCTGCACGATCATCACACAATAAAAGCGTCAAGTATTTTAATAATTCATGAATTAGAGAGCATTTGAGCGCCTCTGAACCCATTTGACACAACACATTGAGATCTAACTAATAACACCTCCCTAATTAACAGCGAGCCCCACAAGCTGAAGGCTATCAGAGATCGGTTTGGATAAACACATAGATACACCAGCACACATAATATTACCAAAGCACCAATTTCATAACACATAAATAGAAAAATACACACAACGCCAGCACCCATCATACCCAAATTATATTAAACACATACCTTGTTCCCTCACTACTTGGATGCTAAAAGTATAGAGTGAGTGAGGGACATTCCTTCTTCATGTGTACCGCGACGCGCAAACTTTTTCAACTACGCTTCCTACTTCCGGTTTTAACGGCATGGTAAGCAAACCCTGACCTTCAAAATAAAAGGCATAACTTTCAAAATAAATCAGTCACATGCATTCCCTTCCTGAAACATTTATCACCATAAAAAAGGGGTCCTTTACAGTCAGCCCTATCCAACAACATATTAAACTTAAAAAAAAAGTTTTTTTCATAAAAAAATTGATGATTTTATTTGGGTATAGTTTTTTTTTTAAACGCCCTGTGCATTTGGTAGAAATCCACTAGAATGATTTGAAGATTCAGTTTGTTTCCCCCATCTGGAATCATGATTCTTCTTCAAGACCACTGGTCTTGCATTCAGGATGCTGACATTTTGAAACCACGTCACCTGTAAACCGACACACAGCGGGAGAAGATTGCACACAGAGGGAAGCACCCTTCATGTAAATGGGTGACAGACTGCACCTATAGTACTACAGAATGCACACAAAGGGCTTCATACTGCATGCAGAGGGTCACACACTGCAAAAAGAGGGCTACACACTGAAAACAGAGGGCAACAAACTGCCTGCATTATGTAAACAAACATATTTTTAATGACTGTTTTGCATTCATTTTATCCACACAGCTTCATATAAGCATGGCAGATATCATTAAATGATCTAACGTGCAATTACAAATAAACACCCGCAAATAAAATGGCAAGCGTTCTGTCATGTAGAGTGTTCTGAATGCTATTTTTTACAGTGGCTGACTGGGGCAATGTCATGATTCTGCCTTGTTCTGTTCATGTTTTTCCATGTCTTGATCCATGCCATGTTTTGTTCCTGTTTATTCCTGCATATTCTCCCATAGTCCATTCCCTCAGTTTTATTCCGGTCCATGTTTTGTCTCATACCATGCATTGCACTTTGTCTCCCTCTGTCTGGTCTTTTGTCATGTGATCGCTCACTGCCCCAGTATTGTGTGCCACACTTTTGGGTGATTTCATGGTTTCTGGGATTTCAATCATTCCTCCCAGTCTCGGTTACTTCCTTCACCTCGCTCTTCTATTTTACTAACATTACTAACAGTTTGTTGCTTTAGTTAAACTTACTAACCAAGACTAACATTGTTTATAATACTAACTTGCTAACAAGCACTAGGGATTGTATAGCGGCACATCATTAACTGACTAACTAGCTCTCAGCACTCGCTCTGCTCTAGTCTCCGCCCCTTGCCTTCACTCAATTTACTTTGCTGTGTTTCAAGCAGATTTTCTGCACCTGGCTAATCACGGTTCTGAATCACACTCTGTGCACGGTAGAACTCCCTAACCGGAGCCGTATGTTTGTCAGTAGGCCGTCTCTGTGATCCCTGTCCACATTTTGGCTTTTGCCAATTTCTTGTAATCAGGAACTTCCTCGTGTTCATTCCTTTGTAATTAGTCTGATCCAATTCAACTGCTTCCCCTCTGTAGCATGCGACTTCCCCTATGTGTATTTAACCCCTTTCTGCAGATGTAGACGCCTGCGTCGATAGACATGCAAATTTAAGAACGTTGTTACTGTACTCGATCACAAGATGACACCCCCGGATCAATTATTAAATGTTCACAAGCAAGCAGACCTCGAACGCGGTTCTGAATATGGGGAAGTTCACTCCGCTCCCTGTTTTTCGAGAGCTGCATGAATTAAAGTCCTCAGCTAAGCCTGATGTGCAAACTGGTCAGTATCCTTGCCCATAGTATCGATCCAGCAGTTTATAAAAAACGATATCTTGACACAGAAAAAATCGTTATCCTTTGTAGCAACCAGTTTAGCCACAGTGAGTCAACAATATTCCAATTAGTGTTTCAGAAAAATCAGTTTTCTGAGGCAAAAAAATCGACATGGTATTGATTCTCTCACATTCTACTGTCAATTACAGTTGTCACATACAAAAAAATTCGTTGTTCCCTACCGTGGATTTACGCGTAGATTCCTTCATTGACAAATTCAGCGCTTCGTTATATCCACCCGAGTACTAGCGTTGATAGCCAATCACTCAACCATACACTCAAGCTCTTCTGCGTAATTGTAGAGTTACACTTCCTGCCCTCGTGAAGTTTCCCTGGTAACAATGTATTGATTGGCTCGTTTCTTATCCAATTCCCGAGTGTTTAAACATTTTAGAGTAAGTGAAACACATTGATTGGTCAAACACAGAGCATACAAACCTGTGCGTATCAGCATGCTCGGTTGTATCCTGTCTACGTAATGCACATTACGCGGCTAAAATAGACGCGATTTATATAAAACAGGTTCGCAAAACTGGCCTTGAAGTGTTCAGTTACATTTACGGGATTTAAATGAGATAAGGATATGGTCAGTTGGAATTATTTCGAATGAAACCGGACCGGAGGGTTCTTGCTACTGGATTGGTGTCTGGAGGAGGGATTCATGAAAAAGGTCAGGCTGCTACTTTTTTTTTTTTGTTGTTTTTGTTTCGTTTTGGAATGTATATATACTCGACAAAGTCGAATGTCGAGGTTTTTTTCCTGGTTAAAACGCGAACTGCCCGTGCATTTGGATGGACCCCCTGGTACGTTCATTGCACGTTTCTTTTGAATCGGGAGAGGCAATGGAATGTTTGATATTCCCTGAAAGTGGAGTGTCTGTTCTGTTAAAATAAGGTATATTTCAGAATTCAGATATTACTGAGTTAGTGAGGTGTACTTGTTTCTTATAAGTGTTGAAATGGGTGCGTGAGCTTAGAAGAGGGGACTGGCAGCTTCCATTACAGGGTGAATGTTCTGACCGTTTAATAAGCAGTTTATTTAATGCGTGTTTGTGCTGGCTTTGAAGAAAAATGGCCAAAACTCTAAACTTTATTATGGAGAAAAGGCATTTTGTTTGTTTGGAGAGGTTGCTGGTGACCACTGATATTCATCTGCACTGATATTGATAAATTCATACTAAACTCAACCAGAAAATCATTTGTTCATATTAAATTTCATGCCTTAAAACTTTATTTGTGTTAAATACATGATTTTTTTATGATTTGACAGTCCATGATTTTGAGACATGGGGGGGGGACACTTGGGTAGCTGTATAATTTGGCTAATAGCATGTAGGTGATCTAGAATGTAATGTTGAAGATGAATTCTACTTGTGCTCAAGGAGTTTATGATACCAGAAATGTAAAGTTTTAAGCCCCAGCAGTTTTTCAATCCTCAGAATAATTTTTTTTGCAATTTCAATGGTGAATTCTCATGAAGATTTTTTATGTTTGCAGCTCATTTTCTCTACCAAAATCATGAAAATAAACTGAAATACAATGTAATTCTAAATGCTGTAAGTGTCTATTCTGAATTGAGCGACATTTTTCCTCTTTATGAAGCTTGAATCTTGAATTATACAGCATTAAAGTGGGTAACCCATAAATAGCCAAATTTGGCTTCTGCAGAAAGGGGTTAAGCAGTCATTTCACTCACAGCTCTTGTAAGAACGTTGATCAATATTTCTTTGTGCAGAGTGCATTGTATGCCAATGTGTTGTTTGTCTTCGACTGGATTGTATGACTTCGATTCTTGCCATTGCCCTTTTTGTATTGTCTTTGTCTTTCTGGATTTCGACCCATTTTTGTATGACCACGATGTGTTTGGATGCCCTGTTTATGACCCTTGGCTTTGTTCATCGACGACAAATCTTTGCCTATCGTTTTTGTACCTCTGCTCATCTGTCTTACTGGTTCTGGCCCCTGCCTGTCTAGTCGACAGTTTTTGGTTATCGTATTGTGGCTTGGCAATTCTTGTGTTTTTTGGCCCTGACTCGGACTCCATTAAAGGCATACGTTTTTTGGATTTCTGTCTCTCGCGAGTGGTTCCTGAACGATACCTCACAAGCAAATGCGCTGCAACGGCCCAAAACATCTGCAATTGGAGAAACATGGTGCAAAACAGAAAAGATGCAAATTCAAAAACATGCAAACCGAAAAAGGAAATACAAGAAAAAAATGCTGCATTGTCATGTCAATGTAAACGCGCTGCACCAGCCTAAAACCTCTCCAATGGAAGAAACACGCTGCCGAAACAGAAACGATGCAAACCACAAAAGCGAATGCAAGAGAGAAAAACTTTTTTATTTCAAACTGCCTTTACTTTGTATTTCATGACAGATTTTAGTGACCACAAGAAAAGGAATAAAATCTAAGTTTTAAAATCCCGAACTGCTGCATCCAAATATATATTCCATATCGCTCTCACACACACACACACACTGACCTGGAGCACCTACTTCACCTATTCTAGAAGTGCTCCTGGCCAGTTGGGTCTGGGCCTGGGGCCTTGTTTCCTCTGCCTCCCTAAACAGGTTGTTACCAGCGACCTCCCTGACGGTTGGGCGAGTCCTCCTCGGTCCGCTGGAGGGCTGCAAGACATTCGAAAGCCAGTGTTGGTGGATCATAAACAACATCAAACAGGTTTTGTAGGAGGCGAGGAACATCAAGGTCTACCAAAATACAACAGTGGGACCCTGTCACTCTCCGGAGGAGAATTCAATCACTCCTACAGGACGGTGCTTTGTTGGGGTAGAGCACCGGAAGGAGCTGGTTAGTTAGTGCCGCCCCCCCCACAGAGGCATCTGTGGACTTTGAACTCGAGTGTTGTTTCTTTATGCAGTTTTGTCTTGCGTATAATAGCTTGTTTTGTATTGCTGTTTGCAACTCTAGTTTTAATTCTGTGTATTTTTAGTAGTATATATGTGTGCTAATAAATGAAAAGTGTGTTTTCTAGGGAGCTTGTCAATATTTTGAACAGTGAACGCGTTCATTTTTGAATGGACGCCTGTTCATTTTCGGATGCGTTCATTTCCTAATGCCTGCCCAAGGCCTGATGCGTTCATCTAAAACTGAACACCATTCATATAAAACTTAACTCCGTTCATTATAAAATGTTCGCAATCCAAGAATTTCTGTTTGTAGTCAACTGTTCTGAGTTTTTTATTGCAGATTTTGTCAATGTATGTGACAGTTTATGCCGTTAACTCCATCTCCCCGTTTTCCATCATTTACTATTGATAGATTTTATAGATAGAAATTATTGGTGTTACAGCTGGAGTCTTCTCACTGTTTTATGCATCAGTTATATAAAATATTGTCGTCACTCATTTCTTTTTCTGAAATGTAGGCCAACATTTGACTGGCAACATGGTGCCACAATTTGGAAAATGAGAAACGTGCATGTATGTCACCCTTTGCCCGTTGTCGTCTTCGTGGTCTCGCGGTTGTGTTTTTCTGTATGCCTATCTGAATTCTTATACGTCAGCTAAAGTAACATAATGTAAGATAAAGATAAAGATTTAAAGCAAGATTTTAAGGGTTTCGAGGACAATTCTTTTGCCATTAAGACTGAAAATAATCAGCTATAGGGGAGACCGGGTCTAGTTGTTACACTTTTTCTTCTAACGGCTGTAGAATTAACATTATCAGGTTTTTGTTACCAATATGCGCTGTACAGATAGAAAGTTTATTAGACTACATGACTGATCTGCAGAAACCCCTATATTCTGCACATGCGTGATGCTGATGAGGAAAAAATAGACCCCCGTCATCTGTAACAAACTACCCCATATATGGGGTATAGGAGGGGTAGGTTTCAACAGTTTGTGGGGCATTTTGTTACACTAAGAATTTGCTTATTAAGTGAGAAGTGTTTCCCATTTAAGTAGGCAAGTTAAGGGCGATGCCTTACTACTATTATCTCACGATTATACTACTACTACTATCAATACTACTACTACTATTATCAAGCTACTGTAAGGATCTTCTTCAGTCATTCTCTAATGGCATTGCCACGTTTAGTTATTCGTTTGTAATTTTGAGGCATCTTTCTGAAATAAAAAAAAAAAATGTAGAAAGTCATTCAGTGAGGTAATCTGATCCCAGGTCTTCCCGGCACTGCTGACTCCTTTTGTTTTATATGAAACTCTCTTATCTTTTGTATAGACTATGCTGATTTCTGCAATTTGGCGATAACGTGTGTTGAGTGAGCTTGCGGATTACACAGTGTCTACGTGTCTGAAAGTCGGACAGGGTTTTAATATAACTCCGTGTCCGACAGTCGGATGGTTTCAATATAACTCCGTGTACTACAGTCTATTATTGTTTTTAATTTCTTCAAATCTACTGAATCTTTTAGATTTTAAACGTGAATGTTTTGATAAGAGGGCTCAGTTCTTCAAGATGAGTAACGAGAATTTCAATCAATGTTTCTGTTTAAGCTCTGCTCAATAAAGTGAGTCGACATTGGAGCTTGCCGGGAGATCAGCGTATTTATTAATTTATTTTATTTTAAAACCTCCTCGAAAGGAGAATACAGAATATACAAAAAGGACAGAGTAACACAAACTAAAACAAGAGCAATCCGAGATTTCTGATCTCCGCCAAAGGATGAAATTGATACAAATGCAAATGCGGATCCGGATCATCACCAAAATTTAATGGAGTCGTCCTTGGACCAAGATCTATCTCTGGTAAAAATTTCATAAAGATCCATCCAGTAGTTTCCGAGAAATCTTGTCCACAGACAGACAAACAAACAGACAAATAAATAAATAATAAAATAACGGACCCGATCGCATTGTCTCCTTGGCGGAGATAACAATGCATAATAAAATACAGACTAAAATGCGCTGACCAGGTATTTTACGATGACACACTCAGCTGAGTCTGGGACAGCATACCCATCACTGAAGAGGAGACTCCTCAAGGAGTCCACAACCCCATCTTCAGTGGTGGACATGGCGCCACTCAAACCCGGCAGAGTCTTACGCAAATATGCAGCCATAACAGGGGAGTGGCCGTCTTTCATTATGTTGTACATCAAGGTGCCAACAGTCTGATCACTCCCGTGTGCCAAGTACTTGGAAAGCAGTGTTACGTTAACATCACAAGCATGGGGAATCCCAACAAAAAATTCTATTAAATAGTGATAACCTATTCCTGCTAATAACATCAGATACTCGGTAAATACCTAAAGCCTGTAACAGCTTACTGTGATGACTCCTATTAAGAAGTCCAAATATACGTTTAATAGTGTCACTCTGGAATTTTTCAAGATGGACTAGATCTTTAGGAAGAACAGTTATATTATGGCACCCTAAAGATAATACAGGACAAACAGCAGTTTTCCACAGACAAACCTTTACCTCAGTGGATAGACCAGGGTAGATAGAACAGAAACCGCTACTCAGGAGGCTAGCAGATGACACTCTGCCCTGTACATGCATAATAGACGACTGCTTACCGGACAACCATACACCAAGAATTTCAATTTCCTATGAGGAAATAATTTTATCGGCGCCCAGACTCCATGATGGGCTATAGTGTAAAATATTGGGTCCAATAATGACACATTTAGTTTTTCTAAAACCAAAAACAAAGCGCCATTTTTTGGCGTACTCTAGGCACATGTCAATGAGGACTTGCAGGCCCAGAACACTGGCCGCAAGGACCGTGGCGTCTTCAGCATGTGCAACATTATTGAACTGCTAATTTGCAATTCTTACACCATATTTACTTTTGTAGAGATCTTGCAACAAATTGTCTATGAACACTACATTCAAAATACAGGGGACAATAAACTGCCCTGGCGTATGCCTCTCGTTACATTAAAAGCACCACTTTCAACACCATTCCATCTTATCACAGCTTCCATCTCCAAGTACCATTCATATAAAAACAACCGATGAATAAAAGTAATTCTAGATAAAAGTTTATAGAATAGACCATAATGCCAGACCCGATCAAAACATTTCTGGGCATCTAGACTACATACATACACTGGACTGCCCTTATTATTAAAATATCGCACCAAATCATGTAAAAAAAGAACACGCCTGGTCAGTTCCCAGACCTTCTCCAAAGCCAAACTGCATCCTACTTCAACCGGTATTATCAGGCACAAGTATTTCAATGAGTTTAGAAAAATTTGTGCTAATAGTAATGGGGCGGTAATTAGCCAGATCATTCGGATTAAGTCCAGGCTTTTTCAACATGGGTATAATGGTTCCAATCAACATGTCACTGCCAACGACATACCAACCAAGCATGACCGAGAACAGATTGCTAAGGATACTGGTAAGCACAGCAGACAGGCCGTACTGGAGATGTTCTGCAGTAACCCCGTCAATGCCAGCGGCCTTGCCATGTTTCAGAGCACGAATGCCCTCGCCAATCTTGTATTACCGCGTATGAACCGCTTATTCCCCACGAACACACAGCGTACTTGTACCGCGCTCGGCCGATGCACTGCGTATTGTGGGTGAAAACACTCGTGGACCAAGTGTTCTCCCAACCCCTGTAAATCTACCTTCAAGGAACGGACACATTCTCCAGAGTCTGATGCGATCGGGTTTATTGCAAGTCGCTCAAAGTGAATTACAAAACACAGGCTGATCTGCGCAAACCACGTAGCATTCATTGCTCTTCAATCACCCGACACAGACTGACCACTGGCTGTCCGCACCCTCGTATTTATTACCCTTTTGGCACATCCCTCTAGGTAGGATTAAATGTGGCTCATCCCACCTTATCCAACATTATTAATTCTGATTGTGATAAGGAATCAGTGACACCAGATGCGGGAAAAGGGAATGAGGATTTATTTATAAACAAAAACAAAACAGGCACGAGGGCCAACAAAAAACTTGGCCCAAAGGGTTGCAAAAAACAAACTGAGGTAAGCTACACAGAGCTATAAACAATAAATGCAAAAAGGCAAAAAACAAAAGGCACTGGAAACTCCAGGCGAGAAGATCAAGAAAAATAAATAACAAGACTAAATATATATATACAAAACAAGAGGCTAGGATGAGACTTGAAACCAGAAATGCTAGGGGACTTGACAACAAGAACTTGGCTAAATTTGCACATGCAAAGAGACGCGAGAAACAAAACTTGAGACACTGTCTGCCAGCCAACTTCCACCGCATCCAGATAAAGGCTTGGAAATCATGACATGAGGGGTAACACCTGGAGAGAGAGAAACAAGAGGCATGGCAAGATCAAGACATGGACAGAGATTGGATGACATGACCTGCTCATTAAGAGAATGAGCGTGCTCAGCTTAAGTACCAATTAAGTATGCAGTTTGAAAGCAAGCATGAATGTTAAGAACAGAAAAGCACAGCAAGATCTTGAAATAGCAAAGCAGGAATCATGACAATAAACTCCCTGTCTAAATTAGTAGTATTAGTAATGTGCCTATCTAAGAATTACACCACCCAGTGAGTGTTAGTAAATGTTAGTAACTTAAAAACAGTTAATTGCCAATTAAACTTAGAGAGCCCCGAATCAGCACAGCACAGAAGGAAGGGGAAATACCAAAGCCAACCCAGAGCTCTGAAATGTGCAACAACGAAGGCACGGGGCGGAACGCAGACAAGCGGTGGAGTGGCATGGCAGACCTGGCAAAAACAAAAACATGGAAAAGTAAAAACATGGACAAGGAATGCGAAATCCTGAAACAAGAAACTGTTAAAACTGACTATGAACATGAACTATGAAACATGAAACTATGAACTATGAAATCTAGAACATGAAACTGTTAAAACCATAAACAATACTGTTCTGGCCAAAGGCCAGAACCCTGGAACACAACAGATTGGTTCATAGTCATATAGCAGCCCTCCACCCTCAGTAATAAGTTTGCCTTTACACCATAGTGTAAATTAATTTCAAGCCTCCAGGGACACTCGAAGACCACTTATGAGCCTCCCAAACCTTGGGTTCAGCAAAAGTTCAGTAACTTATCTGGGTCATGGATGGTTCCAGAACACTTAGGTGCGCATGCTCAGGTAGTGGGACCAGGTTGACTGATATGGTCATTCCGGAAGATTAGCTCATCTGCCTTGGTCGGCCGGCTTGCAGCCCTGTTATCTTGCTGTTTGGCAGATTTATGAGTTAATGCTTCTTCTCTGCTCCACAGTCTTGTAGCAGTTTTGAGGGGCCACAAAAACCTGGCTGAGTTCTCTCTGTTGAACTGTAATTATAGTAATACTCTGAATTTAGAACCTTTTGGAATATTTTTCCCACCACAGTATTTATAACTTATGATCTGCGTTACAGCGTACACAGCATAATTTTGTGCATGCTCAAAACTATCAGGCATACTGGGCCGTACTGTGCGCATGCCGGCGTACACAAAATGACTTAGATGCATATGAGGTGCGTATTGTGCGTACAACTGTGTATGAAAGAAATGTCAGTTCGCCACTCATAAGGAATTAGGGTACGCAGAAGTGTGACAGGGCCTTTACCCTAGTAGCGGTCCACAGATAAAAAGCATTCATAGTTTTTAATCCGCAAAACAAGTACACTTGAACAAAGGTCACAAAATCGACTTTGACAGAGAGGTAGTAGCTGCACGTCAGTGAATTTCACTAAAGCCTGATTAGCTTCATGATTCAGTGCTGTACATTGCACAGTAGCCATTTAGGAACAATATTAGTACACCCACTTACTAGTATGTGCTGACTGAACAGAATAGTAAGTAGTTTAGCTTATCAGCCCTCAATCCAATATAACAGTAAAATCTTTTTTGTTTGTTAGAACAAACAGCCAGTGGTCTGAAACTTCCAGAAGACAGATGTGTGTGAGAGCCAAGGGATTAATTTTAGCACCCTAAATTGCCGTTATGTATCATTCACTTGTGTTCACTGTGCAACATCGAGCCGTTTATGAGCCTTATTACATGCAATGATTGCGCTGATGCATGACGCGTTCCTGAAGACTTCACGCCTGACGCAAAAAAGAAAAAAAATCTTGAGGTTAAATTATTTTGCCAGAATCCCCGAGAGGTTAAGATTTTGATGCAAGCATGATGATAGGGACTGCCCACCCGTTTTTTCTACCCCTTATATTTAGCTAGCATTACCGTGTCTCTGTCCCGCACTGGTTCCTGAGTCTCCTCCATGTCTCTAACTCACACTCTCATCCAGACAGCAGCGTCGCTTTCACTCGTCCTTCAGCGTTGCTTTACACCACACGCATGCTGTCAGACCGGCAGTGGGGTGCATGAGACCGATTGAAGGCTGCGTGCTCTCATCTACCGAACTAACGGCTCTTCAGGGAGAGCCGCAATGGATCCGAGTGAACAGGTAATTAAATTGTGAAACTACTTCCCAGATGCTTGGCGTTTGTTCTTAGTTAAAGCGATGATGAAGTTTATCCCAAGAAAAACATTATTATTGGTGGAATTTGATGTATCGTGGAATCTCACGCGCTGTGGCCAGCTGGATGCGCAATACCAATATGGTTTCAATGAAACAACTTTTATTGATTTGTTTTTCAACCCGAATATTATCTTACCGAACAGTGTGGAAAATTTAAAATAAGGACAAAATTAATTCGTACATTCTCTTGTTCAGGAATTTAATCGAGAACAACACAAATTAAAAACCTTTAGAAATTTCTCCTAAACAAATGTATTGATACTTGCAAAAAGGCGTATTTGTAAATTTCTGATGTGATGCCCGCGCCACCACATTTGTGCGCAATCAAAGACAGGCTAATTGAAAGACTGAAAAGGATGTGGAATCTTCAGAAAAACACCAGCCTCATTGCACAAGCTAACAGGTTATTAAATTATGATGGGGTGTAAAATGAGCGGTCTCAAAAGGCCCCTATTTACCAGGCATATAGTTCAGTGTTTGCCACTTTGCTAAAAAAGCTGTGCGGGAAAATTGCCAAACAGTTTAAGCCCATTTTTCTAAAAAATTGTAATCCGTGTAATTGCATGGATTTTAATAATCTCACTACGGACTGTCAGTAATACAGTGAAAAGACTGAGAAACTGGAGCACTATCTGTGCGTTAAATATTAGATGGACACAGGGTCTTAACTACAGAAGAATAGGAGGAATAAACTGTCACTTGGGGTGGGGGCTGGCTGCTCTGTCCTTTTTTCCTTATTGATGATACGTAGTGCCACTCAAAAGTTTGGACACACTTTGCTAATGTCACGGCACTCTGTTTTCAGAGAAATTTACGTGGCTTTACTTCTCTTTTTAATGTCAAATGGAATCTGGTGAGAGATTAACAGTCGGAACTTAAAAGAGAAAATGTCTGAACAGTGTGCAAAATTTTGAAAATCTCAAAGAATCCACATTTTACAAAATGACCAAAGCTGTTTTTGGACTTATTTGGAAAAAAGGTCAATGCGAAGCAAACCACAAGTGCAGCACATCTGTGGGAATATAGACAGCCATTCAGCTCATTGGAGCCATATAACTGCCCTAGTAAAAAATAAATGAATCAAAAAATAAAATAAGTACATATATAACTGTGTCCGAGAACATTGTGATATCGTCAGATGCAAATTAAGAGTAGAGGTGGAAGCTGAAAGACCATCGAGAACCACCAACAACTTTTCTGGTCTTGAGCTCTTCCAAAAAAGAATGACAAAGAAAAGGGAACGAGCACCACTCTGGCAAATACTGGCGCAGCCCAATGAGCAACAACAACATTTTCTGCATCTTTATCCTTTATTTGCTGAGGACTTTAAAATCAAGCACATAATATAAGTCGTAAATGACAGCAAGAATAAATATGCTATTCCTTTAACTCAACAAGGTCTAGAAATACTTAAAGGCAGTAATTCTTCCAAGTTTCACTACATAAGGATGTTTATGCCTGAGTTTAATCAGAAGTCGATTACTCCTAGAAGTGTGCAAGGACTCATTGGCCCTCGTTTATCAAACTTGCGTACACCAAAAAAAATGGGTGTACGCCAAATCTCCCGCAAGAATTGGCATTTATCAATCTGGACGTGAGCGAATGGTCCGCAAAAATCTCACGCCATCTCTGACCAGGAGTACGCAAATCTGAAAACAGCGAACAACATGCAGGAACGAGTGCAGCTGTCAAAATGAGTAATAAACCATATGCAGCGATGCGGACGTCATGCTGTTGTTGTTCTTATTATTAAAATAAATTAATAGACTAAATAAATGAATCAATAAATGAATGAATAAAAGCAGGTTGTTTCCAAATATAAGTGCAATTAATTTCTCCACACAGATGTGATGAGTGGCTGCTCGTTTTGTGTGGCACCCAATAAAATGTCATGGAGTAACACGGATAAACGTACAATGAAGAGTGATCTCTGCAGACTGTATTTTACCAGTTACCCTCATGGTGCTCGATCGTGCTCCGATCGAGTCGGGGGGGACTCATCCATGACAGCTGGAATCTACTTGGCTTCTACCGGCCCGTACGCTGTTGCTATCCGATTATTGGAGGCGATCTTAAAATCGTACGACTTTATTAACCAAAGCAATTGGATTGTCTATTACATAGGCAGATAAAACATGAAATATCGTAGATTTATAAATCGAATTTATTAAGGCTGATGTTATTCGCACTTTTACATAAGGCCAAAGCTAATTTCTTTTCTTGACCACACTTGTAAGTGCGCAAGTTGATGACCATTCCAGTGCCGCTTAGAAAGTCCTGTTTAAAATAAGTTTGGCCAAGAAAAAATTTTAGCTTTGGACACACTTAAAATAAGTGTGGGCAATTGAGAAATGCGCGTCTTGGCCACAATAATAAGTGCATCTACCGAGAATTTTGGTAATTTAAGTGCGTCAAAGCACAAAAATTAAGTCACTTCGATTTATTAATGAATTAAATGAAACCTCTGCTGCACTCCGGTTTTCCACCCCAACGGTGTTTACTACTGCAGCAGCAATAGTTTTCCAAACTGCAGCCAACTGGGCTCCCTTTATTCCACTCTTAAGACTTCCAAATAAAATAATTTTGTTTTGCTCCATCCATCGTCGGCCTGCTGATAAAACCTCGTATCTTCAAAATGATAAACTTAACAGGAGAGCAAAAAAAAAAAAAGTTTAATTTTGCATGTAAGAATGCAGTTGAGCTGTGTTCGGGTAGGATGACTATTTTTCCTCCAAGAATGTATCCAATCAATGACACTTGGTATTTTGCAATGTTTATGCTATTATCGTGGACATACGAGTTTTTATTTCTCATCAAATTGTAGATACGAGGTTTATCAGCAGGCCGACGATATTTCCTCCTCAGTTAAAGGGGAACTCCGGTCAATTTCAACACGTATTTTTGTTGTTTGTGGTGGGTACTGTGAATGGCGGGACAAACGAAGAAATTTGGTTTTGCCTACACCGAGTTATGCTCCTGCTAAAGTTCGTACCTAAGCGGCTCCAAATGGGGCAGGCTTTTAACGTGCTTTTAGCGTCTTAACACGATCGTGATGTCATTTCAAGTCCAGAGCCATGTTCACCTAACCCTTCCAAGTGACCGCAATGAATTTCACTACAGTAGCTGAACTAGAAATGTATAAAAATTGAGCTAATTTACTCGGTGCACGTACGTCTGTTTACTTCCTGTTTTCCGATGAAGTCCACACTAATCGATTGTCGATCTCGAAAAATCCATTATTCCAAAATGTAATTTTTTCCACCAAAAAACATGCTTACGAACCGTTGTGGTTTTGTCCATTGCGATGACTGTAGCAACATAGCTACACTGCAGCCTAACATCACAACTACATTTTAATATTCGCGCGCAGTCTCACTGGGAATTAGCACTACAGGTGAGTGTCGGCAACATCCGCGGAGATCTCAGACGAAGACGGAGCGTTGGAACGACAACGACATTTGTTCAGTATCTTGAAAATATTTGCTCTGATGGATAGTTCATCCGAATCCGATGTGGAACATGAGGAGTTTTTTGAGTTTTTACCTCTTCGAACCTGAATATACGGACGAAGAGTTATTGGCACAAGATGTCGAAAGAGCGGCAGAAGCAGAGGAGCAGGCTGAGGCTGTATGGCAAGCCGTTTTAACATTTAATAGCTAGACTGGATATGTGTTGCTGATATCCGCAATTCAATTCTTCCTAGTCAAAACGAGCACTTCAGATACTTGCCATAGGTGGTGCTCCTGTGGGTACTGCATCGCAATGACCACAGAGGAAGAAAGTCAGCTGTCAGATCTCCGCGGTTGTTGCCGACACTCACCTGTAGTTCTAATTCCCAATGAGACGCGATCAAAATGTAGTTGTGATGTTAGGCTGCAGTGTAGCTATGTTGCTACAGTCATCGCAATGGACAAAACCACAGCGGTTCGTAAGCGTGTTTTTTGGTGGAAAAAATTACATTTAGGAATATTGGATTTTTCGAGTTCGACAATCGACCAGTGTGGACTTCATCGGAAAACAGGAAGTAAACAGAGGTACGTGCACTGAGTAAATCAGCACAATTTTTAAACATTTCTAGTTCAGCTACTGTAGTGAAATTCATTGTGGACACTTGGAAGGGTTAGCTGGACATGGCTATGGACATGAAATGACATCACGATCGTGTTAAGACGCTAAAAGCACGTTAAAAGCCTGCCCCATTGGAGCCGCTTAGGTGCGAACTTTAGCAGGAGCATAACTCGGTATAGGCAAAACCAAATTTCTTTGTTTGTCTCGCTATTGACAGTACTCCTTCACCACAAACAACAAAGATACGAGTTGAAATTGACCGGAGTTCCCCTTTAAGTTCTTTCTTCTTTGCCGTCTTTCGAGAGTCCATGTCGTAAAGTGGGCAGGGCTATGCCTCACGGAGCATGAATTTATTGGGGCGTGTCATGTAAATTACAATGGTTTCTGCCGCCAGATTTATCAATGCCCCGGCAGTTCTAAACCGAAATCTGCGACGTACACAATTTTAGTAAATCAGACGTGACACTTGGTGAACGATGATATTTACACCAGAATCTACACCAGATCCTACGCAAGTTTGATAAATGAGGGCCATTGAATGTCGTAGATGGCATTCGTCCGTTAATATCATATCAGGTGAGTTTGGGCGCCTGCAGCTGTGAATCCGGAAAGTGTCAGGGGAGGCGATCATGTTCGCACCGAATTGCCACAGCTCACCTCAAATGCAGGCTGTCCACATACCAGACCAACTATAAGGTGCATGGAATCATGGGAATTTTTTTCCTAAAGCAAACCAGCGTAAATTTATCTTCCTAAATTCAGCGTGTTTTATGTTATCGAAGTCAGGAATTACCGACAATGAACAAATTTCTCCAACGATGGGCTTCTCAGCACAAAGTGACAAATTTCGTGAATTTACTGCTTGGATCATGTGATCAAAAGTCAAATCCTGTGTTATGCTTGGCTTCGGGTCGCTATTGTTGTCTGCCCAATCTCAGATACCGCTGTTCACTTCTTGGGGTAATACGCTTTTGGTTTAATTCAGCAGTAGTTTTTGATGGTATTTATATTACGTGGAGTGTACAATGTTGGCATTACGGAAATTTATAATTATGCCACGATGAAAATACTCATGAACATCTTGCTCTGTTTGAATGTCTGTAACAAAACTTTGATGCTAAACTGTTGCTGGGGTGCTTCAGTAGGTCCTGCTGAGATCCCTGAAGAACAGTGAAAGCCTGACGACCTTTGTATTGACCTTGGAAGTCTCACCATAGTGAGACTTAGTGAGACATAGTGATCAAGTAAGTGTGCCTATGCACTTGAGAGACGCGGATTGCGGTTGTATCCACTGGAACCACGGTCAATTTGCAGATCGGGCGAGTGAGTCATAAAAATTAAGATTCTGACGAATCGCGGATGACTTTGCAGATGGGCGAAATAAAACATACTTAAAGGGGAACTAATATGCTATTTTTCCAAGTTTATATTTTGGTCTTTGACTCCCCTAGAGTACTCCTGATCTCGCATAGTAAAAAAAATGCTACTTATTTCGCTCATACTGCCATCCTCAAAAAACCCCATTTGTAGTTTATTGTAGTCTCTGCCTGAAATGCCTCATTGGGGTGGCTCTTCCGCTATGGCCCCCACTCCCCGTGTGCCCACTTTCTTCTGACTGGCCAGCTCTATGGAGGGCGGATCTAGGCGGGACGAGGCAGCAGAACGCAGTTTTCGTGGTCCGGCTCCAGAGGAATCGACGGGCATATTCTGCAATCTAATGCAGTACATGTGTATAGCTCTCATGAAATTAACTTGTTCTTATAAACGCAACGGCGAAAGTGGAGGACGCAGTGCGAAAGTCTGGCAGCTCAAGCACAAATTTGTTATCGGCTACAGTTTGCTACGGCAACAGTTGGTGAGTACAGCAGTTTTTCTACTCCGTAGCTAGGATGCCGGGGAAGCTAGAATCCACCACATATAGATGCATTTGTAGAACGGGTCGACATGCCCAAGTGTAGACCGGAGACCGTAGAAATCAGGTGGGTCTGAGTTTAGAGGGAAACATGGACTGTGAGGAGCAGAAAAAAGTGGACCAACTGCTTATGGACTGCTTCGGTGAGTATTAGGACCTGCTGGTTCGTGTGCATAACTGTGATGTGTTGTTAGCGTGGAGAAACGAACAGCTTCCACGCTGGTATATGACGGAGGGGCAAAAGCTCCAAGCTAAACAGCCTTTTCGGAAATTGCCCGTGGTAATGGATTACTTATTGCCTCGGAATGACCAGCTTTTTTTCCCTGAAAATGGGCGCATTATGGATAGCGTGCGAGAGCTAGACAGAGCTCCGGTTATGTCATGAACTTAATACAGGTTTCACAGACCATACGTTCCGTCTGCGTGAGCCGTTGCTTATGTGGAGCAAGCAAATCGATCATTTTCACAGGAAAGAATCCATGGCAATGCGAAGATATATTGTTTGTTATACCAGACGCGTTATAGCCTGTGCGCTTCCCCATTGCTTTCACCAGTAGTATCAGAGAGCTTGCCTAGACATTGAAGATGTATCAGGCTGACCCCGGTCATGGATAAGTAAAGCGATTGTTTCATAAGAACCCAAAAACACACCCCAAGCTTTGCAAAATCTATGTCTGGTCTAACTGCAGCCCAACTCGGCAGACACATACAGCACCTCTCCATTTAGCTTCAACTGTAGTGGCTACAATCAGGCAACATTATGATGAAACTGTGACATTGATGCCTACCGAAGTAACACAAGCATACCGATTATAATTGCTGCATATAAGTTAACCAGAAGCATTTTTAACTTGCAGAGCAAGCAAACTAACATGCAGTAGCTGAAAAGCGATCTGTAATCTGTAGCGCGAAAAATTTGTTTTGCGTCCGGTGTTAAAGCTGCTTAACGCACCCATAACGCCTGTATTCGTGTCTTTGCATTGACTTTGAATGTAGCTAATCTGTCGCACGAAAAATTCGTTTTACGTCCGGTGTGAAAGCTGCTTAACGCGCCCATAACGCCTGTATTTGCGTCTTAACATTGACTTTGAATGTAGCTTATCTGTCCCGCAAAAAATTTGTTCCGTGTTCGGTGTGAAAGCGGCTTTATGGATAGCACGTGACAGCGAGAGAGAGCTCGGTTATGTTATGAACATAATACAGGTTTTGCAGATCGTAAGTACCGATAGCGCGGACAAGTTGCTTATGTGGTGCTAGCGAATTGATCACTTCTACAGGAAAGAATTATCTATTTAATTTCCATATTTTTCCCCTTTTTATTAGCCACAACAATTTCTAAAGGGGGATGAAATTATGTCAAGGTAGTGCAGTGAAATCATTTGTAAATCGGTAGAGCTTCTGCGTTTCGCATTGCTCACATGTTACCACCAGAGAGCTTTCTCAGACATTTATGAAGTACCGCGCTGATCCCGGTCATGGATAAGTGAAGCGAACACTAACTGTAGTGGCTACAATCGGGCAACATTATGATGAAACTGCCACATTGATGCTTACCGAAGTAACACAAGCATACCGATCAGAATCACTGCATATAAGTTAACCAGGAGCATTTTTAATTAGCACGACACGCAAACTAACATGCAGTAGCTGGAAACTGAGCGGTCATTACCACAGAGACAAACCCTTGCAATACAGGTTTTACAGACAGCAAGTTCTGTTACAGTTCACAGTTGTACCAAGCATCCAAATTACAAAGTTTTAAAAGTTAGCTTCAAATGAGGTTTATGTTCACACACCTTCTGTAGAATTTCCCCTGATATCACTCTTGCATATTTAGGACACAAACATTAGCAACAGTAACTTGGCTATGTTAGCCGCTGTGCTATAGCCACAATCAACTGGCTATCACGTCAGGTTGGCTTATTCAGTGAAAGCAACTTACAGCTTCTGTGTCTGTGAGTCACGGACAGTCTCGATCGATACAGGCTTTATCTTCAGATATTTTACAAAGCCTGCGTTTGAGGCCAGTTGTTAGGGCTGACTATCGCTAGCGGTCCTGCTAGCCACCCATAACACGTTAGCTTCACTTACATTATTTGCTGTTATATGGTTACTTGCGGAGCTTGAGCTCCGAGCGCTTGATCGATGCAACTGCTTCAGGTTTTAGAAGCAGCTGAAACACTTATCCTGTGTCGAATTATCCTTTATTGACAAAGCTGTAATTGGTGAAATGCTGAGCACAAACAGTTAACGTTCCCTTTGGCCGTGGCTGTTTGCTGCCAGCAAACAAAAAAAGCTACCCTCTGATTTCTGGTGGCATCCTCTTTTGGAAGAGAAATATTTGTTTTTCTTTCCATCCAAAAGTAAACGGACCAGTAGCTTTGGGAGAGATACGAACAAAACGGTACCTCAAATGATCTGCGGTTCTTCTTTTGCATTTCAAAAAGTGTAGACGCTACTGAGGGATAGTATGATCTGCCGTTGTTAGTGCCTGCTAGAATAGTTTCCGGTGTGGGCAGGTCCAGCGCAGTGGTTGGCTCTGGCTAGGTCTGTACTAATTGAACAGCACAACCTGATGTCAGGTTTTCCCCCAATCTCGTGAAAATCTCGAGAGGAGCTGTTCAGAGAGGAAATCATGCTCACGAAATCACGTTCTTGGATTACGGCAAAATCCCTGTATGTTCTGTTTAAAAACTTTTCAGAGGTTGAGCATGGACAACCAAAATTATAACATTATCCTTATTCCATGCATGCACAAATTGCGTGGTCCATTTTCCAACACCAATAGAGGCAAGAGAGATAAAAGAAACAATTAAATGAGAAGAATTAAAAACAACGTTTCACATGGGAGCACTCTATTGAAGTAATTAACCGGGTCGACAAGACAAGTGCAGGGTATGTCATTTGCAGCAGTTATATGATGGCCACAAAACAGGTTCCTCGAACATGGGACAGCATATTTGTGCTTCATATACGTCTGAGTGTCTCTTTGCATTCCAAACCAGTCAAATAAAACATGTAACTTAATGCTTAATGAAGAAGCAGTATAAAAATACGAAAAATTGTTGGTTGGTCCATATTCCACATTTGCCTTTTATTTAATACGTGTTCATTCTGCTGTTGCGAGAGGGGTTTATAGACAATTGTACAAGCTCTGCCAGGGCTTTGGACTGGTGCCTTTGTATTGATTTGGTGGCACAACAGCCAGTGGCAGGGAAATCAAATGATTCAATTAAAGAATGATGGACTAGGAAGATTTGTGACAAGAAATATTTCTTAAAAGATCACCCAATGTCCAATACCTCAAAAAAAAAAAAAAATTGCAAATTTTGTTTCAATACCTCTATTATGAAAGAAATTATGGACATATGTGGGTCTGAATAAGGAGTAAATCATGGACAATCATGAGAATCAAACCGCGATCTTTTTTTTCAGAACTTAGATCATTCCTTTTGCTTTGTACAGTTTGAAGGAAGCGTCATCCAGTATTACTACGCAATCAACATTATTAGATAGGTCCAGACATTTTTTACTTTGCTTCTGCAAGGGCCATGCGGGCAAACTTTAGGCCTCTTTTCTATTGAATTAAAATTTGAATAAAAAAAATTAAATAAAGAGGGAGAATCCTCGGTTACAAATCATGCAGTCAGCCTAAACATTATGGAAGCATACGGTTAACAATGTTTAAATGAAACTACATTCTCAGAAATAAGTTTTCATTTTCAAGATGCAAGTGCATTATTTGCATCATAATGACAACGAAAATTTAATCCTTTACATTGCGTTTTAATTTTTAAGTTTATGTATGCAATTTTTATATCAAATTCAAAAAATTAAATTACATTCTCCATTTGCATTTGCATTTTCAAAAAGTAACGCGCAATATTACTAACGAAATGAAAACGTAAAAGCTAATGTTATAATGCAAAAACATTCTCTGAAATGCCTTTTCTTTTTCAAGAAGTAAGGGCATTATTTTGTATCATCATGAAAATGATAACATAATCACCCACTTTGTGTTATCATTTTTAAGGCCATGTGTGTGTGCCGTTTATAACGAATTGAAAATTAAAATACAGTCCCTATTTGCATTCTCATTTGCAAGAAGTGCACCGCCATATGGCCAACAAAATGAAAAGGATAATGCTAATCTAATAATGTAAATACATTCTCAGAAATGCTTTTTCTTTTTCACAAAGCAAAAAATCTGTCTCATCAATAAAATGATTATACAGTTCGACTCTTTTCTTTTTCCATCATCATGTGAAAATGCTGAATTTCCTGGCCAAGTACAGCAGGGATTTCGCTCTGATTGATAAACGATGAGATTGCTATTATTTCTTAATATCCAATTCGTACCGAAGTGAGGGAGGTCAGAGCCAATGAGGTCACAGCCAATGGGGGAATGTGTTTTCACTTAAATTTTGTTTTGAAAAATGTGTGGGACCAAGTCAACAAAAATACAGAGAGGTAGGGCATTTTCACATGAAGTTAGAAAAGCAGCGAACTGTATTATCATTGTAATTATGAAATTGATATTGCATTTGTTATGGCCCCAATTTGTTATACATATAAGACAAAATTTTAAAACTTAAACAGATTTAATTAACCAAAGACAACTAACCTACAATTTATGCTACTGACCAAGATTGACATAACAAGAAAAAAAAAATATTTACAGTCCCTTTGGTTGGGTTGCTTGGTGATGTCCCGGGACAGGGAAATGCTCCAACACAGGCAAAAATCCACAAAAAAAAAAAAAAACTTCACAGGTCTTGAAAAGAGTGACAGGTCTGGTCAAATGCATCCTTCTCCTTGCAATTTCTCCTACTACTTTAATCTCTCAAATTTCTATCCTTATATATTCTTTTGCAGCCCCCTCCCACATTTAGACATTTTTTTTCTCTCTGGGACTTTCCCCTCTCAGACCTGCCCAGGACATGCCCAAACCTAGCTCCAGACTGGGCTAAACAAAAAAAGGTCAATACTGCCATCTAGTGGCTTCTTTCCACATTCCAGCATTTACTTCATGAAAAAGAAAATGACTGTATGTAAATGCCTTTGCATCATAAGATCAGTGTTATAGTTTTCATTTTGTTGGCCATGTGGTGGTGTACAGTACTTCTTGCAAATGAGAACGCAAATAGGGAATGTATTTGTAATTTTACTGTAAATGGCCCACACATGGATGTGAAATTAAAATCGGAAAGTGGCCTTTTACATTATCATTTTAGTGATTATACAAATAATGCGCTTGCATCTTGAAAAAGCATTTCTGAGAATGTATGTAATGAATGTAATTTAAGATGAGCGTCTTCATTTTTATTTTTTTAGTGATACAGTGGGTACTTTTTTATTTTATTTACTTTTATTTAAGTTATTTTTTTTACATGTTTAAAGTGCTGTGAACACAAGATCATTAAGTTGGCATACTCTATTTTTTTGAGGTAATCGGTTTCCACAAAACATTTGAGTTCACCACACTATCAGGGTTTACAGTGCACTATAAACAGTGCAAAAGATCACACTGACAAGTGTTTTGCATCATGTTGATTTGTCATGGACCAACATTAGGCTACTGTAATCTATTTAATTGCTTGATTATTTGTTAACATATTGCACAGGAATTGCAGGACTTTCTATTAGTTGAGTATGCTAGGCATGTCCAACTACATTGTTTAATAAATGTTCTGCTTAGGTTGTCAAAAAAGAAATGAATTAATAAATGAATTAAATGAAAAATAATGAACACAGGGATCAGACCTGAAAAAACCCTGTTGTGAAGACTGGAAGCATCACTAATCTTTAAAGTAAATCATGAATGAAAACGCTTATACATCAATGCAACATACATTTTAAAAGGTAACATAGCTTTGAGGAGGAGTGAGTTGTCCACACTCAAAAAAAATGAAATGTTACATTTACTTAATAATTTTATGTAAACTGGTTCCATGCAATTAAAGCACTGATTACTACTTTTGTAAATCTTCACAAGTCAAGTTAAGTCAAGTGTGACTTATGGAGTTTTAGTAATAGGTGCTTCAATTGATTTGCGTAACTTTTATTTGACTTCTAACATTTTTGGCCAGTTTAATTAATTGCATTGAGTGGATTGTGCTTAATTCAATTTTGTGGAACCAGTTGACATAACATTATTAAGTAGATCTAACGCTTCATTTTTTGAGTGCATGTGCAGGTCGGTAAATCGAAGAAAATAATCATCTTTGATGAGTGTTGAGTGGACGAATATGCGGGGTTGGATGACGTGAGTGCCGATCCGTGCATTTCTAATATGCACTCTGTAAACAGAACTCAGAGTTAAAAGGCCATTGTACATGCCAGCTGGGAACATGCTGTGTGATTATGTTTACTGCAGGCTATTATCTTTGCACACTGCACACAATGACTGGGGCATTAAGCGCATCTCAGAGAGATGCCCACAACATGTGCTCCTGGTGAATGCTTAGAGGCAAACGATTTCATGTGCTTACGCGAAATTCATTGTAATACAAGCTACAGGATCATTTTCTAAATACAATTTTATGTTCATAAATTCATATACATTAATGTGAGTAAATAGACATTTTAAGCACTCACAAACAATTTTATTTTGAATGGATAATTCTGGGTTCAATTTTACAGACTCAACTCCTGCCAATTCCTTGACTTAACTATATTTTTAATGGAGCACCTACATAACATAATTCAGGGATAAACTACATCCATGTGTGAAAAACAAGCCCTTAGTGCTGATGAATAATGTTTCTTCTTCCTCTGGATTTAGGAGCTCAACTGACAACTAGAGATACAGGAAGACCAGAACAGATGGAGCTCAGAACCTTCAAGCTTCCCCTCTCCACCTTCTCCAACATCTCCAACTTCACCGCTGACAATGAGAAAGACACCCTACAGTCTGAGGGCCCTTACAAGGCAGTGGAGATGGTGATCATTGCCCTGGTGACAGGGTCCCTCAGTCTCGTAACGATTACTGGGAACATACTGGTAATGCTTTCAATCATAATCAACAGGAGGCTCCAGACCATAAACAACTACTTCCTCTTCAGCCTGGCATGTGCAGATCTGATAATCGGGGTCGTCCCCATGAACCTGTACACAGTCTACATTCTGTTTGGATATTGGCCGTTGGGGCCAGTAGTTTGTGACCTTTGGATGGTCTTGGACTATACAGCCGCCAATGTCTCTGCCATGCATCTCCTTATTATCAGCTTTGACCGTTACTTCTGTGTCACCAAGCCACTCACCTACCCAGCAAAAAGGACAACCAGGATTGCTGGAATGATGATGGGGGCAGCCTGGGTTCTTGCCTTCGTTATATGGACCACAGCCATTGTGTTCTGGCAGTTTATCGAAGGTGAGCGCACTGTGCCAGAAGGAGTGTGCGACGGCCAGTTCCTGTCCAGTCCAACCATTGTTTTTATCACCTCCATTATTTCCTTCTACCTGCCTGTTACCATCATGGGTTTCCTGTATTGGCTGATCTGCAGGGCCAGCAAGAGCCGCATGAAAACGGGCAAACACCAGTCAAAACAGGACAACCCATCCTGCAGTAAAGCAGGAAGCCACATCACCATGTCTTGCGATGACGAGTATGAGAAAACTCATCACACTGTGGGAATCCAGAACGGCGGGACCCCAGAATCAAGTGTGCCAGTCCATCCTGAGGGACAGGACATTGTTGAGGCCCCTGCAGGTTACGAGGGAAACCCCACAGCCCACCACCTAAATGCCCCATTGCCAAAGCAGCCGCCCAGGAAGAAGGCATTGTCATCTCGGGAGAAAAAGGTTACTCGTACGGTAATGGCCATTCTTCTTGCTTTCGCGGTCACATGGTTGCCTTTTTACATCATGGTGCTCATCGAAACTTTCAGTTCAATACTTATTTCTGACACCATTTGGGTCTTCTGTTGCTGGTCTGCCTACTTGAATAGTACCATCAATCCAGCCTGCTACGCTCTCTGCAACGTCTCCTTCAAGAAGACCTTCAAACAACTCCTGCTCTGCCAGCACAAGGACATTCGCTTGGGCAGATAAAAAAAAAATAATCACATCTATTTGTTTCTGACAGTGCTCTTCTCTGTAATTTCTTTACAAATCTTCCTGCATCACTTTAAACAAATATAATTTCAGACACATGACCAATAGATGTAAAGTGAAATTACACACATCTCTATGCATGTGAACTTGATTAGAATTCAAGTACTTTTACCACAGAACTGAAATTCAGAGAAAGATTATTAAGATTTGTGAGATAAGAAAGTTGACATATGGAAGTTTGGCGAGGCACATCTATAAAATAAGAAATATATATCTAAGAAAAATATATATTTTGATGAAAAATATTGAATGGTTTCAGGCTTCTGGCCCAGAAAAGAAGCATGACAGATGGACGCACAGATGGACAACACTCGTACACTCAATCCAGTACCCCCATCCACTTTATGGCAACAGATCTTAAGCCAAGGCCTTATTAGAATAAATCTTGCTCAGAATTACTGTTAAAACCAGGAAAGACCGGGGTTACCTCGTCATGATTTTGTGTTTGGCTTCATAACTCTTTGTTGCTAAAACTTAGAGATATACCTGGTCTATGGTCTATGTGTAGTGCAGAATGTCGCCTACAAAAGTTGTATTGATATAATCTCAATATGACGTATATTTTCCACTCAATATTCCATTTTCGATATGTCACAAATATGCCAAAGTAACCCCATATCCGGGGTTACTTTGTCAGATCGGTGGGGTAAAATTGTTATAGTTGCCAATCAGCTGAAGCTGAAAAAGACAGTCCAATATTCTCATGACAGAAATGGTGAGAACTGTTTCATTTTTACAACGTACCAACACAAGCTATGATTTATGCATAATCACCATCAGAGTTGCAGTTATGACACATGTTGGTGAGCACACTGACATTTACACAGTCCTCATGTGCCCACCCTTTGCATGAGAAGCACTGGACTCCCTCCTCTCCACCTGTGGATGATGAGTAAGGACAACGGCACCAAAGAGGAGCAGCAAACATTCCCAATGGAATGAAATCCAGAGGCCCCAAGGCTGGCACCTGCTAACCCTAAATACCCTGCCAACACCTCCACTTTAATGGGCCCTACCAGTGGCCCATTAAGGTGGAGGTGAAAGAATGAGAGAGGGGAGGGGCTGCAAGGAGCAAACTTTTTAAAACCCAAATGAGTGTCCTCCAAACAAAGGCCCTAATAGGTCCTCTATCATAAACATAAAATAAATGCAAATATTAGAGTTATTAAGACACTATAGGTGTCTGAAAAACAATAAATCGGCTCCTGTATTTGACTTTGGAATATTTATATATAGGCCTAACACAGGACCTACAAGTTGTGCAACCTCAGCACCCTGACAAACTAACCCCATGCTGCTTGGCCAGTGTAGCCCTGCGCTCTCATTTTGGAAATCAGGCTGCATCTCTCATCTCATGATCACAGCAGGCCTCTATCTTATGTGTTGTTAATAACTCTAGTTACATACTTTTATGAAACAGTAAAAACACCGTGGAAGTCTTCAAAGAAGCTAGACGCATTTCTTTCAGAAACTTTAAGTTTGGAATTTGGGCCGAAATTCAGTTATTTTGCCCGAAAACACTTACATGACTCTACAAGTCCTTCTTCTTTCCAAGAGATGACGTTGCTGGGATGTCACATAATTTGTGCATTTTCGTTTTCCCGTCAGTGCGTTTGAAAGACTGGGGTGACAAACCTAACCCCGTGACCGAAGTAACCCCGGTCTGCCAGATATATATACTAGTGCAAGTGCCCATAGGCGGAGTGAAAATTTATGGACAAACCTGCAAAATGAAGGATGCACGCCATGTCCCATAGGATATCGTGACAGCGCGGTACTGGTTTGGAACTATAGCGCATCCCCGCGAACTACGTGAGCAGTGTAGCAACGAAGTCAATGATACCCCTTGCACCAAAAAGAACCTGGTGCTAGTGCCGTGCTGGCGCTATTACCAGTGCTTACTAGGTTCAACCCACGAACATCCTAAGAACCTGTTTGCTTTTCCATTGCCGAGGAGCCTAATCAGAGCCACGCAATTACGTCTCTGTAATTTAAGACCAACAGATCAGGAGAAAATAAACTTCGTTCGAGATCTGTGCGTCTTTCAGCTGCGCTCATGTAACATCTGACAATACAGAAATACAGTACGGACTGCGGGAAACCACGAATAAAAATTCCAAACTGAAATAATGCCTGTGTTCTATGCTCAGTAAAGCAGCTTGCACATTGGACGCAAAACGGATTTTTCGCAGGACAGATTACATTCAAAGTCAATGCAAAGATGCAAATCCATTGCTTTGACTTTGAATGTAATCTGTCCTTTGAAAAATTTGTTTCACGACCAGTGTACTATTATTGTCACAAAGGTTTTATTCTTTTTAGTGGGGGAAAGGAATACAGCCTGATTGCTACGATCTCGTACTTAAGATCTCGTAGTTAAGATCACATATGGAAAATAAATGAGCAACGTATCTTGTGTTGTTGTCGATGCATGTTAATCCCAAAATCTTAAGCAGCAACAGGGTGGAATAATAGAAACACGCTATCCATCGTTTCTCTTCCCAAGGATGTAGGCAGAAGAAATAAATGAGCAACCATCGTATTTCAATCCAACTTCATAAGTTTGAATGATCTAACGTAGTTTCGTTATGAAAAGCCTTTCAAGTTCGCTTATGGTAATAATTCGCCAACGCCCTCGTTTGCAAGCTAACTCATATTCTTAATGCTTAACACAGACGTAAGCTGTGCGCGAAAGCATGCCTGAAGCAGTGAAGTAAAATGCAATATTAACGCATCATTCAGATATACAACAGATGCTTCTTTATTCCAACATTTACTGCGGGCAGAACGCTCAAAATACTTCCGCGATTGCGCTGGTCTTGTTGGTAGTGATGGGAAGATGAAGCTTCAAGAACCAGTTAACTTTTTCCGTGCCCACAAAGATGGCACCCGTAGCTAAAATATAAGGCTTATAGAATGAACTTACAAGCATTTGATGAACAGAGTGCACCATCTTGTGGGCACAGAAAATAAAGAAAATGGTTCATGAAGCATAATCTTCCCATCACTACTTGTTGGTGCTCCACCCCACGTAACTGGTGCTCCAAACTCCACCCCACGTAATCAATCGGTGCTTGCACTGGACCAGCAAGGAGTTGGTGCCACTCGGAGTTATCTACCGCTCTGGCGACAGGTAACATGCTTCATTGGAAAGCGAAATGGCGACATCTTCTGGTCAACACATGAACTCGTCAAGTCGAGGGTCAGTTGGCTTTTTCATCCAAGTAGTGCAAGTGCCCGTAGGGGGAGTGAAAATTTATGCAAAGACCTGCAAAATGAAGATTGCACACTATCGGGCCATGCGCAAGCCAAAGCTTAGGGTGATCTGACGAACAGTCAGAGAGATATGTGAGGCACAGACACACAGACAGATACAAAGACAGACGCTTCTTGCTTTATTTGAAGAGTTTGTTTCCAAAATGCAATAAGTGCCAAAATTACAAAAAAATTAGATAATACCATAGAGAAATAGCCCTGTGCTTCATACACATGATTGAAAAATCTATTTTTTGAAATTTATACTATGGGGTGTATTTTTTCATGGTCAAAGTTTGTGTTTTTCTATAAAGTGCAATAGGCACCAACATAAAAAAGCCAATTTACTTAAAATGAGTAAAATGGATATATTGTGTTTTGGAAACAAACTCACAAATGACCACAAAACACTTAGCTATGCCCAGCTAGGTAAAACAAAATGCTAGACGGAGCTAACTAGACACAGAATACAATATAACGTTATACAATCTTTAAAAAAAAATGGTATTTCCAGCAAGCCCAGATGGCTGGCAAGCTGACTGCATCTGTTATGCTACAATTCTGTGCAAAATTTGCATCAACGGATCGTTATGTAAACAGCAGTATGCTACCTTAGTATTCATTTCAACATCGGAAATTGAAATTTTTTTGTCCAGTTACCTAGCTGGCAACCAATATCGCTGCGATTTACGTTGGTATAACAGAATTAAGCTGTATTAACATTTTCAATTGTTCAGTTAATAAATCATTCATGCATGAATTACTGCTAATTTACTCTTAACAGAATGGCAAACTGATTTTAGGGTTCTGTCAGACCTGTTGAATTTTAGCCTGTCATTTGAGCTATAAATCAATCAGGAGGCACACAACACTCACAGAAGCCACCAAAGAACACCGTATAATTATGAGGATTACAGCGATCACAAGAGTCATATTACATTTGCATGTGCTGTAGTGGGGAATAGGCTGGGCACTGCCTTTTTATTTCTTTAAACTCTCACTGTAAAGCGTCTTTGTGACAGTCTCTGTGAAAAGCGCGATACAAAATAAATTGAATTGAATTGAATGTATGATGAAAAATCGCTAGATTTGCAATAGGACTAGTTCTTGTTTACTAAAATTGACGTCACATTCAGACATGCGCATTAGCGTGGTTGGCAAGAACAAGTGTAAATCAATACAAGAAAACGGGGAAGTATGGGATCCTGCAGTTGTGGAGCCGATTTGACGGTCTCTGAAAATGTAAAAAACCGAGACAGTACCGCAAAGGCAAACTATTCCTCTAAGCTCTAAGTACAACAAAGGTTTGAGTAGGCTTCCGGATCCTAATGAGCTGGAGTCTGGGTTGGCTGGATCATCACTTGATATTACTTCATCGAACATAAATTCTACATTTGTTGATCATCGTTGAGCAGTTAAAGTAATTCACAGTAGAACATTTACCGGACCGATTTTAAAAGGGGGCGCCAATATATTTTGGTGGGTTTTATTTGTGATAAAGGGGTTTAGAATTCATCATTAATATTTAATATTGCGAATGCATATACTGCGCATTCCCGAGCCAGCTGGCGTGGCATCAGTAACAAGGCTGCCGCCGTTACAGCTGCAGTAGACATCAAACTCTTTAATTTTCTTCACTGAATGTACGCTAGTCATTTTTACACACTCGAATGTCTCTCTGGGTACCTAAAAGTCAGGATAATCCGAAAGTACTGATCTCAGTCTATACTGATGATGGTTGAAAATGGAATTCTTTTCAGTAATATCCGAACTGTCACTTACTCGCTACTGGAAAGCATAAGGAACCGATAGAATTACCCAACACAAAAAGGAAGATCATTCCCTTGCTATGACCGAATAATAAAATGCTAAAAGTTACCAAAATGTCATGTTAGATATGTGGAAAATAACTTGCCTCTTACCCAACAGAAAGTGAATAGTACAAACACGTCAGTTGGGTCTAGAGTAGCCGGAAGCTACCTTCACAGCTGCAACTTCGAATTTCATAATCTGCACACATTTTCCGTTTCGATACAGGTTGGAAGCATGTGTGTCTTTCAAGGTGCTTAATTTCCATGAAATACTGATCAGACACAATAAAGGTCAGTAGACCTGTTCTTTGATACTTCGACTCAATTTGCGAAGGTTCATCGTATTATATCGAACAGAACTATTTTGACTTATGAGCGATCAGCCATTTTGGACTGGCAGGTAGCTGGTTTGAGCACTGATCTCTAACAAAAGGCGCAATGGAATGACGCAGCACTTATCCCTACTACTTACGATTGATGCCATAGAAGCGAAGTACTCAAATAATTTGTAATTTATTTGGAAATTGCCGCCGTTCTCTGTGTTTTTTGTCATTTTATTTCCTCTCCCCCATTCACATGCCTAGATATGGCTACTAGACTAATGCAATTTACCTTTACTGAAGGAAGCAAGCTTGTATGAAACTAGGCTTATGCCGTCGGAAGCGACGGCTGGGGGTATATCCCCGAACGCCCCCAATCCTCCAATTCCCCAATCTTTGAATCGACCTTGAATACACTTTCATTTGAACTTAATTTCAGGTCAATCGGTCAAATGGTTCTGAAGATATGGCCAAAATGGTAATTTTCCATCACAAAGCGCCACTTGGTGGCAAAATATTGAACCATACAGGTATGATGTCATCATGTGACGCGTTGTGCGGTCATGACCTTGCAGTTGCACATAGTTTCATGTCAATTGGAAAAATAGTTCCAAAGACATTGCAAAAATGGTGAATTTTATGTGACAAAGCTCCACCTTGTTAAAATTTTGAACCAATCAGGTATGATGTCATCTTGCGGCACATCCTCAGGTCATGACCTTTCATTTGCACTTGATTTGAGGTCAATCGGACAAATATTTCCAGAGATATGATAAAAAAACTGTGATTTTTTCAGTTTTTGGCCCCTGGTGGCCAATCTAGAAATTGTAAATTGTCCAAAATCGAATCAGTTCTTCCTCTTTATGATACTTACTTATATGCAAAACTTGGAATTTCTAATTGAAATATTACTGCAGTTATCGCGTTAACACGTAAATCAGTTTTTGGCCCCTGGTGGCCAATCTAGGGATCGTAAATTGTCCAAAATCGAATCAGTTCTTCCTCTTTATGATACTTACTTTACTGCAAAATTTGGAATTTGTAATTGAAATATTACTGAAGTTATCGCGTTAACACGTAGTGCGGTGGCGGCGGCCAGATCAAAAACATAATATCCCCCGGAACGCCATTAGGCATTCGGGGATATAATGATTTCATACTTATTCCCAAGATTCCATGGAAATAGGGCTGATAGTTTCCATCCAGTCGGGGAACATTCAATTCCAAGAAGTGCATTTTAATAGTGAATGAATGATATGGATTCACAAGGTGTCTTCTAATAGTACAATAAACACTTGAGACGCCTTTGCAGTGATATGCAGCAATCTAATCTCTCGACCGCCACTGTGCCGTGCCGACCTGATAATACCATATAATGTTTCAATGTGAGAATTGGATTTTAGACTGGAAAATCGATTTGTCCCAGCACCAGTGATAATTTAACTTTGTGTCCTCCAAAAGACAATCGCGCAAGTTAAACAGAGATATGTTATGCAGCTTCAGCAAACAAGATTTGACAGGGCTGGATCTTTCCATTTTTTGCCACTAACCAGTCGGGCTAGTGACAGAAAAAAGTATTTTACTAGAATTTTACAAGATGGACTGACAAAGACTAGAATATCACATGAAGTTTAATGGCACAGGTATAAACATTCAATTTACAACCCAACTCCGATACAGTTGGGATGAAGTGTAAATTACGAATAAAATCAAAATGTAATGACTTTCAGATCACACGAGCCAATATGTTATTTACAACAGAACATGGATAACATTTCAAATGTTGAAACGGAGACATTTTACATTTTTATCCACAAAATGAGCTCATTTCAAATTTTCTGGCTGCAACAGGTCTCAAAAAAAAGTTGGGACACAGGAAAAAGGGGCTGAAAAAGTAGTAATGTATGAGAGTATCAGCTGAAAGAACATTTGGCGAGTAATTAAGTTAACTGGCATGATTATGTTTCTGCTGGCAAGAAGTTAGTTAATACTATAGTATTAGTATATATATATATATTATTATATATATTAATATATTATTATATATATTAGTATATAGTACACCATTACGGCAATATGAAATGTAATTGAGAGAGTACATCGGTCAAATGAGTCCTCATTCATTCTTTACGCATTTTACAGTATGGACTTTAGTGGGCTATCCACACAGAAGAGTGACGAGCAAGTTGACCAGTATAACCATTGCTAAAGTTAGTTAGTCATTAGCTGGGATCCTTACTGAACTGAACACAACCCTGTGATAGCACATCATTTGATATTGAAACGTAACGGTAGCCGTGGTAGCTCCGTGTAGTAGACATTCTGCTGGATTCAGCAACCTAGCTGGCAACCTCTCGTCTGCGGGAGAGGAGGAGGGGATACTGCGCTCTGCACCATTTTGAATGTGATTGCACTACCAGTTTTGGCCACAAACTTACATATAGCTCCTTTAATACCTGAAGTGTTAAAAGGTTGACGATCTGCGCCAGAGGAAGGTTTTCTTTTGCTATCATGCAGACAGTCCTCATCTGTGCTTCTTTGGTTGCATTATCTGGACTGGAAGCCTGGCTCTTTTGAAACTGTTGGATAACGGTGTAGCCTTTGGCAGCAGCATGCTTGGCATCAGCGGCTGAGATGTGGTCAGGGTTTATTCATGCCATCTGAAGGGATTAGGGATCGTGACACACATGGATTCTTTTTCTCTTGGCCTGGCCACCTATGGTATGATGAAAGGTGATGAATTAAATAAATGAGTGGAATTAAATCTGAAATTAAGCGACAGCAGTCAAACATAGGTCATACAACCAAATCACAAAGCAGCCATCACTGTGACGGTATTCAGCTAACTTTATCGCTTTGCTAAGCCGCTTTTATATACTGAACTAGTTCCTTTAATTTTAATTTATTTTTTGTCTTAACTGTGAGAATATATCTTGCACTTTTCAGATTTCTGACAATGAAGGCACAGAAACAAAGTTCCTCTAAAAACATATTTCTTTCTTTATTTAAGTAGCAGGGACAGTGCGTATTGATGAACATTTACAGCGCCCTACACAATTATTGGCACCCCTGGTTAAGATGTGTTCTTTAGCTTCTAATTAATTCAGTTTTTCTAAATAATATAGGACCACAATGAAAACAGGAGCCATCTGGCAATGGCGGATCCCCCTGGCTGTAGGTTGTGTAACCTACAGGTTGTGTGGACAGACGGACGGACCGAAACCCCCAAAAGGCACAACTAGACCATAAGGAGAAGCTCCATACCAAATTTGGTGTTTGTAAGCGGTGTAGTTTTCGAGTTCTGGTCCGGAAACGATTTTATTACAGACGGACGGACGGACGGACGGACACACACTGATCGCTATATTCCCCCGCATTATATGCTGGGGGGATAATAAGGAAAATCCAACCTTTAATTCAAGTGCATTTATTCAGAGGGAAAAAAATCCCACATTAAGAAATAATTCTTTTACATCAAATCATGTGTGCCACAATTATTAGCACCCCTGATGTTCATACGTACATACAACCCCCTTTTGCCGACACAACAGCACCTAATCTTCTCCTATAATGTTTCACAAGATGGGATAATACAGAAAGAGGGATCTTCGACCATTCCTCTTTGCACAATCTCTCTAAATCATCCAGCGAACTGGGTCCTCTCCTCTGCACTCTCCTCTTCAGCTCACTCCGCAGGTTTTCAATGGTGTTGAGGTCTGGGGACTGAGATGGCCATGGGAGGAGCTCGATTCTGTGTCTGGTGAACCATTTCTGTGTAGATTTGGCCACATGTTTAGGGTCATTATCTTGCTGAAAGACCCAGTGATGACCCATCTCCAGCTTTCTGGCAGAGGCCACCAGATTTTGATTTAAAATGTCCTGGTATTTCAAAGCGTTCATGATGCCATGCACCCTAACAAGGTTCCCAGGGCCTCTGGAAGAGGAACAGGCCCACAGCATCACCGATCCTCCCCCACACTTCAGTGCGCATGAGGTGCTTTTCTGCATACTCATCTTTTGTGTTCTGCCAGACCCACTTAGAGCGTTTGTAGCCAAAAAGCTCTAGCTTGGTCTCATCTGACCAAAGCACACAGTTCCAGTTGAAGTCCCAGTACCCATCGGTGGAACAGGACATGTTTTACTGGGGCACATGCCCCAGTATTGGTCTGCAGTGCCCCAGTGTAATTTTTCCCAGGGGATAAAAAAAAAAAATATATATATATATATATATATATATATATCACGTTTTAAGTCTATATGTCCACATAATCTACAGGAAGAGAATCTACAGTAACAGAAAGTGCATAGGCACACAATTACTTAATATGATAACTCATCGCTACTTTATTCACTTCTCTCCGTAAAGTACACAATGGCATGTGGCTACTTAATATTCACGTGGCTTTGGCTGTGATTCGGCTAGTGCTCACTTCAGAACTTCGGAACACAAGGTCACACACACAACGGTGTCTGTCACTGCTGACTGCTCTCGCCGTCATTCTTTCCACCTGTATTCAGGTTAGTGCTGGGCAACTGCCTGTCCTTATTGTTTGTTTTCTCTTCTGTGTCGCCATTTCCATCGGAGTTCAAATGTCACAACTTTGCTTTAACTTTCAGCTGCCGTCTTGCCAGCTAGCTCTGGCTGTAAATTGAAGTAGCCTAGTGCAGATGTTAGCAGCTGCCTTATAGCGAACTGGTTCATCATAGGCATAACGTTGATTCATAATGGTTAGCCTAGCACTTTCAACTCGGTTTCTGGAGATTGCTATCGATGTTTGATGAACATATATGAGCTATTTCACGTTTAAACATGGGTTCTGTATGAACAGAGAATCTGGCTCGTTGAGTACTTTGCTTATGAGACACTGAGGATAACAAAGGATACAGTTATAGTATACAGAGAGTATGCAACAAGATAATCTGAAATGAATGTATAATTTGAAGCATATAATTATAATTTTGAATGTATAATTTGGGTTCTGTATGAACAGAGAATCTGGCTCGTTGAGTACTTTGCTTATGAGACACTGAGGATAACAAAGGATACAGTTATAGTACACAGAGAGTATGCAACAAGATAATCTGAAATGAATGTATAATTTGAAGCACTATTTATGCATTTTTATGATAACTTAGTGCTAAAAAATTTTTGATCGTGCACTTCGTGTGCTCGCGTTGTTCGTGCTCCAGCTGTGGCCCAGTACAGTATTAGGTCTAGTGACACCCCTGCCAGTACCGCTTAGTGAAGTCCAGACGGTTGCGTTTATTATTGTGAGTGAGAAAAGGTTTTTTCCGTGCATGCCTCCCAAACAGCTTGTTGGCATGTAGATAGCGCCTGATGGTTGTTTTGGAGACTTTGTGACCCCTAGATGCTACCATTTGTTGCAATTCTTTAACAGTGAGCTTTAGAGAACTTTTTATTTCTCTTACCATCCTCCTCACTGTGCGTGGTGATAAAAACCATTGTTTTTATCACCTCCATTATCTCCTTCTACCTGCCTGTTACCATCATGGGCTTTCTGTATTGGCTGATCTGCAGGGCCAGCAAGAGCCGCATGAAAACGGGCAAACATGAGCCAAAACAGGACAACCCATCCAGCAGCAAAGCAGGAAGCCACATCACCATGTCTTGCGATGACGAGTATGAGAAAACCCATCACACTGTGGGAATCCAGAACGGCGGGACCCCGGAATCAAGTGTGCCAGTCCATCCTGAGGGACAGGACATTGTTGAGGCCCCTGCAGGTTACGAGGGAAACCCCACAGCCCACCACCTAAATGCCCCATTGCCAAAGCAGCCGCCCAGGAAGAAGGCATTGTCATCTCGGGAGAAAAAGGTTACTCGTACGGTAATGGCCATTCTTCTTGCTTTCGCGGTCACATGGTTGCCTTTTTACATCATGGTGCTCATCGAAACTTTCAGTTCAATACCTATTTCTGACACCATTTGGGTCTTCTGTTGCTGGTCTGCCTACTTGAATAGTACTATCAATCCAGCCTGCTACGCTCTCTGCAACGTCTCCTTCAAGAAGACCTTCAAACAACTCCTGCTCTGCCAGCACAAGGACATTCGCTTGGGCAGATAAATAGATGTGATTATTTTTTTTTTGTTTCTGACAGTGCTCTTCTCTGTAATTTCTTTACAAATCTTCCTGCATCACTTTAAACAAATATAATTACAGACACATGACCGATAGATGTAAAGTGAAATTACACACATCTCTATGCATGTGAACTTGATTAGAATTCAAGTACTTTTACCACAGAACTGAAATTCAGAAAAAGATTATTAAGATTTGTGAGATAAGAAAGTTGACATATGGAAGTTTGGCGAGGCACATCTATAAAATAAGAAATATCCCTATATTAAATTTTGATGAAAAATATTGAATGGTTTCAGGCTTCTGGCCCAGAAAAGAAGCATGACAGATGGACAACACTCGTACACTCAATCCAGTACCCCCATCCACTTTATGGCAGCGGATCTTAAGCCAAGGCCTTATTAGAATAAATCTTGCTCAGAATTACTGTTAAAACCAGGAAAGACCGGGGTTACCTCATCATGATTTTGTGTTTGGCTTCATAACTCTTTGTTGCTAAAACTTAGAGATATACCTGGTCTATGGTCTATGTGTAGTGCAGAATGTCGCCTACAAAAGTTGTATTGATATAATCTCAATATGACGTATATTTTCCACACAATATTCCATTTTCGATATGTCACAAATATGCCAAAGTAACCCCATATCCGGGGTTACTTTGTCAGATGGGTGGGGTAAAATTGTTATAGTTGCCAATCAGCTGAAGCTGAAAAAGACAGTCCAATATTCTCATGACAGAAATGGTGAGAACTGTTTCATTTTTACAACGTACCAACACAAGCTATGATTTATGCATAATCACCATCAGAGTTGCAGTTATGACATATGTTGGTGAGCACACTGACATTAGCACAGTCCTCATGTGCCCACCCTTTGCATGAGAAGCACTGGACCCACTCCTCTCCACCTTTGGATGATGAGTAAGGACCGCGGCACCAAAGAGGAGCAGCAAACATTCCCAATGGAATGAAATGCAGAGGCCCCAAGGCTGGCACCTGCTAACCCTAAATACTCTGCCAATACCCCCATTTTAATGGGCCCTACCAGTGGCCCATTAAGGTGGAGGTGAAAGAATGAGAGAGAGGAGGGGCTGCAAGGAGCAAACCCTTACAAACCCATACTTGTGTCCTCCAAACAAAGGCCCTAACAGCTCTTCTATCATTAACATAAAATAAATGCAAATATTAGAATTATGAAGACACTATAGGTATCTGAAAAACAATAAATCGGCTCCTGTATTTGACTTTGGAATATTTATATATAGGCCTAACACAGGACCTACAAGTTGTGCAACCTCAGCACCCTGACAAACTAACCCCATGCTGCTTGGCCAGTGTAGCCCTGCGCTCTCATTTTGGAAATCAGGCTGCATCTCTCATCTCATGATCACAGCAGGCCTCTATCATATGTGTTGTTAATAACTCTATTTACATACATTTATGAAACAGTAAAAACACCGTGGAAGTCTTCAAAGAAGCTAGACGCATTTCTTTCAGAAACTTTAAGTTTGGAATTTGGGCCAAAATTCAGTTATTTTGCCCGAAAACACTTACATGACTCTACAAGTCCTTCTTTCCAAGAGATGACGTTGCTGGGATGTCACATAATTTGTGCATTTTCGTTTTCCCGTCAGTGCGTTTGAAAAACTGGGGTGACAAACCTAACCCCGTGACCAAAGTAACCCCGGTCTCCCAGATATATATACTAGTGCAAGTGCCCATAGGCGGAGTGAAAATTTATGGACAAACCTGCAAAATGAAGGATGCACGCCATGTCCCATAGGATATCGTGACAGCGCGGTACTGGTTTGGAACTATAGCGCTTCCCCGCGAACTACGTGAGCAGTGTAGCAACGAAGTCAATGATACCCCTTGCACCAAAAAGAACCTGGTGCTAGTGCCGTGCTGGCGCTATTACCAGTGCTTACTAGGTTCAACCCACGAACATCCTAAGAACCTGTTTGCTTTTCCATTGCCGAGGAGCCTAATCAGAGCCACGCAATTACGTCTCTGTAATTTAAGACCAACAGATCAGGAGAAAATAAACTTCGTTCGAGATCTGTGCGTCTTTCAGCTGCGCTCATGTAACATCTGGCAATACAGAAATACAGTACGGACTGCGGGAAACCACGAATAAAAATTCCCAACTGAAATAATGCCTGTGTTCTATGCTCAGTAAAGCAGCTTGCACATTGGACGCAAAACGGATTTTTCGCAGGACAGATTACATTCAAAGTCAATGCAAAGATGCAAATCCATTGCTTTGACTTTGAATGTAATCTGTCCTTTGAAAAATTTGTTTCACGACCACTGTACTATTATTGTCACAAAGGTTTTATTCTTATTAGTGGGGGAAAGGAATACAGCCTGATTGCTACGATCTCGTACTTAAGATCTCGTAGTTAAGATCACATATGGAAAATAAATGAGCAACGTATCTTGTGTTGTTGTCGATGCATGTTAATCCCAAAATCTTAAGCAGCAACAGGGTGGAATAATAGAAACACGCTATCCATCGTTTCTCTTCCCAAGGATGTAGGCAGAAGAAATAAATGAGCAACCATCGTATTTCAATCCAACTTCATAAGTTTGAATGATCTAACGTAGTTTCGTTATGAAAAGCCTTTCAAGTTCGCTTATGGTAATAATTCGCCAACGCCCTCGTTTGCAAGCTAACTCATATTCTTAATGCTTAACACAGACGTAAGCTGTGCGCGAAAGCATGCCTGAAGCAGTGAAGTAAAATGCAATATTAACGCATCATTCAGATATACAACAGATGCTTCTTTATTCCAACATTTACTGCGGGCAGAACGCTCAAAATACTTCCGCGATTGCGCTGGTCTTGTTGGTAGTGATGGGAAGATGAAGCTTCAAGAACCAGTTAACTTTTTCCGTGCCCACAAAGATGGCACCCGTAGCTAAAATATAAGGCTTATAGAATGAAGTTACAAGCCTTTGATGAACAGAGTGCACCATCTTGTGGGCACAGAAAATAAAGAAAATGGTTCATGAAGCATAATCTTCCCATCACTACTTGTTGGTGCTCCACCCCACGTAACTGGTGCTCCAAACTCCACCCCACGTAATCAATCGGTGCTTGCACTGGACCAGCAAGGAGTTGGTGCCACTCGGAGTTATCTACCGCTCTGGCGACAGGTAACATGCTTCATTGGATAGCGAAATGGCGACATCTTCTGGTCAACACATGAACTCGTCAAGTCGAGGGTCAGTTGGCTTTTTCATCCAAGTAGTGCAAGTGCCCGTAGGGGGAGTGAAAATTTATGCAAAGACCTGCAAAATAAAGATTGCACACCATCGGGCCATGCGCAAGCCAAAGCTTAGGGTGATCTGACGAACAGTCAGAGAGATATGTGAGGCACAGACACACAGACAGATACAAAGACAGACGCTTCTTGCTTTATTTGAAGAGTTTGTTTCCAAAATGCAATAAGTGCCAAAATTACAAAAAAATGAGATAATACCATAGAGCAATAGCCCTGTGCTTCATACACATGATTGAAAAATCTATTTTTTGAAATTTATACTATGGGGTGTATTTTTTCATGGTCAAAGTTTGTGTTTTTCTATAAAGTGCAATAGGCACCAACATAAAAAAGCCAATTTACTTAAAATGAGTAAAATGGATATATTGTGTTTTGGAAACAAACTCACAAATGACCACAAAACACTTAGCTATGCCCAGCTAGGTAAAACAAAATGCTAGACGGAGCTAACTAGACACAGAATACAATATAACGTTATGCAATCTTTAAAAAAAATGGTATTTCCAGCAAGCCCAGATGGCTGGCAAGCTGACTGCATCTGTTATGCTACAATTCTGTGCAAAATTCGCATCAACGGATCGTTATGTAAACAGCAGTATGCTACCTTAGTATTCATTTCAACATCGGAAATTGAAATTTTTTGTCCAGTTACCTAGCTGGCAACCAATATCGCTGCGATTTACGTTGGTATAACAGAATTAAGCTGTATTAACATTTTCAATTGTTCAGTTAATAAATCATTCATGCATGAAATACTGCTAATTTACTCTTAACAGAATGGAAAACCGATTTTAGGGTTCTGTCAGATCCGTTGAATTTTTGCCTGTCATCTGAGCTATAAATCAATCAGGAGGCACACAACACTCACAGAAGCCACCAAAGAACACCGTATAATTATGAGGATTACAGCGATCACAAGAGTCATATTACATTTGCATGTGCTGTAGTGGGGAATAGGCTGGGCACTGCCTTTTTATTTCTTTAAACTCTCACTGTAAAGCGTCTTTGTGACAGTCTCTGTGAAAAGCGCGATACAAAATAAATTGAATTGAATTGAATGTATGATGAAAAATCGCTAGATTTGCAATAGGACTAGTTCTTGTTTACTAAAATTGATGTCACATTCAGACATGCGCATTAGCGTGGTTGGCAAGAACAAGTGTAAATCAATACAAGAAAACGGGGCAGTATGGGATCCTGCAGTTGTGGAACCGATTTGGCGGTCTCTGAAAATGTACAAAAACTAGACAGTACTGAAAAGGCAAAATATTTCTCTAAGCTCTAAGTACAACAAAGGTTTGAGTAGGCTTCCGGATCCTAATGAGCTGGGGTCTGGGTTGGCTGGATCATCACTTGATATTACTTCATCGAACATAAATTCTACATTTGTTGATCATCGCTGAGCAGTTAAAGTATTTCACAGTAGAACATTTACCGGACCGATTTTAAAAGGGGGCGCCAATATATTTTGGTGGGTTTTATTTGTGATAAAGGGGTTTAGAATTCATCATTAATATTTAATATTGCGAATGCATATACTGCGCATTCCCTAGCCAGCTGGCGTGGCATCAGTAACAAGGCTGCCGCCGTTACAGCCTCAGTAGACATCAAACTCTTAAATTTTCTGCACTGAATGTACGCTAGTCATTTTTACTCACTCGAATGTCTCTCTGGGTACCTAAAAGTCAGGATAATCCGAAAGTACTGATCTCAGTCTATACTGATGATGGTTGAAAATGGAATTCTTTTCAGTAATATCCGAACTGTCACTTACTCGCTACTGGAAAGCATAAGGAACCGATAGAATTACCCAACACAAAAAGGAAGATCATTCCCTTGCTATGACAGAATAATAAAATGCGAAAACTTACCAAAATGTCACGTTTGATATGTGGAAAATAACTTGCCTCTTACGCAACAGAAAGTGAATAGTACAAACACGTCAGTTTGGTCTAGAGTAGCCGGAAGCTACCTTCACAGCTGCAACTTCGAATTTCATAATCTGCACACATTTTCCGTTTCGATACAGGTTGGAAGCATATATGTCTTTCAAGGTGCTTAATTTCCATGAAATACTGATCAGACACAATAAAGGTCAGTAGACCTGTTCTTTGATACTTCGACTCAATTTGCGAAGTTTCATCGCATTATATCGAACAGAACAATTTTGACTTATGAGCGATCAGCCATTTTGGACTGGCAGGTAGCTAGTTTGAGCACTGATCTCTAACAAAAGGCGCAATGGAATGACGCAACACTTATCCCTTCTACTTACGATTGATCCCATAGAAGCGAAGTGCTCAAATAACTTGTAATTTATTTGGAAATTGCCGCCGTTCTCTGTGTTTTTTGTCTTTTTATTTTCTCTCCCCCATTCACATACCTAGATATGGCTACAAGACTAATGCAATTTACCTTTACTGAAGGAAGCAAGCTTGTATGAAACTAGGCTTATGCCGTCGGAGGCGACGGCTGTGGGTATATCCCCGAGCACCCCCAATCCTCCAATTCCCCAATCTTTGAATAGACCTTGAATAGACTTTCATTTGAACTAATTTCAGGTTAATCGGTCAAATGGTTCTGAAGATATAGCCAAAATGGTAATTTTCCATCACAAAGCGCCACCTGGTGGCAAAATATTGAACCATACAGGTATGATGTCATCATGTGACGCGTTGTGCGGTCATGACCTTGCAGTTGCACATAGTTTCATGTCAACTGGAAAAATAGTTCCAAAGATATAGCAAAAATGGTGAATTTTATGTGACAAAGCTCCACCTTGTCAAAATTTTGAACCAAACAGGTATAATATCATCGTGGGGCACATCCTCAGGTCATGACCTTTCATTTGCACTTGATTTGAGGTCAATCGGACAAATATTTCCAAAGATATGATTAAAAACAGTGATTTTTTTCAGTTTTTGGCCCCTGGTGGCCAATCTAGAAATTGTAAATTGTCCAAAATCGAATCAGTTCTTCCTCTTTATGATACTTACTTATATGCAAAACTTGGAATTTCTAATTGAAATATTACTGCAGTTATCGCGTTAACACGTAAATCAGTTTTTGGCCCCTGGTGGCCAATCTAGGGATCGTAAATTGTCCAAAATCGAATCAGTTCTTCCTCTTTATGATACTTACTTTACTGCAAAATTTGGAATTTGTAATTGAAATATTACTGAAGTTATCGCGTTAACACGTAGTGCGGTGGCGGCGGCCGGATCAAAAACACAATATCCCCCGGAACGCCATTAGGCGATCGGGGATATAATGATTTCATACTTATTCCCAAGATTCCATGGAAATAGGGCTGATAGTTTCCATCCAGTCGGGGAACATTCAATTTCCCAGAAGTGTATTTTAATAGTGAATGAATGATATGGATTCACAAGGTGTCTTCTAATAGTACAATAAACACTTGAGACGCCTTTGCAGTGATATGCGGCAATCTAATCTCTGGACCGCCACTGTGCCGTGCCGACCTGATAATACCATATAATGTTTCAATGTGAGAATTGGATTTTAGACTGGAAAATCGATTTGTCCCAGCACCAGTGATAATTTAACTTTGTGTCCTCCAAAAGACAATCGCGCAAGTTAAACAGAGATATGTTATGCAGCTTCAGCAAACAAGATTTGACAGGGCTGGATCTTTCCATTTTTTGCCACTAACCAGTCGGGCTAGTGACAGAAAAAAAGTCTTTTACTAGAATTTTACTAGATGGACTGACAAAGACTAGAATATCACATGAAGTTTAATGGCACAGGTATAAACATTCAATTTACAACCCCAACTCCGATACAGTTGGGATGAAGTGTAAATTACGAATAAAATCAAAATGTAATGACTTTCAGATCACACGAGCCAATATGTTATTTACAACAGAACATGGATAACATTTCAAATGTTGAAACGGAGACATTTTACATTTTTATCCACAAAATGAGCTCATTTCAAATTTTCTGGCTGCAACAGGTCTCAAAAAAAAGTTGGGACACAGGAAAAAGGGGCTGAAAAAGTAGTAATATATAAGAGTATCAGCTGAAAGAACATTTGGCGAGTAATTAAGTTAACTGGCATGATTATGTTTCTGCTGGCAAGAAGTTATTTAATACTATAGTATTAGTATATATATATTATTATATATATTAATATATTATTATATATATTAGTATATAGTACACCATTACGGCAATATGAAATGTAATTGAGAGAGTACATCGGTCAAATGAGACCTCATTCATTCTTTACGCATTTTACAGTATGGACTTTAGTGGGCTATCCACACAGAAGAGTGACGAGCAAGTTGACCAGTATAACCATTGCTAAAGTTAGTTAGTCATTAGCTGGGATCCTTACTGAACTGAACACAACCCTGTGATAGCACATCATTTGATATTGAAACGTAACGGTAGCCGTGGTAGCTCCGTGTAGTAGACATTCTGCTGGATTCAGCAACCTAGCTGGCAACCTCTCGTCTGCGGGAGAGGAGGAGGGGATACTGCGCTCTGCACCATTTTGAATGTGATTGCACTACCAGTTTTGGCCACAAACTTACATATAGCTCCTTTAATACCTGAAGTGTTAAAAGGTTGACGATCTGCGCCAGAGGAAGGTTTTCTTTTGCTATCATGCAGACAGTCCTCATCTGTGCTTCTTTGGTTGCATTATCTGGACTGGAAGCCTGGCTCTTTTGAAACTGTTGGATAACGGTGTAGCCTTTGGCAGCAGCATGCTTGGCATCAGCGGCTGAGATGTGGTCAGGGTTTATTCATGCCATCTGAAGGGATTAGGGATCGTGACACACATGGATTCTTTTTCTCTTGGCCTGGCCACCTATGGTATGATGAAAGGTGATGAATTAAATAAATGAGTGGAATTAAATCTGAAATTAAGCGACAGCAGTCAAACATAGGTCATACAACCAAATCACAAAGCAGCCATCACTGTGACGGTATTCAGCTAACTTTATCGCTTTGCTAAGCCGCTTTTATATACTGAACTAGTTCCTTTAATTTTAATTTATTTTTTGTCTTAACTGTGAGAATATATCTTGCACTTTTCAGATTTCTGACAATGAAGGCACAGAAACAAAGTTCCTCTAAAAACATATTTCTTTCTTTATTTAAGTAGCAGGGACAGTGCGTATTGATGAACATTTACAGCGCCCTACACAATTATTGGCACCCCTGGTTAAGATGTGTTCTTTAGCTTCTAATTAATTCAGTTTTTCTAAATAATATAGGACCACAATGAAAACAGGAGCCATCTGGCAATGGCGGATCCCCCTGGCTGTAGGTTGTGTAACCTACAGGTTGTGTGGACAGACGGACGGACCGAAACCCCCAAAAGGCACAACTAGACCATAAGGAGAAGCTCCATACCAAATTTGGTGTTTGTAAGCGGTGTAGTTTTCGAGTTCTGGTCCGGAAACGATTTTATTACAGACGGACGGACGGACGGACGGACACACACTGATCGCTATATTCCCCCGCATTATATGCTGGGGGGATAATAAGGAAAATCCAACCTTTAATTCAAGTGCATTTATTCAGAGGGAAAAAAATCCCACATTAAGAAATAATTCTTTTACATCAAATCATGTGTGCCACAATTATTAGCACCCCTGATGTTCATACGTACATACAACCCCCTTTTGCCGACACAACAGCACCTAATCTTCTCCTATAATGTTTCACAAGATGGGATAATACAGAAAGAGGGATCTTCGACCATTCCTCTTTGCACAATCTCTCTAAATCATCCAGCGAACTGGGTCCTCTCCTCTGCACTCTCCTCTTCAGCTCACTCCGCAGGTTTTCAATGGTGTTGAGGTCTGGGGACTGAGATGGCCATGGGAGGAGCTCGATTCTGTGTCTGGTGAACCATTTCTGTGTAGATTTGGCCACATGTTTAGGGTCATTATCTTGCTGAAAGACCCAGTGATGACCCATCTCCAGCTTTCTGGCAGAGGCCACCAGATTTTGATTTAAAATGTCCTGGTATTTCAAAGCGTTCATGATGCCATGCACCCTAACAAGGTTCCCAGGGCCTCTGGAAGAGGAACAGGCCCACAGCATCACCGATCCTCCCCCACACTTCAGTGCGCATGAGGTGCTTTTCTGCATACTCATCTTTTGTGTTCTGCCAGACCCACTTAGAGCGTTTGTAGCCAAAAAGCTCTAGCTTGGTCTCATCTGACCAAAGCACACAGTTCCAGTTGAAGTCCCAGTACCCATCGGTGGAACAGGACATGTTTTACTGGGGCACATGCCCCAGTATTGGTCTGCAGTGCCCCAGTGTAATTTTTCCCAGGGGATAAAAAAAAAAAATATATATATATATATATATATATATATATCACGTTTTAAGTCTATATGTCCACATAATCTACAGGAAGAGAATCTACAGTAACAGAAAGTGCATAGGCACACAATTACTTAATATGATAACTCATCGCTACTTTATTCACTTCTCTCCGTAAAGTACACAATGGCATGTGGCTACTTAATATTCACGTGGCTTTGGCTGTGATTCGGCTAGTGCTCACTTCAGAACTTCGGAACACAAGGTCACACACACAACGGTGTCTGTCACTGCTGACTGCTCTCGCCGTCATTCTTTCCACCTGTATTCAGGTTAGTGCTGGGCAACTGCCTGTCCTTATTGTTTGTTTTCTCTTCTGTGTCGCCATTTCCATCGGAATTGAAATGTCACAACTTTGCTTTAACTTTCAGCTGCCGTCTTGCCAGCTAGCTCTGGCTGTAAATTGAAGTAGCCTAGTGCAGATGTTAGCAGCTGCCTTATAGCGAACTGGTTCATCATAGGCATAACGTTGATTCATAATGGTTAGCCTATCACTGTCAACTCGGTTTCTGGAGATTGCTATCGATGTTTGATGAACATATATGAGCTATTTCACGTTTAAACATGGGTTCTGTATGAACAGAGAATCTGGCTCGTTGAGTACTTTGCTTATGAGACACTGAGGATAACAAAAGATACAGTTATAGTATACAGAGAGTATGCAACAAGATAATCTGAAATGAATGTATAATTTGAAGCATATAATTATAATTTTGAATGTATAATTTGGGTTCTGTATGAACAGAGAATCTGGCTCGTTGAGTACTTTGCTTATGAGACACTGAGGATAACAAAGGATACAGTTATAGTACACAGAGAGTATGCAACAAGATAATCTGAAATGAATGTATAATTTGAAGCACTATTTATGCTTTTTTATGATAACTTAGTGCTAAAAAATTTTTGATCGTGCACTTCGTGTGCTCGCGTTGTTCGTGCTCCAGCTGTGGCCCAGTACAGTATTAGGTCTAGTGACACCCCTGCCAGTACCGCTTAGTGAAGTCCAGACGGTTGCGTTTATTATTGTGAGTGAGAAAAGGTTTTTTCCGTGCATGCCTCCCAAACAGCTTGTTGGCATGTAGATAGCGCCTGATGGTTGTTTTGGAGACTTTGTGACCCCTAGATGCTACCATTTGTTGCAATTCTTTAACAGTGAGCTTTTGAGAACTTTTTATTTCTCTTACCATCCTCCTCACTGTGCGTGGTGGCAAAATAACCTTGCATCCTCGTCCAGACTTGTTTACCACTGTTCCAGTTGTTTTTAACTTCTTAATGATTCCTCAGATAGTAGATATGGGCAGGTGCAGGTGAGTGGCTATTTTCTTGTAGCCATTGCCTGACTTGTGGAGGTCGACACACATCTGCCTTACTTGAATAGTATGTTCCTTTGGCTTTCCCATGTTGAAGAGTGGATAAGAGAAATTGCCTCTGTGTCACATCATATTTTTACCCCAGGGAAACAGGAAGTGATGAATTATTAATTAAATGTTCCTAGATACTCTGATCAACTTTGTGAACTACTGCAGAAATGATAGAAATACTTCAATTACATATTATTTCCTATGAATTGTTAGGGGTGCCAATAATTGTGAAACAGGTGATTTTATGAAAAATAATTATTTCTTAGTTAGGGATTTTTTTCTCCCTTAAAATTCACTTGAATTGAAGGTTACATTTTTCTACAATTTTCAGTGTGAGAGTATGCTTCTGCAATAAAAATTGAATTTATTTTAAGGCTTTTAATGCATCTTAACCAGCGGTGCCAGTAATTATGGAGGGCACTGTATCTTGCATTGTTGTCCATGCATGTTAATCTCAACATTTTAAGCAGCAAAAGGGTGTAATAATAGGAACACAATATCCATCTTTTCTCTTCCCAATGAGCAACCGTCGTATTTCATTCCAACTTCATAAGATTGAATGATCTGACGTAGTTTATTTTTTTTTAATTCCATTCAAGCTCGCTAATGGTAATAATTCGCGAATGCCTAGCTAGCCAGCGAACTCATATTCGAAATGCTTAATATAGACGTAAGCAGTGCAGAAAACATGCCTCAAGCAGCAAAGTAAAATGCAACATTAACACATCATGCAGATATAGGACAGAGGCTTCTATATTCCAACACATTAAAGGTGAGGTGAGGAGCTCATTTGACTGTTGAAGATTTGACTCGGCTGTGTTATACCCAAACACGCCTTCTTTGCCACTTGCGCAGGAAGGAGGGGCAGAGGCGGGACAGAGGAGTACTTGCGCCAGGCAACGCCGGGCACGAAATTGCAACATAAACCTGGACACACCCCGTTGGCGCAGCCCACCCCCCATTCGCCGCGCCTGCACCGCGCCTGTGCCTGGTCTACGAATTTAGAGCCTACTCACTCTAATCCCATAGGCGGATATAAAGTTCACTTATTTAAAGGCAGCATAGGCACTATTGTTTAGTTTGCAAAGTCCATGGTTTTGAGTTTTGGAAAATTGAGCCCACCCCTAAATTGCCGTTATTTATCATTCGCTTATGTTCACTGTGCAACATCAAGCCATTTGTGAGCCAAATTACATGCAGTGATGAACTCCTGAAGACTTCATGCCTGATGCAAAAATTTCTTGAGGTGAAATTATTTTGCCAGAATCCCCCAGGGGTTAAGATTTTGATGCAAGCATGATGCTAGGGACTGCCCACCTGGTTATTATACCCCTCATCTAATCCAGCCTTTCTCTGTCTGTTCCACATCATCTCCTGAGTCTCCTCCATGACTCACACTCTATTTTTCCAGACAGCAGCGTCGCATACACTCATCCCGCAGCGTCGCTTTTCTCCACACTCATGCCATCTGACCGGCAGTGAAGCGTATGAGACAGACTGAAGGCTGCGTGCTCTCAACTACCGAACGGAGGGCTCTTTAGGGAGAACCACAATGGATCCAGGAGAACAGGTAATTAAATCATCAAACTACAAACCAGATGGCTCTCATGTATTCCTAGTTGAAGCGATGATGAAGTTTATTCCATGATAAACATTATTATTGGTGGAATTTGATGTGTCCCGGAATCTCACGCGCTGTGGCCAGCAGGATATGCAGTGCAAATGTGGTTACAATGAATCAACTTGTACTGATTCGTTCAACCCGAATTTTATTGGAACTGGAACATTATGGAAAATGAAAAATATGAACAAAATTGATTCTCTTGTTCCAGAATTTAATCGAGAATAACACAATTAAAAATTTTTGAAGTTTCTCCTAAACGATTCTATTGATACTTGTAAAAAGGTATATTTGCAAAGTTCTGGTGTGATGCTCTCACCACCCCATTTGTGCACAATCAAGGGCAGGCTATAATTGAAAGACTGAAAAAGATATAGAATCTTCGGGAAAACTAGCAGGTTACTGGCTATTCAGTTATGATCGGGTGTAAAATGAGCTGTCTCAGAAGACCCATATGTTTTGCAGGCATATAGTTCAGGATTTGTCACTTTGCCAAAAGCTGCGTGAGTAAATTGTCAAACAGTGTAAGACCAGTTTTTCTCAAAGTGTAAATGTGCAGATTTTTATAATCTCACTCCTTACTGCCAATAATACAGTGAAAAGCCTGAGAAAATGGAGCAGTAACTGTGCATAAAACAGACTGACACAGGGACTTAACTGCAGTTGAAAGGATCAGGGGAATGAGCCCTCACTTCGGGGGGCTGGTCTGCCCTGTTATCCTTCACCTAATGATGATATACAGTATCAGTCAAAGGTTTGGACACACTTTGCTAATGTCGCAGCGCTCTTTATTTATGTGGCTTTACTTTTCTATATAACCTATATTTATATTCTATCTGGTGAGAGCTTAACAATTGGAAGTTAAATGAGAATAATTTACTTGTTCGAACAGTGTCCAAAATTTTGTCATTCTCAAAGAAGACATAGTTTGCAAAATGAACAGACAAACAAGCTCCTTCCATTTTCCCATGGCTTTAAAGCCAAACTGATTTGGGACTTATTTGCCAAAGAGGTCAATTTGAAGCAAACTACAGGTGCGGCACATCTTTGAGAACTTAGTCAGCCATTCAGCTGCATTGTAGCATCATTATAGCCATATAGCTGCCCCAGTTAAAAAAGTGTGTGTGTGTGTGTGTGTGTGTGTGTGTCTATATATACTGTGTATATATATATATATATATATATATATATATATATATATAAACCCAAAACCAGTGAAGTTGGCACGTTATGTAAAGCGTAGATAAAAATAGAATACAACGATTTGCAAATCCTTTTCAACTTATATTCAATTGAATACACTGCAAAGACAAGATGTTTAATATTCAAACTGAGAAACTTTATTTCTTTTTTTGCAAATAATCATTAACTTAGAATTTAAAGGCAGCAACATATTGCAAAAAAGTTGGCACAGGGGCCTTTTTACCACTGTGTTACATCGCCTTTCCTTTTAACGGCACTCAGTAAACGTTTGGGAACTGAGAAGACCTATTTTTGAAGCTTTTCAGGTGGAACTCTTTCCCATTCTTGCTTGATGTACAACTTAAGTTGTATAACAGTCCGGGGTCTCCGTTGTCATATTTTACGCTTCATAATGCGCCACACATTTTCAATGGGAGACAGGTCTGGACTACAGGCTGGCCATTCTAGTACCCGCACTCTTTTACTACGGAGCCATGCTGTTGTAACACGTGCAGAATGTGGCTTGGCATTGTCTTGCTGAAATAAGCAGGGGCTTCCATGAAAAAGACGTTGCTTGGATGGCAACATATGTTGCTCCAAAACCTGTATGTACCTTTCAGCATTAATGGTGCCTTCACATATGCGTAAGTTGCACATGCCTTAGGCACTAATATACCGTCATACCATCACAGATGCTGGCTTTTGAACTTTGCGCCTATAACAGTGGTTCTTTTCCTCTTTGGTCCGGAGGACACGACGTCCAGTTTCCAAAAACAATTTGAAATGTGGACTCGTCAGACCACAGAATACTTTTCCACTTTGCATCAGTCCATCTTAGATGAGCTTGGGCCCAGCGAAGCCGGCGACGTTTCTGGGTGCTCTTGATAAATGGCTTTCGCTTTGCATTGTAGAGTTTTAACTTGCACTCGCAGATGTAGCGACGAACTGTAGTCACTGACAGTGGTTTTCTGAAGTGTTCCTGAGCCCATGTGGTGATGTCCCATACACACTGATGTCGGTTTTTGATGCAGTACCGCCTGAGGGATCGAAGGTCACAGGCATTCAATGTTGGTTTTCGGTCTTGTCGCTTACGCGCAGTGATTTCTCCGGATTCTCTGAACCTTTTGACGATATTACGGACCGTAGATGATGAAATCCCTAAATTTCTTGCAATAGTTCGTTGAGGAATGTTGTTTTTAAACTGTTCGACAATCAGCTCACACATTTGTTCACTAAGTGGTGACCCTCGCCCCATCCTTGTTTGTGAATGACTGAGCATTTCAGGGAAGCTGCTTTTATACCCAATCATTTTGATTGCAAAATCTTAAGTAGGCGGCACGGTGGCACAGTAGTTAGCAAGAAGGTCATGGGTTCGAATCCGGCCTGGGGCCTTTCTGTGTGGAGTTTGCATGTTCTCCCCGTGTTCGCGTGGGTTTCCTCTGGGTACTCCGGTCCTCCCACAGTCCAAAGACATGCATATCAGGTTAATTGGAGACGGTAAAAGGTATGAGTGTGAGAGTGAATGGTGTGTGTGCCCTGCAATGCATTGGCAACCTGTTCAGGGTGGGTCCCTGCCTTTGCCCGTAGTCAGCTGGGATAGGCTCCAGCTTGCCCTGTGACCCTAGTGAGGAATAAGCGGGTATAGAAAATGAATGAATCTGAAGTAATATTATTATAAGACATTATTATTATATTATTATTATAACACATTATAAGCTGTTCAGCAATGTACCGGTGTCAGCTCCCCAATTTTTAGCTTTTTCATAAAATAGACGTTTTTTTGAGTCACTATGTTGCATTTGTCACTACCGTCAGACACAATAAAAAACTCATTTGATTTTTTTTTTAGTCCAATACAAATTTTGAGCTTTTAAACCAATGTCTTGCATTATAAGTACACAAATATGGTGGTAAATATTCTCTTTTCTTTATTTTTTATACTGTTTCAAGTGTACTCCTCTATAAGATCTTACATAATACAACGTTTACTTTTCACTCAAACATGTCAATAATGGTTTTTTTTTTATTTAAAAACACATTTCTCTAATAAAATAGAATGTTACATTAATAGCCCAGGAGCACTGAAGTAACAAATTACAAACATATGTATTTAAAACAAATAAAAGTCCCTCTGACGGTGGTGACATTAGACCTTGAGACATTAGACGGTGGTGACACAAATCTGACGGTGGTGACAGTGGCCTCATTATCACATATAATTCCAAAATATAAACCACCAGTCAATGCTTTTTTGTTTTACAACTGCTATTACCAAATGAGAGTGCACCCTCATTGTAAAAAATGAATGGAGAACGCTAGGCAGGGCATGTTTGGATGGTCCGTGGAGCTGCTCAGTTAGTCCTACCCACACCAGAAGTTTGTGTGTTCTAGATAGGGCCTTTGTACACCCTTCCAGTGAGTTTAGTCCAAATTGATCCTGTATTGACCGATTTAGAGACCGACGTGTACAGGTCCTGCATATCCACATTTGCAGGTCCATAAACCTCAATTCATTTTTTGTATCAGGTAAACAGGACCTGCACACGTTGGTCTGTAAATCGATCAATACTGGACAAATTAGCATACAATTTACTGGAAGGGGGTACAGATTGACAATCTAGGTCCAATCTAGAAACACACAACCCTCTGGTGTGGGTAGGACTGACTGGGCAGCTCCACGGACCATCCAAACAGACCCTGCCTGTTCTCCATTCATTTTTTACAATGAGAGTGTACTCTCATTTGCTAACAGCAGTTGAAACATTAATAGCTGTCTATTGATTCATTTTGAGAAAACAATATAACAATAGTAAAATAATCTACACTTGCTTCTTTACACTATACAAGTTTCATGTTTTTTGTATTTGTTCCATAAAGAGAAAGTTAAATATGGCTGAAATGATTGGAGGTTGGATACTCTGGGCATCCCCAATGATTGTGGATGCAAAATGAAAGTGCCGTGATAGTGAAATGAGAGAGGGAATGCACCCCTCGCCCCCAGGGATTGGACGATAGGCCGAAGGTATTCTTCCTCAATAGCATGCAGTTTATGCCAGTATAAAGGAAACAAAGAAGAACCTTTGCTATTCTCTTACACAAATACAAATAAAATAAAGATAAATTAAAGATAAAAACTATAATTGTACTATTTGTGGTCAAAAAATCATTTTTAATCTTTCCTTCAGGACCATTTGGAGGTTTTTGTCACCACCGTCAGACAGAAAGTGTGACGGTAGTGACATCTGACGGTAGTGACAAAAATCTACTCTTTTGTCCACATTAGCCATCTTGTTTTCACTCTGTTGCTAGCTGTCACAGACCTCTTCTTAAATATTAAACATTTATGTGATAATTTTATTTATTTTTTTCTATACACAAAAGATACGGTAGTGACATGTTATGGTGGCAACAGTAGCAGTTTGAAAGAATATGCACAGGTTTTAGAGAAAATGGCAAACTCACAGGAGCTTGAGTGATCTTGAACCATGAAGAAGTAATTTGAAAAGGGGGTCCTCGGGAATGTAGTGGACCTTGTACTTGCCTGATTTTATTGATTTTACAAAAAATCTGAGGGCAGTGACAGGAGATGAGGGACACATTTTGAACAATCAAAAAATGATAGTTTATTTTTTTCAAATTCACTTTTTACATATAACAATAAACTCTTTAATCTGATAAGGTTATTATTAAATTGTATATTTACTTTTATTTTTTTTAATCAAATTGAAATGATGAGCTCCCATCGGGGGACAGCTGATTTTGAAGGCAATAGGCCAGAAAAATGTCATAAAATTATTAAAATTGAAAGTCCACCAATAAAAGCCTGTTACATATGTGTATAAAACCCTCTGATTATAAATTTCATTCATGTTTTTTGTGAAAATGTAATTAATTTCAAACAGAATAAGCATTTTTCTTGGTGAGACATGTTTTTGGCGAATTCTCAAGAATCAGTGATAAACTAATTTATATCAATAATCATTTTAAGCACTCACAAACAAACAATTTTATTTCAAATGAGCAATTCTGGGGTCAGTTTTACACTCAGGTCGTTCCTATTCCTTGACAAAATCGTATTTTTAATGGGGCACCTACATAATATAATTTAGGGACAAACTACATCCATGTGTGAAAAACAAGCCCTTATTGCTGAATAATGTTTCTTCTTCATCTGAATTTAGGAGCTAAACTGACAACTGGAGATTCAGCAAGACCAGAACAGATGGACCTCAGAACCTTCAAACTTCCCCTCTCCACCTTCTCCAACATCTCCAACTTCACCGCTGACAATGAGAAAGACACCCTACAGTCTGAGGGCCCTTACGAGGCAGTGGAGATGGTGATCATTGTCCTGGTTACAGGGTCCCTCAGTCTCGTAACGATTACTGGGAATATACTGGTCATGCTGTCAATCATAATCAACAGGAGCCTCCAGACTATAAACAACTACTTCCTCTTCAGTCTGGCATGTGCAGATCTGATCATTGGGGTCATCGTCATGAACCTTTACACAGTCGAAATTCTATTTGGATATTGGCCCTTGGGGCCAGTAGTTTGTGACGTTTGGCTGGTCTTTGACTATACAGCCGCCAATGTCTCCGCCATGCATCTCCTTATTATCAGCTTTGACCGTTACTTCTGTGTCACCAAGCCACTCAGCTACCCAGCAAAAAGGACAACCAGGATTGCAGGAATGATGATGGGGGCAGCCTGGGTTTTTTCCTTTGTCATATGGTCCATAGTCATTGTGTTCTGGCAGTTTATCGTAGGTGAGCGCACTGTGCCAGGGGACGAGTGCTACGGCCAGTTCCTGAACAATGCCACCATTGTTTTTATCACCTCCATTACTTGTTTCTACCTGCCTGTCACGATAATGGGCTTTCTGTATTGGCTGATCTGCAGGGCCAGCAAGAGCCGCATGAAAACGGACAAACACGAGCCAAAACAGGACAACCCATCCAGCAGTAAAGCAGGAAACCACATCACCATGCCCTGTGATGACAAATATGACAAAACCCATCACACTGGCAAGCAGGAATCAAGTACACCAGTACATCCTGAGAGAAATGGAATTGTTGAGGCCACTGCAGGTTATGAGGGAAACCCCACAGCCCACCGCCTAAATGCCACAATGACAAAGCAGGCACCTACAAGGAAGGCGCTGTTATCTCGTGAGAAAAAGGTAACAAAAACAGTAATGGCCATTCTTCTTGCCTTCGTGGTCACGTGGTTGCCTTTTTACGTAACGGTCCTCATCGAAACCTTCAGTTCAACACGTCTTTCCTCCACCGTTTGGACCTTCTGCAGCTGGTCTGCCTACTTCAACAGCACCATCAATCCAGCCTGCTACGCTCTCTGCAACGTCTCCTTCAAGAAGACCTTCAAACAACTCCTGCTGTGCCAGCACAAGGGCATTCGCTTGGGCAGATAAAGAGGTGTGATTATTTGTTTCTGCCAGTGCTCTTCTCTGTCATTTCTTTACAAATCCTCCAGTATCACTTTAAACAGCGGCAGATAGAAGCTCAAAAAGAATTTGAGACACATGACCAACAGATGTAAAGTCAAATTGCACATATTTTTATGACAGTGAAATTAATTAGAATTCAAGTACATTTACAACAGAAATGAAACTTGGAGAAAGTTTTCAGATTTGTGAGATAAGAAAGGGGCTCCATTTATTAGGCACCTATTGTAATTGTTAGAATTTTTCACTATTATTATTATAATTATTTTACTTTCTGCCATGGAAGTCTTCGGCAGCCCATAGAACCCCTTTGTGGATTTTGATGAAATTTGGCACATTGATAGGTATCCGCAGACCAAATTTGGGGTCAATCCATGCATCCCTGTAGCGCCACCAACAGGTCGAATTTCAAGATACATTTCTGCTTATAACTTTTGAAAGGTTTGAACTAGAGTTGTGATCTTTTTTTCCCCTGAAACCTTTTGTCATGCCGAGTCGAATGAAAGTCCGCCATATTGGATTTTCTGCCGTTTTTAATTTTTTGAAAAATGTACTTTTGCTATTTAGCCCAAGACCGTTAAACCTATCGCCACCAAATTTATCATGTATCATCTAGAGATGGGTGTGACAAAAATATACTAAAGGAATTTTGCTCGGCCAAAGTATATGGCTATATTCAAGAAACTCGAGAAGCTGCTCCTTCGTAAATTTTTCAAATAGAATTCTTCAGAGGGATCATTTAGAAATGGGTCGATGAGTGACACAGTAATAAAACTAAATCAAGTTGAGAATCCAGTAATACTGCAAAACAGTCTATACTATAACTAAGTTTCCACAAAATAAACCTTTTCAAAATGACTATGGACATGCAACTCAAACACCAACAGTTGTGAGCAAAAAGGCGGGCAGATGCCCACGTTAACAAAGTCGGTGTGTTTTTTATTTTTCCTTTTTCTTTCTAAGCACTGGCAATAAGCGCAGTGCAGCATGAACGAAGAAACACCAGGGCAATGCAACAAACGGGGCCCCAATTCGCTATGTACCCAAACTTCTAACAGAAAGAAAAACTAACTTACCTAAACTAGTCTTCTGTGGATCCCCGTGGGCTCCTTTAAATGTTAAAATCGAAGGTAAGCAGCAGACCTGAGTCTCAGCCTGCCACTCCCTTCCTGAAACGTACCCTCACCCAGGTACCCCACCAAAAACAAGAAAGGAAAAATAATAAAATGACAAGCACTAATGTCCGTCCGCCGACTTATCTAATATACAGACACAAAAAAAACTTCCCAGTCTGTCATGCTGAAAAGCCACTGAACAAAAAGGCAGAACCAGGAAAGTCCCAAGATTCTTAAAATCAAAATAAATCTCGCGGACGAGTGATCAATTTATGTTACAACCAGCATGAAACAAGGAAAACCGCAACATAGAAATGGGACAGGCGACACAGGCTCTAGCTTTGCGTGGGTTTTTTTTTTTATTGCTTCAAATTGGGGTACAAAAATAAAACGGAGCGTCTTAGATGCACAAAGCGATCAGCCTGAAAAAAGCTGATAATGCCATTTCAGCGAATGCCCTCCATCTTAATTCTGGGCAAACCCTCTTATATAGGACCAGGAGCCATCAGGTGGTGAGGTGGCGCAGGTGCATCTGGACATCCCGAAATGAAAAAGAATGCAAATTCACGTTTAAGAGCAGTTAAGAAAGAACATGACAATTGGGGCAGAGGATCTCCATTGGAGCAGAGGGACATAACAATCAGTATGGCATAGTTTTCGCTGTTGGCAGCTAGCTAATTGCTAGCCAAGTTATCATAGCTAAGTTAACGTCATTTAGCTAGCTGACTACCAAGAATGCACACAATTTAAATTTGAATTTAAAACCTTTTCTTGTACAAATCGAATGTATGTAACTAGAGCTCAGTGCCAAATCCCATTAAGGCACAAATAGAAATTAGCATGGCATATCCCAATAACATGAATGGTTGAGCAACATACAAGGTTTTCACCAAGCTAGCCTTGTTTAGCCAGAGACAATGGAGAAGATGCGTTGATTGGAACTAATTGAATGGGTGAATTCAGTTTGAGAGGCTCGTGCAGCAACCAGCATAGACCATTCCCCTTAAACTGAATGTTAGCCAACAGTTGCCATAATGCAGATGCTTCCCACAAATACCTACATGTAAGAGACCGAATTCCAAATGTTGCCTAATTAAACTGTTATGATGACAGCATGACGAATTTCTTTGTGAATGTAAATGACATCCTTGCTTTGACTTCAGGCATTTTCTTTCTGCATTCATTGAGTAGATTTATAGCTACCTTGCAACTTATTTAGTCATCTGTTTTAGGGACTTGCCAATAGCCTGGGGATTTTGCTTTCTATTGACAACGAGGCCGGTGAATTTGTTCACTGGTCAATCAGGACAAAGGTCATTTAATAGAGGGGACGCCCAATCAGAACATCCTGATTTTTAGAGGGTGAGGAATGACAGGAATTTATTTGCCTAGAAATCACAGATTTTACATTTTGATTTGCTAAAAATTGTATGAACCTCCCTTTTGGAAATATGAAAATAATTTGTCTTGTCAAAAAACAGCATGAAATGGGTCATCAAAACAATTTTGCTTATTTTTACATGTAAACCTATATAGTGATATTTTTCAGCTTTTCGCCTGTGAAACCACTACTTTGAGAAATAAATGGAGATTTCTATCCAGTTTATGTGTCCTTTTTAACTTCCTTAGCCCTGCCCAATAATTGTGAAGTGTACTATGTGTAGTGACAGCTGGACAGCTGACACAATTTCTCTTTAAGCCTAATACAGGAGAAAAATTGGTTACACTGTCTATGAAGACCCAATCTATAGTGCATTATGAGCACATTCATTGTGAATTATGATGCTCATCATAATCAATCACAATGCATTATGACGACACTCAAACACACATCCATCCATCCATTCCATCCATTTTCAACCGCTTATCCGGGGCCAGGTCGCGGGGGCAGCAGTCTAAGTAGGGATGCCCTGACTTCCCTCTCCCCGGACACTTCCTCCAGTTCTTCCGGGGGTATCCCGAGGAGTTCCCAGGCCAGCCGAGAGACATAGTCCCTCCAGCGTGTCCTGGGTCTTCCCCGAGGCCTCCTCCCGGTGGGGCATGCCCGGAACACCTTCCCAGGAAGGCGTCCAGGGGGCATTCGATAAAGATGCCCGAGCCACCTCAGCTGGCCCCTCTCGACGTGGAGGAGCAGCGGCTCTACTCTGAGCTCCTCCCGGGTGACAGAGCTCCTCACCCTATCTCTAAGGGAGCGGCCCGCCGCCCTGCGGAGGAAACCCATTTCAGCCGCTTGTATCCGAGATCTCGTTCTTTCGGTCATGACCCAGAGTTCATAGCCATAGGTGAGGGTAGGAACGTAGATTGACTGGTAAATCGAGAGCTTTGCCTTTCGGCTCAGCTCCTTCTTCACCACGACAGATCGGTACAACGACCGCATTACTGCTGCCGCTGCACCGATCCGTCTGTCAATCTCACGCTCCATCCTTCCCTCACTCGTGAACAAGACCCCAAGATACTTGAACTCCTCCACTTGAGGCAAGAACTCTCCTCCAACCCAGAGGGAACATATCACCTTTTTCCGGTCGAGAACCATGGCCTCGGACTTGGAGGTGCTGATTCTCATCCCAGCCGCTTCACACTCGGCTGCAAACCGCCCCAGTGCATGCTGAAGGACCTGATTCGAAGGAGCCAACAGGACAACATCATCCGCAAAAAGCAGAGATGAGATCCTGTGGTCCCCAAACCGGACTCCCTCCGCCCCCTAGCTGCGCCTAGAAATTCTGTCCATAAAAATAATGAACAGAACCGGTGACAAAGGGCAGCCCTGCCGAAGTCCAACATGCACCGGGAACAGGTCTGACTTACTGCCGGCAATGCGAACCAAGCTCCTGCTCTGATCATACAGAGACCACACGGCCCTTAGTAGAGGGCCCCAGACTCCATACTCCCGAAGCACCTCCCACAGAATGCCACGAGGGACACAGTCGAATGCCTTCTCCAAGTCCACAAAACACATGTGAACAGGTTGGGCAAACTCCCATGCACCCTCAAGCACCCTGCGGAGGGTATAGAGCTGGTCCAGTGTTCCACGACCAGGATGAAAACCGCATTGTTCCTCCTGAATCCGAGGTTCGACTATCGGCCGGATTCTCCTCTCCAGCACCCTGGAATAGACTTTAGCCGGGAGGCTCAAACACACATAATGCTTTATAATGCACTATATCAACAGTTATGAATAACTATAAATCTAGTTAATAATGACTTATAAATCCAAGGGTCTTATGAATGCATTTGACTGGTTAAAAACTACAGATTGAATGATGGTGCTTATAAAGCATTATGGCTACTTATACCCCTCTACACACACAACTCAACAATCAATTGTTATAAGGACTCATAGGATGCTATAATACTCCATCAAAGATCATAAGTTATCAATGTATGCTTTTAAAAAGTGAAGTTCATATGGATGCATCTATAATGCAGCATACCTCATCATAATGTTTAATTGCTGGTGTTTAGTAAAGTGAAACACATTTGCATGCATTTAAAAGAATTCTTGATGCATCATGAGTCATTATGTCAGATACCAAAATATCGAGAATTACATTAAAGCTGTAGTATACGATTTGAAAGTTTAATCATTATTAATAACCTCATTTAGATGGTGGTTATGGTCCAATCTACACAATGTGAAGAGCAAAAAAAAAAAAAAAATCCATTCACTCTAGTGGCTGCAGGGCTGCAGAGACGTTTACCAATGTAAGTCATCCAGCCGGATGGCTTACATTGGTCAACATTTCTCTCCTACTCTCATCCAATCCCCTCGCTCTAGTTGACACTCCCCAGAGAGCTTGCTCTGACTCCCCGTGCTCCGCCTTGTCCCCGCCCCCTTCCGCGTATAAACTTTCTGCAACAAGCAAGTAACTGGTGGCGGTAATGCACTAAGTGTTTGCAAACCGCCAACAAACATTAAAGAAGAAGAAGAAGAAGTAGCTGAGTAGCAGCTTCGAAGCAAGGGCTAGAAGAATGGAAAAGAAAGACAGCGACAGCAGCAAGTGGCCCCTGCTGCCCCACCGGCAAAAGTTGGGAGAAAGCGTCAGTCTGCAGAGGAAAAGGCAGAGACGAAGAGGAAATGTGAGCAACGCAGGACTCAAAGCTGAGTAAACATCTGGTCATCCATTCACCGCTGGAGGAAGCTCCAGGAGGATTTGGGCCTGAAAACTAATGCTGATACAGCAGACTTTTTGTTGTACAGGTAGGTAATTTTTTACTTTTATTGTGTGAGTTATTACATAAATAACTTTATGAGTCCATGACAATGCTAGCTTATGACCGTAAACGCTGTCGGTTTTCTCTGTGTCGACAGACGGCGTCGGAACGTTAGCCATTTTTTTTTAGCATTGTAAACTAGTATTGTTATCATCAGTGTTGTACCCAAATGCATTCAATGAACTCATGAACTTGTTCATATGTATTTCCAATTGATGAACGTTATTGTGAACGTGTTCATTGTGGCGTTCGTGAATGGCGCGCTCTCTTACTGATGCTAAAATACACCGCAAACATCCTGGTGATTGAGAAAAGCAAATATTTTATATTTGACCAGATGTTCTCGTTGTTCATTTATGTGGAATAAATATTGCACTGCAGAGCTGCCATGGTTTTATCATGAGCGAGACTTTCATGACTATCATGACAGCCTTCACTAAATATCATGGGCTTGTTATTGAGTTAGGCCTATTGTAATATTTTGAGGAAGAAACAATAGCTGTTGACAGCTGTTGACATTTACGTTAGGTTTAACATGCATTTAATAACTTTAAATGTTGCTATACCTGCGTATCCGACACGGTAAATCTTCATTCACACGTGATTGGTGGGAGGGATCAGGGAGCACAGAGGGGAGGGGTGTGTGTGTGTGTGTGTGTGTGTGTGTGTGTGTGTGTGTGTGTGTGGGCAGGATGCTTTTTTAAAATTTTTCTCAACATCTCAATCTTTCTCAACTGATTCTCAGATCGTATACTACAGCTTTAAGATTAGTCTGCTTTAGAAAAATAAACATTAAAGCCACATTTCAACCTGTAGAGGGCACTACACATGCATATTTTGAGCACAAAATGTAGATTTTAAACTGCGCTAAAATGTCAAGATTTGGACCTGAATCAATCAACAACACTACTAAATACCCAGACAGTATACTTTTCAGCTGAAAACAGTGGTGTTGGGGTTTAGCTACTGTTTAAGGTATAAAACACTAAAAGTTAGAAAAAGACAAAAACTTTGTCAAGCTTTATTTTAACAATGAAAAACAGTTCTGTTTATTTCACTGTTCAGGACTAATTGTTGCCAATAAAGGGATGTATTTTTGCCAAGGCGAGCGTCGGCCCTGTTTGCCGCTGTAGTACTTCATGGTGCAGAAAAACAGGCTTCATCAGGAATGATACTTGCAGCCTTTTGTTATTCATGGGACAAATTGTCACTGAGAGCCTCCACCTCCTGTGGCTGATGTTTTTTTTGTGTGTGCGCTTATGCGTTTCTTTGCCTCCCGTTTCACGTCAAACCATTTACTCTTCTCCTCGGACATGGTTCTTTGGTCTACAGAGACAAACATTAACGGCATCTGTCTCTTCCCTCCAGGCCTTCGCTTTGCCTGGCCCTGTCACACCACTGTTAAAAGATGAAAATAAAATGTTTTTCTTGACTCCACTTCACCCAAAATTATTTCTATCTCCACTTTGAAATAATTATTTTTTCTTTCCCTCACTTTGTTTGCGCCATGACTGACAGGTCTACTGTATGCATCTATACCTCCTTATATGGTGGTCATTGGCAATTCATGGGCGGGGATTTATGCTAATAGCTGATTACCAGGAGCGATCTGTCAGTTTACAATGGATTGGCATTCATGATCATACACACGAGTTTACTCCTGTTTAATACTCCTGTATTAAACAAGAGTGGGATCAAACTCCAATGGCTAAACTCAAGAAACTTGTCTCCTCAATGCCCAGACGCTTCCTCTCTGTGTTTAAAAGAAGAGGGGATGCTACACCATGGTAAGCAGGTCCTTATCTCAACTTTTTTGAGACCTGTTGCAGCCATCAAATTTGAAATGAGCTCATTTTGTGGATAAAATTGTAAAATTTCTCAGTTACAACATTTGCTTTATCATCTCTGTTCTATCGTGAATAAAATACTGGCTGGTGTGATTTGAAAGTCATTGCGTTTTGATTTTATTCACAATTTACACTTTGTCCCAACTATTTCGGAATTGGGGTTGTAAGTACGCGTTTGCTACAGTAGTAACATTATACGAGGAGAAACAATGGCACACTCTCCGGTCATAGCTACTTGTTGAAAGCTCGCTTTTCTTACCAGTGGAAGCCGTCCTGTCTCGAAACCCGTATAGCAGTCATCAGAGTATCAGGTGATTTACACGTCATTTGGCCCTTTAAGGTTCCCTTCTTCTGCATCCACAACACAACCCAACACTTGGAATTCGCTGTACTTGAATGAATTTTTTCATTGTGTCATACATGGGCTGTATTTTCCAAACAATGCTTGTTTATATGCGAGCACTCATGCACGCATGTTGTGGGGTCATCATCCAGTCCAGTTTGCCTGGCCCTGAGATGTATGTGCTTCTCTGTATCCATCTTGCACTACCACTGTACATTGCACTTTGTTCATGTGTTTATATTTGAGGAATTGTATGGATGTTTTAACGAAATTCCTATATCTCAAGTATGATGCACTCCACTTTAACGTATGCACTCCAAATATGCGTGTTTTTTTTTTTTATTATTATTTTACTTTGAATCACACTCTCGAATATATTGTATAATTGAATGTATGTAATAAGTCTCTATGTGACCTGCCAAGGGATAGAAGATGCAAATTAGCAATATGCTAACTCTGGTATATTTACAAGGTTATTGTAACTATGTTCATTAATGTACATTGTCCCTTTCAAATAAATACTTATAAAATAAATGGATAAATAAATCTTTCTTCTCCTGACAAGAGTATTTTTTGCCTTAATTTACCCATTTTTGTTGAGACTTCCCTTTCTTTTTGATTCCTAAAACCGCACTCAGTTTGAGGTTTGAAAGTTGTGTGTTTGCATAGTAGAAGAAGAAGCGGAAAGTTCTCCTCGCGCATGCGCACACTCCAGGACAGATCACTTATTTTCTTCACTTTTGGCGATTGAATTCACACTTCAAAATGCTGGTGGTGTGTGTTTATGAGCACTATCTTGCTGAAAAACGTGTAAGTTTCTTACTTTTTTGTTTGCCACAAACTTTGCTTTCTACAATAATCCAAAAATCAGTTTGCTTTTAGGAAGGAGCCAAGACAATTAACCTTCCGGATTTTTATTTTTTTTCTTTCTCATAGAGCGAGTTATTTGGTGAAGTCGGGCCTCCTCCCACATCGCGATTCTACTTTACTGCAGGTGTTGAACATCAAAAAAGGGCCTTGACTGGTTGTACTGGTGAGAGATGGAAAAAAAAACAGTAACAGGACAAATTAATTATGCGACTCAAGATTAACAAAAAATAAAACCAGCCGCAAAGACAGACTGCAGACACAAAAACAGACTAAGCTAACTTTGAGTTTTTTTACTTGCTAGCAAGGAAACCTTTGATGGGCTTGTTACAAGATATTTCATTTTATAGCTATTGTTATGTTTTCAAAGTAGCTGAAAAGCTAAAAATTTGATTATTGCGGTGATGTAAACAACAGAGGCTACATGCTGTAGTAATTATGGAAGGTTAGTATATAGCGAGCAAATTGACAAAGTGGCATAAATAGCCAACTAATTTTATTGGCATCTTAGGCTTTACATCGATCAGATCAATTATATCGGATTGGCCGATATTTTGCATTTTTTGAAATTTGTGAGATCTGCCATTACATCTTAAAGGGGAACTCAAGGATAATACATAATTCTGTTTTATACAAACATGATTGGTGAATAAATGTTGTTAAATACAAAATTGTGGAATTTTTGTTTTCAAAGAGTAGATAAATGAGGTTTTATTCTTCCTAATTAGCTGCGGTCTGCTACAACGGTCGTGTGATCATGACGAAACGTCGCCCTTCGCCCAGAGGTAGCTCTCTAGGTTGCCCGGCTGACAACTGAAAAGTTAATTTCTCACCCTGGGATGTGGTCTCACATGGTTTTCTGCCTCACTCTAACACTCAACTTGTGTCACTTGTATATGCCTGTGTTTGAGCAGAGGATCAGCTGGAAAGGTCAGTTGGTAAACATGGACGAGGGTGATGGATTTATGGTGAATCTTGGGGGCAAGTGGTCGGCACATTCAAACTTTCTTGTGTGAAATTTTTTAGTTGGATCTGAAAAAGTATGGGATTTCGAAACACTGTTTTCGAGACCTTGAAAAGTCTGGAGTTTTTTGTTAAAATCATGAAAAGATCTGGAAAAAAGTTTAGCTCATAGTTAGATTTGCTAACCGTCCTGTTTTGGCTGGGACATCCCGTATTTTGATCATAATGATTGTGTCCTGTACACAGGAATCAAGCTCGATACTGTAATCAGTTGAAGTCTTAAAAAAAAAATTATTTGGTTTTAAAAAGTCTGGAAAAGGTCTGGAATTTTTATTTGGGAATAGGGCAAGCATCCTGCTTAGAAAACATACCTCCCTATTTACAGTATTTACAGTTTTATGTTCAGATACTTGAGGGACAAAACATATTTGGAAGCATTGAACTGTTAAACAGTGTTAAAATAAAATTCAATGCATTGAACTTACCTGAGATTTTATTTGCATGCCATTGTGGTAGTTGGCTACAATCACCTATTGAGAATAATTAAATTAAAGTAGATGTTTTGTTTATGATACACTGATATATTTACTCAGATGTTGAATATTCTCTGAAAAAATAGTGTGTGCAGTGACAGTCAGAAACAGAGCACAATTTTTACACAACCCCAATTCCGAAATAGTCAGGACAGAGTGTAAATTGTGAATAAAATCAAAATGCAATGACTTTCAAATCACACCAGCCAGTATTTTATTCACAATAGAACAGAGATAACATAGCAAATGTTGAAACTGAGAAATTTTACAATTTTATCCACAAAATGAGCTCATTTCACATTTGACAGCTGCTACTGGTCTCAGAAAAGCTACCATTGAGTAGCATCCCCTCTTCTTTTTAATGTAGAGTGGAGGTGTCTGGGCATTGAGGAGACAAGTTTCTTAAGTTTAGCCATTGGAATTTGGCCCACTCTTGTTTAATACAGGCTTCCCGCTGCTGGAGAGTTTTGGGTCTCCTTTGACGAACTTATCGTTAAATTATGCACCAAATGTTCTCAATCAGTGAAAGATCAGGACTGCAGGCAGGACAGTTCAGCACACGGACTCTTCTACTACGAAATCATGCTATTGTAATAGCTGAAAGTATATTTTAAAACAATTTCCAATTGACTTACACTTATTAAAAGTGTACTTCACTGCAAGTCTATTTTAAATTGTTTTAAAATATGCTTTTAAAAAGTATACTTTTTTCAAAGCACTTATATTAGTAGATTAGTATTCTTATAAGGTGTACTTATTTTTGTATCATTTGCAATGTACGGTTAATATACCTTATTAAAGTGCACTTAATTTCCACTTCTTTGGAAGTGAACTTAGATACACTTATTAAAAGTGTACTTCACTGTATCTAAGTTCACTTCCAAAGAAGTGCAAATTAAGTGCACTTTGATAAATTATATTAAATTATATTATATTATATTACAAATGACAAAAAAAGTACACTTTTAATAAGAATACTAATCTACTCGTATAAGTGCTTTGAAATAAAGTATACTTTTTAAAAGTTAATTTTTAGGACAATTTAAAATAGACTTACAATAAAGTACACTTCTAAGTAGTAAATTAAAAAACAACTTTAATCATTGCATAATTAGTATGTTTGATTTTAGTATATTGAAGATGAAATTAATCACATATATTTTCGAAAATATATTTCGAAAAGTATTTATTAAATATACTTAAAAATCTCCGTGAAGTGCGGCCTGAGAAGAGCACTCATTCGCTCTAATCCCAAAGGCTTATATAAAGTTCACTTATTTAAAGGCAGCATAGGCACAATTTTATATTGTTTATATTGTTTATGTTTATATTGCAAAGTTCATAGTTTTGAGTCTTGGAAAATCGACCCCGCTCCTAAGTTGCCGTTATTTATCATTCACTTCCATTCACTGTGCAACATCGAGCTGTTTGTGGGCCAAATTACATGCAGTGATTGCGCTGATGCACGTCGCTTTCCGGTAGACTTCATGCCTGACGCAAAAATTTCTTGAGGTGAAATTATTCTGACAGTAGACAGAATTCCAGAGAGGTTAAGATTTTGATGCAAGCATGATGTTGGGGACTGCCCATCCAGTTATTATACCCCTTCTCTAAGCCAGCCTTACCGAGTCTCTATCCCGCACTGGCTCCAGAGTCTCCTCCATAATTCGCTCATTTTTTCCAGACAGCCGCGTCGCGTACACTCGTCCTTCAGCGTCGCTTTACTCCACACGCATGCTGCCAGACCGGCAGTGGGGTGCATGAGACCGACTGAAGCTGCGTGCTCTAATCTATCCAACGGAGAACCGCAACGGATACGAGAGAAGAGGTAATTAAATCGTCAAACCTGCCTACTTCCCAGATGCCTTACGTTTGTAGTTAGTTAAAGCGATGATGAAGTTTATCCCATGAAAAAACATTATTATTGGTGGAATTTGATGTTTCGCGGAATTTCACGCGCTGTGGCCAGCTGGATGTGCAATACCAATGTGGTTTCAATGAATCAACTTTTCTTGATTTGTTGTTCAATCCGAGTATTGCAGGAACTGGAAAATGAAAAATAAGAACAAAATTGTTGTGTACATTCACTTTTTCCGGATTTTAATCGCGAACAACACAATTAAAAATGTTTGAAGTTTCTCCTAAACGAGTAAATTGATACTTAGGCTATAAAACGCCATAGGCTGTTTACATATTTCTGATGTGATGCTCGCTCGACCACATATGTCATGAATTCCACGGAAACTGTGACACAGACAACAAAATTTAAATGGTTCATATATTAGGCATATTCAGTATCGTTGTTTTCCTAAACCTTCGTTCCGTCTATTCCTGCTATTTTCACTTTGCATTTTGAAGTCCCTGCGTAACTGCGCTTGTGCAAAGTAACATACCCGCAAGCTGTAAAAGCCGCAAAATTTGAACGGATTTTTCCTCTTGCAAAATCAAAAGACCGCATCAATACCTTTTGGATTACCAGGTATGTTATATATCGTTTTAAACGTTAAGACCAAGAGATCACAGAGAGCTCTGTATTTTATTCGAAAAAGAACTGCTGTTATTGGTATTATGTTGACTTTGAAAGGGTACAACAACCAGAAGTCAAAGTAATTCCGTCACAAAATTTTCATTTTAAATTTTCGTGCGGATGTATTATCTTGTTAATATTTTGTGTCACCCAAATTTTAACAGTGTTTTTGAATGTTCTTCCCAAAAATTTCAATTTATACTGTAATGTTTCTATAGTTATTTGAAAAAAATCCTGTGACGGATTTACAATAATTACTGTGACAGAATTACTGGTGCGTGAAATTCCGTCATATTCATTTCTTGAGTAGGCCTTCATATTTATGTTGCAGGATACTGACTTATGTACATCAACTTATAGGATATAGGCCTAACCTATATAAAACAGACAAGCCCTTGATAAGATTGGAGCTATAGGGCAGTGTTTTTGACCAGTAGTTAAGGCCTACAGTACCTTGACAATAACAGGACCACTTAAGTTCTGTCAACAATTGATTCAGGTTGGCACATGGTGATTTTTGCTCATGTTTTTCTTGTTTTATTTTGCTGGAAAAAACCAACATTTGTTCATCTTTTGATTAAAACACAAATTATTCAAAAATTTGTTTTTCATGACAAATTCCCCCATTTGATGATGGTCTGATAACTTCAGCTTGTAACAGACACAGGAAATCTGAAGCTCTGTGCATTCACCTCATTCCAAAAATTACAACTGAAGACCTCAAAGATTATTCTATGAACTTTTGATCTTCCTAAAACATTGCAAAATGTAAAGATTCTAATGTATGTGACGGAAATACAGCAGAAGATATTCCATCACGTGACGGAATTACATGGGGTCATTGATGGCCATGAGCATGTGGTTCTTATGAGTTCTAAACTTACAGGCCACTTCAAGTCATTTCTAGCTTCCTTGTTAGCTTTTCTAACAGGACAGAGGGTTATTGTTGGTCCAAAATATCCCATTGGGCAGAAATCAGTGAATAACCTTCCAGCCCCAATATGTCATGTCAAAATATGTAATTCCGTCACGGTCACCTTTCAACAGCTGCTGCCATTTTGGTGGACAAACAGTAATGGAAAAGTATTCAGAAAATGCTAAATGAGACCATTACAACTAATTTAGAAACTATTTAAAAACAGACAGCAGCCTACATTTTGGGCTATCTAGGTTTGAATCTGTTCATCCGGTGAGCCGTTGTAATTCCGTCACAATGGAATTCATGAAGTGCACAATTAAAGACAGCCTTATTGAAAGACCGGAAAAGATCAGGAATTTTCGGAAAAACACCAGTGTCGACATCGCAGAAGCTAACAGGGTACAGGTTATTCAATTATGATCGGATATAAAATGAGCTGTCTAAAAATGCCCCGATGTTAACAAGGCAAATAAGTCAGAATTTGCTACTCGGTCAAAAGCTGCGTGAGCTAATTCTCCAACAGTTTAAGCCCAGTTTTAATTGCACGGATTTTAATAATCTCACTACGGACTGTCAGTAATACAGCGCAAACCTGAGAAACTGGAGCACTATCTGTGCATAAAATATTAGATGGTCACAGGGTCTTTTACAGATGAATAGAAAGGGGGAATAAATTGTCACTTGGGGCGGCTGGTCTGCCCTTTTTTCCTTATTGATAATATATAGTGCCACTGAAATATTTGGACACGCTTTGCTAATGTCCCGGCACTCTGTTTTCAGAGAAATTTATGTGGCTTTACTTCTCTATTTAATCTCAAGTGGAATCTGGTGAGAGGTTAACAGTCAGAAGTTAAAAGAGAATAACTTACTTGTTTAAACAGTGATCACATTTTTGTAAATCTCAAAGAAGCCATATTTTGCAAAATGAACAGACAAACAAGTTCCTTACATTTTCCCATGGCTGAATTAAAGTCAAGCTGTTTTTGGACTTATTTGGTAAAAAGGTCAGTGCGAAGCAAACCGCAAGTGCAGCACATCTGTGGGAAAATAGACGGCTGCTCAGCTGCAAGCTCATTGTAGCCATATAACTGCCCTAGGAAAAATAATTAAATAAATGAATGTGTCAGAGAACACAGTTCATTGCGGCATCATGAGATGCAAGTTAAGAGTCGAAGAGGAAGCTGTAAGACCATCGAGAAGCACAGCCAACTTTTCTGGTCTTGAGCTCTTCCAAGAGAGAATGACGAGGAAGAGGGAAAGAGCTCCACACTCTGGAAAATACTGGTGCAGCCTAATGAGCAACAAGAAACTTCTCTTCATCTTTATTCTGTACATGCTGAGGACTTTAAAAGCAAGAGCATAATATACTCTACCGCTCAAAAGTTTGGGATCACTAGGAAATTTTCTTGTTTTCCATGGAAACACACATGAAATTAGTCTGAATAGGAAATATTGTAAAATGAACAGAACATGCTGATATTGTCTCAGTTAGAAAAAATGATTTTAATGGAAAATGATGAATATGTACTGTTGATCATATTGAACAAATATAATATGTTCAAACTTTGCCTTCGTCATAAAAAAAAAAAAAAACACCTTCACTGTTGATACTGAAACTGTTGTTTGATGGGAACTATTTAGCGCAGCTGCTAGTTGACAACCTGTGAGGCGTCTTTGTCATAAACTACACACTCTAAGATATTTGTCCTCTTGCACAGTTGTGCATCAGGGCCTCCCACTCCTTTTTTCTGTCTTTGTTAGTGCCAGTTTGTGCTGCTGTCTGAAGGGAGTAGTTGACAGCATGGTAAGAGATTTTAAGTTTTCAATTTCTCGTATTGAAAAGCCTTCTTTTCTAAGCACAAGAATAGACTGACAGGTCTCTAAAGGAAGTTCATTCTTTCTGGCCATTTTGAGCCTGTAAACAAGCAAACAACTGTTGATGCTTCAGGTACCAAATCAACCTCAAGAATGCCATGCTCCCTTTTGCGCTACCTTATTAGTTCAACGGTTTTCAGCTGTGCAACACATTTGCAGAAGGGTCTTCTAAAAATCAATTAGCCTTATAAAGTGTTTAACTTGGATTAGCAGCCATACCAGGAGATTGATGCGGAGGACTGACAGCTGCTGATAATAGGCCTATATGCAGAAATGTAGATCATTCTTTGAAAATCATCTGTCACCTGATTAATTTTAATCGTTTGCGAATTGGATAAAAATGTTTGTGAAATGGGAAAAAAAATGTTGGTGAAATGCATGAAAATGTATTTTTCTTTGGAAAACAAAGAAATTTGCAAGTGATCCCAAACTTTTGAGCGGTAGTGTAAGTAGTAAATGACAGCAAGAATAAATATGCTATACCTTTGGCTCAACAAGGACTAGAAATATTTTGACTGTGACACAATTTTAAAAGGCAGTAATTTCTCCAACTATCACTGCATATGGATGTTTATACCTAAGTTTAATCAGATGTCTATCACTCCTAGAGGTGAGCAAGGACTCACTGAGCGTCTGACCAAATTGCCAGAGCTCCCTTTTTTTATTTTTGTGAAAAAAAAAGCAGTGGTGTAGTTGTCCCTAAAGAAGCAGATATGCACTGCTTATACTCACACTGCGCGATTACCCTCAAATCTGTCGACATTTAGACGGAGTATCTGCGCACCATATGTTTTACGGTTTATTCGGTCACAAAACGGTTTCATATGCTCCAGCATATGAGAGGCAATTTGAGAGGGAATTTATACTTGGTTTCACATGTAATACTGTACTTTCACACAAACACTACTATACTCTCTCACAAAAACGACAATACTCCCTCACAAACATTGCTATACACTCTCACACACACTACTGTCACTCAAACACTAAAATTCCCTCTTACTTACAGTGTTACTTTCTTGAATTTTCTATCATACTTTCATATGTAAACTACCATACTCTTCCACATATACTACAATATCCTCTTACATCTGCAAATATATTTTCTCTGATTTAATATTATTCTCTCACACACAAAGCACTATGCTCTTTAGCACAGGGACCTAAACATACATTTCATACATTATACACTTGCATCAAACACTGTGTGACAGAGGATGATTGTGTTTGTATGTGTGTATGGTGGTATGTGTAAATGAGTTTGATTATATACCTGAATCAAAGATTTAATATATACAGTGTTGCGAAAAGAAAAGCAGGGAAAAAGTGTTTGCCCCCTTCCTGATTTCTTAATTTTTTTGCATATTTGTCACACTTAAATGTGAGACACAATACTCATATACTTTTTCACAGCAAATAGTTTTTCACAGCACTGGATATGAGATGGTAATATTATATTTGAAAAAGAATAGTAGGATGTATACAGCGGGGAAAATAAATATTGAAGACGTCAACATTTTTCTCAGTTAATACATTTATAATGGGCCTAGTGACATGAAATTTCACCAGTTGTGAGTAACAACCCAAATAACCCACACATACAAAAAAAATCTAAACAATTGAGTTGTAAGGGTTGTGCTTCATGCAAAGTTCAGGTGCACAGAGGACAGGAAGCTGATGACTGGACTCAGGTTCAAGAATGGACTTATGCCTATTGTGCAACAGAAGGCATAGACGAAGCAATACAAAACAAAGTGGAAACAAGGTTCCTTAATAAACAGGATTGGTAATACAAACTCTGGGCTTTAGCTGCAGTAACGATGTACTGCAAATGGCAAAACACATGGAAATGAGGTTCCTTCATATAAAGCGCTGGAATGAGCGTTAACAGCAATAAGAATGCTGAGTTTTAGAAAATGGTTTCGTGATATGCGGCGAATACGTCAGTACAAGCCCAGGAATGCCACACAGGCATGTGTTTACGAGAATTCACAATAAGAGAATGTGAGACTTGGTTATAAATACACACTGCCACCACCCTGTGGCAATTACACATTGATGCAAATAATGATGAGTGATGTAAAGAATGCAGTCCGGGTCTTAGTAGACCAGTGAGCTGGATGGCTGGAGGCGTGGCCTGACATCAGTCCATAAATTATGTGCAATAAAGTGGAATGACACAGGGAAAAATACTGATCAGGGTTAATACTGCCATCTAGTGGCATTTTTTCACATTCCAGTATGGTGTTTTGGGAGTGATGTGGAGTGCTGTTTTTTCTCACAACATGGGGCGTACCATGATATCCAGAGAGCTCAATTTTGGTCTCATCTGACCAGACGATATTCTCCCAGTATTTCATTGGCTTGTCCAAATGTTGTGCAGCGAACTTTAACCGAGCTTCAACATGCCTTTTCTCCAACAATGGAGCCTTGCACGGTGAGCGTGCATAGAGGCCACGGCGGTTAAATGCATTACTTATTGTTTTCTTTGAAACAACTATACCTGATCTTTCTGAAGCTCTCCGGGTGTGGTCCTTAGCTCTTGGACAACTCTTCTGATTATTCTTTTGACTCCACTGTAAGAAATCTTACAAGGAGCACCTAGTCATGGTCAGTTTACGGTGAAATGATTTTCTTTCCACATCCGGATTTTGGCCCCAACGGTGCTCACTGAAACATTTTGAATTTTAGAAATATGTTTGTCACGAATGCCATCAGTATGTTTTGCGACAACAAGGTTGCAAAGGTCTTGAGAGAGCTCTTTGCTTTTACCCATCATCAGATGCTTCTTGTGTGACACCTTGTTAACGAGAAATCTTTTCACCCAGGCCATCAATTTGGATCAAACCAGCTGAAACTAATTTGCACTGATAGGGGGCGGGGTTGGTTTCTAAATACTGACAGATTTCAGCTGGCTTCTTGGCTTCCTATGCCTTTTTGCACCTCCTTCGTGTTCAATACTTATTCCCTGTGTCATTCCACTTTATTCCACATACTACCTGTAACTTAATTCATGGACTTACTTCTTTTGAAATCTTTGTATGTGTAGACTACCTGGGTTGTTTCCGACATCTGGTGAAAATTTAATTCCAGTTGACACGCTCAATACTTATTTTCCCCACTGTATGTAGCCCAGGAGGGCAGAAGCGTATGAAACTGCTTCATGACTGAGTAAACTGTAAAATAGATGGCGCTCAGATAAACTGTCCAAACGTCGATAAATCTGAGGGTAAGCAGATAGTTTGAGCAGAGGGAAAACTTTATACGCCCCCCTTCAATGCAACTCTGTCATAGCCAGTCCATCTTTCCTAGCCAAGTACAGCATGGATTTTTCTTTGACCAATGAGATTGCTTTTCTTTTTTAATATCCAATCCGTACCAAATTGAGAGAGGAAATCTCGCCTTTTCTCAGAATGACCGACAGGTCACAGCCAAGGAGGGAATGTATTTTCATTTTAATTTTGTTATGTATAACCCATGGGACCAAATCAATGAAAATGCAAAACGAGGCACGGAATTTTCACATGAAGATGGAAAAGAAAAGAGGCGAATGTATTGATGTTTTAATTATGAGACATATTCCGTTTGCTTCATGTAAAGGAAAAATAATTACCGAAAATGTATTCGCATATAAAATTAGCGTTATTGTTATCACAGGTTGTTATCTTTTTTTGGCCATATGCTGGTGCACTTCTTGGAAATGAGAACACCAATAGGGAACGTATTTCAATTTGTTATAAACAGTGCACGCATGGACATAAAAATTAAAACGTGGGAAAAAAGTGGACTATTACGTGATGATTTTCATGATGATACAAATAATGCGCTCGCTTCTCGAAAAAAAAAAAGCATTTTCGAGAATGTATTTACGTGACGAGACTAGCGTCTTCGTTTGCATTTTGTTAGTTATATTGCGGAGCACTTTTTGAAAATGAAAACACACACGGGGAATCCATTTTAATTTTCAATTTGTTATAACAATTTTTGAAAATTAAAATGCAGAGAGGATTTTTGCATTTTCGTTTTAATTAAGGTAAAAATAAAGCGTGTGCTTTTCTGAAAATGAATTTTCATTGTTAGCTATATGCGTCATAAAAAAAATCGCAGGAAAGAAGCCAAATTTCAAATGGGTATTTGTCCACGATAGACAGTGGCAATGATCACACTGAAAAGTGTTTTGCAATATGTTGATTTATCACGTACCCATGTTAGGCTACTGTAATCTATTTAATTGTTTGATTATTTGTTGACATTTGACACTGGAATTGCAAGACTTCCTATTAGTTGAGCATGCCAGGCATGTCTAACTTCATTGTTTGATAAACGTTCTGCTTTATGGGGCGCCGTTTGTAAAATAGAGCGTGTCGTTTTATACTTTACAGTTTTTGAACATTTAGCATTAGAAACCTGGAGAAAAAAAGTGTTGTAAATTTAAATCGTCTCCTTTTCATACATTTACACAGAAATATGTGTAAATTGGTGTAGAAATGGTGATATTGTTTTTTTTTTTCTTTGCAGCATAACTTTTTGTAGAAGGAAAAAGAGGATATTAAATACTAAATGTAAACGTGAAATATAAATCTAAATTTTATATATTATATATAATAATATGTAATTATAGAAAGTATATGTAATTTAGTATTTAAGATTTAAGCTTTAGATTTAACCTGTTCGCCAGTAGATGGCACTGTCTGCATTGCTGTTCTGTGGGTCGTACAAGACTTAAGCGTGAAGACAGCTTGAGCGAGCAGTCAACAGCGCGCTAGTGAGAAATGGCGACGAGTATAAGCCAAGATTTGGCAACTGCCATACAGATGCGATATCAAACTGTTTAATGTTATAGCTAGCGCGCCAATGTATTTGGCTGCATAGCCAACTGGCTAGCGAGCTAGAAAGGCTTGAGTTTGCTTGCAAAGGAATACTAGCAAGCGAGCTATTTGTCTGTCAAGCTATCAAGATGAAGTGAAATCAACAGTAACTGTCACTGGGAATCATTATCTCTTCAATGATGAAAATTTGTCATGCTCATCTTTATTCATATTGGATGTCAGGAACAATGTGCACTATGGAAGTATTTTCTTTTTCGGGGACTTTTTTCCCTCTTGGTCCTAAAAATTATGATGTGTTAACGGTTCAGAAAAAAATTGCAGCCTGCAAAAAGGACACCATAAGCACTTGTCAAACACAAGAAGCCTGTAACTGGTTATTATCATTTTATACAGGTCGATATCACTTTAGCTTGCTAGCTAGGTAGCCAACTAGCTCGCTAGCGAGTATGACGGTGCATGCAAACTGTAGCCTTATTTGGTCGGTGTAATAATTTCTGAGAATACTTCAGTTATTGAAAGCAAACTGTAGCCTTTTTCGCATGCTATCTTTACCATTGTACCATTAGATATCACTTTAGTTAGCCAGCTAGTTGGCCAACCAGCTAGCTAGCGAGTAAGACAGTACGCAAATTGTAACCTTATTTTGCCAGCGTAATCAAGACGCAAATTGACACGATTATGGGAGGAAAGCGAAGTGGGGGGACCATAATTCCAGAGTAGCGACGCATCAGCGGTACGGAAAAAAAAATCACTGCCCGTACACCAAAGGAAACAGCCATTTGTTTGGTTGTTGCCAAATCTTGGCTTAAACCTGTCGCCATTCCTCACTAGTGCGCTGTTGACTACTTGCTCGAGCTGTCTTCACGCTTAAGTCTCGTACCACCCACAGAACAGCAATGCTAAGATGACAGTGCCATCTACTGGCGAACAGTTGAAATCTAAACCTTAAATCTTAAATCCTACATTAAATATATACAGGACAGGCCAAAAGTTTAGATACACCTTCTCATTCGATGAGTTTCCTTTATTTTCACGACTATTTACATAGTAGATTCTCACTGAAAGCATCAAAACTATGAATGAACACATGTGGAATTATGTATGTATCTAACAGTTGTCCAATAGGGCTGTCGGCTGTGTATCAACCTGACTTCTGCACAACACAACTGATGGCCCCAACCCCATTGATAAGGCAAGAAATTCCACTAATTAACCCTGACAAGGCACACCTGTGAAGTGAAAACCATTTCAGGTGACGACCTCTTGAAGCTCATTAAGAGAAGCCAAGAGCGTGCAAAGCAGTAATCAGAGCAAAGGGAGGCTACTTTGAAGAAACTAGAATATAAGACATGTTTTCAGTTACAGGTATTACACACTTTTTTGTTAAGTACATAATTCCATGTGTGTTTATTCATAGTTTTGATGCCTTCAGTGAGAATCTACGATGTAAATAGTCAGGAAAATAAAGGAAACGCATTGAATGAGAAGGTTTGTCCAAACTTTTGGCCTGTTTTCTCTCTCTCTCTACATATATATATATATATATATATATATATATATATATATATATATATATATGTGTGTGTGTGTGTGTGTGTAATTACAAAACCCAAAACCAGTGAAGTTGGAACATTATGTAAATCGTAGATAAAAACAGAATACAATGATTTGCAAATCCTTTTCAACTTATATTCAATTAAATACACTGCAAAAACAAGATGTTTAATGTTCAACTTTTTTTCTTTTTTTTTTTTTTTTGCAAATAATCATTAACTTAGAATTTAAAGGCAGCCACACATTGCAAAAAAGTTGGCACAGGGGCCTTTTTACCACTGTGTTACATCGCCTTTCCTTTTCACGACACTCAGTAAACGTTCGGGAACTGAGGAGACCAATTTTTGAAGCTTTTCAGGTGGAACTCTTTCCCATTCTTGCTTGATGTACAGCTTAAGTTGTTCAACAGTCCGGGGTCTCCGTTGTCGTATTTTGCGCTTCATAATGCGCCACACATTTTCAATGGTAGATAGGTCCTGACTACAGGCAGGCCAGTCTAGTACCCGCACTCTTTTAATACGGAGCCATGCTGTTGTCACACGTGCAGAATGTGGCTTGGCATTGCCTTGCTGAAATAAGCAGGGGCGTCTATGAAAAAGACGTTGCTTGGATGGCAACATATGTTGCTCCAAAACCTGTATGTACCTTTCAGCATTAATGGTGCCTTCACATATGTGTAAATTGCCCATGCCTTGGGCACTAATACACCCCCATACCATCACAGATGCTGGCTTTTGAATTTTGCGCCTATAACAGTCCAGATGGTTCTTTTCCTCTTTGGTCCGGAGGACACGACGTCCACAGTTTCCAAAAACAATTTGAAATGTGGACTCTTCAGACCACAGAACACTTTTCCACTTTGCATCAGTCCATCTTAGATGAGCTTGGGCCCAGCGAAGCCGGCTGCGTTTCTGGGTGCTGTTGATAAATGGCTTTCGCTTTGCATTGTAAAGTTTTAACTTGCACCTGCAGATGTAGTGACGAACTGTAGTTACTGACAGGGGTTTTCTGAAGTGTTCCTGAGCCCATGTGGTGATGTCCTTTACACACTGATGTCGGTTTTTGATGCAGCACCGCCTGAGGGATCGAAGGTCACTGGCATTCAATGTTGGTTTTCGGCCTTGTCGCTTACGTGCAGTGATTTCTCCAGATTGTCTGAACCTTTTGACGATACTACGGACCATACATGATAAAATCCCTAAATTTCTTGCAATAGCTCGTTGAGGAATGTTGTTTTTAAACTGTTCGACAATCAGCTCACGCATTTGTTCACTAAGTGGTGACCCTTGCCCCATCCTTGTTTGTGAATGACTGAGCATTTCAGGGAAGTTGCTTTTATACCCAATCATAGCACCCACCTGTTCCCAATTAGCCCGTTCACCTGTGGGATGTTCCAAATAAGTGTTTGATGAGCATTCCTCAACTCTCTCAGTCTTTTTTGCCACTCGTGCCAGCTTTTTTGAAACATGTTGCAGGCATCAAATTCCAAATGAGCTAATATTTGCAAAAAATTACAAAGTTTACCTGTTCGAACATTAAGTAACTTGTCTTTGCACTGTATTCAATTGCATATAGGTTGAAAAGGATTTGCAAATCATTGTATTCTGTTTTTATTTACGATTTACACAACATGCCAACTTCACTGGTTTTGGGTTTTGTATATATTGTTCTGACATGAAAATCACAACAAAGAAAATCAGCAATGACAACACAGATAGCAAAAAGTGATTGAATCAACATTGTGATATTGTCAGGCTGAAGATTGCCATTAATATTGATGTCAGATATTGTAAAAAAACATTGAAAGTGCTTGCTATGATCATCATGGAAATAACGTTGAATTTCCAATCAATTCTAACAATGAGTCAACCTTGATTTAACTATGATGTGCTCAACATTAAAAGTATGTAGAATTTCATCAACTACATAAAGGCATTGCATTATACAGCGCCTTACATAATTATTGGCACCCCTGGTTGAGATGTGTTAAAAGCCTTAAAATAAATTCAATTTTTATTGCAGAAGCATACTCTCACGCTGAAAATTGTAGAAAAAGGTAACCTTCAACTCAGGTGAACTTTAAGAGGAATAAAAAATCCCTGACGAAGAAAGAATTATTTATCATAAAATCACCTTTTCCACAATTATTGACACCCCTGCCCTGACAATTCATAGGAATTAAATGTAATTGAAGCATTTCTGTCATTTCTACAGTAGTTTACAAGTAGTAAATCATCACCTCCTGTTTCCCTGGGGTATAAATATAACATGACACAGAGGCCATTTCTCTTATCCACTCTTCAACATGGGAAAGACAAAGGAACACACCATTCAAGTAAGGCAGATGTGTGTCGACCTTCACAAGTCAGGCAATGGCTACAAGAAAATAGCCACTCGCCTGCACCTGCCCAAATCTACTGTGAGAGGAATCATTAAGAAGTTTAAAACAACTGGAACAGTGGTAAACAAGCCTGTACAAGGACGCAAGGTTATTTTGCCACCACGCACAGTGAGGAGGATGGTAAGAGAAATAAAAAGTTCTCCAAAGCTCACTGTGAAAGAATTGCAACAAATAGTAGCATCTTGGGGGTCACAAAGTCTCCAAAACAACCATCAGGCGCTATCTACATGCCAACAAGCTGTTTGGGAGGCATGCACGGAAAAAATTTATTCTCACTCACAATCATAAACGCAAACGTCTGGAGTTCGCTAAGCAATACCGGGAGTTCAACTGGGACCGTGTGCTTTGGTCAGATGACACCAAGCTGCAGTTTTTTGGCAACAAACACTGTAAGTGGTTCTGGCGGAACGCAAAAATGAGTATGCAGAAAAGCACCTCATGCCCAATTTGAATATGTGGGAGGATCAGTCATGCTGTGGGCCTGTTTCTCTTCCAGAGGCCCTGGGAACCTTGTTAGGGTGCATGGCATCATGAGCGCTTTGAAATACCAGGACATTTTAAATCAAAATCTTGTGGCGTCTGCCCAAAAGCTGGAGATGGGTCATCACTGAATCTTTCAGCAAGATAATGACCCAAAACATGTGGCCATATCTACACAGAAATGGTTCAACAGACACAGAATCAAGCTCCTCCCATGGCCATCTCAGTCCCCAGACCTCATCACCATTGAAAACCTGTGGAGTGAGCAGAAGAGGAGAGTGCAGAGGAGAGGACCCAGGTCGCTGAATGATTTAAAGAGATTGTGCAAAGAGGAATGGTCAAAGATCCCTCTTTCTGTATTCTCCCATCTTGTGAAACATTATAGGAGAAGATTAGGTGTTGTTTTCTTGGCAAAAGGGGTTGTACAAAGTATTAACTTTAGGGGTGCTAATAATTGTGGCACACATGATTTGATGTAAATGAATAATTTCTTAATGTGGGATTTTTTTCCCACTGAATAAGTGCACTTGATTTAAAGGTTGTATTTTTCTCATTGTGGTCCTATATTATTTAGAAAAAAACTGAATTTTTTAGAAGCTAGAGAACACATCATAACCAGGGATGCCAATAATTATAGAGGGCGCTGTAGATTGAAACAATGTTTTCATTTAAGGGCCATTTCAACGCTTTTCAACCCTCCACTGTATGTTTCTAAAAAGCCTCATTAAAAAAATAATCATTTTATTACTCTATTTATGGTATTGGTCAACCAGGAGCATTCCAAAGTAATCTACTAGTCAGTGATATCATTGCCATATGCCTGAATGGCAGTGATGTCACTTATAGACAAGTTTGGAGCAACCCCCACAGAACTTCAACACCAAATAGAGTAAAATGATTATTTTTTAAATGAGGCATATTAAAAACATACAGATGAAGGTTGAAATGCTGAAATGGTCCATTAAGTATGCTATACTGCAGTGGTTTTCAACCTTTCTATACAAAGATCCCACTTTATAGGGACATGTTTTGGGGGACCACCTGCTTGATTATCATGATTTCCTAGGAGAATATTCGAAAATGTGTTGCGGGCTTGTAGATGTGTATGCTGGTTTTTGTTCCAACCACAATTGCAATCTTAGGATTTTAATTTATGCAAATATCCTCATTGAGATATATTGTAAATATTGGCAGAGGGAAACAATTTAACCAAACATTTAATCAACATAAATAATCAAAAAGGTTCCTCTTTGGTGAACAATTTACTTAGCAAACAATGGAGTCACACCTGTTGTGTTTTCTGTTGATTTTATTTGGTTCAGGCAGGTTATTTGGGAAAAAACTCAAAACACCTGTATTCAGAAACCTAATTTGGAGCTTATTGATTTTTTCAGAGTCTAATTACATCTGTTAAAAAATGTTTGCACCTGAAAATCCTAGCAATAATGAAAATTAAGCACAATATGTTCAAGGGTTTTTATTCTTCGTAGCAGAATGGATTTGTCCATCCAAATGTGACTTAAGATGGTAAATAACTACTCTCAACATGGAATGCTGCTAATTAAGACAAATTAACAGCTTTTTAAAATCCTAGCATTGCAGTTGTGGCTGGAACAAAAACCAGCATCCACAGGGGGGCGCCAGGAACGAGTTTGAGAACCACGGGGTTAGGGCAAGACAATGACACAGGACTGTAACACCAAGGTTGAGAGCAGCTGCTTTACTGCATGCTCTATTAACAAGAAAAGAATAAAACAGACCGTTATTTGGTTATTTATGAAAGATTCAAAAGAAATTACACTTTTGTACTTCTTTTGTACATTTTAGCACACACCTTTTCTTTTGAGGTTTCCTGCCTGGCTTAGATGGAGGAAGCACCTTAGAGAATTATCTCAATGAAATACACCTCTTGCAGTTTGCCTCTCCCAATTAGCAACAGTTGCTCAGACAGATAGGTAGAACCGATGAGAGTAATTTATTTTTGAAAGCCTTGTTATACATTGCACTACGAAATTATGCGGCACAGCACAGATTTACGCACATTAGTTTGCGAGGCTCATTGTGCAATGAGCCATGAGAATCCGTTCTATAGTCTGAATGTAGTGACAGCTAAAGTGCGTTTTTCGGTACGAAGCATAGCTGAGCAATGGCGAATATAATTGCTGTGAAGTCCGCGAATGTTCCTGATATTTTTGCAGATTGTCATCCTTGCGGAGTCACATCAAGTACAGGTACTACTCGGAAAATTAGAATATCGTGTAAAAGTCGGTTTATTTTGGCGATTCAACATAAAAGGTAAAACTGACTCATTACATGCAAAGTGAGATATCTCAAGCAATTGTTTGTTGTAATTTTGATGATTATGATTTACAGGTCATTAAAACCTCAAATACAAAAACTCAGAAAATTAGAATATTGTGAATATAACCAATATTGTGTGTGAAACAACACATAGGCGGATGCTGGACATGGGCTTTAAATGTCGAATTCCTGTTGTTAAGCCACTCCTCAACAGCAAGCAACGCCAGAGGCACCTTCACTGGGCTAAAGAAAAGAAGAGCTGGTCTGTTTCCCAGTGGTCCAAAGTCCTCTTTTCTAATGAGAGCAAATTTTGCATCTCATTTGGCAACAAAGGTCCAAGAGTCTGGAGGAAGACTGGAGAGGTGCATGATGGAAAATGCATGAAGTCCGGTGTTAAGTTTCCCCAGTCTCTGATGACTGGGGGAGCCATGTCAGCTGCTGGTGTTGGTTCCCTGTGCTTTCTCAAGTCCAGAGTAGAGGCAGCAGTCTACCAGAACATTTTAGAGCACTTCATGCTTGCTTCAACGAACCAGCTTTATGGGGATGCAGACTTCATCTTCCAGGAGGACTTGGCACCTGCCCACACTGCCAAAAGTACCAAATCCTGGTTCAACAACCACGGTATTACTGTGCTTGATTGGCCTGCAATCTCACCTGACCTGAACCGCATAGAAAATCTATGGGGCATTGTCAAGAGAAAGGTGAACGAAAAGAAACCAAACAATAAAGAAGAGTTCAAGGCCGCGATTGAAGCATGCTGGTCTTCGATAACAGCTGAGATATGCCGCAGGCTGGTAGCTTTCATGCCACGCCGGATTGATGCAGTCATTCGTGCAAAAGGGGCCCCAACCAAGTACTTATTACAGATGCAAGATTTTCCTTTCAGAGGCCAGACATTTTTGTATTTAAAATCATTATTTATTTATTTATTTTAAATTGATTTCATGTGATATTCTAATTTTCTGAGTTTTTGAATTTGAGGTTTTCTTGAGCTGTAAGTCCTAATCAGCCAAATCAAAACAAATAAAAGCTTGAAATATATTGATTTGCATGTTATTTGTCTATATAATATGTAGGTTTCACCTTTTAAGTTGAATTACAGAAATACATGAACTTTTTGAGAATATTCTATTTTTCTGGGTAGTACCTGTATATATCAGCACGCGTAAATACGATTAAAAATCGACCAGTAATGACTTCTATTAACTAATCAACATTTATAACGTTGAACAATAATAATTACATGCAAATCCAAGTTACCTTTTTGGAAAGACACGAGCACACAAAACCCCGTTATTACTGCTGGTGCAGCGCTGAGTGGAAAGAGTTCTTACCTTACGCTCAACGCGCATACGGATGCTTCGGATTCGTCTATATAATATCTGTGAACACCCCACCCCCCTTCCCCCCGCCCCCCATCAGCACCATTGAAACAATATCGATTCATTGTGGGGCATTTCAACATTGAAAAATCATCATCTATACTTCATTGATTCAACAACAGCTTTTCAAACATTGAAATGGTAACTGTAATTAAACATTGAATCAACATAGATTTTTCAACCTCAAACAAAAATAACCAATCTGACCAAAATCCAACATTGAATTAATGTCTTTTGCTATCTGGGAACTTAAACAAATTTATTCTTCACTGATTAAAAAAAAAAAAACTTCAACAAATATTCCACTGTTTAATAACACTCTAATGCCACTATGTAACTCTGATGCCAAAATAAAACCTCTCCTCAACTGACCAAAATCACAGCATTTATATTGACTAGGATTATTCTGGAAAGATCTACAGGAGTCCTGGGTGATCCAGCCCCCTCCAGGCAGGAAGATGCCAGAAACCTCTAGAAAGCACTAGTCTATTTCATCACAAACAAATGTTATTGCATCAGATCATGTTTTTCTACAGACACACCACCAGAGGGTGCTAAATGATGAACAAAATAAATAAATAGCTGACCAGTAAGGCAGCTCAAATTGTATGTAACAAATCTCCATTTTCAAATGATATACTGTGCTTTACAGAAAATACATACATAATACATACATAACAATATATAATTATGTATATATATAATTAGCAATGTGATGTAAGTAACGTTTAGATTTAGTATTTAATGTCTCTTCTACAAAACGTTATACTACAAAAAAACGATAGCACCTTTTCTACACCAATTTACACATATTTGTGCATAAATGTGTGAAAAGGAGGCGGCTTTAAATTGCAGCAGTTCTTTTCTCCAGGTTTCTGAGGCTAAATGTGTGAAAACTGTACTGTGATGGCTGATGTGTTGAGACGCAAAACGCAGAGGCCGGAATAAAAGGGAGTCTCGCAGATTGAGAGAGGGGCAAACAAATAAAATAAGAGAGAGAGAGACTCAGGCTTCCAACGGACCTAGATCTCGTCCGAGTGCAAGGAAGCAAAGCGAGCTCAACAAACCTAATTAAAAGTGAAAAAATCTCGAAACAGAGATAAAAAGAATTAGCACCAGACGTTGCCCCGAAAGAGGAAAAACAGAAAGATTCCCTTGCGATCTAGAACTTTTCCTCTTTTGCAGCTAATACCTCAACAACTGTCTTACTAGAGATCTTACCAGCTAAAGTGCAAACAAAACACTGACACTCTAGCAAGACCAGTGAGGCGAAACCAGGGCTTAAATAGAATCCGGGCGAAGCCCCCAATTAATGCCAGCTGGCCCAAGAATCCGATGGTGGGCAAACCAATATTTTCCCAGACGAGAGCAAACAAGAAAGCTCTCAAAGCCTCCAAAAACCATGACATGTACACCAAAAGACAACACACTGTTTTACAAATGGTGCCCCATACTGCTTAGCTTGTCAAAAATGAATGAATTGATAAATACATGAAATTAAAAAATGATGAACCCATGGATCAGAGCTGAAAAAACTCCTTCGTTGTGAAGACTGGAAGCATCTCTAATCTTTAAAGTAAGTCATGAATGAAAATGCTTATACATGTACATCAATGCAACATGCAATACATTTGAAAAGTGCAATATAGCTTAGAGGTAGAGTGAGTTGTCCATTTGTAGGTCTTTAAATCGAAGAAAATAATCATTTTTGGTGAGTGTCGAGTGGATGAATATGCATTTCGAATCTGCACGCTATAAACAGAGCTCAGAGTTAAATGGCCATTGTACATGCCCACTGGGAACATGCTGTGTGATTATGTTTACTGCGGGCTGAGTTATCTTTATACCCTGTACACTATGACAGGGGCATTAAGCATATCTCAGAGAGATGCTCACAATATGTGCTCCGGGTGGAGGTGAGAGGCAAGGCATTGCATGAGCTTAAGCGAAATTCATTCTAAAACTAGCTACAGAATCATTCATTTCGAAATACAAATTGATGTTTATGAATTCATATAAACTAATTTATATGAATGAACTTTTTAGCCACTCGCAAACAATTTTATTTTGAATGAGCAATTCTGGGGTCAGTTTTACAAAACTTTTAATTGTATTTCTAATGGAACACCAACATAATATAATTCAGGGACAAGCTGCATCCATGTGTGAAAAACAAGTGCTTTGTGTTGAATAATGTTTCCTCTTCATCTGGATTGAGGAGATAAATTGACAACTCGAGATTCAGCAAGACCAGAACCGATGGAGCTCAGAACCTTCAAGCTTATCCTCTCCACCTTCTCCAACATCTCCAACTTCACCGCTGGCAATGATAAAGACACCATGCAGTCCGAGGGCCCTTACGAAGCATTGATGATGGTGATCATTCTCCTGGTTACAGGGTCCCTCAGTCTCGTAACGATTACTGGGAACATACTGGTCATGCTTTCAATCATAATGAACAGGAGCCTCCAGACTATAAACAACTACTTCCTCTTCAGCCTGGCATGTGCAGATCTGATGATTGGGGTCATCGTCATGAACCTGTACACAGTCGAAATTCTGTTTGGATATTGGCCCTTGGGGCCAGTAGTTTGTGACCTTTGGCTAGTCGTGGACTATACAGCTGCCAATGCCTCTTCCACGCATCTTCTTATCATCAGCTTTGACCGTTACTTCTGTGTCACCAAGCCACTCAGCTACCCAGCAAAAAGGACAACCAGGATTGCATGCATGATGATGGCGGCAGCCTGGGTTTTTTCCTTCGTCATATGGATCACAGCCATTGTGTTCTGGCAGTTTATCGAAGGTGAACGCACTGTGCCAGAGGGCGAGTGCTACGGCCAGTTCCTGGACAATGCAACCATCGTTTTTATCATCTCCATTATTTTCTTCTACCTTCCTGTTATCATCATGGGCTTTCTGTATTGGCTGATCTGCAGGGCCAGCAAGAGCCGCATGAAAACGGACAAACACGAGCCAAAACAGGACAACCCATCCAGCAGCAAAGGAGGAAACCACATCACCATGCCCTGTGATGACAAGTATGAGAAAACCCATCACACTGAGAGGAGCCAGAATGGAGCTGGCAAGGAGGAATCAAGTACACCAGTATATCCTGAGAGAAATGAAATTGCTGAGGCCCCTGCAAGTTCTGAGGGAAACCCCAAAGCCCTCCAACTAAATGCCACAATGGCAAAGCAGGAACCCAGGAAGAAGGCAGTGTCATCTCGTGAGAAAAAGGTTACACAAACAGTAATGGCCATTCTTGTTGCTTTTGTGGTCACATGGTTGCCTTTTTACATAATAGCGCTCATCGAAACCTTCAGTTCAACACGTCTTTCCTCCACCGTTTGGACCTTCTGTAGCTGGTCTGCCTACTTCAACAGCACCATCAATCCAGCCTGCTATGCTCTGTGCAACGTCTCCTTCAAGAAGACCTTCAAACAACTCCTGCTCTGCCAGCACAAGGATATTCGCTCGGGCAGATAAAGAAGTGTGATTATTCTTTTTTTTTTTTGTTTCTGCCAGTGCTCTTCTCTGTAATTTCTTTTCAAATTCTCCTGCATCACTTTAAACAGCAGCAGGTAGAAGCTCAAGAAATAGAATTGAACACACAGCCAATAGATGTAAAGTCAAATCACACATTTCTATGCCTGTGAACTCGATTAGAATTCAAGTACATTTACTACAGAACTGACACTCAGAGAAAAATCACAGTGATGTGTCAGATTAGAAAAGGGCTCCATTAATTGTAATTAAAATTTTCATCTAATATGCATTGTGTACAGTGCCATACAAAAGTTTGCAGTCACCTATAAATGTTGATTGTTTAAAAAATGAATACTTTTTCATTGATATCTGGCCTAGAAACAGAACATGGTGGAGGACAATAGGACAGACAGAAGTTTGTCGACTCATTTACAAACTTAAAAGTATCCATATTTTACTACTCCAATTCCGAAATAGTTGGGGTGAAGTGTAATTGTGAATAAATTCAAAATGCAATGAATTTCAGATCACATGAGCCAATATGCTATTTACAATTGAACAAAGATGACATTTCAAATGTCATTTCATTTTGCATTTTTCTCCATAAAATGAGCTTATTTCAAATTTTCTGGCAGCAACAGGTTTAAAAAAAAGTTGAGACACTGGCAAAAAAGGGTTGAAAAAGCAATTAATATGTAAGAGAATCAGCTGATAGATCATTGAGCTAGTAATTAACGGGCATCAGGTGTGTAACATGGCTATGAAAGGAATGTCTTAGAGAGGCTGAGTCTCTCGGAAGTAAAGATGGCCAGAGGCTCTCCAACCTGTGAATGTTGTGATTCTGTTATTTGCTCATGTTCTGCATTGCCATGTTCATGTCTAGTTTAAGTTCTGTGCCTGGCCTTGCCATGATGTTTGATTCTGGTATTTAGTGACCACTGCTTTGTCTGACTATTCTTTGTATTATGTATTGTGATTTGGTTACTTTGTTTTGTCATGTTTAGTCTTAGTTTACTTTTCCATGTTTTACATTTTGCCATATCTCATTCCGGTTCATGTTTTCCATTTTGCTTTATACTTTGTCTCCCCCGTCTGGTCTCATGTCATTGCACACAGCCCTAGGCTTGTGTTTCACTTTTCGGGCGATTTATTGGATTCTGGTTTTCAAACTTCCTTCCGATCACGTTTGCTGGCTTCACTCTTCTTTTCTATCTACTAACAATACTAACAGTTTATTATTTTCTCCTAAGATTACTAACAACAACTAACCTTGTATATAATACTAACTTACTAACAAGCGCCAAGGATTTGTATAGTTGCACTTACTAATTGACTAACTAGCTCTCAGCACTCGCCCTGTTCTAATCTCCGCCTCTTTGCTCTCACTGATTACCTTTGCTGCATTTTCTGTGAAAGCTCACATCTTATCACGCTGTCCTGCTTCTCATTATCAATGCACATTAGAAACTCCGTGACTGGAGCCGTATTTTTGTCATAGGAATGTCTTGTGTTCCCTGTCCGCGTTTTGGCTTTGACCAATTTTATGTGATTAGGTTCTTCCTCATGTGCCTTCCCCTTGTAATCAGTTTGATTTCCGGCATCTGTGATTCTCCCCATGTGATCTTCCCAGAAGTGTGTATTAGGTGTCTTTTCATAGCCACTCTCCGTCAGATCATTTTCCTCAGTCTTCTCGTGCTACGTTTCTCGCCTTATTACTCATTGTTTATCTTTCTGACTGGATTGCCCGACTTTCGACTTTTTTGCCTTCGTGATTTTTGGATTATTGTTGCATCTGTGTGTTTTGACCACTTTTCTGCCCGACTACGAGATCTATGTTTGCTGCCCTGCTAACGATTCGGATTACGCCCTTCGGATTCTGGCTTTGCTTCTCTGATATACCTATTGCTGTGAACCAGACCCATTTCTGTCCGACTACGATTACTGTGATTGCTGCCCTGGTTTTTGATCCCATTTTTGCCCAACTGGATTTTGACTTTTGGATTGTGGACTTTGTACTTTTACCTCCTGCCCTGCGGGGGTGCTCCCCCTTAATTAATAAAGCAAGTTCTACTGCATTGCCTAGTTCTTGCGACTGGTTCCTGATCGCATCCTCACAGTGAAGGCTTGCATATAAAAATTGTGGAAAACTTTAAAAACAATGTTCCTCAACATCAAATTGTAAAGGAATTGAATGACTCATCATCGACAGTGCATGACATCAAAAGATTCAGAGAAATTGGAAAAAATCTCTGCGCGTAAGAGACAAGGCCGAAGACCTTTACTGGATGCCCGTGATCTTTGGGCCCTCAGACCCCACTGCGTCACTCACTGGCATGATTCTGTCATTGATATTACTAAATGGGCCCAGGAATACCTCAAGAAACCACTGTCTGTAAACACAGTCTGCCGTGCCATCCACAGATGCAACCTAAAACTCTATCATGTAAAAAGGAAGCCACTGTTGAGAATGATCCAGAAGCGACGCCGTGTTCTGTGGGCCAAGGCTCATTTAAAATGGACTGTAAAATGGACTGAAGCAAAGTGTCCTATGGTCAGACGAGTCTAAATTTGACATTCTTGTTGGAAATAATGGGCGTCGTATCCTCTGGGCTAAAGGGTAAGACCACCCCTCTTGTTATCAGCGTACGGTTCAAAAGCCAGCATCTCTGATGGTATGGGGATGCATTCGTGCATATGCTGTGTAAAACTTGCATGTTCTAAAAAGCAACATGAATGTTGAAAGGTATACATTATGAAGGTTTTAGAGCAACATATGCTCCCCTCCAGACAAAATCTATTCCAGGGAAGGCCTTGTGTATCTCAGCAGGACAATGCAGAACCACATACTGCTGCTATTACAACAGCATTACATTGTAGTAAAAGAGTCCATGTGCTGAACTGGCTTGTCTGAAGTCCTGATCTTTTACCGATTTAGAACATTTGGCGCATAATTAAACCAAAGGAGACCCAAATCTCCCCAGCAGCTGGAAGCTTGAATTAAACAAGAATGGGATCGAATTCCATTGGCTAAACTCAAGAAACTCTCCTCAATGCCCAGAAGCCTCCCCTCTGTGTTAAAAAGAAGAGGGGATGCTACACCATGGTAAATAGGCCCCAGTACCAACTTTTTTGAGACCTGTAGCAGCCATCAAATTTTAAATGAGCTCATTTTGTGGATAGAATTGTAAAATTTCTCAGTTTCAACGTTTGCTATGTTATCTCCGTTCTATTGTGAATGAAATACCGTCTGGTGTGATTTGAAATTCATTGCGTTTTGATTTTATTCACAATTTACATTTTGTCCCATCTATTGAGGAATTGGGGTTGTACATTTTGTTGAGAAATATTGAATGGTTGTGGGGCTCTGGCTCACAAAAGAAGTGTGACTGATGGACGGATGGACAACATTCATTCCAACATCACCAACCACTTCATTATGGAGGATATAAAGCCAAGACCTTTACATAACAAAATTTGACAATTGCTGTTAGAAACACTTGTTTTCAATTCTGATTTAACCTATTGCAAATCCCCATTTTTAGCAGTCATTCCACCAGTGTACGAATAACACAATTTGTCACCCCATCCTTAAAAGGTCCCATATTTTGAGAAACATGTTTTTCTTTGCCAATACATGTATATTATGGTCATCCTTCAGCCAAGAACACCTGAGAATTTGAAAAGCAAAAGCCCCAGTGTTGTTTTCATTGTCCGCCTACTGGGTAGGCATGCGCCTCTACATGGTTGTTTTGATTTTGCTCCCATTGTTAGGTAACAGCAGGAGTCATTGGCTTGTAGCCACCCATGTGCCCACCTCTGTGCCACCTTGGCTTTGGATAACCACTCCCACTCTCTTCCTCTTCGGTCTGTGCGCGAGCTAACATTGTTGTTCTTTGGTGCTATAGATATCAGGATGTTGAAGGTTAGGGCAAGACATGTGAAGTGTTCTGTTGTTGGCTACAGAAACCAGCTAGAATGTCAGTATTCCCTCCCACATCGAGGGATAATTAGAAACAGTAGAAGGATTCTATTTCCAGTAACAATTTCTGGCTGCAGCTTCAGCAACTAGGGTCCAGGCCCTTAGGGATAAAATTGTGCAGATTTGTCTACAAGCATGAAATTTGGTCCAGATATAGTTCAAGACATGCTCTTTTCAGTTATAGAGGGCGCCGAGAAGGGCGCTGACCATGGCGGCCATCTTGGACAAATCCAAGATGGCTGCCAGCCAATATGTGATTATGCCATATCTTTACTTCCAAAGGTCGTAGAACATTGAATAAGGGCTCGTTTGTTAGGTCTTTTCTGAATGCACATTTGCTCTTGGGTCACGTATACTTGGCAGTATACGTGACCCAAGAGCAAAGGTGCATTCAGAAAGCGTCGCCACTTTGTGATTACGTTTACCAGTGAAGTACAGTCGGAGGTTAGTTTGGTGAGGCAGAAACCTCCCCTTTGCTTGATTAACAATCAGACGATTAACTAGTTTAGTAAGACTATTTGGCTGAATGACGGGCAGTTTAAGTTTCCGCGGCGTTATTACTCAGTATAGTAATCGAACTTGAAATGCTCACGAAACTGCAGATTTGCACGTACTTGCTTACAGGAAGCCAGAGACGTGTGGTGAGGTGAGGCAGTGACCCAAACTTTCATCACAGGATTTTGTTAGCCTGTTCCCACGTACTATTCCTGATTGACAATGAAAACAATTAAGACCAAGCCTGTAGGAAGCCTGATACTGATAGAGGAGATAATAACTTCATTCACGTATACGCTGCAATTCGAGACTGCAAGGATGGAAGTCTGAATAATAAATTAGGAAAAATTCTCTCGGTAATTCTGTATATCGTTCAAACATTTTGTTAATCGGATTAAGAAAGAAGACTGAAAATAAACGCCCGCTTTTTGTTTGTGTGTAAAAGCGCGTATTTAAAGGAGAATATAGGCTATTGATTAAACATTGAACTCTGCATAAGTCGAACTGTGTTAATATTTTTTGATGACATTGCTTCGGCTTCCTGGAAGCAGGTACGCGCAAATCTACTGTTGAGCATTTCAAGTTCGATGTACTGATTAATAACGCCGCGGAAACTTAAACTGGCCCGTCATTCTGCTGAATAGTCTTTACTAAACTAGTTAATCGTATGATTGCTAATCAGGCAAAGGGGTGGTTTCTGCCTCACCAAACTAACCTACACCACACGTCACTGTTGTTTACAGTTTCTGACAAATAAAGTTCAGTTTGCTTGATCTGATTACATGTTGTGCTTTAGCATCATTGTTTTGCTTGATTTTGATATAGTCTTTGGATTTTTGTTGATAAATCAGTCACCTTGTTGGAGAGAATGAGAAATTAATATGGTATTTATGGTACTTAACATCTTAATACGCCCTCTCCACAGCTTTGATTAACAAGGACAATCTGGAGCTTGGTAGCTAAGTGCTTCCAACCCTTTCCTGCCTCTGAAAGCTTTACTGTGCAATTCACACTCACAAATTAATCAGCATTCTGTCATTTACAGTGTTGGAAATGTTGTTTTTTTTCCATACACACAACACCTGGTCCTTTGTCATACTGCAAACAGAATCAACTCGGGCTTTTGAAACTCCAGAAACCCTGCAAAAGAAACCCAGCAGGAACCAAAACACTGCATGCTGGGAGAGCATGTTGGGCTTGATGTGTTCTGCACAGCACTGGACATTCAAGCTATACCATTACATTATATTTTATCACAGATATTGTGACTACTAAGTTTGAGCATTAAAATCAGAAAAGGTGGGACGATGATGTCATCAGCAGCTGAAGAGGAGCTGCTCACTCTTCATCCCTCTTGTCTCTAAGGCCTGAGAGGCCTTCATGACAGCTGCAGACTCACACACACACACACACATGCGCGCGTGCATACATACTCTCATTTCACTCCCCAGGTGGACATATAGACATTCCATATCATACACGCACATACACATACTTGCACACATACTGCTGAGACATTTGCATCTAAACACAAAATTCATATTGCAAACGCACACACATGCAGACACATTAATTCTCATCAGAACATCTACAGTTACGCAAGTCTAGTCACACAATCCCACATGCACAAACACTCAAAAATTTTAAGTGTGCATGCAATAAAAACTATTGAAGTTGTAGTTTAAGTGCACTTAAAACTGTACTTAAATTTAAAAAAAAAAAAAAAAGTGAGCCTCGAATATGCAACCAAGAAACCATCAGTATACTTATCATAATGGTCATTCCATGTCAAATCATCAGATTTTCAAAACACCATATAGTGTTTGTCACTATATAGTCATGGATTGCTTCCATATTTTCACATTAGATAAATATGTACAGTAGTAGTGATGAACAAATCCGGTGAATTATTTTCTAAGGGTACAGTCTATCAGTTCTGAGTCAATTTTTAAGGAATTCACGTCACTTGACATTTTTCTTGTATTTAACATGGCATAACTTTTTTTATTATTACGCCTATAGCTTTGAAACTAATATTATACTGCTTAATAAGGAAATGCAGTCCATTTTACTTCATCTTTCTTGGTTGTGCAGCTATGAGGAAACCAAAAGTGCCTTTTGTTCAGGCAGTTCCATGTTTAGGTCCCCAAAGCAGCCCCAGTCTAAACCCTATCATAGGCTCTCTGGCATTTTTTCTATTCATTTGTGTCTGCTGAATATAAATCAGGCTGAATTCACCATGAATTCATCACCAACAGCAGTACCTTGCCAAAGTGGTTAGATGGAAATCCGCAAAAGACCGTTGGATGCTTTTGACTGACCTGCAATGTGGATAATGCAACATGAAGGGAGGATTTGGATGTATAAATGATTGTGTCATCATCAGCATATAAGCGAATGTGGGAGTTACTTATGGCATTAGCAATTTTATTGATGTAAATACTGAATTAAGTTGGGCCCAATATGGATCCCTTTGGCACGCCTTTGAGTTGGGGTAGGGGATCTGACAAAAGACCTCCCGCCCTCACTGATTGTTGGTGACCTGAGCACAGCAGAGTAGATTATGTTGGCAGGGAGAAACCTGAACCAGTTATTGATCAATAATTTCTGATTAATGAATTTTGGACCACTCCCAAAGTAGAGGAGACTATTTGGTGGAACTACGGATAGGAGGTCAGGGCGAATGTGATGTTGTATGGACTTGGTCTGCGATTGTGCGAACGTTCGGCGCCCCCAGGTGGCGAGACTTGGGGTGCAGCTCGCGTCTGTCATTGGAGTCTGTGTAGACTAGCGAGCCCCCAAAAGCGTCAATAAATCAGCGACATATGGGCTCTACATACATCGTCAATATTATTGCAAATATAGCTTGCGTAACGGTTTGATGTCCAGCGGTCGAGGATTTTAATTTGGTGGTCCAGCACTCCTCGCTTGGATGCTGTGGTGGCGGAGCTGATGCAAGAAGAATGCCCGGAGAGGTATTTCTGGGGAATTTCTTAAGTGGACATTTTGTGGAAAAGGAGACTTATGAATGGCCAAAGGACCATCCATAAGGACCAAGTGCTAAAGTTTTTCCATTTTAACCATTACAGGCCCTCATTTAGTTGTGTCCAATTGCAAAGCACATACATTGATGGCTTTTTATAAAATGTTTGACCCAGGCATTCTCTCTTAATTCAATACACTTTCACTACAGCGTGTACAGTATGGTTTGGGCCCACTAATTTCTACAAACATTTTGAATTACACAAGTAATATGGTCCCCGCTTGAATTTTCTCATTTTTTGTCCACCTAAAAAGACAAATTCTAATAACAATTCCTACATTAATGCCAGAGTGATATCTACCTTTTTTCTTTTTTTTAAAACATTGTGACAGTGACATGCAATTGTTCGCCATCTGGTGGAAAAGCATTTCACCAAAGTCTCACATTTCAATCCGTACAAAATGTCAACTAATTATTGAAAACCACATTATGGAAGTTGTTCACGATTTTTTTCCTGAACAAAATACACGCATTCATTCGCTGAATAAGCCTTGGCATTTCTCTCAACAAGATGATTTTTGATAGCAATTGCATCACGTGACTTTACTACCGCGCTATCCGCTGTATTTGCGCATAATTTTTTTTAGCGTTGATAGTTTGACTGTCATTTTCCGAACTGGTGATAGCTTGACTGCAGTAAAACACCGCGGTCAAGCCAGCCCACACGTTGTTTTGAGGTGCACCCATACACCGCACATTACGGCAAGAGCGAGAAAGGACTCATTTCAAATTGAAAGCCAGCTAGTGGCTGAATTTCAATCTCCTCCCCAAGCCCTGAGCCCTGTGCCCTCACTGACTTAAGTAGCTGCATCAGGAAAGTGATTGAGTGCGTGAGGCTGCTAGGGGCTGAAGTACTATAAAAAGGGAATGGGACAGCCCTATGTTTGGTTGTCAACAGCAATGCATCATGTTTAAAAAAATCACAGTTTTGGGACTTTTTATTTTACGTTTTTTGCTTTGATTGCGCTCTCCTTGTTTTTTGTTTACAAATTCGCTCGTTTCTCTTCGCTTTTAAAGCGGCCGCCAGCTGGTTTCCCCAGGGGATTCATGTCATACGTCACAATGCAATGAACTATGGGTAATTCCCTAATGCCAAGTCTGCGGAGATGCCCACTTACGGAAAGGGTGCATTAAGGGCTCAAAAAGTCCGTGAGAGATCCCTCAAGCACTTCATGATTTGTCAACGGGACAACCCTAAGCCGTCACGGACTTAGCGGGAGAGCGCCTCGAAGTCAGTGAGTGTGTGAGGGTGGACATCGGGATTGGGCCAGTCAAAAAGTCCAAGGACGTCACAAGAATAGCTGACATCATGCTGTAGCTTTTCAAAATAAAAGCCCATCACACGTACTGCATTTCCTCCAGATGAAGGTTCACGTGATAGCAATTCAGAATAAAAGCCCATCACTGTACAAAATGATTCAAAGCCTATGTCTTAATAAACTGCCCGTTATTACTGTACCATTCAACTTAAGACTGATAGTAGTTGACCTCAGGGTGACACCCAGAAAAAATAAGGCCAATCTGATGAGGCATTACAGAATAAAAGCCTTCTGAACTTTCATATTTCACTGTATTCTGTGGACATTGTGATTCATATTTCTTAAAAACTGCCTGTTATTTCTGTACCATTCTACTGCAGACTGATAGTAATGGATCTCAGGGTGACACCCTGAAAAAAATCAGGTCAATCTGATGTGGCATTTCAGAATAAAAGCTCTTTGAACTTTCATATTTTTAGGTACTCCTTCTATATTTACAGTAACATTAAAAAAAAACAAAAAACTGCCAGTTATTACTGTACATATCACTTTCATCCTAAAATAATACAATTACTTATATACAACAAAAAAAATCAATGTCAATCAATTCTGTTCTTTTCTAGTTTTTGTCAATGGTTTCACATTTGTAGTTCTTTTCCTTTTTTGATTGGTTCAGAGGCACAAGAGGCAGTTCAGCTCTCGCTCTTGGCCTTTTCCAGGGCTTCTGTGTCCACGCCCAGGCGCTGTTCGTGGAACCAATCGGTCACAGGTATCACATTGGATCTATAAAATGACAAAGTGTAAATAAGAAAAATAGTTTTTATAATTCTCGTGAAACTTTTTTTTTCACAACTTCAAGGCACAATGCAAGACATTATTCTAAGACTGATGCATGCTGTACACAAACTTAGAAGAACAACGATCCTGAACCGATGTTTCAAACCAAAAGATTTTGGTCCAGTGATGTCTGCTCAACTTCACCACTTTAGCGACGCATCTGATAGTGGTTATGGATGTGGCATACGTCAGACTAACAAACCCCAATGACGTCGTGCACACTGCCTTTCTTGTCGGGAAACCACATTGCAAACCACAATGCCCAGGCTGGAGCTCAGTGCAGCAGTGCTCGCAGTGAGAATGGATACACTGCTAAAGGCAGAAGTGCAATTCACTTTCAGGAACTCAGTCTTTTGGACTGATAGCACATCAGCACTGAAATACATTCAAAATGAGAACAAGAGATTCAAAACCTTTGTGGCAAATAGAGTAAATACAATCAGAGAAATAACACAGATCAAACAGTGGAAATACATAAATAGAAAATAAAAGCTAGTAGATTGTGCATCACGTGGGCTGAAGGCCAGTGCACTTCTAAACTTGCATACGTGGCTAAATGGTCCAGACTTTCTAAAAAGTAAACAAACGGAACCCAGTTCTGATCTCCGATTACAAACTTGTGACAAAGGTGATGCTGATCCAGAAGTCAAAAAAGACGCCCTCATCATGAATGTGCTAGTCCAAACACGACACAGTCCAACTCACGACTTACTCAAAGTGGCACAAACTTATCAGAGCAGTTAGCTTGGCTTCTTAAGCTTCAAGATGTATTGTTGCACCTGAGTCAGAAAAGAAAAGAAATGCTTACGAATACGTGTTTTAAAGAACTCAGATGCAGAAAAACAAAACCTGGTTCACAGAAAAATGAAAACAGTAAAAAAAATGCATGAACGTACAAACCCCTCACTCTGGATGACGTTAAAAGTTCAGAGAATGCAATCATTCGTTTTATTCAAATGGAAACCTTTTCGGATGAGATTGAAACCTTGTGAAGGAAAAATGCTCATCTAAGTTGCCAGAGCCACATTCATAAGCTCGATCCCTTTCTGCAGAATAGTCTTCTTCGTGCAGGAGGGAGATTAAACAGAATGTCTATGCCAGAGGACCAGAAACATCCTGTGGTCCTCCCAAAGTGGCAACATGTGGCCAAACTGTTGCTGGCGCACATTCACGAACAGCTCAAAAATGACCACACATAGCAACTGAATGTTGATTCCAAATAGAGCAGATTTACTTTAGTAACTGTAAACATTTCTTCAAACAGTAAAAAAAAAATACTAGAACTTCTACAATATTTATATTTACACAATTCTACATTGTGCTGCTTTTGAAAAACTTTCTGTAAAATTGCAAACCAAAATGAAATTCCTGGAGCCAGGCATCTGACCAGGAGTGGTTTTTGAATAAAAAAAGACTAAAACATCAGCCTTTGAGTGCGCCTTCCTTTTTTCGCTTTCGTAATTCTCAGTTTTAGTAGTTTACGCACTAGGCGAAACAACGTGTGTGTATATATATATATATATATATATCCAAGGTGCAGACGCCAACTCTCCTTTATCTTATAAATATGAGTATATATACTCAAACATACACATGCACGCATAAATGCACACACGCATTTAAATACCCATGCACATACAAACACAAACGCACAAAACGTATCGCGAGTCATAACACGAGACCATATCTGCCTGCTTTGGATAGCTGTTGCTAGATCAGTTTCTAGTTCTTCATATTCGAATAGCTAATACAGTGACCAAAACGATTCAGAACTGTCATCAATTTATGGCTCCCTGTAATTGAGTGCACCAGACCACCAAGCACAATTTGTTTTTTGGGCATCAACTGTCCATTCCGAACAATGAACAATGCATCTTCGCTTGCTGATGTTGCACGCCGTTTCACAGATTCAGAGTTTCGATTGCTACCACCAAAGAGAGTTCTGAAGAAGAGATGTACCAATTCTGGCGCTTCACCCTCGCCACGCAAGAGTGACTTGAGATCCAAGGGGTCGCTGCATGGGGTGGGTTTGACATTTTTCAAATGTTTGCCCAGGAGTAAGGCAGCTTTTACCAGTTGACCTTCCTCAGATGACTGAAAATCATACACCACTTTTATTGACTTGTAATCAAGGCTGCAGCTATGAATAATCGACCCATGCTTCTTTGCATCAGGAGTGTAAAATTTCAACTCGCTTGGGAATTGCTTTTTTAGCATTTCCCCAAGGTATTGACAAGACCCACTTGTGGATTCTTCTGCTACCTCACATAAAATACAGTGGCGATCATAAACCAATTTCAAACACTCTGTTCGTGCGTCTAGGATGACATGCGACTTGACATAATCAATAATTTGTGTGACTGCCTGCTTTTCAGTATTCTGATTTTTAGTGCTTTTCTGCCCAATAGTGCTTGGGCAGAAAACTGGAACTGTGTCTATTTTTTCATCCGGAAGGGCTCTCCTCTTTAGTACACAAATTTCAGGATCATAAGTTTGCTCCTGAATCAACCGCTTTCTGGACAGAGACAAGTCTCCAGACACATCAGAATCACCAGACCCATCTGGCTGGCTGAACAGAGAACTGATAAACGTGGCTGATAAGTCCTCAAATGGAGAAACCATAGTAAGCCCCACAGAGTTATGAGGGGATCCACCTGAGTCATGACTATTCAATGTACTGGACGGCATTACATCATCTTCTTCTTGAGACTTCATGGCCATTGCAAGGGTCACTGCACAGGAAGGATAGAGGGATGGGTCTTCAGCGCCATCTTCAGTGCTCGGCTGTGAAGTAAGATGTACAGGGGGAACTACTTTGCCCCCAGCCAGGTCATTGCCTAGCAACAGAGAAACACCCTTGATAGGTAGACGTGACATAAGTCCCACCTTTGCCTGTCCTGTAACTAAATCTGACTTCAAGAATACAGAGCGCAGGGATACAGATACAGTCCTCCCTTCAATACCTTGTACAAGTATGAAATCCCCAGAAGCAATCTCATCACATAACTCCAAGGAGTCCATCAACAAAAGTGACTGAGAAGCTCTGGTATCCTTTAGGATATATATGGCCCAAAGATTCCTCTTTAATTTCACATGTTCTACTCAGTGGAGATACATCTTCATTCTCTATATTGGCCTTCAGTGAAAAAATTCTTAATGCCTTCCACTGAGCTGCAGCACTGAGGCCTTCAGTGTCCTTTTTTAGATCTCCCTTTTTCATTCATATCTGCCCTTGTAAAAGCTCACACCTTCACCTGCCATGTTCTTCATTTTGGCTTCCTTTGGGTTTTCGATATTTCCTTCATTGATTAACTCATGCTTAATAACGTGAACTAACAAGGGTTTTGTACTCTTGTGAATATAACATTATTATAATTATTAAAATGAAAATAATGAAGCTTGTTTCAACTGATAATGTGTAATGTGGGGAAAAAAAACAAGCCAGTAGATGGCAGTATTGACCTTTTTTTGTTAAGCTAATCTGGAGCTAGGTTTTGGGCATGTCCTGGGCATGTCTGAGAGGGAAAGTCCCAGAGAATTGAAAAAAAGTCTAAAAGGTGGGAGGGGGCTGGAAAAGAGTATATAAGGAGAAAAATTGAGAGAGTAAAGTAGGAGGAGAAATTGCAAGGAGAAATAGTGGAAGGATACATTTGACCAGACCTGTCACTCTTTTCAAGACCTGTGAAGCATTTTGAGGATTTTTGCCGGTGTTGGAGCATTTTCCTTACCCAGGTCATCGCAAAGCAACCCCACCAAAGGGACTGTAAATATCTTTTTAACTATTTCATATTTTTTATATTATCAATCTAGGTCAGTGCTCTATTTCATTAAATCTGTTCATATATATATATATATATATATATATAGACAGATCAACAGCAATGGATGATTTCTGGATCAATGGATGATTTGCATCACCAACCGTGGAGGTTTTCAAGTCTTTTAAAAAGACAGAACTGCAGACAGTATATGCAGACAGTTAGAGCTGACAGAGGTAAAACCAGCCATGCGAAAAGCAAGACTAGCTAAAGAGATTGTTGAATATTACATTGATGAAAATGTGTTTGCACTAGGAAATCTAGAACAATTTCCAGTTGAAAATCCAGATGTAGAAATGGAACTTAAATTAAAAATACTAGAGATTGAAAGAGAAGAAAAACAAAGAGAATTTGAGAGGGCAGAAAGAGAGAAAGAAGGGGAGGAAAAAGAAAAACAAAGGCGGTTTGAGTTAGAAAAATTAGCGAGAGAGAGAAAGAGGAAAGAGCCGAAAGAGAGAGACAGAGACAGAGAGATTTTGAGTTACAGAAGTTAGATAAGGAAGAAAGGCTCCAAATGGAGCTACTAAAAATAAAAATAGCAGCTGAAAACAAATTTCATGCAAGCCAGGAGGTAAAGCTGCTGCCTCCATTCTCAGAAAAGGAGGTTGGTAAGTATTTCCAGTGCTTCAAGAAGGTAGCTGAGAGTTGTTGGTGGCCAAAGGAACACTGGCCTCTGATGTTGCAAACTGTCCTCAAGGGTAAAGCTCAACAAGCCTATTCGGCTTTGTCTGCAGATGATTCCTCTGATTATGAGGTTGTCAAAAAGGTTATTTTGAGAGCTTATGAGTTGGTTCCAGAGGCTTACCCACACAAATTCAGAGGTCTGAAGAAATCTGACAATCAGACTTATGTGGAATTTGCTAACGAGAAGAAGGTTTCCTTTGAGCGCTGGTGTACTTCTATGGAGGTCAAGGATGATTTCAACTCACTAAAAGAGATAGTGTTAGTTGAAGGATTTAAGAACTGTGTTAAGGATGATATTCAGACCTACCTTAATGAGAAGCAAGCACTGAATTTGCAGTCAGCTGCCAAATTTGCAGATGAATATGTTCTCACACATAAGTCCCAACATTGAAGTGGATTTTCGGAGTTGGAGGGAACTCCATGATCTGCAAGGATTAAAAATCGACGCAGAGTTGGCGACTTTTCTGCTTGACAGATAAACCCCTGCTTTATTGACGTAATGTTTGATTTTCGGCGGGGCAAAATAGCTAATTGTAATTGTTACACTACTCTGTAGTGTATGTGTTGTTACTTTGATGTTGCAGTCGGGCTAATGTTAGCTTGTATCCGATGCTAGGGCTAACGTTACTATTTCGTTGGTTCATTTTTGCTCCGCAATGCTCAGCAAAGTAGCGAGTTGGCGTTGCTCACATGCACAGCTGAGACTAACCCCAGCCCTAACCAGCATCAATTTATTTTCACTCTGCAAATAAGCGAGTGAACATCGCTTGCAACACAGTCGCTGTTCCAATTGCTAGCGTCTTGTAATTGTTACATGACTCCGTAGTGCATGAGATGTTACTGTGATGTTGCAGTCGGGCTAACGTTGCTTGTTTCTGATGCTAAGGCTAACGTTACTGGCATCTTTTTATTATAAAGTAGCAGAAAATATCTTTATGAAGTGACCTGGCTGTCTTATTGCCTTCACATGCATGGCAGCCTCCTCCTGGGGGTGGCTGGGGGGGGTGTATTTGGAGGCAGAACAGGAGTGCAATGGAGAGGGAGGGAAAGGGATCTGAAAGTTGCATTTTTTCAAATTTTCATGCGAAGTCCTCTCTCTCCTCATAGTAACCAATTGCAGCTTTAAATCCGTGTTTACTGTTGTGGAAAAGTAGGAATCTAATGGGCTTTACAGAACAGGTTGGACAGGCCGGCCAGCGACAAAGAAGAACAAAAGCGCATTCAATCAACCAACAATAGTGTTTCCCCTTGTACAGACTCGGTTTTCAAGCCAGTCAGCCTGCTGAGCGAGTGCGCTGGAGATAGCATTTACAGAAAGATTAAAATAGTGTCAAGGGTTCAAAAGGGAAAAAAAGAACAATACCGTGTAATCTCGAAGTAAAAAAATGCAACTACTCCCATGCTTAGCCAGGACATCAACATCAACAGTGCAATGCTGGATGCAGACGGTCCGCGAACTGCAGAGATAGTTTTCAGGAACTTCCCACTTGAGCAGAAGCACTGAATTCAAATTGACAACTTGTGGAATTTTGTGAAGCTCTTCCTAACCCTTCTCGTAAGTGAGGCTGCCCACTTGAAATTGCCAACATTAGTGAACATTATGCCTCATTATAATGAACCAAGAAGGTCAATTTAGCACATAGGCCATGAAGAGACAAAGAAAGGTATTAGCCTGCGTCTGAGCCTGTGTCGACTCATGATCCAATGTAAAAATAACTATCCAACCAAACAAAGTCATGGACTTTGAGTGCTCATTCACTCTAATCCCATAGGCGGATATTAAGTTCACTGGTCTTATGGCAGCAGGGGCACTATTGTTTAGTTTGCAAAGTTCGTGGTTTTTTTAGTGTTGGAAAATTTAGCCCACCCCTGAATTGCTGTAATTTATCATTCGCTTGTGTTCACTGTGCAACGTCTAGCCGTTTATGAGCCAGATTACATGCAGTGATTGCACTCATGCATATCACTGTCCTGAAGACTTCATGCCTGACACAAAAATTTCTTGAGGTGAAATTATTTTGCCAGAATCCCCGAGAGATTAAGATTTTGATGCAAGCATGATATTAGGGACTGCCCACCCGGTTATTATACCCCTTCTCTAAGCCAGCCACTCATTATCTCTGTCCCACACTATCTCCTGAGTCTCCTTCATGTCTCTCACTTGCACTCTTTTTTCCAAACAGCAGCGTCGCATACACTCGTCCTGCAGGGTCGCTTTACTCCACACGCATGCGATCAGACCGGCTATTAGGTGGATGAGACCGACTGAAGGCTGCCTGCTCTCAACTGCCAAACGGAGGGCTCTTTAGGGAAAATCACAGCGGAACCGAAAGAACAGGTAATTAAATCGTCAAACTACTTACCAGACGCCGTACATTTGTTGTTTGTTAAAGCGATGATGAAGTTTATCCCATGAAGAACATTATTATTTGAGGAATTTGCTTTGTTGTGGAATCTGACACGCTGTGGCTCGCAGAATATACAATACCAATGTAGTTTCAATCAATCAACTTTTATTGATTTGCTGTTCAAGCCGAATATTACAGGAACTGGTACAGTATGGAAAATGAAAAATAAGAACAAAATTGATTCTCTTGTCCTGGAATTTAGTCGCGAACAACACAATTAGATACTTTCTGAAGTTTCTCCTTAACGATTGTATTGATACATGTAAAAAGGCATATTTGCAAATTTCGGATGTTATGCCCGCACCACCACATTTGTGCGGTAGGTTTTTAGCAAAGACAGGCTAATTGAAAAACTGAAAAAGATGTGGAATTTTCAGAGAAACACCAGTGTCAACATTGCACAGGCTAAGAGGTTACAGGTTATTCAATTATGATCAGGAGAATAATGAACGGTCTCAGAAGGGTTTAACGGGCAAATAGTTCAGAATTTGCCACTTTGCCAAGAGCTGCGTGAGCAAATTGTCAAACAGTGTAAGACCAGTCTTTCTCATTGTATAATGGCACAGATTCTAATAGTCTTACTACTGACTGTCAATAATGCAGTGAAAAGCCTGTGAAACTGGAGCACTATCTGTCTATAAAATATTAGATGGGCACAGAGTCTTAACCCCTTAAGACCTACTCCCTGGTACCGGGGGCTGGTTGTTACACATTATAAATACAGCATGTTTCCAAATCGCAACATTGTCATGCGGCATATCCACATTTCGCAAAGAAACTCGGCCAAAAGCTCATGTAGACCATTTTTACCTCAACCGAACACAATTCAAGCACCAAGCAAGTAAATAAGCATGCAGCAAAACATAGGATAAAATCATATCAGCGCTGAATCACCAGAATTTCTCCCGAATTAGTGTTATGCATAAAAACGATACCTCAAATGCAAGAGGAAAGTCCACAGAATCCAACAATATGAGTCCTGTCATTTTAAACCGAAACCACACTCAAAGAATAGCGGGCGTACACTTTATAGTCTACAGAAATGAGCAGAAAAAAAATTCTTACCTTTGATATTCTGTAATAAAAACTGCTCGAGGGTAAATCTGCGCTTGCTATTGTTAGCCCAATGTGTTTGTGCTATAATGAAACTAGATCTGCCAGCATCCTAGCATGTTCTTTCCCAGGGTGTAGCTTCAAAGATCTCAGCTCCTTAGCATTCAGCTTGCTTGCAATGTATTTCGTCTCTGCGATCGGCTTGTGATGTTGTCAGTCAGACTATGCCGGTAGGCGTTTGATTCTATGAGTCCTGATGTTTCCAATGAACTCTAAACCACCTTAATCACAGAAACCTAGCCTGAGCTACAGCCTTGCGTTCCCAGTGCATCAAACTGACTCCATGGGCCATTTGCATGTTCTTGAATAGCGTGACAATGTAAACGCATAACTAGTTTGTTTGAGGTATTGTCAGAATAATTATCGCTAAATATTCAACATTCATTTTCAAAGTTGTTTTCTGACAGAATCTTTGCACTATTCCGCACAAAAACTGAGACGAAAGCAGTACAGTACGTATTTTCTTTACCCATTCCTTAAATTGGCAATTTGACCACAGAAACGTTGTCAGCTAGCGGAACCCAGGGGTTAAAATGCTGCGCGTCAAGGGACAGTGTGGAGGCTTGCTTCGTAGTCAAGGTACATTTTTTTGGGAAATAATCGCAGTTTCCTTCTACCAATAATCGCTGGGGTTTTTGTTATTCTTACTTTACTTTAACACTTTTTCACATTGCCTTTGTATTCATAATTGTATTTATTTGTTTTGTTTTTTAATAAATCTGCTCCAGTGGAGTAAAACTTCATTTTCATTGTATGTATCATCTTTGAATGGGAAATTGTATAGGCAACAAAACTTGCAGAAATAATAATTTTTTTTCATTCTTAAAATTAAAAAATTTTGTATTTGGATGGAATGGATCCCTGTGCTGATATATAAGTGAAATTAAATCAGTTTTACAGTTTGGTATCTGAGAAAACTGAAATGGAACACAAGGTACCTAAATTGACAAATGTAAGACGCCACCTAGACATTCCTCTCTCATTTTGATTGACCTGATCAGAATAAACTTTGGCTCAGTTAATAATGAGATTCTGCGTTGTAATTTCTAGAGGTTTCAGGCTGCAACTCAACAAATTTACAAGGGATAGAAGTAAAACTTTTGTAAGGTGCAAAATGAGATCTTTCATTTATACTGTAATCCATCCCCATTTACTCTGACTCATTGACATACATAGTGATTTTTACACCGGGTATGAAATCCCAAATGGTTTTACCCTCATTATGATACCAAGATCATTCAAATGGGCCAAGCAGTCGCAGAGATATACTCATTTCATTTTGGGCTTGCCATTTTCGAAAAAGAGGCTCAGGGCTTAAGGGGTTAATTCCCATTCATCTGTTTACTAGAATAATGTTCAATAAAAATAGGACCAAGGGTCCTGAAATCCTTGTGCATGGAGGTTTACCAGTTTGGGGTTGAATTGCATGAAGATGTTTCAAATGATCTTATTTCATTTAAACAATGAAACACATGCATTGCTTCCAACCCCTGAGTAAAGAAAAGCCTGAGAAATCTGGAATCATAATCAGTTTCCATATGGTGCGGTATCGCACGTGAAACTGATAAACCTCCATGCACAAGGACTTCAATTCCGCAAGAGAATCTCTATGTTCATTCAATAATCGCTGACTTCAGCAGGAGAACGTAAATATGCCACTAACACTCACGCCAAATGTGTGAGAGTGGACAGGTATGTGTTATTTATAAACAATGGCCGCACCTGATAATGTTGAGAGTTTTCAGAGTTTCTGTCATGGTAATTTTAATGAATAATTCAGAACAGGTTAAGAATCAGGATATACGTGCTCATTTTAACTTAACAAGGAGAACTGCTGACACCTAGTGGTCCTTAGGATTTTGGGAGTCAAGTAAAGTCAATTTTATGAAGATTGGAAAGACGTCATGACCAATTATTATTTTTTAAGAGATGATTTGAGCTTCCCCTATTGCCTGTAGGCCTACACCAGCCACCACTGCTAACACTTATAATCAGCTGAATGACTGAATGAATGAATGAATCAGTTAATAAAACTTCATATCTAAGATGCAGTGCAATCGTTGTTTGTTTACCCAGTGAAAAGAGATGCATCTTGCACCTGTTGCAGGTATTGGAATTTCCCAACTGGAATGGAAACCTTTCCTACTTCATTACCCTTCCGATTGTTTCTCTGCTAAAGCTGACATTCTGGCTCTCATGAAAGTCAACTTCTTCACAGAGGACCAATGCTTTTGATAATGATTTACTAGTTTCACAAATCTTTTGTATTTTTTTATGTTTTACTTAGCCATGAAAGAGGACCATTAATAGAAATCAAAACAGCCACGACTGCGCCCAGTTCATAAGCTGCTTCTACATGGCCTTTTACAGCTGTTTCACACCAATCTGGAAATCATGCTACATCCACGGCCGGTTGAATTTGCTAATCAAAATGTTTGTCTCTTTTGCTTCATGGCTTTAATGCTTCAAATGTAATAAATAACCCATAAAGAAATACTTAATTCTTTAATAATATGCCATCACTAGAACTAAACAAGACGAGGTGCACCTAGTATATGGCTGGGCCATATCTTCCCCGCTGGCCGACAAATCGCTGAACTTGTTCCCCGCTGGCCGACCAATCGCTGAACTTGATCACTCAGTCAATCACTCATGGAGTAACTAAGACAGCGACATTCACATTTATAAGGGCCATGTCTCTGCTCATATTTTGTACCCATTTTTGCCAAATACGGCACTTTAGTTGCTCGACATTCAGAGTCTCTGATGTCGCGTTTCACATTTTATAACCCACCTCAAGTACTTAACCTGTGTTGATAATCAATCAATTATAAATTTTTTTACCAAGAAATTAAGATGTAGCCTGTAACGATGAAGAGGTGACAGAGACAAAAAGATTCATTTTTGTTTTGCTTTGATTAGAGACTGCAAGGATAGAAATCTTAATGATATTTAGAAAAAATATCAACTCTCTTGAATCCCGCGTATCATTTTGATTTCTTATCAGATTATGAAAGTAATAAAGACTGAAAATAAACTCCCTATTTTATATATATATATATATATATATATATATATATACACACACACACACACACACACACACACACACACACACACACACAACCAGTCCAAAGTTTTTGCACAGCCCTAAAATCTTGTCAAGTATGCAAGAACAAATTTTAAAAATTGTCACAATTACGAAATGGCATTAAAAAGGGGGTACATATTTAAGGGGGTAAACATTATCGTAAACATATTGACCACGCATTGACCGAGGCATAAAAAAAGGTTCTATTTGTTAATGGCATTGCAATAGCTTCCTCGAAGCAAATATGACCAAATGCTGCCACGTGGGCATTTTAAGATCGATGCACAGAGCAATAATGTTGTGGATGAAATTGGCATTTAGTCTTGTAAATTAGTTAATCAATCCTCTGATTGCTAATCAAGCAAAGTAATCAGGAGTTATTGTTTGTTTAATAGCGAGGATTCTGCCTTCCCTACCTTATCTCAGACGGCACATTAATCATTGACAGTAAAACCTTCCTCCAACCACCTCACGACTTTTGATGGCATGTCACTGCTCTTAATCATTGACTCAACTTCGATAAAAGACATGGTCATCCCTGGTGACGTCAGGTACTGGTCTGGGCAGAGTATTTCTTAATGTTAGATCGTTCGATAAATTTTAATGGCGGCAATGGCAGATTGGCCTCGGTTATATGATGTTTTTTAATTCGGAATTAATTATTCGGAATTAAATAGTTCGGAATGAAAATATTCTTCCTCGAGTTTACATGGGAATAGTACAACCCAAAACCAGTGAAGTTGGCACGTTGTGTAAATCGTAAATAAAAACAGAATACAATGATTTGCAAATCCTTTTCAACCTTTATTCAATTGAATACACTGCAAAGATAAAGATGTTTAATGTTCAAACTGACAAACTTTTTTTTTTTTTTTTGCAATTAATCATTAACTTAGAATTTAAAGGCAGTAACACATTGCAAAAAAGTTGGCACAGGGGCCTTTTTACCACTGTGTTACATCACCTTTCCTTTTAACGACATTCAGTAAATGTTTGGGAACTGAGGAGACCAATTTTAGAAGCTTTTCAGGTGGAACTCTTTCCCATTCTTGCTTGGTGTACAGCTTAAGTTGTTCAACAGTCCGGGGTCTCTGTTGTCGTATTTTACGCTTCATAATGCGCCACACATTTTCAATGAGAGACATGTCTGGACTACAGGCAGGCCAGTGTAGTACCCGCACTCTTTTACTACGGAGCCATGCTGCTGTAACACGTGCAGAATGTGGCTTGGCATTGTCTTGCTGAAATAAGCAGGGGCGTCCATGAAAAAGACATTGCTTGGATGGCAACATATGTTGCTCCAAAACCTGAATGTACCTTTCAGCATTAATGGTGCCTTCACAAATATGCAAGTTGCCCATGCCTTGGGCACTAATACACCCCCATACCATCACAGATGCTGGCTTTTGAACTTTGCGCCTATAACAGTCCGGATGGTTCTTTTCCTCTTTGGTCCAGAGGACACTACGTCCACAGTTTCCAAAAACAATTTGAAATGTGGACTCGTCAGACCACAGAACACTTTTCCACTTTGCATCAGTCCATCTTAGATGAGCTTGGGCCCAGCGAAGCCGGCGGCGTTTCTGGGTGCTGTTGATAAATGGCTTTCGCTTTGCATTGTAGAGTTTTAACTTGCACTTGCAGATGTAGCGACGAACTGTAGTTACTGACAGTGGTTTTCTGAAGTGTTCCTGAGCCCATGTGGTGATGTCCTTTACACACTGATGTCGGTTTTTGATGCAGTACCGCCTGAGGGATCGAAGGTCACGGGCATTCAATGTTGGTTTTGGTCTTGTCGCTTACGTGCAGTGATTTCTCCAGATTCTCTGAACCTTTTGACGATATTACGGACCATAGATGATGAAATCCCTTCATTTTTTGCAATAGCTTGTTGAGGAATGTTGTTTTTAAACTGTTTGACAATCAGCTCACGCATTTGTTCACTAAGTGGTGACCCTCGCCCCAACCTTTTTTGTGAATGACTGAGCATTTCAGGGAAGCTGCTTTTATACCCAATCATGGCACCCACCTGTTCCCAATTAGCCCATTCACCTGTGGGATGTTCCAAATGAGTGTTTGATGAGCATTCCTCAACTCTGTCTTTTTTGCCACTTGTGCCAGCTTTTTTGAAACATGTTGCAGGCATCAAATTCCAAATGAGCTAATATTTGCAAAAAATTACAAAGTTTACCTGTTCGAACATTAAGTAACTTGTCTTTGCAGTGTATTCAATTGCATATAGGTTGAAAAGGATTTGCAAATCATTGTATTCTGTTTTTATTTACGATTTACACAACGTGCCAACTTCACTGGTTTTGGGTTTTGTAAATTAACAAAGACAACAAACTGTTAGTATGTGTTAGTAATATAGAAAAAGCAAGGAGAAGGAAGGACACGAGATCGGGAAGGAAGATTGAAACCCAGAAACCATTAAATCACCTGAAGGAGTGGCACGCATTACTGGGGCTGTGAGCAAAGACAAGACCAAAGACAAGACAGGGGGAGACAAAGTGCAATGCATGGAATAAATCAAAACATGGACCGGAATAAAACTATGGCGATAAGTAAAACATGGAAATCCAAAACTAAGACAATACATGAATGAAAAAGCAACCAAATCACAATACATCTATCTAAAGAATAGTCAGACATGGTAAGGATCAAAATACACATAAGGCAGTCAGGAAAAAACATGGCAAGGCAGAACCAGAATCATAACACCTTCATTGTGAATACTGGAAGCATCTCTAATCTTTAAAGTAAATCATGAATGAAAACGGTAATACATCCATGAATCATACACTACATTTGAAAAGGCAACATAGCATAGAGGAGGAATGAGTTGTCCATGTGCGGGTCTGTAAATCAAAGAAAATAATCATTTTTGGTGTGTCGAGTGGATGAATACACGGGTTTGGATGACATGAGAGCCGATCCGCGCATTTCTAATATGCACTCTGTAAACAGAGCTCAGAGTTAAATGGCTATTGCTCTTGCCTGCTGGAAACGTTCTGTTTGATTATGCTTACTGCAGGCTGAGATATCTTGGTACACTGCGCACTATGCCTGGGGCATTAAGCATGAAGTAGAGGCTATTCATTGACTTAATTGCATTTTTAATGGAAACCTAAATAACATAATTCAGGGACAAGCTGTATCCGTGTGTGAAAAACGAGCCCTTAGTGCTGAATAATGTTTCTTCTTCATCTCAATTTAGGAGACAAACTGACAACTCGAGATACGGCAAGACCAGAACAGATGGAGCTCAGAACCTTCAAGCTTATCCTCTCCACCTTCTCCAACATCTCCAACTTCACCGCTGACAATGAGAAAGACACCCTGCAGTCTGAGGGCCCTTATCAGGCAGTGGTGATGGTGATAATCCTCCTGGCTTTAGGGTCCCTCAGTCTCGTAACGATTACTGGGAACATGCTGGTCATGCTTTCAATCATAATGAACAGGAGGCTCCAGACTATAAACAACTACTTCCTCTTCAGTCTGGCATGTGCAGATCTGATCATTGGGGTCGTCGCCATGAACCTGTACACAGTCGAAATTCTGTTTGGATATTGGCCCTTGGGGCCAGTAGTTTGTGACATTGGGCTGGTCTTGGACTACACAGCCAGCAGTGCCTCTGTCATGCATCTCCTTATTATCAGCTTTGACCGTTACTTCTGTGTCACCAAGCCACTCACCTACCCAGCAAAAAGGACAACCAGAATTGCAGTCACGATGATGGGGGCAGCCTGGGTTCTTGCCATTGTCATGTGGACCACAGGCATTGTGTTCTGGCAGTTAATCGTTGGTGAGCGCACTGTGCCAGAGGGTGAGTGCTACGGCCAGTTCCTGTCCAGTCCAACCATTGTTTTTATCACCTCCATCATTTCCTTCTACCTGCCTGTTACCATCATGGGCTTTCTGTATTGGATGATCTCCAGGGCCAGCAAGAGCCGCATGAAAATGGACAAACACGAGCCAAAACAGGACAACCCATCCAGCAGCAAAGCAGGAAGCCACATCACCATGCCCTGTGATGACGAGTATGAGAAAACCCATCACACTGAGAGGAGCCAGAATAGCAGGACAGATGGAGCTGGCAAGGAGGAATCAAGTACGCCAGTACATCCTGAGAGAAATGAAATTGTTGAGGCCCCTGCAGGTCACGAGGGAAACCCCACAGCCCACCACCTAAATGCCACAATGGCAAAGCAGCCACCCACAAAGAAGGCATCGTCATCTCGTGAGAAAAAGGTTACACGTACGGTAATGGCTATTCTCGTTGCCTTCGTGGTTACGTGGTCGCCTTTTTACATAACGGTGCTTATCGAAACATTCAGTTCAACACGTCTTTCCGAAGCCGTTTGGATGTTCTGCAGCTGGTCTGCCTACTTCAACAGCACCATCAATCCAGCCTGCTACGCTCTCTGCAACGTCTCCTTCAAGAAGACCTTCAAACAACTCCTGCTCTGCCAGCACAAGGATATTCACTTGGGCAGATAAAGAGGTGTGATTATTTATTTTTTGTTTCTGCTTGTGCTCTTTTCTGTCATTTCTTTACAAATCCTCCTGCATCACTTTAAACAGCGGCAGGAAGAAGCTCAAGAAATAGAATTACAGACACACGACTAATAGATATCAAGTATAATTGCACAGATTTCTATGCCTGAGAACTTGATGAGAATTCATATACAATTATCACAGAACTGAGACTCGGAGAAAGATAAGAAAAGGGCTCCATTTATTGAAATTTATATTTGCATTTGATATAAATTATGAATTACTGAATGCACAGTGGCGTACAAAAGCTTGCAAATAAATGTTAGTCATTTAAAAAATGATTACTTTCTCTTTAATATCTGGCATAGAAACAAAACATGGTGGAGGACAAACTCATCCACAAACTAAAAAGTATCCATATATTAAAGGCCCAATATGTAATTCTCTGCCACTAGAGGGCGCTTGACCAAACAATTACAAGAGGCCGAGTTTCATGACGCAATGGGATCGCGTGGAATCATGGGAGTTGTTGCCTTCGTCAATTTACACGCATCGCTGACAGCTAAATTCTCCAACGTGACTCAAACAGGAGCGGCGAAACCATGTATTACATTACATTACAGACTCTTAGCAGATGTTCTTATCCAGAGTGACGTAGAAAAGTGCACAAGATCAGAACAAAAGTGCAGAGCTCCTAGGAGACAAGTACAAGTGCTTACAGTAAGTGACAGAACACTTTCCATTGTTACAGATCTAAACCAGTAAGCAATCACCATAAATACTAATAAGACCAAGTAGAACGACAACAGAATCAAAGGGCAACAAATCAAGTAAGCAAACTCAAGTAAAATAGTATAAAAAACTCAAATAGACCAGCAAGAAAACCGAGAGGAGGACAACAGAATTAAGTGGAACAAAAGGGCAGAGTTAACTGTAACAAAAGGACAACAAAGTCAAGTGCAAGAAAGGGGCAAGAAAATCAAGTGCAACAAAAGGGCAACAAAGTCAAGTGCAACAAAAGGGCAGAGTCAGGTGTAACAAAAGGGCGACAAAGTCAAGTGCAACGAAAGGGCAGAGTCAGGTGTAACAAAAGGACAACAAAAGGGCAACAAGGTCAAGTGCAACAAGGGGAAACAAAGTCAAGTGCAACAAAGGGGCGACGAAGTCAAGTGCAACCAAGGGGCGACGAAGTCAAGTGCCACAAAAGGGCAGAGTCAAGTGTAACAAAAAGGGCAACAAAATCATGCAAACCAGCAACAAAATCGAGCGCAACAAAAATAAAGAGTAACCAAATCAAGCGGTAACAAAATCAGGAAAAAAAGGGGAACAAAATTAAGCGCAACAAGATCATGTAAAGGGAAACAAATCAAGGGATGTAGGGACAGGATTCAGGGCAGTGGAGTAGGGGAAAGGTGGAGCCTAAAGAGGTGGGTTTTCAGGCGGCGCTTGAAGGTGCTCAAGGATTCTGCTGTTCGGACCTCGATAGGTAGATCATTCCACCAACGAGGTACCTGGATAGACAGCAGCCTTCAGCGGGAAGGGGAGGAGCGGAGAGGGGGAGGGGCCAGGCGACCAGAAGCAGCAGAGCGGAGTGCTCTAGCAGGGGTGTAAGGTCTGAACAGTCTCTGGATGTATGCTGGGGTTGTTCCGTTGACTCCCTGGTAGGTTAGCACCAATGACTTGAATTTGATGCAAGCGGCAACAGAGAACCAGTGGAGCCTTGTGAGCAGGGGGGTGACGTGGGAGTGTCTTGGGAGGTTGTGGACCAGGTGAGCTGCGGCGTTCTGGATGAGCTGAAGGGGTCTGATGGCAGATGCTGGGAGGCGAGCGAGGAGGGAGTTGCAGTAGTCCAGGCAGGAGAGGATCGGCGCTTGGACTAGGAGCTGCGTTGAGCAGCTGTTGAGGAAGAGCTGGATTCTACAGATGTTCTAGAGGAAGAACCTGCAGGTCCGAGTCACTGCTGCGATGTTCACAGCAGAGGAGAGCCTGTCGTGAAACAGGACCCCAAGGTTCTTCACAGTCCGCGAGGGGGAGATGGTGGTTTCCCTCAGGGTGATGGTCAGGTCCAGAAGAGGGGAGGATGGAGCAGGGATGTAGATCATCTCCTTCTTGCTTGGGTTGAGCTTCAGGTGATAGTTGTCCATCCAGCTCTGGATGTCTTGTAGGCAGGCGGAGATGCGGGTGGAGACCTGGACATCAGGGGGAAAAGAGAGAAAAAGTTGAATGTCATCAGCATCACAGTGATATGAAAAACCATGAGAAGAAATGACAGGACAGAGAGACTGAAGATTAAAAGAAAAGAGGAGACTGTATGAAAGACAAATTGCAGAGGGGGCAAAAACTAGCCCTAAGCGCTTCTTTCAGTACAGTAGCAGAAAAAGGAAAGTTAAAGAGCAGGTTAAGTGCATAAAGAATAACAATGGATCGCTGCTATATGATAACAAGCCTATTGCAGATGCCTTAAACAGTTACTTTGTTGAGAATTTTACCTGAGGGGGTTTTTATTTTGCCAGAGGGCACGTCAAATGCTCAAGATAACTTAGCGGAAATTGAGGTTTGGGATAACAAAGTATGAGGCGAGTTGCATAAACTAAAAGCCGATAAGGCAGGGGGTCCTGATGGCTTATATCCTGGAGTGCTCAGGGAAGCTGGTGAGTTCATCTTAAGCCGCTATCCGCCATCTTCAGATGGTCTTTAGAAACTGGAGAAATACCTGATTGGAAACAGGGCAATATAATACCAATATATAATGAAGGGGACTGTACCGAGCCAGAAAACTACAGGCCAGCGATTTTAACTTGCATTTCGTGCAAAATATTGGAATCTATCATATAAGATGAGCTGGACTTATTTCTTGAACGTAACAGTATCTTGAGGGATAGCGAACATGGTTTTCGGAAGGGAAGGTCATGCCTAACAAACCAGGAATTTTTTGAAGAGGCCACCAGGAATTACGACCAGAGCAGGGCTTATGACATCATACACTTGGATTTTCAGAAAGCATTCGATACAGTGCCGCATAAGAGACTAATTTTTAAAATGAGCTCCATTGGAGTTACAGGAGGTATTCTGAAGTGGATTCAAAACTGGTTACAGGACAGAACACAAAGAGTAGTGGTCAGGGATATCTCATCTGAGCTGGGTATAGTGGGGAGTGGCGTCCCCCAGGGATCGGTGTTGGGACCCCTGCTGTTCCTCATTTATATTAATGACCTTGATAGGAATATTGAAAGCAGATTGGTTAAATTTGCAGATGATACTAAATTGGGGGGTTTGGCAAATAGTCTAGGGTCCACTAAAGTGATTCAGGACGATTTGGATATAATCCAGAATTGGGCAGAAATGTGGCAACTGAAATTTAATCAAGCAAAATGTAAAGTTGTACATTTAGGTAATAAAAACATTAGACGGGATTACTTCATGAGAGGTTTAAAACTGGAATGTGCTGCACAAGAGAAAGATCTGGGAGTGATTGTTAACCAAACCCTCACAGGTTCTAGCCATTGTGCCGCAGCAGTTAAAAAAGCTAATCGGATGCTAGGATACATTGACAAAAGTATCGAGGTGATGCTTCTTTGTACAGCACGTTCGTTAGACCACACCTGGAGTATTGGGTACAGTTCTGGGGACCATACTTTAAGAGAGATATAGAGGCTCAAGAGAAAGTTCAGAGAAGAGCCACCAAGCTTATTCCAGGTATAAAAGATGAAAGCTACGAGAAGAGGCTGAAGATCCTTAATCTCTTTAGTCTTAGGAAAAGGAGACTCGGGGGTGATTTGATTGAGGTCTTTAAATATGTTAAAGGGATTAACAAGGTGAATTGTGTAGGATTTCTTCGACCAAGTGTTGTGAGTAGAACTCGGGGTCACAAATGGAAGTTGACCAAAGGTAAATTTAGCACTGATATTCGGAAATATTTCTTCACCCAAAGAGTAATTTCAATGTGGAATAGCTTACCTGACCATATTGTTGAGGCAGAGACCTTGGGGGTTTTCGAGAGCAGGCTTGACCTAAAGGTGGACACCATTGAGTCATTTAGTATCTGAAGGGATATATTCACAATAGTATAAAGAAACAGGCGAGCTTAGTTGGGCTGAAAGGCCTGTTCTTGCCATTCATGTTATGTTATGTTTTATGTTGTTTAATGTTATGTTTTATGTTATGTTATGTTTTAAGTTGTTTTATGTTATGTTATGTGTTTTATGTTATGTTTTATGTTATATTAAGTTATGCTATGTTATGTTTTATGTTTTATGTTATATGTTTTATGTTTTATGTTTTATGTTTTGTTATGTTTTATGTTATGTTATGTTGTTTTATGTTATATGTTATGTGTTTTGTTATGTTTTTTGTTATGTTTTATGTTTTATTTTATATGTTTTATGTTATATGTTATATGTTTTATGTTGTTATATGTTTTATGTTATGTTTTATGTTATGTTTTGTTTTATGTTTTATGTTATGTTTTATGTTATGTTATGTCATGTTATGTTTTATGTTATGTTTTATGTTTTATGTTATGTTATGTTTTATGTTACGTTTTATGTTATGTTTTATGTTTTATGTTATGTTTTATGTTATGTTATGTTTTTTGTTATGTTATGTTTTATGTTATGTTATGTTTTATGTTATGTTTTATGTTTTATGTTATGTTTTTTATGTTATGTTTTATGTTTTGTTTTATGTTATGTTTTATGTTATGTTATGTTTTGTTATGTTTTATGTCATGTTTTATGTTTTTTATGTTATGTTTTATGTTGTTTTATGTTATGTTTTTTATGTTATGTGTTTTATTTTTTTTATGTTATGTGCTTTTTATGTCATGTTTTATGTTTTTTATGTTATGTTTTATGTTATGTTCAAGAACTGAGCCTTCAGGGATGCCCGTGGTAAGATGGCGGGGTGTTGATACTTCACCAGCCCAGGCAACCTGGTAGGAGCGACCAGGGAGGTACGACTTCAACCAGATGAGGGCTGTACCACAGATCCCCAATACAGACAGGGAAAAGAGGAGGATGGAGGGTCGACAGTGTCGAATGCAGCAGAGAGGTCGAGGAGGATCAGGATGGATGAGAGGGAGGCGGCGCGTGCAGTGTGAAGTGTCTCACTGACAGAGATTATCGCGGTCTCCGTGGGGTAGGCAGCTCTGAATCCTGACTGGTGAGGGTCCAAGAGGTTGTTCTCTTCAAGAAAAGAGGAGAGCTGGTTAGCAACAGCACGTTCAAGGGTTTTTGATAGGAAGGGGAGGAAGGAGACTGGGCGGAAGTTCTGAATGACTGAGGGGTGAAGGGAGGGTTTTTTCAGGAGATGGGCAATGGTAGCCTGTTTGAAGGGAGAGGGAAAGGATCCAGAGCACAAAGAAGAGTTAATAAGGGAGGTGACAAAAGGAAGGATGTTGGATGTGATTGCCTGGAGGAGGGGGGAGGGGATAGGGTCGAGAGCACATGTGGTAGGACGGTGAGAAAGGAGCAGCTTGGAGACATCAGAAGGTGAGAGGGGGGAGAAAGTAGAGCGGAGATGGGAGGGGACAGCGGCGGAGCGGGAGAGGGGAGTGAGAGAGGAGAAGGAGTTGCGGATGGATGCAATCTTATCCTCGACGAAGGCTGCAAAGTCCTCTGCTGTGATGGAGGTCGCAGGTGTGACAGGCAGAGAGCTGAGGAGAGGAGAGAAGAGATTGAGTTCTGGATTTTAGAATGGTAAAATTTTATTTTAGCAGAGGTAATTGAAGAGGAAATTTCAGCTGGGAGAGACTGGTAGTGGGACAGGTCTGCTGGGGCCCTGAATTTCCTCCATTTCCTCTCGGAGGCTTTTCCTGCTGGAGCGGAGAGTTTCTGACATCCAGGGGCTGGGTGGGGATGATCTGGCTGGCCTGGAAACCAGAGGAGAGAGAGTGTTAAGTGAGCATGAGAGGGAGGAGAAGAGAGAGGAGGCAGCAGTTTCAGTGGGGAGATCAGAGAAGGATTCAAGGGAAGGGAGGGCAGCAGTGACATGGGAAGCGAGAGAGAAGGGGGAGAGAGAGCGGAGGTCACGGCAAACTGTAACAGAGGGGGTAGGAGTGGGGGGAGAGAGAGGTAGAGGGAGGAAGAAGGAGATGAAGTGGTGATCAGACAGGTGGAAAAGGGTTACAGTGGGATCAGAGGAGGAGCAGTTACGAAGAAGGACCAAGTCAAGAAGATTGCCAGCTTTGTGAGTTGGGGGTGAGGGCAGGAGGGAAAGGCCTCAAGGTGGAGGTTGAAGTCTCCCAGGAGAATCAGCGGGATGCCATCATCAGGGAAGGTGCAGAGTAGGACGTCCAGCTCGTCAAAGAAACATCCTACGGGGCCCAAGGGACGATAGACAACAATGATAAACAGATTAGTTCAGATTTAGAGACAATGAAATTCAAAGGAGGAGATAGGTGAGAGAGAGGACGAGGAGAAAATTTCCAAGTAGGAGAGATTAGCAAACCAGTCCCACCACCTCGTCCGGATGGCCAGGGGGTGTGGGAGAAGGAGAAGGAGGTGGATAGAGCCGTCGGCATTGTGGTGTTGTCTGGAGAGATCCACGTCTCCGTCAACGCAAGGAAGTCGAGGGACTGAAGTGAGGCATAGACACAGATGAACCCAGCCTTCCGGACGGCAGACTGGCAGTTCCAAAGGCCAGCGGCAACTCGGAAGTTGCTGGCAGAGGTGGAGGAGGGGTAGATCAGGTTAGCGGGGCAGCGGTGATGAGGGCGGCCCCGGCGGTAGAATCGCCTCCTGAGGGAAAGAGAACTGACAGGGACGGGAAGAATGCACATACTCCGATAGAGATGAGAAAAGATTTTGACAAAATGGGAGGGAGCAACACAGTGCTCAAAAGGCTTGTTAATTACTATGCAAAACAGCTGATCGCCCGCGAATGAGACCGAAACTAAACTGATTAAGTACCCTGCAGCAACAGCAGCAGCAGCAACAATAAAAACATGAATTAAGCCACAAGTCCTGTTAGATAGGAAACCACTGAAACTTAGCCTGTGCTAGGAGGAGTCTGTAGCTGCTTCTGCAAGTGCCGAATGCACTTAACTGTACATGTACATGGACGAGGTAAGGTTACATTTCGTTACTTCTATATAACTTCATCTTATTTCATTCCAATAAAAAAAGATAATAAGTCAGCTTTTTACAGTGCTTATGATGTGCTTCAGGTAAGAGGCTGAGATCAGGGGGTGGGGCCGGCTCATGGTGCCCATCTTTGAGGAGAATAATAGCAGATGTGAACACTGTTGCTGAATGCAAATGCTAAAGGTATCGAGGAAATGCTACTGTCAGCTGACAATGTGGGCTTTCAGTTGCTCCTGCCGATATTGCTATAGCTTCCTTAGCAACGAAGTGCGCCACAGACCAGCTGCCCAGCAGTTATCTGTCCAGACACGCTGATAGACCAATCTGAATCAAGTATTCTAGGGAGCCGTGTTCTAGCTGCAAGTAATGTAGCTAACTTAGCACTGACTTCTCATAACGCACAAATGATGTGCCGTACACATTAGCTTTCTGTTTGTCATAAGGCATCGCAAGAAAAATGTTTTGAAGTGGAGTAACGTTACGTTTATGTTGCCATCTTGAAACTCTTTGGCAACGGCAAAGCCTGCATGCCTGTAGGGTAATTTTCTCGGTCTTGTGCACTCTTTGTGTTGGGAGTAACATCAAATATGCAACGAAAAGAAATGGCCCGTGTCCCTATATTAATAATTCAGATATCTCTGTCTTGGATAATCATTGAATGCATCACGGATAATGTGAGTACACGACACCAAAACATATATAACGTATCTATATATTTTATAGATCTTTGAATTGGGAAATTTTACATTTTGGCAAAATAAAATAATGAAGTCGCACACTGAAGGACAATGCTCCACAAAAATGTATGGGTGTTGTGATGTGAATATGGGCCACTAGATGGCAGTGTTTGCCTTTTTTTTGTTGAGCTCAGGCTGGAGTCATGTTTGGACATGTCCTGGACATGTCTGGGGCAAGTCTCAGAAAGTTAAAGAGGGGAGGTCTGGGTGTGGGTGGGGTCTGCAGGGGAGTGTATGGGGAGGGGAGTTGAGGCAGTAGAGTAGTAGGAGAAATTGCAAGAAGATGACCAGACCTGCCATTCTGTTCAAGACCTGTGACGTTTCTTTTGTGGATTTCTTTGCCTGTGTTTGAGCATTTTCTTCATCCAGGACATCACCAAGCCACCCCACCAAAAAGGGACTGTAATTATTTTTTTTTTTTTCTTATTTATCAATCTTGGTCTTTAGTTGTAGGTTGTTGTTGGTCTTTGTCTTTGTTAAAAATTAAATGTGTTTTAGTTGTTAAGGCTGTGTTTGTCATCCCTTGCTGTTGCTGTTGTGTTATAGATGTGGTAACAAATTGGGGCCATAACAGTGTCAACGTTTCGATCAAAATGATCTTCATCAGGAAGATCTTTAGTGTGCGGACTTTATTATTTTATTTTGCGGATTCTTTCATTGTCCTGCACCTGTAATTGAGTGGATGTGCATGCTTTATGTTCTTCAAATTTTATATATTGGGCCTTTAAATTTTTTGTGAAATATTGAATGGTTTTGGGGTTCTGGTACAGCAAAGAAACGGACAGACAACATTCATTCCAATATCCCCATCCACTTCATTGGGGGTTGAATAAAGCAAAGACCTTTCTATAAAAAAAATTGATGACACTGACTCTTAGAAACAATTGTTTTAAATTCAGATTTTACATATGATTGCAAACCCCCATTTTTAGCTGTTATTCCACCAGTGTTCAAATAACACAATTTTTCACCCCATCATTTAAAGGTCCCCTATTGTGAGAAATATGGTTTTCCTTGGCTATACATATATATCATGGTTATCCTTCAGCCTAGAAAACCTGAGAATTTGAAAAGCGAAAGCCCCTGTGTTGTTATAAAAGTCCGCCATCTGGGTAGGCATGTGCCTCTACATGGCTGTTTTAATTTTGCTCCTATTGTTACGTAACAACGGGAATCGTGGTCTAGTACCCACCCATGTGCCCGCCTCCGTGCCACCTTCCCTGTGGATAACCATTCCCACTGTCTTCCCCCCGCTGTCTGAGCAACACCATTGTTGTTCTTTGATGCCATCGATATCTGGGTGTTGTAGGTTAGGTCAAAGTGTTTTGTTGTTAGCTGCAGAAACCAGCAAGAATGTCTGCATTCCCTCCTAACATCAGAGGATAAAAAGAAAGAGTGTTTCGATTTTATTTACAATAACAACGTTCGGCCGCAGTTCCTGCTAATTTGATCATCTGTGTTAGCCACTTCACCAGACTGCTTCAGAAACTAGGGTCAGGTTAGCACTGGCGTTGCCTTGAATCTGTTGTGTTCCAGGGTTCTGGCCTTTGGCCAGAACAATATTGTTTATGGTTTTAACAGTTTCATGTTCAAGATTTCATAGTTCATAGTTTCATAGTCATAGTTTTAACAGTTTCTTGTATTAGGATTACACATTTCATGTTTCAGATTCCATGTCCATGTTTTTACTTTTCCATGTTTTTGTTCATGCCAGGTCTGCCATGCCACTCCACCGCTTGTCTGCGTTCCGCCCCGTGCCTTCGTTGCTGCACATTTCTGAGCTATGGTTGGCTTTGGTATTTCCCCTTCCTTCTGTGCTGTGCTGATTCAGGGCTCTCTAAGCTTAATTGACAATTAACTGTTTTTAAGTTACTAACATTTACTAACACTCACTGGGTTGGTGTAATTCTTCGATAGGCACATTACTAATACTACTAATTTAGACAGGGAGTTTATTGTCATGATTCCTGCTTTGCTATTTCAAGATCTTGCTGTGCTTTTCTGTTCTTAACATTCATGCTTGCTTCCAAACTGCATACTTAATTGGTACTTAAGCTGAGCACGCTCATTCTCTTAATGAGCAGATCATGTCATCCAATCTCTGTCCATGTCTTGATCTTGCCCTGCCTCTTGTTTCTGCTTCTCCAGGTGTTGCCCCTCATGTGTCCTTGATTATCAAGCCTTTATCTGGATGCGGTGGAAGTTGGCTGGCAGACAGTGTCTCGCGTCTCGTTGCATGTTCAAGTTTTGCCAAGTTCTTGTTGTCAAGTTCCCTTGCATTCTAGTTTCAAGTCTTGTTCTAGCCTCTTGCCTTTTGTATATATATATAGTCTTTTTATTTATTTTCCTTGATCTTCTTGCCTGGAGTTTCCAGTGCCTTTTGTTTTTTGCCATTTTGCATTCTTTGTTTATAGCTCTGTGTAGCTTACCTTAGTTTGTTTTTTGCAACCCTTTGGGCCAAGTTTTTTGTTGGCCCTTGTGCCTGTTTTGTTTTGTTTATAAATAAATCCTCATTCCCTTTTCCCGCATCTGGTGTCACTGATTCCATATCAGAAACTTACCCTTAAAAATGGATCTTTGCCAACTATAAGTGACCCACTTGTGCACTCAGAAAGCATTGCCACTTTGAGGCAATATTTACAGTTTATTACAAATGATAGCTAGGCTTGATTACACATTGTGCTTTTGCATCATTGTTTTGCTTGTATTTTATATAGTCTTTGGAGTTTTGAAAAATGAATAAGGTATTTATGGTACTTAACGTCTTAATCCATCTTCTCGACAGCTTTGATTGATTGACAAGGACAATCTGGAGATAATCCGGAGATAGGTTTTTCCAATTTGTTTTGATGAATATTTAGCCAGCTAAAATTAATTTCATGGGTAACTGTAGCTAATTAAATCAGTATGGCTTAGTTTTTGCTGTAATCAGTTGGCTAAGTACCACTCTCATAGCTAACTGAGTTAACTTCACTTAGCTAGCTGGTTAGTGAGAATGCACACTGTACCTGTCCATAATCATAATCCATAACCTGTCTGTAAAGGTTTGTTTATTAGTGAGTTTGCTGGAGAAATAGAAAACTACTCAGTTGACTGAATTTAGAAAGCTTTTCCAGTACAAACTCAAATGTATGTGACTCACGTAGCAGAGTGATGGAGTGGACTCAACGCTAATTCCCATTCAGGTGCGAACAGAAATTAGCATGGCAATCCCAATAATATTAATGTTTGAGCAATATGCTAGGTTTTCACCCAGCAAGCCTTGTTTAGCCAGAGACAATGGAGGAGACACGTTGATCGGAACTAATAGAATGGCTAAATTGAGTTTGGGAGTGCTGCAACTAGCATAGAGCATTCACCTGAAACTGAATGTTAGCTATCAGTTGCTACAATGTAGATACTACCCACAAATACAGCATACTCCCTAATTATTGGCACCCCTGGTTAAGATGTGTTAAAAGCCTTAAAATAAATTACATTTTTATTGCAGAAGCATACTCTCACACTGAAAATTGTACAAAAATGTAACCTTCAACTCGAGTGAAAAAAAAATCCCTAACTATTATTTTTCATAAAATCACCTGTTACACAATTATTGGCACCCCTAACCATTCCTTGGAAATAAATGTAATTGAAGTATTTTTGTCATTTCTACAGTAGTTTACAAAGTTGATCACAGTATCAAGGAACATTTAATTAGTAATTCATCACTTCCCATTTCTCTTGAGTATAAATATGATGAGACACAGAGGCCTTTTCTCTTATCCACTCTTCAACATGGGAAAGACAAAGGAACACACCATTCAAGTAAGGCAGATGTGTGTTGACCTTCACAAGTCAGGCAATGGCTACAAGAAAATAGCCACTCGCCTTCATCTGCCCATATCTACTGTCAGTGGAATCATTAAGAAGTTTAAAACAACTGGAACAGTGGTAAACAAGCCTGGACGAAGACGCAAGGTTATTTTGCCACCAGGCACAGTGAGGAGGATGGTAATAGAAATAAAAAATTCTCCAAAGCTCACTGTTAAAGAATTGCAACAAATGGTAGCATCTTGGGGTCACAAAGTCTCCAAAACAACCATCAGGCGCTCTCTACAGGCCAACAAGCTGTTTGAGAGGCATGCACGGAAAAAACCCTTTCTCACTCACAATCATAAACGCAAACATCTGGAGTTCACTTAGCGGTACTGAGACTTCAACTGGGACCATGAGCTTTGGTCAAATGAGACCAAGATAGAGCTTTTTGGCAACAAACACTTGAAGTGGGTCTGGCGGGCACAAAAGATGAGTATGCAGAAAAGCACCTCATGCCCACTGTGAAGTACAGGGGAGGATCGGTGATGCTGTGGGCCTGTTTCTCTTCCAGAGGCCCTGGGAACCTTGTTAAGGTGCATGGCATCACGAACGCTTTGAAATACCAGGACATTTTAAATCAAAATCTGGTGGCCTCTGCCCGAAAGCTGAAGATGGGTCGTCACTGGGTCTTTCAGCAAGATAATGACCCCAAACATGTGGCCAAATCTACACAGAAATGGTTCACCAGACACAGAATCAAGCTCCTCCCATGGCCATCTCAGTCCCCTGACCTCAACCCCATTGAAAACCTGTGGAGTGAGCTGAATAGGAGAGTGCAGAGGAGAGGACCCAGGTCGCTGGATGATTTAGAGAGATTGTGCAAAGAGGAATGATCGAAGATCTTCCTTTCTGTATTCTCCCATCTTGTGAAACATTATAGGAGAAGATTAGGTGCTGTTTAGTTGGCAAAAGGGGGTTGTACAAAGTATTAACATTTATCATCAACATCAATTTTTTTTTTTAACAACTGGTTTGAAGGGTACATTAAATGAATAATCTTGAAGGAAACTTCTCTTACACTGTTGGTGACACAGTACATGTTGTTGTAATTCCAAACGACTTTCCAGTTGACCCTTCCAAATTCAATGAACCATTTATTTTTTGCTTGAGGAGTTGTAAGTGCTTGTACACCTTCCTTAATAATTTGTTTGAACATTTTTTATCTTTAATATTTACACACCATTTAGATTCACACTACAAGGATCATTGAAATCAGTGGGTTTATACCCTTATATCAGTTTCAAAAGACCTGAAGGAACAACTTTAAGAATAATTGTCGCTTCTTTTTTTGATACAGGAAATCCACATTTCTTCGCAAATTCTGCATATGTGCACAAGTTTCCATTTTCGTTGAGTAAGTGATACACAAGCAATATACTAATTTGTATTTTCAACCCAGATATTAAAATATAAGCCTTTATTTCTGTATCCAATGTCTCTGGTGTGCCAAATCAAACACCTATGTGGAGAAAAATTATGTTGATAGATAATTAACCAGGATAACAAAGCTTGTTTTTGAAAGTTTAGCTGCAGAATTAGCGACAATTCCGTCTGCAGCTGTGCTGATGTCTTTGGCGTGGGCTTTAGGTCCGGGCCAAACTGCCTGCAGTAGCGATGCGGATTCCACTTGCAGCTCGGTCACACTGCCTGCGTACCTGCAGCGGCAGGTCTGCCATGGGCTCCTCCTTCCAACTCTCTCTGCACGACTTTGCCCAAGAAATCACTATAAAATAATATATTATTTCGTCTCATGTCGTTATATCCTGCTACAAGTGATTTATATTTTGTATTGACAGTAGGGGAAGCATTACAATACACATTTCTGAATTGGTCTTGCTCTTTTTGAAGGTACTTTCGGGGTAGGGCGAGGGTATTGGCATGTGGAATGTGCTTTCAAAAGTGATCTAATTTACATTCGTCAGGGCTGAAACCATTCATATAGGCTAGGCGCCGAACGACTGTGAAAGGAACAGTTCAGACAATTCAGAGACTGGCTGATGTGCTGTAGCTACGTTTGTCTAGCCACTGTCTAGCCACTGTATCCAGCTTCGTTTTTTTTAACAGTGGAAACGGTCACCTGAAGTGTTGCTGATACAAGTGGGGGGTCGCACGTAGGTTCAGCAATCGCCTGTAAGTCATGGCCAGAGTGTGAGATACGGAAAAGTATTGCCCTGATACTCTTTAATCATCAACATAAGCTCTGTCCATTGGCTTGGCTACACAATTAATGGCATATCCCCTTAAGATACGTTGATGCCGCTAAACGACAGCAACATAGTTTGTCCGTACCGGCCGGCTATTGACAAAACATTGTAAAATAAAAAATAATTGTAATGCAACAATGAGGTAAATAATCTATAAAATGGGCCTAAACTAAGATAATAGAATGGTTTTCGTAATATTTATATCGCTATTAACAAAGAAAATACTGACATTTGTAGCTCACTTTCTTTTCTGCTCTCGGCGCCATCGTTGTTTGATGAAAATACGCAATGCATCCTGGGTAGCCCTTGCTCCCAATGGTGGTGTCGGAAAATCTCAATATTGAGGGCTATACAGCCCTTAAACTTGTCCCTCAACGTAACATTCTAAGAATCGGGCAGCACAAGCACTTCACAGGAGTGCGCATTTTTGAGATTTCGGGTTAAGATTGAGGGTTAAGATAGAAATTGGGACTTTTTAAGTGGACTTCGGTTTTGTGAATAATAATGGATTCTTGTTTGTGATTGTTTCCTTTGTTTGTTACGGCGCGCACCTGTCACCCTCTGTCTTTTGTTTGTTTCCCGTCCAGTCTGGACGCAATTTTTGTTTGCTTGTTATATTAATATATTTTTGATAACTGAACTTTCTCTCACCTTTTTTCGTTAATAATTTTAAATAAAATATACTCTAAGTCATTTAAAAGTAATCATTAGTTCTGATATATATATATATATATATATATATATATATATATATATATATATATATATATATGTATATAGTGGTGGAGGGATAGGAATCCCCACCCCTGCCCGCGCACTGGCCACGCCTCTGTCTGTCCCCTTGTCTCACTGGAGGAGACTTCAGGACCGAGGACAGAGCCGTCGCACCATTCAGCACCACTGGACAGTCTGGACAGAGGCAGGAGCCTCAATCAGGCAGCCAACTGCTCCAGCACAGGAGACCAGCTGCAGCTCATCCTGATTGGCTGCCTGCCCTTAGAACGCCCAGCCAAGGGCAGAGTTGGCAGACCTAAGCCTGTGAGTGCACAAGCTAATGTAGCCTCTCTGTTTCAGAATCAGAACCAGAGGAAGACCAAGCCTTTGACCCCACCAAAGCCTCCAGCATCAAGCCTGCTGTACCTGCCCTCCTGCCTAGAGGGAGGCTTGAACCTGCCCTGCACCCAGTCAGGAGGACTGGTTGCCTTTTTAAATAATAAATACCCATCTACCCTTGACGCCTATTTCCTACCTGGTCTGTGTCACGCCCCACTGCAGCACAACAATATATATGTAAGGGATAATTAACGAGAAGGTGTGCATTCCACGGTTTTAATGCACGACGCGGAGGCAAATAACCACCCGACGCGAAGCGGAGGGTGGTTGCCTCCGCGAAGTGCATTAAAACCGTGGAATGCTCACCTTCGAGTTAATTATCCCGCTTATACCATGGTCAATTGCCAGCAATATCAACTAGCAGCATTGAGAAATATTTGATAAAAGTTTTGCATTTACACTAAAAAAAAAAACGAGCTGATAATCATTAAACAGGCGCCGCGCCTTCTCATACCCAATAGCCTACTATAAGCCAAGTTAAATTTAACCAGCTATCTTAGTTCATCTTACGTTCTTGGAGAAAGAGTTTTTTGCACACGCTTACATCCGTTTACCAGCTGATTTGATGACGGATTCCAGCTGAAATGGAGATTATTCATAACGTAACATTATGTGCGATTATGCAGACTGTGGCTGACTTGCTACCCACAATTACAACGAACTTATGACGGTTTCCGCAGTCAGCGAGCTGAAGTCTGCTGGCATAGCACGTAGCTAGCGAACTGTCAGCAGTTGAAGTGGACAAGTTAACTTCCTTTGTAACCGTAGACAATTACAATCATTTAATGAATAAAGCCTGATTACTTCGCTCCTATAATATCTCTTGTCATTATCGCTTGAGTACCTAAAGTTAACCGCCCCGCAGGACGCAATTTATGTGACGCCGCTATATTTACTGGAGATAAATGAGCAGCCAGGTTATCGTTGTACCCAGCCGAATACCAGGTCTAACGTTGCTAGGGTTACAAGTTGGCTTGGGGATGAATTTCAAATGGTGAAACGACCGTAGCCGAACTACCTGTGCGGGTCCACGGTTTTAATGCATACCTGCCAGCCAATCAGAAAAAAGTATTCACTCAGACCATGGTATAAATATAAATAATGCTAGCGTTCTATGGTCAGTGAAGCCTTTTGCACACTGGATGTGAAACAAATTTTTCCCATGACTGATTACATTCAAAGTCAATGCATTGACTTTGAATGTAATCTGCCGTGCGAAAAATTTGTTTTGCTTCCAGTGTGCAAGCAGCTTAATACTACTATTATTGTCACTTAGGTTTTATCGTCTTTAGTGGGAGAAAGGAATACAGCCAGATTGCTATGATGTCGCACTGAGTTAAGATCACGTATTGAAAATAAACGTGTATCTTGCATTGTTGTCCCTGCATGTTAATCCCAAAATTTCAAGCAGCAACAGGGTGTAATAATAGGAATACGCCATCCATCGTTTCTCTTCCCAATGATGCTGGCAGAAGCAATAAATGAGCAACCGTCGTATTTTGTTCCAACTTCATAAGTTTGGGAGCTAGGACCATGGACCTAAAAGGAGAACGACCCCCACGCACAGGCTGGAAACACTTAAAGACTTTAATAAACTAGAAAAGCACTGAGCGCAGACCTCTGCCAGGGGGCAGCAAACCCAAAAGCACGGCGATCGGAACTCCGACCCATTGGAAAGACTTGAAATCTTGAACTTTGGCGTATATCTCAGCAGTACTTTGGCCTAGATATGCCAAAATTTAATCAGCTGTTCCTTGAGTTAATAACCACCTACCCTGAAAATTTCATCAAAATCGGGCCATAAGTTTTTGAGTTACATTAAACACAAACAAACCAACAAACAAACGGCACCAAAAACATAACCTCCTTGGCGGAGGTAATAACAAAAAACAAAGATTAAACCCTGGAGCCATAACATTGGATTAAAAAGACCCTACTCAAGGGAATGCAGCCACAATGAGGACTGGCAACAGCCAGCCCTATATACCTAACCAATCACCTCCACCTTAACGAGCAACAGATGCAGCTCTTTATGGTGGAGGTGAGAACAAGCCGTAGGGGAGGGACTGCAGGGTGAAAACCCCAACACAATGGTGCTACGGATTGCTGCATTTTCGTAGTATCTTGGTCTGTAGGAGTTGCCTCAGTTCAGCCCATATCATAGTGCTTCAATCACCAATAACCATACCCTCAAACCTGAATGCCTGTCTGATGCTTAACAAATGCAGTGGATGCTGCTCCTAAACTGATTTAATGCACATGTAGATTCACATGTGCACATACACATGGTTCTTGAACTAAAGGAATATGACAATTTCCTGTTACTGTGTCGCAGTGATCGCATGTGCTTATGTGCCAGTTTTTCTGCAGTTTGCTCATCAAAATAGATAAAGTGGATGGCATCATTGCGCATACACGTCATTACCACTAGCCATCCAGGATATGTACTAGGCAGCAACCTCTCTCCCCTTAATTATGGTTATCAGTTTAACAGCCATCCACTCTTTCTGCTCCTTAGCAATTAAAATTTCTTTCAGATTTTCTTGCATAAACAGACAGTTGCTCATATGGTGTATGTAACATGAAATCTATGTCTCTTGGAAGGATGTTGCATTGTCATTTATCTGAATTTAACAGATTTTTTTTTCCATGGAAAAAACATTTATAATTCAACCTTTTTCACACATTTCAATCTCTTAACCCTTAGGGCCCTGAAATCAATTTTCAAACGCTTAAAAATGTAAATATCCTGAGCTTTATGTAGCGACTTTTCAAAAGCTTTGATTTTATTTCATTGTATCAGCGAGCAGCAAATGCTGCCTTTGGCGGTTTAAGGGTTAATGGCTTTAAAAATCAGGGAGATCTGCCTTACAAGTAAGCATGCAAAGGCAATGGGGTTTTATGAGCGGGCTACAGAGCTAAGAACTCTAAGTGACTTCTCAGAACAAACTCTAAATTCTTAAACTGCAAAGTCATCAAAATTGAACTTTCAGGCTCAAATGTAAGTGCTTCTCTCACAGCCTATACAGGTTAGAATGGGATGGTGTAAATAGTTGACAAAATAAGAGTGAGACTGGAATGAATGTCCCCAGCATTGACATATCTTGGTTGAGAGAAAATTCAATAATTCTTGATAAGATCTCTGTCGGTAGGTATTGAGCTCCCAGCTCATTACCCATAGACTGAACATCAGCATTAGGTAGAAATGCAGATTCAGGTTAAGAGAGAGAGGCAGGTTCATAATCAGACATAGAGGCAGGTTCACCATCGCACCATAGAGGCAGGTCCATCATCACACAGAGAGGCAGGTTAATCATCACACACAGAGGTAGGTTCGGCATTAGATATAGAGGCAGGCTTATCATCAGACTTAGAGGCAGGTTTGGCATCAGACATGAGAAAGAATGCAGTCAAGGTAAGGGTAAGTGTGTTCTTGTGTTATGTGTGTGTCAGGGGCGTTACCAAAGGGGGGCAGGGGATGGGCAGTGCCCACCCTGAGAAAAACTCTGCCCACCCAATGAAAACTCGAGATAAAAAACTGATTTACTTCCATTTGACATCAAACACGCAATATCCCATGTGATTCACAGCCGGAGGTAGAAAGCCATTAAGAGAAAGCTTTACGTATGCTTCATCTATCTATCACTGTGTGTGATTGGTGGATTCCTTTGCCAATCTATTCTGATGTGAAGCTAATCAATGGGCACTCTCGAATTACATTTTGTTACTAGGGACCCTCCCATTCTCTTAAACTGCCGTTTTCATTCACTCAGTCTGAGGTCCCTTCTGCGCTTCTCTCAGGGAATTAAATCTTCACCCGTACCTTTTTTGTTGCGACTTCTTCCACCGCTTATTTTGTCAGTCTTGTTGTTTGACATTAAGGTCATTTGTATATTAGTTTGTCAGCTGTGCCTGTGTCGACTCGTGTGGTCACAACCTGAGTTGGTATTGAAGATTTTATTTCAGTATTATTCATTTTATTCACTAATATTGATTAGATATTTTTCATCATTATTCATTCATTGCTCATACTCATAATCAATAACCATATTATGTAAGCAGCAAAAAGACACACACATATAACACACACACACACATACATACAAGCAGTTCACACACACACAGATAGACAGACAAATACAAGTAATTCAGTTGACACTTGCATGAGCAGCTCACACACACATAAGCAGCAGCTTCTGTAGCTTTGATTAGTAAGCAGGCTTCTGTTTTCTTGATTCAAAAAACAATCAGAGGATGTATTCGATTTCTGTAGCTTTGATCAATATTTGTTCAGCAAAATCATTAGTTGCAACTGAAAACTTAATCAATTGACCTATTTGTAATAATTTGATACGCATCGAATTCATCCACTAGTATCTTTTTCTTTTCATCAAATTCATCTGGCTGAATTATTTATCTCTTGCTGGGTGTGGCTGTAGGTCTCTTAAGGTGACGGGCATTCGTCTTTGCTCTGCATTCCTGAAGGGTTACTTAACTGGGATCTCAGGTTACCTGTCCAATGGTAGTGCGAGAATCAGAGGTACAAAAGGGCCTGTACAAGTCAGTTTTTCAGTTCGTCTTGCAGTTCGTCTTGGGATTTTTTGGAGGCAGTTCTGGGAGTTCTTCGGGGAGTTTTTCAGTGCCTCTTGCGCAAGAGGAACTCTGCTTTACATTTATCAACATGACACAATAAAGCCTGATTTTCTTTTTCAGAATCTGTCTCTCTCCAATTGCTTGAGGATGGGGGAATCTCAATATGTTGAAAAAAATCCACAACATTGGCTACCGAGGGAACCCAGGCAGCTGGCTAGCAGCTAGTCTGTAGTTGCTGGTCACTCACTGGGGTTGTTGCAACTATAATTCTGTATCCTAAGCACATTTCAACATTTCGAACATCTGTATGACAAGTATTTGCCACTAACGAGTCTTTGGCCCCCTGCCACAAAATGTGAAATCCTGTCAAAATGAACAATTGCTCGGTGTGACCTTGAGAATGGCGCGAAGGTCACCGAAATGGACTGGCGCCAGGGTATCACCCTAATACATGTTGACATGAGATTTGAAGTAAATCCGTCGATTCGTTCTTGAGATATCTAGCTGACAAGGCTATCAGTGTGAAAATGCACAATGTCTCGGTGTGACCTTGAGAATGGCGCGAAGGTCACCGAAATCGAATGACGCTGGGGTATCATGCTAATACATGTTGACATAAGATTTGAAGTAAATCCGTCGATTCGTTCTTGAGATATCTTGCTGACAATGCTATCAGTGTGAAAATGCACAATCTCTCGGTGTGACCTTGAGAATGGCGCGAAGGTCACCGAAATCGACTGGCGCCGGGGTATCACCCTAATACATGTTGACATAAGATTTGAAGTAAATCCGTCGATTCGTTCTTGAGATATCTCGCTGACAAGGCTCAGTGTGAAAATGCACAATCTTTCGGTGTGACCTTGAGAATGGCGCGAATGTCACCGAAATGGACTGGCGCTGGGGTATCAGACTAATACATGATGACATCAAATTTGAAGAAAATCCGTCAATTCGTTCTTGAGATATCTCGCTGACAAGGATTCGGGACATACGGACGGACGGTCGTGAATACTAGGCTATGTCCCGCCGCTTCGCGCGTTCGGCGCGGCGGGGGACAATAAGTGCTTCAAACATTTGCCAATAGAAATGCAGGGGCCCATTAAAAAACAAGCAGCTCCCACTCCCGCAAGTGCCGTCCCTCCCAGCAACCACAGAACACATCGTTGCAGCCGTGCCGGGGCCCAGTGTTCAGTCAAATTTTGCTCGCTTGTCAAAAAATGCAACCGTAATGCAAAGCGATCGTAATGTCTTTGTTTTCACCTTTATATTGCAATATGAATCAGTTAACAGTGGTAACTCTGTTATTTGTAAGCTTATAACATAAGCAGATTTTATAACGAGTTGGATAAGTTTGTTCAAAGATGCACATATACGCCATTCATATCATTTCAGCATTTTCAGCAAAACCCAGCGTGTACATGCAAATATGTACGCTAACAGGTTGAAATGCGCACTGAAAATAAATCTGTTTTTATGATTTTTGAAGATATGAGCGAGGAAACAGCCCGAGATTTCAGGTTTGCGCAAGCGCAGATCCGCAAGGCAGCATATTTTGACAGTTAGCAAAATTGGTCAGAAGACCGGGGCTGCCTGTGAATCACCGGCAGTTGCACCATGTTCCAGCAGCACTGTACCCATGCTGAGGGCTCGGAAAGTCTGTTCTCCCCATGTTCAGGCCCCCGGCTGAGTGTCCACTCCTCCGGACTTAAATATGAATCGCCCATCTCAGCCCATTTCAACCAGTTATTCTACGCGCATCAAACTTGGCTTGAATATTCAGTACTGCGCGATGCTAGCTTTTGCATTTTAAATTTTGTCGCAAATTTAGTTCTGATTTGGATCGTGAGGACCTGGCCTATTTACTAAACGTGGCAAGAAAAATGGGAAAAAAACACTCGGAAAAGACTGTACCAACACGCAACAAGCATCTCATACTCCGGGGCCATGGTTGTGTGGCAAAGGTACCAGCGCTGGTCAGAGACAAGCGAATATATTGTTCATCTGCTGGGTCATACCCAAGTAGAAAACAACAGATACCACACGGGTGAAGTCATTCGGTTTCTTATTGTCTCTAAATTTGCTCTGCGTGGGCACAATCACAGGATATGGATGAGGAGGGACTGTTTACTCGGCTCGTTGATGACACTCTCAAAAAAAGGTTCCAAACTCGAGGATATCGCAAAATCCATCCTGGAAAATGCCAAATATAGGCAACATCATTCGCGCACGGAATCGAAGTCCTTGTCAGTTTCACCTGTTTTATGATTCCCGATTTCGCACGCTTTTATTTACTCAGGGGTTGGAAGCAGTGCGTGTGTTTCATTATTGTTTAAATTGTTTAAATGAAATAAGATCATAAACGTCTTTATGCAATTTCATTGCTTCCAATGATCTTATTTCATTTAAACAGTTGATTGAATAATACTGACTACAGCAGGGGAACATAAATATTCCACTAAAACGCACGCGTAATGCATGAGAGTTGACAGGTGTGCGTTGTTATTGAAAACGCCAGTTAATGTTGAGAGTTTTCTGAGCTTTTGTAATGGTAATTTTAAAAATGTACCTTTACGCCGATTGAGAGGTTCTTCTTTGACCCCCCAAAGAGGACAAATGCCCATCCAAGTTTGGCATCCTGGCAACGCCTCTGGTGTGTGTGTGTGTGTGTGTGTGTGTGTGTGCGTGTGTGTGTGTGCGTGTGTGTGTGTGTGTGTGTGTGTGTGTGTGTGTGTGTGTGAAACACTCCTACAGGGTCTTTAAGCGTCTGTCTGCAAGATGCAATAGTAAGGGTAAGTGTGACAATTTCTATCCACAAAATAAAAATAAAATAAAGTGATAAATCAATTATTTCAGGGATTGCAATAAAAAGTAATACAAAAAATATTGTTTGTACATGATCGGCTCCGGTTATTGGTAATTGAAACATTATCATATGATATGGGTTGAATTGAGGCAACTACTGCAGACCAAGATACGATAAAAATACAGTAATCTTTAGTACCATAGCTGTTGAGTTATTCTTCCAAATGTGAGTGGTGTGTGTGTTTGTTGGGGGGGGGGTCGTCGTGTTCATGAATTATTACATTATCGGCTCCAGTTATTACATTTTAGAGGATTTTTTAAATACAAGGCCAATAACGTTAAAACCAGTCGGTAACGTAATAACTTATTACGTTATTGGCAAAAAATGCAAACTTTATTGGCAAATTATTACGTTGTTAGCTTTGTTACATTTAAAATGGCCAAACTTATTACGCTATTGTCCGTTATGACGTTATTGGTTGCTACAGTCGACTCATGGTCCAATGTAAAAGTATCCATTCAACTAAACAAAGTCATGGCTCCCTCAACATTCTCAGTGAAGTGCGGCCTGAGAAGAGCGCTCATTCACTCTAATCCCATAGGCGGATATAAAATTCATTTATCTTTACGGCTGCACGGCGGGCACTAGGCTATTATTTACATTGCACAGTAGGCCTACGTGGTTTTGAGTCTTGGAAAATTGAGCCCACACCTGAATTGCCGTTATTTATCATTCACTTGTTTTCAATTTGCAACATCGAGCCGTTTATGAGCCAGATTACATGCAGTGATTGCGCTGGTGCACGGCGCTCTCCTGACGATTTCACGCCTAACGCAAAACCCTCTCGAGGTGAAATTATTCTGCCAGAATTCCCGAGAGGTTAAGATTTTGATGCAAGCATGATGTTAGGGACTGCCCACCCGGTTATTATACCCCTTCTCTAAGCCATGCCTTACCGAGTCTCTATCCCACACTGGCTCCAGACGTCCAGAGTCTCCTCCATAACTCACTCTTTTTTTTCCCAGACAGCAGCATCACATGCACTCGTCCCTCTGCCTCGCTTTACTCCGCACGCATGCCATCAGAGTCCGGCAGTGAGGTGCATGAGACCGACTGAAGGCTGCATGCTCTCCTCTTCCATACCGAGGTCTCTTTAGGTAGAACGACAACGGATCCGAGAGAACAGGTAATTAAATGCTCGAAATACAAACAATGAAGAACTTTATTATTTGTGGAATTTGATCTGTCGCGGAATCTCATGCGCTGAGGCCAGCAAGATATGCAATACCAATGTGGTTTCAATGAATCAACTTTTGTGGATTTGTTGTTCAACCCGAATATTAGCTACAGGGCCAGGAACAGTATAGAAAATGAACAAAATTGGTTTGTACTTTCTCTTGCTCTAGTCGAGAACAACTCAATTAAAAACTTTTTGAAGTTTCTCCTGAACGATTGTATTGATTCTTGTAAAAAGGCATATTTGCAAATTTCTGATGTGATTCCCGCACTAGCACATTTGTGCACAATGAAAGACAAGTTAATCGAAAGACTGAAAAAAATGTGGAATCTTGGGAAAAACACCAGTGTCGACAGGCCCGTTGCTAGATGGAATTGGGGGAGCACAGACACGTCCCTTTATGACAAGAATTAGTCCTGGCAAGTTCTCAATCATTTTCCTTTATTGACGCGTTTTCCAATGATCGTATTTGGCAGCTGAAGACAATTTCAGTTTCTCTCCGTATGCCAGTGGTTCTCAAACTCGGTCCTGGCGTCCCACCAAGCATTCTGGTTTTTGTTCCAACCATCATTGCAATTTTGGGATTTTAACAAGCTGTCGATTTGGCTTAATTAGGTGCATTCATGTTTAGAGCAGTTATTTATCCTCTTAAGCCACATTTGACAAATCTAGACATGCCATGAAGAATGAAATTTTCATATCCACATTGAGATATATTAGAAACTAGTATAAATAACTGCAGTGGGAAACAATTTAACCAGACAATTAATCAATGTAAACAATCAATAGCTTACTCATTGGTGGAACTGCTGGCACATGGTTGCAAAAACTAACAATTTATTTGGCAAACAGCTGTTTTGTTTCATGTTCATTTTATTAAGTGCAGGCAAATTATTTTGTGAAGAACTCGCAACACGTGTTCAGCAACTTAATTTGGAGCTTATTGACTTTTTTCGGTCTAATTTGATCTGATTAAAATATTTTTACCTGAAAATCCTCAAAACACATAAAAATAAGCGCAATATGTTCAAGGGTTTTTATTCTTCAAGGCACAATGGATGTCTATGAAAATGTGGTTTAAGATGGTAAATCACTGCTCTAAAAATGGAATACTACTAATTAAGAAAAATTAACAACTTTTTAAATTTCAACAATAGCAATTGTGGCTGGAGCAAAAACCAGCACACACAGTGCAGTGCCAAGACCGAGTTTGAGAACCACTGCCATATGCGATCTAAAAGCGATGAAATAATGGGCTAAATTCTAGTGATGGGAAGATGAAACTTCATGAACTATTTTCTTTATTTTCTGCGCCCACAAGATGGTGCACTCTGCTCAACAAAGGCTTGTTAGTACATTCTATAAGCCTTTTTTTAAACTATGGGCGCCATCTTGTGGGCACAGAAAATAAAGAAAATAGTTCATGAAGCTTCATCTTCCCATCACTACTAAATTCAGTACGGGGCAGAAACAGAACTGAGAATTGGGGTGCACAAAACATCCATTTAAAATATTAGTCCTGACCTGCTTTCAGTCATTTTCATGATTAACAAAAGGTTAGCACTCCACACTTAACAGGTGCTGCTTGTTCTCCCCGATGATGTCAGACGACAATGATTCATCAAGACTCGTAGCCTATTTTCTGTATTTAAATCAGTGTTATTCAAAATTGCAGACCTGTGCAAAAAGCTTGACCAGCACGCTTTTTTACAGCCTATTTAACTGCCGAGTGCCACTTTTTTTAATCAACCCACGCAATACCAAGAGTGAAAGTCAATATTTCATTGGAATGCAGACTAGTTCAATCAACGCAAATATTGGCCTATTAATAAGTAGATTATTTTTCTGTACTGAATTTAGCCCATGATTTTATCACTGTTAGATGGCATGTGGAGAGAAACTATGCCTTCAGTTGCCAATTACGATAATTGGCGTCAATAAAGGAAAATGATTGAGAACTTGCCAGGACAAATTCTTGTCATAAAGGGATGTGTCTGTGCCCCCCCAATTGCCAGTTCTAGCGATGGGCCTGAGTGTCGACATTGCACAGGCTAATAGGTTACAGGTTATACAATTATGATTGGGTGTAAAATGAACTGTCTCAAAAGGCCCCTGTGTTTTACAGGCATATATTTCAGAATTTGCCACTCTGCCAAAAGCTGCCTGAGCAAATTGTCAAACAGTTTAATAACAGTTTTCCTCAATGTTTAATTGCGCAGATTTTTAATTATCTCACTACTGACTGTCAATAATACAGTGTAACAATTCAGCTCTCTGATAGGGAATCAGTCGACACCAGAAGCAGGAAAAGGGAATGAGGATTTATTTATAAACAAAACAAAACAGGCACGAGGGCCAACAAAAAACTTGGCCCAAAGGGTTGCAAAAAACAAACTGAGGTAAGCTACACGGAGCTATAAACAATAAATGCAAAAGGCAAAAAACAAAAAGGCACTGGAAACTCCAGGCAAGAAGCACAAGAAAAATAAATAACCAGACTATATATAAATTCGAAAAACAAGAGGCTGGGACAAGACTGAAACTAGAAATGCTAGGGAATCTTGACAACAAGAACTTGGCTACACTTGCACATGCAATGAGACGCGAGACACTGTCTGCCAGCCAACTTCCACCGCATCCAGATAAAGGCTTGAAATCATGACATGAGGGGTAACACCTGGAGAGAGAGAAACAAGAGGCATGGCAAGATCAAGACATGGACAGAGATTGGATGACATGACCTGCTCATTAAGAGAATGAGCGTGCTCAGCTTAAGTACCAATTAAGTATGCAGTTTGGAAGCAAGCATGAATGTTAAGAACAGAAAAGCACAGCAAGATCTTGAAATAGCAAAGCAGGAATCATGACAATAAACTCCCTGTCTAAATTAGTAGTATTAGTAATGTGCCTATCGAAGAATTACACCAACCCAGTGAGTGTTAGTAAATGTTAGTAACTTAAAAACAGTTAATTGTCAATTAAGCTTAGAGAGGCCCGAATCCAGCACAGCATGGAAGGAAGGGGAAATACCAAAGCCAACCAGAGCTCAGAAATGTGCAACAACGAAGGCACGGGGCGGAACGCAGACAAGCGGTGGAGTGGCATGGCAGACCTGGCAAAAACAAAAACATGGAAAAGTAAAAACATGGACAAGGAACATGAAATATGACATGTAAAATCCTGAGACAAGGAACTGTTAAAACTATGACTATGAACATGAACTATGGAACTATGAACTATGCATTAAGAAACTTGGAACATGAAACTGTTAAAACCATAAATGCTGTCCTGGCCAAAGGCCAGAACACAACACTCTCCCCATCTATTGATGATTTACATTACCAGTCAAAAGTTTGAACAGTTTCCAAAATTTTGTAATTCTCAAAGAGGCCATATTTTGCTAAATGAAAAGACAAACAACAACTTCCATTTTCCCATGGCTGAATTAAAGTCAAGCTGTTTTGGGACTTATTTGGCACAGAAGTCAATGGGATGCAAACCACAAGTGCAGCTCCTCTTTGGGAACGTAGACAGCAGTTCAGCTGCAAGCATTGTCACCATTTAACTGCTGAAGTAAAAAATATTTTAAAAAAATTATATATATGCATATATATATATGTTCCGGTTAGCACTTGCATCCTGGCTCCGGTCGACAAACCTCCGCTGCCGCAGATGACTGAAGGGGGGCCAATTTACGCTGTGCGTTGTATTTTAACCGAGAGGCATGTGGGTTGTGGAGCTCAGTTTTTAGTAGATTGGGAGGGTTATGGTCCTGAGGAGCGGTGCTGGGTCCCTTTTTGGGATATCCTGGATCCTACCCTTATTTCTGTATTCTGTGCGCGGGGCTCTCTGGGAACTTCTGGGACTGGTCCGTATTCTGCGTTTGCCGTTTATTTAAGACGTGTTCATTCTGCTGTTGCGCGAAGGGTTTATTGACAATTGTACATGCTCTGCCTGGAACTGAGGTTGTGAATAAACTGTCCTTTTACTCTAAAGTTGTGAAAAAAGCAATGGAAGTGGCTTCATATATAGGCCAGGAGGGCAGGGGCATCTGAAACTGCTTTGTGACAGAGTGAACTGCAAAACTGACGGCGCCCAGATAATCCGTCCAAATGTCGACATATCTGAGGGTAAGCACACAGCACGCAAATCCAAGTGAACTCAGGGGCTAATTGAGTGCGAGAGCCAAATATTTGGGAAAACTTTATACATCTACCCTCTATGCAACTCCCATATATCCAGTTTGTCTTTCCTTGCCAAGTACAGCAGGCATTTCCCTCTGATCGATCATAAATGAGATCACTTTAATTTGTTTATATCTAATCCGTACCAAATTGAGGGAGAATGTCCCGCCTTCTCACAGAATGACTGACAGGTCACAGCCAACAAGGGAATGTATTTTCATTTGAATTTGGTTATGAAAAACGCGTGGGACCAAGTCAATGAAAATGCAAAGAGAGGCTGGGCATTTTCACATGATGATATAAAAGAACTATGCAAACTGTGTTATCGTTTTAATTACGAGACAGATGGTGGTGGTGCATTTCTTGCAAATGAGAGCACAAATAGGGAATGTATTTCAGTTTTCATTTTGTTTTAAATAGCGCACACATAGACGTGAAAATGAAAACGCAAAGCGGACTATTATGTTATCATTTTCATGATGATACAATAATGTGCTTGCTTCTTGAAAAAGAAAAAATCATTTATGAGAATGTATATAGATTATAAGACTAGCATTTTTGTTTTAATTTTGTTAGTCATATTGCGGGGTACTTTTTGAAAATGAAAACGCACAAGGGGAATGCATTTTAATTTTCAATTTGTTGTAAAAATTGCATACATGGACTTGAAAATGAAAACTCGAAGTGGAGGATTACGTTTTCATTTTCATTATGATAAAAATAATGCGTGTACTTTTCTGAAAATGTATTTTCAATTTTAAATTGTTAGCAATATGCTTCCACAAAAAATAGTAGGAGAGAGGCCAAATTTCAAATAGGTATTTGTCCACTATATACAGCGGCAATGATGTCATTGAAAAGTGTTTTGCAGCATGTTGATTTGTCACGGACCAAAATTAGGCTACTGCATTTAATTGTTTGATTATTTGTTGGCATATTGCACTAGAATTGCAAGACTTTCAATTACTTGAGCATGCCAGGCATGTCTAACTATAGGCCTATTGTTTGATAAACATTCTGCTTAGCTCGTCAAAAAAATAAATTCATTTATGAATAAATGAAATAAAAAAACTGAAAACACAGATCACAGCTGAAAAAGCACCTTCGTTGTGAAGACTGGAAGCATTTCTAATCTTTAGAGTAAATCAAAAATTAAAACACTCAAATATCAACGCAACATACAATACATTTCAAAAAGGCAATATAACTCAGAGCTGGAGGGAGTTGTTCATGTGCAGGTCTGTAAATGGAAGAAAATAATAATTTTTGGTCTGTGGCGAGTGGATGAGAATGCAGGTTTGGAAGAACAGCTCTATAAACACCAAGTAGAATCTATTCCTTGACTAAACTAATACTATAATTTTAATGCTGCACCTACATAATGATAACAAAATTCAGGGACAAGCTGCATCCACGAGAGAAAAGTGAGCCCTTTGTTCTGAATAATGTTTCTTCTTCATCTGGATTTAGGAGTTAAACTGACAACTAGAGATTCAGCAAGACCAGAACAGATGGAGCTCAGAACCTTCAAGCTTCCCCTCTCCACCTTCTCCAACATCTCCAACTTCACCGCTGACAATGAGAAAGACACAGTGCAGTCTGAAGCCCCTTATCAGGCGGTGGAGATGGTGATCATTCTCCTGACTTTAGGGTCCCTCAGTCTCGTAACAATTACTGGGAACATACTGGTAATGCTTTCAATCATAATCAACAAGAGCCTCCAGACCATAAACAACTACTTCCTCTTCAGCCTGGCATGTGCAGATCTGATCATAGGGGTCATTGTCATGAACCTTTACACAGTCGAAATTCTGTATGGATATTGGCCCTTGGGGCCAGTAGTTTGTGACCTTTGGTTGGTCTTTGACTATGCGGCCACCGATGCCTCTGCCATGCATCTCCTTATTATCAGCTTTGACCGTTACTTCTGTGTCACCAAGCCACTCAGCTACCCAGCAAAAAGGACCACCAAGATTGCATGCATGATGATGGGGGCGGCCTGGGTTCTCGCCTTCGTCATATGGACCACAACCATTGTCTTCTGGCAGTTTATTGTTGGTGAGCGCACTGTGCCAGAGGGCGAGTGCTACGGCCAGTTCCTGTCCAATGCCACCATCATTTTTATCACCTCCATCATTTCATTCTATCTGCCTGTTACCATCATGGGCTTTCTGTATTGGCTGATCTGCAGGGCCAGCAGGAGCCGCATGAAAACGGGCAAACATGAGCGCAAACATGAGCCAAAACAGGACAACCCATCCAGCAGCAAAGCAGGAAACCACATCACCATGCCCTGTGATGACGAGTATGAGAAAACCCATCACACTGAGAGGAGCCAGAATGGCGGGACAGATGGAGCTGGCAAGGAGGAATCAAGTACGCCAGAACATCCAGAGAAAAATGAAACTGTTGAGGCCCCTGCAGGTTATGGGGGAAACCCCACAGCCCACAGCCTAAATGCCGCAATGGCAAAGCAGCCACCAACAAAGAAGGCATTGTCATCTCGGGAGAAAAAGGTTACACGCACGGTAATGGCCATTCTTCTTGCCTTCGTGGTCACATGGTTGCCTTTTTACGTCATGTTGCTCGTCGAAACCTTCAGTTCAACACGTCTTTCCTCCACTGTTTGGATCATCTGTAGCTGGTCTTGCTACTTCAACAGCACCATCAATCCAGCCTGCTACGCTCTCTGTAACGTCTCCTTCAAGAAGACCTTCAAACAACTCCTGCTCTGCCAGCACAAGGATATTCGCTTGGGCAGATAAAGCGATGTGATTATTTATTTTTTGTTTCTGACGGTGCTCTTATCTGTCATTTCTTTACAAATCCTCCTGCGTCGCTTTAAACAGCGGCAGGTAGAAGCTCAAGAAATAGAGTTACAGACACAGGACCAATAGATATTAAGTCAAATTGCACGCATTTTATTCCTGTAAATTTGATTAGAATTCAAGCACATTTACCACAGAACTGAGACTCAGAGAAAGTTTACAGAGATTGGTGAGATTAGAAAGGGACTCCATTTATTGTAATTTATATTTTCATCTGATATAAATTATGTATTACTGAATGTCCACTGCCATACAAAAGATTGCAATCACCTATAAATGTTGATCATTAAAAAAAATGAATATCTTTTCACTAATATCTGGCATAGAAGCTAAACACGGGGGAGGACAAACAGATGGCCAAAAGGACAGAGAGAAGTTTGACAAGGCTTATATTCAAACTATAAAGCATCCATATATTGAATTCTGCTGAGAAATATTGAATAGTTTTCAGGTTCTAGCCTATAAAAGAAGCTTGACTGATGGATGTGTTATGATTCTGCCTCGTGTGTGTTGTCTTTGTGCTTGTTCCCTACTTTCGTTTTATTTTTCAGCTTTCATTCTGCCATCTGATGATCGATTCCCTCTCTGCCAAACTCCAGTGATGTCGTGTGACTGCCTTCAGTTGCCTGTCCAATCACGTTTCTTCTCTCGGTTTCGACTGTGGTATTTCATTCATTGCTTCCACCTGTGTTTAATTCCGAGTCTCGCTAAACTGAGTGAATGCGTTCTCTGATTGGAAAATTACTAACCCGTACTAACCAGCACTTATTTGAGGTTGATTGTAAATATTTCGTCACGTAGTATTAACCTTAATTAACGCATTAACGAGTGCGAGCGTTTCTTGCCCTTGCATTCCTGCCTAAGCTGTCACTGATTAACTGAGTTTAAAAGCTGTGCTTTCCTTTGCTTTTCTTGTGGTGCTTTTTACTCATCACGTTTAGACTACCTTAATCTAAACTGTCTTGTTTGATTAATGGTCTCAGCGTCTTGTCTCGAGTCCAGGGGCGGATCTACAGGGGGGCAGAGGGGGGAAACTGCCCCCCACCCCTGTCGAGCCTTGCCCGCCTAGCGACCCCCCTAACTTTAAAGGTCTTAAAACTATCCTAGTAAAACAGATCACCACTATGTCTAAAAGCCCCCCAAAGCATCAAAATAAAAGATGAATTCACCAAAAAATATGGATATATTTAAATGTAAATTATATTCGGTGCATCAAATACTTTGCTATGGCCCTGCATCAAACGCGTGGTGTCTGCGTGGCGAGCCTCCTCGCTGGCGTGTGTCACTTGGCATGGACGCATGCTGAAGTCTGCGTACCGCGCAGCAGAGTAGAGCCACTTACCCACGCAACTTTCTCCAAGTGAATTCAGTTTCCCCCGGTGAATAAAGTTAAGTTAAATTTTCAATAAATGGAATGTACACTAAAGGCGGTGGTTCATTGCGTTCAGTAATCGCTGGTCAAAAGCGACTCACTCCCGTGTGATTTGTTGGAGCATTTTTTTTATATGGTAAATGGTAAAATGGCATATGGTAAAAACGAGAATAGTTTATGATGCAATTAGCTAGATAACAAAAACAGGAATGTTTGAATCCAGAGGGCCGCTGTTAAGTTTCAGTGTTATGTGATCAATATCACAGCAATGAGGCTGCATCATAAAACCAGGTCTTTACTGTCAGGGCAGTAGCTACGGGCACGGACCCGTATCTCTAGCCTGCATGCTAAAGGTAAGGTAGCGGTATTATTAGCCTCTGGTCTCATTCTATCACAGGTAAAGGTACGGGCGGGTCCATACCTACTACCGTTAGCCCTTTTTGTAAAAATATGGATAGTATGTCCAAATTAATTTGGCATGTGTCAGCCGAACTAGGCAATATTTCATAAATTCCATTGAAACTTGAAATATAATTGTAATTATTTTACCGTATATATGCTTAGATATAGATCTAGCAATTCCGTTTCTTGACGTAGCTCACAAGTACTCGCGGCAGGAGCAACATCCGACTTTGCGGAAATTCCACCACACGACTAGAGGTCTATGTAGCCTGACAATCATCAGACGATCGTCTTAGAAATCTAGCTGTTCTCAGTATTGAAACAGCGTGCAAAAAAGCTAGATATTGGATATGGCCAATATCAGACCTGGACTGTGACTTAAGTACCTTTGCTGTATTTATTTTGAGGTACTTTTATTTCATTAGGCCTAAATATTCAACCTACTCCATCTTAGAAGGCAAAATAATACAGTGCATCTGGAAAAAAAGGAAACTGGGAATAAAATGAGAAGTATTCTGTTGAAAGTTAGTATCTATAAAACTTTAAAACTTTAACTATTAATTCCACAACTGCGTACTTTTTCACTGCATACAAAGAACACAAAATTAGTCAGGCATCGCTGACAGAACTCATTGTTCAGTTGTCAGCAGCATGATTTGTGCACATCTGTCATGCAGCTAGTAGGGTTTACATTTAAAGCAGTACACAATACACAACCTAAAGCACTAATGGCCCTGACAATGAAAAGTTGAAACTGATCATCCTGGTTCATCCGTGTTTAGGCCTGTCATCATTTTATGTAATCTGGCGCAAAGTGGTTACTGAATTACTCCAAAAGTGTCATTGTTGTTCAGCTGAGTGCGGCACAACCTCCACTTACTTGATATCATAAGACAGAAGACATAGTTATATAACACCAAGTGCCATTTTTAATCAAAGAATGTCAAGTAATTGTTATAGAATAAACAATTAATTCTTGGTTTCCTTTTTTGGGATACACTGTACAATAAATACATTAAAGAATTTTTCTGAAATTGTTTCCCAATTTTTAGATGCAGTTTTTTTTTTTTTTTTTTTTGCAGATTGGTGAACCTCTGCCTGTCTTGACATACAACATCTGATATCTTGTCTATGCTCTATTGTGAATAAAATATGGGTTATTGAGATTTGCAAATCATTGTATTCTGTTTTTATGCATGTTTTACACAATGTCCCAACTTGGGGGAATTGGGGATTTCCTAATACCGCCCTAAGGACGTCCCGTGCCACCCCTCCCAGACCTCTTGCCACCCCTTTGCCACCCCATGTAAAATTTTCTAGATCCGCCACTGCTCGAGTCATTATGGTTTACCCGGTCCTAGTTAATTTGTTTATTAATCCCATGTGTTCCTGTTTCAGTCGAGATTTCCTTTTCGAGCCCCTGCCTCCTCTGTGACTATAAATGTGGCAGAGATGGGAGGAGACAACAGATAGAACTTTGTTAGACTGAGCTCTGCATGGTGAAATCTCAGCTCCTTGTGCCTTCCGAGTATTTGCTTTGTATGATTCCCGAGTCTTGTATTTTGCTGCGCCCTCGTCTTGTCTGCCCCGTGTTTAAGTCTCCCAGTGTGTCAGTCAGTCTAGTTAGGTCCAGTTTTTGTTTTTCTAGTTTAGTCCCTCTTGGAGAGAGTATTTCTGTTTCCCCCTGCCTTGGGCAGCGTACCTTAGTTTTCCCATTTGTTCAGTGCTTGTTCACGGTGTTTTGTTTCTGGCTTGTCTGCCAATTTTCTTCTAGTGTTTTGTTTCAATAAACACTTCAGTTCCTGCATCTGGTGTTCCCCTGACCTCTTCTTACCAGGATGGATGGACAACATTCATTCCAATATCCCCATCCAGTTAATTACGGGGGATATAAAGCCGAGACCGTTTTATAACAAAATTTGATGACACTGTCAGAAACAACTGTTTTAAATTCAGATTTTACATATGATTTGCAAACCCCCATTTTTAGCCGTCATTCCACCATGTACAAATAACACAATTTGTCACCCCATCCTTTAAAGGTCTCCGATTGAAAGAAGCATGTTTTTCCGTGCCAATGCATATATACTGTATTGTAGTCTTTACTCAGCCAAGAAAGCCCCTGTGTTGTGTTCATAGTCCGCCTACTGGGTAGGAATGCGCCTCTACATGGCTGTTTTGATTGTGCTCCCATTGTTACGCAAGAACAGGAACGATGGTCTAGTGCCCGCCTTGACCGTGGATAACCACTCCCACTCTTTTTCCCCACTGTCTGTGCGTGAGCCACCATTGTTGTTCTTTGGTGCTATAGATATCAGTATATTAAGGCTTAGGGAAAGACATGCAGAGTGTTCTGTTGTTAGCTGCAGAAACCAACAAGAATGTCTGTATTCCCTTCCAAGACCAGTGGATAAAATGAAACCGTGGTTAGATTTTATTTCCAATGACAACTTTCTGGCCGCAGTTGCCAATTATTTGTTCGTCTCTGCCAGCCACTTCACCAGACTGCTTCATCAATTAGGGTCAGTATGGACCTATATCACGATAGACGCCATCTTGGAAATTTCCGAAGCAAAAACGAGGCTGAGGTGGGAGACAAAATGTCAAATACCTGCATTAAGCATAGAAAACAACAGAGAAGATTGCTGAAACGAAAAAATGGTCAAGCCATAGAGACTTTCAACCTTGCCAAGACAACTGCCATTAGCGTAATCAGTGGCGGTTCTAGGACCGGGAATTAGGGGGGCGCAGACACGTCCCTTTATGACAATTAGACCTGGCCAGTTCTCAATCATTTTCCTTTACTGACGCGTTTTCCAATTATCGTAATTGGCAACTGAAAACACGGTTTCTCTCCATATGCGATCGAATAACGATTGAAATCATGGGCTACATTCAGTACAGAAAAATTATTTACTTATTAATAGGCCAGTGCTTCGCCTTGATTGATCAGGTCTGTGTTCCAATGAAATACCACCTTTCACTCTCGGTATTGCGTGAGTTGATCAAAAAAAAAAGAAAAAAGTGGTACTCCGCAGTTAAATAGGCAGCGTGCTGCTCAAGCTGTTTGCCTGAAAGTCGACAGGTATGCGAATTTGAATAACGTTGATTTAAATACAGCAAATACGCGTCCAGATGAATGACTGTCTTCTTACGTAGAACAAGCAGCACCTGTTAACTGTGGAGTGCTCTCGGAGTGAACCGTTTGTTAATTATGAAAATGACTGAGAACAGGTCAGGACTAAAAACTGTTTTAAACGGATTTTTTGTCTTAATTCTCAGTTCTGGTTCCGCCACTCGATAATTGGAAAACGCGTTAGTATAGGAAAATTATTGAGAACTAGCCAGGACTAATTGTCATGCAGGGACGTGTCTGCGACCCCTCAATTCCGGGTTCTAGAACCGCCTCTGAGCATAATCATACCAGTGGGCAAGACAGAGGAAGGTAACATTACTGGAAGAGTAGGAAAGTGGCGTCCTTGATCGAAAGGAATGGGCAATCTGAAAAAGTGGACGTGTGCAAAACCCATTGCAAAATCGGAAGCACCAATATTTTCTTTCCCCCATTACAAAACCCTGAAGAAATAAGCTGAAGTAAAAAAAAAAAAAAAAAATGCAGATCTCGAATCTTGCTCACTCACTGGGAAGACAATGCCAGGGACCAAACAAGTGACATAGCCGATGACCAGTAGAAAGTACTTAACAACAAGGAGTCACCGAACTTACCATTGCATTTCATATGTCCATACATCTTGTAGATGATTTATGGGATATAGCCAGCCAGCCAGCAATTGAACTGGAGCGTTTAATATGCGGCTACAGAACTAAGTGCAAGCAGTAAGTAAATTCGCTCTGGTACCGTATATTAGCAGAGAGCGAACAGGAGTCCCTGTACTCTGACTTGCATATTTTCGTGCACAAGTTAATTTGCATGTGTGTTATGTAGGACCGCTCCAAAAACACGTTATATTTCTTTATTTACGAGTTGTTTTGCTAGTTCGCTTTGTAATGTGGGAAAAAAGCCACTAGATGACAGTATTAACTTTTTTTTGTTAAGCCCAGTTTGGAGCTAGGCTCTGGGCATGTCCTGGGCATGCCTCATAAGGTAAAAGTCCCAGAGAGTTGAAAAAAAGTCTAAAAGGTGGGAGGGGGCTGGAAAAGAGTATATAAGGAGAAAAATTGAGAGAGTAAAGTAGTAGGAGAAATTGCAAGGAGAAATAGTGGAAGGATACATTTGACCAGACCTGTCACTCTTTACAAGACCTGTGAAGCTCTTTTTGTATATTTTTTGCCTGTGTTGGAGCATTTTCCTGTCCCAGGACATCGCAACTTAGAAACCTCATCTCACTTACCACGGGACTGTAACTATCTAATTTTTTAAAATATTTCAATCTTGGTCAGTCCTTGTTTTACTAAATCTGTTCAAGTTTTAAAATTTTGTCTGTCATCACTTGCTGTCCGATATGTCATAACAAATTGGGGTCCTCGCAAATTGGGGCCATGACAGCTTTTAACATACTTCAGCGGAGAAAAGCAAAAATATTAATTTACCGATGAGAGCTAGTGAGCAACCTCATGGTTAACTTCTGGAGGTTAATGCGATGTGCTTAAACGAATAAACTGATAGCCCAAGTTTTGGTTAATGTTTTTAGGTGTTTTTTTTATATACAGTTGAATGGATTTAGAATTCGTTCCGGGGTGCATTTCCCAAAAGCGTAGTTGCTAATTAAATTAGCAACTTACAAAGTTCTTCCCACAGAGATACCAGAAAACTCGAGTGGACGACGTGTGGGCTGGACCAAAGCAGAAACGGCAGAGTAGCTTCGCCATCTTGTGTATGTACAAAATATAAATGTCCAATGAGGCACATTTAAACAGTAGGCTAAACATGGGTGTCGACAAATTTGAGACTTGTTTTCCATGTTCTTTTTTATCCTTTCATACTTAAAATGGACACGAATTAGGAATTGTAATCAAACAACAATATTTTTGTAAAGAAATATTTTTTTTTTAAATCTGGTATATGCAATTTTTACTGTTGTTGTCCCGTATGAGCGAGTTTTCGTTGTATACGAGCACGGTTTAGGCCAGTTATTCCGCATTTTCCATTGAACGTCTGCCCCAATGTACATACACAATATGGAGGTGGTGTGTTGCCGCGGAAACGACGGGATTGTCCACTCTAGTTTTCTCATATCTCTGTGGGCCCAACTATTTAAGTTAGCATCTATGATTTCAGGAGATGCACCACTGGGCACGAAACCATATGACCAATCAAGCAACATTGCGTAAAAATGAGGATAAGAAGGCGGAATTTGTTTGAACTTCTGACTTGCGTATAAAGATCAATTATGTGGTTGGATTGTGCGAATATTCAATGAAGATCATGCAGAATGTTCACTCGCCAGCAGAGCGAGAAGTCTGAGCTTATTCGGTCTCCCGAACAAATCTTTAGTCGCCACGAATCTCGGGCGAGTGTGAAGATCGCGCCGTGCAATAGACCGATCCTTAGCTCCGCCCACCCCCTAACTACGCATAACAACGGCCGGACCTAAGTCAAGCTTTGCTGAAGATTGCGTCAACGTCCCTTATAACCTCATTGGAAGCGCTTCCTGAAAACATCAATGTCGAATTTATAAAAACGGATCGCATCACAAGAAAGCAAAAGACAAGGGTTATAATTATTTTTTATCTGGGAATATTCACGAAGTGTCATTTTCTGTTATAAACGCCCGTGAAGTTGAAGTGAAATGCAAATGCTATCGCTCAATGCTGAAGTCCCAGAAGCCACACTCATTGATAATAACGATCGACAAGGAACAGAGAAGCATTGTTCACGACCAATACAGTCTTTGATTGAAACGGAGCTCTTTGTAAAGCCTGCATTAATCAGGTGTGTCTGCTCAGTTTGAATGAAAACCTGCAGCGTTTTGACCCTTTTACGGCCCAGTGCAAAGCCATCAAGAGGCATTATTGTTCGTAAACAACGTGAATTGAGCTTACAGAATAATGAGTAATTATTTGCAAATTAATTGCCATATCTAGCCCTCTCTCTCTCCTGAAGGTAGTGTCTATGACCCTGGTATCTCGTGTCCGATTTTTACTCGCCGTAACAACACCACTTTGCCATTGTGAGATTTTATAGTTACAAAAATGTGAAAGCAAAGGGCTAATGCACTCTTCCCAATAGAGAAAGCAGTTTGGATAAGTGTTTGTTTGTCCGAGGTTATGGCGAGCGCTAACTGGGTGTGGTCACGTGACTGCGGCCCTGGATGTCATTGGCTGGATAGGCCTGGCTGGGCTGTACCCTGGATCGGTCTATTGTTAACGATAACATCAAATGGGGTTTGCTCAAACTTACATAATATTCTGACATGTTCAAACACGTAAAGGAGCTTAGTAAGGACCAATCGCATTCGCAGTATTGGTTATCAGCTGTGTCCCACCAGTGCAAGAGAGGCGAACTTTGATATTTGTAATGTAGCCTTCGATTAAATTTCTGAAGCCTATTTAGTAAGACTGCCATTGTTATCCGTAGTCCCTCCTCGGCCAATTTTTTTATGTCAGTAATTGTTAATTTAGGTAACAGCTTAAGGTTGAGGACATTGAGCTTGGGTGACGCATTGGGGTAAGGTGCACCGCACTTGACAGCAGAGAGCTCATCGCACCTGAGCCTCTATTTCGATTAAAAATGGCGGCTGCATGAAATCAGCGAATAGCGCTGGCTTTGCCTTGAAACTCACCCTTAAAAATGGATCTCTGCCAACTATACACAAGACCCAACAACAATAGGAAATGTGCATTCAGAAAGCGTCACCACTTAGTGATAATAGTGACAATTTATTACAAGTAAAGTTAGCTTGGCTTGATTACATGTTGCGCTTTAGCATCATTGTTTTGCTTGATTTTTATACAATCTTTTGAGCTTTATTGATAAATCAGCTGCCATGTTGGAGAGAATGAGAAGTGAATATGGTATTCATGGTACTTAATGTCTTAATCTGCCATCTCACCAGCTTTGATTGATAAACAAGGACAATCTGGAGCTAGGTAGTTAATTGCTTCCGATTTCTTTCAGTGAATATATAGCCAGCTTAACTGAATCCCATGGTAGCTAGTGAAATCGGTATGGCTTTAGCCAGTGAACCAAGAGCCAATCTTATAGCTAACTAAGTTAACGTCGCTTAGCTAGCTGGTTAGCTAGCATGCACACAGTACTTGTCCATAATCATCATAATCCATAACCTGTCAATAAATGCTTTTTTATTAGTGTGTTTGCTCTCAAGATAGAAAGCTACTCAATTGACTGTGAATTTAGAAACCTTTTCTAGTACAAACTCGAATGTATGTTACTCACCTAGCGAGTAGCAAAGTGATGGAGTGAGCTCAATGCTAATTCCCATCACGGCGCAAACAGAAAATAACATGGCGATCCCGATAACATTAATTGTTGAGCAATACACTAGGCTTTATCCAGGCTAGCCCTGTTCAGCCAAAGGTAATGGAGGAGAGACATTGATAGGAACTAATAGAATGGGTGAATTCAGAATTGAGTTAAAAACACATTTTAATATTAGACAAAGACAACCCAAGTAAATACAAAATGCAGTTTTAAAATAATGAATTCATTTATTAAAGGTAAAAATCTATCCAAACCTACCTGGCCCTACGTGAAAAAGTAATTGCCCCCTAAATTCTAATAACTGGTTGTGCCGCCCTCAGCAACAACAGCTGCAATCAAATGTTTGCAATAACTGGCAATGAGTCTTTCACATCACTGTGGAAGAATTTTAGTCCTCTCTTCTTTGTAGAATTATTTTAAATCAGCCACATAGGAGGGGTTTTGAGCATGAACGGCCTGTTTAAGGACATGCCACTGCATCTCAAAAGGATTTAAGCCCGGACTTAGACAGGGCTACTCCAAAAACTTCATTTTGTTTTTTTTTAAGCCATTCAGAGGTGGACTTGCTGGTGTGTTTCAAATCATTGACCTGATGCATAACCCAAGTGCTCTTGAGCTCAAGATCACAATCTGAGGGTTGGACATTCTCCTTCAGGATTTACCAGTAGAGAGCAGAATTCATAGTTCCATCAATTATGACAAGTCGTCCAGGTCCTGAAGCAGCAAAGCAGCCCCAAACCATCACACTACCACCACCATGTTTAACTTTTGATATGATGTTCTTTTTATGAAATGCTGAGTTAGTTTTACGCCTGATGTAATGGGACGCACACCTTCCAGAAAATGAGATTCTCACGCGGAATTAAAATCCTTGCGCATTGAGGTTTCCGTTTCACTGGCGTAAAGGTGCACCTCATCACAAGTAAAATGAAAAGCGATTATGACTCCGGACTTCCCGTGCTTCAGTGATTGGAAACAATGTATGTGTTTCATGATCGTTTAAATTGTTTCAATGAAATAAGACCATTTGAAACGTTTTTATGCAATTTCATTGCTTTCAATCCCTCGGTGAAGATAAGCCTGAGAATTCCCGAGTCATAATCGATGTAATTAGTGGGGAAATCCACCGTAATCCACGTGAAACTGATTAACTTAATGCACAATGCATTAATTTCCGCGAGTGAATTTCTTCAGTTCGCGTTGATTGAATAATTGCTGACTATGGCACAGGAATGTGAATGCCACTAAGAGGAGAGACTCAAACCTAAGGTGTGAGAAATGGCATCTGTAAAACAGACGTGCGAAACTGATCGCAATCTGGTCAAGTTCAATGGACTGAAAGCACGTTTTATGCATTAGTTCTTCGTAATGTTCATCATCTTGCAGGAAAGTGGTTAACTAGCTAATTAACAACGCGTTAGTCTAACGATCTGACTGCTCGTGAACAACACATCAATTGGCCGAAACATATCACTGTGTCAACATCTGGCTATATGGCCAGCGACAACATGTTATTGCGAGCGACTTTACGGCATAATAAAAGAAATCACAGATCTTTGGATTTCGTAAGTCTTTCTCTTGCACTAGCAGGCTGCAAGCGAACAGGATGAATCTGACACTTTCTTAGCTCAGTCTACCTCTGCGATTCATTCGCAGACTCGCATGTAGAGAACTGGAGGTCGACGTGTTACACGCCTACCATTGTATGACGTCACTCTCCTGCGCCGTTTGGGATTGCCAATGCAAATTGAATTATGGAACACTTTTCGGGTCGGACACGAAAACGAAAAAGCGATGTCCTCTTTATTTTCTTTTCAAATTGAATTTTGACCTTTCAAATTGAATTTTGGTAGCTATTTGCTGGGGCATCGTTTCAAAATTAAATCTTAAACGTCCTTTTCGTTTTCTTTATAATTAAGTCACAGAATGAGCTGTCTCAAAGAAGAAAATGAAAATGCAGTTTGGATCATTTATTGTTCATTTTATTTATGAGTCAAAAAATGCAGCTATATCCCGAAAATGAAAAAGCATTTCTGTTCATCCATTTTATTTTGAATTATGAGACAGCTTTCCTTCCATACCGCTTGAGCAACAGCATCAAATTGACGACTTGTGGTATTTCGTAAAGCTCTTCCGAACCCTTCTCGTAAGTGAAGCTGTCTATTTGAAATTGCCTACATGAGGTGATCTGAACATTATGCCTCATTATAATGAACCAAGAAAGTCCATTAAAGCACATAGGTCATGAAGTGACAAAGAAGGGTATTAGCCTGTGTCTGACCCCACAGTGTCGATGCATGATCCAATGTAAAAATAACTATTCAACCAAACAAAGTCATGATTTAGTTCATGGTTTTGAGTCTTGGAAAATAGAGCCCACAATTGCTGTTATTTTTCATTCACTTTTGTTCACTGTGCAACATCGAGCCGTTTATGAGCCAAACTACATGCAGTGATTGCGCTCATGCAGGGTGCTGTCCTGAACTGCTCACCTGACGCAAAAATTTCTTGAGGTTAACTTATTTTGCCAGAGTGCCCCAGAGGTAAAGATTTTGATGCAAGCACGATGCTAGGGACTGCCCACCCGTTTTTCTACCCCTTCTCTAATCCAGCCTTTCCGAGTCTCAGTCCCACGCCGGCTCCTGAGTCTCCTCCATGTCTCTAACTCCCACTCCTTTTTCCAGACCGGAGCGTCGCTTTCACTCGTCCCTCAGCGTCGCTTTACTCCGCATGCCTGCTGTCAGACCGGCAGTGAGGTGCATGAGACCGACTGAGGGCTGCGTGCTCTCATCTACCAAACGGAGAACCGCAACGGATCCGAGAGAAGAGGTAGGCCTAATTAAATCGTTAAACAACTTTCCCGACGGGACATTCTAAAACGCTTAACGTGGAAAAAAAAGCTTAACTTGGCTTAATGCACCAAAACAGCGACCAATAACCGCCAAATTCCTTTCGGGCATTCCTGGTCAGGAGCACTTTCTCCGAACAAAAAATTAAAACTAGTCCGAAGAAAACAGACTTTATTTCACATTAAGCGTTTTGCCCCTATTGACACATATTATAAGGAAAAAGCTTAACGTGGCTTAATGTTCCGAAACGGCGACCATTAATTACCAAATTCCTGTAGGACGTTTCTTGTCAAGAGCACTTTCTCCAATCAAAAAATGAAAACCGAAGATGTTTGGGGCTGTTTAGGTAGGGTACATTATGTTAAGCTTTTTTCCTCATTATGCGCGTCAACGGAAGGGAAAACGCTTAACTTTATATCACGACCATATTCCTTGGAGTTCGTCGCTGTGTAAGTAGGCCTATACATTAAAGTAGGCTACGTTAGGCTTTTTCCTCATAATGTACGTCAATAGAGGGGGAAACGCTTAACGTGATGTAACTTCCATATTCCAATCCTCAGTCTTCGTTCTAATTTTTTTTTATTGGAGAAAGTGCTCCTGACCAGAAATGCACAAGCGGAATTTGGCGCTTATTGGTAGCTGTTTTGGTGCATTAAGCCACGTTCAGCTTTTTTTCACGTGAAGTGTTTTAGAATGTCGCCTTTTAGGGATTTGTTGTTCAACCTGAATATAACAGGACCTGGAACAGTATGGAAAATGAAAAATAAGAACAAATTTGATTTGTACATTCTCTTAATCCACAATTCAGTTGGGAACAACTCAATTAGAAACCTTTTGAAGTTTCTCTTTAGCGACTGTATCTACTTGTAAAAAGCCACATTTGCACATGTCTGGTGTGATGCCCGCACCACCACATCTGTGCACAATAAAAGACGGGATGTGGAATCTTCGGAACAACATCAGTGTCGACATTGCACAGTCTAACTGGTTATTCCATTATGGTCGGGTGTAAAATATGCCACTTTGCCCAAATCTGCGTGAGCAAATTGTCGAACAGTTTAAGATCCGTTTTTCTCAAAGTGTAATTGCACAGATTTGAATAATATCACTGCTGGCTGTCAATAATACAACGAAAAGCCTGAGAAACTGATAGTGCGATAGATATTAAACATAAGGACACAGGGCCTTAACAACAGATGAATAGAAAGGGGGAATAAGCTGTCACCTGGGGTGGGCACTGGCTGCTCTGCCCTTTTCTCCTTAATGATTATATAAAGTACCAGTCAAAAGTTTGGACACACTCTGCTAATGTCGCTGCACTCTGTGTTCAGGGAAATTTACGCAGCTTCCCTTCTCTATTGCATCTCAAATGGAATCTGGTGAGAAGTTATATGTCACAGACTGACCAAGAGACTGGTTTTTTTTTCTCGTTGCACTGTATTTTCGTGTTGTGGTTAATTTGTAGGGGGTTTAATTGGGTGCTTTTGCTAATTGCGTTAAGTCTCTCGCGTGTGTTTGTGTGGAGGACCTCCCCTACCGCAACCGCAGCTGGTATCAATCAATCAGTGATTGGAGAGCGACAAATAAAAAGGCAGGCAGGACACAGGTACAGCGGGTTGGCACAGCAGGATTGCAGACGCTGGAAAGGGAGCCGGACGAATTCTTAAAGAGGACAGAGGCGAGTCAATTTCGGGGACTTGTTTTATCTGCCTCCGCCGTGAGCTTGGTGGGGTGCTTTAACCTTTTTGTTCAACGGAGATGTGTGCGAGCCAGATGAACCCGGAAAGAGAACAGAGGCCAGTAAATGCGTGAACACTTTGAGAAGTTTCTGCCATGCGCGAATGGTTCGTGACGCGTGCAAACTATGCGTCAGCTGGCCGTGCCGCGAACGACTCGTGATAACACCCTAAAGCTATGTTTCCATTAATACGGCTGAAGTCCGGCTGCGACAGGCTGCGGGGCAGACACGGGACATCGCATGCGTCCCATGGTGCGTCCTCAGTGTTTCCATATAAACGGCTGAACTACGCTATTCATCCGTTTCTATTTATTTAATAACGTTTAATTGACTGGGACCGAGCATATTAATAAACATTTCTGCAAATATGCAAGATTTAGCCAAAAGGCTAGTTTTCATCTGTTCTCCCAGGCCAGATATTACAAGCCTCCCTAAAATGAACAAGAAATTGTAAGAAAAACAACAATCTATCGAGCAACAATAAACAATTGGAAACAAATTGTTAAAACAGGTTACAGTGTAAATACAAAATTAATGATAACATTGCTAGAATTGACATACTAGTATGGAGAAAAAGGTAGACAGCACTATAATTAAAAAAACGAGACAACCCTGAAACAGATACATAACAGCTAGACAAAACAAGCATGACAACAAAACATGCATGCAGAAGACCAGTTAAAACATGCATGCAGAAGAGCAGGTAAAACATACAAGAAAGGCAATAAGCAGATTAGGCATGCAGGCAGCAGTCCATATATGCATGCATCAAAGCACATGTAATATAAATAAAACAATAAGCAGTGCATTAGTGTATTCAGGTTGCATCATCATCTGGACAACATTAAGAATTATATCATGCAGAGTAGGAATAATTATCTCAGAGTACATATAAAACAGCAGAATCACAATCAGGGCTCTACATGAGAAGTATAATGTATTTAAGACAAGGCATTTACGTAAGCATTTTACAAGGACATGCAGACAAAACGACAACCTGATTTTAACAAGGTGGCAGCAGCTGACAAGATTTTTAATGTTGACAGATTTGGCAACTAATTAGCCTCTGTTTCAAGCGAGATTTAAACATCACATATGTGTCGATCTCCCTAATTTGTGATGGGATATTGTTCCACTCTCGTGAGGCTTTAACAGAAAATGCTGACTGACTAATGGTACTTTTCCGCAGTGGAATAACGCAGTCCCTTCTTGGAAACCTTGTGATTTGATTTGCATTTGTTCTTATCCTAACAAAAGATTCAAGAGGAGGGGGAGCTAAATCATGTACGATTTTGCAAAGAGGACACATATCTGCATACCTAATCATATTTTCCCAGTTCAAGAGGTTATATTTCTTTAAGATTGCGCAATGGTGAAATTGTTTTGGCAAGTTTTAAGGATCTGTTTGTGCAAGGACTGCAGTGGCTTAAGTGTGGTGGAATTGGCTTGTGACCAACTTTTCAAGCAGTAATTCATATGAGCGAAAAGCATTGAATACATGTGCGCCATAGCCGCTTCAGTTGACATAAAGTTGCGTATGAACCTAAAATTAGCAAGACTCATTTTGAGCCATTTACAAACATTTTTAACCTTTGCCCTAAAATTTAGGTTGGAATCTAGAAGAATGCCAAGGTATTTGAATTCTTTCATAATCTGTAATTTCTCTCCAGACACAAAAATATCAGGATCCACACAAACATCATTTGTTTTAGTAAAGTACATGCCCACTGTTTTTGAAACATTTAATTGGAGACAAGATTGACTTAACCATGTCGTAATTTTAACCAAAGCCATTGTGAGTTTGGCCGCCACTTCTGCTTTTGTGGTGCCATGTACATATATCTCCGTGCCATCAGCATACATTTGTACATGAACATCAGGACACGCAGATGGTAAGTCGTTGATAAATATACAAAATAACAGAGGGCCCAGTATGGATCCCTGTGGGACACCAGTCAACAAACATAGAGCATTCGATTGGTGGTTGTTAATTCGAACAGTTTGGGAGCGATTTGTGAGATATGATTCAATCCATTTCAGGGAATTAACAGAAAAGTTAATGGCAGATTACTTGGACAGAAGAACTCTATGGTTAAAAGTATCAAAGGCTTTCTTAAGATCCAGAAATACAGCACCAACAGTGCCACCTTTATCTAACAGGAATTTTATTTTTTCTATGAGAAAACAGTTAGCCGTGTTTGTTGAATGATTGGTTCTAAAGCCAAATTGCATAGAATGAAGAGGAAAGAGACTGTTATTCAGATATTGTATGACTTGCTCAGCCACCCATTTTTCTGCCACTTTAGACATTACCGTAAGAATACTGATGGGCCGATAATTGCAGATGGACTGTGGATCCCCAGCTTTGAAAATTGGTGTAACAATTGCAGATTTCCAGACACTTGGAAAATTATTTTGAAATTATGTTGAAACTCCGCACAAATGTCGCATGAAGACCACTATTCTGTTATCATATTGTAACAAACTTTAGCGAGTGATACACAGGAACACTTCTGATATACAGAAATCACAAAGGTATTGTGGCATTACAAAGCTCAGATCATAATGTAAAGCGGCAGGATGCTTTTGATTCACTGAGAATGGTAAATACATGTATGTTGCTGCAGAAACCTCGGCTCTGCTCTGAACAAGGCAGTAAATACACATTGCTTCAAAGGTACTCATTTGTTAACAAAATAAAGTGGGGAAACCCCTTTGAACAATAGGGAATTCCTCGTGCGATTCTTGTGCGTTGGAATTGCTCCCTGGTCCGATCGGAAAAATACGCATGCGGCTCCGCTCCAGGAGCCGGGTGAAAATCGCGTGGATGGAAACACTTCATATAAAGACAATGATATGCGAATTTTGACGTACCCATGTCGGTACCGGCGCCTGACTTCAGTTGTACAAATGGAAACATAGCTTAACTTGGCACGCATTGACACTCACCGTCGGCAGTGTTCGCGTAGTGTTCATGCAAGTGGCACGAACATGGCGTGCCAAATTTCTGAACTTAACAAAATTCTCTCTACGACATGGCATGCATCTCTGCACCCTTCACACCCTCCTCACGCTCGTTCCCGAAGACTTTAATCATTGCCACGACGCATTGCGGGAACAGTAATCGTGCAAGTGTTAAACAATAATGACACCACCACCTGTTGATATCCAGCCCATTCCAATGCACAGTAGCTTGTGACGTCAATAGCTGTGATTACACAGAAATTCAGGTTTCACTTTTCACGTGTCATCCGTCGCTTATTTCCTTTGGTTCCTCGGCTCATGAATGCCGCAAGTGCACAAGGGAACGTCTCCTGCCATGCTTTTCCCGAGGAACGAAATAAAATGGTTGCAGATGATTAGTGCAATTATAGAATTATATGTAAATACAGCCTTGGGGTACTCTTGTGTGTATCAAGCGTCAACGTGAGTGGTAAACATATCAAGCATTTACCTTTTAGGTCTGAAGCAGCGCACAGTGCTGGGGAACGTGCACACTAAGCCTTGCTCGGGGGCACTGCAAGCGCTGAGACCATGAATGAGAAAGCCATTAGCCAAATCAACTATTGTGGAATACTGTATCCCTGAACTAGTCAACGCAGTGAAATTGCACCAAATCGTCCATGTTATGCCAAAGTGCTTTAAATGCAACTTACCGAAAGTCAAAATTTTGACCAATTTTCAACCTATAAAGTCATTAATATTCGACTGATTGACTTGAAATTTGGAATGATCTTGTATCTGCTGGTGATCTATGAAGTGACATATAGGATTTTCTCAATAGGTGCATCCCTAGGGGTTTAATTTTGAAAATGAAGCAAGTCGATGATTGCGATTTTTGCTATAGTTATATAACAGGGCTCATTTAAATATTCATAAATGTTCCAAACAAAAATATCCTATGTCATTTCATAGAAATATCTTAAACGTTTCATTTGAGACTAATTTGAGTAAAATCTGACCATGTGCCTTTTCAATGGCAACCATGTAAATTTATATCAAAATACTACATTTTATGAGGTTAAAATCGTGTTGAATATGTTTATTTCTTAGTATTTACATTATAATGGTTATTTCTACACTTTACCCTGAAGGCCCCTGAAGTGAAAAAAGCTTGATTTTTGTCTGGATATATTCTTATTATAAAATTAGCAGAATTCTGCGTTTTCAACATGCCTCGTTTGAAGCAAACTATAGTGATAGACTATATTGATTTTCTTATGGCGACGATATGCTCACTGTGCTATCTGAGACTGCCCTGCTATCTGGAATCGTCACTGTTATTTAGGCCCCATATGGACTAAAACTGAACCCACCCAATCATCATCATTAAAACCTCTTTGAAACCGAATGGGAAATTCTGAAATGACACAAGGGGCTCTAAGTTCTTCGCGCAGCTCATGTGGCGTAGTGTTACGCAGCCCACGCAGTGGTAATTTTGTCTGGCACAGCCCGCGCATTGGTAATTTTGTGAGGCGCAACACCATGCGCAGCCTTTGGTAGACGAACGGGCGCCGAGATGAATGTGGCGGCGTACTAGGGGGAGGTGTCACATTCATCAAGATGCAGTGACAATTTCGTAGAAAAAGTCTTCGCTGCAGTTGCACAGAAAGCTCGCCTGCTCAAACCTGGTTTACTTTCTGTGTAGTGGTAATTTGGCTGACCGGCACGCAGTGCGCACATGTCACCGGAATCTCACAGGCAAGTTTCCAGAATGTCAGGCACATTTCAATGCAACAAATATTTACAGGAACCACTTTTTAATGTAACTATCCGAATCAGGACATAAATTATAGTATCTATATCAATTGTCCTGATGTCAGATCAGAGGCGGTTGGCATGCGTAATGAAAACTCAACCTGGCTTAATCAAGGCAGCTGAATCTGTGATGCAAATTAACAACTTCACATCTTTCTCAGCCATCCACAAACTGCCTTGGCATCAAGCAGTGCGTACATATAATGCTTGCGTTCTATGCTCAGTAAAGCTGCTTGCACACTGGACGCGTAACAAATTTTTTGCACGACTGATTACGAAGTCAAGGCAAAGAGGGTTTTAAATATATCTCCGTGTCGACCTTCACAAAATGCAAATTGATAGCTATCGACTTTTCTTGGTCTTTTTATCCGTGTGTTTTCTTCCGTTGAAGATGGACAACAGTCTTTATTCGGATCGAACAGATTCACGGTTTATTTCCACATCAGAGATAAAATAGTGCTTCTAGTCAGTGAGCAAATCACTTCCATGACTACTGAGAGTTTGAATAAATCATTGCATGCACGATCATGACTGTCCGACGCGAAATGCAAAATAATCCACGTCCGGCAGCCGACAAAAAGTAAAAGTATTGATATATGAGAACAGATTTATAACGAAATAAAGAATAGAAATATATCACCGAGAAACAGAACATCCAGAAAAGATGGCCCACATTTAAATAAATCGCAGTGTTCATTGGATGTTCTGTTTGTTGTTAAAAGGTTTCTTTTTATCCTTTATTTCGTTATCAATCTGTTCTAATCGTCCACCCCCTTTTTTTTTTTGGCTGTCAGACACGGAGGCATTGTACATTGTCCCGTGCCAATGTCGACTCACTTTATTGAGCAGAACTTAAACAGAAACATTGATTGAAATTCTCGGTACTCATCTTGAAGAACTGAGCCCTCTTATCAAAACATTCACGTTTAGTATCTAAAAGAGTCAGCATATTTGAAGAAATTAGAAACAAAAATCGACTGTCTGTCGCGGAGTTATATTAAAACCCTGTCCGACCTTCGGACACGCAGACACATCGTTCAACGCAATCTGTCGTGCGAAAAATTTGTTTCGCGTCCAGTGTGCAAGCGGCTTACAACTAGGCTATTATTGTCACTTAGGTTTTATCATATTTAGTGGGGGAAAGGAATACAGCCTGATTGCTATGATCTCGTACTGAGTTAAGATCACAGAGTGAACATAAATGTGTAATGTATCTTGCATTGTTGTCCATGCATGTTTATCCCAAAATTTTAAGCAGCAACAGTTGGGAATAATAGGAACACGCTATCCATCGTTTCTCTTCCCAATGATGCAGGCAGAAGAAATAAATGAGCAACCGTCGTATTTCATTCCAACTTCATAAGGTTGAATGATGTGGTATAGTTTCGTTTTGAAATCCATTCAAATTCGCTCATGGTTATAATTCGAGAATGCCCTAGCTAGCCAGCTAACTCATATTCATAATGCTTAATATAGACGTAACGGTGCAGAAAACATGCCTGAAGCAGCAAAGTAAAATGCGACATTAAAGTATCATGCAGATATAGGACAGAGGCTTCTATATTCCAACACATTAAAGGTGAGGAGAGGAGCTCATTAGATTGGTGAAGATTTGACTCGGCTGTTATACCGAAACACGCCGCCTTTGGCACTTGCGCCGGGAGGAGGGACCGAGGCGGGGCAGAGGATTACTTGCGCTAGGCATACGCCTGGACAGACCCCGTTGGCGCGGCGCACCCCCTTTTCGCCGCACCTGCGCCTGGTCTACGAATTTAGAGCCCAAGGTCCCTTTAGGATATGCAGCTCTATTTTGACCTCATTTGAATCTACCGTGCGCTTTGAATGCTTCGATCTTGCAAGTAACGGCACAGCGCATAAGATTTTTCCGTCTGACCGTTGACCGCAAAATAGGGAAAGCTTGGTGGCTGTTACCGAGTGCTTTTCACTGCTGCACTGATTCACAGTATTGACATTATTAATGTACATTCATAATGTGAATATCAAAACGCTGTATGTTTTGCAGTTATTGACTTGGAGGTAAGCAGCATTGTTTAAAATGATGCAAGGGGATGACATTCTCTGAAAGACAGGCTCGAGGGTTGGTTATGATGTCGTTTCAGGTTCAAAATGAGTTTTTCTAAGATGTTTTTTACAGGTAAATGCCATAGATTGAAGATGATGGTAAAGATAATTATCACGAATGCCAATTAAACATGATGTTTGAACATTTCAGGTGTTTTTAATGCCTAAGCCAGGTAGCGTAATTTGTAACTAACATTTACCGTAGTATTGTTCTAAAATTTTTATCTTTGAGAAAACAAATTGTCAACATCAACTGAGTACGAAAGAGGAGTGCTAACCTTTTTGAAATTGCACCATTCCAAAAGGGCGTTCACTTCTCAACCAAAGCTAAATCATGACTTGAGAAAAAAAGCGTCATATTTTTGTACGGACGCATGTCCAACGACTATAGTAACTTTCTTCTTGTCCCTCCTCACCCTAGAGATTCCTCTCACCCACGAGAGAACTCAATCAGTTGGAATGTTATGATTTCAGCCCCTCCCCCCAACATATTATGAATGCAGCTAAACGTGCGATGATCCCATCTCGTGAAATGGTGTTTAAACATTCGTTTAGCTGTCCACGTACAGCAGCATTTTAACATGCGTTTAAAATTTAAACGCATGTTAGTTACACGCACGCTAAAATGCTTCTGTGAAATTGGCACTATGCATCATAGTAACATTATAAGTTGTAATAGGGGTGTGTTTACAACTGTGTAACATCCCCTCTTTTTTTAACAACAGTCTGTAAATGTCAGGGAAATGAGGAGACCAGTTGCTTGAGTTTTGGGAGAGGAATGTTGTCCCATTCTTGTCAGATGTAGGACTCCAGCCTTTCAACAGTCCTGAGTCTTCTTTGCCTGATATTTCATTTTATCATGCACCACCTTTTCTATTGGTGAAAAGTTTGGATTGCAGGTAGGTAATTTCAACGCCCGGACTCTTCTACTGTGAAGCCATACTGTTGTCATGGATGCAGTATGTGGTTTAGCATTGTCTTGCTGAAATATGCAAGACCTTCCCTAAAAGAGATGGTGTCTAGATGGGACAATATGTTGTTCAAAAACCTCTACTATACTTTTCAGCATTGATAGTGCCTTTCCAGATCTGTAAGCTGAAAGAATAGAATAAAAGTCCGCACACTGTTAAAGTAGCTCCCAGAAGACTTTATTCCTTGTACAACGTTTCGGCCGATGTGGCTTTCGTCAGGTGAGTTCCACACGTGATGGGGTGGGGGTGGAGTTTATATACACTAAAGATGGTAGATGGACCAAATTAAACCTTCTCGATACCCATGTAGCGCAGTGTGCTAATGTTGTGTCCCACTTCTTTAAAATGTGCTGCTACGGGATTGCGCACATCTCCGCTACGGATATTACTCCTATGTTCGCAAATGCGTGTCTTAAGTTGCCTGCTAGTCTTACCCACGTGGGCCAAGCCACAAGGACATTTAATCAGATAAATTACATGCGTGCTGCTGCACGTAATAACACCACGAATCTTACAAGACTTTCCGCCATGAGGATGTGTCTATGTCTTGCTTTTGAAGGTGTATCTACATTGCGCACAATTTCCACATTTGTAATTTCCCTCAGGAGGGGTCGTTCAGGAAGGTATCCCATTTTTCTGGGAAATAAGCCTTCACTAGCCTGTATTTTAAATTAGGAGGGCGCTTAAAAACAACGGACGACGGTTCCCTAAATACCTGCTTCAATTTATGGTCCGTTTCGATTATGTGCCAATGTTTGTGAATGACTTTGGAGAGTTTAAAGTCAACCAGCGAATATTTCGTAAAACAGAAGAGAGTCTGGTCTTTGTTTGTCTTAGTTCGGGGCTTAAAGCACTCTTTCTGTGCAATGGCATTGAAGCGATTAGCAGCCACATCAACCCATTCACTCTTAAAACCTCTCTCTAAAAATCGTTTGCTGAGGTCTTTGGCTTTGGCTCCAAATCAACAAAAATGCAAAGTGAGGCACGGCATTTTCACATGAATATAGAAAAGACACAAACTGTATTATCATTTCAATTACAAGACAGAGATCACATTTACTTCATGAAAAAGAATTTCCAAAAATGTATTTGCATTCTCAGATTAGCATGATTGTTTTTATTTTGTTGGTTATATAGCGGTCCACTTCTCACAAATGAGAACGCAAATATATTAAGTATTCCAGTTTTTAATTTGTTATAAATAATCCATGCATGGATGTGAAAATTAAAATGCAAAATGGACTATTATGTTTTCATTTCTGTAAACACCTCATAACTATACCAATTATGGAAATACCTGGAGGAAAAGGCACAGCACGTTCTTTCTTGGCTGCATCAGGAAGAAAAACGGTAACTTACCAACCGTCTTTGTTCGTAGGAATGGGGCATATAGCATTGCATTAATGGTTTCTCTCACTTAAAATCTGGCTCCAATTAGAAGTACAGATTATAATTTAATGTAAACATGAGAATAGTTTGGCGTTTCCAGAATTTCAGAATAATTTAAGTAGATGATGTAAAATCCAGTTTCAGAAAAGACATGACTAAGTGCGATGAGGATGATGATGATGATGATGTTCACGGGGGATCCTGTAGTACTACCCCATCACTTAGCACGAGGCCTGGTTATGGTCCCCGTCCATAATGGCCCCAGTATCCCAAAGAAACAACCATGAACGCATTACACTTCCCTTGGCAAACATTCTGGGGAGTCAACGGCCCTCTCGTCCTGACAAAGTCCAAGCAATTTATTGATATATTGCAGGGTGCCTGAGTCCTTTGAAGTTCAGGATGACCCTCAGTTTCAGGGCTCCTGCCAGCCTTTCGCTGCATCCAAGCTCGATTCCCTTCCACATTTGCTAGAGATACAAATCATGCGCTTGCTTCTTGAAAAAGAAAAAGCATTTTCGAGATTGTATTTGCTTCATAAGATTAGGGTCTTCGTTTTCATTTTGTCAGTGATATTGCGGGGCACTTTCTGAAAATGAAAACGCGCATGGGGAATGCATCTTAATTTTCAATTTGTTATAACAATTGCATACATAGACTTAAATGAATACGCAAAGTGGAGGATTACATTTTCATTTTCATTATGATACAGATAATGCATGTGGATTTTTGAAAATGACTTTTCATTGGTAGCTATATGTTTCCATAAAAAAATTGCAGGAGAGAAGCCAGAATTCAAATTGGTTGTCAAAAAATAAATGAATTAATAAATAGATGACATAAAATTAATTTGAACACAGGGATCAGAGCTGAAAACTCCTTTGTTGTAAAGACTGGAAGCATCACAAATCTTCAAAGTAAATCATGAATGAAAACGTGAGTACATCAATTCAGCATACAGTACGTTTTAAAAGGCATCATGGCATAGACGTGCTCCAGGTGAATGTTGAGAGGCAAGCCATTTCATACACTAAAGAGAAATTAATTCAAATACTAGCTCCAGTATCATTTTCTAAATACAAATTGATGTTCATGAATTCAAAAAAATATAAATAAAGATTTTAAGCACTCACAAACAGTTTTATTAAGAATGTGCAATTCTGGGGTCAGTTTTACAGACTCAAGCAGAGCCTATTGCTTGATTTAATTGTATTTTTAATGGAGCGTGTCAGTGGCAGCTGGTTAACTGGCGACGCGAGGCTCAAACCCACCCCTTGAAAATAATGATTGGCCATGACCTGTTTTCAATCACTCATTTAAATTACCATTACAAAAGCTCTGAAAATTCTCAACATTATCAGGTGTAGTCAGTTTTCATTAATAACGCACACCTGTCAAGTCTCAGGCATTTCGCGTGAGTTTTAGTGGTATATTTACATTCCCCTGCTGTAGTCAGCAACTATTCAGTCAAAGCATGTGTTTGAGATTCTCGCACGACATTGTGCATGTCGGTTTATCAGTTTCACCTGCATTAAACTCCTGACTTCTTGCGCTTTTCTTTACTCAGGGGTTGGAAGAAATGCGTGAGTTTCATGATCGTTTAAACTCTTTAAATGAAATGAGATCATTGAAGCAATGGAATTGCATAAAGACATTTCAAATGTACTTATTTAATTTAAACTATTTAACCCTCCTCCAGTGTACGGTCAAATCTGACCGATTTTGCAGCTTTCCTAAAGCATAAATGATGGGATTTTCATCCAATTGCCTCAAAACCACATGATATCCTCCACACCAGGCACCGAAACATATAAAATTGCTGATCACCATTTTCATTGAATTTTGAAAGATTTATTCAACTTTGTTTCGGTCAAAAATGACAGGAAAAAAAATAGGAAATGAATGGATGAGACTACATTATGTTCATGCAGCAGGTGGGAACCATCCCCATACGCACGTCCACACACATACATCCCCCCCCCCCACCCCCACGGCCATACACACACACACACACACACATACACCCACCCCCATTCCCATCGCTTTCTCGTGCTGAGATGCCCATGCCCCCATAAGAGCAACAGCCGTCTAGGCTGAACATAACACCTGTAGTGTTACTTTCTCATCCTTTGTGTGCCCTACCCTCACCTTTCCCACCCTACGCAGGTGACATGTACCTTACAAATAAACTGAAGGTAGTTACGGGAACCAGCCACTTTTTCGAGCTTTGTGTCCACTTCCTACGTGAACCACACCATCAAGACAAAACAATATATAATATCTTCCTACAAAACCTCCTCCCCGTCTGCTCGCCCGGTCGTTCTTGCTGCTACTTCCCCAATCTCTTCCCCCCCCAAAGACAAGGGCAGAAGAGAAAGATGTGCCAGCTTTGCGCTCCTAGAGACAATAAAACCAGCCAAACATGCCACAGATGCCATGCCAATATTTGCTAGGCACATGCCAAGGTAATTGTACAAACATACATTGCTCATACGTGTGAACACTCTCACTCACTCACAAACCCGCGCGCGCACACACGCGCACACACACAGACCACACACACACACAGAAAGGACTGTTCCTGTTGAGATTGTGTTTATATCTCTGTTACTCTTAACTGCATATTTTCGTGCAGGAGTGAATTTGCATGTGCGTGAAGTACCGCTCCAAAAACGGAATATTTCTTGGACCAGTTTCAGCAGCAACCCCTACCGGATTAATTGCTGTCTCTTCTCGCGAGTAAGCCATCATTTTGTGACTCCAGATGTTCTGAACCATTAAGACATATGAAGCTGAAGTTTTAAGTTCTGAACATCACTCTCTGATTATTTTGACTTTGACTGAATATAACATTACACTTGAAGCCCAGGAGCTTTGACATGTTGGCTCGCCAGCGAAGTACATTTACACATACTGACTGGGAGAAAAGACACTCAATCGTAACTAACGTTAGCATTATTTAATCTACCGAAGAAACTATAGAATATAATGAGTGCATTTACTGATGATCTTAGGCTAACTCGGGGTTAACTGCTGAAGATTAATATGATGAGCTAAAACAAATAAACTGATATAGAGCCGACGTTTGGTAAACGTTTTAAGGCAGAGATACTCACTCTTTTCCAGATTGAGCTGCTGTGGGTGCAGGCTTTCATTCTAACCAACCAGTCACACACCTGATTCTACTAATCAACTCTTGAGGCTTTTGCCAAAGACCTGTGATTTGCAGAATCAGGAGTGAGACTGCATGGTTAGAATGAAAGCCTGCACCCACTGCGGCTCATTCTGGAAAAGAGTGAGTATCCCTGGTTTAAGGTGTATAGTCGTCATTCTGAGGTGCGTTTCCCGGAAATGACAAAGTCACCTTATTCCATACAAGGCAAGCCACGAGGGACAGAGGCCTAACTGCAGCTCGTGATGCGCTTCGAAGTGATGTTGCTCAACTTGAATTTGAATTTAGAGAACTGAATTTGAATGTGTGAACTGAATGAAATGCTTCAAGTTTTCTCTTAAATTCAATACAAATAATTGGATTCAGTTTCAGATTACTTGTTCATTCAATTTCAAAACCAAAAAAAATTCTATTCAAAGCTGATTAAATTCAATTCAAACCCAAAATTCAATTCAAAACTTGATAAAATTCAATTCAAAGCAGGTTAAATTCAATTCAAAACTGATTAAATTCAATTCAAAACCAAAATTCAATTCAATTTCTCTTGGAACAAATTTTGTTCTATAACATCGTTTCACAGCTCAAATAGGTTTTAAACTAAATTCAGTGATAATTCATGGCTTTTTTGTCAATATAAGAGCAGATAAAACAGACCTGTCACATTCGACCATGAGCACTGAAATAAGGGGGGTAGTCCGAGCACTGGAGGGTTAAACGATAATGAAACACATGCCTTTCTTCCAACCCGAGTAAAGAAAAACGTGTCATAACGCAGGTGAAACTGATAAACCTCCATCCACAAGGACTTCAATTCAGTGCGAGAATCTCTTACCCATGCGTTAATTGAATAGTTGCTGAATACAGCAGGGGAATGTAAATATACCGCTAAAACTCATGTGGAAAGACAGGTGTGCGTTATTAATGAATACTGACCATATCTGATAATGATAGACTTTTGTAATGGTAATTTAAATGAATGATTGAAAATTGGACACACTAATCATTATCATCACACTAAACTGGTTTGAGCCTCCCCTATCGGCAGTTCTCCAGTCGCCACTGGAGCACACACATAGCATATTTCAGGGACAAGCTGCATCCATGTGTGAAAAACAAGCTCTTTGTGCTGAATATTGTTTCTTCTTCATCTGGATTTAGGAGACAAACTGACAACTCAAGATTCAGCAAGACCAGAACAGATGGAGCTCAGAATCTTCAAGGTTACCCTCTCCACCTTCTCCAACATCTCCAACTTCACTAGTGGCAATCAGAAAGACACCATGCAGTCCGAGGAGTCTTTTCAGGCAGTGGAGATGGTGATCATTCCCCTGTTCACAGGGTCCCTCAGTTTCGTAACGATTACTGGGAACATACTGGTCATGCTTTCAATCATAATCAACAGGAGGCTCCAGACCATAAACAACTACTTCCTCTTCAGCCTGGCATGTGCAGATCTGATGATTGGGGTCATTGTCATGAACCTGTACACAGTCGAAATTCTGTTTGGATATTGGCCCTTGGGGCCAGTAGTTTGTGACATTTGGCTGGTCTTGGACTATTCAGCCTGCCATGCTTCTGCCTTCCATGTCCTTATTATCAGCTTTGACCGTTACTTCTGTGTCACCAAGCCACTCACCTACCCAGCAAAAAGGACAACCAGGATGGCAGTCATGATGATGGGGGCAGCCTGGGTTCTTGCCTTCGTCGTGTGGACCACATTCATTGTGTTCTGGCAGTTTATCGTAGGTGAGCGCACTGTGCCAGAGGGCGAGTGCTACGGCCAGTTCCTGTCCAATCAAACCATTGTTTTTATCGCCATCATTACTTTCTTTTACCTGCCTGTTACCATCATGGGCTTTCTGTATTGGCAGATCTCCAGGGCCAGCAAGAGCCGCGTGAAAACGGGCAAACAGGAGCCAAAACGGGACAACCCATCCAGCAGCAAAGCAGGAAACTACACCACCATGCCCTGTGATGACGAGTATGAGAAAACCCATCACACTGAGAGGAGCCAGAATGGCGGGACAGATGGAGCTGGCAAGGAGGAATCAAGTGTGTCAGTACATCCTGAGAGAAATGAAATTGTTGAGGCCCCTGCAGGTTATGAGGGAAACCCCACAGCCCACAGCCTAAATGCTACAATGGCAAAGCAGCCACCCACAAAGAAGGCATCGTCATCTCGTGAGAAAAAAGTTACACAAACGGCAATGTCTATTCTTGTTGCCTACGTGGTCACGTGGTTACCTTTTTACGTGACGGTGGTCATCAGAAACTTCTGTTCAACATGTGTTTCCTCTGCCCTTTGGACCTTCTGTAGCTGGTTTGCCTGCTTCAACAGCACCATCAATCCAGCCTGCTATGCTCTCTGCAACAATTCCTTCAAGAAGACCTTCAAACAACTCCTGCTCTGCCAGCACAAGGATATTCGCTTAGGCAGATAAAAAGGTGTGATTATTTATTTTTTGTGTCTGCCGTTGAACTTCTGTCGTTTCTTTAACGTGATGCTGGAGGATATGTAAAAAACAGCAGGTAGAAGCTCAAGAAATAGAATTACAGACACATGACCAATAGATGTGAAGTCAAATTGCACACATTTCTATGCCTATAAACTTGATTAGAATCCAAGTACATTTACCACAGAGCCAATGGGGCCAGGGGCCCCCTGGAAAACTGCTGGCTACTTTTTTTTTTCCCGTGTGTTTTGTTACTGGACACCGAATATAGCTGAACGTGGCCAGCTAATGACACTGTTTTCCGTTGGAATTTGGCTTATTCATTAGGTTAATGTAGCTAGTGAGCTAGTGGATGATGGACTCTATGAAGAAATACATTTAGCGACAGCTTGCTAGATAACGTGGGATTGGTTTAAATAGCCATGAAGCTAGCTAGCCTCTCTATATAGAATGATAGTGATTCCTTATCGGTAATCACGCTGAAAATGGAAAGAATCCATTTGCGGCGAAGCAGCGGTAATTGTAGCGCCTGCAGCAAGATAACCTGAAAAGGAGAGGAGAGTCAGAGCCAGAACATGACTATATCCCGACAAGGGAGGAACAGCAAGAGACAGAAGCTTTGCGCAAAAGTGTGGAACAGGCAGCAACCTCCGTCACTGCCACAGAGACTGGTGAAGACGCAGCTAGATTCAGGTCAGCCCCTACCAACCTGTCCCTGTGACCAACATGTGAATTTATCAGTGTGTGATACTGACATGGATGGCTACAGGGTAACATCATTTGTATAAATCTGTGGTTATGGTGTGTCTACAGTGAGTGAGGCATTTTCATGGGAATTATATAAAACATTTGATTTACCTTTGTTAGTAGTTGAGACTAAGAATAGTCTGAATTGAAATGTTCATTGGCCAATATTACAAATGTAATTACGATGGAGAACATTTACCACTAACATTATTATTATTATTATTATTATTATTATAGTTGATGTTGCTAAAAAAAAAAAAGCTGTATTGAAAGCTATTGGAAATGCTTGTGTTTTTCTGAAACTTGAGGCGAATGTGTAGGATGCATATTGTCTTTTTAATGCAAGGGAGTGAAGGAGATAGCCTAGAAAACATCTTTGGTCTTTATTTTTTGTGAGAGTTTATTAGATTTGGCTGTAGGTAGACGGGAAAGATATAAGAGAGTGGGGGGGGGGGCTGGAACTTTCCGGGTTATCACAAGGAGGACTGAGGTGTTGTGCCACCCTCAGATTTTCACTGGCCCCATCTGGCCACCCCTATGAAGATTTCCTGGGGGCCCCACAGCACAGAACCAAGGCTCAAAGAAAGTTGCCAGATTTGTGAGATCAGAAAGGGGCTCCATTTATTGTAATGTATATTTTTATCTGATAAAAATAATGTATGACTGAACATACAGTGCCATGCAGAAGTTTGCAGTCCCCTATGAATATTGAACTTTTAAAAATGAATACTTTTTCATTAATATCTGGCAGAGAAACAGAACATGGTAGAGGAAAAATAGACAGACAATTGGAAAAACAGAAGTTCGACAAGACATATAAATTCAAAAATATCCATATATTTCTATTTTTTGACAAATATTGAATTGTTTTGGGGTTCTGGCCCAGAAAAGAAGTGTGACTGATGAATATTCATTCCACTATCCCCATCTACTTCATTGTGGGGGTTTTAAAGCGAAGACCTTTTTATATAAAATTTGATGACACTTACTATTAGAAAGAATTTTTTGAAATTAAAATTTTATAAATGATTGCAAACCCCCATTTTTATCAGTGATTCCATCAGTGTACAAATAACACAATTTGTCACCCCATCCTCCCTATTGTGAGAAACATATTTTTCCTTGCCTTTAAATATATATCATGGTTTTTCTTCAGCCTAGAACACCTGAGAATTTGAAAACTGAAAGCCCCTATTTAATGTTCATTGTCTGCCTACTGGGTAGGCATGTGCCTTTACGTGGCTGTTTTGACTTTGTTCCAATTGTTACGTAACAACAGGAATAATGGTCTAGTACCCACCCATGTGCCCGCCCCTGTGCACCCTCAGGTGTGGATAACCACTCCCACTCTCTCTTCCCCCGCTGTCTGTGCACGAGTGAACATTGTTGTTCTTAGGTGTTATAGATATCAGGATGTTGAAGCTTACAGTAAGTCATGTGAAGTGTTCAGTTCTTGCCTGCAGAAACCAGCAAGAATGTCTGTATTCCCTTCCAGCATTGAGGGATAAAAAGAAACATTGGTTAGATTTTATTTACAATAACGACGTTATTGCCACAGTTGTTGCAGATTTGTTCGTCCGCACCGGCCACTTCACCAGGCTGCTTCAGCAACTTGGGTCAGTATAGCACTGGCTTTGCTGCCTTAAAACTTACCCTGAAAAATGGATCTCTGCCAACTATACGGAACCTAACAACAACATCAAATGTGCATTCAGAAAACGTGGCCACTTTGTGATAATACTTACAGTTTATTACAGGTACAGTTAGCTTGGCTTGATTACATGTTGTGCTTTAGCATCATTGTTTTGCTTGATTTTCAAATCTTATTTGGAGCTTGGTATTTAAATCAGTCACCTTGTTGGAGATGATGAGAAATGAATTTCTGGTACTTAAAATCTTAATCCTTCTTTTCCGCAGCTTCTCAGTTCACGGTGAATTAAAAAACCTTTTCTAGTACGAACTTGAATGTATGTGATTGAGTGATGGAGTGAGCTCAATGCCAATACCCTTGAAGGCACTTTAACAGAAAGTAGCATGGCGATCTTGATAATATTTATGGTTGAGCATCATATGTGACTTTCATCTTGCTGGCCTTGTTTAGTCGGAGGCAATGGTGGAGACATGTTGATAGGAACTAATAGAATGTGTGAATCCACTTTGGGAAGTTTGTATGGTAACCAGCATATAGACCAGGAGCCCAGGGTGGTCAGCCTAGCTGGGAAGGTTACCAATTCTAATGCCTATCACAGTGTTAGGGATGGGTCCCAATGGAAGGATCTGGACTTCTGCCGGGCTCCAGCTGGTGGGTGTAGTAATGAGGGGTAAAAATGTGACACTCCGAACCTAGCTGGATCAATCTAGAAAGTAACAACTCGAAACATCCCTGTGTTCAATGCTGGTCATCTTTACCTATTAGGATGAGGGGTGCCAGAAAATTTCATTGTTGGTAGGGGTCCGGCATACAGAAATTGAGGGGTTCTCAAAATTGAGCTAGATCAATTCATTGAGTTACAGGATGAAACCAGGAGCAAAATGTTCAGCAATCTCCCCTGGTTCAGGAATGGCCCCTACCAGAACTTTTCTGTGGTGAGACACCCCCAGCAGAAGCCCCCAAATGGCCCCAAAATTGAGCAAGATCAGCTCATTGAGTTACAGGACAAACCGTGGTGCAGCCCTCTGGCCAGAAACATTCTGTGGCATGGTGTGCTTTGTTCGTACATCCTAAATAGACAGTCAGTTATAACACAAGCAAATTCTTTGGAAACCTTAGCGAAGCTGTTGGATTCAGGTTTTGGCTTGGATCTTTTGTGCACACTTATATTGTTTAATAAACAATACCTGGTGATGTAAATTTAAAAGACTTGCATAGTATGTATTTAGTACAATTATAAAACCAAATATTGTATTCTGGAACCAATGACATAAACATGAATTTTAAAGTGCACCTATCATGTGACTTCACTGATCATTCTTGTATTCTTGAACTCTATAAAAAAAGGTTTAAATGCGTCAATGTTAAAAAAAACACTTGAGTGTTGTCATGCTCAACAATTCTGCAGTACCCGTCTGTGATATGCTCCATTGAAAGTCCAACCCCCACCCTCCCAAAACCCCAATGTGCTGTGATTGGTCAACTTGATTACTCACTTTCGATTGGCCTACCGTTCGCGTCCCTTGTCATGCCCCCTTTCCATAAATAGATTTCTGCCTTAAAAACAAATACTAGCTAAGCCTTGTGGGCAAAACCCACTTGATTCAAGGGCGTGCCAAACCATCTGCTTGTCATGAAAATTCACATGGTTACATCACCAATTGATGAAAAAAAGGCCAGAAGCGATTTGGGCATTTTATTCAGCTCCGGAGCAGTGAGTTTTGCAGCAAAGAGCACTTCTTCTGGAGGTGGCTTCAAGTTGTTTTCCTTCACAGACCTTTTAAATGCCCACAAAAATGATATGACTCACGTTGCGGCATAAAAATAATGAAAAACCATAATAGGAGCACTTTAACTATCAACCTGGGGCAGTGGCTAGGCCTAGCTTGGAGCTGGCCTAGAATGGAGAAGTAAGGCATCTCCTTCCCTCCACTAGCCTGGGTGCTCACCTTGGGCAAGTGACAGCACAACCTAAGCCTCCCTTAGCCTGGGTTACGGCTAAACAAATCTATGGCAGTTCTATATTTCAATCTGACAATAGTTCTGGCGATCGGCAGGACTGCTTGTCAACTCGGTATCAGCCGTGGCACACAGTGCCCCATGGCAGCACTTGAGGGCGGTGATAAACCATAATATTATCAGGCCAGCCACTGCAGCATGGTAAAGCTGCCAGCATGTCTCGATCTGTTCCTGCCCGCTGGACCACACCTTTGCCCCGCCGAGAGAGTATTCTGGTAGTGCAAAAGCCAGAATTGCTTACACTTTTGCAATGCAGTGCCATGGATTATGGATACAGAAATGAACTCTCATACCGGCTTGAACGTCGCCCGGGGTATAAAGGTTCGCGCTGGTTTGCTCTCGCTCCGGCGACCAGCGAAAAGTAAGCTTGGAAGCAACAAAAAGAAACTCCTGAGACTCGCTGAGTGGAATGTTAGAACACAACTAGATAATGGCAGATCTAGGAGACCACAGCGGCAGACAGCCTTAGCAGCCAAAGAGCTACATAGATACAAAATGGATATAGCCGCCCTTAGTGAGAACCGACTTCCTCTCTATGACAGCCTAATCGACCATGGTTATAAGTTCTTCTGTAGTGGAAGGGACATAAGTGAAAGATGTGAAGCTGGAGTTGGCTTTACCATCAAGAACTCCATTGCTCAAAATCTCGAACAAGATCCAACCCCCATTAATGATAGGATAATGACACTGCGATTCCCCCTGCAGAGGGGTGCGTTTGCCACTATAGTTAGTACCTATGCTCCTACATTGACAAACCCGGATGAGGTAAAAGAAAATTTCAATGCTCGTCTGAGAGATGTAGTGAAACAAGTTCCAAGTAAGGATAAGTTAATTATAGCTGGCGACTTCAGTGCTAGGGTTGGAAATGACGAAGAGAACTGGCCTGGGGTGATTGGACGACATGGAACCAGAAAGTGTAACAGAAATGGTGGACCATCTTGTCATCACTAACACCATCTTCAACCACAAACTACACCACAAGACCACATGGATGCATCCTCGTTCAAAACATTGGCATCTGCTGGACTACGTAATTACGAGACAGAGAGATCAAAATGACGTACTCAACCCCAGAGTCATGAGAGGTGGCGATTGCTCCACTGATCATAATATGGTGAGGGCAACTATCGCTTTTCAGGTCAAAAAGCGACATCCTCGAACTGGTGCTCGACCACCTCCCAACCTAAATGTCTCTAAGCTGCGAAACGTGTAACAAAGATGAATTCCAAGTACTGATAGACAGGACTGTAGATCAACTTAAATTTGAGGAGTCTACGCTGGAAGACAAATGGAACTCACTAAAGACAGCTGTTCTTGGTGCTGCTGAAGAAGCCCTCGGACGACCAGAACGAAAACAACATCAGGACTGGTTTGACATAAATGATGAGAAGCTTACTTGAAGAAAAGAAATCTAGCAAAGTCTAAACTTGTGCAGAAGAATACTAGAACTAACAAAATGAAACTAATACATGCCAGACGAAGATTACAACAATACTGTAGGAGCCAAATTTGCCTTATAAGAAATGTTTTTTTTTTTGTTATATGCGCAATAGCACCGCCGGTGGCCGTTTTGAGTTAAGCCACTGGTCAGAGAATATAGGGGAAGCTTGTTTTCCCATAATGAAGTTCGATTTTCATTTGAAACAAGACACAGAAAGAAGAGGAACTTTGTCAATCGCACCCTTTGGCTTTTTTTTGTTGATTTATGACTACAGTTTATGTTCGTTTAAGTAACAAGAAAATTTGATTTGCTTAACTTCGAGACGCATTCATCCATGCACAAACATTACACCACAAACAAACAATCAAACGCTCACGCAAACGACCAAAACGCTAAGAAATGGAGAGGAACTGCCGAATTAATTAACTGTCAAGTCAACTCAAAGTAAGTCAACAAAGTATTTCCGATGTCTTTGAGAGCGCGTTGGCTAAATGAATGTGAATCTTGTTGGCCTTATTGGAATATAATTGTGGAATAGAAAGGCTCTAACAAATACACAAGAAAACTGAAGTCTCTGTGGAGGGAGAAGAAAGCTTAGGACCTACAACATGCTGCAGACATCAATGATATGAAGGGTTTCCACCACGGTTTAAGTGAAATACATGGGCCCCAATGGAGAGGCAGGACCCAGCTGCCTGCCCTTGATGGACAGACAGCTTTGGTAGGAAAAGATGAAATACTGAATAGGTTTACCCAGCACTTCAATCATCTGTTAAACATACCTGGAGATTTGGACTATACAGCACTTAACTCAATTGCAGACAAGCCTATGATCCATTGTCTAGATAAACCCAGCCTCAAAGAACTACTGAGAGCCATTTCACAAACTAAAGAAAACAAAGCGCCAGGAAGATGCGGAATACCAACCGAGTTATGGAAATAAGGCGGTAGCAAATTAAACAATCTATAGTTTGACATGATTAGTGACATCGGGGAACAGGAGCATGTGCCACAGGACTAGAAGAACACAAGTATAATGCCTATATTCAAGAAAGGAAGCAGGAAAGCCTGTGCTAACTATAGAGGTATCTCTCTTCTTTCCACTGCAGGTAAAATATTGGCTCGCATACTCCTCAACAGATTAAATGACGTACTCACCCGAAACATCCAACCCACGACGCAGTGTGGCTTTAGGAGCGAAAGAAGCACTATCGACATGGATGGTGTTCAGCCTATGACAAATCCAGGAGAACAAAACATGTCATTGTATACTGTGTTTATCAATTTTACCAAAGCCTTTGACACAGTGTCAAGGGAAGGCCTCTGGATTGTGTTGAAGTATGGCTGTACAGACAAAATTGTTAAGCTGATAAGATCATTTCACGATGGTATGCAAGCCTAAGTATTTCAGGGAAATGCCACCTCACTGGAATTTGCTGTGTCAACTGGAGTAAAACAAGGCTGCGTGCTTGCTCCAACTTTGTTCTCGCTATACCTGACTGCTATGCGAGAAGTATCTTTTAAAGATGTGCAAGGAGGTATCTATATACAGACACGACAAGATGCAGATCTATTCAATGTATCGCACTTTAAGGCAAAAACTCTCACTTCAAGGCACCTCGTAAGAGAACTGCTGTTTGCTGATGATAGTGCCCTGGTGGCTCACAGCTCCGAGGACATCCAAACTTTACTAGACAGCTTCGCCAAAGCTGCCGTTCAGTTCAGCCTCAAGATAAACATAAAGAAGACAGAGTGCCTTTACCAGCCAGTGAAATTGCTCAACCCTCCTCCTGCACCTGATTCTATATTAATCAACCAAGAGCCACTAGTGCAGTGCACAGACTTTAAGTACCTTGGAAGTACAATCTCAATGCCAAAATCAAGAAAGAAATCACACTTAGAATGGGCAGAGCGAGTGCTGCCTTCGGCAAACTGCAAGATCGTCTATGGAAAAACGGACATGTTCCCATCAGAGTAAAACGTAAGGTCTACAGAGCTGTTGTCCCGTCAACCCTACTATACGGTGCTGAAACGTGGACTATCTACCATTACCAGATCAAGAAACTACATGCCTACGTGATGAGACAGCTAAGGTCTATCATGAACATATCTTGGAAGGACAAAGTCTCAAATCTAGCTATCTTGTACTATGCTGGACTACCTTTGCTTATATGTAATATGTTTATGGCTACCAAGCTACTAATTATGTCATCCGTTTTAGGGACTTGCCAGTAGCCTGCGGATTTTGCTTCCATTAGCAACAGGGCCAGTGGTTTTTTTCACTGGTCATTCAGTACAAAGCTCATTTAATCATCAAAACACCCTGATTTTTGAAGGTGAGGAATAGCAGGAATTTAATTGCCTAGAAATTTAAGATTTTACACTTTGCTTTGTTAAAAATTGTATAAACAGTTTGGACATTCATGAATTATTTATCTTGTCATAAAACAGCACAAAATGCGTAATCGAAACAATTTCTCATTTTTCCATGAAATCGTATATAATCATTGATATTTTTGCATCTTTCTCCACTGAAACCACTACTTTGAGAAATAAATGGAAATTTCAATCCAGTTTGTGTGTACTTTTTATCTTCCTAAACCGTGCCCATCAAAAAACTTCACTTACCAATTGACCATACAGCACCCTCCATAATTATTGGCACCCCTGGTTATGATGTGTTCTTTAGCTTCTAATAAATTCAGTTTTTTTCCAAATAATATAGGACCACAACGAAAAAGAGAGGAAAATCCAACCTTTAATTCAAGTGCATTTATTCAGTGGGAAAAAAATCCTACATTGAGAAATAATTGAAGCACTGATGACTAAAACCCCACAAGTCAAGTCAAGTGTGACTTAAGGGTTTTTAGTAATAGGTGCTTCAATTCTTTTACATCAAATCATGTGTGCCACAATTATTAACACCCCTGATGTTAATACTTTGTACAACCCCCTTTTTCCAACAAAACAGCAGCTAATCTTCTCCTATAATATTTCACAAGATGGGAGAATCTTCAACCATTCCACCTTGCACAATCTCTCTAAATCATCCAGCGACCTGGGTCCTCTCCTCTGCACTCTCCTCTTCAGCTCACTCCACAGGTTTTCAATGGGGTCGAGGTCTGGGGACTGAGATGGCCATGGGAGGAGCTTGATTCTGTGTCAGGTGAACCATTTCTGTATTGATTTGGCCACATGTTTAGGGTCATTATCTTGCTGAAAGACCCAGTGATGACCCATCTTCAGCTTTCGGGCAGAGGCCACCAGATTTTGATTTAAAATGTCCTGGTATTTCAAAGTGTTCATGATGCCATGCACCCTAACAAGGTTCCTAGGGCCTCTGGAAGAAAAACAGGCCCACAGCATCACCAATCCTCCCACATACTTCACAGTGGGCATGAGGTGCTTTTCTGCATACTCATCTTTTGTGTTCCGCCAGACCCACTGAGAGTGTTTAATGCCAAAAAGCTCTATCTTGGTCTCATCTGACCAAAGCACACGGTCCCAGATGAAGTCCCAGCACCGCTTAGCGAACTCCAGACGTTTGCGTTTATGATTGTGAGTGAGAAAAGGTTTTTTCCGTGCATGCCTCCCAAACAGCTTGTTGGCATGTAGATGGCGTCTGATGGTTGTCTAGGAGACTTTGTGACCCCAAGATGCAATCATTTATTGCAATCCTTTAACAGTGAGCTTTGGAGAACTTTTTGTTTCTCTTACCATCCTCCTCACTGTGCGTGGTGGCAAAATAACCTTGCGTCCTTGTCCAGGCTTGTTTACCACTGTTCCAGTTGTTTTAAACTACTAAATGATTCCTCTGACAATAGATACAGGCACGTGCAGGCAAGTGGCTATTTTCTTGTAGCCATTGCCTGATTTGTGAAGGTTGACACACATCTGCCTTACTTGAATGGTGTGTTCCTTTGTCTTTCCCATGTTGAAGAGTGGATAAGAGAAATGGCCTCTGTGTCATGTCATATTTATACCCCAGGGAAACAGGAAGTGATGATTTAATAATTAAATGTTCCTAGATACTCTAATCAACTTTGTAAACTACTGTAGAAATGACCGAAATACTTAAATTACATTTAATTCCTAGGAATTGTTAGGGATGCCAATAATTGAGGAACAGTTGATTTTAAGAAAAATAATTATTTTTTAGTCAGTTTTTTTTCCCCCTTAAAATCTATTTGAATTGAAGGTTACATTTTTCTACAATTTTCAGTGTGAGAGTATGCTTCTGCAATAAAAATAGAATTTATTTTAAGGCTTTTGACACATCTTAACCAGGGGTGCCAGTAATTATTGAGGGCGCTGTACCTGTGACCTGCTGTGGTAAAAGGTTCCTCCGAGCAGCCATCATGCTATTGAGAAAAACACAATTTACATGTCCTGCTCACCACGTGGACTGTTTACTTTTGCATGTGGAAAATTGCCTTTGATCCAGGGGATTTAGCTCCATATGTGTCGCGCGGAATCCCCTCAGTGTCTCGATAAATTTCCATTTCAATACTGGCGAAAATTGGCGGAGCTAGAAACTCCATTTCCATTTGCCTTAGCAAAATTGTAGTTCATAGTAATGTCTTCCAAATAAATGCAAAATTTTTCACAGAACTATCGTAGGTATGTGTGCTGAAGACAATGACAATTTACATTTCAATACTAGTGAAAAGTGGTGGAGCTAGAACTGGGAATTGGGGGGGGGGGCACAGACACGTCCCTTTATTAGTCCTGGCTAGTTCTCAATCATTTTCCGTTATTGACGTATTTTCTGATTATCATAATTGGCAAATAAAGACTTGATTTCTCCCCATATGTGATTTAACAGCAATGAAATCATGGGCTAAATTCAGTACAGAAAAATAATTTACTCATCAATAGGCTAATGCTTGGTGTTGATTGAACTGGTCTGCGTTCCAATGAAATATCGCCTTTCACTGGGTATTGCTTGGGTTGATAAAAAAAAATGTGGCACTCGGCAGTTAAATAGGCTATAGAAAGTGTGCGGCTCAAGCCATTTGCGTGAGAATGGGCAGCTATGCAATTTTGAAAGACGTTAATTTAAATACTGCAAATATGCATCCAGATGAATTTCTGGAAGAGGAGGGTCCACTCTAAAAAAAATTATATAAAACTGAAGTTTTTTTGACCCTGCCAGCCTTTTTTGGCTGGTCACATATGTGATCTCCGGAAGGAAAGTTTACTGGTACAAAATTAGCTTATCGAAAAAGTGCATCCAAACATAGCTTTTCTTCTTTTTTAATAGAACAGAAAAGGCAGCTATTTCATACTTACTTGCTGCATAGATTATGGCCGGAAACTACCATCTCAATGCTGTTTGCTGTACTCACATTTCAGGGAGTTCCCGATAACATAGGTTAATGAACAAGACCACTCCCAGTGCGCCTTCCCATTCGTCCTTACGCCTCTATATACCACCTACATTCCCACAATCCCCGCTCGTCTCATTTCTACGTGGTTTACTCGTAACCAGATAGCCTAAATGCTCAGCAAGACTTTGCATACCCAAAGCATGGAATCTGAATCCCGCAGACGCAGAATTTTTCAAAGACTCTAATGCTACCCCCGTGGTGACCACGAGGCCGTTCTCCCGTTCGAGCTCCGAGTCCCAGGAACTGCTGTCAACTATCTCCCGCAATTTCTCATGGCTGCAATGCCCCTTGTCACTTGTGATGCCCAGAAGCAAGTACTTGTAGTGTCTTGGCATTGCTGAACACATTTTGATCTTCAGATTTTCCCAAAGCTCCAGGTAGGAATATCACTAGACCCCATCGGGGACACAAGCAAAATATAGTCCCACTCTATCATTCTGGGAGAGGACTAAAAAAAAACTCTTGCAACCTTTCAAACTACCTATTGCTACTGTCGGAAACCTTATAAGAAAAAGGAAAATAAATTAAACAATTGAAGTTAAGGCAAGATCTGGAAGACCAAGAAAAATGTCAGATAGAATGGCCCAATATCTGGGGAGAAATGCTCACAAGAACCCACACATCACTGCAAAAGAGCTACTAGAGAGTGGCAGACACAGGTCTACTATTTTACTGGACAACAATACAGCACACCTTAAACAACCAACATGGCGGATTTGCAAAAAAGAAGCATTTCCTACGACCTCAACACAAAATTAAGAGTCTAAAGTATGCAAAAGAGAACATTGAGAAACCTCTCGTCTATTGGAACAATGTGCTTTTGACTGACAAAGCCAAAATTGAATTTTTTGGGCACAACCAGAGAAGGTATATTTGGAGAAAAAAGGTTGAAGTATTTGGAGAGAAGAACATGTTGTCGACTGTTGAGCATGGAGGTGGATCCATGATGCTTTGGGGTTGTGTAGCAGCTGGGGGCCACAGGCAATATTGTGCAGGTGGAAGGAAGAATGGATTCCACCAAATTCCAAAGACATTCTAGAGGCTAATGTTCAAAGCTCAGTCCAGAAATTGAAGTTGGAGAGACGTTTGGTTTTCCAGCAAGACAATGACTCGAAGCATACCTCAAAATCAACCATGAAGTACCTCCAGGAAAGATGGATAAAGGTTTTGGAATGGCCCTCACAGTCCCCAAACTTGAATATTATTGAAAATCTGTGGAGAGACCTAAAACAGGCCGTGTATGCAAGAAGGTAGAAGAATATTTCTGAGCTAGAGATGTTCTGTCAGGAAGAATGGGGGAAAATTCCAAAGACAAGAATTGAAAGAGTCTTAGGAAGCATTAACAAGCCAGTATAGCTGCCCGAGGTAGAGTTACAAAGTACTAGCTGACAGGGTTCCCAAACTTTTGCACAAGGCCTTTTTCCTTGTTTTATCATTTTTAAACCGAAAAAGTTTGAAGTAAAATTTATTTTAATTTTTAAGTGTGATGAAATATGTCTTGTTTAACTTTGGAGCATTTTGCGTTCAGGTTTGCTTTCAGTCGCTTGGAGATTAATTGTAACAGACATTTAAACCAGGGGTGCCCAAATTTTTGTAGCCCACTGTATTATGTCACCACAAAACAGACATGCTCTCTGCAGATAAATAAACACAGAAAGTGATAAACATCACAAAAAGGGCTACAAACTGCACTGCCAAAAGTACACCCTGCACACACTACGCACAGAGAGTTGCACAGAACACACTCTTCAGATAGAGAGTTACACACTTTAAACAGAAACATGCTGCTCAGAGAGAGCTACACGATGCACACAAAGGGCTACACACTGCAAAAATAGGGCTAGACATTGCACAGAGAAAGCTAGACGCTACACACCAAGGGCTTTGCACTGCAAACACTGCCAACAGGACTATACACTGCACAAAGAGGCATACAAACTGTATACAGAGGCTTACTGACTGCACACAAAGGGCTATACACTGAACACAGAGGGTTATACACAGCAAGTAAAGGGCTGCGCACTGCAGGCAGACAGCTATGCACTGAGCACATGATGACAAACATTCACAGAAGACTGCTGTGTCCTGCACACTGAAAATGGAAGAGACACAAGACCATAGCATTTCCCTCTCATCGTGTTATTGTGTAGCTGACATGTTTCAATTCATGTGAGGGTTCTACACAAAAATGTCATTGTTAAAAGTTTGATTGAGGTGTTTTCTTTAACACCAAGTGTGATATTTTCCTTGTGTGCCGACAAAAAAAGCATAGTTTCAGAAATTATGCCTCAGCATTGGTAAGAGAGAAAAAACGTAAATAAATAAATTTTAAAATTATAAACTGCAACCCTTTCCTGCCTCTAATAGTTTTGCTGTGCAATTCACACTCACAAATAAAACACTTCTGTCATACAGAGTGGTCGAAATGCTTTTTTTTTTTTTCCTTCATGCACAGAGCTCCTGGTCTTTCGTTTAATCGCAGACAGAATCAACTCTGGGGTTTTAAACTCCAGAAACCCTGTGAAAGAAACCCAGCAGGAACCAACACACTGCATGCTGGGAGAGCATGTTGTTGAAAAAAAGGTTTGATGTGCTCTGCAAACTACATTCAAACTACTTTTACATTGTATTTCATCACTGATATAATGCCTACTAAGGAGGAATAAAGTCTGAGCATTAAAATCAAGGAAGGAGGGGCCATGATGTCATCAGCAGCTGAAGAGGAGCTGCTCACTCTTCATCCCAATGGACTCTAATGCCTGAGAGGCCTTCATGAAAGCTGCAGACTCACCTACAGGAAAGCAGAGCTAATTGGTGTTATTACCCCAGCTGCAGCTGGTTGCCTTTGTCAGGATTTAGTCAGGTGTGGAAATGAGGGGAACTTCATGAACGCAGCCAGTGCTCTGATTGTCAACCTGCCCAACCACCAAACCACGCCCTCCTAGCATCATTCTACACACACAGACACACACACACACACACACACACACAGAGGTACATACACTCACATCACTCCGCAGGTGGACCAAGGCCTGCCAATAATTATGGAGGGCGCTGTAGGCAACATTTCAAATGTTGAAACTGAGGCATTTTACATTTTTATCCACAAAATTATCTTATTTCACATTTTCTGGCTGCAACGGGTCTCAAAAATGTGGGGCCACAGGCAAAAAAGGGATGAAAAAGCAATTAATATCTAAGAGAATCAGCTGAAAGAACATTTAGCCAGTAATTAAGTTAACTGGCATCACGCGTGTAACATGATTGGATATAAAAGGGATGTCAGAGAGAGGCTGAGTCTCTCAGAAGTAAAGATGGCCAGAGGCTCTCCAACCTGTGAAGGCTGCCGTAAAAAAAAAATTGTGGAATACTTTAAAAACAATGTTCCTCAATGTGAAATTGCAAAGGCTTTGAAGGTCTCATCATCGACAATGCATAGCATCATCAAAAGATTCAGAGTAACTGGAAAAATTTCTGTGCATAAGGGACAAGGCCGAAGACCTTCACTGGATGCCCGTGATCTTCGAGCCCTCAGATGCCACTGCATCACTCGCCAGCATGATTCTGTCATTGACATTACTATCTGGGCTCAGGAATACTTCAAGAAATACTTCAAGCCTGTAAACACAGTTTGCTATGCCATCCACAGATGCCGCCGAAAACTCTATCATGCAAAAAGAAAGCCGTTGTTGAGCATGATCCAGAAGCACCGCCGTGTTCTGTGGGCCAAGGCTTAATTAAAATGATCTGTAGCAAAGTGGCAAAGTGTCCTGTGGTCAGACGGGTCCAAATTGGACATTCCGGTTGGAAATCATGGGCGTTGTGTCCTCTGGGCTAAAGAGGAGAAAGACCACCCTGCCTGGTGTCAGCGTTCAGTTCAAAAGCCAGTATCTCTGATGGTATGGGGATGCATTAGTGCATATGGTGTGGGACACTCGCATGTTTTAAAAAAGCACCATGATTGCTGAAAGGTATATAAAGGTTTTATAGCAACATATGATCCCCTCCAGAAGACATCTTTTCCAGGGAAGGCCTTGTGTTTCACCGATTGAGAAGATTTGGTGCAAAATTAAAGGAATAGTCCGTCAAAAGATCCAAAACTCTCCAGAAGTTGGAAGCCAGTATTACGTAAACAAAAGTGGTATCAAATTCCAATGGCTAAACTGAAGAAACTTGGCTCCTCAAGTTTGTATAAAAAAAAGAGAGGATGCTCCACCACGGTAAACAGGCCCCTGTCCCAACTTTTTTGAGACTTGTAGCAGCCAATAAATTTGAAATTAGCTAATTTTTTTGAAAAAATTGTAAAATTTCTTAGTTTCAACATTTGCTGTTATTGTTGTGGTTTCTTGTCTAGATGTTTACATATTTTTGAGGTTGCCAGGTTCGTGAATAATTGGAGAGAGAGACAGAATCTTCAGAAGCCATCTTTATTCCCACGGTGAGCAGTCCCTGGCCAGGCAGTGGCAATTCGGCATTCTTTACAGAGGAATATTTATGGGAAAATCTCAACCAACTTTGCTCCAATCAGAATTCATGGGTTGTAACCATCTTATCTTTCACTTTTTTTACTCTCCAACTTTGTTTTGTTAAACCATGGTAGAAAATTTTCAGTAAAGGATTTAAAAATATAAAAGGAATATATACTAAAATGGACTGGAAAATCACACTTTATGAGTGGAAAAACACTTTCAGATGAATAGGATGTGATGGCGTTGGTGGTCGGACGCCAAGAGCAGTGGCAAGAAATAAAAAGGACAAAACCAGCAGCGTGCTGAGACACTAAAACAAATAGAAATCACGAGACTCGCGCTACCAACGGACCTGACGCCGTCCGTGGTAGCAAACAGGCGAGCTCGACTAAAGACAAAAGAAAAGGGAAATAAACCAAATGAATCCCTTTCTCACTAACACTTTTCCTGTTATGCAGCTAAGATCCTGACAATACTCTCTCTTCTCAAAAGACCTTACCGGCTAAAGCGCCAAGGGGAAAATGACACTCTAGCAACCCGAACGAGGTAGAACAGGAGCTTAAATAGAGTCCGGGTAACGCCCCCAATTAATGCCAGCTGGCCCAGGAATCCGATGGTGAGCAAAACGATGTCGTCCACGACGAGAGTAACAAAAGGAGCTAACAAAGCTCCAAAACCATGACGTACGATACAAGCAGATACATAAATGATTCAATTGATTATCTTTTCAGTAACAACCAATGATTTTACTGAACAAATATTGATCAAAGCTGCAGAAATCAAATACATCATCTAATTAGGTTTTCAGATCAACTAAACAAAAGCCTGCTTGCTAATCAAAGCTACCGAAGTGCGCTGCTTATGTGTGTGAGCTGTTCATGCATGTGAGAATTTAACTGCTTGTATGTGTGTGTCTGCGTGTGTGAAAGGTTTGTATGTATGTGTGTCTGTGTATGCATGTGTACGTGTGCTGTCTGTGTGTGTGTGTGTGTGTGTGTGTGTGTGTGTTTTATGTGTCTGTGTGTGTGCGCATGTGTACGTGTGCACTGCTCGTGTGTGTGAACTGCTTGTATGTGTGTGTTTTATGTGCATGTGTATTAGCACTGCTCATCTGTGTGTGTATTACTGCTGCTTACATAATATGGTTATTGATTATGATTATTGATGGCTAAATATAATCTGAATCTAATTGTTAGTTTACTGATTATTAGTATGAGTAATAAAATGAATAATGATAAAAATATATAATCAGTATTAGTGAATATAATGAATCAATATTAGTAAATATAATTAATACCGCTGAAATATAATCTTCAACATTATGTTTGTTCTATTGTAAATAAAATACTGCCTGGTGTGATTTGAAAGTCATTGCATTTTATTATTTTATTCACAATGAACACTTTGTCCCAACTATTTCAGAATTGGGGTTGTGTGTGTGTGTGTGTATGTATTTATATGGGGGGGGGGACTGAGGCAGGGGGGGGCACAAATCAATTTCCAGTCATGGGGCTCAAAATTGCCTGCGGCGCCCCTGCTGAGGCCACTATTTTTTACTTTTCAAAGTTTAGGATTTTGAGTCTTGGAAAATTGAACTGCCACCTCTGAACTGCCATGATTTTTCATTCCCTTGTGTTCACTGTGCAACCTCGAGCCGTTTATGAGCCAAATTACATGCAGTGATTGCGCTCATGCAGGGTGCTGTCCTGAACTGCTCACCTGACACAAAAATTTCTTGAGGGGAAATTATTTTGCCAGAATCCCCTAGAGGTTAAAATTTTGATGCAAGCATGATGCTAGGGACTGCCCACCCAGTTTTTATACCCCTTCTCTAATCCAGCCTTTCCGAGTCTCAGTCCCACACCGACTCCTGAGTCTCCTGAGTCAATAACTCACACTCCTTTTTCCAGACAGCACCGTCACAGCGTCCCTCAGCATCGCTTTTCTCCACACGCATGCTGTCAGACCGGGAGTGAGGTGCATGAGACCGACTGAAGGCTGCGTGCTCTAAACTGTCAAACGGAGGGCTCCTTAGGGAGAGCCACAACGGATCTGCGCGAACAGGTAATTCAATCGTCAAACTACTTCCCAGATATGGAGGATTATTTGTGACATGTCTTTAATTTTATCTATCAAAATATCTTTCATTTTAAATGTCAATCTATTGGTCGATACATTCATTTATCAGTCAATTTGTTGTTAAAAACACAATATATTATTCCACGTTTTATTCAAAACAATATATCAATTAATTTGAAATAATTATTATAGTAAAGTATGCAATATTTTATGCAATATTGTATGAAATAACTTATGCAATAATTTATGCAATAATGTGAGCAGTAATTCAGGCGAAAGTTCATGCAATGTGTTTTGCAATGATTCATTTCACATTAGATTGAAAGATCGATTGCCAAATAGATTGCCAAATACTTTGCCAAATTGTTTGCCAATTTGACAATTTTCCATATGCTAATTGTCCCATTCTGATTGGTGTATGAAACGTTGGATAACAATAGATAGAAAGAGCCAGGCAGGCTAAAAAAAAAAAAAAAACAGAGAGAAAAATGGAGACAAGCACTGAAGAAGACCTGCAGAAGTAGAAGAAGGGGCTTTTGGCATCTTAGAAAGTGAAGGTTTGTGAATTGACATGACGTAACTCTCTGCCTTATTCAAATGGCATAGTTGTTACAAGAACAGAGTGGCCTAACCATGTCTTTCCTAATGTTAGGACTTCAAGGCCGACCCTGCTACCATATTTCACTGAGACATTGGAGGCATATATTGGTTTGGTCTCAAACTCCGCGAGATGGCTCCCCTTTTCGGGGTTACAACAAGAGCAATTCGGAGGCGGGTGGAAAAATACAGGTTGAGGTGAGACTTAAAGTGTGTTTTCTTTTTAGTCTTCAGGCATAGTTTTTTTTTCCATTTCTCTTTTTTGTGAAGAAGTTGAAAACATAACGTTAGCATAGTTCGCCAAGAGCTGTCAGCTTAGTTGCTAACACTTGCCGATATCATACCGCATTTTTGTGGTATTCTACTTTCCATAAAAAATCGTACATGAGGTCCATTGTGGCTCAGAGAATCTTTTCTATTAACTGAGCCACAATGGACTTCATGAACGAAACTATGCCTGATATGCCTGAGGACTAAAAAGAAAACACACTTTAAGTCTTACCTTAACCTGTACTTGTCCATCCGCCTCCGAATTGCTCTTGTTGATACCCCGATCTTGTTGATACACCATCGTGTTGATACACCAATCAGAATGGGATAATTAGCATATGGAAAATTATCAATTGGCAAACGATTTGGCAAAGTATTTGGCAATCTATCTTTCAATCTAATGTGAAATGAATCATTGCAAAACACATTGCATGAACTTTTGCCTGAATTACTGCTCACATTATTGCATAAATTATTGCATAAATTATAGCATAACTTATTCCATACAATATTGCAGAAAATATTGCATACTTTATTACAATAATTATTTCAAATTAATTGTCATATTATTTTGAATAAAACGTGGAATAATATATTGTATTTTTAACAACAAATTGACTGATAAATGAATGTATTGACTAATAGATTGACATTTAAAATGAAAGATATTTTGATAGATAAACTTAAAGATATGTCACAAATAATCCTCCATACTCAGATGCCTAACGTTTGTTCATAGTTAAGGCGATGATGAAGTTTATTCCATGAAAAACATTATTATTGGTGGAATTTGATGTGTCGCGGAATCTCACGTGCTGTGGCTGGCAGGATATGCAATACGTTTATTGATTTGTTGTTCAACCTGAATATCACAGGAACTGGAACAGTATGGAAAATGAAAAATTAGAACAAAAATGATTTGTACATTCTCTTATTGCAGAATGCAATCGCGGACAACACAATTAATAACCTTTTGAAGTCTGTCTGTAGCGATTGCATTGATAGGCTACTTGTAAAAAGCCATATTTGCACATTTCTGGTGTGATGCCCGCACCACCACTGTGCACAATAAAAGACGGGTTAACTGAAAGACTGAAAAAGATGTGGAATCTTTGGAATAACGTCAGTGTCGACATGGCACAGGCTAACAGGTTATTCCATTATGATCGGGCGTAAAATCAGCGGTCTCAAAAGGCCCCTATGTTTACCAGGCATATAGTTCAGAATATGCCACTTTGCCAAACGCTGCGTGTGCAAATTGTCAAGCAGTTTAAGATCAGTTTTTCTCAATGGCCACGTTTACATGGGTAGTTTTCCTTAATCTGATTGAAATCGATCGGAATAAGTGAATCTGATTTGATCTGTATACATGAAGTTTAAGTAAAGAGATCCACGTTCAATCCGCGTTGACATGGCCCCAGCTGAATCCGATTGTATTGTGTTTTTTTACCTGCGCATACGTCACTCTGCGTACGTCACTTCACTTACGAGCCTCTTACGTACTAGGAGCGCATGCGCAGACCGAACAATCCTCTTTATCAACACAATCCGCTCCACTCAGTCGTTTACATGGAGCATGGAGCGGATTATCAATCGGCGTTAGACTACCTCTTACAATCCGATCCGAAATACAATCGGATCCGGGTGAATCAGATTGGCTAAGGTGTTTATATGAGACATTTTGAATCTGATTGACCTTTTAATCTGATTGTAAATAGGATTTTTGGACCCATGTAAACGGGGCCAATGTGTAATTGCATAGATTTTAATAACCTCACTGTTGACTGTCAATAATACAACGAAAAGCCTGAGAAACTGGAGCACTATCTGTGCATGAAACATATGGTCACAGGGTCTTAACTACAGATGAATAGATAGGGGGAACAAGCCCTCACCGGGGGTGGGCGCCGGCTGCTCTGCGCTTTTTTCCTTATTGATGATATACAGTACCAGTCAAAAGTATGGACACACTTTGCTAATGTAGCAGCACTCTGTTTTCAGAGAAATTTACGCGGCTTCTCGATATCATCTCAAATGGAATCAGCTGAGAAGTTTACAGTCAGAAGATTTTAGAGAATGATTTACTTGTGTGAACAGTATCCAAAATTTTGAAATTCTCAAAGAGGCCATATTTGGCAAAATGAACAGAGAACTTTCATTTTCCCATGGCTGAATTAAAGTCAAGCTGTTTAAGGTCTTAGTTGACAAAAAGGTGAATGCGAAGAAAACCACAAGTGCAGCTCATCTTTGGGAACTGCGTGCGCAGTGACATTAAACGCGTTAATTTTTAACATTATATATGGAAAGCCAAAAGTGCCATAATTCGCCATTAATTCCACCCCTCTTATCTTAAAACGCCGTAAAAAAACGCGCGTTTCCAAGTAAAAGTGGCGTAAAAAACGGCGTTTCACATGTTTAAGCAGAAAGCTATAAAACGCCGCTTTTTACGCGACAAAAGTGCCGAAATAGACGCCCGTCTTTTCCGCATTTTACAGAGGCACTCGAACGCCGCTTTTTTTGCCGTCATAAGCGTCAATAAAACACCGCTATTTACGGCTTTTTTCCTGATGATAATGAGCCCTGCTCTCTGTTTAACACAGCCAGTAAGTTCAATGTTTCTGAAACCAATCCGCAGAGAGCACAGCGAGACCTAAACAATGAATCTATGAGTCTTGCCTAGCTGTGTTGCTCTTCCGTGTTGCTAGAGGAAATTACTAAAATTCAAAGGATTAAATATTGATCTTCGTGAAAGTATAATCACCGTGACTGGATTGGCTGTGCTCAAAATATATGGGTTCGCCGATATAAAATAAATAAACGAAACCTTGATCATCATATTGTATACTTAACCGTGAGCTAACCAGAGCCAGTGGCAGGCGGTGGACTGAGAACAAGGAGGGCGATAAACGCGTTTAAACTGTTTATTAGTCTTGATCTGTTTTCAGTCAAATTCCACGATAAAAGACAATTGAATTCTCCCCTCTCAGGTGGAGGTAATTGTCTTCGTTAAGATAAGAAATAAAACGCACCAGTTGAACGCAAAACACACTGGATTTAAAGTGCTTGAAAGTCTGAAAAAAGATACTGAAACAAGACCTGTGTCATTTAGTATGTCTCAGTGAGCAGATAAAGAAAATGCAAAAATAAAAAAAATCTGTTGGGAATTTTTGGAGAAAATCCACTTTTTCATCGGCACCCAACTTGAAATTTTCAAATTGACGTTAAAGGTTTAAAAACTTCCGCGCTTTGGTGATTTATTTCTGAAAGTCTACTCTGCAGGGTTGAGAATTTGAAAAATAGTAATAGTAGTCCATCTCCTTTCTTTAACCCTCACATGGCAAAAATGTTCTATCTAGCTAAAAGTAATGCTTAGACATGTGCGCTTTTGTACTCTTTGACGGCTTGCTTTAAGCACAAACCAAATAGTTTGTTGCTGCTATCCTTTATCTGATGCCTCTCCCAGAATGTTGAGAAGTCAACGTGAACTGCTTCGAAACCTTGCTCAGAATATCTAGCCAATCCACAACCATGGCACTTACGGAACTCACGCAAATGGTCTCTGATGATGTGGAATTTGGGTGTGATCGAAATGCCAAGTTTCGCATAGGCCTTGCAGAAGTCGGCAACATGGTCTTCCCATCCACTGTGTCCACAGCCTCTGTATATCCTGCTAAAACAGAGTCCACACAGCCTAAAAGAGGTGTCCTGCTCTTCTCAGTCTTTTGGACACCCTCTTTTGAGGCCATCTTGTATCTGCTTGGCCTTGAATCCATTGGCTTTCGCCACTTGGCAAATCAAACAGTCACAAGACTGAACTCTGGGCTGATCCAACGCTGGCCTTCAATTACCTTTTCCAGTTGGCACAGACATTTTAATTTTTGTCAAGATTACCTTGCCTCATCTTATAAACCTTTGTTTTACAAGTGTCACAAAGTGATGTTGGTAAACGGCGGTAATGTACGTCATACTGAGATATTATGTTATCCTGAATTGTTTTGATGAGGTGAACTTCACCCACAATGGAGAAACTCCCTTTACGAAAGCACAGCGAACAAACTCTTGAGCGAGCTTCGCTGTGATCCATAACGGTAGGACGTCAGTCATGGAAAGGCCTATCTTCCACATGCTCTGGCTTTTATGAATGTAACGTTGTGCAACCTTTAAGTTGCATTAACTCCCAAGTAGGAATAATGATGAAAACTACATGGGCGTTACTTCCACTCCAGCTGAGGTAATGAATGAAAAGGCCTATTATACATGATGTAATCAGCTGCCAATTGTTCCTACCACACAAAAGGAGAGTTTTGGACTATTGAACTAAACCTGACCAACATTTTGAGCAACATGATGGGTTATATTCAGGGATTTCATATTTTCATATTTTTGACAATAAATTCTCAATAAATGGTAACCATTTTGTTATTTTCACCAATCTGACCCTGTGGTATGATTATCTAATAAGTCAAACTATCGAAAAAAGCATGATGGCTTGCAATTATTAACCCCTTTCTTAGGATTTTGCCATTCAAAATAACTCCCACATGAAAAAATGGATTTTGTCCAAAATTCCCAACAGATTTTTTTTACCTGCTCTCTAAGACCTACAAAATGACACATGTCTTATTTCAGTATCTCTTTTTCAGATTTTCATGCACTTTAAACCCAGTGTGTTTTGCGTTCAACTGGTGCGTTTTATTTCTTATCTTAACGAAGACAATTACCTCCACCTGAGAGTGGAGAATTCAATTGTCTTTTACCAGGGAATTTGACTGAAAACAGATCAAGACTAATAAACAGTTTAAACGCGTTTATCGCCCTCCTTGTTCTCAGTCCACCGCCTGCCACTGGCTCTGGTTAGCTCACGGTTAAGTATACAATATGATGATCAAGGTTTCGTTTATTTATTTTATATCGGCGAACCCATATATTTTGAGCACAGCCAATCCAGTCACGGTGATTATACTTTCACGAAGATCAATATTTAATCCTTTGAATTTTAGTAATTTCCTCTAGCAACACGGAAGAGCAACACAGCTAGGCAAGACTCATCGATTCATTGTTTAGGTCTCGCTGTGCTCTCTGCGGATTGGTTTCAGAAACATTGAACTTACTGGCTGTGTTAAACAGAGAGCAGGGCTCATTATCATCAGGGAAAAAGCCGTAAATAGCGGTGTTTTATTGACGCTTATGACGGCAAAAAAAGCGGCGTTCGAGTGCCTCTGTAAAATGCGGAAAAGACGGGCGTCTCTTTCGGCACTTTTGTCGCGTAAAAAGCGGCGTTTTATAGCTTTCTGCTTAAACATGTGAAACGCCGTTTTTTACGCCACTTTTACTTGGAAACGCGCGTTTTTTTTTACGGCGTTTTAAGATAAGAGGGGTGGAATTAATGGCGAATTATGGCACTTTTGGCTTTCCATATATAATGTTAAAAATTAACGCGTTTAATGTCACTGCGCACGCAGCAGAATGTGAGGAAACAAACGGACGCACATAAAGACCAATTACAGATAAGGACTTAGAAAAATAAGAATGAAAACATTAAAAAATCATTACATTACACGATTGAAATTATGCGGTTAAACCTTATTCAAATTTGAGACATGCAGCTCAAGTTGCTTTATATATAGAGCATACAGCAAGTGGTCAAGTAGAAGACCGGAAATATCAGGGAAAAAATTAGGGAAATACGGTAGGCCTAAAGTATTTCAACACAATGAACCATAGAGGAGAGATGTAAGTTTTCCCTCATTTTAAATTCTTAATGGGTAGTAGGGATGCAGGGGGCGGGGGGGCATAAAATAAAGACGAACCGTATGCACTGTATTAATATCTCCTTGCTTAGTGTCACATTGATTTGCCTAACGCGGCTCTATCTGCAGTGTTTTGTCGCTAAGAAGGGTGTTAAGAGTGCTCCAGGCCCTTCTTTCAAATTCTTCTGAACAAAAGATCATCTTAGGCTAAGAAGGAGTCTGGGAAACGCGTTTGCTTCCTAGTGGAGCCTTAAGAAGGATCTAAAGAAGCTCATTGCGCTAAGATCTACTTAAATGAATCTGGGAAACGAGGCCATTACCTGTTAGCAACCCAGTATGTAAGGGTAGTTGCGTTGTGGACACGCATTTCGCGCAGAAATGGCGGCAAAAAACGTGGCTAGAATTTCACTTTGCTTCAAAGAATGGGTCTCATTGAGGCCGTGAAGATCTACGAAAAGGTCCAAGAAGACAAGAGGAGTGATACAACATACTCCCGCACTGAGGAAAAAAACCCTAAAAGCATGAGAGGACATCGCCAAGAGAATGGTAACCAATTTCCCTGAGCGGCCCAAATCTTCGGGAGTTATGGAGATGCATGAAAATGAAGGCTGCTACTGCTTGCTAACACGCCCACTCATTGAGGTGCAAATCAATCTTTGGTATGAGTTTTTGCGAGTTAAACATACCCTCAGGAGCGTTTGTGTTCTTTTGTTCTTTGACCGCAGGCTTTTAAAATATAAAGACGGCCGCGGACAGTTGGGCCTCATTAAACGGCAATTAAAATTAGCACAGTTAAGAAAGTTATCCGCATGTTTTGCCTAGGTCCCACTGGGGAAAAATTATCGGCGATGCAGAAATAGACACATTTTTTTTCCCGATGGCACCTGATGCTTCCGATATTTTTGCCAAAAAAAAAACCCCAAAAAAAAGGAGTAGTCGCAGTAGAAATTGCACTTATTAGGCAACGGGGATGGTTCTGTGAACATTCACTGATGCTTCGGCTATGGTCCCAAAGCTTCTGGGAATGTCCCCCGAACAATGCCCGTGAAACATTGGGGATCGCATCCGATGCCCGGGAAAGCTCCGGGGTTCACTTTATAAACAGAGCTCAGAGTTAAATGGCCATTGTACATTCCAGGTGGGAACATGCTATGTGATTATGTATGACTGCAGACTGAGTTATCATCATACACTGGACACTATGACTGGGGCATTAAGCACTTCTCAGAGAGATGCTTACAATTTGTGCTCCTGGTGAATGTTGAGAGGCAAGCCATATCATGTGCTTAAGCAAAATTCATTCTAATACTAGCTACAGAATTTTTTCTAAATACAAATTGATGTTCATGAATTCAACTATTAAATATAAATGCACATTTTAAGCGCTCACAAACAGTTTTATTAAGTTTTATTTTATAAGAGAGTTTTATTATCAACTCACATGCATTCCCCATGAGTTTTAGTGGTATATTTATGTTCCCCTGCTGCATGTAGTCCGCAACTATTCAATCAACACACGTGAGAGATTCTTGTACAGCACTGAAGTCCTTGTGCATGGAGGTTTATCTGTTTCACCTACGTTATGACCCTGGACTTCTCACGCTTTTCTTTACTCAGGGGTGGGAAGACATACATTTGTTTCATGCCTGTTTAAACTGTGTAAATGAAATCATTACAAGCAATGGAATTCCATAAAGACGTTTCAAATGAACTTATTTCATTTAAACTATTCAAACGATAATGAAACACATGCCTTGCTTCCAACCCCTGAGTAAAGAAAAGCGTGAGAAGTCCGGAGTCATAACGCAGGTGACACTGATAAACCTCCATCCACAAGGACTTCAATTCAATGCGAGAATCCCTTACACATGCGTTGATTGAATAGTTGCTGTTTACAGCAGGGGAACATAAATATACCACTAAAACTCACGCGGAATGGGTGAGAGTTGACAGGTGAGCGTTAGTAATGAAAACTGACCACACTTGATAATGTTAAGAGTTTTCGGAGCTTTTGTAATGGTAATTTAAATAAATGATTGAAAACCGGTCACGACCAATCATTATTTTCAAGGGATGGGTTTGAGTCTCCCCCATTGTCAGTTCACCAGCCACCACTGGAGCACGTACATAACATATTTCAGGGACAAGCTGCATCCACGTGAGAAAAATGAGCCCTTCGTTCTGAATAATGTTTCTTCTTCATCTGGATTTAGGAGACAAACTGACAACTTGAGATTCAGCAAGACCAGAACAGATGGAGCTCAGTATCTTCAAGCTTACCCTCTCCACCTTCTCCAACATCTCCAACTTCACTGCTGACAATGAGAAAGACACAGTGCAGTCCAAGGGCCCTTACGAGGCAGTGGAGATGGTGATCATTGCCCTGGTCACAGGGTCCGTCAGTCTCACAACGGTTACTGGGAACATACTGGTCATGCTGTCAATCATAATGAACAAGAGGCTCCAGACCGTAAACAACTACTTCCTCTTCAGCCTGGCATGTGCAGATCTGATCATTGGGGTCATCGTCATGAACCTGTACACAGTCGACATTCTGTTTGGATATTGGCCCTTGGGGCCAGTAGTTTGTGACATTTGGCAGGTCTTGGACTATTCAGCCTGCCATGCCTCTGGATTGCATCTCCTTATTATCAGCTTTGACCGTTACTTCTGTGTCACCAAGCCACTCACCTACCCAGCTAAGAGGACAACCGGGATTGCATGCATGATGATGGGGGCAGCCTGGGGTGTTGCCTTCATCGTGTGGACCACATTCATTGTGTTCTGGCAGTTTATCGAAGGTGAGCGCACTGTGCCAGAGAACGAGTGCTACGGCCAGTTCCTGTCTAATCCAACCATCGTCTTTATCGCCGCCATCGTTTTCTTTTACGTGCCTGTTCCCATCATGGGCTTTCTGTATTGGATGATCTCCAGGGCCAGCAAGAGCCGCATGAAGACGGGCAAGCAGGAGCCAAAACAGGACAACCCATCCAGCAGCAAAGCAGGAAACCACATCACTGTGCCCTTTGATGATGAGTATGAGAAAACCCATCACACTGAGAGGAGCCAGAATGGCAGGACAGATGGAGCTGGCAAGGAGGAATCACGTGTGCCAGTACATCCTGAGAGAAATGAAATTGCTGAGGCCCCTGGAGGTTACGAGGGAAACCCCACAGCCCAAAGCCTAAATGACACAATGACAAAGCAGCCACCCACAAAGAAGGTATTGTCATCTCGTGAGAAAAAGGTTACACAAACTGTAATGTCTATTCTTGTTGCCTTCGTGGTCACGTGGTTGCCTTTTTACGTAGCGGTGGTCGTCAGAACCTTCTGTTCAACCTGCGTTCCCTCCACCGTTTGGATGTTCTGCAGCTGGTCTGCCTACTTCAACAGCACCATCAATCCAGCCTGCTATGCTCTCTGTAACGTCTCCTTCAAGAAGACCTTCAAACAACTCCTGCTCTGCCAGCACAAGGACATTCGCTTGGGCAGATAAAGAGGTGTGATTATTTATTTTTTGTTTCTGCCAGTGCTCTTCTCTGTCATTTCTTTACAAATCCTCCTGCATCACTTTAAACTGGGGCAGGAAGAAGCTCAAGAAATAGGATTACAGACACACGACTAATAAATGCAAAGTCAAATTGCAAGCAAATCTATGCCTATGAACTTGATAGGAATTCAAGTACATTTACCACAGAACCAAGACTCGAAGAAAGTTGACAGATTTGTGAAATCAGTAAGGAGCTCCATTTATTGTAAGTTATATTTTCATCAGATATAAATTATGTATTACTGAATGTGCAGTGCCATACAAAAGTTTGCAGTCACCTATAAATATTGATCATTTAAACAATGAATACTTTTTCATTAATATCTGGCATAGCAACCGAACATGGTGCAGGACAAATAGATGGACAGTGGGACAGACAGAAGTTTGACAAGACTAAAACTGCAAAATAAAAAGTATCTATATATGAATTTTTTTCAGAAATATTGAATTGTTTTGGGGTTCTGGCCCATAAAAAAGTGTGACTGATGAACATTCATTCCACTATCCCCATCCACTTCATTGTGGGGGATATAAAGCCAAGTCCTTTTTATAACAAAATTTGATGACACTTTCTCAGGGTGCACACGACCCGCTTGCCACGTTGCCAATGGTGAAGTGGCCACAAAGCACCACGCTGGCGAAAGCCTAATTATGGTTTGGCACACTGGGCAGTTAAGATGTGTTTCCCAATGACAACTTTCCACTGGTCATTAAACGAAGTCATAACAACTTGTATCCATAATATGAAAAATGATGTACTGGACTTATAGCGGCTATTATTGTGTTGGGAAAAAAAAACAATTCAGAATTATGTTACCATGCAATGTTGTGTTTTAATGTTATCATAGTCGTCTGTTTTTTTTTTTTTGTTCGTTTGTTGAATGTGGCGACTCCCCCAGTAGGGAGGTAAATTAGGGGAAAGAGATTGGCCATCTGCGGTGCGAATAAGAGAAGCAGTTCTGCTATTGATTTGGGATTTGGGATTGTGGAGCGAGTGCTGAAATAATAACCTCAGGTTTTGCGCCACTGCTGCCCGATAAGTACATCAAGTCCAATCGCTACTTCGTGCTGTCACTCACCCCAATATTTCGTTCGTAATTATCATACTTCAGTCATAAATTATCTTTATATCATTCACTCCGATCGCACTGATTGGATGATGATTTCATCATTCCATTCGGGACTTGTACATGTTTTAATTCACGTATCGGAAAAGGGAATTCCTGATTAGGACTCACCTCCACCATATTAAAAAGGCAGTTGCTACTGGTAGTTTTTCAATGCATTTCAATGTGGAGAGGTATGGCAGTCCCCACTTCAAGCCCTGCCCTAACCTTAACCCCAACCCCAACCCCGTGGTACAATCGGTAGCAAGTATGACACAGTGATCAACAGGTTCAAGGTTCGATTCCCCCCTTCACCTTACAAAATGACCATTGCCTGTAATTGTAATAATAAGTGTTCACTTCAGCTGCTCAAGAATGACATGGAAGAGCTAAGTTAACAGCCTGAGAAATAGGGAAGTGTCGCGAGGGAGGAGTCAGAAATGGAAATGTTTTTTTTTTCCTTTTTATTTCATCAAGAATCTCAAAAACATGTGCACAGTTGATGTTGAAAAGATGCCCAGAATGACCACATTTGAACTAATTTTTAACCTTGAGCAGACGTCTGGTGGACGTCGATGCGGGACGTGCAGAGACCATCATTAAAAACACGTCATAAAAACTTTCATTCTGGCTCCTCAGGGGTGTCATTTAGATGTTTGTGGAAGACCTTGAAAAGACGTTGTTTGGACGTATTCTTGTTTGGTGGGCTGCCTCAAGTAGATAGTTGGCTCGCTTAAGATAATGATCTCTGCTATATTACCGACTAATTTGCTAATCTATTTTCTGCTATTTCCGACCTGTAACTGAGTAGCGGCGTTTAGAACACTGGGACATTCTGATAGATAGCTGGCCTACCAACGAGTATGACATTTATTCAGTTAAGGTTGCTCTAATGCAGTGGTTCTCAACTGGTGGGACCCGTTCTGAGTGGGTCGCGGACAGCTGGTTAAAAAATAAAAACATAACGCGTTGCTGAATACCCCTCTGCCCGGACAAGATTTCCAGGCCTCTAGGTCACAGCGCTAAGGTCAAAGGTAAAATCCAGCAAAAACATGACCTCGCACATTCATGTGTCACAGTGAGTTACCATACCAAATTTGGTGAAGCTGCGATATTTAGTTGACGAGTACTGACCCGTACAAGATTTCCAGGGTCAAGGTCACAGAGCTAAGGTCAAAGGTCAAATTCAGCAAAAAAAACCTGACGTTGCACATCTATTGGTCACAGTGAGTTACCATACCAAATTTGGTGAAGCTGTAAGGATTAATTGCCGAGTACTAACCCGACAATATTTCCAGGGTCATAGTCACAGCGCTAAGGTCAAAGGTCAAATTTAGCAAAAAACCTGAAGTTGCACAAGCATGGGTCATAGTGAGTTACCACACCAAATTTGGTGAAGCTGCAATAATTAGTTGCCGAGTACTGACCCGGGCAAGATTTTGAGGTGAAGGTCAAAGCGCTAAGGTCAACACAAACTCATGCTTCAAGTTCAAACTCCTATCGTCGCTTGTGAGCTCAACTCTCCTCACTTCTTCCTCTTCTGCTCAACTCCCCCTTAACTCTCCATAACCTCATTACAACACATACATAGTGAACCTCAATCGAATGATGGTTACCATGGCTCCAGAGTCAGGCGCGCATTACACATTATTCACCTCCACCAAGGTGAATGTTTTTGCCGGCATTAGTTGGTTTGTTTGTTTTTCTGTTGGCAGGATATCTCAAAAATGCATAGATTTTAACCAAACTTTTCAGGATGTTAGAGTAGCACAAGAGGAACAATGGCATGTCTCGCTGGGATATACACCAAAGTTCAAGATTTCAAGTCTTTCCAATGGGCCGGATTTCCAATCACCGTGCTATTGGGTTTTGCTGCCACCTGGCGCTGAAAATGCAACAATACCCTACATCAGCGTGCAAAAATAACTCGTGCACAGAGTTGCCTTGGCGTTGCGGAGATGCTGCGCTCTCTGAGTGTTTTTATTTTTGAATCAGCTGTCTGCGACCCACTTTTGGTCGCGACCCACCAGTTGAGAACCACTAGAGTACTAAAGTGATGATGTCACGCTGGTATCGGAGGTATAATTTCATTTCACCCATAAACTGTTCTTTCAGTTCACTTTTGAATCATTTCCCATTGTTTTCAAACCTCCATCTTTTTCAAGATTTTGCATTATATTTCTGAGTAAAAACAAATATAATATTTCGAGAACGGAATCAGCTATATTTCAAATCATTTTAATTTTTCGCCACCATGCTAATCCTCACTGTAGTCTAAAAACTACACGTCCCATGATCCTCCTGATTCCCGGGCTGAAGGCCATTTGTTTGCTTAATTAGTGAGCGACTCTATGGTCTACTTGGTTGCACTTTCCTTGCTAGATATAGGTTTACAATTAGCGCTAATTTACTTTAATAGCCAGGCATCTGTGGCCAACGTTTGTTTGCTTAAAATCTCGGTAGTCAGCGAAGGTAGGTAGTCTGCCTTGTCAACGCATAAATGACAGTGAACTAGCAGCCAGCTGGCTAACTTAGCCAGCGAGCTAGTTTAACCGACCTCGGTAGTTGGCAAACTTCATATTTGGTGCATTTAGTTAAATGCCTGCTTGTGAAATGCTCACAGCTCAACGCTAGCTGAGTAGCGAAATAATAGCTCTTCACTGTTTTTACTCACTTAGCTAGCTGGCTGGCTAGGCTAGCGAACTAGCTAGCTAACTATTTCGCTAGCCAAGCTAGTACTATTTATTGAATAATCATGCTAGCTAGCTTGCTAAATAACAGTAAGTGACAGGCAAGTAACAATTTACTGTTTCTATTGGTTTAGGTTTGTTCACAAGATGTAATAAGCTCACTAGCTAGCTGGCTAGTTGGTTCGCTAGCGTAGCTTATTGCTAGTTAGCTAAATGGCGAAATAACTATTCATTGTGATCCATTCATTTCATGGTGTGTAGCAAGCTAATAGTAGCCCACTATAGTAACGGGTGCACGGACATGCGGCACTTTAGGGCACTGATCGGCTACGGTCGTGGTACGTTAGGCCCGGGCCGCACTGCCCCGATGCTGATTCCGCATACCGCATGCGTATTTTCGTTTCGGCTCCCATGTTATTCAATGAGAGCGGCCACACAGCATGCCGAAGCTGCACGACTCACGCGCGGAAAATCCGCACTACTAACATACGGAAAATATAGGTTCGGACTCTTGTCGAATTTTTCCACGCTTCGCATGCCATAAATGTCAACTCACTACGGCTTTTGGGCGATTTTTTTTTCAGAATGAAACGCCCCAGAGGCGGTGTTCGACCCGAAAATTATTGGCTATTATCCCACCCCTCATTGACAACAAGTTGTCCTGGCTAATTCTTGATAGTTTTCCTTCATTAACATGTTTTCCAATTCAAGAATAATCATGTGACAATTGAAGACATGGCATCTCTCCCCCATGTGATCTAAAAGCGACAAAAAAAAAATGGACTACATTCAGTACAGAAAAATATTTTAATTATAATTAGGTCCATGCTCCGGTGGTAGGCGACGGCATTTCAGAACTCTTCAGAGTATTAAGGTAATTTCGGCGACTAGTAAGTAGCCTACACCTGTTTTTGCAGCATGGTCACGCAACTTGCTGTATAAAATAAACAGCTGTCTGATTGAAAAATTTAATCGGACGAAACCACATACTCGTCGCCAAAATTACCTTCATTCGCTGAACAGTTCTGAAATGCCGTCGCCGAGTGCCGGAGCATAGACCTACTTATAATTAAATTATTTTTCTGTAAAGGGAATATATGGGGAGGTGTTAAGTCGTTTCTAACTTATTTTTGAAAGCTTTAATATGCTGTGGTTCGTTTTATTTTGGATTTAGATGTTCAGGGGGACGCATTTTGCGGGAATATGCCATTAATTGTGGAGCCAAGCCAATGAACGTAGCTTATTATGCTGATGATTAAAGAGCATCAGGGCAGTACTTTTCCGTATCTCAGACTCAGGCCATGACACTCATGCGATTGCTGAACCTACCTACGGCCCCCCACTTGTATCAGCAACACTTCAGGTGGCCGTTTCCACAGGTAAAGGACAAAAAAAAAAAAATCTAAGCTGGATACAGTGGCCAGACGAACGTAGCTACAGCCAGGGCCGGGCTGGGAGACTTTTTCAGGCCAGGAGTCAGTCATTCAGCAGGCCACCCTGCCCACACGCACGTTCACACCTACACTTGTATGCATGGGCACACGCACACAATAGTATGTTTTTGCCATTCCAAACAGAAGTACACATATGGGATATACCGTCTAAGGTTGGAATATACGTGGCAATACAGTACCGCAACAATCCTCAGCAATATCCACAAGCACGCTTGATAGAAGAGAATGTAGGTTTTACATAAGTAATTCCAAGGTTAAAGCTATACAGTACATAAAACGTCATATCATGTACATATCAACTGTTTTGTGTGATAATGTAACTAATATTATGTTAACAAGCCTGTAGCTTGTTGCAAACAGACACTTGCAGACAGATGCACAACATATTCCCGAATCATCAGCTTAAAAATGAATCAAAACCAAACATTAACAGCTGCAAGAACATTAACACAACCATCGAAGCAAACTGAAAATTAAGTCAAAAAGTTAAAAAAAATCCTTTGTCAATACATAAAAGTCCAGATAATGCTGCATTTCTGAAAGGCACATATTTGGAAATCTGTGCCTCATTGGCAAGTACTTTTTATGTGTTGCCTACGATATAACCGAACAAACAAAGACAACTAGCCTAAGTCCAAATCAAATGATTAATCAATTTACTATGAGGAAGGCCTTTGAACACACAGAAGGCGCGCAAGCTGCACGCACTGAGAGACACAAGGCTGACTGTATAATACAGAATGGGAGCATAGCATTGACTAATATTTTAAATAGGTTGTAAATACTAATGAACTTCAACCTAAATTCGAAGCTGGAATACACAATAGCTTTCATCATGTATGGGCTGGGATACATAACAGCAAGTCAGCAACAGACAGCAAACATATTTACATTATGTAAATGTGTACAAGGCGTCTGAAGAGAACCAGTGTTTTGTTTTTTTTAAGAGAACTTACTGGCAGAGTCTGACGCTGACGGATCTTTTTTTTTTTTTTTTTTGGATGACGCGGTCATGGCTGGGGGGGGCTAAATAAACTTGTTAATATTTTGCATTTGGCCGCATCATCCTTGAGTGCCTTCTTCTTCTTATCTCTCTCCCTCTCCGTGCTGCTCTCCTCTTTTTAAGGGGGTCCATTCTCAAGTCGTCCTCTCAGCAGCAGGTGCCACACACACACACACACACGCACACGCGACACACCTCCTCCTCCACACACACACGCTGTCTGTGTGGTTGACACGGACTGTTGGGGCGGTTGTTAATCAAAACAAACCAATCGTCTTCTTGTCCTCCTCACATGGTACTGGCCAGAGTGGCCTCTGATTGGCCTGAAAAAAAGTCAGACAGCTGCGAGTCACGACGCCGGCCGACCGGCAGTCTGTGGAAGGAAAAAAAACAAACTAAAAAAAAACTGACATGCAGGCGGCAGGCTAAGCACATACCGGCGCTTCGGGAAAACTCCCGTATCTCCCGTTGGCCAGTCCAGGCCTGGCTACGGCACATCAGCCAGTCTCTGAATTGTCTGAACTGTTCCTTTCACGGTCGTTCGGCGCCTAGCCTTTACGAATGGTTTCAGCCTCGACTAATGTAAATAAGATCACTTTTGAAAGCACTTTCCATATCCCGAGTCCTGACACCCTCCCCTTCCCCGACATTACCTTCAAAAAGAGCAAGACCAATTAAGAAGGGTTTGCTGTGTATTGTAATATGATCGTATAATTAAATTGTTTGTATGATTCATAACGCTCCCCTACTGCCAATACAAAACATAAATCACGCATGGGCTATGACGACATGAGACTAAATAATACACCGCCCAAAAAAATAAAGGAAATACTAAAATAGCGCATCCTAGATCTGAAGGAATGAAATATTCTTATAAAATACTTTGTTCTTTACATAGTTGAATGTGCTGACAACAAAATCACACAAAAATTATTAATGGAAATCAAATTTATTAACGTATGGAGGTCTGGATTTGGAGTCACACTCAAAATTAAAGTGGAAAAACACACTACAGGCTGATCCAACTTTGATGTAATGTCCTTAAAACAAGTCAAAATGAGGCTCAGTAGTGTGTGTGGCCTCCACGTGCCTGTATGACCTCCCTACAACGCCTGGGCATGCTCCTCATGAGGTGGCGGATGGTCTCCTGAGGGATCTCCTCCCAGACCTGGACTAAAACAGACGCCAACTCCTGGACAGTCTGTGGTGCAATGTGGCATTGGTGGATGGAGCGAGATATGATGTCCCAGATGTGCTCAATTGGATTCAGGTCTGGGGAACGGGCGGGCCAGTCCATAGCATCAATGCCTTCGTCTTGCAGGAACTGCTGACACACTCCAGCCACATGAGGTCTAGCATTGTCTTGCATTAGGAGGAACCCAGGGCCAACCGCACCAGCATATGGTCTCACAAGGGGTCTGAGGATCTCATCTCCGTACCTAATGGCAGTCAGGCTACCTCTGGCGAGCACATGGAGGGCAGTGCGGCCCCCCAAAGAAATGCCACCCCACACTGACCCACTGCCAAACCAGTCATGCTGGAGGATGTTGCAGGCAGCAGAACGTTCTCCACTCTAGACTCTGTCACGTCTGTCACATGTGCTCAGTGTGAACCTGCTTCCATCTGTGAAGAGCACAGGGTGCTAGTGGCGAATTTGCCAATCTTGGTGTTCTCTGGCAAGTGCCAAACGTCCTGCACAGTGTTGGGCTGTAAGCACAACCCCCATCTCTGGACGTGGGGCCCTCATACCTTCCTCATGGAGTCGGTTTCTGACCGTTTGAGCAGACTCAGGCACATATGTGGCCTGCTGGAGGTCATTTTGCAGGGCTCTGGCAGTGCTCCTCCCGTTCCTCCTTGCACAGAGGCGGAGGTAGCGGACCTGCTGCTGGGTTGTTGCCCTCCTACGGCCTCCTCCACGTCTCCTGATGTACTGGCCTGTCTTCAGGTAGCGCCTCCATGCTCTGGACCCTACGCTGACAGAAAGCAAACCTTCTTGCCACAGCTCGTATTGACGTGCCATCCTGGATTGAGCTGCACAACCTGAGCCACTTGTGTGGGTTGTAGAGTCCGTCTCATGCTACCACTAAAGTGAAAGCACCACCAGCATTCAAAAGTGACCAAAACATCAGCCAGAAAGCATAGGAACTGAGAAGTGGTCTGTGGCCACTACCTGCAGAACCACTCCTTTATTGGGGGTGTCTCGCAAATTGCCTATAATTTCCACCTGTTGTCTATTCCATTTGCACAACAGCATGTGAAATTGATTGTCAATCAGTGTTGCTTCCTAAGTGGACAGTTTGATTTCACAGAAGTGTGATTGACTTTGAGTTACATGGTGTTGTTTAAATGTTCCCTTTATTTTTTTTTTTAGCAGTGTATATTACACTGAACAAAAAAAATAAATGCCCCATGTCAAATATTGATGCCACATGGAGTTAACAATTCCAAGTGAGCATATGCTGACTTTTACTTGTACAATAGGGATATTTCTCTTGATTTGTGTACCGTTTTTTAATCTATCTCTCTGTCAGTGAGCATTTGCTTAGTGATGGAGTGATTTCACTCAATACATGGATGTGGCATTTCCAGACGGTGATCAGACAGAATGAGCCGTACCCAGACACTCCTTATACTGGGGACAATAAAAGGCCACCCCAAAATGTCAAATTTTGTCAAAAGTTATCATGCCTCAGATCTCTCAGGTCATGAAGGAACGTGCAATTGGCATGCTGGATGCAGGGATGTCCACCACAGTTGTTGCTGTACAGCTGAATGTTAACTATTGGAAGATAGGCCGTTTGAGAGTTTGTTTCCGACAGACGGGCAGTACTGCAAGTCGTACTCATCCACGTGTGACCACACCAGCACAAGATCGCTACATCCTGCTCGTCCACCTGCGGGATCGGCTCAGATCAATGACACGTATAGTGGATGAGACCGTTGGTCTGCACAACAGACACATCACACCACAGACAGTCAAAAACTGCCTGTGAGAGGCCAACTTGCACGCTCGCCGTCCTCACCGTTGTCTGGATCTCATCGCTATCCGGCGTCGGAACCGACTCGCATGGGCAAACGCACACGTTCGATGGCCCTTGGCACGCTGGAGAAGAGTGCTATTCACAGACGAATCCCGGTTCCAGTTTTTTGTTAATAAAAACTCAAAAATATGACATAGGGCGTTTATATTTTTGTTCAGTGTATTTTATAGTGGTTTCTTGGGTAAAGTCGTGCAGAGACAGAGTTGTAAGGATGAGCCCGTGGCAGACCTGCTGTGCAGATACGCAGGCAGTGTGACCGAGCAGCAAGCGGTACGCTGTTGCAGTGCACGGCTCACGGAATCCGCATCGCTATTGCAGGCAGTGTGGCCCAGGCCTTATGTACGTTTGCTGAAACTGAGGTACCTCATTGGCTTGGAACAAATCACGGGGTACTCGCCCACTTGTGTAGTGGATATGTAGTCTGGAGTAGTGGACTACAAACTGGAATGCAAGTGCAAAAGCATATAATTTTTGGCAATAAACTACAAATTTGATGTGATCATTTATATCTGTATACCCTGTGGGCTAATCTCGGAACGAGGCGGCTCTTAAAATTAATACGAGTTCGAGCAATGCCAGAAAGTGTCCAAACCCCTTTATAAATTCCCATCGGGATTTTACTTCTGACACCAGAAGCCAAGTAGCGGTGACGTCATCACTTTTGTACTCTATTGGATGATCTGAAATTCTGATAACAGCAAGGAATTGTGTGACAAATAAACAGCGAGCGAGTGATCTGTGCTCCCATTCATGCAGAAAAGGGATGAGTGGCTTTTAAGACTCTTTGAGGAAAAATAGTTTAATTTTAGCACCTTAGCCAACCTTTCCTCCTGCAGCCACTTTTATGTTTGAAAGGCATAAATACTTAGTTTGCATGCAAGATTAAACCATAGACTGTCCTTGGATTTAACGATCGGACCATGACATCGTCACGTGGGTGGTCTAGGGAATGTTGGACATTACCCAGAAACATTTGCTGTCTCAATGACGACATCAACAGCAGAATACAATTATCATTGTTTGTTTTATTAAGCGTTTTCCAAAAGGAAATCTAAATTATTTCATGTTATAACGACTTATGTTCAATTAAAATGATGAATAATGTACCATGATGACATCGACTTGCCAGCACCATGACTGAGAAATGAATGCAGTTCCAGTGGTATAAATACCCAGTAGCACATGTTCAGTTGTTATCAATATCAGGTCTAATTAAGTATGAGGGTTCAACTGATGAAATACATCTCTACTAATGTTGTTCAGAACCTGACTCTTTCATTGGGGGTGCCCATTAAAGAGCCCTCCTGCCACTGGGCCCTAGTGTCATTGCCCTCGCTGCAGCACCTGTTATTGTGCCACTGTATATAACCCATTTTCAGAAATAGTTGGGACAAAGTGTAAATTGTGAAAGAAATCAAAAGACAATGACTTTCAAATCACACCAGCCAGCATTTTATTCACAATAGAACAGAGATAACAAATGTTGAAGCTGAGAAATTTTGAAGTTTTAGCCACAAAATGGCTAAATCATTTCAAATTTGATGGCTGCTACAGGCCTAAAAAAAAGTTGGAACAGGGACTTGTTTACCACAGTGTAGCATCCCCTCTTCTTTTTAACACAGAGTGGAGGCGTCTGGGCATTAAGGAGACAAGTTTCGTGATTTAAGCCAGTGCAAATTGATCCCACTCTTGTTTATTACGAGTTTCCAGCTACTGGAGAGTTTTGGATCTCCTTTGACGGACTTTTCATTTAATTATGCACCAAATGTTCTCAATTGATGAAAGATCAGGACTGCAGGCAGACCAGTTCAGCACACAGACTCTTCTACTACAAAGCGATGCTGTTGTAATAACCGCAGTATGTGGTTTTGCATTGTCCTGCTGAAATACACATGGCCTTCCCTGGAATAGATCATCAATCAGGAGGGGAGTATATGTTGCTTTGAAACCTTTATTTCAGCGTTCATGGTGCTCTTAAAAACATGCAAGTGTCCCACACCATGTGCACTAATGCATCCCCATACCATCAGAGATGCTGGCTTTTGAACTGAACGCTGATAACAGGAGGGGTGGTCTTTCTCCTCTTTGGCCCGGAGGACACAACGCCCCTGATGTCCAACAAGAATGTCAAATTTGGGCTCGTCTGACCACAGGACACTTTGCTACAGTCCATTTAAAATGAGTCTTGGCCCACAGAACACAGCAGCATGTCTGGATCATGCTCAAAAATGGCTTCCTTTTTGGATAAGAGTTTTAGGTGGCATCTGTGGATGGCAGGGCGGACTGTGTTTACAGACAGTGGTTTCTTGAAGTATTCCTGGGCCCATTTAGTAATGTCAATAACAGAATCATGCCGGTGAGTGATGCAGCGGTGTCTGAGAGCCTGAAGCTCACGGGCATCCAGTCAAGGTTTTCGGCCTTGTCCCTTAGGCACAGAGATTCCAGTTTCTCTGAATCTTCTGATGATGTTATGCACTGTTGATGATGATACCTTCAAAGCCTTTGCAATTTGACGTTGAAGAACATTGTGGAATACTTTAAGAACAATTTTTTATGCAAGCCTTCCCAGGTTGGAGAGCCTCTGGCCATCTTTACTACTGAGAGAGACAGCCTCTCTAAGACATCCCTTTTATAACCAATCATGCTACACACCTGATGCCAGTAAACTTAAAGCAATTCTTACATTTCTGGCATGTGGCACAGCACTTAGTAAAAAATTTGGAGGGAGGCGGAGTTGCTCATGTTCAAAGCTCCACCCTCTTCCCCCTGCCTGACCTCTGAGGCTCCCCTCCTCCCCTGATGCCTGCGGTGAGATAGTGAGCAGCATGAATGAAACTGCTTTCACACCGGATGCGAAACGAATTTTTCGCGCAACAGATTACATTCAAAGTCAATGCAAAGACGCGAATCTCACGCGTATTCGCGTCTTTGTATTGACTTTGAATGTAATCTGTCGTACAAAATATTCATTTTGCGCCCAATGTGAGCGCATCTTGAAGCGGGGCAATGGATTCCGATTCAGAGGCACCGGTTAATGAAAACTAACCAACAGTAATTGAAGCACTGATTACTAAAACCCCACAAGTCAAGTCAAGTGTGACTTATGAGGTTTTAGTAATAGGTGCTTCAATTACATAATATTCAATTATACATGTGGTGTAAAATAAATTGCCCTCGTAACGTCTGACGAACTACCATTAACGTTATTATAGTAGCCTATGTAGTTATAGTTATAGCATTTCAGCGCCTGTTGGTTTGCAGTCAGATGCATCATTTTTTTGGCAGAATTCATACATATTTTCTTGCAAAACTGCTGTCATAACGTCGTATCTTAATTGTCCCGCTAATGTTAGTCATTAATTTAATTTTATTGGCAGGCCAACGTTGAGTAGCTACCTGCTTTGTCTCTATCGCTTTGCCAGAGAGGCGTGCGACTCACAAGCAGTGACAGCGGTAGGCAACTGGAAGGGACGTGGCGACGGATGATCGACAGGAAGCTTGGCAAATCATTTGGACCAAAGAAAATCATTGATCAGACTTTTATCAGAAATATATGAGAATTGAATATTGATGAGTTTCAACACCTGGTGGTTTTCTTTTACATTTTAGTGTGCCAAACGCTTATTCGGAGCATTTTAAGATTACAAAAGAAAAGTGTAAGAATGGCAGAAATAATTGTTTTAACTAGATTTAGTCAGTAAGCATGGTTTACAGGATACCCCCGCAACAACAAGTAGTCGGGCAGTACCACAGTCAATAGACCTTCCAGGAAGAGAAAAAATTTTCAAAATCGGATGAGTTGGTTATGAGATCTAGGTCCGGACGCACAGACGCACGCACGCACGCACACACGGACGGACAAAGCTAATCCAGTATACCCCCCCCAAACTTCGTTGCGGGGGGTATAATTACATGATAAATGTTCTTTCAGCTGATTCTTTTATTTCTGATAGGACCACTTTGTCAAAATGAACATTTATTGAAAGCATACAGGCATCTGAGCATACAGGCATTCTGGGTTTGGCAACATTGCTCTGTTCTGAGAGATCCCTGCCCATTCATGGTGGAACCGAAGGCAGGGAGCTGCTATAATCCCCCTCCATAGAACAGAGCCAACAGCAACAATGACCTCAAAAGGAAGAGAAAGTTTTTTGAACGGTACTTTACTCACAAGAGAACATGATCAATGCATGCTATAAAACAAAGGTGGAGCTGGGGTGGAGGAGGGTTGTTGAGCTAGCGTGCCGAGGAACAGCTACTCCGGAAGGCAAACCTAAATTAGCTCAACAATAAATAAACCAAGCAATCATGTGACCGCAATGTCAGATGACATTCAAATGCACTCAGGCGATTCTAGGAGGTAGCACTTCCTACGTTAAGCAAGCTTGACTCTGTAGCCTAGCAGAATTTCCGTCAAGCTCCATTAATTGCTTTTTCAGCCCTTTTTTGCCTGTATCCCAACTTTTTTGAGACCTGTTGCAGTCATAAAATGTGAAATAAGCTAATTTCGTAGATAAAAATGTAAAATGTCTCAGTTTCAACATTTGAAATGTTATCTATGTTCAATTGTAAATAACATTTTGGCTCATGTGATCTGAAAGTCATTGCATTTTGATTTTATTCACAATTTACACTTTAGCCCAACTAGTTCAGAATTGGGTTTTTATATATATATATATATATATATATATATATATATATATATATACAAAACCCAAAACCAGTGAAGTTGGCACGTTGTGTAAATCGTAAATAAAAACAGAATACAATGATTTGCAAATCCTTTTCGACCTATATTCAATTGAAAACACTGCAAAGACAAGTTACTTAATGTTCGAACAGGTAAACTTTGTAATATTTTGCAAATATTAGCTCATTTGGAATTTGATGCCTGCAACATGTTTCAAAAAAGCTGGCACAAGTGACAAAAAAGACTGAGAGAGTTGAGGAATGCTCATCAAACACTTATTTGGAACATCCCACAGGTGAACGGGCTAATTGGGAACAGGTGGGTGCCAAGATTGGGTAAAAAAGCAGCTTCCCTGAAATGCTCAGTCATTCACAAACAAGGATGGGGCGAGGGTCACCACTTAGTGAACAAATGCGTGAGCTGATTGTCGAACAGTTTAAAAACAACATTCCTCAACTAGCTATTGCAAGAAATTTAGGGATTTCATCATCTACGGTCCGTAATATCTTCAAAAGGTTCAGAGAATCTGGAGAAATCACTGCACGTAAGTGACAAGGCCGAAAACCAACATTGAATGCCCGTGACCTTCGATCCCTCAGGGGGTACTGCATCAAAAACCGACATCAGTGTGTAAAGGACATCTCCACTTGGGCTCAGAAAGACTTCAGAAAACCACTGTCAGTAACTACAGTTCGTCGCTATATCTGCAAGTGCAAGTTAAAACTCTACAATGCAAAGCGAAAGCCATTTATCAACAGCACCCAGAAACGCCGCCAGCTTCGCTGGGCCCAAGCTCATCCAAGATGGACTGATGCAAAGTGGAAAAGTGTTCTGTGTTCTAACGAGTCCACATTCCAAATTGTTTTTGGAAACTGTGGACGTCGTGTCCTACGGACCAAAGAGGAAAAGAACCATCCAGACTGTTATAGGCGCAAAGTTCAAAAGCCAGCATCTGTGATGGTATGGGGGTGTATTAGTGCCCAAGGCATGGGCAACTTACACATATGTGAAGGCACCATTAATTCTGAAAGGTACATTTTTTTAGAGCAACATACTGTATGTTGCCATCCAAGCAACGTCTTTTTCATGGACGCCCCTGCTTATTTCAGCAAGACAATGCCAAGCCACATTCTGCACGTGTTACAACAGCATGGCTCCATAGTAGAAGAGTGCGGGTACTAGACTGGCCTGCCTGTAGTCTAGACCTGTCTCCCATTGAAAATGTGTGGCGCATTATGAAGCGTAAAATACGACAACGGAGACCCCTGACTGTTGAACAACTTAAGCTGTACATCAAGCAAGAATGGGAAAGAGTTCCACCTGAAAAGCTTCAAAAATTGGTCTCCTCAGTTCCCAAATGTTTACTGAGTGACGTTAAAAGGAAAGGCGATGTAACACAGTGGTAAAAAGGCCCCTGTGCCAACTTTTTTGCAATGTGTTGCTACCTTTAAATTCTAAGTTAATGATTATTTGCAAAAAAAAAAAAAATTTTCTTAGTTTGAACATTAAACATCTTGTCTTGGCAGTGTATTCAATTGAATACAAGTTGAAAAGGATTTGCAAATCATTGTACAGTATAAACGTGCCAAGTTCACTGGTTTTGGGTTTTGTATATATTACGTATACATACACACACACACACACACACACACACACACACACACACACATACATTCATACACACAGACACACATTGACCAAAAAAGATTCACAATTTTCCATTTCTTGATTTTATCGAGTGTGACTGTTATTAATCAACACTTCATTGGTATAAAATGAAAGAGGGAATCTCAGATGTAAGAGAAAATCGAGCTGAAATATTGCCATGTTGGCTTTTATTCAACAGGGTGAAGTGTGACATTATGAAACACAAATGACACTATCAGTATCTTGTATGTCCTCCGTTAGTGTTGCACACGGCGGCACATGTGTGTCTCATAGACATCACCAGACGTCTGATTTTTGCTTGTGGAACGTTGTTCCACTCTTCGGTCAGTGCTTGTCTTAGCTGACATACTGTAGGTGGCGGTGGTTGACATCTCCGAATTGCTTTATCCAGTATGTCCCACAAGTGTTCTGTAGGTGAAAACGCTGCCCTGGGAAGGATTTGCGTTTTCGGCAGAAGGAACTCCATACAGATACGTGCCATGTGCGGAAGCATGTTGTCCTGCTGGAAAGTCAGTCGGTGACATCGGACAAACAGAAAGACGACTGGACAGAGAATTTCATCGCGGTAACGGACGTCGTTGAGGTTTCCTTCGATAAAATGAACGTTGGTTTGGTGTGTAGCAGACGGTAAGTTGTGAAACGACGGTCAGACGCTGGAGTTCTAACTCGTGGCCGACCAGATCTGGGGCGATCGGCCATGTGTCCAGTGGCATTAAACCTGGTCCGGAAGCGACTAATTGTCCCAGAATGCACGCGGAATTGACGAGCAACTCTATCTACCCGACTTCCTGAAGCATCCCAATTGTGTGTTCTCGTTGAATTTCAGTTAGTCGTGGCATTATAACCCTTCTGATTTTTACACATTTTTGGCCGGTATTTTATTGGCCCCAGTGTCTAAGAGGAACTCAATATAGAAATGGGAGTGTTAGGAGAATGGTAATACTTGAACCCAAGCACTACCGATTGTTTGGTTCCGGACGAATGGCGGCTCCAGAATACGCGATGTGATTGCAAAAATTTGTATAATAGAAGTACTCACCTCCAAAAATAATTCAGAGCAAAAGCCTCTTTCTCAATGGGTTTGTCGAAATTTGGCACCGGATTCAGCAATTGCATTTCTTTTTTTTGGTCAATATACTAGTGCTGGTCAACGAATTAGAATAATTTGAAATAGCGCAATCTTTAAATTTTCTTGATGCAATTTTTGTGCAGAAAGCAAATCAGGTGTTCACCGCGCCTGTCCTACTTGTTAGAGTATTCACAGAACTCGCTACCTGTAAAAAAATTGGTCAGCTGAGCTTTCCAAAAGGCCCATTTAGGCCATTTAACTGTGACAATGTTGTTTTATTGAATTAGAATAATTGAGAAACCGTTTCACTGAATTAGAATAATTTTTATTATAATTTGAGTCATCACTTTCTCAGTATTTTGTGGCTGCCCCCTTGGCTTGTATGACTGCCTGAAGTCTCCGCGGCATCGATTTGACCAGCTTGTCACAAGTTTCCGCACTCACAGCTTCCCAGGCTGTGGCGATGTTCTGCTTCAATTCGTCCAGCGTAGTCGGCTTTCTGTCGCAAATTTTCCGCTTGACGATGGCCCAAAGGTTTTCAATAAAATTGAGGTCAGACGAGTTGGCCGGCCATGCCAAAACTTCAAGCTGTTTTTTGGCGAACCAATCTTTGGTCGACTTTGGCGCATGAGCCGGTGCAAGATCCTGTTGAAATATGAGGTTTTCTTCGCCAAACTGTCCCTCAACAGTCGGAATCAGGAACGTTTCCAGAACATCTTGGTATACGGCAGCCTTGACAGTCTTCTTGAGGAAGCAGAGTTTCCCTACACCCTGAGCGGACATGCATCCCCAGACCATGACGCTCTGGGGAGACTTGACGCATCTTTTTACGCACTCTTGGTTGTAGGTTTCACCACCACAACGCTAGACACGAGGATCTTGGTCACCGAAGGAGATGCAAAAGCATGATTCGTCACTGAAGACCACTTTCTGCCAGTCTTCGGCAGTTCACTCGCCGTGTTCTTTGGCCCACTTCAGCCGTTTCTCCATTTGTTTCTTGTTCAGCATCGGTTTTTCCTGCTGGAACGCGAGATTTGAAGCGCAGACTTTGAGTTCGCGCAGACAACGGTAAGTGGTTGATCTCGAGACATTACCACAAGTCGCTGAGCTCAGAAGTGGACTTGAACCGGTTGCTGACTGCGATCTTTCTCAGCTGCTTGTTGTCACGAGCAGAAGTTTTACAGATGCCGGAACAGTTGGTGCGCTTGCTGCAGTCTTTCTTTAGAGCTTTGCAGATGGAAGACTGGCTGATGCCGAGCTGCTCAGCAATTTTAGTTTGGGTCAAGCCTTGTTAGCGAAGGGCTTGAATTTGAGTTACCATTCCCGTTGAGAGGTGGCGCTGCTTACCCATGATTGATTTTACAACTTAGAAATTCTACTCAACCCTGACTTTATACTGCACAGTGAACACTCTTCACAGAAAACAAAAATTCGAGCACTTATTCTAATTCAATGAAACAACAGTGTCAGAGTTAAATAGCCTAAATGGGCCTTTTGGAAAGCTCAGCTGAGCAAATTTTTTACAGGTAGCGAGTTCTGTGATTACTCTAACAAGTAGTACAGGCGCGGTGAACACCTGATTTGCTTTCTGCACAAAAAATGCATCAAGATTATTTAACGATTGTGCTATTTCAAATTATTCTAATTCGTTGACCAGCACTAGTATACATTGCACAAAGTATATGATTATACGTATTATATGCGTATTTGCACAGGAGTCTTTTACGTGCCGAGAAGGTCCTGGAGATTTCCTGAAGCTCCTGCTGTAAGTCCAGGAGCTGGCTAATTTTATTTATGTGAAAAAAGTAAAGGGTTTTGACCCCTACAAGTCAGGCTATTCTACATGATGTTTATAAACCACCATTGCCGGCTGCTTGGCTCCTGCATGTTTGACCCTGGCACCCTTTTGAAAGGGCTCCGAAAGATGTTTTATCTTTGAGAACGCCGACAATGAAATCAACTACATGGGCTTGTAGGGTGATGATGCGGCATCATAAATTTGTCAGCGCCAGCAACTTAAGCTTGAACCCTTGCAGGGACAGTGAGCCTTTAAGGGGTAAAAAAAAAAGCCAAATATTTATGTAAAGGTCGACAAACACTTGGTTTACCTTTTCTTGAAGCGAGAAGAGTCCGTCACTTGAAAACCGAAGTGCCAGCAAGTTATGAGTGTTCCAAACCCTTGCCAGCAACACCCTTTTCAAGGGGTGAAAAAATCTAAATATTCATGTGAAAGCCATTATACTCAAGGTACACAGTAGAGGCCCGCGACTCCCTATCGCTGGACCCGGAGGTGTGGAGCAACATCACGATAGGTGAGCCTGCTGATCACCCCGCACACCTCTGCTGATCACCCAGTACATCTCTGCTGATCACCCTGCATATCCCTGCTGATCACCCTGTACATCTCTGCTGATCACCCTGCATATCCCTGCTGATCACCCTGCACATCTCTGCTGATCACCCTGCATATCCATGCTGATCACCCTGCACATCTCTGCTGATCACCCTGCATATCTCTGCTGATCACCCTGTACAGTTCTGTTGATCACCCTGCACATCTCTGCTGATCACACTGCACACCTCTGTTGATCACACTAAAAATCTCTGCTGATCACACTGCACATCTTTGCAGCTCACACTGCTAATCCCTGCTGCTCATACAGCAAATTATTTTCACTGTCTGTACACTATACCTGTGCATTAAACTTTTTAAATCCTGAAACACATAGTTGCTAGTTTTTGTGAGCATAAAACAGGGAAATGATCCTGCGGGTTAAGTCATCAGGTCTGGTGTCATGTGGCAGTAGTAGTTGTGTTATGTTGAAGTCACAGTTGCACCTAAGTAAAACTAACTGCTGCTCGGCCCATTTCAGCTCCTCCGATCCTGGATGGCAATGCAGAGATGGCCATCTTGGTTGGATTGACTCCCTGGACGATATATGAGTTTCGCGTCATCGCAACAAATTGCCTTAGGAATGGGAGAGCCCAGTGTCCCTGCTATGAGGATCCGAACCTGGGAAGCGGGTGGGAACTAATTTATCATCTGCTATTCACCTATAGGGACAAATTTGGAAGAATTGAGTTTTTTTTTTCACTCCTGCAGTTTGGGGAGGACCTCCCCAGGTCAGCAGTACAATGCCATCTTTCACTGTGTGCAGACCACAGCAACTCTTTAAACCGGATCAAAATTTTGTGTTGACACTTGATGGCAAAAGCTTTTTCAACATACCTTGCTGAAATGGTGACTTTGAAGTTGACATCCTCGAAAACTGAAAAATCTGATTTCTTTAATTTCACTTTCATGAAACAATTCCCATTTAATTTTAAACTTCTGTATTATAATTCACAATCAGTGATTATTTATTTTGGTCAGATTTTTGAAGTTTTTGTACAGGGAACCCCTCCTCCAAATGGAAAAGGTATATGTTGAGTTTATGAGGAAAGTAAAATGCACAAAACAATATCCAAATTATTCTCTTCCCCTTGTGACTGTGTTGCTGAGAGTACCTGTGTAAAGCATTAGAACTCGGTAGTTGTATATGTGGCGGCCATATAAAGTTTCAGTGGTTATATTATTAGCTCTACCTGTGTAAAACACGAGAGCTCATTATTTAGCAGTGCCTGTATAAAGCTCTAGAGCTCATATTATGTAGCAGTGCCTGTATGAAGCTCTAGAGCTCATATTATGTAGCAGTGCCTGTATAAAGCTCTTGAGCTGATGTTTTTAGCAGAATCAGAATAGAATACTAAAGCTTATGTTTTCTTTTTCTTTGATAGTGCCTGTAGTGGCTCCCACTGGTGTTGGTGGATCAGGGGGTATCAAGTGATGAGCTGTCAATCACCTGGATGGTAGTTAAAGGTTTCAACCGGATAGCAGTAACTTTCCTGCAGTTTGAGAATGGCCAATTTGTTATGCATGGGACTTAATGGCCGCATTTCGTCTTAGGTGATAGACGCTCGGCTGAAATATTGGCGAATATTAGTTTAAAATACTGGGAGGGCGTAACAGCTGTAAATTCCCGTCAGCCTTAGTTATGGGTGATCAAAGCTGGTGGAGTGAAACAGGTGATCAACCTGGTTGATGAGATGATTATATCAGTAAAACCAGCTCAATCCATGTATAATAGTGAAAAACGCAGCGGAATCCAGCCTGACGGAGGCGAGGGAGAGGAGATGGGTATAAATTGCCTGCAGTTGCAGTTGTTTTTATGAGATGATCAAAGAAAGCTTTGGCAGAGAAGCTCTGCGTACACAACCTTTGAGCTGGAGTGGGCAGCAGGGTAAGGTAGTCAGGGGGGGAAATGGTGGTATTATAATAATAATAATAATATGATTATTAATCTTTATTTTTATAGCAGATTTCAAAATTCGCATCCAGTAGCAGGTAAAACAGTGAAAACATTTATCAAAAAAAAAAAAAACATTAAAACAGTTCAAACTTTGATAAGATCAGGGAAGGCTCTCCGATAAAAATGTTTTAAGAAGGGATTTAAAGGATTTTAATGACTCAGCTTGTCATGGTTTTGTGTATTTGAGAGCTTTCTTTGCTGGTCTCCTCCAGGACGACATCGTTTTACACTCAATCGAATTCTTGGTGCAGCTGGCATTAATTGGAGGCGTCGCCCGGATTCTATTTAAGCCCTAGTTCCGCCTTAATTCCCTTGCTAGACTGTCATAGTCAGTAAAGTCTCTAGTAAGAGAGCTGTTAGGGTTTAGCTGCATATTTGAGGGAGACTTCTAGTTAGTAAGGGAATCTTTCTGTGTTCCTCTTTCTCTTCGTCCTGTCGAGCTCGCCTTGCTTCCTTGCCTCAGGCTACATCTTAGTCCGTTGGAAGCGCGATTCTCGTTCTCCTGTATTGTTTGTTTCTCTCTCTCCCTTCTGCGTGTCCTCCTTTATTTCTGACCACTGCGTTTGGCGTCTCAAACTCACCACCCATCACACAGCAGACCTAATTTCCTTGGGCAGATTGTTCCAGGGCTTTGGGGCCCCCCCTTCAGTTTTCAGCCGCGCACATAGAACCGGCAAAAGACCTTTGCCCGAGGATCTCAAGGTACATCCTGGTATATAAGGTACTAAAAGGTCAGCAATATATGTGGGAGCGAAGCCATTAAGGGCTTTAAAAGTCATCAGTTAAATCTTAAAATCAATTCTAAAACATACTGGGAGCCAATGCAAGGAAGCTAAAACAGGAGTGATGTGGCCATGTTTTTTTTAGTTCTAGTTAAAAGCCTGACAGCTGAGTTCTTCTCATTTTGAAGTTTAACAGATTTTTGATTCAAGAAAGTGAAAAAGGCTGTTGCAGAAATCCAGGCGTGATGAGATAAAGCATGTAAAATTGACTCTGTTTTTGAAGATAATATAGAGCATATTTTTGAAATGTTTCTCATATGATTACACAAGCCTTGTGTGATATTCAAAACTTAGATTTGCATCAAACCAAACTCCCAGATTCCTTGCAATGGGCTTGATGTGATTAACCAAGGGACAAGCAGGTGAGGGGATTTGCTTTGTCATTTTCTTGGGCCCAATCAACACTGTTTTTTTTTAGTTTAGCTGGAGAAAGTTTTGTGACATCCGAGTCATAACTTCAGACAAGCAATCATGAAGAGAATTAAGCATATTGGGGTCTGAGGATCTCACGGGCAGGTACATCCGTGAATCATCCGCATAAAATCGTTGCCCGGAATCGTTCACGGCAATACTCTACACAGCCATGAGATTCTGACACGAGTGCTGATTCGCTGGCGCTCGAGAGGCCTGCCAGGTCTTAAGCGCCAGCCAATCAGCGCACGTGTCACAATTTCATGGCTGTGCTGCGAATGATTCCGGGCAGGAAGTTAGATTTCAGGGATGAAGTCTTGCCTTTTCCAGACTCATTCTTCTGAACGAGAGGGAGTTACGATGAATGGTTGGTGCTGAAACTTTGGTATCGGCGTAACGACAATAGACACAAGAGTTTTGCCGCAAACAGCGGTAGAAGACAAGTGGTGTCTGCCATTTCCATTTTTGCACGTTTTGTCAATGGCACAGCATGAGACTCCGCTGGGCCAGTAAATGTCAGCATGTTAAAACAAGCCCTCAGAGACCCATGAATGGGGCACAGAGTTTCAGTAACACTGCAGTTTTTACAGGTGGAATAGCCTCATCTCATTTTTCCTGGGTTGCACGTAAATTTTGTGCGACGCTCACGGATCAATATTTCGGCACCAATGCAGCCTCTTCTTGCGTAGTAGGTGTCATAAGTGTAGTGTAACATGTCCATACCAAATAAGGTAACGGTCAAAAATTGACACACGGAGACGACACGCGTGAATCTGAATGTGACCGAGCAAAGGTTGGGAAACGCAAAATACCACCTTAGGGGTGGAGTTAAACAGCCTTACTTTAAATCACTTATACCAAATTGAATGCCCAGAAAATGCAGACCACCAAAAAAGATAGACGTGATTCCAAACAAATCATGTTTTACTGAACTGACAGCCAGCAATCAGCTGAAAGAGAATAAGTGTTAACCAGACCTAAAAAGGACCAGGACACTTCCAGACACCAATGGCTTTCCCCCACCCAACGGCACTCAGCTGGCCTACAAGACCAATAAAACAATCCAAAAGGGTAAACCAGTGCTTTACAATAGTAAGTCTACCAAGAGACTCAAATTTAACATCCTATGGAGAATCAGTTGAACCCTGAACCATTCTGAGATGGGCAAGACAGCAGCTGGACACTCAAACCACCGGTTCCTGAGCCCACAATGCAACCAGACACCTCAGCTGAAAAAAAACCTCCAGCCTACATGTACCACAGAGGCTTCAGGACCATAAGGTGAGGAATCTAGGAAAGAACTGCTGCAAGAGAACATGCATCAATATCCAGCCAAACTCAAACCATCAAGTCAACATGGTCATCATCCCCCGCCAATCTTGTGCTTCTTATTTTCAAACTCCATCAAGGCCTTAATGGTCTGAAGCTAGTTTCTGTGAAAAGTTGTCCCCTTTCTCGGATGGACGGACGGAGATAAAACCTATATCCCCCTCACACTTCGTGTTGGCGGGGGATAATAATACTATAAAACCAAAGTTACCTCCACAACACAACAGACAGGGGTGAACTCAGCCTGCAGAAGTATAAATCCCAGCTACGAAACCAGCTGCCTAATATAAACCACATGTTAATTGAATAATTGATTAATGAGTGGAGCTGCTGCCTACTCCACCTATGTAATTAAAATTCTTGCAGGAAGAGCAGGAGAATGAAAGCCATTCCCTGCTATAAATAGCCGCCCGACTTTCTCCGGGGGCAACAATAAGTGCAGCAAAGTGCTTGAAGCGAGACCTTAACATCTTAAACTGCCACATTAAAACCATTCAGTCAGTTATTTGCAGCTGGTTTTGCCTTGGAGAGGTGAGGGTGGGCGGAGGGGCTGTACACACAGATTCTGTCCTTTCATCTCGCTTACGAAATCAACAAATAAAGACGGCACGCGAGTGGCAGAGTTGGAGCGGCGATTTGGCTTTTATTACAGTCATGGGTCACAACCACTGGACGATGTATAGGTCTGATTTCACAGTAAGAAATTTTACGTCCTGAAGAAGTCCAGCTTTGTGTCAAAATGTTATTATTACAGCTATTTGGGTTTTTTTGTTACTTATATATACAAAACATACATTAACCAAAAATTATTTACAAAAACAGATGCATTAAAACATCTGACAAAACAAAGGACAACTGGGGGAAAAGAAACAAAAAACAATATCTTATAATCATAAATTGCAAAATCATTCATGTTCAAACTTTGGATTCACGAATGAAAAGCCGTCAAATTCAGCCTGATCAAAGAAGCTCCCGCCGCCACCTGGGGACAGCCATGGTGTCTCGTGGAGGAACTCCTCTTCAAAATAGCTGCAGTCATGGGGGCTCTTCTGTGATGGACAGAAAAGAGGAGTCAGTCAGAGTTCAGAGGCAGTGTTGAACACATATTAATGAAGCTGTGTGTATGAAGAAAATCAGGACGCCCCATCTGCTAGAGTTTTATCCCTTTCAAAAACATTTCTGGGTTTGCAAATGGCAAACTCATCAGCTGTTTCATGGATTCATTTTCAATTTTCACTAATTGTAGCTACATTCAAAGTTCAGGACTTTTTTTCAACAATTATCATTAAAATCTTCTCCCATATACTGGCCTGACAAGAATTTAATTTCTCTCATACATCATCAATTCTCTAATCTGAAAATCTTTGAAATTAGTGCAGCGTTTCAAAGGATCTTCCGTACAAATCTTAAAAGCATTGTTACTCTTGAGCATAACTGAATGTGTTCTCATGAAAAATTTGATTTATCTTATACTGGGGGACATATTCATATCTCCACGATCAGCACATAAACCAATGAGCAAACAGGAAGTACCAGTTCAGGTTTGTAAGGAGGCTCGACCTCTCTTGTTTCAATTTTGGCCCAGTCGATGGGTGTGAAGAATCGGTGAGCCCTGATGTTGCCGCTTGTCCCTAGTCTGCGGTCAGGATCCCTCTGCAACAACTGTTAAGTAAAGCAGACAGAAGTGACATTAAATTGCTGATAAAACTAAGATTTGATCTTTGGGCCATTGCACATCTTTCCTTAGAATTTTGTGTTATTTTGAGCCAATTTTGCGCAATTCAGTTGACAGATTAATGCAAAAACAGATTAAACCACAGAAAACAATACTGCTAATGCTTCGGGTGGGGTAATTTTTGCATGGCCTCCTGGCCTCAACTGATAGCTGAAGTCTGAGCTCTCATTGGGAGATGCAGCTAAACTCTGTGCTCTCATTGGGAGATGCAGCTGAACTCTGAACTCTCATTGGGTGATGCAGCTGAATTCTGAACTCTCATTGGGTGATGCAGCTGAATTCTGAACTCTCATTGGGTGATGCAGCTGAATTCTCAGCTTTCATTGGGAGATGCAGCTGAACTCTGAGCTCTCATTGGGAGATGCAGCTGAATTCTAAGCTCTCATTGGGAGATGCAGCTGAACTCTGAGCTCTCAGTGGGAGATGCAGCTGAACTCTGAGCTCTCATTGGGAGATGCAACTGAATTCTAAGCTCACATTGGGAGATGCAGCTGAATTCTCAGCTCTCATTGGGAGATGCAGCTGAATTCTAAGCTCACATTGGGAGATGCAGCTGAATTCTAAGCTCTCATTGGGAGATGCAGCTGAACTCTGAGCTCTCATTGGGAGATGCAACTGAATTCTGAGCTCTCAGTGGGAGATGCAGGTGAACTCTGAACTCTCATTGGGTGATGCGCCCCACATTGACACTACCGGAAAGATGGGTTCTCGCTCACACTGACCTTTCCCAGAAGGTCCCTTGTGCACTGGTCCATCCAGGACGGATATTCAAGAGCATCCGAACAAACAGATTTGCTGAGGTCATCTAACTCTTCCCCAAGAAAAGGAGTCTCGCCAGTGAGCATTTGGAACAGCAGGACCCCAAACGCCCACCAATCCACAGCGGAGGAATATTCTTGTTCCTGGTATATCTGCGTAAGAAATGGAAACATTAAGTGCCATTGACATGATCACAAAGATAATGACTCGGACAATGACATTCACTGTGTCACATTATGGTCCACTGTATGTATGTATGACAAAAAGTCTAAAATAAAACATTTCATCTACCATCGCTTACTGTACTGGAAATACACACATGCTCAAACATGTTGCGCTCACACAGTTTTGGGACATGCACGACACAGAAATAGAGCTAATGCAGTTTCTTGTCCTGTCAAAAAATGAATAATAATTTCACATAATTGTGTGACAAATTTAAAATATCAGTGGTCTGAGAAACAGGGCGCTCAAAAGCTCAGAAGAACATTGGTTGATTGGTATGATTACAGTTGACTGAAAGGAGCAGGTCCCGTACCTCTGGTGCCATATAATGTGGGGAACCACAGAAGGTCTTGGTGCGTCTGTCTCCCGACATGTTCTCCTTACTTATCCCGAAATCCACGATCTTTATGTGCCCGTCCTGATCCAGCATGATATTTTCTGCTTTGAGATCTCTGAGGGAGGAAAGGATGAGAAAAGGGAGCAGAATGAAAATTTTGGGTTTTTTGGGTAACCATAACAACATTCTCAATTACAAAAGAGTACAGCAGCGCATGAATTATACCACGGCCGAGCGGCAATTGCCCTGTGTGGCTGTAATGCCTCACTTCTAAATTGGCCAGTTTAGCTTGCCCCTTTTTCAAGTGGCCATTTTGACCAAAATTACCCAAAGTGGCGATTTTAGACACGGCGACTCGGCCACTGAGCTGTGCGGCTTCCGTCATCCCGCTGCGCTGGACTCTTCTGCTCTTTGTGCGACCAAAGACGCGCCCACTCATTCAAGAACACAACAATGTTGTGTGAGGTTTGTATCCTACACCCACACATCCTTCCGGCTTTAGAAACATGGGCTAACATTACGTTTTAGGCACAAGAAATTAAATACTGCAGGGCTCACTTAGTTAAAGCACTGCATTGCGGAGCAGAAGTCTGTGGTTTCAAGCCCCAGTCAGAGCAGCACATGAGTGGTCATTGTGCTACAGGGATGCAAGTCGGGAAAGGATTGCTGGGAAATCTCATATAAAGTGGCTGCTTTGTTTATGATTGCCTTCTGAATTTGGGTTGGATTGAAGATGCAAAACTGGAAAAAGTCCTCCAGAGATTTTCTATGGAACTGTATTCTACAGAACTTTTTTCTACAGGACTTGAGGTACTAAAATACTGTAGAATTCTATTGGATTCCTACTGCACATTTATAGGAATTACTATAGCACATTTCTATGCAGGGGTGCCTTGGAGTAATCTGAAAACGCTGATTTTACTTTGGGTGTTGGCTGGTTCAAGTAGTTACTGAGATAGGTGGTGCCCATAGAGCTACTGGTGCATGATAAATTTTCAGGTTTCAAACACAGGTAAACAACATATCATTTGAGTATATTCATTAAATACCTCTTAATACAAGTAAAATGTTGAGTCCTCAAAGGACAGCAGGGAAAAGGCTTGAATTCCACAAGTATTAAGTTACTGCACAATGTTAATTGTTACCCCTACTGGTGTCTAGAATTAATTGACTTTTTACATATACAACAACCAACAAACTCAGCTCTCGTGAATTTCTCTGCCGAAGTTATTGTTCCACTATACTATCCAAAAGTATCAAAATAATATGTTGCTTACCTCTGTTTGAATCCTTAAATTTGATCTTGTACCAGTACCTCTCTGGGCACTACCTATCTCTGGAACTAGTGTGATGTCATTATCGCTTATTTTTCTTGCAAAATTGATTCATCTGGTTTTGGGCTTTTGCCACGATGGGCCAATTTTAAAAGGCCAAGTGGCCTTGCCCTAAAAAAACTTAATTTAAGACCTGGTACTGACAGAAATGCTCACAAAGATGGGAGTAAAGTTGTCACAGTAACAGAAAAATCCTATAATTGAATAAAAACATGGCTAAAACGAGGTTCTAACACAAGGCCATCAGGATAATTGAGTTGCTGACATCAGCACAGTGAAACATGACGCTCGTCAGCACTTCACCAGACCCGATCCTGAGAAAACAAGAAGCAACAACTTCCGGTAGATGAAGGAACAGAAGTATCGTACCGGTATATGACTCCGTTGCTGTGGAGGAACTGAAGCCCGCAAATGATCTCTGCAGCGTAAAATCTGAGGGAGAGCAGGGAAAATGAGATTGATATGATATAAAGAAAAGAAAGTGGAGACATTTTGTTCATTTGACTATAGTGACAATTGATATAGAAAGACTGGTCACTTCTGAACAAAAAGCTTCCTGAAACAAGCCTGGCTACTGAATAAAAAGATACAATCCAATAGAGAGGTTTTTCCACCAAGCCCTGTACCACATGCATCCAATTAGATTTCTCATTAAATATCATCGGGAGTTGAATGCACAAATGAGAAGTTACCATGACAGCCAAGGACAGCACTATCCATAACCAGAACATCTGTATCTAACTCAAGGCAATGAACAGTTAGCACTGACCATAAACCAAACATCTGTATCTAACTCAAGGCAATGAGCAGTTAGCACTGACCATAAACCAAACATCTGTATCTATCTCAAGGCAATGAATAGGCCCCAGGTTTAGTGGAAAGGGCAACTGGCTTTATACTCACCGAACACAGTCCAGATCGAAGTATCCCCACTGGTCTAAGTGGAAACGCAGATTTCCCCCACTAATGTATTCCATTACCAAGAATACGTAGTCCTGAAGAAACAAATGGCATCGTCACTCACAGAAGCGAAAGACTTTCCTGTATTTGGGGTATAATGATGATCTGCGCAGTGCAGTCAGTGGATGTGAAGTGAAGCATAATGACCCGCATAAATCTGTAAACAAGCAAGAAGCTAGTAGCTACCACGGTCTGAGGACGAATATAGTTGTTTGAAAAGTAGATGGATTTTCCGTAGCCTCAGTGCTGCGTATGTATGTGACGATCTGTTTTTGAGAAGAGGTAGAATGAGAGAGAGCTGGAGGTGATTTTACCTCTGTTTGGAATATGCAGTGCAGACGGGAGAGGAATGGGCTTCCCGTAGCCAACATCAGGACTCTCCTTTCCGTTCTCAAGGAATCCAATTCCTCAGTTTCCAGGAAATTGGCTTTTGCCAGGGTTTTGACAGCATAATACTGTCCACTCTCCTTCAATTCTGCCAGCAAGACCTGAGTAAGAGAAAACCGAGGAGAGAGGAGAGGCAGAGAGAGGTGAAGCAGGAGACAAAAGATGGAGGGACATATTAGTGACACAAGTTCATAAGGGAGCTTTAAGATCATCATTGACCAGAGATTTTACATCGAACCGGTAGATGATCGGGCCCTACCTTCCCAAATCCGCCTCTGCCCAGCACCCTGTGAAACTCAAAGCTCTCCTCTGAGATGCGGGGTCCGTTCTCCTCCCGTATTTCACAGTCTGGTGCAGTGATCTCAATTTTCATAGGACTTTCATCCTCAGCCGCTTGCTCCTGCTGCTCTGATCCGCTCTGCTCCACATTCTCTGTAAGCATTACCAGATCAGAATTGGTGTCTTTCTCTTTCTGAGCTGTTGGCTTCTCCAGATCAGAACTGGTATCTTTCTCGATCTGGGCTGTTGGCATCTCAAGATCAGAAGTGGTATCTTTCTCTATCTGGGCTGTTGGCAGCTCCAGATCAGAATTGGTATCTTTCTCGATCTGGGCTGTTGGCATCTCCAGATCAGAACTGGTATCTTTCTCGATCTGGGTTGTTGGCTTCTCCAGATCAGAACTGGTATCTTCCTCTATCTGGGCTGTTGGCAGCTCCAGATCAGAACTGGTATCTTTCTCGATCTGGGCTGTTGGCAGCTCCAGATCAGAACTGGTATCTTTCTCGATCTGGGTTGTTGGCTTCTCCAGATCAGAACTGGTATCTTTCTCTATCTGGGTTGTTGGCTTCTCCAGATCAGAACTGGTATCTTTCTCTATCTGGGCTGTTGGCAGCTCCAGATCAGAACTGGTATCTTTCTCGATCTGGGTTGTTGGCTTCTCCAGATCAGAACTGGTATCTTTCTCGATCTGGGCTGTTGGCATCTCCAGACCAGAAGTGACCAGAATATCCTGGGCAGTAGATGGTTTTGCGCTCCCTGGCTTGTGATCAGTCTGAAGAGATCCACTCATTTTGTGAAGTCTAGCATGTTCTTTGCGTTCTCTTCTAGACTCCTCTCTTGGCAGACAGCAACAACACTGAAGAAAGGAGGGTGAGAATAAAACACAAGAATCAAAAATATTGCTACTTCTGGCTCCCTGACTCAGATGGTGTTAAACTACAGATCACAATTCTGCCACTCAAATGAGGGAGAATAAATATATTAAATTCTATTAACGCACCATCATAATTTCTATCCTTCTTATTATCTATTCTCAGTTATAATAACAATTCTAGTGATACTTTCTCAAGGGTGAATAAACAGAGCTAATTGAGATTCACCCTCACAGACAAATCTTTACATTTTCCTCCATTCAGCCATGCACCACCACAGATCAGTGAGTGTTAGCTCACGGCTGTGCAGGATTTGAAATAATCAAAGCCAAGAAAGTAGTTTTTGGTTTGTGTTGTTTTTCCGCAGACACAGTAGAAATACATCTTTAATTAAGTCAGACCAGTATTTGTCATAATTTGATATTTAGGAATAATGTTTCTTGTTTATGAGGTCTTATATTCTCTGTGATTCCTTGGGTTTTAATGTCACTCCAGCTACAAAAAAAAAACTGAAAAAAATATTTGTGGAGGTAATTAAAATTAGGCCATGTTTCTGAAAGCCGCTTCAATCTTCAAGATTAGTTATTCCAGACAAAAGGCTGTTTCTGACTTCATAATCTATACATTTATTAACATTGAAATTTAACATTAATAGTCCTTTCAAAAAAATGGAATAGTTGATCCAACTTGAGAGGGAACCTTACCAATGATTAATGCTTTAAATAACACTGCCCTGCATCATTTTTGCCGAATAAAATCCAATGTCTGATTCTTACCAAATGAGGGGCACCGATTTCAAAAATAGCATCTGTGTCGCTCTTGCATGTCACATTTTATCACAATTTATGATGAGCATTTCATAGCACTGTCCCTTTTAGCTACTACTTGGAAGGTTAAGAAGTAGACTACGAATAATTTTCACCTCGCTCAGAGGAAAATTATTTGTAAGATGTGCAGCTCATTTTCATATGTATCAATGATTCCAAGACATTATTTTATGCCTAATCCTGATTTCAACCTCAGTAATATAGTCACTGACAGAAGAAAATGCAAAAATGATCCAGATATTTCTGCTCCATCTGTGGATGTTTCACTACACCCAAACGTTTATTTATTTACTTATTTATTTTTAAACTGTTTTCACCAGTGCACAAAAGCCGATATACATCAGTGGCGGCTGGTAAACTGGCGATAGGGGAAGCTCAAACCTATCTTTAAACAATTTAAACAATAATGACACTCATGCGATACTTCCAACCCTTCAGTAAAGAAAAGCGTGAAAAGTCCGGAGTCATAATCGGTTTCCAATTACCAGGGGTGAAGTCTACTGTAGCGCATGTGAAACTGATAAACCTCCAAGCACAAGGTCTACAATTCTGCACGAGAATCTCTCACATATGCGTTGATTGAATAATTGATGAGTACAGCAGGGGAACCTTAATATTCCATTAAAACTCATGCTGAATGTGTGAGATTGACAAGTATGCGTTGTTGATGAAAACTGACCACACCTGATAATGTTGAGAGTTTTCTCTAATTGTAATTTAAATGAATGATTGAAAACAGGTCATGACCAATCATTATTTTTAAGGGCTGGTTTAAGCTTCCTCTTTTGCCTGTTCATCAGTCGCCACTGATACAGGCCTACATGATATAATAAAGAAAATCTTTGTTCTTCTTTTGTGAAAGAAAGAACTGAAAGTAATAGCTAGAGACTTTTTACTAACAGTTTTAACTCAGCATCCTCAAATTGGAAAATATGAGGCCATCAGAAGAAGAAATCAGAAGAAATTTTCTTTTCAACGTGCAGAGTGTGTTATGATTCTGCCATGCTGTCTGTTTCATGCCTTGTTTAAGTTCTGTACCTGCTTGCCATGTTTATTGATTTATGTACCAAGTGACCACTGCCTGTCTTCTGGCTATTCTTTGGATTATTTATTGTGATTTGCCTGCCTCGATTTGTTATTTTCCGACTTAGTTTACTTTTCCATGTTTTACTTTTTGCCATAGTCATACTCCGGTTCATGTTTTCCATTTTACTTTGCACTTTGTCTCCCCCGTCTGGTCTCTAGTCTCGCCTGTTGTTTCAGCCCCAGTCTTATGTCTCACTCTTCGGGTGATTAATTGCATTCTGGATTTCAACCTTCCTTCCGATCTCGTTTACTTCACTTTGCTTTTCTATCTACTAACAAAACTAACAGTTTATTATTTTCTATAAGATTACTAACAATAACTAACCTTGTATATAATACTAACTTACTAACGAGCACCTAGGATTTGTATAGTTGCACTTACTAATTGACTAACTAGCTCTCAGCACTCGCCCTGTTCTAATCTCCGCCTCTTTGCTCTCACTGATTACCTTTGCTGCATTTTCTGTGTCAGCTCACGTCTTATCACGCTGTCCTGCTTCTCGTTATCTATGCACATTCGAAACGATTTTTGTGATTGGTGCCCTGGTAACGAACTCTGCTCTGCCCCGTTGGAATTTGAGCTTTGGATTACGGACTCTGTACTGTTGCCTTTTTTCTCTTCCTTTTTTCTCTTTATTGAATAAGGGGGATACCCTTATTCAATAAAGCACCTCATTTTTGCAATCCCGTGTCCTCGCACTTGGTTCCAGATCGATACCACAGATTGGTGAAGTTAATATCCTGAATATACAACATATTCGTATGAAAACATTTACTCACCAGCAATCGCTCGACAAACTCCATCTTTAAAATATTATGTGAATTCCGTAAAATTGTAAATGCACTCGTGTGGCAATGAGACGTTCTGACTCTCAGCAATGCACAGTGTTTGTGTAGTGTGGGTGTAAAAGTTATTGACATCACAACAGCAGCAAGAATCTTTCGACCAAGAACAGTTGTGATGTCACACTGCTATGTCCCAGTCATATTTGAAAAACTGATTGAACTGGATAGCTGATGACGTCGTCGTTTTGAAGTAACCGTGCTGCCATATTGGTCGTGATGGGAAGATGAAGCTTCATGAACCATTTTCTTTATTTTCTGTGCCCACAAGATGGTGGACTCTGCTCAACAAAGGCTTGTTCGTTCATTCTATAAGGCTCATTTTTTTAACTATGGGCGCTATCTTGTGGGCACAGAAAATAAAGAAAAATAGTTCATGAAGCTTCATCTTCCCATCACTACATATTGGTATGATCAACAGTAATTGATCAGAACATTACTCACTTTGAACACGTTGCTGTCAAGGATTTAATTAATTGAGAAGACCGCTTTTCACAGACACGGAAGGCGGTATTTTATGTTGCCTCCTCAGTTCGGCCTGATCCTGCGAAAAACGCCTCAAAGACGACAGGCTTCACTTCAGTAGGCTGCAGCTGTACGAACCTTTAAAATTTTCGATGGACAACATCAGCATTTGACAATATGTACGGCTGAGGAGTGAGTTCTGGGGATCATAGGAAATCTGTACGGATCTGCGTTCATCCCGCCTGACTGGGGCAGTGTGAGAACGAAATTGAAGATCAATGTTGTTGATTGTTGATGACAAGACGTCTGTCTTGCACGATTTTTTCTGTCAGGTGGGCTTTAAAAACTTAATGAAAAAATAAAATTGACATAAGCTTGCATCTTGTCAACGGTTATCTTTATTTTAGAAACACTGGGTGTGAGATGCAATCGCGCATGACGCATATGTAAGTCCCAACGGATGTCTTGTACTGAGTTTTCTCCTCTGATGTCTCCTCTCAGTAGCTGCCATGAAGCTCGGCTAATTTCCTCCGAAGCGAAAGTGGCTTCGATAAAGAGAACTGAATGTAAACTTATCAAAGTCGCTAAATCAGCGCTCATAGAAGCGAAGTGAGTGGTGCGTAATGGAGATGTATGTAAAACTGCCTGCCATTCATTATAGTGTGAATCACATTATCTGTTGAAGCAGCTCTAACGTTACATCCTCACTGATACCCTGGGAAAATTTAACTTGGCCGTCAACAGTAAATGAGGGTCAGAAGAGCGTAAAGCTGCTTTCACACTGGACGCGAAACGAATTTTTCGCACGACTGATCACATTCAAAGTCAACGCAAAGTCTCGCGTGTTCGCATTAACTCGGGAAGTAATTTGTCGTGCGATAAATTCGTTTCGCGTCCGGTGTGAAAGGGGCTCCAGCCTGTTTAGTCCTGCCTTAAATTAGCCGTAAAAATTTGACCAGTCAACGTCTGGTTTTGTTGGCTAACAGTCTGGTCTAATATAGACAGCGTTGCACATCACTATCACTGGAATATCTAATTAATGGTGTATGACATTGATTGATCTTGTGAACCTCAGTTCAGTAATCTAGGGATCTTGCGGCTGACATGATGGGTCAGGTTAGCTCAAATTAATTTGAATTATGCTAATAGTAACCGTTAGCAGGGGCTAACATTGACCCTTAATCCGCCGTCAAGGTAGATCGCCAATAGCTTATAATGAGCAATACAGCTATTCATTGAAACTGAAGTATGTGTAGTGGAAACTGGGGCAAAATGGGTTTTGTCAGACCGCCTTATGAAGTCTTCGGGTGACCTGAGCCCACAGAGATTCAGCCTCTATATGCAGCCCTAGAGGGCGGACTGTGCAAAATGTCTGATTACAAGGATCGCTGTCCGCCGTAACTAAGAGGGAGACTCTGCGTCTGATCCGGTGGCGAGATGCCAAAGTATTGTTTGGTTTACGGCTGTTCCAACCACTACAGCAATGCGAAAGGCTTAACAGGTCAGTACTTGTATAATGACAGTGTCTAGAGCTAAAAAAAAGTGCGAATCAGTGCGATCAAAGCCCGAGATTTCTCGTTAGCATTGGCAGGTTACTGTTATTTAATCGGCGATGTTGATCAGAGATGTCGGAGTGACTGAAGGATACGACCAGGTTAGCATAACTATAACGAAACGGTTTCAACCTGATTCATGAAAAATAATCTAGCTAACCTACGGGAAGCTTCATTATAACCTATCTGTCTTCCTGTTATATTAGCCGACAATAATAAACGAGTCACCAGACTGTAAGTTATTCAGCTGGGTAACGTAACCTTAGATTTACGGTGCAGACCATGTCCTTCAGTCCCTCCGGAGCTACACTTCCAGTGATAGGAAACCGACTTCACCGCGGTTCATTTTGAAGACTTTTAAACCAGTGAAAGCACCATATTATCGCGATTGTTACACCCCTACTTATCAGCAAGAAAGAAATGATTTGCCCCAAGTCTGACATTTGGCGGTACGGAGCACTGGGGGACGGCCTCCTCTTCGCAGCCGGGGGACGCATCTTCAGCGTCGAGTGGCGGACCAATCAGGGAGGATGGGCTCAGCGGCGTGTTGAGCAGCGATGCCTTCTGGTGTTCTTTTGGAGATGTCTGACTGAGCCATATCTGACACCTGGAGACCACTGCCAGAGACATGACCTGCACAACACACACTGAGGCCGCTTGGGCTGCACAGAGCAGAAGACCAGCGAGCCAGTGGGTGTCCTGCCAAGCCATGTCGTTCCCTTCCCGACAGGCGTGGAGGAGCGACAGCTCTGCCAGAGTATTTCCTGTCAAGCCGATGCTATTCATGGCAGATGCTGTCTGTGCGCTGCCAATGAACATCTTGTTCTCCTACTTGGCGTCCTGCTCACGTCTGGGCGGGAGGTGTCGTTGCTGGGACTGGACTGTGGGCTCCAGCCTGCGCTGGTCCATCAGCGGTGCGTCTACAGGTGGAGCACCGGCGAGGAACTCGGTCATCCAGCCTGCCACAGCTGTACAGGGGAGGAACTGCACGGCTGGGAATGAGACTTTCACCAGAGAGGTCCTGCAGTGCTTGGCGAGTGTGGCGCGCGCTGAGGCAGATGACACACTGACGGAGCAGGTCGTGCACCCAGCCTGGGCAGCTCTCATAGGTCTCCGGCGGAACCGCCACGGCAGCGGACGGATCTATCGCACACTGCTCCTTCAGTGGAACGGTCTGAGCTGGGCTTGGAGACCGCGATGAGGATGGTGAGTTACCTTTTTCCATTATTTTCTTTGGGGCTGAAGATTTAAGGGAGTCGAATGAAAGGGCCCAGGCCCATTACCTTACTTTGTAAAGTCGCAGATACTTTTGTGTTGAAAGTGTGTCGAGAGACAGAGAGGGAAAACAGCTCATGTTCACCTTATAAAACTGCTGGAAATGATCGAAAAGAAAAGTGCTCCAAAAGTAAAAGGTCACTAAGAAGAGAAAGGAAAGAAACGTTCAGATGCACAGGAGGAGACTGAATGTCTCTGTTGTGAAGATTTTATTGGGTCAGTCATGAAAGTTGTGTTTCCTGCAGCAGATGCAGCAGATGGGCGCATCACTCATGTACTGGACTGGATAAAAGCAACAGAAACCCAGTATTCATGTGAAAACTGTGTGAGACTGAAAATGGAATTAGACTTTATGTTGTGATCATTTTTTGGACTTGCCACAATAGTTTGCTGGTTCCCCAATTTGCCCCAAGAGGCACCCCGTTTTGCCCCTTTGCATGGGGTAAACAGGGTCGCGGGCCAGTTTTTTTCAATCTTGAATAAATACCTGAACTTCAAATTTATGCATTTCTTGCTTTGTCATATTGTTGTGCAAACCTTTAATGTTTATACAAGTTTGAGTCCCTTAAATGAATTATACACATGTGGGTGAAGATCTTTCTTAAGTACCCCATTTTGTCCCAGTTTCCCCTCTCTGTCTTTACAAAAACCAGTGTCTTGTCTCGCCTCATCGCCCCAAAAAATGTCGCTCTGCACATCAACACATCTCTGCCACAGAATGTGTCCCAAAAAAAAAAAGGAAACCAAGAATAAATGGTTAATTCTATAACAACTGCTTAACATTTCTTTATTAAAAATAGCATTCTGTATTACATAACTATGTCTTCTATCTAATGATAAGTGGAGGTTGTGCCGCACTCAACTGAACAACAATGACACTTTTGGAGTCAGTCAGTAACCACTTTGCACCAGATTGCATAAAATGATGACAGGCCTGAACACGGATGAACCTGGATGATCAGTTTCACCTCTTCATTGTCAGAGCTGTCAGTGCTTTAGGTCATGTAATGTGTACTGCTTTAAATGTAAACCCTCCTAGCTGCATGACAGATGTGCGCAAATCAGGCAGCTGACAACAGAACAAGTTCTGACAACGATGCCTGACGAATTTTGTTTTCTTTGTATGATGTAAAAACAGTACACAGTTGTGTAATAAATAGTGCTAATTAATTTTATAGAAACTAAGATTCAGCAGAGTACTTCTCATTTTATTCCCACTTTCCTTTTTTTCGGGACACACTGTATAACTGTTGCTTACTACAGGGCATACTAATATGGCCGCTTAACCTCTTCAAGGTAAATAAAAGCAGAATGCAATGATTTGCAGATCTCATAAACAGACATCTTATTCATAACACAACGTGAACATCATACCAGATTTGAAAGCGAAACATTTTAACATTTCATGAGAAATATTTGCTCATGTTGAATTTGATCGCAGCAACATATCAAAAAAGTTGGGACAGGGGTATGTTTACCATTTTTTAACAACAGGGGTCGGCCAAATTCGTCTCAGATGGGGCACTTACTGTTTAAGGGGGTGTATTTTTTCAACCAGTGGGTCGATAAACTTATGCCAAAAGAAAGGTCTAATTACCCACTTTAACATATTAAAATTTGAACATAAATGATTTGATAGTTTTTAAGATATAAGTGTTCCTATAATGTGTGTTTTTGTGTGTGGGGGAAACCGTAGTACCCGGAGGAAACCCACACGAACACGGGGAGAACATGCAAATTCCACACAGAAATGCCACAGGCCTGATTCAAACCCATGACCTTCTTACTGTGAGGCGACAGTGCTGACCACTCCTGTTTGTTTTTAATGCAGTGCCACCTGAGGGCCTGAAGATTGCAACCATTCAGTGCTGGTTTATGAACTTGTCCCTTGCATGCAGAGATTTCACCAGATCCTCTGAATAATTTTACGATAGTACATGCAAAAAATTATTAAATCCCCAGTTTCTTTGCAATATCATTCTTAAATTGGTGAACAATTTTCCCATGCAGTCTGCCACAGAGTCGTGAAGCCCTCACCATCTTCTGAAAGATTCAGCCTCTCTGAGATGCTCTTTTCATACCCATTCATGTGACTGACCCGTTGCTAATTAATCTGATTTGCTGAGATATTCCCCCGGGGCATTTTTAGCATTATGAAACATTTCCAATCTTTTGTTGCCCCTGTCACAACTTATTTGAAATTTTGCTGGCATCAAATTCAAAATCAGCAAATATTTTTCTCAGAACAATACATTTCTCAGTTTCAATGTGATATATTGTCTTTGAACCATGTTGTAAGGGTTAGAGAAAAAGTGGACTGGTTAGAGTGCACAATTCTCAGACGAAAAGCTGAGGCACAAAGACCTGAACCACTGAGGTCTCGAAGGAGACAGACTAGAAGGGACCAATCCCAGAAATAACGTAACTCAAAAGCTCACTCCTGTGGGAAAATCCCAACGAAAAGAAAACCAAAGAACTGAGGCTTCAGGAGTATAACTATGAACAGCCCCTGAGAAGGAAAGAGCTCGGTGCCAAGTACCCCGCAGATATTTAAACACCTCGGCGGATAAAAGAGAATAAATTCTGCAAGCAAAAATAAAGAATTCATTAAAAGTTAAGACACTGCTTTCTAAACTCAAAATACTAGCCGCAAATCAGCGGACAAAACCTCGGCCTACTCTTACGAAGTGCAAGACAACAGTAAAGCAAAGAAATGCAGGAGTCTGGGAAAATATATAGGCTTAACGCACCTGAAACCAATACTAATCAGCCGCAACGGCAGTCAGCAGGTAGATCGCAACCAGATAGGAAAAGATTAGCAAAAAGAATGTTGTTAGCTCCTCAACGATAGTTTCCTTAGTACTAACAAGACAAAAGATGAGAGCAACTCCACAGACAAGACCAAACCAGTCCTGTCAATAATGAAAATATCCAAAAGCTGAAAGCAGCTCCATGAAGACAGAAATAAACCTGCAACCATGTCACATTTTCAATTAAATGTTAAATATGATGTGAAAATTCTTACATTCTGCTTATTCACATTTTAAATGGCCTCCCAACTTTTCTGGTAACGGGTTTTTCAATTTGATTTCTAATTAGCAATTCAATTAGCAATTTCTAACAGAGTGCCTTCATAACAAATCCAGTATTACTCCAGGGCCAAGCTGAATCTATGTGTGATAAACAAGCTCTTACTACTGAAAAAACGTTTCTCCTTTTATCTGGATTTAGGGGCTAAACTGACGACTCAAGAATCAGCAAGACCAGAACAGATGGGCCTCAGAACCGTCAAGCTTACCATCTCCATCTTCTCAAACATCTCCAACTTCACCACAGGTAATGAGACAGACGCTGTCCTGCCTGAGGGCCATTACCAGGCAGTGGAGATTGCGCTCATTATCCTGGCCACAGGGTCCCTCAGTTTTGTAACAATTTTTGGGAACATACTGGTCATGCTTTCTATCAAAATGAACAGGAGCCTCCAAACCATCAACAAGGACTTCCTCTTCAGCTTGGCATGTGCAGACCTGATCATTGGGGTCAGCTCCATGAACCTGTACACAGTCTACAGTGTGAGTGGATATTGGCCATTGGGGCCAGTAGTCTGTGATATTTGGATGACCCTGGACTATGCAGTCAGTGTTGCCTCTGTTATGCATTTCCTTGTCATCTGCTTTGACCGTTATTTCTGTGTCACCAAGCCACACAGCTACCCAGTAAAAAGGACCAGCAGGATTGCAGGCATGATGATGGGGGCAGCCTGGAGTATTGGCTTCATCCTGTGGGCCCCAGTCATCCTGTTCGGGCAGTTTATCATAGGGAAGCGCCTTGTGAAAGAGGGCGAGTGCTACATCGAGTTCCTGTCCAATGAATCCATCACCTTTACCACCGCCACTGTTTTCTTCTACCCGCCTGTTACCATCATGACCTTTCTGTACTGGCAGATCTCCAGGGCCAGCAAGAGCCGTGTGAAGACAAGCAATCACAAGCAAAAAAAGGGCAATCCATTCAGTAGTGAAGCAGGAAACCACATCAGCATTCCATGTGATGATGAGTATGACAGAACCCAACCCGCTGAGACGAGCCAGAATGGCGGAACAGGTGGTGATGGAGAGGAGGAGCCGAGTGCACTAGTACATCCTGAGAGAAAGGAAATAGCTGACGCCCCTGCAGGTTACGAGGGAAACCCTACAGCCCATGGCTTAAAAGCCTCAAAGCAGCAGCCCAAGAAGAAGTCATCGTCATCTCGTGAAAAAACAGTAACACGCATGGTTATGATCATTCTTGTTGCCTTTGTGGTCACATGGACACCCTTTAACATCTTGAAGGTCCTCAGCACCTTCTGTTCAACATGTGTTCCATCCGCTGTTTGGACCTTCAGTTACTGGTCTGCCTACATCAACAGCGCCCTGAATCCAGCCCTCTCTGCTCTCTGCAACAACACCTTCAAGAAGACCTTCAAACAACTCCTGCTCTGCCAGCATAAGGACATTCGCTTGGGCAGATAAAGACGTGTGATTATTTATTTTTTGTTTCTGACAGTGCTCCTCTCTGTCCTGTCTTTACAAATCCTCCAGCATCACTTTAAACAGCGGCAGGTAGAAGCTCAAGAAATAGAATTACCGACACGACCAATTGATGTCATGTCATATTAAAGGAATACGTACCGAGAAGCAGTGGGTTGCAGTGATTTTATAACGGCGCAGTGGCGTTCTAAGGCACGACGTGCTGCGGCGTGCCTTAGTTCCCCTTCGTCGTTATAAAATCACTGTAACCCAGTGCTTCAAGGGGCTTATTCCTTCTATAAAACAGTTACCCTACATATAGCCCAATTAAATGAACACACAATAAAAAAATCGACAATTTATTGGTAATAATGCTACAATAAAATTGAGAACTTCTTCCACCAAGCAAGATAGAGTGGACAGAATCGTTGGCCTGCAACACAGACGCTAAGATTGCTTTTTCATCTAGAGCCATTATCATGTCACATCAGGCTATTTGGGCTCGCTAATGTAGATATTTTATGAAAGCAGGCTTTTTGAATGTCTCCTTCGCTCTCCCGAAGACCTCGGTAAATAATTTTATGTTCGTTTTGAGTTTCCTTGTTCTCAACTTGCGCCGATCAGCCGAATCATGACAACAAGCCGCGAGAGTAGGGATCGATTGACTTTTGTCCTCCACACTTGCCGGTTTCCAGGAAAATATGTTGTACATTAGTTTGCTCGCGTACTCATCTACTTCCTAGCGTTCACTACAATGGATGTGGTTACCCTACACATAGCCCATAAAATAAACACACATGCAAAAAATTCAACAATTTATCGCTAATAGGCTACTGAAAAAGCAAGCTAGTTAGCAACGTAGCTAGCAACGCAAATGTGATATCGAACTCTGTAATGCAATGGCTAGCTAGGATGATACCCAACTGGTTAGCGGGTTAAAAGGCGAAACTTCGCGAACACTGAAATAGCGAGATAAAAGTCTTGAAACAACCATTAAGCTGACGAGTCAGTTGAGCGCGGAGTAGTTCGTTACGCGCAGGGATATTTTGTGCTGCAGCCTGCCACAGTGGGTTACAGTCATTTTATACCGGTTTGGAACACGACTCAGCCAATCACATTTAAGGATGGGAAGCACCCGTTTTATAATACACATTTCTACGCCTTTGAACTTGATTAGAATTCAAGCACATTTACCACAGAACTGAGGCTTGAGGACACTTTACACTGATTCGGGAGATCAGAAAGGGCATCCATTTATTATTATCATTACAATCACAGGACATGGATTCAGGACATGTATTTATGATTTCAGGATTCAGAAACATCAGAAGTAGGGCTAAACGGTGAAAAACGGTCGGAGGAAAAAGGTTTGATTTGTTCTGTTAAATACTGGAGATGGTTTTAACTTCAATTGCTGTTGCATTGTATTTCATGACTAATATGAAGGACCAGTGCTCCTTCAAAATGCAGCCAGTGCTCTGAGTGCTAACCCCCCCCCCCCATCATTCCACACACATACACACACACTCACGCATACACACATGTACATTCACACATGCATGCATACACACACGTGCGTGCACACACACACCTGTATATCATTATCCATGGTGATTAAGACATGCGCACACACACACACACACACACACACACAAACACACACACATGCATACATACAGACATACAATCACACACAAAGACAGACACAAACACCATTTCCCAAGTCGACCAAAAGCTGCCTGGACTCCTGCATTCAAACACACACTTCATATCGCACACGCAAACACACACATACAGCGCCCTCAATAATTATTGGCACCCCTGGTTAAGATGTGTTAAAAGCCTTAAATAAATTCGATTTTTATCGCAGGAGAAAATTGTAGAAAAATGTAATCTTCAACTCAAGTGAACTTTAAGGGAGAAAAAAACTAAGAAATTTTTCATAAAATCACCCGTTCCATAATTATTGGCACCCCTAACAATTCCTAGGGAATAAATGTAATTGAAGTATTTCTGTCATTTCTACAGTAGTTTACAAAGTTGATCAGAGTGTCTAGGAACATTTAATTAGTAATTCATCACTTCCTGTTTCCCTGGGGTATTAATATGAGGCTATTTCTCTTATCTACTCTTCAACATGGGAAAGACAAAGGAACACACCATTCAAGTAAGGCAGATGTGTGTCGACCTTCACGAGTCAGGCAATGGCTACAAGAAAATAGCCACTTGCCTGCACCTGCCCATATCTACTGTCAGAGGAATCATTACGAAGTTTAATACAACTGGAACAGTGGTAAACAAGCCTGGACGAGGACACAAGGTTATTTTGCTACCATGCACAGTGAGGAGGATGGTAAGAGAAATAAAAAGTTCTCCAAAGCTCACTGTTAAAGAATTGCAACAAATGGTAGCATCTTGGGGTCACAAAATCTCCAAAACAACCATCAGGCGCTATCTACATGCCAACAAGCTGTTTGGGAGGCATGCACGGAAAAAACCTTTTCTCACTCACAATCATAAACGTTTGGAGTTCGCTAAGCGGTACTGGGATTTCAACTGGGACTGTGTGGTCTGTTTGGTCAGATGAGACCAAGATTGAGCTTTTTGGCAACAAACACTCTGAGTGGGTCTGGCAGAACACAAAAGATGAGTATGTAGAGAAGCACCTCATGCCCACTGTGAAGTATGGGGGAGGATCGGTGATGCTGTGGGCCTGTTTCCCTTCCAGAGGCCCTGGGAACCTAGTTAGGGTGCATGGCATCATGAACGCTTTGAAATACCAGGACATTTTAATTCAAAATCTGGTGGTCTCTGCCCGAAAGCTGAAGATGGGTCATTACTGGGTCTTTCAGCAAGATAATGACCCTAAACATGTGGTCAAATCTACACACAAATGGTTCACCAGACACAGAATCAAGCTCCTCCCATGGCCATCTCAGTCCCCAGTCCTCATCACCATTGAAAACCTGTGGAGTGAGCTGAAGAGGAGAGTGCAGAGGAGAGGACCCAGGTCGCTGGATGATTTAGAGAGATTGCGCAAAGAGGAATGGTCAAAGATCTCTCTTTCTGTATTATCCCATCTTGTGAAACATTATAGGAGAAGATTAGGTGCTGTTTTGTTGGCAAAGGGGGGTTGTACAAAGTATTAACATCAGGGGTGCTAATAATTGTGGCACACATGATTTGATGAAAAAGAATTATGTCTTAATGTGGGATTTTCCAACTGAATAAATGTACTTGAATTAAAGGTTGGATTTTCCCCTTTTTTTTCATTGTGGTCCTGAATTATTCAGGAAAAAACTGAATTTATTAGAAGCTAAAGAACATATCTTTACCAGGTGTGCCAATAATTTTGGAGGGCAGTGTACATGCTGGATACGTTTGCACAAGCACATCTTCACGCATACACTTACACACAAGCCCACACTAACAAAGGTATTCTTAACTGAGCATCTGAACTTCCTCAAGTATAGTCGCACATTTAAATATGCACACAGACATACACACACACACATTTAAAGTGTACTTGCAGTAAAAACTATCAAACTCGTTGCTTCCTAAAAGCATACTTAAAATTTCACTTCCAAAATTTTAAAAGTGGGCTTGGAATATGCAACCAATTGACCAACAGATTATTATTTTATTAGCAGTATATTTCTGAGAATTCATTCATAAATTAAAAAAGCGCATTGGGGGCATGATGGCACAGTGGGTCAGGCTGTGGCTGAACAGGAAGAGGATACAGGCCTGTCTGAGTGGAGTTTGCCCGTTCCCCTGCTTGCTCATGCATGAGTATCTGAGGATGTGATTTGACTCCTTCGTGTGGTAAAACAGTGCAAGTGATGATATGATATATCTCTAAAGTAATTTGCAAAAAGTGTTGTAAATGATGCATTCGTTACATAACCCTGCGCTAAGGCTGTCATGGTTTGGAGGCGTTGAGAGCTTTCTTTGTTGCTCTCGTCCGGGACGATATCCTTTTGCTCCCAATCGGATTCCTGGGCCAGCTGGCATCAATTGGGGGCGTTGCCCGGACTTTATTTAAACTCTAGTTCAGCCTCGCATCCGTTGCTAGAGTGTCAGTGTTTCATTTGCGCTTTAGCCGGTAAGGTCTCTAGAAAGAGAATTGTTTGGGACTTTAGCTGTATAATTGAGGTTAAGTTGTAGTGAGCAAGGGAATCTTTGTTTTATTTTCCCTTTGCTTTTTGTACCTTCAAGCTCGCTTTGCTTTCTACCTCGGATTACTTCTAGATCCGTTGGTAACGTGAGTCTCGCATTATTACTCTATCTGTGTCTCTCCTTACTCTGCCGTTTTGCCTTTTAATTCTGGCCACTGCGTTTGGCGTCTAATACTCCACACCCATCACAAAGGCTGCCATATTCAACCTGAGGATTAAAGCAGTTAAATTTGGCAGATGATCACCAAAATCTAATCAGCTGGAGACCTATCCATAATGAATATAGGTACTAAATAGCATCGCTGTTTGTCCAATACTATTTATTCCCCGCCAACACGAAGTAGGAGGGGGATATAGGTTTGACCCCCTGTCCGTCCGTCCGTCCATCCGTCCGAGATAAAGGGGACAGCTTTACTCAGAAACTACTACAGATACAGTAACCAAATTTGGTGTGTTGCTTCAGACCATCAAGGCCCTGATCGAGTTCGAAAATAAGAAGCGCACGGTTGGCGGGGGATGTTGTAGACCATGTCGACTTGTTTTAAGTTATCGCATAAACAAATTTTGTGGAACCACTCACTGACTCACTCACTGACTGACCCCCTGACTGCATGTAAATTTCTGTGGACTAGCCCTGCTTACAAAGGGTCCATTAGTTCACTTGCAGAATACATCAAAATATACTTTCATAAACCAAAAAATAGGATAGTATTACATAACTATATTCAAAATATACTTTCATCAGTGAAAAATACAAATTTAGTATACTAGTTTTGTACTCAAAGTTCACTACACTTACGCAGAGAAAATATGTATAAGTATACGTTCATCATCTTGAAGTCGCAATTTAGTCCCCAAAAAGTATTGAAGTTGTACACTTCCAAGTATACAACTTGTAGCATGTTATTTGTATACTGAGACCATGAAATATAGCCTACTTGGGAAATGTACTTTATCTGTATTTAAAGGGGAACTCAGGGCTAAATCATAATGCTGTTTTGTACAATCATCATCAGTAAATAAATATTGTACAATACAAAAATGTGGAATTTTTGGTTTTAAAAGATGAGATAAATTAGGTTTTATTCCCCCTAATTAGTTGTCGTCTGCTTCAATGGTCACATGGTAATGACATAATGTCGCCCGAGAATGATGAACCGTCGTTCTTCGCCCACAGCTATGTGCTGTTGTTGTGTTGGATAGTGTGATTGTCCCAGTCCATTATCTTATGACAAAAGATCGTTCAATATGGCCCATTGGCTAGTTGCACAAGATGGTGTTAAGTACTTTCTGAAATACACAGGGTTGCTTCAACATTAACGGTTTGCTTCTGTCACTTTTCAGTCTATATCAGATGCTGAGCAGATGGCAGGTACACTCAACAAAAATATTAACGCAAAACTTTTGTTTTTGCTCCCATTTGTCATGAGATGGACTCAAAGATCTAAAATTAATTCCAGATACACAATATTACCATTTCTCTCAAACATTGTTCACAAATCTGTCTAAATGTGTGATAGTGAGCACTTTTGCTTTGCTGAGACAATCCATCCCACCTCACAGGTGTGCCACATCAAGATGCTCATCAGACACCATGATTAGTACACAGGTGTACCTTAGACTGTCCACAATAAAAGGCCACCCTGAAATGTGCAGTTTTTGCTTTATTGGGGGTCTGGGGACTCAGAACCAGTCAGTATCTGGTGTGACCACCATTTGCCTCATGCAGTGCAACACATCTTCTTCGCATAGAGTTTATCAGATTGTCAATTGTGGCCTGTGGAATGTTGGTCCACTCCTCTTCAATGGCTGTGCGAAGTTGCTGGATATTAGTGGGAACTGGTACGCGCTGTCGTATACGCCGGTCAAGCACATCCCAAACATGCTCAATGGGTGACATGTCCGGTGAGTATGCTGGCCATGCAAGAACTGGGACATTTTCAGCCTCCAAGAATTGTGTACAGATCCTTGCAACGTGGGGCCGTGCATTATCTTGCTGAAACATGAGGTGATGTTCATGGATGTATGGCACAACAATGGGCTTCAGGATCTCATTACGGTATCTCTGTGCATTCAAAATGCCATCAATAAAATGCACCTGTGTTCTTCGTCCATAACAGATGCCTGCCCATACCATAACCCCACCACCACCATGGGCCACTCGATCCACAACATTGACATCAGCAAAGCGCTCACCCACACGATGCCACACACGCTGTCTGCCATCTGCCCTGAACAATGTAAACCGAGATTCATCCGTGAAGAGAACACCTCTCCAACGTGCCAGACGCCATCGAATGTGAGCATTTGCCCACTCAAGTCTGTTACGGCGACAATCTGGAGTCAGGTTAAGACCCCGATGAGGACGACGAGCATGCAGTTAAGCTTCCCTGAGACGGTTTCTGACAGTTTGCGCAGAAATTCTTTGGTTATGCAAACCAATTGTTTCAGCAGCTGTCTGAGTAGCTGGTCTCAGATGATCTTGGAGGTGAACCTGCTGGATGTGGAGGTCCTGGGCTGGTGTAGTTACACGTGGTCTGCGGTTGTGAGGCCGTTTGGATGTACTGCCATATTCTCTGAAACGCCTTTGGAGACGGCTTATGGTGGAGAAATTAACATTTAATGCCCGAGCAACAGATCTGGTTGAAATTCCTGCTGTCAGTATGCCAATTGCACGCTCCCTCAATGCTTGCGCCATCTGTGAGACAAAACTGCACATTTCAGAGTGGCCTTTTATTGTTGGCAGTATAAGGTACACCTGTGCACTAATCATGGTGTCTGATGAGCATCTTGATGTGGCACTCCTGTGAGGTGGGATGGATTGTCTCAGCAAAGCAAAAGTGCTCACTATCACACATTTAGACAGATTTGTGAACAATGTTTGAGAGAAATGGTAATATTGTGTATCTGGAATGAATTTTAGATCTTTGAGTCCATTTCATGACAAATGGGAGCAAAAACAAAAGTGTTGCGTTTATTTTTTTGTTGAGTGTATATCGTCCCAGATATGTGATTTTAGCTATAGCTGATATTCCCAGGATTTGGCTTAATTAACCACGAATGATGTTCGCAAGATTTTTCTTGATTACCCGTGACTGATGTTTGTTCGTTGGCACTATTGACGAGACGAGACATTAGCTGCTCCACCGAAAAACAAGTGGGTTTTTAACTGGCATCACATTTCCAGCCGTTCTCACTGATGACTGATGAACTGGCTTTAAGCAACAGACAACAAATGTCAAAATATCTGGTAATTAATGTGTAAATATTCCATAATGTCAAAATGCTGTTTCATAAATCTAACATTCGATTGATAGATATTTTAATATTGTCGATCCTTTGTTTACCTTCCCACTCGGCATCAGTTGCACTCTCAGGACCATCACTTCTGTAGCTATGGTTAGCTGAGTACATTTAAGAAAACCACAAGAATGTAGCGGAACTAGCTAGGTAGTTGCATCAGAAAATGTCAAAGTAAATTCAATAGAAAACTGAAACTGGGACAATCACACTATTCAACACAATAACACCGCATGCCTGTGGGCGAAGGGCGACAGTTCGTCATTCTCGTGTGACATTACGGCATTGCTGCCTCACAGCAAGAAGGTTGTGGGTTCGAATCCGGCCTGGGGCCTTTCTTTGTGGAGTTTGCATGTTCTCCATGTGTTCGCGTGGGTTTACTCCGGGTCCTCCGGTTTCCTCCCACAGTCCAAAGACATGCATATCAGGCTAGTTGGAGACACTAAATTGCCCATAGGTATGAGTGTAGGTGAATGGTGTGTGCGCCCTGCGTTGGATCCCTGCCTTTGCCCGTAGTCATTTCATGAACCACTATAGCAAGTGAATCGTTTTCTTATGTTATCCATATAAATACAACGTATACCCCACAGTATACGTGTACATTGATAACACTAATAAGCTCAAAAACTCATTCAGTCAAATCTAATTCCCCCAACGGAAAGGATTACCAATTTAATTTTTAGAATCGACCTGACTCAATATCAATATGGTCCAAAAAAAAATTTTGCAGAGCCGTTGCAAGAATTTCCAAGCCTGGAAAAATTGCACAAAATTACAGTACTTACCACACAAGCTTTTGCTAACACAATAATTAGGTCTTACCAACAGGTGCAAAGATTAGGCTACCTGAAAATGGGCAAGCAATGGGTGTCACTCTCAAAATATTAAACAAGACAGCATTTAATTTTTCAAAACACCTTATTTAAAGCTTATTTTAAGAGATGATGACATTCAGGTTACTGTGTGCTATACATTGTATACAGGCATCATTTTCCTCCCAAATTTAGCCATCTAGGAAATTAAGATCATGATTCACTTTACTTTACCCAGCAGTGAATAAGCTAGCTAGCTAACTTAGCATTGTTAAGTTCTTACCAGTGTACCTTGAGTTAGGTACTGTCTAACTGTAGATCGCTTGATAACTTAAATGCCCCCAAAATAACTGATTTCCTTTCAAAACTGCGGCTTGTTTAAAAAGCAGGTATTTATCGGTTTCCACAGCTGCATGTGAGGTTGCCGCTAAATGTGTGCCCCTAACCATAACCATTTTTGGATTAGCCAGGAGATAGGCGGAGTCAGGTAAATGCAAAATTGGCAACCAAATGAGCTTCACAATGGATCCATTTCGACTTCACTCAGACCGTCACCATGGTCTTCGTCTTTGAGTGATGCCATAAACTGCCTACCCTCAAGACCATCTGTCAGCAGAGTCAATTCACTGACCTTAAGCGGTCCGGCCCACCACCTTTGAAACATCCAGGTGGCCCGCCTCCTCCGAGACTTGTTGGTAAGACGTATCGAATTTTGCTTTTACAATCCGTCAATCCGGTGCAGGTGCATTTTGCCCCTGAGGATTGTGCGTGGTTTGCTATCTTTCTAAATCTCAGGAGAAAAGAATTTTTTGAGAAAGATAAGGTTACGCAAGTTCGCGTTAACTGTTTCTTCTTTTTCAGGTAGCCTAATCTTCACACCAGTTGGTAAGACATAGTAATTGTGTAAGCAAAAGCTTGTGTGGTAAGTACTGTTATTCCGTGCAATTTTTTCCAGGCATGAAAATTCTTGCAACGGTTCCGCAAAAGTCTTTTTTGGACCATATTGATATTGAGTCAGGTCGTTTCTCTGTTACCGCTGTTCGCAGCCTTGAGAATTAAATTGTTTATCGTTTCCGTTGCGGGAATTAGATTTGATTGATTGAGTTTTTGAGCTGATTAGAAAATGTGTTGTGGATCCAGACCTGCTTTGTATTACATTCAACTCCTCCTAGTGTCTGTTCTGTGCATTTTTAGTGTTTTATTTTGGCAGCCCTTAAACAGGAAGTGAGTTCACTTCCTCTCTTTGCCAGAGACCACATGTTTATCAATATTGCTGTTCACTATTATCCAGTGCTATCTTCTTAAAAGCTTACACATGGCATTATCAGACAGTAATTTTGTTTTACAACATGAAGTCAACATATGTAGAGCATTCTTCATTATAAAATTTATTATTATTTAATTAATCCAGCCCCTGTTAATTAGTGATACTTTAATGTATTATTTTCATTGCACAATTCTGTGTGTCATGGTAATGCAATATTTTCATTTGTATATTGTTGTTTTTGTCTCCAGTGTCACTCTTTATCTTGATTAAACTACCAAAAATCCCAAATCAGCCTGGTCCTTGGAGTTTGGTCAAGAGAGTGTTTAGCTGCCTGTATGGCTGAGCATACATCTTAGGAGACTGCACTTAGTGAGGACAGTACAGTGAAATTCCAAGGAAGTGACGCAAAGCTTTTTTGTTGTCAGGAACTGGAAAATCCACGATGGCTTGGACTTTAGCATTTATGGGTGCCACCTTACCCTGGCCTATGACGAAGCCAAGATACGCAACAGTAGCACAACCAAAGTCACTCTTGTTCAGGGTAACAGTCAGGTTAGCCTGGGTCAAGCACTGGAACGACTCTACATCTTTCATGGTCTTTCCTGGGATGGTCTTCCCAGGAGTCACTCCAGGCAATCAGGTCGTCAATGTACGCACCCGTGTGTGGCAATCTGGCGATTGTAGACTGCATCATCCTTTGGAATGTGGCTGGGGCATTTTTCATGCCAAAGAGTAGGACTTCATACTGGTATAACCCAGATGGTGTGGCAAATGCAGAGATGCTCTTGGCCCTCTCAGTTGAAGGCACACACCAATAACCCTTCAATAAATCAATCTTGGCTAGAAACTTTGCTTGCCCTATTCTATCGATACAATCATCAATCCTAGGTATTGGAAACACATCAGTTCTAGTTACAGCATTGACTTTGCGATAATCTGTACAGAATCTAGTACTCCCATCAGGTTTTGGAACTAGAACGCAGGTTGAACTCTAATCTGAGTTTGAGGGTCTGATAATATCATGTTCTAACATGCACTCAACCTGTTTCTCAGCAATCTTTCTCTTTTCAGGATTCATCTGGTACGGATGTTGTTTTATTGGTTTGGCATCACCAACATCTACATCATGAGAGGCTATAGAAACTCTCTTTGGAACATCAGGAAATAGATCTTTTTATTTCTTGATCAAGCTCTTAAATTGACCTTTCTGTGAGGTTTCTAAGTGCTGGAAACATCAAGATTTTGCAGCAATTTGACAATTTACATGAAAGAACTTCAGCTTTAATTCTAGGTTCATCATCTTGAAACTCCCCCTCATCTTCACAAGTCTCGAACATAGGAGGATCTGAAGTGACAGCTGTAAACTTAGCATTCCTATCATGATAAGGCTTCAGCATGTTAATGGGACACAACTGTTTTGACTTTCTTCTATCTGGAGTCTTCACAATGTAATTGAGATCATTGAGTTTTGTCAGAATTTCATAAGGACTGTGAAATCTAGCCTGCAATGGATTGGACTGAAGGGAAACAACACAAGGACCTTGTGTTCTAGTTTAAACTCACGTCTTCTTGCCTTATGATCATACCAAGTTTTCATTTTTCCCTGACTTGATTTCAAGTTCTCCTTGGCTAGGTCACAAGCTGCTCGCAGTCTTTCCTTGAACTTGCTAACATAGTCTAACAGACCCCCTTCAGTACCTTGTACAAGTACGAAATCCCCAGAAGCGGTCTCATCACGTAACTCCAAGGAGTCCATCAACAAAAGTGACTGAGAAGCTCCAGTGTCCCTTAGGATATATATATATATATATATATATATATATATGGGTAGAGGAGGAGAATGCTCATTCAGAGCCACAAAACTCTCTGACACAAATGGAAGAAATTCCTCCCTCACAAAGTCATCAGTATCAGGATTCTTAGCCCCACAAGGAGCAGGCAATTTAGCAGATCGATAATCCACTACAGGGGTTTCTAACCTTGTCTTCACACAGGCAGTGGGTTTGGTCTCCTTTTTTTTTCTTTCTTAGCTTTAAGGAACCAACCAGTTGTAACACGACCAGATTTCTTGCAATAATTGCAAACTAGACCACTTTTGTCACTGTCAGCGTTTATACTTTCATCAGACCTGTGATTGGATTTCTGAGCACCATCACCAGATTTGTCTTTGTCTTTAAGTGAGGAACCTTGTGTATCACTGTTACTTTTCATCTGAAATTGGGACCATCTATTGTTACTGCTGGACTGAAATTTGGACTTATGTGTGAGAACATATTTGTCTGCAAATTTCGCAGCTGAGTACAAATTCAGTGCTTGCTTCTCATTAAGGTTGGTCTTAAAATCATCCTTAACACAGTTCTTGAATTCTTCAACTCGCACCATCTCTTTTAGTGAGTTGAAATCATCCTTGACCTCCATAGAGGTACACCAGCGCTCAAAGCAAACCTTCTTCTCGTTAGCAAATTCCACATAAGTCTGATTGTCAGATTTCTTCAGACCTCTGAATTTCTGTTGGTAAGCCTCTGAAACCAACTCATAAGCTGTCAAAATAACCTTTTCGACAACCTCATAATCAGAGGAATCATCTGCAGACAAAGCCGAAAAGGTGAGCTTTACCCTTGAGGTCAGTTTGCAACATCAGAGGCCAGTGTTCCTTCACCGACAACTCTTAGCTACCTTCTCGAAGCACTGGAAATGCTTATCAACCTCCTTTCCGAGAATGGAGGCACCAGCTTTACCTCCTAGCTAGCACAAAATTTGTTCTCAGCTTCCATTTTGATTTTTAGTTGCTCCATTTGGAGCCTTTCTTCCCTGTCCAACTTCCGTAAATCGAAATCTCTCTGTCTCTGTCTCTCTCTTTCTGCTCTTTCCTATCTCTCTCTCTCTCTCTCAAATTCTCTTTCCTCCCTTTCTTTTTTCTCCTCTCTTGCTAATTTTTCTAACTCAAACTGCCTTTCTTTCTCTCTTTCTGCTGTCTCAAATTCTCTTTGTTTTTTTCTCTTTCAATCTCTAGCATTTTTAATGTAAGTTCCATTTCTACATTTGGATTTTCCACTGGAAACTGTTCTAGATCTCCTGGCACAAACACATTTTCATCAGTGTAATATTCAACAATCTCCTTAGCCAGTCTTGCTTTTCGCATGGCTGGTTTTTCCTCTGTCAGCTCTAATTGTCTGCATATTTCTAGCAGTTTTGTCTTTTTAAAAGACTTCAAAACCTCTACGGTTGGTGATGCAAAGAAATCATCCATTGCCGTTGATCTGTGTGTATATATATATATATATTAGAGGTTGATGTCTGTCTGTCTGTGTGTATGTACACGTTTTTCTCCTACATTTCTCTACCGATTGTCACCTAATTTGGTGTGAATATCCACTTGGACACCAGGAAGGACTTGACGTTTCCCGATTTTTGAAAAACACGCATGCACGCATACACGCAAAAAAAATGGCAATTTAACTCCGGGTAGTGGGTAGCAGCTTGATTATTTATATATATATATATATATATATATATATATATATATATATATATATATATATGAAAAATAAATAAAAAAACAGTTCTACAATTTGAAATGTGAGATTTTCAATAAACGACTTATTAATGGTCCATCCCGGACTTGAGCCCCCAATTTGTTACGGCACCAATTTGTTACTTTGTTACGGCAAATTGGAGAGCAAGGGATGACAGACAAAATTTTAAAACTTGAACAGATTTATCAAATAAAGCACTGACCAAGATTGATAATTTAAAAAAAATGAGATGGTTACAGAGATGGGGTTGCTTTGTGCGATGTTCTGGGAGAGGAAAATGCTCTAAAACAGGCAAAAATCCACAGAAAGCTTCACAGGTCTTGAACAGAAAGACAGGTCTGGTCAAATGTTTCCTTCTCCTTGCAATTTCTCCTCCTACTTTACTCTCTCAATTTTTCTCCTTATATACTCTTTTGCAGCCCCCTCCCAACTTTAAGACTTTTTTTTTTTTTCTTTCAATTCTCTGGGACTTCCCCTCTCGGACATGCCCAGGACATGCCCAAACAGAGCTCCAGACTGGCTTAACAAAAAAAGTCAATACTGCCATCTACTGCCTGTTTTTCACATTTCAATGCCGGCTCAGCTTCTCCTGTTGTCCGTGACTCTGTGCAGTGGGCTCATGAATTGGGAGTCTTGTTTGGCCACTCAATGAAAATGAAGTCCATTTTCCTGGACATTGCTAAATCAGAGAGCGGACCAGGCCATTCTATCAGGCCTTTATGTCCCACAAGGTGGACTGTGCGTACAGGTACCATTCATTCACTGCTGAACCAGTATCAGCATGTATTGCTTGCCTTGGAGGAAATAGCATCTGGTAAGTCAGATTCAGCCAGTAAGGCAAATGGCTTGCATGAAAGATTGCAAAAGGGCAATGTAGTTCTCGGTCTCCTGCTTGCCTTGGAGGTTACAGAGGAATTAGAGTGCCTCAACAAGTCTCTTCAAAGTCGTACACAGACAGTCGATGGTCTGCTTGCTGCTGTCACTTGTGTAAAAGACAGGATGGCTGAAAAAAGAACAAAAGAGACATTTCAAGGCATCTACAACAAAGCATCACAAATGTGTGAAACCCTCAAACTGTCTCCAGTTGAAATGCCTCGTGTCCGAAACCCTCCCAAACGCCTGGCTGCTAAGGCTGCAGCTCATGCCCCTCCTTCCTCAGTTGACTACTTCAGAACAGAATTTTTCAAGGTTCTGGATGTTGTGAGCATTCATTTTACAGAACATTTTGAAAAGGAAGCGGTGTTTAGGATCAGGGATCTTGAAAAGGTGCTCTTAACAGGGGAGACAAATGATGTTTTGCAATACCCAGAAGTGAACAGGGATTCTCTTAGAGTGCAGTTAGCGATGTTCAAGTCCAAGTATGATTTTCAGTCAAGTAGCGAAGCTGCAACCATTCTGCATGGAATGCTGCCAGAAGTCCTTGCCCTCTTTGAACAAGTAGAAATACTTGTGCGGTTGCTCCTAACTGCCTGCTTCTTTTGCTGAAGCCAAAAGAAGCTTTAGTGGTCTTCGGAGGTTAAAAACCTGGCTCCGAAACACAATGACACTGTCTCGGCTCAACAGTGTTGCTGTGTGTTACATCCAAAAAGAGAAACTGGACACCCTGAATAGGAAACTGATCGCTCAGCAATTCACTGCAGCTAAGGAGGGGCGCAGAAACTCATTTGGCTGCTTCACTTATGCTAGATAAGTATACATGCTTGTAAATGCCCGAGGCTTTCTCATGCTTGGGTGATGTCATCCGTCTCCTTCTACACATCTCTAGCACTTTCTGGAGGATGTTCCAGTAGCAGCATCCTTGTGAAAAGCACTGAGGATTGTGTAGTGTCTTGACTCATGCTGTAGTAAATTTAAATGGGTCTGGAGAGGCCACAGGATTATGAGATTACAAAGGTTTTGAGAGTTGTGATGAGGTTTAGGTCAGTTCGTTTGACATTTTTTTTCTTCATTTATTTTGCTCATTTCGTAGAATATTCTGAAGATTATTCTCTGTGCAGCTGTATTTGACTGATTATCTTAATGATGATGTCATTTTTTGTTTTCATGGTGCTAAATAATCTGGCTTCTTTCACTGCTACCCTGTCACTTTCATGCCATTTTGTGTGCTGTTGACTTAGCAAGTGCTAACAGGAATGATGTTTCACTGCTTGTGTTTAATGTGCCTCTTTTTGTTTGCATGGCTGAATTATCTGGCTACTTAACCTGTCGATGCTTATGTCACTCCATGTCAACTTAACCAGAGCTTGGCTGCTCAAACTTTTGATTTAGATAATTTATGTTATGAATTCGATAACGTTAAAGAACTAGACTTGGTCCCTGGGCGATGTAGTGTGGCTGCCCACTGCAGAGGATGACCTTTTCCCGAGTCATAAGGTTTTGTTGTTTGGTGCAGTTGATTGGGAGAGGATCTTTTGATGAATAATTTAATAAAAATCATTTTGCTCCTGAACAATCTGTCCCCCTCACTTCTGAAATGAAGGCTACGCCCCTGCGTAGATGGCCTCCCGTCACAATAGCCGGCAATAATTAACGAGTCACCTCACTGTAAGTTAGCCAGCTGGGTAACGCAACCTTAGATTAACGATGCTGACCGTGTCCTTCAGTCCCGCCGGAGCTACACTTCCAGTGTTAGGAAACGGACTTCAACGCGGTTCTTTTTGAACACCTTTAAACTCGTGAAAGCACCATATTATCGCGATTCCATATTGTTACACCCCTACCCCTTGTGCATCACTTTTCACACATGAACGCATTTTCCACATTGACTGTATTCATTGCACAAAGTATATGATTATACGTATTATATGCATATTTTCACAGGAGTGTTTGGCGCGCTGGGAAGGTGCCAGAGATTTCCTGAAGCTCACGCTGTAAGACCAGGAGCTGGCTAATTTTATTTATGTAAAAAGAGTAAAGGGTTTTGACCCCTAAAAGTCAGGCTATTCTACGTGATGTATATAAACCACCATTGCCGGCTGTTTGACTCCTGTATGTTTGACCCTGGCACCCTTTTTAAAGGGCTCCAAAAGAGGTTTTATTTTTGAGAACGCCGACAATGAAATCAACTACATGGGCTTGTAGGGTGATGATGCGGCATCATAAATTGTCAACGCCAGCAACTTAAGCTTGAACCCTTGCAGGGACAGTGAGCCTTTAAGGGGTAAAAAAAAAGCCAAATATTTATGTAAAGGCCGAAAAACACATGGTTGACCTTTTCTTGAAGCGAGAAGAGCCTGCTACTTGAAAACCGAAGAGTGTTCCAAACCCTCGCCAGCAACACCTTTTCAAGGGGTGAAAAAATCAAAATATTCATGTGAAGGCCGATATACTCAAGGTACACAGTAGAGGCCCGTGACTCAATATCGCTGGGCCCGGAGGTGTGGAGCAACATCACGATAGGTGAGCCTGCTGATCACCCTGCATATCCCTGCAGATCACCCTGTACATCTCTGTTGATCACCCTGCATATCTCTGCTGATCATCCTGTATATCTCTGCTGATCACACTGCACACCGCTGCTGATCACCCCGCACATCTGCTGATCACACTGTACATCTCTGCTGATCACCCTGCGCACCTCTGCTGATCACACTGTACACCTCTGCTGATCACACTGCACATCTCTGCTGATCACACTGCACATCTCTGCTGTTCACACTGTACAGTTCTGTTGATCACACTGCACATCTCTGCCACTCACACTGCACACCTCTGTTGATCACACGAAACATCTCTGCTGATCACACTGCACATCTTTGCAGCTCACGCTGCTAATCCCTGCTGCTCATACAGCAAATTGTTTTCACTGTCTGTACACTATACCTGTGCATTAAACTTTTTAAATCCTGAAACACATAGTTGCTAGTTTTTGTGAGCATAAAACAGGGAAATGATCCTGCGGGTTAAGTCATCAGGTCTGGTGTCATGTGGCAGTAGTAGTTGTGTTATGTTGAAGTCACAGTTGCACCTAAGTAAACCTAACTGCTGCTCGGCCCATTTCAGCTCCTCCGATCCTGGATGGCAATGCAGAGAGGGCCACCTTGGTTGGATTGACTCCCTGGACGATATATGAGTTTCGCGTCATCGCAACAAATGCCTTAGGAATGGGAGAGCCCAGTGTCCCTGCTATGAGGATCCGAAGGGAATCCCCTGGGAAGCGGGTGGGGACTCCTTTATCATCTGCTATTCACCTTTAGGGACAAATTTGAAAGAACTGAGTTTTGTTTTCACTCCTGCAGTTTGGGGAGGCCCTCCCCAGGTCAGCAGTACAATGCCATCTTTCACTGTGTGCAGACCACAGCAACTCTTTAAACTGGATCAAAATTTTGTGTTGACCCTTGATGATGAAAGCTTTTTCAACATACCTTGCTGAAATGGTGACTTTGAAGGTGACATCCTCGAAAACTGAAAAATCTGGTTTCTTTTATTTCACTTTCATGAAACAATTCCCATTTAATTTTAAACTTCTGTATTATAATTCACAATCAGTGATTATTTATTTTGGTCAGATTTTTGAAGTTTGTGGACAGGGAACCCCTCCTCCAAATGGGAAAAAAAGGTATATGTTGAGTTTATGAGGAAAGTAAAATGCACAAAACAATATCCAAATTATTCTCTTCCCCTTGTGACTGTGTTGCTGACAGTACCAGTGTAAAGCATTAGAACTCAGTAGTTGTATATGTGATGGCCATATAAAGTTTCAGTGGTTATATTATTAGCTGTACCTGTGTAAAACATGAGAGCTCATTATTTAGCAGTGCCTGTATGAAGCTCTAGAGCTCATATTATGTAGCAGTGCTTGTATAAAGCTCTAGGGCTCATGTTATTTAGCAGTGCCTGTATAAAGCTCTAGAGCTCATGTTATGTAGCAGTGCCTGTATGAAGCTCAAGAGCTCATGTTATTTAGCAGCGCTTCTGAAAAGCTATAACACTGATATTGTTAAGAGGGCCTGGCTGGCAGCAGTAGTAAGTGTTCATATCGTTATATGGGATGTGGAGCACAGTTTTGTGCTGATGTTTTTAGCAGAATCAAAATGAAATACTAAAGCTTATGTTTTATTTTTCTTTGATAGTTCCTGTAGTGGCTCCCACTGGTGTTGGTGGATCAAGGGGTATCAAGCGATGAGCTGTCAATCACCTGAATGGTAGGTAAAGGTTTCAACCAGATTGCAATAACTTTCCTGCAGTTGGAGAATGGCCAATTTGTTATGCATGGGACTTAATGGCTGCATTTCGTCTTATGTGACAGACGCTCGGCTGAAATATTGGCGAATATTAGTTTAAAATACTGGGAGGGCATAACAGCTGTAAATTCCCGTCGGAGTGAAACAGGTAATCAACCTGGTTGATGAGATGATTGTATCAGTAAAACCAGCTCAATCCATGTATCATAGTGAAAAACGCAGCGTAATCCAGCCTGACGGAGGCGTGGGAGAGGAGATGGGTATAAATTGCCTGCAGTTCCAGTTGTCTTTTTATGAGATGATCAAAGAAAGCTCTGGCAGAGAAGCTCTGCGTACACAACCTTTGAGCTGGAGTGGGCAGCAGGGTATGGTAGTCCGGGGGGGAAATGGTGGTATTATAATAATAATAATAATTATTATTATATAAAAATTCTCACTACAAAGTGCTTCACAAAGAAAGCAGCAAGATAAAAACAGATTCAAACGTCCAGTAGCAGGTAAAACAGTAAAAACATTTATCAAAAAAAAAACAAACATTAAAACAGTTCAAACTTTGATAAGATCAGGGAAGGCTCTCCAATAAAAATGTTTTAAGGAGGGATTTATAGGATTTTAATGACTCAGCTTGTCATGGTTTTGTGTATTTGAGAGCTTTCTTTGCTGGTCTCCTCCAGGACGACATCGTTTTGCTCTCAATCGAATTCTTGGGGCAGCTGGCATTAATTGGGGGCGTCTCCCGGATTCTATTTAAGCCCTAGTTCCGCCTTAATTCCCTTGCTAGACTGTCATTGTCAGTAAAGTCTCTAGTAACAGAGCTGTTAGGGTTTAGCTGCATATTTGAGGAAGACTTCTAGTTAGTAAGGGAATCTTTGTGTTCCTCTTTCTGTTCGTTCTGTCGAGCTCGCCTTGCTTCCTTGCCTCAGACTACATCTTAGTCCGTTGGAAGCGCGATTCTCGTTCTCCTGTATTGTTTGTTTCTCTCTCTCCCTTCTGCGTGTCCTCCTTTATTTCTGACCACTGCGTTTGGCGTCTCAAACTCACCACCCATCACACAGCTGACCTAATTTCCTTGGGCAGATTGTTCCAGGGCCTTGGGGCCCCCCCTTCAGTTTTCAGCCGCGCACATAGAACCGGCAAAAGACCTTTGCCCGAGGATCTCAAGGTACATCCTGGTATATAAGGTACTAAAAGGTCAGCAATATATGTGGGAGCGAAGCCATTAAGGGCTTTAAAAGTCATCAGTTAAATCTTAAAATCAATTCTAAAACATACTGGGAGCCAAAGCTAGGAAGCTAAAACAGGAGTGATGTGGCCATGTTTTTTTAGTTCTAGTTAAAAGCCTGACAGCTGAGTTCTTCTCATTTTGAAGTTTAACAGATTTTTGATTCAAGAAAGTTAAAAAGGCTGTTGCAGAAATCCAGGCGTGATGAGATAAAGCATGTAAAATTGACTGTGTTTTTAAAAGATAATATAGAGCATATTTTTGAAATGTTTCTCATATGATGATTACACAAGCCTTGTGTGATATTCAAAACTTAGATTTGCATCAAACCAAACTCCCAGATTCCTTGCAATGGGCTTGATGTGATTAATCAAGGGACAAGCAGGTGAGGGGATTTGCTTTGTCATTTTCTTGGGCCCAATCAACACTCTCGGTTTTATTTGAGTTTAGCTGGAGAAAGTTTTGTGGCATCCGAGTCATAACTCCAGACAAGCAATCATGAAGAGAATTAAGCATATTGGGGTCTGAGGATCTCACAGGCAGGTGCATCCGTGAATCATCCGCATAAAATCGTTGCCCGGAATCGTTCACGGCAATACTCTACACAGCCATGAGATTCTGACACGAGTGCTGATTCGCTGGCGCTCGAGAGGCCTGCCAGGTCTTAAGCGCCAGCCAATCAGCGCACCTGTCACAATTTCATGGCTGTGCACGATTCCAGGCAGGAAGTTAGATTTCAGGGATGAAGTCTTGCCTTTTCCAGACTCATTCTTCTGAACAAGAGGGAGTTAAGATGAATGGTTGGTGCTGAAACTTTGGTATCGGCGTAACGACATTAGACACAAGGTAAGACGAGAGTTTTGCCGCAAACAGCAGTGGAAGACAAGTGGTGTCGGCCATTTCCATTTTTGCAGGTTTTGTCAATGGCACAGCATGAGACTCTGCTGGGCCAGTAAATGTCAGCATGTTAAAACAAGCCCTCGGAGACACATGAATGGGGCACAGAGTTTCAGTAACCTGCAGTTTTTACAGGTGGAATAGCCTCGTCTCATTTTTCCTGGGTTGCATGTAAATTTTGTGCGACGCTCATGGATCAATATTTCGGCACCAATGCAGCCTCTTCTTGCGTGGTAGGTGTCATAAGTGTAGTGTAACATGTCCATACCAAATAAGTTAGCGGTCAAAAATTGACACACGGAGACGACACGCGTGAATCTGAATGTGACCGAGCAAAGGTTGGGAAACGCAAAATACCACCTGAGGGGTGGAGTTAAACAGCCTTACTTTAAATCACTTATACCAAATTGAATGCCCAGAAAATGCAGACCACAAAGAAAGATAGACGTGATTCCAAACAAATCATGTTTTACTGAACTGACAGCCAGCAATCAGCTGAAAGAGAATAAGTGTTAACCAGACCTAAAAAGGACCAGGACACTTCCAGACACCAATGGCTTTCCCCCACCCAACGGCACTCAGCTGGCCTACAAGACCAATAAAACAATCCAAAAGGGTATACCAGTGCTTTACAATAGTAAGTCTACCAAGAGACTCAAATTTAAACATCCTATGGAGAATCAGTTGAACCCTGAACCATTCTGAGATGGGCAAGACAGCAGCTGGACACTCAAACCACCGGTTCCTGAGCCCACAATGCAACCAGACACCTCAGCTGAAAAACTTCCAGACTACATGTACCACAGAGGCTTCAGGACCATCAGGTGAGGAATCTAGGAAAGAACTGCTGCAAGAGAACATGCATCAATATCCAGCCAAACTGAAACCATCAAGTCGACATGGTCAACAACATCCCCCGCCAATCTTGTGCTTCTTATTTTCAAACTCCATCAAGGCCTTAATGGTCTGAAGCTAGTTTCTGTGAAAAGTTGTCCCCTTTCTCAGACGGACGGAGGTAAAACCTATATCCCCCTCACACTTCATGTTGGAGGGGGATAATAATACTATAAAACCAAAGTTACCTCCACAACACAACAGACAGGGGTGAACTCAGCCTGCAGAAGTATAAATCCCAGCTACTAAACCAGCTGCCTTATATAAACCACATGTTAATTGAATAATTGATTAATGAGTGGAGCTGCTGTCCTACTCCACCTATGTAATTAAAATTGCTTGCAGGAAGAGCAGGAGAATGAAAGCCATTCCCTGCTATAAATAGTAGCCGCCCGACTTTCTCCGGGAGCAACAATAAGTGCAGCCAAGTGCTTGAAGTGAGACCTTAACATCTTAAACTGCCACATTAAAACCATTCAGTCAGTTATTTGCAGCTGGTTTTGCCTTGGAGAGGTGAGGGTGGGCGGAGGGGCTGTACACACAGATTCTGTCCTTTCATCTCGCTTACGAAATCAACAAATAAAGACGGCACGCGAGTGGCAGAGTTGGAGCGGCGATTTGGATTTTATTACAGTCATGGGTCACAACCACTGGACGATGTGTGGGTCTGATTTCACAGTAAGAAATTTTACGTCCTGAAGAAGTCCAGCTTTGTGTCAAAATGTCATTATTACAGCTATTTGGGGTGTTTTTGTGATTAACTTCTTATTAAGGTTTTTTTGTTACTTATATATACAAAACATACATTAACCAAAAATAATTTACAAAAACAGATGCATTAAAACATCTGACAAAACAAAGGACAACTGGGGGAAAAGAAACAAAAAACAATATCTTATAATCATAAATTGCAAAATCATTCATGTTCAAACTTTGGATTCACAAATGAAAAGCCGTCAAATTCAGCCTGATCAAAGAAGCTCCCGCCGCCACCTTGGGACAGCCATGGTGTCTCGTGGAGGAACTCCTCTTCAAAATAGCTGCAGTCATGGGGGCTCTTCTGTGATGGACAGAAAAGAGGAGTCAGTCAGAGTTGAGAGGCAGTGTTGAACACATATTAATGAAGCTGTGTGTATGAAGAAAATCAGGACGCCCCATCTGCTAGAGTTTTATCCCTTTCAAAAACATTTCTGGGTTTGCAAATGGCAAACTCATCAGCTGGTTCATGGATTCATTTTCTATTTTCACTAATTGTAGCTACATTCAAAGTACAGGACTTTTTTTCAACAATTATCATTAAAATCTTCTCCCATATACTGGCCTGACACAAGAATTTAATTTCTCCCATACATCATCGATTCTCTAATCTGAAAATCTTTGAAATTAGTGCAGCGTTTCAAAGGATCTTCCGTACAAATCTTACAAGCATTGTTACTCTCGAGCATAACTGAATGTGTTCTCATAAAAATTTTGATTTATCATATACTGAGGGACATATTCATATCTCCATGATCAGCACATAAACCAATGAGCAAACAGGAAGTACCAGTTCAGGTTTGTATGGAGGCTCGACCTCTCTTGTTTCAATTTTGGCCCAGTCGATGGGTTTGAAAAATGGGTGCGCCCTGATGTTGCCGCTTGTCCCCAGTCTGCGGTCAGGATCCCTCTGCAACAACTGTTAAGTAAAGCAGACAGAAGTGACATTAAATTGCTGATTCAACTTAGATTTGATCTTTGGGCAATTGCACATCTTTCCTTAGAATTTTGTGTTATTTTGAGCTATTTTTGCGCAATTCAGTTGATACATAAATGCGCAAACAGATTAAACCACAGAAAACAATACTGCTAATGCTTCGGGTGGGGTCATTTTTGCATGGCCTCCTGGCTTCAACTGACAGCTGAATTCTCAGCTCTCATTGGGAGATTCAGCTGAATTCTCAGCTCTTATTGGGAGATGCAGCTGAATTCTAAGCTCTCATTGGGAGATGCAGCTGAATTCTAAGCTCTCATTGGGAGATGCAGCTGAACTCTGAGCTCTCATTGGGAAATGCAACTGAATTCTCAGCTCTCATTGGGAGATGCAGCTGAATTCTCAGCTCTCATTGGGAGATGCAGCTGAACTCTGAGCTCTCATTGGGAGATGCAACTGAATTCTGAGCTCTCAGTGGGAGATGCAGGTGAACTCTGAACTCTCATTGGGTGATGCACCCCACATTGACACTACCGGAAAGATGGGGTCTCGCTCACACTGACCTTTCCCAGAAGGTCCCTTGTGCACTGGTCCATCCAGGACGGATATTCAAGAGCATCTGAACAAACAGATTTGCTGAGGTCATCTAACTCTTCCCCAAGAAAAGGAGTCTCGCCAGTGAGCATTTGGAACAGCAGGACCCCAAACGCCCACCAATCCACAGCGGTGGAATATTCTTGTTCCTGGTATATCTGCGTAAGAAATGGAAACATTAAGTGCCATTGACATGATCACAAAGATAATGACTCGGACAATGACATTCACTGTGTCACATTATGGTCCACTGTATGTATGTATGACAAAAAGTCTAAAATAAAACATTTCATCTACCATCGCTTACTGTACTGGAAATACACACATGCTCAAACATGTTGCGCTCACACAGTTTTGGGACATGCACAAAATAGAAATAGAGCTAATGCAGTTTCTTGTCCTGTCAAAAAATGAATAATAAATTCACATAATTGTGTGACAAATTCAAAATATCAGTGGTCTGAGAAACAGGGCGCTCAAAAGCTCAGAGGAACATTGGTTGACTGGTATGATTACAGTTGACTGAAAGGAGCAGGTCCCGTACCTCTGGTGCCATATAATGTGGGGAACCACAGAAGGTCTTGGTGCGTCTGTCTCCCGACATGTTCTCCTTACTTATCCCGAAATCCACGATCTTTATGTGCCCGTCCTGATCCAGCATGATATTTTCTGCTTTGAGATCTCTGAGGGAGGAAAGGATGAGAAAAGGGAGCAGAATGAAAATTTTGGGTTTTTTGGGTAACCATAACAACATTCTCAGTTACAAAAGAGTACAGCAGCGCATGAATTATACCACGGCCGAGCGGCAATTGCCCTGTGTGGCTGTAATGCCTCACTTCTAAATTGGCCAGTTTAGCTTGCCCCTTTTTCAAGTGGCCATTTTGACCAAATTTACCCAAAGTGGCGATTTTAGACACGGCGACTCGGCCACTGAGCTGTGCGGCTTCCGTCATCCCGCTGCGCTGGACTCTTCTGCTCTTTGTGCGACCAAAGACGCGCCCACTCATTCAAGAACACAACAATGTCGTGTGAGGTTTGTATCCTACACCCACACATCCTTCCGGCTTTAGAAACATGGGCTAACATTACGTTTTAGGCACAAGAAATTAAATACTGCAGGGCTCACTTAGTTAAAGCACTGCATTGCGGAGCAGAAGTCTGTGGTTTCAAGCCCCAGTCAGAGCAGCACATGAGTGGTCATTGTGCTACAGGGATGCAAGTCGGGAAAGGATTGCTGGGAAATCTCATATAAAGTGGCTACTTTGTTTATAATTGCCTTCTGAATTTGGGTTGGATTGAAGATGCAAAACTGGAAAAAGTCCTCCAGAGATTTTCTATGGAACTGTGTTCTAGAGAACTTTTTTCTACAGGACTTGAGGTACTAAAATACTGTAGAATTCTATTGGATTCCTACTGCACATTTATAGGAATTACTATAGCACATTTCTATGCAGGGGTGCCATGGAGAAATCTCTTGAAATTAAATATGTGCCATGTATACATAGCGAAAACACTGATTTTACTTTAGGTGTTGGCTGGTTTAAGTAGTTACTGAGACAGGTGGTGCCCATAGAGCTACTGGTGCATGATAAATTTTCAGGTTTCAAACACAGGTAAACAACATATAATTTCAGTATATTCATTAAATACCTCTTAATACAAGTAAAATGTTGAGTCCTCAAAGGACAGCAGGGAAAAGGCTTGAATTCCACAAGTATTAAGTTACTGCACAATGTTAATTGTTACCCCTACTGGTGTCTAGAATTAATTGACTTTTTACATATACAACAACCAACAAACTCAGCTCTCGTGAATTTCTCTGCCGTAGTTATTGTTCCACTATACTATCCAAAAGTATCAAAATAATATGTTGCTTACCTCTGTTTGAATCCTTAAAATTTATCTTGTACCAGTACCTCTCTGGGCACTACCTATCTCTGGAACTAGTGTGATGTCATTTTCGCTTATTTTTCTTGCAAAATTGATTCATCTGGTTTTGGGCTTTTGCCACGATGGGCCAATTTTAAAAGGCCAAGTGGTCTTGCCCTAAAAAAACTTAATTTAAGACCTGGTACAGACAGAAATGCTCACAAAGATGGGAGTAAAGTTGTCACAGTAACAGAAAAATCCTATAATTGAATAAAAACATGGCTAAAACGTGGTTCTAACACAGTGCCATCAGGATAATTGAGTTGCTGACATCAGCACAGTGAAACATGACGCTCGTCAGCACTTCAGCAGACCCGATCCTGAGCAAACAAGAAGCAACAACTTCCTGTAGATGAAGAAACAGAAGTATCGTACCGGTATATGACTCCGTTGCTGTGGAGGAACTGAAGCCCGCAAATGATCTCTGCAGCGTAAAATCTGAGGGAGAGCAGGGAAAATGAGATTGATATGATATAAAGAAAAGAAAGTGGAGACATTTTGTTCATTTGACTATAGTGACAATTGATATAGAAAGACTGGTCACTTCTGAACAAAAAGCTTCCTGAAACAAGCCTGGCTACTGAATAAAAAGATACAATCCAGGAGAGAGGTTTTTCCACCAAGCCCTGTACCACATGCATCCAATTAGATTTCTCATTAAATATCATCTGGGAGTTGAATGCACAAATGAGAAGTTACCATGACAGCCAAGGACAGCACTGTCCATAACCAGAACATCTGTGTCTAACTCAAGGCAATGAACAGTTAGCACTGACCATAAACCAAACATCTGTATCTAACTCAAGGCAATGAACAGTTAGCACTGACCATAAACCAAACATCTGTATCTAACTCAAGGCAATGAGCAGTTAGCACTGACCATAAACTAAACATCTGTATCTATCTCAAGGCAATGAATAGGCCCCAGGTTTAGTGGAAAGGGCAACTGGCTTTATACTCACCGAACACAGTCCAGATCGAAGTATCCCCACTGGTCTAAGTGGAAACGCAGATTTCCCCCACTAATGTATTCCATTACCAAGAATACGTAGTCCTGAAGAAACAAATGGCATCGTCACTCACAGAAGCGAAAGACTTTCCTGTATTTGGGGTATAATGATGATCTGCGCAGTGCAGTCAGTGGATGTGAAGTGAAGCATAATGACCCGCATAAATCTGTAAACAAGCAAGAAGCTAGTAGCTACCACGGTCTGAGGACGAATATAGTTGTTTGAAAAGTAGATGGATTTTCCGTAGCCTCAGTGCTGCGTATGTATGTGACGATCTGTTTTTGAGAAGAGGTAGAATGAGAGAGAGCTGGAGGTGATTTTACCTCTGTTTGGAATATGCAGTGCAGACGGGAGAGGAATGGGCTTCCCGTAGCCAACATCAGGACTCTCCTTTCTGTTCTCAAGGAATCCAATTCCTCAGTTTCCAGGAAATTGGCTTTTGCCAGGGTTTTGACAGCATAATACTGTCCACTCTCCTTCAATTCTGCCAGCAAGACCTGAGTAAGAGAAAACCGAGGAGAGAGGAGAGGCAGAGAGAGGTGAAGCAGGAGACAAAAGATGGAGGGACATATTAGTGACACAAGTTCATAAGGGAGCTTTAAGATCATCATTGACCAGAGATTTTACATCGAACCGGTAGATGATCGGGCCCTACCTTCCCAAATCCGCCTCTGCCCAGCACCCTGTGAAACTCAAAGCTCTCCTCTGAGATGCGGGGTCCGTTCTCCTCCCGTATTTCACAGTCTGGTGCAGTGATCTCAATTTTCATAGGACTTTCATCCTCAGCCGCTTGCTCCTGCTGCTCTGATCCGCTCTGCTCCACATTCTCTGTAAGCATTACCAGATCAGAATTGGTGTCTTTCTCTTTCTGGGCTGTTGGCTTCTCCAGATCAGAACTGGTATCTTTCTCGATCTGGGCTGTTGGCATCTCCAGATCAGAACTGGTATCTTTCTCGATCTGGGCTGTTGGCATCTCCAGATCAGAACTGGTATCTTTCTCGATCTGGGTTGTTGGCTTCTCCAGATCAGAACTGGTATCTTCCTCTATCTGGGCTGTTGGCAGCTCCAGATCAGAACTGGTATCTTTCTCGATCTGGGTTGTTGGCTTCTCCAGATCAGAACTGGTATCTTTCTCGATCTGGGTTGTTGGCTTCTCCAGATCAGAACTGGTATCTTTCTCTATCTGGGCTGTTGGCAGCTCCAGATCAGAACTGGTATCTTTCTCGATCTGGGTTGTTGGCTTCTCCAGATCAGAACTGGTATCTTTCTCGATCTGGGCTGTTGGCATCTCCAGATCAGAAGTGACCAGAATATCCTGGGCAGTAGATGGTTTTGCGCTCCCTGGCTTGTGATCAGTCTGAAGAGATCCACTCATTTTGTGAAGTCTAGCATGTTCTTTGCGTTCTCTTCTAGACTCCTCTCTTGGCAGACAGCAACAACACTGAAGAAAGGAGGGTGAGAATAAAACACAAGAATCAAAAATATTGCTACTTCTGGCTCCCTGACTCAGATGGTGTTAAACTACAGATCACAATTCTGCCACTCAAATGAGGGAGAATAAATATTTTAAATTCTATTAACGCACCATCATAATTTCTATCCTTCTTATTATCTATTCTCAGTTATAATAACAATTCTAGTGATACTTTCTCAAGGGTGAATAAACAGAGCTAATTTAGATTCACCCTCACAGACAAATCTTTACATTTTCCTCCATTCAGCCATGCACCACCACAGATCAGTGAGTGTTAGCTCACGGCTGTGCAGGATTTGAAATAATCAAAGCCAAGAAAGTAGTTTTTGGTTTGTGTTGTTTTTCCGCAGACACAGTAGAAATACATCTTTAATTAAGTCAGACCAGCATTTGTCATAATTTGATATTAAGGAATAATGTTTCTTGTTTATGAGGTCTTATATTCTCTGTGATTCCTTGGGTTTTAATGTCACTCCAGCTACAAATAAAAAACTGAAAAAAATATTTGTGGAGGAAATTAAAATTAGGCCATGTTTCTGAAAGCCGCTTCAATCTTCAAGATTAGTTATTCCAGACAAAAGGCTGCTTCTGACTTCATAATGTATACATTTATTAACATTGAAATTTAACATTAATAGTCCTTTCAAAAAAATGGAATAGTTGATCCAACTTGAGAGGGAACCTTACCAATGATTAATGCTTTAAATAACACTGCCCTGCATCATTTTTGCCGAATAAAATCCAATGTCTGATTCTTACCAAATGAGGGGCACCGATTTCAAAAATAGCATCTGTGTCGCTCTTGCATGTCACATTTTATCACAATTTATGATGAGCATTTCATAGCACTGTCCCTTTTAGCTACTACTTGGAAGGTTAAGAAGTAGACTACGAATAATTTTCACCTCGCTCAGAGGAAAATTATTTGTAAGATGTGCAGCTCATTTTCATATGTATCAATTATTCCAAGACATTATTTTATGCCTAATCCTGATTTCAACCTCAGTAATGTAGTCACTGACAGAAGAAAATGCAAAAATGATCCAGATATTTCTGCTCCATCTGTGGATGTTTCACTACACCCAAACGTTTATTTATTTACTTATTTATTTTTAAACTGTTTTCACCAGTGCACAAAAGCCGATATACATCAGTGGCGGCTGGTAAACTGGCGATAGGGGAAGCTCAAACCTATCTTTAAACAATTTAAACAATAATGACACTCATGCGATACTTCCAACCCTTCAGTAAAGAAAAGCGTGAAAAGTCCGGAGTCATAATCGGTTCCCAATTACCAGGGGTGAAGTCTACTGTAGCGCATGTGAAACTGATAAACCTCCAAGCACAAGGTCGACAATTCTGCACGAGAATCTCTCACATATGCGTTGATTGAATAATTGATGAGTACAGCAGGGGAACGTTAATATTCCATTAAAACTCACGCTGAATGTGTGAGATTGACAAGTATGCGTTGTTAATGAAAACTGACCACACCTGATAATGTTGAGAGTTTTCTGTAATTGTAATTTAAATGAATGATTGAAAACAGGTCATGACCAATCATTATTTTTAAGGGCTGGTTTAAGCTTCCTCTTTTGCCTGTTCATCAGTCGCCACTGATACAGGCCAACATGATATAATAAGGAAAATCTTTGTTCTTCTTTTGTGAAAGAAAGAACTGAAAGTAATAGCTAGAGACTTTTTGCTAACAGTTTTAACTCAGCATCCTCAAATTGGAAAATATGAGGCCATCAGAAGAAGAAATCAGAAGAAATTTTCTTTTCAACGTGCAGAGTGTGTTATGATTCTGCCATGCTGTCTGTTTCATGCCTTGTTTAAGTTCTGTACCTGCTTGCCATGTTTATTGATTTATGTGCCAAGTGACCACAGCCTGTCTTCTGACTATTCTTTGGATTATGTATTGTGATTTGCCTGCCTCGATTTGTTATTTTCTGTCTTAGTTTACTTTTCCATGTTTTACTTTTTGCCATAGTCATCCTCCTGTTCATGTTTTTCATTTTACTTTGCACTTTGTCTCCCCCGTCTGGTCTCTAGTCTCGCCTGTTGTTTTAGCCCCAGTCTTATGTCTCACTCTTCGGGTGATTAATTGGATTCTGGATTTCAACCTTCCTTCCGATCTCGTTTACTTACTTCACTTTGCTTTTCTATCAACTAACAATACTAACAGTTTATTATTTTCTCCTTAGATTACTAACAATAACTAACCTTGTATATGATACTATCTTTCTAACGAGCACCTAGGATTTGTATAGTTGCACTTACTAATTGACTAACTAGCTCTCAGCACTCGCCCTGTTCTAATCTCCGCCTCTTTGCTCTCACTGATTACCTTTGCTGCATTTTCTGTGTCAGCTCACGTCTTATCACGCTGTCCTGCTTCTCGTTATCTATGCACATTCGAAACGATTTTTGTGATTGGTGCCCTGGTAACGAACTCTGCTCTGCCCCGTTGGAATTTGAGCTTTGGATTACGGACTCTGTACTGTTGCCTTTTTCTCTGCGGGGGTTATCCCCCTTATTCAATAAAGCACCTTATTTTTGCAATCCCGTGTCCTCGCACTTGGTTCCACATCGATACCTCAGAGTGGTGAAATGAATACCCTGCATAAACAAAATATTCGCATGAAAACATTTACTCACCAGCAATCGCTCGAACAACTCCATCTTTAAAATATTATCGTGACTTCAGTATCGTAAATGCACTCTCGTGTGGCAATGAGAAGTTCTGAAGTACAGCAATGCACTGTGTTTATATAGTGTGGGTGTAAAAGTTCTGGGCATCACAACAGCAAGAATGTCTTACGACCGAGAACAGTTGTGATGTCACTCTGCTATGTCGCAGTCATATTTGAAAAACTGATTGAATTGGATAGCTGATGACGTCGTCGTTTTGAAGTAACCGTGCTGCCATATTGGTACGGTCAACTGTAATTGATCAGAACATTACTCACTTTGACACGTTGCTGTCAAGGATTTAATTAATTGAGAAGATCGCTTTACACAGACACGGAAGGCGGTATTTTATGTTGCCTCCTCAGATCGGCCTGACCCTGCGAAAAACGCCTCAAAGACAACAGGCTTCACTTCAGTAGGCTGCAGCTGTACGAACCTTTAAAATTTTCGATGGACAACATCAGCATTTGACAATATGTACGGCTGATGAGTGAGTTCTGGGGATCATAGGAAATCTATACGGATCTGCGTTCATCCCGCCTGACTGGGGCAGTGTGAGAATGAAATTGAAGATCAATGTTGTTGATTGTTGATGACAAGACGTCTGTCTTGCACGTATTTTTCTGTCAGGTGGGCTTTAAAAACTTGATGAAAAAATAAACTTGCCATAAGCTTGCATCTTGTCAACGGTTGTCTTTATTTTAGAAACACTGGGTGTGAGATGCAATCGCGCATGACGCATATGTCAGTCCCAACGGATGTCTTGTACTGAGTTTTCTCCTCTGATGTCTCCTCTCAGTAGCTGCCATGAAGCTCGGCTAATTTCCTCCGAAGCGAAAGTGGCTTCGATAAAGAGAACTGAATGTAAACTTATCAAAGTCGCTAAATCAGCGCTCATAGAAGCGAAGTGAGTGGTGCGTAATGGAGATGTATGTAAAACTGCCTGCCATTCATTATAGTGTGAATCACATTATCTGTTGAAGTAGATCTAACGTTACATCCTCACTGATACCCTGGGAAAATTTAACTTGGCCGTCAACGGTAAATGAGGGTCAGAAGAGCGTAAAGCTGCTTTCACACTGGACGCGAAACTAATTTTTCGCACGACTGATCACATTCAAAGTCAACGCAAAGTCTCGCGTGTTCGCATTAACTTTGAAAGTAATTTGTCGTGCGATAAATTCGTTTCGCGTCCGGTGTGAAAGGGGCTCCAGCCTGTTTAGTCCTGCCTTAAATTAGCCGTAAAAATTTGACCAGTCAACGTCTGGTTTTGTTGGCTAACAGTCTGGTGTAATATAGACAGCGTTGCACATCACTATCACTGGAATATCTAATTAATGGTGTTTGACATTGATTGATCTTGTGAACTTCAGTTCAGTAATCTAGGGAGCTTGCGGCTAACATGATGGGTCAGGTTAGCTCAAATTAATTTGAATTATGCTAATAGTAACCGTTAGCAGGGCCTAACATTGACCCTTAATCCGCCGTCAAGGTAGATCGCCAATAGCTTATAATGAGCAATACGGCTATTCATTGAAACTGAAGTATGTGTAGTGGAAACTGGGGCAAAATGGGTTTTGTCAGACCGCCTTATGAAGTCTTCGGGTGACCTGAGCCCACAGAGATTCAGCCTCTATATGCAGCCCTAGAGGGCGGACTGTGCAAAATGTCTGATTACAAGGATCGCTGTCCGCCGTAACTAAGAGGGAGACTCTGCGTCTGATCCGGTGGCGAGATGCCAAAGTATTGTTTGGTTTACGGCTGTTCCAACCACTACAGCAATGCGAAAGGCTTAACAGGTCAGTACTTGTATAATGACAGTGTCTAGAGCTAAAAAAAAGTGCGAATCAGTGCGATCAAAGCCCGAGATTTCTCGTTAGCATTGGCAGGTTACTGTTATTTAATCGGCGATGTTGATCAGAGATGTCGGAGTGACTGAAGGATACGACCAGGTTAGCATAAGTATAACGAAACGGTTTCTACCTGATTCATGAAATATATGTAGCTAACCTACGGGAAGCTTCATTATAACCTAGCTGTCTTCCTGTTATATTAGCCGACAATAATAAACGAGTCACCACACTGTAAGTTATCCAGCTTGGTAACGTAACCTTAGATTTACGGTGCAGACTATGTCCTTCAGTCCCTCCGGAGCTACACTTCCAGTGATAGGAAACCGACTTCACCGCGGTTCATTTTGAAGACTTAAACCAGTGAAAGCACCATATTATCGCGATTGTTACACCCCTACTTATCAGCGAAAAAGAAATTATTTGCACCAAGTCTGACATTTGGCGGTACGGAGCACTGGGAGACGGCCTCCTCTTCGCAGCCGGGGGACGCATCTTCCCGCCGGCTGGAGTGACCATGGAAAATGGCGTTCGTGGCCGGTTTTTGGACGAACACCTTTCCACCTGCTCCCATATGGCAGCGTCGAGTGGCGGACCGAACAGGGAGGATGGGCGCAGCGGCGTGTTGAGCAGCGATGCCTTCTGGTGTTCTTTTGGAGATGTCTGACCGAGCCACATCTGACACCTGGAGACAACTGCCAGAGACATGACCTGCCCAACATACACTGAGGCCGCTTGGGCTGCACAGAGCAGAAGACCAGCGAGGGTGTCCTGCCAGACCATGTCGTCCCCTTCCCGATGGGCATGGAGGAGCGACAGCTCTGCCTGAGTATTTCCTGTCAAGCCGATGATATTCATGGCAGATGCTGCCTGTGCGCTGCCAATGAACATCTTGTTCTCCTACTTAGCATCCTTCTCACGTCTGGGCGGGAGGGGTTGTTGCTGAAACTGGACTGTGGGCTCCAGCCTGCGCTGGTCCATCAGCGGTGGGTCTACAGGTGGGGCACCGGCGAGGAACTCGGTCATCCAGCCTGCCACAGCTGTACAGGGGAGGAACTGCACGGCTGGGAATGAGACTTTCACCAGTGAGGTCCATGCGGTCTGTACAAAGTCTTGGCAAACCGGATAACATGGGGCCACTGCCCTAGGCCTCACTTTCTTGTATGCGCCAAACTCCAGTGGGGTCGCTTGCTGGCTCGGAGGGAGTAGAGGACAACTGCACGCCCGACAGAATGGCCACAAATTCGAGGACAGCCGGGTAGTCTTCTTAAAGTTCCAGCGGCGCCCATTCATGCGGGGGCTCTGAGCATCTGCCCAGGCCCAGTACATCATCTTCGGAGTCAGATGGCTCACTAATTAACTCACTCATGGCTCTGTCTCGAAGTGCATTTGCTGAGAAGTGAACTGCTCTTTTCTCCCGGATGGGCATGGGAATCGCAGCGCACACTGTGCACGCTTACTGCTCCTGCAGTGCTTGGCGAGTGTGGCGCGCGCCGAGGCAGATGACACACTGACGGAGCAGATCGTGCACCCAGCCTGGGCAGCTCTCACAGGTCTTTGGTGGAACCGCCACGGCGGCGGACGGATCTACCGCACACTGCTCCTTCAGTGCGACGGTCTGAGCTGGGCTCGAAGACCGCGATGACGATTGTAAGTTACCTTCTTGCATTATTTTCTTTGGGGCTGAAGATTTAAGGGAGTCGAATGAACCTTATTTTGTAAAGTCGCAGATACTCTTGTGTCAAACGGGTGTCGAGAGAGACAGAGAGGGAAAACAGCTGTACTCATGTTCACCGTACAAAAAGCAACTGCTGGAAATGAAAGAAAAGTGCTCCAAAAGTAAAAGGTTGCAGAAAAGAGAAAGGAAAGAAACGTTCAGATGCACAGGAGGAGACTGAATGTCTCTATTGTGAAGATTTTATTGGGTCAGTCATGAAAGTTGTGTTTCCTGCAGCAGATGCAGCAGATGGGCGCATCACTCATGTACTGGACTGGATAAAAGCAACAGAAACCCAGTATTCATGTGAGAACTGTGTGAGACTGAAAATGGAATTAGACTTTGTGTTGTCATCATTTTTTGGACTTGCCACAATAGTTTGCTGGTTCCCCAATTTGCCCCAGGAGGCACCCCGTTTTGGGAGGCAAAACGGGGTTGCGGGCCAGTTTTTTTCAATCTTGAATAAATACCTGAACTTGAAATTTATGCATTTCTTGCTTTGGCATATTGTTGTGCAAACCTTTAATGTTTTTACAAGTTTGATTCCCTAAAATGAATTATACACATGTGGGGAAAGATCTTGCTTAAGTACCCCATTTTGTCCCAGTTTCCCCTCTCTGTCTTTACAACAACCAGTGTCTTGTCTCGCCTCATCGCCCCAAAAAATGTCGCTCTGCACATTGACGCATCTCTGCCACATGTGTCCCAAAAAAAATGTGTCACCTCTTCATTGTCAGGGCTGTCAGTGCTTTAGGTCATGTAATGTGTACTGCTTTAAATGTAAACCCTACTAGCTGCATGACAGATGTGCGCAAATCAGGCAGCTGACAACAGAACAAGTTCTGACAACAATGCCTGACTAATTTTGTTTTCTTTGTATGATGTAAAAACCGTACACAGTTGTGTAATAAATAGTGCTAATTAATTTTATAGATACTAAGATTCAACAGAGTACTTCTCATTTTATTCCCACTTTCCTTTTTTTCGGGACACGCTGTACTGTTGCCTACTACAGGGCATACTAATATGGCCGCTCAACCACTTCAAGGTAAATAAAAGCAGAATGCAATAATTTGCAGATCTCATAAACAGAAATCTTATTCATAACACAACGTGAACATCATACCAGATTTGAAAGCAAAACATTTTAACATTTCATGAGAAATATTTGCTCACTTTGAATTTGATCGCAGCAACAGATATCAAAAAAGTTGGGACAGGGGCATGTTTACCATTTTTTAACAACAGGGGTCGGCCAAATGTGTCTCAGATGGACCACTTACTGTTTAAGGGGGTGTATTTTTTCAACCAGTGGGTCTGTAAACTTATGTCAAAAGAAAGGTCTAATTACCCACTTTAACATATTAAAATTTGAACATAAATGATTTGATAGTTTTTAAGATATAAGTGTTCCTATAATGCGTGTTTTTGTGTGTGGGGGAAACCGTAGTACCCGGAGGAAACCCACACAAACACGGGGAGAACATGCAAATTCCACACAGAAATGCCACAGGCCTGATTCAAACCCATGACTTTCTTGCTGTGAGGCGACAGTGCTGACCACTCCTGTTTGTTTTTAATGCAGTGCCACCTGAGGGCCTGAAGATTGCAACCATTCAGTGCTGGTTTATGAACTTGTCCCTTGCATGCAGAGATTTCACCAGATCCTCTAATAATTTCACGATGCATACAATACATTATTAAATCCCCAGTTTCTTTGCAATATCATTCTTAAATTGGTGAACAATTTTCCCATGCAGTCTGCCACAGAGTCGTGAAGCCCTCACCATCTTCTGAAAGATTCAGCCTCTCTGAGATGCTCTTTTCATACCCATTCATGTGACTGACCCGTTGCTAATTAATATAATTTGCTGAGATATTCCCCCGGGGCATTTTTAGCATTATGAAACATTTCCAATCTTTTGTTGCCCCTGTCACAACTTATTTGAAATTTTGCTGGCATCAAATTCAAAATCAGCAAATATTTTTCTCAGAACAATACATTTCTCAGTTTCAATGTGATATATTGTCTTTGAACCATGTTGTAAGGGTTAGAGAAAAAGTGGACTGGTTAGAGTGCACAATTCTCAGACGAAAAGCTGAGGCACAAAGACCTGAACCACTGAGGTCTGGAAGGAGACAGACTAGAAGGGACCAATCCCAGAAATAACGTAACTCAAAAGCTCACTCCTGTGGGAAAATCCCAACGAAAAGAAAACCAAAGAACTGAGGCTTCAGGAGTATAACTATGAACAGCCCCTGAGAAGGAAAGAGCTCGGTGCCAAGTACCCCGCAGATATTTAAACACCTCGGCAGATAAAAGAGAATAAATTCTGCAAGCAAAAATAAAGAATTCATTAAAAGTTAAGACACAGCTTTCTAAACTCAAAATACTAGCCGCAAATCAGCGGACAAAACCTCGGCCTACTCTTACGAAGTGCAAGACAACAGTAAAGCAAAGAAATGCAGGAGTCTGGGAAAATATATAGGCTTAACGCACCTGAAACCAATACTAATCAGCCGCAACGGCAGTCAGCAGGTAGATCGCAACCAGATAGGAAAAGATTAGCAAAAAGAATGTTGTTAGCTCCTCAACGATAGTTTCCTTAGTACTAACAAGACAAAAGATGAGAGCAACTCCACAGACAAGACCAAACCAGTCCTGTCAATAATGAAAATATCCAAAAGCTGAAAGCAGCTCCATGAAGACAGAAATAAACCTGCAACCATGTCACATTTTCAATTAAATGTTAAATATGATGTGAAAATTCTTACATTCTGCTTATTCACATTTTAAATGGCCTCCCAACTTTTCTGGTAACGGGTTTTTCAATTTGATTTCTAATTAGCAATTCAATTAGCAATTTCTAACAGAGTGCCTTCATAACAAATCCAGCATTACTCCAGGGCCAAGCTGAATCTATGTGTGATAAACAAGCTCTTACTACTGAAAAAACATTTCTCCTTTTATCTGGATTTAGGGGCTAAACTGACGACTCAAGAATCAGCAAGACCAGAACAGATGGGCCTCAGAACCTTCAAGCTTACCATCTCCATCTTCTCAAACATCTCCAACTTCAGCACAGGTAATGAGACAGACGCTGTCCTGCCTGAGGGCCCTTACCAGGCAGTGGAGATCGTGCTCATTATCCTGGCCACAGGGTCCCTCAGTTTTGTAACAATTTTTGGGAACATACTGGTCATGCTTTCTATCAAAATGAACAGGCACCTCCAAACCATCAACAACGACTTCCTCTTCAGCTTGGCATGTGCAGACCTGATCATTGGGGTCATCCCCATGAACCTGTACACAGTCTACAGTGTGAGTGGATATTGGCCATTGGGGCCAGTAGTCTGTGATATTTGGATGACCCTGGACTATTCAGTCAGTGTTGCCTCTGTTATGCATCTCCTTGTCATCTGCTTTGACCATTATTTCTGCGTCACCAAGCCACACAGCTACCCAGTAAAAAGGACCAGCAGGATTGCAGGCATGATGATTGGGGCAGCCTGGAGTATTGGCTTCATCCTGTGGGCCCCAGTCATCCTGTTCGGGCAGTTTATCATAGGGAAGCGCCTTGTGAAAGAGGGCGAGTGCTACATCGAGTTCCTGTCCAATGAATCCATCACCTTTACCACCGCCACTGTTTTCTTCTACCCGCCTGTTACCATCATGACCTTTCTGTACTGGCAGATCTCCAGGGCCAGCAAGAGCCGTGTGAAGACGAGCAATCACAAGCAAAAAAAGGCAAATCCATTCAGTAGTGAAGCAGGAAACCACATCAGCATTCCATGTGATGACGAGTATGACAGAACCCAACCCGCTGAGACGAGCCAGAATGGCGGAACAGGTGGTGATGGAGAGGAGGAGCCGAGTGCACTAGTACATCCTGAGAGAAAGGAAATAGCTGACGCCCCTGCAGGTTACGAGGGAAACCCTACAGCCCATGGCTTAAAAGCCTCAAAGCACCAGCCCAAGAAGAAGTCATCGTCATCTCGTGAAAAAACAGTAACACGCATGGTTATGATCATTCTTGTTGCCTTTGTGGTCACATGGACACCCTTTAACATCTTGAAGGTCCTCAGCACCTTCTGTTCAACATGTGTTCCATCCGCTGTTTGGACCTTCAGTTACTGGTCTGCCTACATCAACAGCGCCCTGAATCCAGCCCTCTCTGCTCTCTGCAACAACACCTTCAAGAAGACCTTCAAACAACTCCTGCTCTGCCAGCATAAGGACATTCGCTTGGGCAGATAAAGACGTGTGATTATTAATTTTTTTGTTTCTGACAGTGTTCCTCTCTGTCCTGTCTTTACAAATCCTCCTGCATCACTTTAAACAGCGGCAGGTAGAAGCTCAAGAAATAGAATTACCGACACGACCAATTGATGTCATGTCATATTAAAGGAATACGTACCAAGAAGCAGTGGGTTGCAGTGATTTTATAACGGCGGAGTGCCGTTCTAAGGCACGACGTGCTGCGGCGTGCCTTAGTGCCCCTCCGACGTTATAAAATCACTGTAACCCAGTGCTTCAAGGGGCTTATTCCTTTTATAAAACGGTTACCCTACATATAGCCCAATTAAATGAACACACAATAAAAAAATCGACAATTTATTGGTAATAATGCTACAATAAAATTGAGAACTTCTTCCACCAAGCAAGATAGAGTGGACAGAATGGTTGGCCAGCAACACAGACGCTAAGATTGCTTTTTCATCTAGAGCCATTATCATGTCACATCAGGCTATTTGGGCTCACTAATGTAGATATTTTATGAAAGCAGGCTTTTTGAATGTCTCCTTCGCTCTCCCGAAGACCTCGGTAAATAATTTTATGTTTGTTTCGAGTTTCCTTGTTCTCAACTTGCGCCGATCAGCCGAATAATTACAACCAGCCGCGAGAGTAGAGAACGATTGACTTTTGTCCTCCACACTTGCCGGTTTCCAGGAAAATATGTTGTACATTACTTTGCTCGCGAACTCGTCTACTTCCTAGCGTTCACTACAATGGATGTGGTTACCCTACACATAGCCCATAAAATGAACACACATGGAAAAAATTCAACAATTTATTGCTAATAGGCTACTATAATAGCAAGCTAGTTAGCAACGTAGCTAGCAATGCAAAAGTGATATTGAACTCTGTAATGCAATAGCTAGCTAGGATGATAGCCAACTGGTTAGCGGGTTAAAAGGCGAAATTTCGCGAACACTGAAATAGCGAGATAAAAGTCTTGAAACAACCATTAAGCTGACGAGTCAGTTGAGCGCAGAGTAGTTCGTTACGCGCAGGGATATTTTGTGCTGCAGCCTGCCACAGTGGGTTACAGTAATTTTATACCGGCATGGAACACGACTCAGCCAATCACATTTAAGGATGGGAAGCACCCGTTTTATAATACACATTTCTACGCCTGTGAACTTGATTAGAATTCAAGCTCATTTACCACAGAACTGAGGCTTGAGGAGACTTTACACTGATTCGGGAGATCAGAAAGGGCGTCCATTTATTATTATCATTACAATCACAGGACATGGATTCAGGACATGTATTTATGAATTCAGGATTCAGAAACATCAGAAGGAGGGCTAAACGGTGAAAAACGGTCGGAGGAAAAAGGTTTGATTTGTTCTGTTAAATACTGCAGATGGTTTTAACTTCACTTGCTGTTGCATTGTATTTCATGACTAATATGAAGGACCAGTGCTCCTTCAAAATGCAGCCAGTGCTCTGAGTGCTAACCCCCCCCCCATCATTCCACACACATACACACACACTCACGCAAACACACGTGTACATTCACACATGCATGCATACACACACACGTGCGTGCACACACACACCTGTATATCATTATCCATGGTGATTAACACATGCGCACACACACACACACACACACACACAAACACACACACACATGCATACATACAGACATACAATCACACACAAAGACACACACAAACACCATTTCCCAAGTCGACTAAAAGCTGCCTGGACTCCTGCATTCAAACACACACTTCATATCGCACATGCAAACACACACATACAGCGCCCTCAATAGTTATTGGCACCCCTGGTTAAGATGTGTTAAAAGCCTTAAATAAATTAGATTTTTATCGCAGGAGAAAATTGTAGAAAAATATAATCTTCAACTCAAATGAACTTTAAGGGAGAAAAAAAACAAAGAAATTTTTCATAAAATCACCCGTTCCACAATTATTGGCACCCCTATCAATTCCTAGGGAATAAATGTAATTGAAGTATTTCTGTCATTTCTACAGTAGTTTACAAAGTTGATCAGAGTGTCTAGGAACATTTAATTAGTAATTCATCACTTCCTGTTTCCCTGGGGTATTAATATGAGGCTATTTCTCTTATCTCTCTTCAACATGGGAAAGACAAAGGAACACACCATTCAAGTAAGGCAGATGTGTGTCGACCTTCACAAGTCAGGCAATGGCTACAAGAAAATAGCCACTTGCCTGCACCTGCCCATATCTACTGTCAGAGGAATAATTACAAAGTTTAATACAACTGGAACAGTGGTAAACAAGCCTGGACGAGGACACAAGGTTATTTTGCCACCACGCACAGTGAGGAGGATGGTAAGAGAAATAAAAAGTTCTCCAAAGCTCACTGTTAAAGAATTGCAACAAATGGTAGCATCTTGGGGTCACAAAATCTCCAAAACAACCATCAGGCGCTATCTACATGCCAACAAGCTGTTTGGGAGGCATGAACGGAAAAAACCTTTTCTCACTCACAATCATAAACGTTTGGAGTTCGCTAAGCGGTACTGGGACTTCAACTGGGACTGTGTGGTCTGTTTGGTCAGATGAGACCAAGATTGAGCTTTTTGGCAACAAACATTCTGAGTGGGTCTGGCAGAACACAAAAGATGAGTATGTAGAGAAGCACCTCATGCCCACTGTGAAGTATGGGGGAGGATCGGTGATGCTGTGGGCCTGTTTCCCTTCCAGAGGCCCTGGGAACCTAGTTAGGGTGCATGGCATCATGAACGCTTTGAAATACCAGGACATTTTAAATCAAAATCTGGTGGTCTCTGCCCGAAAGCTGAAGATGGGTCATTACTGGGTCTTTCAGCGATATAATGACCCTAAACATGTGGTCAAATCTACACACAAATGGTTCACCAGACACAGAATCAAGCTCCTCCCATGGCCATCTCAGTCCCCAGACCTCATCACCATTGAAAACCTGTGGAGTGAGCTGAAGAGGAGAGTGCAGAGGAGAGGACCCAGGTCGCTGGATGATTTAGAGAGATTGCGCAAAGAGGAATGGTCAAAGATCTCTCTTTCTGTATTATCCCATCTTGTGAAACATTATAGGAGAAGATTAGGTGCTGTTTTGTTGGCAAAGGGGGGTTGTACAAAGTATTAACATCAGGGGTGCTAATAATTGTGGCACACATGATTTGATGAAAAAGAATTATTTCATAATGTGGGATTTTCCAACTGAATAAATGTACTTGAATTAAAGGTTGGATTTTCCCCTTTTTTTTCATTGTGGTCCTGAATTATTCAGGAAAAAACTGAATTTATTCGAAGCTAAAGAACATATCTTTACCAGGTGTGTCAATAATTTTGGAGGGCAGTGAACATGCTGGATACGTTTGCACAAGCACAGCTTCACGCATACACTTACACACAAGCCCACACTAACAAAGGTATTCTTAACTGAGCATCTGAACTTCCTCAAGTATAGTCGCACATTTAAATATGCACACAGACATACACACACACACATTTAAAGTGTACTTGCAGTAAAAACTATCAAACTCGTTGCTTCCTAAAAGCATACTTAAAATTTCACTTCCAAAATTTTAAAAGTGGGCTTGGAATATGCAACCAATGGACCAACAGATTATTATTTTATTTGCAGTATATTTCTGAGAATTCATTCATAAATTAAAAAAGTGCATTGGTGGCATGATGGCACAGTGGGTCAGGCTGTGGCTTAACAGCAAGAGGATACAGGCCTTTCTGAGTGGAGTTTGCGCGTTCCCCTGCTTGCTCATGCATGTGAGTGTCTGAGGATGTGATTTGACTCCTTCGTGTGGTAAAACCGTGCAAGTGATGATATGATATATCTATAAAGTAATTTGCAAAAAGTGTTGTAAATGATGCATTCGTTACATAACCCTGCGCTAAGGCTGTCATGGTTTGGAGGCGTTGAGAGCTTTCTTTGTTGCTCTCGTCCGGGACGATATCCTTTTGCTCCCAATCGGATTCCTGGGCCAGCTGGCATCAATTGGGGGCGTTGCCCGGACTTTATTTAAGCTCTAGTTCAGCCTCGCATCCGTTGCTAGAGTGTCAGTGTTTCATTTGCGCTTTAGCCGGTAAGGTCTCTAGAAAGAGAATTGTTTGGGACTTTAGCTGTATAATTGAGGTTAAGTTGTAGTGAGCAAGGGAATCTTTGTTTTATTTCCCCTTTGCTTTTTGTACCTTCAAGCTCGCTTTGCTTTCTACCTCAGATTACTTCTAGATCCGTTGGTAACGTGAGTCTCGCATTATTACTCTATCTGTGTCTCTCCTTACTCTGCCGTTTTGCCTTTTAATTCTGGCCACTGCGTTTGGCGTCTAATACTCCACACCCATCACAAAGGCTGCCATATCCAACCTGAGGATTAAAGCAGTTCAATTTGGCAGATGATCACCAAAATCTAATCAGCTGGAGACCTATCCATAATGAATATAGGTACTAAATAGCATTGCTGTTTGTCCAATACTTTTTATCCTCCGCCAACACGAAGTGGGAGGGGCATATGGGTTTGACCCCCCGTCCGTCCGTCCGTCTGTCCGAGATAAAGGGGACAGCTTTACTCAGAAACTACTACAGATACAGTAACCAAATTTGGTGTGTTGCTTCAGACCATAAAGGCCCTGATCAAGTTCGAAAATAAGAAGCGCACTATTGGCGGGGGATGTTGTAGACCATGTCGACTTGTTTAAGTTATCGCATTAACAAATTTTGTGGAACCACTCACTGACTCACTCACTGACTGACTCCCTGACTGCATTAAAATTTCTGTGGACTAGCCCTGCTTACAAAGGAAATAAAGTACATCCATTAGTTCACTTGCAGAATACATCAAAATATACTTTCATAAACCAAAAAATAGGACTGTATTACATAACTATATTCAAAATATACTTTCATCAGAAAAAATACAAATTTAGTATACTAGTTTTGTACTCAAAGTTCACAACACTTACGCAGAGAAAATATGGAAAAGTATACATTCATCATCTTGAAGTCGCAATTTAGTCCCCAAAAAGTATTGAAGTTGTACACTTCCAAGTATACAACTTGTAGCATGTTGTTATTTGTATACTGAGACCATGAAATATAGCCTACTTGGGAAAGGTACTTTATCTGTATTTAAAGGGGAACTCAGGGCTAAATCATAATGCTGTTTTGTACAATCATCATCAGTAAATAAATATTGTACAATACAAAAATGTGGAATTTTTGGTTTTAAAAGATGAGATAAATGAGGTTTTATTCCCCCTAATTAGTTGTCGTCTGCTTCAATGGTCACATGGTAATGACATAATGTCGCCCGAGAATGATGAACCGTCGTTCTTCGCCCACAGCTATGCGCTGTTATTGTGTTGGATAGTGTGATTGTCCCAGTCCATTATCTTATGACAAAAGATCGTTCAATATAGCCCATTGGCTAGTTGCACAAGATGGTGTTAAGTACTTTCTGAAATACACAGGGTTGCTTCAACATTAACGGTTTGCTTCTGTCACTTTTCAGTCTATATCAGATGCTGAGTAGATGGCAGGTACACTCAACAAAAATATTAACGCAACACTTTTGTTTTTGCTCCCATTTGTCATGAGATGGACTCAAAGATCTAAAATTAATTCCAGATACACAATATTACCATTTCTCTCAAACATTGTTCACAAATCTGTCTAAATGTGTGATAGTGAGCACTTTTGCTTTGCTGAGACAATCCATCCCACCTCTCAGGTGTGCCACATCAAGATGCTCATCAGACACCATGATTAGTACACAGGTGTACCTTAGACTGTCCACAATAAAAGGCCACCCTGAAATGTGCAGTTTTTGCTTTATTGGGGGTCTGGGGACTCAGAACCAGTCAGTATCTGGTGTGACCACCATTTGCCTCATGCAGTGCAACACAACTTCTTCGCATAGAGTTTATCAGATTGTCAATTGTGGCCTGTGGAATGTTGGTCCACTCCTCTTCAATGGCTGTGCGAAGTTGCTGGATATTAGTGGGAACTGGTACGCGCTGTCGTATACGCCGGTCAAGCACATCCCAAACATGCTCAATGGGTGACATGTCCGGTGAGTATGCTGGCCATGCAAGAACTGGGACATTTTCAGCCTCCAAGAATTGTGTACAGATCCTTGCAACGTGGGGCCGTGCATTATCTTGCTGAAACATGAGGTGATGTTCATGGATGTATGGCACAACAATGGGCTTCAGGATCTCATTACGGTATCTCTGTGCATTCAAAATGCCATCAATAAAATGCACCTGTGTTCTTCGTCCATAACAGATGCCTGCCCATACCATAACCCCACCACCACCATGGGCCACTCGATCCACAACATTGACATCAGCAAAGCGCTCACCCACACGATGCCACACACGCTGTCTGCCATCTGCCCTGAACAATGTAAACCGAGATTCATCCGTGAAGAGAACACCTCTCCAACGTGCCAGACGCCATCGAATGTGAGCATTTGCCCACTCAAGTCTGTTACGGCGACGATCTGGAGTCAGGTTAAGACCCCGATGAGGACGACGAGCATGCAGTTAAGCTTCCCTGAGACGGTTTCTGACAGTTTGTGCAGAAATTCTTTGGTTATGCAAACCAATTGTTTCAGCAGCTGTCTGAGTAGCTGGTCTCAGATGATCTTGGAGGTGAACCTGCTGGATGTGGAGGTCCTGGGCTGGTGTAGTTACACGTGGTCTGCGGTTGTGAGGCCGTTTGGATGTACTGCCATATTCTCTGAAACGCCTTTGGAGACGGCTTATGGTGGAGAAATGAACATTTAATGCCCGAGCAACAGATCTGGTTGAAATTCCTGCTGTCAGCATGCCAATTGCACGCTCCCTCAATGCTTGCGCCATCTGTGAGACATTTTGCTGTGAGACAAAACTGCACATTTCAGAGTGGCCTTTTATTGTTGGCAGTATAAGGTACACCTGTGCACTAATCATGGTGTCTGATGAGCATCTTGATGTGGCACTCCTGTGAGGTGGGATGGATTGTCTCAGCAAAGCAAAAGTGCTCACTATCACACATTTAGACAGATTTGTGAACAATGTTTGAGAGAAATGGTAATATTGTGTATCTGGAATGAATTTTAGATCTTTGAGTCCATTTCATGACAAATGGGAGCAAAAACAAAAGTGTTGCGTTTATTTTTTTGTTGAGTGTATATCGTCCCAGATATGTGATTTTAGCTATAGCCGATATTCCCAGGATTTGGCTTAATTAACCACGAATGATGTTCGCAAGATTTTTCTTGATTACCCGTGACTGATGTTTGTTCGTTGGCACTATTGACGAGACATTAGCTGCTCCACCGAAAAACAAGTGGGTTTTTAACTGGCATCACATTTCCAGCCGTTCTCACTGATGACTGATGAACTGGCTTTAAGCGACAGACAACAAATGTGAAAATATCTGGTAATTAATGTGTAAATATTCCATAATGTCAAAATGCTGTTTCATAAATCTAACATTCGATTGATAGATATTTTAATATTGTCGATCCTTTGTTTACCTTCCCACTCGGCATCAGTTGCACTCTCAGGACCATCACTTCTGTAGCTATGGTTAGCTGAGTACATTTAAGAAAACCACAAGAATGTAGCGGAACTAGCTAGGTAGTTGCATCAGAAAATGTCAAAGTAAATTCAATAGAAAACTGAAACTGGGACAATCACTCTATTCAACACAATAACATCGCATGCCTGTGGGCGAAGGGCGACAGTTCGTCATTCTCGTGTGACATTACGGCATTGCTGCCTCACAGCAAGAAGGTTGTGGGTTCGAATCCGGCCTGGGGCCTTTCTGTGTGGAGTTTGCATGTTCTCCCCGTGTTCGCGTGGGTTTACTCCGGGTCCTCCGGTTTCCTCCCACAGTCCAAAGACATGCATATCAGGCTAATTGGAGACACTAAATTGCCCATAGGTATGAGTGTAGGTGAATGGTGTGTGCGCCCTGCGTTGGATCCCTGCCTTTGCCCGTAGTCAGCTGGGATAGGCTCCAGCTCGCCCCGTGACCCTAGTGAGGAATAAGCGGGTATAGAAAATGGATGGATGGATGGATTGTATACAACAGCATTATGATTTAGCCCTGAGTTCCCTTTCAAATTCATTGAGACAAAGTCTGTGCAGATGGCAAAATCGAGGTCTTCACCTCGACCAGGTGTTGCACTCGGTGCTCCTGATGAAGCTGCAGTGCCGGGCACAAATAAACGAAAGGTTTATTCATGCGCTCCATGCGCTTCCAATGGCCACAGCTCCCCCTGGAAAACTGCTGGCCACCCCACTGGCGCCCCTGAGCACTGACTGTGTAAAACATGGACGTAACCTCCGTGACTTTACTCATAGTTTTCTGAATATCGTAAGTTATAGTTATAACTGTGGATCTATGAGTCCAAACGATGACCATCACCACGGTCTTCACCTTTGAATGATGCCGTCATCTGCCTATCCTCGAGACTATTTGTCAACAGAGTCATTTGACTGACCTTAGACGGTCTGGCCCACTGCTTTTAAAACATCCAGGTGGCCACGCCTCCTCCTCTTGACTGCAACGCCACAGCCCAGTCTGAGTAACAGGAGATGGTGACGGTCATCGTTCGTTCTCATAGATCCATAGTTTTAGCCATAACTTACGACCTATTTCGACCTCACTTAGACCATCACCACAGTTTTCACCTTTGAATGACGAGTTCCATCAGTGTCGCGAGGACCAGAGGACTCCACCACCTCACCACCTTGCGCAGTCTCTGCAAGCAAAACGGCAGAGGCCTCGGGCACTGGGGATGCCACATTGACCCTGTAAAACCTGGAAAATGTACAGGGGGCATTGCAGCTGTGGGGTGAGGGATGCCGTCATAGTTAGGGAGTTTAAGCAAAGTCCCAGAAAAACTTCCTGCTGCCTTGGCTCTTAGTCGCCTTTTCTTAGCATTTACCTTGAACCCCAAGGACTGCATATAGGCGACCACTGTCCTTGTGGCCTCTATGACTTGACTGTGAGATGGGGCACAAATCAAAAAGTCGTCCAGATATGGGAGAATTTTTATCCCCAACTCCTGAAGGGAAGACAAGGCAGCTCCCACTACCCTGGTAAACACTCTTGGTCAGAGGGACAGGCCGAACGGCAGGACCTTGAACTTGCCTTTGAAGGCAAAGTGAAGAAAAGGTCCATGGTCTGGACAAATAGGCACATGGAAATATGAGTCCTACAGGTCTATTGTTGTAAACCATTCCCCCATCTGTATGGACTGCAAGATCTGAACAGTGGTCAGCATCTTGAATGGCAGAACTTTCATGAAGGCATTCAACTGCCTGAGGTCTAAGATGGGACGTAAACCACCATCTTTTTTTGGTACAAGGAAATATGTGGAGTAAAAGCCGGTGAGCTGTTCTTTGGGCCGCACTTCTGCATCCTTCCGCAGAAGGGAAGAAATCTCCTCGGTCAGGATCTGCACCTGGACTGGGTCCCTGACCTTAGTCACATGGACCCCGTAAAAAAGGGGGTGGCACCACCGGAACTGGATTCTGTACCCATATGAAACCGTTGCCAACAACTAAGGGTCTGAAACCATTGCTTCTTAGCTGTCCAGGCGTAGCTGGGAAAGAGCTCCTGCGGGCATCCCCCCACCCTCAATCGGCAACACGGCGAGGTCTTGAACTCTTGGGGGGAGGCCTCCTCTGGGGTGGAATTCCCACCGAGGGACGTGACTGACTCACTGGTCGAAGCAGTGGTGGGTCCTTCGCACCAACCGCTGAGGCCGAGAACCTTGCACTGTCGCATCTTCCAAACACAGGGGCTCTTAGCGAACCCAAGAGGACTAGCGGAAGGTTTTACATGCTTAGGGGCATACTTGGTATCCGCCATCTTATCAAATGTGCGTTGAATGAACTGTTTTGTGTGCCGGGCTTGTTCCCCCTTCTCCAGCAGACCCTGGGAGTCAGGGTGAAATACTTGTGCAGGCATGACAGGGATATAAGTGAATTCTTTTTCAATAAGTTCTAGCAGAGATGTTTGAGCCAACCAAACCTGCCGTCGCAACACCACTGCAGAAGACATGGCTGCCCTAATATCCCTCTGTGAGTAAACAACAAGGGCGGAGTCTATCAGATTCATAACATCATGATCTTCGGGATAGCAGTTTTCCTCAGAGCTGTCTGCCATCTGGTCAGTGCATTGCCCGATGGAGCTCCTTGGATGACGGCACTAGGAGTTCGACACACTAGTCGGTCAATTTTATCGCTCTCTTTCAATGGGCAACGCGGGTTAGCAGTTACTCTCTTTGGACCCAGAGAGGTTAAGGCTGCCATCTTGTGCTCAACTGGAGGCATGTTGCCCATACCAGACTCCGGGGCGTACTGGGCCTTAGCTAGCTGATGGCAGCAGACAGTAAATTGAGGTGAAGCACTAGGGACATTCCATGCCCTCTTAAGCATCTGCACGTAATCCCCAGCCACAGAAAATGAAACTGAGTGCTGGGACTGCAAGACACCAGCCCAAACACCATCGACTGGAGCAGGAGTCCGCCGTAATACCAAGGCCAATAATTTTAGCTGTGCTGAACACCTTGGAGATGATGTCCATGGTCGAGGGCCCATCATCCCGCCCTGGGACTTAAACTGGATGCTTCCTCGACCTGCGAGGAATTGAGTGGATCCGACCCAGCAATGCCCTCAGAGCAGTCATCTCTACCAAAAGGGGAATTCTGACCAAAAATGGAAAGAACATCAGGATCCTTTTTGCGCGCCTGATAGGAGGGTAACTAATTGGGGGAGGAGCCCCTTGAATGCCCAGGTACTGATGAGGACTTAGCAGTAGTGCACTGTGCCTCAATTCTGCCCAATCTATCCGAGAGGTCGCGATTGGTCGTCAAGATTTGCAGCTGGGAATCAGGGATTTCCAGGGCACCAAATAGGGTACATGAAGGCTTAAGGGCCTTCACTCGAGCTGGGCTAATCTCTTGCTCTGGCGCATGTACATGCTACGGCTTCCAGGAATGATCAGTATGAACAGAACCCCCATCACCGAGTTGCATGGATGGAGATTGTGCAGCATCAGCATCAACATGAGCAGATAGCTCCACCAGTCTAGCTCTCTGAATACGCTCCTGCGTGTTCAGCTCAACCGCTGCTGCACATGAGTTCTCAATATCATCCAGTAAATGTGTCAGGCTCAAACAAAAAGGGTATTCTCTATGCCCATCGCGAGGGTTCATGGCACCTCGGCAGGAATAACACAACTGAAAGGCCATATTCGGCCTATCCAACACAGCGCTCACAGCTTTTTTATTCAAGAAAAAAGAGGGAACAATTAGGAGTCCAGCCACTGCAAACAGTGGACCACAATGGAAACAATCGATTCACTTTCCTGTGTTATCGACGTAATTTCAATGTACACTGATACCACTAAAATTCAAGCACTCAACCAACCAAAAAAACCAAAAGCAACTCCCGTTTCATACGCGCAATGGTAGGATAAGAGCAAGCCCAAAACTGCAAACAGGGTTAAAGGACTATGCAATCACTGCATGTGAAAAAAATTTCATGAACCACTATTGCAATAAGTGAATCGTTTTCTTATGTTATCCATATAAATACAACGTATACCCCACAGTATACGTGTACATTGATAACACTAATAAGCTCAAAAACTCAATCAGTCAAATCTAATTCCCGCAACGGAAAGGATTACCAATTTCATTTTAACGGCTGCGGTAAAAGAGAAACGACCTGACTCAATATCAATATGGTCCAAAAAAAACTTTTGCAGAGCCGTTGCAAGAATTTCCAAGCCTGGAAAAACTGCACAGAATTACAGTACTTACCACACAAGCTTTTGCTAACACAATAATTAGGTCTTACCAAAAGGTGCAAAGATTAGGCTACCTGAAAATGGGCAAGCAATGGGTGTCACTCTCAAAATATTAAACAAGACAGCATTTAATTTTTCAAAACACCTTATTTAAAGCTTATTTTAAGAGATGATGACATTCAGGTTACTGTGTGCTATACATTTTATACAGGCATCATTTTCCTCCCAAAATAAGCTAGCTAGCTTAGCAGTGTTAAGTGCTTACCAGTGTACCTTGAGTTAGGTACTGTCTAACTGTAGATCGCTTGATAACTTAAATGCCCCCAAAATAACTGATTTCCTTTCAAAACTGCGGCTTGTTTAAAAAGCAGGTATATCGGTTTCCACAGCTGCATGCGAGGTTGCCGCTTAATGTGTGCCCCCAACCATGACCATTTTTGGATTAGCCAGGAGATAGGCGGAGTCAGGTAAATGCCAAATTTGCAACCAAATGAGCTTCACAATGGATCTATTTCGACCTCACTCAGACCGTCACCATGGTCTTCGTCTTTGAATGATGCCATAAACTGCCTATCCTCAAGACCATCTGTCTGCAGAGTCAATTCACTGACCTTAAGCAGTCCGGCCCACCACCTTTGAAACATCCAGGTGGCCCGACTCCTCCGAGACTTGTTGGTAAGACGTATTGAATTTTGCTTTTACAATCCGTTAATCCGGTGCAGGTGCATTTTGCCCCTGAGGATTGTGTGTGGTTTGCGATCTTTCTAAATCTCAGGAGAAAAGAATTTTTTTGAGAAAGATAAGGTTACGCAAGTTCGCGTTAACTGTTTCTTCTTTTTCAGGTAGCCTAATCTTCGCACCTGTTGGTAAGACATAATTATTGTGTAAGCAAAAGCTTGTGTGGTAAGTACTGTTATTCCGTGCAATTTTTTCCAGGCATGAAAATTCTTGCAATGGTTCTGCAAAAGTCTTTTTTGGACCATATTGATATTGAGTCAGGTCGTTTCTCTGTTACCGCTGTTCGCAGCCTTGAGAATTAAATTGGTTATCGTTTCCGTTGCGGGAATTAGATTTGATTGATTGAGTTTTTGAGCTTATTAGAAAATGTGTTGTGGATCCAGACCTGCTTTGTATTACATTCACCTCCTCCTAGTGTCTGTTCTGTGCATTTTTAGTGTTTTAATTTGGCAGCCCTTAAACAGGAAGTGAGTTCACTTCCTCTCTTTGCCAGAGACCACATGTTGATCAATATTGCTGTTCACTATTATCCAGTGCCATCTTCTTAAAAGCTTACACGTGGCATTATCAGAAAGCAATTTTACAAGAACAAGTCACTCTTGTTCAGGGTAACAGTCAGGTTAGCCTGGGTCCAGCACTGGAACGACTCTACATCTTTCATGGTCTTTCCTGGGATGGTCTTCCCAGGAGTCACTCAAGGCAATCAGGTCGTCAATGTATGCACCCGTGTGTGGCAATCTGGCGATTGTAGACTGCATCATCCTTTGGAATGTGGCTGGGGCATTTTTCATGCCAAAGGGTAGGACTTCATACTGGAATAACGCAGATGGTGTGGCAAATGCAGAGATGCTCTTGGCCCTCTCAGTTGAAGGCACACACCAATAACCCTTCAATAAATCAATCTTGGCTAGAAACTTTGCTTGCCCTATTCTATCGATACAATCATCAATCCTAGGTATTGGAAACACATCAGTTCTAGTTACAGCATTGACTTTGCGATAATCTGTACAGAATCTAGTACTCCCATCAGGTTTTGGAACTAGAACGCAGGGTGAACTCCAATCTGAGTTTGAGGGTCTAATAATATCATGTTCTAACATGCACTCAACCTCTTTCTCAGCAATCTTTCTCTTTTCAGGATTCATCTGGGACGGATGTTGTTTTATTGGTTTGGCATCACCAACATCTACATCATGAGAGGCTATAGAAACTCTCTTTGGAACATCAGGAAATAGATCTTTTTATTTCTTGATCAAACTCTTAAATTGACCTTTCTGTGAGGTTTCTAAGTGCTGGAAACATCAAGATTTTGCAGCAATTTGACAATTTACATGAAAGAACTTCAGCTTTAATTCTAGGTTCATCATCTTGAAACTCCCCCTCATCTTCTCAAGTCTCGACCATAGGAGGATCTGAAGTGACAGCTGCAAACTTAGCATTCCTATCATGAGTAGGCTTCAGCATGTTAATGGGACACAACTGTTTTGACTTTCTTCTATCTGGAGTCTTCACAATGTAATTGAGATCATTGAGTTTTGTCAGAATTTCATAAGGACTGTGAAATCTAGCCTGCAATGGATTGGACTGAAGGGAAACAACACAAGGACCTTGTCTTCTGGTTTAAACTCACTTCTTCTAGCCTTATGATCATACCAAGTTTTCATTTTTCCCTGACTTGATTTCAAGTTCTCCTTGGCTAGGTCACAAGCTGCACGCAGTCTTTCCTTGAACTTGCTAACATAGTCTAACAGTCCCCCTTCAGTACCTTGTACAAGTACGAAATCCCCAGAAGCGGTCTCATCACGTAACTCCAAGGAGTCCATCAACAAAAGTGACTGAGAAGCTCCAGTATCCCTTAGGATATATATATATATATATATATGGGTAGAGGAGGAGAATGCTCATTCAGAGCCACAAAACTCTCTGACACAAATGGAAGAAATTCCTCCCTCACAAAGTCATCAGTATCAGGCTTCTTAGCCCCACAAGGAGCAGGCAATTTAGCAGATCGATAATCCACTACAGGGGTTTCTAACCTTGTCTTCACACAGGCAGTGGGTTTGGTATCCTTTTTTTTTCTTTCTTAGCTTTAAGGAACCAACCAGTTGTAACACGACCAGATTTCTTGCAATAATTGCAAACTAGACCACTTTTGTCACTGTCAGCGTTTATACTTTCATCAGACCTGTGATTGGATTTCTGAGCACCATCACCAGATTTGTCTTTGTCTTTAAGTGAGGAACCTTGTGTATCACTGTTACTTTTCATCTGAAATTGGGACCATCTATTGTTACTGCTGGACTGAAATTTGGACTTATGTGTGAGAACATATTTGTCTGCAAATTTCGCAGCTGACTACAAATTCAGTGCTTGCTTCTCATTAAGGTAGGTCTTAAAATCATCCTTAACACAGTTCTTGAATTCTTCAACTAGCACCATCTCTTTTAGTGAGTTGAAATCATCCTTGACCTCCATAGAGGTACACCAGCGCTCAAAGCAAACCTTCTTCTCGTTAGCAAATTCCACATAAGTCTGATTGTCAGATTTCTTCAGACCTCTGAATTTCTGTCGGTAAGCCTCTGGAACCAACTCATAAGCTGTCAAAATAACCTTTTCGACAACCTCATAATCAGAGGAATCATCTGCAGACAAAGCCGAAAAGGTGAGCTTTACCCTTGAGGTCAGTTTGCAACATCAGAGGCCAGTGTTCCTTCACCGACAACTGTGAGCTACCTTCTCGAAGCACTGGAAATGCTTATCAACCTCCTTTCCGAGAATGGAGGCACCAGCTTTACCTCCTAGCTAGCACAAAATTTGTTCTCAGCTTCCATTTTGATTTTTAGTTGCTCCATTTGGAGCCTTTCTTCCCTGTCCAACTTCCGTAAATCGAAATCTCTCTGTCTCTGTCTCTCTCTTTCTGATTTTCCTATCTCTCTCTCTCTCAAATTCTCTTTCCTCCCTTTCTTTTTTCTCCTCTCTTGCTAATTTTCCTAACTCAAACTGCCTTTCTTTCTCTCTTTCTGCTGTCTAAAAAATTCTCTTTGTTTTTTTCTCTTTCAATCTCTAGCATTTTTAATGTAAGTTCCATTTCTACATTTGGATTTTCCACTGGAAACTGTTCAAGATCTCCTGGCACAAACACATTTTCATTCGTGTAATATTCAACAATCTCCTTAGCCAGTCTTGCTTTTCGCATGGCTGGTTTTTCCTCTGTCAGTTCTAATTGTCTGCATATGTCTAGCAGTTTTGTCTTTTTAAAAGACTTCAAAACCTCTACGGTTGGTGATGATCTATTGCCGTTGATCTGTCTATATATATATATATATATATATAAAACATATTAGAGGTTGATGTCTGTCTGTTTGTGTGTATGTACACGTTTTTCTCCTACATTTCTCTACTGATCGTCACTTAATTTGGTGTGAATATCCACTTGGACACCAGGAAGGACTTGACGTTTCCCGATTTTTGAAAAACGGTCATGCACGCAAAAAAAATGGCAATTTTAACTCCGGGTAGTGGGTAGCAGCTTGATTATTTATATATATATATATATATATATATATATGAAAAATAAATAAAAAAACAGTTCTACAATTTGAAATGTGAGATTTTCAATAAACGACTCACCAATGGTCCATCCCGGACTTGAGCCCCCAATTTGTTACGGCACCAATTTGTTACTTTGTTACGGCAAATCGGAGAGCAAGGGATGACAGACAAAATTTTAAAACTTGAACAGATTTATAAAATAAAGCACTGACCAAGATTGATAATTTAAAAAAAATGAGATGGTTACAGAGATGGGGTTGCTTTGTGCGATGTTCTGGGAGAGGAAAATGCTCTAAAACAGGCAAAAATCCACAGAAAGCTTCACAGGTCTTGAACAGAAAGACAGGTCTGGTCAAATGTTTCCTTCTCCTTGCAATTTCTCCTCCTACTTTACTCTCTCAATTTTTCTCCTTATATACTCTTTTGCAGCCCCCTCCCACCTTCCAGACTTTTTTTCAATTCTCTGGGACTTCCCCTCTCAGACATGCCCAGGACATGCCCAAAACCCAGCTCCAGACTGACTTAACAAAAAAAAAAATGTCCATACTGCCATCTAGTGGCTTTTTTTTTCCACATTACAGCCCCTAAGCATGTAAAACCTTCCGCCAGTCTTCTTGGGTTCGCCAAGAGCCCCTGTCTTTGGAAGATGCGAGAGTGCAAGGTTCTCGACCTCGCCGGGCGGTGCCAAGGATCCACCACTGCTTCGCCCAGTGAGTCAGTCCCGTCTCTCGGTGGGAATTCCACCCCAGAGGAGGCCTCCCCCCTAGAGTTCAAGGCCTCGCCGTGTTGCCGATTCAGGGTGGGGGGGGATGCCTGCCAGAGCTCTTTCCCAGCTATGCCTGGACAGCTGGGAAGCGATGGTTTCAGACCCTTGGGTCTTGGCAACGGTTTTCATCAGGGTACAGAATCCAGTTCCGGCGCCCCCTTTCGTTTATCTGTGGCCGGTGCACTGCAGCTTCATCAGGAGCACCGAATGCAACACCTGGTGGAGGCGAAGACCTCGATTCTGCCATCTGCACAGACTTTGTCGGGCACCGGCTTGAAACTCTATTGTTCTTTTTTTCAGTGATATAAAATTAGGATTTGAATTCATTAGCCTTTCGGACTGGATTTTTTTGAATACAATGCTTTTATTTTCATTTCATGAAGACTCCTGAACTTGATAAAGTTATCAAGTAGGCCTATAATTGCTGGGTATTTTACCGTTTAGATTATATTTACAATATTTCATTTTTGTCTTAGAGTTTTCTGATGATCATTTTCTACTTTTGATGAGTCTCATGTAACTTAATTATTTGAGATCCTGAAAGCCTGATAGAGACCATACTTTGTATCCGTATTGATTTGCTATGCTTTCATGATTCATGCTGGATACTGTTTCTTCTGTCTTTTAAAATTATTTTCTATCCTTTTCATGTGTAAGAACATATGTCAATTGGAAACAGAATTTTCAAAGACAAATATCGATTTGTTAGGCGTTATTGAGGTTTTCTCAATATTGTCAATAAATTTTTGAGTTCTACCCATAGACCGCTGTTATGGCCCCAATTTGTTATTAGATTTACAACGCAACAGCAACAGATGACAGATACAGTTTTAAAACTCAAACACATTTAATTAAACAAAGACAATAACTAACAATAACCTACAACTAAATGACCAAGATTGATTATAACAAAAACAAAAAGAAATATTTACAGTCCTTTTTGTGGGGCGGCTTGGTGATGTCCTGGGTGAGAAAATCCCACAAAAGAAACTTAACAGGTCTTGAACAGAAATGACAGGTCTGGTCACACGTGTCCTTCTTCTTGCAATTTCTCCTACTCCTTTACTGTCTCAGTTCTTTTTGTTATATACTCTTTTGCAGACCCCACCCACATTTAGACCTCTTTTTTTTAATTTTCTGAGACTTGCCCCAGACATGCCCAGGACATGTCTAAACATGACTCCAGTCTGAGCTTAATAAAAAAAAAGGTAAATACTGCCATCTAGTGGCCTATATTCACATTACACCGCGTAGAAAGGTTAAATCAGAAATCCGATCAGCCTTGTGTCTCCTTTGCAACATTGCTTATGAGAAGAAATCGTGAACAATAATAATAATAATAATGCATCAGTTTTATATAGCGCTCTTCTGGGCACTCAAAGATGCTTCACATTGGATACATTATTCTTTCACTCACACATTCACGCTCTGATGGTGGTAAACTACGTTTTTGTAGCCACAACTGCCCTGGGGCAGACTGACGGAAGCGTGGCTGCCAGCAAGCGCCTACGGCCCCTCCGACCACCACCAAACATTCACACTTCATTACTAATCTACTTAACCCCTTTCTGCAGATGTAGATGCCCGCGTCTATAGACCTGCAAATTGGAAGTACGCTGTTACTGTACTCGATCACTAGATAGCACCCCCGGATCAGTTATTGAATGTTCACAAGCAAGCAGACCTCGAACGCGGTTCTGAATACGGTGAAGTTCACTCCACTCCCTGTTTTTTGAGAGCTGCATGAATTAAACTCCTCAGCTAAGCCTGATGTGCAAACTGGTCAGTATCCTTGCCCATAGTGTCGATTCAGCAGTTTGAAAAAACGATATCTTGACACAGAAAAAATCGTTATCCTTAGTAGCAACCAGTTTAGCCACAGTGAGCTAACAGTATTCCAATTAGTAGTTCATACAAATCAGTTTTCTGAGGCAAAAAAATCGACATGGTATTGATTCTATCACATTCTATTGCCTATTACAGTTGTCCCATACAAAAAAAAATTGTAGTTCCCTACCGTGGATTTACGCGTAGATTCCTTCATTGCCAAATCCAGCGCTTCCTTATATCCACCCGAGTACTGGCGTTGATAGCCAATCACTCAACCATACACTCAAGCTCTTCTGCGTAATTGTAGAGTTACACTTCATGGCCTCGTGAAGTTTCCCTGATAACAATGTATTGATTGGCTCGTTTCTTATCCAATTCCCGAGTGTTTAAACATTTTAGAGTAAGTGAAACACATTGATTGGACAAACACAGAGCATACAAACCAATGCGTATCAGCAGGCTCGGTTGAATCCTGTCTACGTTATGCACATTACGCGGCTAAAATAGACGGGATTTATAGAAAATCGGTTTGCAAAACTGGCCTTGAAGTGTTCAGTTACATAACAGGATTTAAATGAGAACGATATGCTCTATTGGAATTATTTCGAATGAAACAGGACCGGAGGGTTCTTGCTACTGGGTACATCGGTCTCTATTTTATACAGTCAATGTCTCTGGAGGAGGGATTCACGAAAAAGGTCAGGCTGCTATTTTTGTTTGTTTTTTTTTTTTCTGTTTCGGAATGTATATGTACTCAACAAAGTCGAATGTCGAGGTTTTTTTCCTGTTTAAAACGCGAACTGCCAGTGCATTTTGGTGTGGACCCCCGGTACGTTCATTGCACGTTTCTTATGAATCGGGAGACGCAATGGATTTGATATTCCCTGAAAGTGGAGTGTCTGTTCAGTTAAAATAAGGTATATTTCAGAATTCAGATATTACTGTGTTCGTGAGGTGTACTTGCTCCTTATAAGTGTTGAAATGGGTTCGTGAGCTTTGAAGAGGGGATGGGTAGCTTTCATTACAGGGTGAATGTTCTGACCGTTTAATTAGCAGTTTATTTAATGCGTGTTTGTGCTGGCTTTGAAGAAAAATGGCCAAAACTCTAAACTTTATTATGGAGAAAAGGCACGTTCGTATTTGGAGAGGTTACTGGTGACCACTGCTATTCAACTGCACTGATATTGATAAATTCATACTAAACTCAACCAGAAAATCATTCGTTCATATTAAATTTCATGCCTTAAAGCTTTAATTGTGTTAAATACATGAATTTTTTAATGATTTGACAGCAAATCATTTTGAGACTTTGGGGAGACACTTGGGTAGCTGTATAATTTGGCTAATAGCATGTAGGTAATCTAGAATGTAATGTTGAAGATGAATTCTACTTGTGCTCAAGGAGTTTATGATACCATAAATGTATAGTTTTAAGCCCCAGCAGTTTTTCAATCGTCAGAATTATTTTTTTTGCAATTTCAATGGTGAATTCTCATGAAGATTTTTTATGTTTGCTGCTCATTTTCTCTACCAAAATCATGAAAATAAACTGAAATACAATGTAATTCTAAATGCTGTAAGTGTCTTTCCTGAATTGAGCCACATTTTTCCTCTTTGTGAAGCTTAAATCTTGAATTATACAGCATTAAAGTGGGTAACCCATAAATAGCCAAATTTGGCTTCTGCACAAAGGGGTTAATGTCGACTCTAAATTGAGATTTTCTATTCATATATTTTTGTCTGTATTGCCATAGAAAGAGCAGACAGAAGACAGTTGTGAGGGATCAGGACAGGGTCCAAGCAGCAGCAAAGACTGTCATGGAGAGGCTTCAGAAGGAGACGCAGCAGAGGGCAGTTCTTCTGTGGCTGCTTTAAAACCACACCAGCCAGATCCTAAGACTATTGTGTCTCAGAAGTTGGCAGATAAAACTCTTAAGATTTCAGAGACAGTGGGATCAGGACTTCCCTTGGCTCCATTTTATCCCAGGTTTTGACAGAGCATTGTGCTTTTACTGTCGCAAAGCATTTGAAAATAAAACATCACAGCTTCCAAAAAACACAGAAGCCACATTTATTTCTACTGGTTCCAAAAACTGGAAGAAGGGCCGTGAAAGGTTTGCATTACATGCAGGATCAGAGTGTCATAAGATAGCCATAACAATACAAATCTATGAGACAAGATCAGTGGATGTGCAACAGTCTAATATACAGACATTGCAGCAAGAGGAGGCAAGAACCTGTCTGTTAAAAATAATGAGTGCTGTGCAGTTCTTGGCAAGGCAGGGTATAGCTCTAAGAGGGCATGATGACAGTGAGGGAAACTTTGCCCAGCTACTAAAATATAAGTCTGAGGATGACCCTGGTGTAAGCAAATGGTTAAGTTCCCAAACTGACTATGCATGTCCCCAAGTCCAAAACGAGATCCTGAGTTTATTGAGCAACTCAATAGTTCGTGAAATTGCAGATAACATCAGGTCACTTCCACAACTGCAGTTTTCTGTGATTATGGATGGCACACACGACATATCAGGAAAAGGGGAGGAAGCGATATGTCTGAGATGTTGACCATGATCTGGTAGTTCATGAAGAATTTGTTGGCATGTATGACGTGTCTGTGACCACAGGAGAGAACCTTGCAAAGGTCATTTTGGATGTATTGCTCTTTTTTTTTTTCAATTCTCTGGGACTTCCCCTCTAAGACATGCCCAGGACATGCCCAAACCGAGCTCCAGACTGGCTTAACAAAAAAAGTCAATCCTGCCATCTAGTGGCTGTTTTTCACATTACAATGCCTGCTCAGCTTCTCCTGTTGTCCGTGACTCTGTGCAGTGGGCTCATGAATTGGGAGTCTTGTTTGGCCTCTCAATGAAAATGAAGTCCATTTTCCAGGACATTGCTAAATCAGAGAGCGGACCAGGCTATTTTATCAGGCCTTTATGTCCCACAAGGTGGACTGTGCGTACAGGTACCATTCATTCACTGCTGAACCAGTATCAGCCTGTATTGCTTGCCTTAGAGGAAATGGCATCTCGTAAGTCAGATTCAGCCAGTAAGGCAAATGGCTTGCATGAAAGATTGCAAAAGGGCAATGTAGTTCTCGGTCTCCTGCTTGCCTTGGAGGTTACAGAGGAATTAGAGTGCCTCAACAAGTCTCTTCAAAGTCGTACACAGACAGTCGATGGTCTGCTTGCTGCTGTCACTTGTGTAAAAGACAGGATGGCTGAAAAAAGAACAAAAGAGACATTTCAAGGAATCTACAACAAAGCATCACAAATGTGTGAAACCCTCAAACTCTCCAGTTGAAATGCCTCGTGTCTGAAACCCTCCCAAACGCCTGGCTGCTAAGGCTGCAGCTCATGCCCCTCCTTCCTCAGTTGACTACTTCAGAACAGAATTTTTCAAGGTTCTGGATGTTGTGAGCATTCAATTTACTGAACATTTTGAAAAGGAAGGGGTGTTTAGGATCAGGGATCTTGAAAAGGTACTCTTAACAGGGGAGACAAATGATGTTTTGCAATACCCAGAAGTGAACAGGGATTCTCTTAGAGTGCAGTTAGCGATGTTCAAGTCCGAGTATGATTTTCAGTCAAGTAGCGAAGCTGCAACCATTCTGCTAGGAATGCTGCCAGAAGTCCGTGCCCTCTTTGAACAAGTAGAAATACTTGTGCGGTTGCTCCTTACTGTGCCTGCTTCTTCCGCTGAAGCCGAAAGAAGCTTTTGTGGTCTTCGGAGATTAAAAACCTGGCTCCGAAGCACAATGACACAGTCTCGGCTCAACAGTGTTGCTGTGTGTTACATCCACAAAGAGAAACTGGACACCCTAAATTGGAATCTGATCGCTCAGCAATTCACTGCAGCTAAGGAGAGGCGCAGAAACTCATTTGGCTGCTTCACTTATGCTAGATAAGTGTACATGCTTGTAAAGGCACGAGGCTTTCTCATGCTTGGGTGATGTCATCCGTCTCCTTCTACACATCTCTAGCACTTTCTGGAGGATGTTCCAGTAGCAGCATCCTGGTGAAAAGCACTGAGGATTGTGTAGTGTCTTGACTCATGCTGCAGCAAATTTAAATGGGTCTGGAGAGGCCACAGGATTATGAGATTACAAAGGTTTTGAGAGTTGTGAAGAGGTTTAGGTCAGTTCGTTTGACATTTTTTTCTTTATTTATTTTGCACATCTCGTAGAATATTCTGAAGACTATTCTCTGTGCAGTCGTACTTGGTCCCTGGGCGATGTAGTGTGGCTGCCCACTGCAGAGGATGACCTTCTCTCGAGTCATAAGGTTTTGTTGTTTGGTGCAGTTGAATGGGAGAGGATCTTTTGATGAATAATTTAATAAAAATAATCTTGCTCCTGAACAATCTGTCTCCCTCACTTCTGAAATGAAGGCTACGCCCTTGTGTAGATGGCTTCCCGTCACATTAGCCGACAATAATTAACGACTGTCACCACACTGTAAGTTAGCCAGCTGGGTAACGTAACCTTAGATTAACGATGCAGACCGTGTCCTTCAGTCCCTCCGGAGCTTCACTTCCAGTGTTAGGAAAACAACTTTAACGCGGTTCATTTTTAAGGCTTTTAAACCAGAAAGCACCATATTATTGCTATTCCATGTCGTTACACCCCTACCCCTTATGCATCACTTTTCACACATGAACGCATTTTCCGCATTGACTGTATACATTGCACAAAGTATATGATTATACGTATTATATGCGGATTTGCACAGGAGTGTTTTACGTGCCGAGAAGGTCCCGGAGACTTCCTAAAGCTCATGCTGTAAGACCAGGAGCTGGCTAATTTAATTTATGTGAAAAAAGTAAAGGGTTTTGACCCCTACAAGTCAGGCTATTCTACATGATGTATATAAACCACCATTGCCGGCTGCTTGACTGCTGTATGTTTGACCCTGGCACCCTTTTTAAAGGGCTCCAAAAGAGGATTTATTTTTGAGAACGCCGACAATGAAATCAACTACATGGGCTTGTAGAGTGATGATGCGGCATCATAAATTTGTCAACGCCAGCAACTTAAGCTTGAACCCTTGCAGGGACAGTGAGCCTTTAAGGGGTAAAAAAATGCCAAATATTTATATTAAGGTCGACAAACACTTGGTTTACCTTTTCTTGAAGCGAGAAGAGTCCGCCATTTGAAAACCGAAGAGTGTTCCAAACCCTTGCTAGCAACACCCTTTTCAAGGGGTGAAAAAATCAAAATATTCATATGAAGGCCGATATACTCAAGGTACACAGTAGAGGCCCGCGACTCCCTATCGCTGGACCCGGAGGTGTGGAGCAACATCACGATAGGTGAGCCTACTGATCACCCTGCATATCCCTGCAGATCACCCTGTACATCTCTGCTGATCACACTGCACATCTCTGCTGATCACCCTGCACATCTCTGCTGATCACCCCGCACATCTCTGCTGATCACCCTGTACAGTTCTGCTGATCACACTGCACATCTCTGCTGCACACACTGCACACCTCAGTTGATCACACTAAACATCTCTGCTGATCACACTGCACATCTTTGCTGCTCACACTGCTAATCCCTGCTGCTCATACAGCAAATTGTTTTCACTGTCTGTACACTATACCTGTGCATTAAACTTTTTAAATCCTGAAACACATAGTTGCTAGTTTTTGTGAGCATAAAACAGGGAAATGATCCTGCGGGTTAAGTCATCAGGTCTGGTCTCATGTGGCTGTAGTAGTTGTGTTATATTGAAGTCACAGTTGCACCTAAGTAAACCTAACTGCTGCTCGACCCATTTCAGCTCCTCCAATCCTGGATGGCAATGCAGAGATGGCCACCTTGGTTGGATTGACTCCCTGGACGATATATGAGTTTCGCGTCATCGCAACAAATGCCTTAGGAATGGGAGAGCCCAGTGTCCCTGCTATGAGGATCCGAACCTGGGAAGCAGGTGGGGACTCCTTTATCATCTGCTATTCACCTTTAGGGACAAATTTGAAAGAATTGAGTTTTGTTTTCACTCCTGCAGTTTGGGGAGGCCCTCCCCAGGTCAGCAGTACAATGCCATCTTTCACTGTGTGCAGACCACAGCAACTCTTTAAACTGGATCAAAATTTTGTGTTGACCCTTGATGGCGAAAGCTTTTTCAGCATACGATGCTGAAATGGTGACTTTGAAGGTGACATCCTGGAAAACTGAAAAATCTGGTTTCTTTAATTTCACTTTCATGAAACAATTCCCATTTAATTTTAAACTTCTGTATTATAATTCACAATCAGTGTTTATTTATTTTGGTCATTTTTTTGAAGTTTGTGTACAGGGAACCCCTCCTCCAAATGGAAAAAAAAGGTATAAGTTGAGTTTATTAGGAAAGTAAAATGCACAAAACAATGTCCAAATTATTCTCTTCCCCTTGTGACTGTGTTGCTGACAGTAGCTGTGTAAAGCATTAGAACTCGGTAGTTGTATATGTGGTGGCCATATAAAGTTTCAGTGGTTATATTATTAGCTGTACCTGTGTAAAACATGAGAGCTCATATTATGTAGCAGTGCTTGTATAAAGCTCTAGAGCTCATGTTATTTAGCAGTGATTGTATAAAGCTCTAGAGCTCATTATGTAGCAGTGCCTGTATGAAGCTCTAGAGCTCATGTTATTTAGCAGTGCTTCTGAACAGCTATAAAACTGATATTGTTAAGAGGGCCTGGCTGGCAGCAGTAGTTAGTGTTCATATCGCTATATGGGATGTGGAGCACAGTTTTGTGCTGATGTTTTTAGCAGAATCAAAATGAAATACTAAAGCTTATGTTTTATTTTTCTTTGATAGTGCCTGTAGTGGCTCCCAGTGGTGTTGGTGGATCAGGGGGTATCAAGGGATGAGCTGTCAATCACCTGGATGGTAGGTAAAGGTTTCAACCAGATTGCAGTAACTTTCCTGCAGTTTGAGAATGGCCAATTTGTTATGCATGAGACTTAATGGCTGCATTTCGTCTTATGTGACAGACGCACAGCTGAAATATTGGCGAATATTAGTTTAAAATACTGGGAGGGTGTAACAGCTGTAAATTCCCGTCGGCCTTAGTTATGGGTGATCAAAGCTGGTGGAGTGAAACAGGTGATCAACCTGGTTGATGAGATGATTATATCAGTAAAACCAGCTCAATCCATGTATCATAGTGAAAAACGCAGCGTAATCCATCCTGACGGAGGTGTGGGAGAGGAGATGGGTATAAATTGCTTGCAGTTGCCGTTGTCTTTTTATGAGATGATCAAAGAAAGCTTTGGCAGAGAAGCTCTGCGGGCACAACCTTTGAGCTGGAGTGGGCAGCAGGGTAAGGTAGTCAGGGGGAAAATGGTGGTATTATAATAATAATAATAATCATAATAATAATATTAATCTTTATTTTTAGAGCAGATTTCAAAATTCACATTACAAAGCGCTTCGCATAGAAAGCAGCAAGATAAAAACAGATTCAAACGTCCAGTAGCAGGTAAAACAGTGAAAACATTTATCAAAAAAAAAAACATTAAAACAGTTCAAACTTTGATAAGATCAGGGAAGGCTCTCCGCTAAAAATGTTTTAAGGAGGAATTTAAAGGATTTTAATGACTCAGCTTGTCATGGTTTGGTGGATTTGAGAGCTTTCTTTGCTGGTCTTCTCCAGGATGACATCGTTTTACTCTCAATCGAATTCTTGGGGCAGCTGGCATTAATTGGGGGCGTCGCCCGGATTCTATTTAAGCCCTAGTTCCGCCTTAATTCCCTTGCTAGACTGTCATTGTCAGTAAAGTCTCTAGTAAGAGAGCTGTTAGGGTTTAGCTGCATATTTGAGGAAGACTTCTAGTTAGTAAGGGAATCTTTCTGTGTGTTCCTCTTTCTCTTCGTCCTGTCGAGCTCGCCTTGCTTCCTTGCCTCGGACTACATCTTAGTCCGTTGGAAGCGCGATTCTCGTTCTCCTGTATTGTTTGTTTCTCTCTCTCCCTTCTGCGTGTCCTCCTTTATTTCTGACCACTGCGTTTGGCGTCTCAAACTCACCACCCATCACACAGCAAACCTAATTTCCTTGGGCAGATTGTTCCAGGGCCTTGGGGCCCCCCCTTCAGTTTCAGCCGCGCACACAGAACCGGCAAAAGACCTTTGCCAGAGGATCTCAAGGTACATCCTGGTATATAATGTACTAAAAGGTCAGCAATATATGTGGGAGTGAAGCCATTAAGGGCTCTAAAAGTCATAAGTTAAATCTTTAAATCAATTCTAAAACATACTGGGAGCCAAAGCTAGGAAGCTAAAACAGGAGTGATGTGGCCATGTTTTTTTAGTTCTAGTTAAAAGCCTGACAGCTGAGTTCTTCTCATTTTGAAGTTTAACAGATTTTTGATTCAAGAAAGTTAAAAAGGCTGTAGCAGAAATCCAGGCGTGATGAGATAAAGCATATAAAATTGCCTGTTTTTAAAAGATAATATAGAGCATATTTTTGAAATGTTTCTCATATGATGATTACACAAGCCTTGTTGTGTGATATTCAAAACTTAGATTTGCATCAAACCAAACTCCCAGATTCCTTGCAATGGGCTTGATGTGATTAATCAAGGGACAAGCAGGTGAGGGGATTTGCTTTGTCATTTTCTTGGGCCCAATCAACACTCTCGGTTTTATTTGAGTTTAGCTGGAGAAAGTTTTGTGACATCCGAGTCATAACTTCAGACAAGCAATCATGAAGAGAATTAAGCATATTGGGGTCTGAGGATCTCACGGGCAGGTACATCCGTGAATCATCCGCATAAAATCGTTTCCCGGAATCGTTCACGGCAATACTCTACACAGCCATGAGATTCTGACACGAGTGCTGATTTACTGGCGCTCGAGAGGCCTGCCAGGTCTTAAGCGCCAGCCAATCAGCGCACGTGTCACAATTTCATGGCGGTGCTGTGACCGATTCCGGGCAGGAAGTTAGATTTCAGGGATGAAGTCTTGCCTTATCCAGACTCATTCTTCTGAACGAGAGGGAGTTACGATGAATGGTTGGTGCTGAAACTTTGGTATCGGCGTAACATTAGACACAATGTAAGACGAGATTTTTGCCGCAAACAGCGGTAGAAGACAAGTGGTGTCGGCCATTTCCTTTTTTGCAGGTTTTGTCAATGGCAAAGCATGAGACTCCACTGGGCCAGTAAATGTCAGCATGTTAAAACAAGCCCTCGGAGACCCATAAATGGGGCACAGAGTTTAAGTAACACTGCAGTTTTTACAGGTGGAATAGCCTCGTCTCATTTTTCCTGGGTTGCATGTGAATTTTGTGCGACGCTCATGGATCAATATTTCAGCACCAATGCAGCCTCTTCTTGCGTGGTAGGTGTCATAAGTGTAGTGTAACATGTCCATACCAAATAAGTTAGCGGTCAAAAATTGCTGCGGAGACGACACGCGTGAATCTAAATGTGACTGAGCAAAGGTTGGGAAACGCAAAATACCACCTTAGGGGTGGAGTTAAACAGCCTTACTCTAAATCACTTATACCAAATTGAATGCCCAGAAAATGCAGACCAAGAAAGATAGACGTGATTCCAAACAAATCAGGATTTATTGAACTGACAGCCAGCAATCAGCTGAAAGAGAATAAGTGTTAACCAGACCTAAAAAGGACCAGGACACTTACAGACACCAATGGCTTTCCCCCACCCAACGGCACTCAGCTGGCCTACAAGACCAATAAAACAATCCAAAAGGGTATACCAGTGCTTTACAATAGTAAGTCTACCAAGAGACTCAAATTTAAACATCCTATGGAGAATCAATTGAACCATGAACCATTCTGAGATGGGCAAGACAGCAGCTGGACACTCAAACCACCAGTTCCTGAGCCCACAATGCAACCAGACACCTCAGCTGAAAAAACACTTCCAGCCTACATGTACCACAGAGGCTTCAGGACCATAAGGTGAGGAATCTAGGAAAGAACTGCTGCAAGAGAACATGCATCAATATCCAGCCAAACTCAAACCATCAAGTCGACATGGTCTACAACATCCCCCGCCAATCTTGTGCTTCTTATTTTCAAACTCCATCAAGGCCTTAATGGTCTGAAGCTAGTTTCTGTGAAAAGTTGTCCCCTTTCTCAGACGGACGGAGGTAAAACCTATATCCCCCTCACACTTGGTGTTGGCAGGGGATGATAATAATACTATAAAACCAAAGTTACCTCCACAACACAACAGACAGGGGTGAACTCAGCCTGCAGAAGTATAAATCCCAGCTACTAAACCAGCTGCCCTAAAAAAACCACATGTTAATTGAATAATTGATTAATGAGTGGAGCTGCTGCCTACTCCACCGATGTAATTAAAATTGCTTGCTGGGAGAGCAGGAGAATGAAAGCCATTCCCTGCTATAAATAGTAGCCGCCCGACTTTCTCCGGGAGCAACAATAAGTGCAGCAAAGTGCTTGAAGTGAGACGTCAACATCTTAAACTGCCACATTAAAACCATTCAGTCAGTTACTTGCAGCTGGTTTTGCCTTGGAGAGGTGAGGGTGGGCGGAGGGGCTGTACACACAGATTCTGTCCTTTCATCTCGCTTACGAAATCAACAAATAAAGACGGCACGCGAGTGGCAGAGTTGGAGCGGCGATTTGGCTTTTATTACAGTCATTGGTCACAACCACTGGACGATGTGTGGGTCTGATTTCACAGTAAGACATTTTACGTCCTGAAGAAGTCCAGCTTTGTGTCAAAATGTTATTATTACAGCTATTTGGGTTTTTTTTGTGATTAACTTCTTATTAAGGTTTTTTTGTTACTTATATATACAAAACATACATTAACCAAAAATTATTTACAAAAACAGATGCATTAAAACATCTGACAAAACAAAGGACAACTGGGGGAAAAGAAACAAAAAACAATATCTTATAATCATAAATTGCAAAATCATTCATGTTCAAACTTTGGATTCACGAATGAAAAGCCGTCAAATTCAGACTGATCAAAGAAGCTCCCGCCGCCACCTTGGGACAGCCATGGTGTCTCGTGGAGGAACTCCTCTTCAAAATAGCTGCAGTCATGGGGGCTCTTCTGTGATGGACAGAAAAGAGGAGTCAGTCAGAGTTCAGAGGCAGTGTTGAACACATATTAATGAAGCTGTGTGTATGAAGAAAATCAGGACGCCCCATCTGCTAGAGTTTTATCCCTTTCAAAAACATTTCTGGGTTTGCAAATGTCAAACTCATCAGCTGTTTCATGGATTCATTTTCCATTTTCACTAATTGTAGCTACATTCAAAGTGCAGGACTTTTTTTCAACAATTATCATTAAAATTTTCACCCATATACTGGCCTGACACAAGAATTTAATTTCTCTCATACATAATCGATTCTCTAATCTGAAAATCTTTGAAATTAGTGCAGCGTTTCAAAGGATCTTCCGTACAAATCTTAAAAGCATTGTTACTCTTGAGCATAACTGAATGTGTTCTCATAAAAAATGTTGATTTATCTTATACTGGGGGACATATTCATATCTCCATGATCAGCACATAAACCAATGAGCAAACAGGAAGTACCAGTTCAGGTTTGTATGGAGGCTCGACCTCTCTTGTTTCAATTTTGGCCCAGTCGATGGGTGTGAAGAATCGGTGAGCCCTGATGTTGCCGCTTGTCCCCAGTCTGCGGTCAGGATCCCTCTGCAACAACTGTTAAGTAAAGCAGACAGGAGTGACATTAAATTGCTGATTCAACTTAGATTTGATCTTTGGGCGATTGCACATCTTTCCTTAGAATTTTGTGTTATTTTGAGCTATTTTTGCGCAATTCAGTTGACAGATAAATGCGCAAACAGATTAAACCACAGAAAACAATACTGCTAATGCTTCGGATGGGGTAATTTTTGCATGGCCTCCTGGCTTCAACTGACAGCTGAATTCTCAGCTCTCATTGGGAGATTCAGCTGAATTCTCAGCTCTCATTGGGAGATGCAGCTGAATTCTAAGCTCTCATTGGGAGATGCAGCTGAACTCTGAGCTCTCATTGGGAGATGCAACTGAATTCTGAGCTCTCAGTGGGAGATGCAGGTGAACTCTGAACTCTCATTGGGTGATGCGCCCCACATTGACACTACCGGAAAGATGGGGTCTCGCTCACACTGACCTTTCCCAGAAGGTCCCTTGTGCACTGGTCCATCCAGGACGGATATTCAAGAGTATCCGAACAAACAGATTTGCTGAGGTCATCTAACTCTTCCCCAAGAAAGGGAGTGTCGCCAGTGAGCATTTGGAACAGCAGGACCCCAAATGCCCACCAATCCACAGCAGTGGAATATTCTTGTTCCTGGTATATCTGCGAAAGAAATGGAAACATTAAGTGCCATTGACATGATCACAAAGATAATGACTCGGACAATGAAATTCACTGAGTCTCATTATGGTCCACTGTATGTATGTATGACAAAAAGTCTAAAATAAAACATTTCATCTACCATCGCTTACTGTACTGGAAATACACACATGCTCAAACATGTTCCGCTCACACAGTTTTGGGACATGCACGACACAGAAATAGAGCTAATGCAGTTTCTTGTCCTGTCAAAAAATGAATAATAATTTCACATAATTGTGTGACAAATTTAAAATATCAGTGGTCTGAGAAACAGGGCGCTCAAAAGCTCAGAGGAACATTGGTTGACTGGTATGATTACAGTTGACTGAAAGGAGCAGGTCCCGTACCTCTGGTGCCATATAATGTGGGGAACCACAGAAGGTCTTGGTGCGTCTGTCTCCCGACATGTTCTCCTTACTTATCCCGAAATCCACGATCTTTATGTGCCCGTCCTGATCCAGCATGATATTTTCTGCTTTGAGATCTCTGAGGGAGGAAAGGATGAGAAAAGGGAGCAGAATTAAACTTTTGGGTTTTTTGGGTAACCATAACAACATTCTCAATTACAAAAGAGTACAGCAGCGCATGAATTATACCACGGCCGAGCGGCAATTGCCCTGTGTGGCTGTAATGCCTCACTTCTAAATTGGCCAGTTTAGCTTGCCCCTTCTTCAAGTGGCCATTTTGACCAAATTTACCCAAAGTGGCGATTTTAGACACGGCGACTCGGCCACTGAGCTGTGCGGCTTCCGTCATCCCGCTGCGCTGGACTCTTCTGCTCTTTGTGCGACCAAAGACGCGCCCAGTCATTCAAGAACACAACAATGTTGTGTGAGGTTTGTATCCTACACCCACACATCCTTCCGGCTTTAGAAACATGGGCTAACATTACGTTTTAGGCACAAGAAATTAAATACTGCAGGGCTCACTTAGTTAAAGCACTGCATTGCGGAGCAGAAGTCTGTGGTTTCAAGCCCTGTCAGAGCAGCACATGAGTGGTCATTGTGCTACAGGGATGCAAGTCGGGAAAGGATTGCTGGGAAATCTCATATAAAGTGGCTGCTTTGTTTATGATTGCCTTCTGAATTTGGGTTGGATTGAAGATGCAAAACTGGAAAAAGTCCTCCAGAGATTTTCTATGGAACTGTATTCTAGAGAACTTTTTTCTACAGGACTTGAGGTACTAAAATACTGTAGAATTCTATTGGATTCCTACTGCACATTTATAGGAATTACTATAGCACATTTCTATGCAGGGGTGCCATGGAGAAATCTCTTGAAATTAAATATGTGCCATGTATACATAGCGAAAACACTGATTTCACTTTGGCAGTTGGCTGGTTTAAGTAGTTACTGAGACAGGTGGTGCCCATAGAGCTACTGGTGCATGATAAATTTTCAGGTTTCAAACACAGGTAAACAACATATCATTTCAGTATATTCATTAAATACCTCTTAATACAAGTAAAATGTTGAGTCCTCAAAGGACAGCAGGGAAAAGGCTTGAATTCCACAAGTATTAAGTTACTGCACAATGTTAATTGTTACCCCTACTGGTGTCTAGAATTAATTGACTTTTTACATATACAACAACCAACAAACTCAGCTCTCGTGAATTTCTCTGCCGTAGTTATTGTTCCAATATACTATCCAAAAGTATCAAAATAATATGTTGCTTACCTCTGTTTGAATCCTTAAAATTTATCTTGTACCAGTACCTCTCTGGGCACTACCTATCTCTGGAACTAGTGTGATGTCATTATCGCTTATTTTTCTTGCAAAATTGATTCATTTGGTTTTGGGCTTTTGCCACGATGGGCCAATTTTAAAAGGCCAAGTGGCGTTGCCCTAAAAAAACTTAATTTAAGACCTGGTTCAGACAGGAATGCTCACAAAGATGGGAGTAAAGTTGTCACAGTAACAGAAAATCCTATAATTGAATAAAAACATGGCTAAAATGTGGTTCTAACACAGTGCCATCAGGATAATTGAGTTGCTGACATCAGCACAGTGAAACATGACGCTCGTCAGCACTTCACCAGACCCGATCCTGAGCAAACAAGAAGCAACAACTTCCGGTAGATGAAGGAACAGAAGTATCGTACCGGTATATGACTCCGTTGCTGTGGAGGTACTGAAGCCCGCAAATGATCTCTGCAGCGTAAAATCTGAGGGAGGGCAGGGAAAATGAGATTGATATGATATAAAGAAAAGAAAGTGGAGACATTTTGTTCATTTGACTATCGTGAAAATTGATCTAGAAAGACTGGTCACTTCTGAACAAAAAGCTTCCTGAAACAAGCCTGGCTACTGAATAAAAAGATACAATCCAGGAGAGAGGTTTTTCCACCAAGCCCTGTACCACATGCATCCAATTAGATTTCTCATTAAATATCATCTGGGAGTTGAATGCACAAATGAGAAGTTACCATGACAACCAAGGACAGCACTGTCCATAACCAGAACATCTGTATCTAACTCAAGGCAATGAACAGTTAGCACTGACCATAAACCAAACATCTGTATCTAACTCAAGGCAATGAACAGTTAGCACTGACCATAAACCAAACATCTGTATCTAACTCAAGGCAATGAACAGTTAGCACTGACCATAAACCAAACATCTGTATCTAACTCAAGGCAATGAGCTGTTAGCACTGACCATAAACCAAACATCTGTATCTATCTCAAGGCAATGAATAGGCCCCAGGTTTAGTGGAAAGGGCAACTGGCTTTATACTCACCGAACACAGTCCAGATCGAAGTATCCCCACTGGTCTAAGTGGAAACGCAGATTTCCCCCACTAATGTATTCCATTACCAAGAATACGTAGTCCTGAAGAAACAAATGGCATCGTCACTCACAGAAGCGAAAGACTTTCCTGTATTTGGGGTATAATGATGATCTGCGCAGTGCAGTCAGTGGATGTGAAGTGAAGCATAATGACCTGCATAAATCTGTAAACAAGCAAGAAGCTAGTAGCTACCACGGTCTGAGGACGAATATAGTTGTTTGAAAAGTAGATGGATTTTCCGTAGCCTCAGTGCTGCGTATGTATGTGACGATCTGTTTTTGAGAAGAGGTAGAATGAGAGAGAGCTGGAGGTGATTTTACCTCTGTTTGGAATATGCAGTGCAGACGGGAGAGGAATGGGCTTCCCGTAGCCAACATCAGGACTCTCCTTTCCGTTCTCAAGGAATCCAATTCCTCAGTTTCCAGGAAATTGGCTTTTGCCAGGGTTTTGACAGCATAATACTGTCCACTCTCCTTCAGTTCTGCCAGCAAGACCTGAGTAAGAGAAAACCAAGGAGAGAGGAGAGGCAGAGAGAGGTGAAGCAGGAGACAAAAGATGGAGGGACATATTAGTGACACAAGTTCATAAGGGAGCTTTAAGATCATCATTGACCAGAGATTTTACATCGAACCGGTAGATGATCGGGCCCTACCTTCCCAAATCCGCCTCTGCCCAGCACCCTGTGAAACTCAAAGCTCTCCTCTGAGATGCGGGGTCCGTTCTCCTCCCGTATTTCACAGTCTGGTGTAGTGATCTCAATTTTCATAGGACTTTCATCCTCAGCCGCTTGCTCCTGCTGCTCTGATCCGCTCTGCTCCACATTCTCTGTAAGCATTACCAGATCAGAATTGGTGTCTTTCTCTTTCTGAGCTGTTGGCTTCTCTAGATCAGAACTGGTATCTTTCTCGATCTGGGCTGTTGGCATCTCCAGATCAGAACTGGTATCTTTCTCGATCTGGGCTGTTGGCATCTCCAGATCAGAACTGGTATCTTTCTCGATCTGGGTTGTTGGCTTCTCCAGATCAGAACTGGTATCTTTCTCGATCTGGGCTGTTGGCATCTCCAGATCAGAACTGGTATCTATCTCGATCTGGGTTGTTGGCTTCTCCAGATCAGAACTGGTATCTTTCTCTATCTGGGCTGTTGGCAGCTCCAGATCAGAACTGGTATCTTTCTCGATCTGGGTTGTTGGCTTCTCCAGATCAGAACTGGTATCTTTCTCGATCTGGGCTGTTGGCATCTCCAGATCAGAAGTGACCAGAATATCCTGGGCAGTAGATGGTTTTGCGCTCCCTGGCTTGTGATCAGTCTGAAGAGATCCACTCATTTTGTGAAGTCTAGCATGTTCTTTGCGTTCTCCTCTAGACTCCTCTCTTGGCAGACAGCAACAACACTGAAGAAAGGAGGGTGAGAATAAAACACAAGAATCAAAAATATTGCTACGTCTCGCTCCCTGACTCAGATGGTGTTAAACTACAGATCACAATTCTGCCACTCAAATGAGGGAGAATAAATATTTTAAATTCTATTAACGCACCATCATAATTTCTATCCTTCTTATTATCTATTCTCAGTTATAATAACAATTCTAGTGATACTTTCTCAAGGGTGAATAAACAGAGCTAATTGAGATTCACCCTCACAGACAAATCTTTACATTTTCCTCCATTCAGCCATGCACCACCACAGATCAGTGAGTGTTAGCTCACGGCTGTGCAGGATTTGAAATAATCAAAGCCAAGAAAGTAGTTTTTGGTTTGTGTTGTTTTTCCGCAGACACAGTAGAAATACATCTTTAATTAAGTCAGACCAGCATTTGTCATAATTTGATATTTAGGAATAATGTTTCTTGTTTATGAGGTCTTATATTCTCTGTGATTCCTTGGGTTTTAATGTCACTCCAGCTACAAAAAAAAAACTGAAAAAAATATTTGTGGAGGTAATTAAAATTAGGCCATGTTTCTGAAAGCCGCTTCAATCTTCAAGATTAGTTATTCCAGACAAAAGGCTGTTTCTGACTTCATAATCTATACATTTATTAACATTGAAATTTAACATTAATAGTCCTTTCAAAAAAATGGAATAGTTGATCCAACTTGAGAGGGAACCTTACCAATGATTAATGCTTTAAATAACACTGCCCTGCATCATTTTTGCCGAATAAAATCCAATGTCTGATTCTTACCAAATGAGGGGCACCGATTTCAAAAATAGCATCTGTGTCGCTCTTGCATGTCACATTTTATCACAATTTATGATGAGCATTTCATAGCACTGTCCCTTTTAGCTACTACTTGGAAGGTTAAGAAGTAGACTACGAATAATTTTCACCTCGCTCAGAGGAAAATTATTTGTAAGATGTGCAGCTCATTTTCATATGTATCAATGATTCCAAGACATTATTTTATGCCTAATCCTGATTTCAACCTCAGTAATATAGTCACTGACAGAAGAAAATGCAAAAATGATCCAGATATTTCTGCTCCATCTGTGGATGTTTCACTACACCCAAACGTTAATTTATTTACTTATTTATTTTTAAACTGTTTTCACCAGTGCACAAAAGCCGATATACATCAGTGGCGGCTGGTAAACTGGCGATAGGGGAAGCTCAAACCTATCTTTAAACAATTTAAACAATAATGACACTCATGCGATACTTCCAACCCTTCAGTAAAGAAAAGCGTGAAAAGTCCGGAGTCATAATCGGTTTCCAATTACCAGGGGTGAAGTCTACTGTAGCGCATGTGAAACTGATAAACCTCCAAGCACAAGGTCTACAATTCTGCACGAGAATCTCTCACATATGCGTTGATTGAATAATTGATGAGTACAGCAGGGGAACCTTAATATTCCATTAAAACTCATGCTGAATGTGCGAGATTGACAAGTATGCGTTGTTGATGAAAACTGACCACACCTGATAATGTTGAGAGTTTTCTCTAATTGTAATTTAAATGAATGATTGAAAACAGGTCATGACCAATCATTATTTTTAAGGGCTGGTTTAAGCTTCCTCTTTTGCCTGTTCATCAGTCGCCACTGATACAGGCCTACATGATATAATAAGGAAAATCTTTGTTCTTCTTTTGTGAAAGAAAGAACTGAAAGTAATAGCTAGAGACTTTTTACTAACAGTTTTAACTCAGCATCCTCAAATTGGAAAATATGAGGCCATCAGAAGAAGAAATCAGAAGAAATTTTCTTTTCAACGTGCAGAGTGTGTTATGATTCTGCCATGCTGTCTGTTTCATGCCTTGTTTAAGTTCTGTACCTGCTTGCCATGTTCATTGATTTATGTACCAAGTGACCACTGCCTGTCTTCTGACTATTCTTTGGATTATATATTGTGATTTGCCTGCCTCGATTTGTTATTTTCCGACTTAGTTTACTTTTCCATGTTTTACTTTTTGCCATAGTCATACTCCGGTTCATGTTTTTCATTTTGCTTTGCACTTTGTCTCCCCCGTCTGGTCTCTAGTCTCGCCTGTTGTTTTAGCCCCAGTCTTATGTCTCACTCTTCGGGTGATTAATTGGATTCTGGATTTCAACCTTCCTTCCTATCTCGTTTACTTCACTTTGCTTTTCTATCTACTAACAAAACTAACAGTTTATTATTTTCTATAAGATTACTAACAATAACTAACCTTGTATATAATACTAACTTACTAACGAGCACCTAGGATTTGTATAGTTGCACTTACTAATTGACTAACTAGCTCTCAGCACTCGCCCTGTTCTAATCTCCGCCTCTTTGCTCTCACTGATTACCTTTGCTGCATTTTCTGTGAAAGCTCACGTCTTATCACGCTGTCCTGCTTCTCGTTATCTATGCACATTCGAAACGATTTTTGTGATTGGTGCCCTGATAACGAACTCTGCTCTGCCCCGTTGGAATTTGAGCTTTGGATTACGGACTCTGTACTGTTGCCTTTTTTCTCTTCCTTTTTTCTCTTTATTGAATAAGGGGGATACCCTTATTCAATAAAGCACCTCATTTTTGCAATCCCGTGTCCTCGCACTTGGTTCCAGATCGATACCACAGATTGGTGAAGTTAATATCCTGAATATACAACATATTCGTATGAAAACATTTACTCACCAGCAATCGCTCGACAAACTCCATCTTTAAAATATTATGTGAATTCCGTAAAATTGTAAATGCACTCGTGTGGCAATGAGACGTTCTGACTCTCAGCAATGCACAGTGTTTGTGTAGTATGGGTGTAAAAGTTATTGACATCACAAGAGCAGCAAGAATCTTTCGACCAAGAACAGTTGTGATGTCACACTGCTATGTCCCAGTCATATTTGAAAAACTGATTGAACTGGATAGCTGATGACGTCGTCGTTTTGAAGTAACCGTGCTGCCATATTGGTCGTGATGGGAAGATGAAGCTTCATGAACCATTTTCTTTATTTTCTGTGCCCACAAGATGGTGGACTCTGCTCAACAAAGGCTTGTTAGTTCATTCTATAAGGCTCATTTTTTTAACTATGGGCACATCTTGTGGGCACAGAAAATCAAGAAAAATAGTTCATGAAGCTTCATCTTCCCATCACTACATATTGGTATGATCAACTGTAATTGATCAGAACATTACTCACTTTGAACACGTTGCTGTCAAGGATTTAATTAATTGAGAAGATCGCTTTACACAGACACGGAGGGCAGTATTTTATGTTGCCTCCTCAGATCGGCCTGACCCTGCGAAAAACGCCTCAAGGACGACAGGTTTCACTTCAGTAGGCTGCAGCTGTACGAGCCTTTAAAATTTTCGATGGACAACATCAGCATTTGACAATATGTACGGCTGAGGAGTGAGTTCTGGGGATCATAGGAAATCTGTACGGATCTGCGTTCATCCCGCCTGACTGGGGCAGTGTGAGAATGAAATTGACGTCCAGTGTTGACTGTTGATGACAAGACGTCTGTCTTGCACGTATTTTTGTCAGGTGTGCTTTAAAAACTTAATGAAAAAATAAACTTGCCATAAGCTTGCATCTTGTCAACGGTTGTCTTTATTTTAGAAACACTGGGTGTGAGATGCAATCGCGCATGACGCATATGTAAGTCCCAACGGATGTCTTGTGTTGAGTTTTCTCCTCTGATGTCTCCTCTCAGTAGCTGCCATGAAGCTCGGCTAATTTCCTCCGAAGCGAAAGTGGCTTCGATGAAGAGAACTGAATGTAAACTTATCAAAGTCGCTAAATCAGCGCTCATAGAAGCGAAGTGAGTGGTGCGTAATGGAGATGTATGTAAAACTGCCTGCCATTCATTATAGTGTGAATCACATTATCTGTTGAAGTAGCTCTAACGTTACATCCTCACTGATACCCTGGGAAAATTTAACTTGGCCGTCAACGGTAAATGAGGGTCAGAAGAGCGTAAAGCTGCTTTCACACTGGACGCGAAACGAATTTTTCGCACGACTGATTACATTCAAAGTCAACGCAAAGTCTCGCGTGTTCGCATTAACTCGGGAGGTAATTTGTCGTGCGATAAATTCGTTTCGCGTCCGGTGTGAAAGGGGCTCTGGCCTGTTTAGTCCTGCCTTAAATTAGCCGTAAAAATTTGACCAGTCAACGCTTGGTTTTGTTGGCTAACAGTCTGGTGTAATATAGACAGCGTTGCACATCACTATCACTGGAATATCTAATTAATGGTGTTTGACATTGATTGATCTTGTGAACTTCAGTTCAGTAATCTAGGGATCTTGCGGCTAACATGATGGGTCAGGTTAGCTCAAATTAATTTGAATTATGCTAATAGTAACCGTTAGCAGGGGCTAACATTGACCCTTAATCCGCCGTCAAGGTAGATCGCCAAAAGCTTATAATGAGCAATACGGCTATTCATTGAAACTGAAGTATGTGGAGTGGAAACTGGGGCAAAATGGGTTTTGTCAGACCGCCTTATGAAGTCTTCGGGTGACCTGAGCCCATAGAGATTCAGCCTCTATATGCAGCCCTAGAGGGCGGACTGTGCAAAATGTCTGATTACAAGGATCGCTGTCCGCCGTAACTAAGAGGGAGACTCTGCGTCTGATCCGGTGGCGAGATGCCAAAGTATTGTTTGGTTTACGGCTGTTCCAACCACTACAGCAATGCGAAAGGCTTAACAGGTCAGTACTTGTATAATGACAGTGTCAAGAGCTAAAAAAAAAAAAAGTGCGAATCAGGGCGATCAAAGCCCGAGATTTCTCGTTAGCATTGGCAGGTTACTGTTATTTAATCGGCGATGTTGATCAGAGATGTCGGAGTGACTGAAGGATACGACCAGTTTAGCATTACTATTACGAAACGGTTTCAACCTGATTCATGAAAAATAATCTAGCTAACCTACGGGAAGCTTCATTATAACCTATCTGTCTTCCTGTTATATTAGCTGACAATAATAAACGAGTCACCACACTGTAAGTTATTCAGCTGGGTAACGTAACCTTAGATTTATGGTGCAGACCATGTCCTTCAGTCCCTCCGGAGCTACACTTCCAGTGATAGGAAACCGACTTCACCGCGGTTCATTTTGAAGACTTAAACCAGTGAAAGCGCCATATTATCGCGATTGTTACACCCCTACTGATCAGCAAGAAAGAAATGATTTGCACCAAGTCTGACATTTGGCGGTACGGAGCACTGGGGGACGGCCTCCTCTTCGGAGCCGGGGGACGCATCTTCCCGCCGGCTGGAGTGACCATGGAAAATTGGCGTTCGTGGCCGGTTTTTGGACGAACACCTTTCCACCTGCTCCCGTATGGCAGCGTCGAGTGGCGGACCAATCAGGGAGGATGGGCACAGCGGCGTGTTGAGCAGCGATGCCTTCTGGTGTTCTTTTGGAGATGTCTGACTGAGCCACATCTGACACCTGGAGACCACTGCCAGAGACATGACCTGCCCAACACACACTGAGGCCGCTTGGGCTGCACAGAGCAGAAGACCAGCGAGCCGGTGGGTGTCCTGCCAAGCCATGTCGTTCCCTTCCCGACAGGCGTGGAGGAGCGACAGCTCTGCCAGAGTATTTCCTGTCAAGCCGATGCTATTCATGGCAGATGCTGTCTGTGCGCTGCCAATGAACATCTTGTTCTCCTACTTGGCGTCCTTCTCACGTCTGGGCGGGAGGGGTTGTTGCTGGGATCGGAGTGTGGGCTCCAGCCTGCGCTGGTCCGTCAGCGGTGCGTCTACAGGTGGGGCACAGGCAAGGAACTCGGTCATCCAGCCTGCCACAGCTGTTCAGGGGAGGAACTGCACGGTGTGTACAAAGTCTTGGCAAACCGGATAACATGGGGCCTCTGCCCCAGGTGCCGTCGGCCTCACTTTCTTGTATGCGCCGAACTCCATCGGCTTACTGGGGTTTCTCGCAGACTCGGGGGGAGTAGAGGAGAAATGCACGCCCGACAGAATGGCCGCTAATTCGAGGACAGCCGGGTCGTCTTCTTTAAGTTCCAGCGGCGTCCATTCATGCAGGGGCTCTGGGAACCTGCCCAGGCCCAGTACATCATCTTTGGAGTCAGATGGCTCACTAATTAACTCACTCATGGCTCTGTCCAGAGGCGCATTAGCTGAGAAGTGAACTGCTCTTTTCTCCCGGACGGGCATGGGAATCGCAGCGCACACTGTGCACGCTTACTGCTCCTGCAGTGCTTGGCGAGTGTGGCGCGCGCTGAGGCAGATGACACACTGACGGAGCAGGTCGTGCACCCAGCCTGGGCAGCTCTCACAGGTCTCCGGTGGAACCGCCACGGCGGCGGACGGATCTACCGCACACTGCTCCTTCAGTGCGACGGTCTGAGCTGGGCTCGAAGACCGCGATGACGATTGTAAGTTACCTTCTTGCATTATCTTCTTTGGGGCTGAAGATTTAAGGGAGTCGAATGAACCTTATTTTGTAAAGTCGCAGATACTCTTGTGTCAAACGGGTGTCGAGAGAGACAGAGAGGTAAGACAGCTGTACTCATGTTCACCGTACAAAAAGCAACTGCTGGAAATAAAAGAAAAGAAAAGTGCTCCAAAAGTAAAAGGTTGCAGAAAAGAGAAAGGAAAGAAACGTTCAGATGCACAGGAGGAGACTGAATGTCTCTATTGTGAAGATTTTATTGGGTCAGTCATGAAAGTTGTGTTTCCTGCAGCAGATGCAGCAGATGGGAGCATCACTCATGTACTGGACTGGATAAAAGCAACAGAAACCCAGTATTCATGTGAGAACTGTGTGAGACTGAAAATGGAATTAGACCTTGTGTTGTGATCATTTTTTGGACTTGCCACAATAGTTTGCTGGTTCCCCCATTTGCCCCAAGAGGCACCCCGTTTTTCCCCTTGCAAGGGCCAGTTTTTTTCAATCTTGAATAAATACCTGAACTTGAAATTTATGCATTTCTTGCTTTGTCATATTGTTGTGCAAACCTTTAATGTTTTTACAAGTTTGATTCCCTAAAATGAATTATACACATGTGGGGAAAGATCTTTCTTAAGTACCCCATTTTGTCCCAGTTTCCCCTCTCTGTCTTTACAACAACCAGTGCCTTGTCTCGCCTCATCGCCCCAAAAAATGTCGCTCTGCACATTGACGCATCTCTGCCACATGTGTCCCAAAAAAAATGTGTCACCTCTTCATTGTCAGGGCTGTCAGTGCTTTAGGTCATGTAATGTGTACTGCTTTAAATGTAAACCCTACTAGCTGCATGACAGATGTGCGCAAATCAGGTAGCTGACAACAGAACAAGTTCTGACAACGATGCCTGACTAATTTTGTTTTCTTTGTATGATGTAAAAACAGTACACAGTTGTGTAATAAATAGTGCTAATTAATTTTATAGAAACTAAGATTCAGCAGAGTACTTCTCATTTTATTCCCACTTTCCTTTTTTTCGGGACACACTGTATAACTGTTGCTTACTACAGGGCATACTAATATGGCCGCTTAACCTCTTCAAGGTAAATAAAAGCAGAATGCAATGATTTGCAGATCTCATAAACAGACATCTTATTCATAACACAACGTGAACATCATACCAGATTTGAAAGCGAAACATTTTAACATTTCATGAGAAATATTTGCTCATTTTGAATTTGATCGCAGCAACAGATATCAAAAAAGTTGGGACAGGGGTATGTTTACCATTTTTTAACAACAGGGGTCGGCCAAATGCGTCTCAGATGGAGCACTTACTGTTTAAGGGGGTGTATTTTTTCAACCAGTGGGTCGATAAACTTATGTCAAAAGAAAGGTCTAATTACCCACTTTAACATATTAAAATTTGAACATAAATGATTTGATAGTTTTTAAGATATAAGTGTTCCTATAATGTGTGTTTTTGTGTGTGGGGGAAACCGTAGTACCCGGAGGAAACCCACTCGAACACGGGGAGAACATGCAAATTCCACACAGAAATGCCACAGGCCTGATTCAAACCCATGACCTTCTTACTGTGAGACGACAGTGCTGACCACTCCTGTTTGTTTTTAATGCAGTGCCACCTGAGGGCCTGAAGATTGCAACCATTCAGTGCTGGTTTATGAACTTGTCCCTTGCATGCAGAGATTTCACCAGATCCTCTGAATAATTTTACGATAGTACATACAATAAATTATTAAATCCCCAGTTTCTTTGCAATATCATTCTTAAATTGGTGAACAATTTTCCCATGCAGTCTGCCACAGAGTCGTGAAGCCCTCACCATCTTCTGAAAGATTCAGCCTCTCTGAGATGCTCTTTTCATACCCATTCATGTGACTGACCCGTTGCTAATTAATCTAATTTGCTGAGATATTCCCCCGGGGCATTTTTAGCATTATGAAACATTTCCAATCTTTTGTTGCCCCTGTCACAACTTATTTGAAATTTTGCTGGCATCAAATTCAAAATCAGCAAATATTTTTCTCAGAACAATACATTTCTCAGTTTCAATGTGATATATTGTCTTTGAACCATGTTGTAAGGGTTAGAGAAAAAGTGGACTGGTTAGAGTGCACAATTCTCAGACGAAAAGCTGAGGCACAAAGACCTGAACCACTGAGGTCTCGAAGGAGACAGACTAGAAGGGACCAATCCCAGAAATAACGTAACTCAAAAGCTCACTCCTGTGGGAAAATCCCAACGAAAAGAAAACCAAAGAACTGAGGCTTCAGGAGTATAACTATGAACAGCCCCTGAGAAGGAAAGAGCTCGGTGCCAAGTACCCCGCAGATATTTAAACACCTCGGCGGATAAAAGAGAATAAATTCTGCAAGCAAAAATAAAGAATTCATTAAAAGTTAAGACACTGCTTTCTAAACTCAAAATACTAGCCGCAAATCAGCGGACAAAACCTCGGCCTACTCTTACGAAGTGCTAGACAACAGTAAAGCAGAGAAATGCAGGAGTCTGGGAAAATATATAGGCTTAACGCACCTGAAACCAATACTAATCAGCCGCAACGGCAGTCAGCAGGTAGTTCGCAACCAGATAGGAAAAGATTAGCAAAAAGAATGTTGTTAGCTCCTCAACGATAGTTTCCTTAGTACTAACAAGACAAAAGATGAGAGCAACTCCACAGACAAGACCAAACCAGTCCTGTCAATAATGAAAATATCCAAAAGCTGAAAGCAGCTCCATGAAGACAGAAATAAACCTGCCACCATGTCACATTTTCAATTAAATGTTAAATATGATGTGAAAATTCTTACATTCTGCTTATTCACATTTTAAATGGCCTCCCAACTTTTCTGGTAACGAGTTTTTCAATTTGATTTCTAATTAGCAATTCAATTAGCAATTTCTAACAGAGTGCCTTGATAACAAATCCAGCATTACTCCAGGGCCAAGCTGAATCTATGTGTGATAAACAAGCTCTTACTACTGAAAAAACGTTTCTCCTTTTATCTGGATTTAGGGGCTAAACTGACGACTCAAGAATCAGCAAGACCAGAACAGATGGGCCTCAGAACCTTCAAGCTTACCATCTCCATCTTCTCAAACATCTCCAACTTCAGCACAGGTAATGAGACAGACGCTGTCCTGCCTGAGGGCCCTTACCAGGCAGTGGAGATCGCGCTCATTATCCTGGCCACAGGGTCCCTCAGTTTCGTAACAATTTTTGGGAACATACTGGTCATGCTTTTCTATCAAAATGAACAGGCACCTCCAAACCATCAACAACGACTTCCTCTTCAGCTTGGCATGTGCAGACCTGATCATTGGGGTCATCCCCATGAACCTGTACACAGTCTACAGTGTGAGTGGATATTGGCCATTGGGGCCAGTAGTCTGTGATCTTTGGATGACCCTGGACTATGCAGTCAGTGTTGCCTCTGTTATGCATCTCCTTGTCATCTGCTTTGACCGTTATTTCTGCGTCACCAAGCCACACAGCTACCCAGTAAAAAGGACCAGCAGGATTGCAGGCATGATGATGGGGGCAGCCTGGAGTATTGGCTTCATCCTGTGGGCCCCAGTCATGCTGTTCGGGCAGTTTATCATAGGGAAGCGCCTTGTGAAAGAGGGCGAGTGCTACATCGAGTTCCTGTCCAATGAATCCATCACCTTTACCACCGCCACTGTTTTCTTCTACCTGCCTGTTACCACCATGACCTTTCTGTACTGGCAGATCTCCAGGGCCAGCAAGAGCCGTGTGAAGACGAGCAATCACAAGCAAAAAAAGGCCAACCCATTCAGTAGCGAAGCAAGAAACCACATCAGCATTCCATGTGATGACGAGTATGACAGAACCCAACCCGCTGAGAGGAGCCAGAATGGTGGAACAGGTGGTGATGGAGAGGAGGAGCCGAGAACACTAGTACATCCTGAGAGAAAGGAAATAGCTGACGCCCCTGCAGGTTACGAGGGAAACCCTACAGCCCATGGCTTAAAAGCCTCAAAGCACCAGCCCAAGAAGAAGTCATCGTCATCTCGTGAAAAAACAGTAACACGCATGGTTATGATCATTCTTGTTGCCTTTGTGGTCACATGGACACCCTTTAACATCTTGAAGGTCCTCAGCACCTTCTGTTCAACATGTGTTCCATCCGCTGTTTGGACCTTCAGTTACTGGTCTGCCTACATCAACAGCGCCCTGAATCCAGCCCTCTCTGCTCTCTGCAACAACACCTTCAAGAAGACCTTCAAACAACTCCTGCTCTGCCAGCATAAGGACATTCGCTTGGGCAGATAAAGACGTGTGATTATTTATTTTTTTGTTTCTGACAGTGCTCCTCTCTGTCCTGTCTTTACAAATCCTCCAGCATCACTTTAAACAGCGGCAGGTAGAAGCTCAAGAAATAGAATTACCGACACGACCAATTGATGTCATGTCATATTAAAGGAATACGTACCGAGAAGCAGTGGGTTGCAGTGATTTTATAACGGCGGAGTGGCGTTCTAAGGCACGACGTGCTGCGGCGTGCCTTAGTGCCCCTCCGACGTTATAAAATCACTGTAACCCAGTGCTTCAAGGGGCTTATTCCTTTTATAAAACGGTTACCCTACATATAGCCCATTAAATGAACACACAATAAAAATAATCAACAATTTATTGGTAATAATGCTACAATAAAATTGAGAACTTCTTCCACCAAGCAAGATAGAGTGGACAGAATGGTTGGCCAGCAACACAGACGCTAAGATTGCTTTTTCATCTAGAGCCATTGTCATGTCACATCAGGCTATTTGGGCTCGCTAATGTAGATATTTTATGAAAGCAGGCTTTTTGAATGTCTCCTTCGCTCTCTGAAGACCTGGGTAAATAATTTTATGTTCGTTTCGAGTTTCCTTGTTCTCAACTTGCGCCGATCAGCCGAATCATTACAACCTGCAGCGAGAGTAGGGAACGATTGACTTTTGTCCTCCACACTTGCCGGTTTCCTGGAAAATATGTTGTACATTAGTTTGCTCGCGAGCTCGTCTACTTCCTAGCGTTCACTACAATGGATGTGGTTACCCTACACATAGCCCATAAAATAAACACACATGAAAAAAATTCAACAATTTATCGCTAATAGGCTACTGAAATAGCAAGCTAGTTAGCAACGTAGCTAGCAACGCAAAAGTGATATCGAACTCTGTAATGCAATAGCTAGCTAGGAAGATAGGCAACTGGTTAGCGGGATAAAAGGGTATAAACTTCGCGAACACTGAAATAGTGAGATAAAAGTCTTGAAACAACCATTAAGCTGACGAGTCAGTTGAGCGCAGAGTAGTTCGTTACGCGCAGGGATATTTTGTGCTGCAGCCTGCCACAGTGGGTTACAGTCATTTTATACCGGCATGGAACACGGCTCAGCCAGTCACATTTAAGGATGGGAAGCACCCATTTTATAATACACATTTCTACGCCTGTGAACTTGATTAGAATTCAAGCACATTTACCACCGAACTGAGGCTTGAGGAGACTTTACACTGATTCGGGAGATCAGAAAGGGCGTCCATTTATTATTATCATTACAATCACAGGACATGGATTCAGGACATGTATTTATGAATTCAGGATTCAGAATCATCAGAAGGAGGGCTAAACGGTGAAAAACGGTCGGAGGAAAAAGGTTTGATTTGTTCTGTTAAATACTGGAGATGGTTTTAACTTCAATTGCTGTTGCATTGTATTTCATGACTAATATGAAGGACCAGTGCTCCTTCAAAATGCAGCCAGTGCTCTGAGTGCTAATCCCCCCCCCATCATTCCACACACATACACACACACTCACGCAAACACACATGTACATTCACACATGCATGCATACACACACACGTGCGTGCACACACACACCTGTATATCATTATCCATGGTGATTAACACATGCGCACACACACACACACACACACACACACACACATGCATACATACAGACATACAATCACACACAAAGACACACACAAACACCATTTCCCAAGTCGACTAAAAGCTGCCTGGACTCCTGCATTCAAACACACACTTCATATCGCACATGCAAACACACACATACAGCGCCCTCAATAATTATTGGCACCCCTGGTTAAGATGTGTTAAAAGCCTTAAATAAATTCGATTTTTATCGCAGGAGAAAATTGTAGAAAAATGTAATCTTCAACTCAAGTGAACTTTAAGGGAGAAAAAAACCAAGAAATTTTTCATAAAATCACCCGTTCCACAATTATTGGCACCCCTAACAATTCCTAGGGAATAAATGTAATTGAAGTATTTCTGTCATTTCTACAGTAGTTTACAAAGTTGATCAGAGTGTCTAGGAACATTTAATTAGTAATTCATCACTTCCTGTTTCCCTGGGGTATTAATATGAGGCTATTTCTCTTATCTACTCTTCAACATGGGAAAGACAAAAGAACACACCATTCAAGTAAGGCAGATGTGTGTCGACCTTCACGAGTCAGGCAATGGCTGCAAGAAAATAGCCACTTGCCTGCACCTGCCCATATCTACTGTCAGAGGAATCATTACGAAGTTTAATACAACTGGAACAGTGGTAAACAAGCCTGGACGAGGACACAAGGTTATTTTGCCACCACGCACAGTGAGGAGGATGGTAAGAGAAATAAAAAGTTCTCCAAAGCTCACTGTTAAAGAATTGCAACAAATGGTAGCATCTTGGGGTCACAAAATCTCCAAAACAACCATCAGGCGCTATCTACATGCCAACAAGCTGTTTGGGAGGCATGCACGGAAAAAACCTTTTCTCACTCACAATCATAAACGTTTGGAGTTCGCTAAGCGGTACTGGGACTTCAACTGGGACTGTGTGGTCTGTTTGGTCAGATGAGACCAAGATTGAGCTTTTTGGACACAAACACTCTGAGTGGGTCTGGCAGAACACAATAGATGAGTATGTAGAGAAGCACCTCATGCCCACTGTGAAGTATGGGGGATGATCGGTGATGCTGTGGGCCTGTTTCCCTTCCAGAGGCCCTGGGAACCTAGTTAGGGTGCATGGCATCATGAACGCTTTGAAATACCAGGACATTTTAAATCAAAATCTGGTGGTCTCTGCCCGAAAGCTGAAGATGGGTCATTACTGGGTCTTTCAGCGAGATAATGACCCTAAACATGTGGTCAAATCTACACAGAAATGGTTCACCAGACACAGAATCAAGCTCCTCCCATGGCCATCTCAGTCCCCAGACCTCATCACCATTGAAAACCTGTGGAGTGAGCTGAAGAGGAGAGTGCAGAGGAGAGGACCCAGGTCGCTGGATGATTTAGAGAGATTGCGCAAAGAGGAATGGTCAAAGATCTCTCTTTCTGTATTATCCCATCTTGTGAAACATTATAGGAGAAGATTAGGTGCTGTTTTGTTGGCAAAGGGGGGTTGTACAAAGTATTAACATCAGGGGTGCTAATAATTGTGGCACACATGATTTGATGAAAAAGAATTATTTCTTAATGTGGGATTTTCCAACTGAATAAATGTACTTGACTTAAAGGTTGGATTTTCCCCTTTTTTTTCATTGTGGTCCTGAATTATTCAGGAAAAAACTGAATTTATTAGAAGCTAAAGAACATATCTTTACCAGGTGTGCCAATAATTTTGGAGGGCAGTGTACATGCTGGATACGTTAGCACAAGCACAGCTTCACGCATACACTTACACACAAGCCCACACTAACAAAGGTATTCTTAACTGAGCATCTGAACTTCCTCAAGTATAGTCGCACATTTAAATATGCACACAGACATACACACACACACATTTAAAGTGTACTTGCAGTAAAAACTATTAAACTTGTTGCTTCCTAAAAGCATACTTAAAATTTCACTTCCAAAATTTTAAAAGTGGGCTTGGAATATGCAACCAATTGACCAACAGATTATTATTTTATTTGCAGTATATTTCCAAGAATTCATTCATAAATTAAAAAAGTGCATTGGTGGCATGATGGTACAGTGGGTCAGGCTGTGGCTTAACAGCAAGAGGATACAGGCCTTTCTGAGTGGAGTTTGCCCGTTCCCCTGCTTGCTCATGCATGAGTATCTGAGGATGTGATTTGACTCCTTCGTGTGGTAACACAGCGCAAGTGATGATATGATATATCTATAAAGTAATTTGCAAAAAGTGTTGTAAATGATGCATTTGTTACATAACTCTGCGCTAAGGCTGTCATGGTTTGGAGGCGTTGAGAGCTTTCTTTGTTGCTCTCGTCCGGGACGATATCCTTTTGCTCCCAATCGGATTCCTCGGCCAGCTGGCATCAATTGGGGGCGTTGCCCGGACTTTATTTAAGCTCTAGTTCAGCCTCGCATCCGTTGCTAGAAGGTCAGTGTTTCATTTGCGCTTTAGCCGGGAAGGTCTCTAGAAAGAGAATTGTTTGGGACTTTAGCTGTATAATTGAGGTTAAGTTGTAGTGAGCAAGGGAATCTTTGTTTTATTTTCCCTTTGCTTTTTGTACCTTCAAGCTCGCTTTGCTTTCTACCTCGGATTACTTCTAGATCCGTTGGTAACGTGAGTCTCGCATTATTACTCTATCTGTGTCTCTCCTTACTCTGCCGTTTTGCCTTTTAATTCTGGCCACTGCGTTTGGCGTCTAATACTCCACACCCATCACAAAGGCTGCCATATTCAACCTGAGGATTAAAGCAGTTAAATTTGGCAGATGATCACCAAAATCTAATCAGCTGGAGACCTATCCATAATGAATATAGGTACTAAATAGCATTGCTGTTTGTCCAATACTTTTTATCCTCCGCCAACACGAAGTGGGAGGGGCATATGGGTTTGACCCCCCGTCCGTCCGTCCGTCCGTTCGTCCGAGATAAAGGGGACAGCTTTACTCAGAAACTACTACAGATACTGTAACCAAATTTGGTGTGTTGCTTCAGACCATAAAGGCCCTGATCGAGTTCGAAAATAAGAAGCGCACGATTGGCGGGGGATGTTGTAGACCATGTCGACTTGTTTAAGTTATCGCATTAACAAATTTTGTGGAACCACTCACTGACTCACTCAATGACTGACTCCCTGACTGCATTAAAATTTCTGTGGACTAGCCCTGCTTACAAAGGGAATAAAGTACATCCATTAGTTCACTTGCAGAGTACATCAAAATATACTTTCATAAACCAAAAAATAGGATTGTATTACATAACTTTATTCAAAATATACTTTCATCAGTAAAAAATACAAATTTAGTATACTAGTTTTGTACTCAAAGTTCACAACACTTACGCAGAGAAAATATGTATAAGTATACGTTCATCATCTTGAAGTCGCAATTTAGTCCCCAAAAAGTATTGAAGTTGTACACTTCCAAGTATACAACTTGTAGCATGTTGTTATTTGTATACTGAGACCATAAAATATAGCCTACTTGGGAAAGGTACTTTATCTGTATTTAAAGGGGAACTCAGGGCTAAATCATAATGCTGTTTTATACAATCATAATCAGTAAATAAATATTGTGCAATACAAAAATGTGGAATTTTTGGTTTTAAAAGATGAGATAAATGAGGTTTTATTCCCCCTAATTAGTTGTCGTCTGCTTCAGTGGTCACATGGTAATAACCTAATGTCACCCGAGAATGATGAATCGTCGTTCTTCGCCCACAGCTATGTGCTGTTGTTGTGTTGGATAGTGTGATTTTCCCAGTCCATTATCTTATGACAAAGGATCATTAAATATAGCCCATTGGCTAGTTGCACAAGATGGTGTTAAGTACTTTCTGAAATACGCAGGGTTGCTTCAACATTAACGGTTTGCTTCTGTCACTTTTCAGTCTATATCAGATGCTGAGCAGATGGCAGGTACACTCAACAAAAATATTAACGCAACACTTTTGTTTTTGCTCCCATTTGTCATGAGATGGACTCAAAGATCTAAAAACTGATGAACTGGCTTTAAGCGACAGACAACAAATGTGAAAATATCTGGTAATTAATGTGTAAATATTCCATAATGTCAAAATGCTGTTTCATAAATCTAACATTCGATTGATAGATATTTTAATATTGTCGATCCTTTGTTTACCTTCCCACTCGGCATCAGTTGCACTCTCAGGACCATCACTTCTGTAGCTTCGGTTAGCTGAGTACATTTAAGAAAACCACAAGAATGTAGCGGAACTAGCTAGGTAGTTGCATCAGAAAATGTCAAAGTAAATTCAATAGAAAACTGAAACTGGGACAATCACACTATTCAACACAATAACACCGCATGCCTGTGGGCGAAGGGCGACAGTTCGTCATTCTCGTGTGATATTACGGCATTGCTGCCTCACAGCAAGAAGGTTGTGGGTTCGAATCCGGCCTGGGGCCTTTCTGTGTGGAGTTTGCATGTTCTCCCCGTGTTCGCGTGGGTTTACTCCGGGTACTCCGGTTTCCTCCCACAGTCCAAAGACATGCATATCAGGCTAATTGGAGACACTAAATTGCCCATAGGTATGAGTGTAGGTGAATGGTGTGTGCGCCCTGCGTTGGATCCCTGCCTTTGCCCGTAGTCAGCTGGGATAGGCTCCAGCTCGCCCCGTGACCTTAGTGAGGAATAAGCGGGTATAGAAAATGGATGGATGGATGGATTGTATACAACAGCATTATGATTTAGCCCTGAGTTCCCTTTCAAATTCATTGAGACAATTCTGTGCAGATGGCAAAATCGAGGTCTTCACCTCGACCAGGTGTTGCACTCGGTGCTCCTGATGAAGCTGCAGTGCCGGGCACAAATAAACAAAAGGTTTATCCATGCACTCCATGCGCTTCCAATGGCCACGGCTCCCCCTGGAAAACTGCTGGCCACCCCACTGGCGCCCCTGAGCACTGACTGTGTAAAACATGGACGTAACCTCCGTGACTTTACTCATAGTTTTCTGAATATCGTAAGTTATGGTTATAACTGTGGATCTATGAGACCAAACGATGACCATTACCACGGTCTTCACCTTTGAATGATGCCGTCATCTGCCTATCCTCGAGACTATTTGTCAACAGAGTCATTTGACTGACCTTAGACGGTCTGGCCCACTGCTTTTAAAACATCCAGGTGGCCACGCCTCCTCCTCTCGACTGCAACGACACAGCCCAGTCCGAGTAACAGGAGATGGTGACGGTCATCGTTCGTTCTCATAGATCCATAGCCATAACTTACGACCTATTTCGACCTCACTTAGACCATCACCACAGTTTTCACCTTTGAATGACGAGTTCCATCAGTGTCGCGAGGACCAGAAGACTCCACCACCTCACCACCTTGCGCAGTCTCCCCAAGCAAAACGGCAGAGGCCTCGGGCACTGGGGATGCCACATTGACCCTGTAAAACCTGGAAAATGTACAGGGGGCATTGCAGCTGTGGGGTGAGGGATGCCGTCATAGTTAGGGAGTTTAAGCAAAGTCCCAGAAAAACTTCCTGCTGCCTTGGCTCTTAGTCGCCTTTTCTTAACATTAACTTGAACCCCAAGGACTGCATATGGGCGACCACTGTCCTTGTGGCCTCTATGACTTGACTGTGAGATGGGGCACAAATCAAAAAGTCGTCCAGATATGGGAGAATTTTTATCGCCAACTCCTGAAGGGAAGACAAGGCAGCTCCCTCTACCCTGGTAAACACTCTTGGTGAGAGGGACAGGCCGAACGGCAGGACCTTGAACTTGCCTTGGAAGGCAAAGTGAAGAAAAGGTCCATGGTCTGGACAAAGAGGCACATGGAAATATGAGTCCTACAGGTCTATTGTTGTAAACCATTCCCCCATCTGTATGGACTGCAAGATCTGAACAGTGGTCAGCATCTTGAATGCCAGAACTTTTATGAAGGCATTCAACTGCCTGAGGTCTAAGATAGGACGTAACCCACCATCTTTTTTTGGTAAAAGGAAATATGTGGAGTAAAAGCCGGTGAGCTGCTCTTTGGGCTGCACTTCTGCATCCTTCCGCAGAAGGGTAGAAATCTCCTCGGTCAGGATCTGCACCTGGAGGTGCAGGGGGTGGCACCACCGGAACTGGATTCTGTACCCATATGAAACCGTTGCTAACAACCAAGGGTCTGAAACCATTGCTTCTTAGCTGTCCAGGCGTAGCTGGGAAAGAGCTCCTGCGGGCATCCCCCCACCCTCAATCGGCAACACGGCGAGGTCTTGAACTCTTGGGGGGAGGCCTCCTCTGGGGTGGAATTCCCATCGAGGGACGTGACTGACTCACTGGCCGAAGCAGTGGTGGGTCCTTCGCACCAACCGCTGAACCTTGCGCTCTCGCATCTTCCAAACACAGGGGCTCTTGGCGAACCCTAGAGGACTGGCCGAAGGTTTTACATGCTTAGGGGCATACATGGTACCCGCCATCTTATCAAATCAGCGTTGAATGCACTGTTTTGTGTGCCGCGCTTGTTCCGCCTTCTCCAGCAGACCCTGGGAGTCAGGGTGAAATACTTGTGCAGGCATGACAGGGATATAAGTGAATTCTTTTTCAATAAGTTCTAGCAGAGATGTTTGAGCCAACCAAACCTGCCGTCGCAACACCACTGCAGAAGACATGGCTGCCCTAATATCCCTCTGTGAGTGAACAACAAGGGCGGAGTCTATCAGGTTCATAACATCATGATCTTCAGGGTAGCAGTTTTCCTCAGAGCTGCCAGCAATATGGCCAGTGCATTGCCCGATCGAGCTCCTTGGATGGCGGCACTAGGAGTTCGACACACTAGTCGGTCAATTTTATCGCTCTCTTTCAATGGGCAACGTGGGTTAGCAGTTACTCTCTTTGGACCCAGAGAGGTTAAGGCTGCCATCTTGTGCTCAACTGGAGGCATGTTGCCCATACCAGACTCAGGGGCGTACTGGGCCTTAGATAGCTGATGGCAGCTGGCTGTAAATTGAGGTGAAGCACTTGGGACATTCCATGCCCTCTTAAGCATCTGCACATAATCCCCAGCCACAGGAAATGAAACTGAGTGCTGGGACTGCAAGACACCAGCCCAAACACCATCGACTGGAGCAGGAGTCCGCCGGAATACCAAGGCCAATAATTTTAGCTGTGCTGAACACCTTGGAGATGATGTCCATCGTCGAGGGCCCATAATCCCCCCCTGGGACTTAAACTGGATGCTTCCTCGACCTGCGAGGAATTGAGTGGATCCGACCCAGCAATGCCCTCAGAGCCCTCATCAGGATCCTTTTTTCGCGCCTGATAGGAGGGCAACTAATTGGGGGAGGAGCCCCTTGAATGCCCAGGTACTGATGAGGACTTAGCAGTAGTGCACTGTGCCTCAATTCTGCCCAATCTATCCGAGAGGTCGCGATTGGTCGTCAAGATTTGCAGCTGGGTATCAGGCTGCCGATCAGGGATTTCCAGGGCACCAAATAGGGTACATGAAGGCTTAAGGGCCTTCACTCCAGCTGGGCTAATCTCTTGCTCTGGCGCATGTACATGCTACGGCTTCCAGGAATGACCAGTATGAACAGAACCCCCATCACCGAGTTGCATGGATGGAGATTGTGCAGCATCAGCATCAACATGAGCAGATAGCTCCACCAGTCTAGCTCTCTGAATACGCTCCTGCGTGTTCAGCTCAACTGCTGCTGCACATGGGTTCTCAATATCATCCAGTCAATGTGTCAGGCTCAAACAAAAAGGGTATTCTCTATGCCCATCGCGAGGGTTCATGGCAGTTCGGCAGGAATAACACAACTGAAAGGCCATATTCGGCCTATCCAACACAGCGCTCACAGCTTTTTTATACAAGAAAAAAGAGGGAACAATTAGGAGTCCAGCCACTGCAAACAGTGCTTGAAGGCAAAGTAAATTTTCTGGACCACAATGGAAACATTCGATTCACTTTCCTGTGTTATCGACGTAATTTCAATGTACACTGATACCACTAAAATTCAAGCACTCAACCAACCAAAAAAACCAAAAGCAACTCCCGTTTCATACGCGCAATGGTAGGATAAGAGCAAGCCCAAAACTGCAAACAGGTTTAAAGGACTATGCAATCACTGCATGTGAAAAAAATTTCATGAACCACTATAGCAAGTGAATCGTTTTCTTATGTTATCCATATAAATACAACGTATACCCCACAGTATACGTGTACATTGATAACACTAATAAGCTCAAAAACTCATTCAGTCAAATCTAATTCCCGCAACGGAAAGGATTACCAATTTAATTTTAACGGCTGCGGTAAAAGAGAAACGACCTGACTCAATATCAATATGGTCCAAAAAAAACTTTTGCAGAGCCGTTGCAAGAATTTCCAAGCCTGGAAAAACTGCACAAAATTACAGTACTTACCACACAAGCTTTTGCTAACACAATAATTAGGTCTTACCAACAGGTGCAAAGATTAGGCTACCTGAAAATGGGCAAGCAATGGGTGTCACTCTCAAAATATTAAACAAGACAGCATTTAATTTTTCAAAACACCTTATTTAAAGCTTATTTTAAGAGATGATGACATTCAGGTTACTGTGTGCTATACATTATATACAGGCATCATTTTCCTCTCAAATTTAGCCATCTAGGAAATTAAGATCATGATTCACTTTACTTTACCCAGCAGTGAATAAGCTAGCTAGCTAACTTAGCATTGTTAAGTTCTTACCAGTGTACCTTGAGTTAGGTACTGTCTAACTGTAGATCGCTTGATAACTTAAATGCCCCCAAAATAACTGATTTCCTTTCAAAACTGCAGCTTGTTTAAAAAGCAGGTATTTATCGGTTTCCACAGCTGCATGTGAGGTTGCCGCTAAATGTGTGCCCCTAACCATAACCATTTTTGGATGAGCCAGGAGATAGGCGGAGTCAGGTAAATGCAAAATTGGCAACCAAATGAGCTTCACAATGGATCCATTTCGACTTCACTCAGACCGTCACCATGGTCTTCGTCTTTGAGTGATGCCATAAACTGCCTACCCTCAAGACCATCTGTCAGCAGAGTCAATTCACTGACCTTAAGCGGTCCGGCCCACCACCTTTGAAACATCCAGGTGGCCCGCCTCCTCCGAGACTTGTTGGTAAGACGTATCGAATTTTGCTTTTACAATCCGTCAATCCGGTGCAGGTGCATTTTGCCCCTGAGGATTGTGCGTGGTTTGCTATCTTTCTAAATCTCAGGAGAAAAGAATTTTTTTGAGAAAGATAAGGTTACGCAAGTTCGCGTTAACTGTTTCTTCTTTTTCAGGTAGCCTAATCTTCGCACCTGTTGGTAAGACATAGTAATTGTGTAAGCAAAAGCTTGTGTGGTAAGTACTGTTATTCCGTGCAATTTTTTCCAGGCTTGAAAATTCTTGCAACGGTTCTGCAAAAGTCTTTTTTGGACCATATTGATATTGAGTCAGGTCGTTTCTCTGTTACCGCTGTTCGCAGCCTTGAGAATTAAATTGTTTATCGTTTCCGTTGCGGGAATTAGATTTTATTTATTGAGTTTTTGAGCTTATTAGAAAATGTGTTGTGGATCCAGACCTGCTTTGTATTACATTCAACTCCTCCAAGTGTCTGTTCTGTGCTTTTTTAGTGTTATTATTTAGCAGCCCTTAAACAGGAAGTGAGATCACTTCCTCTCTTTGCCAGAGACCACATGTTGATCAATATTACTGTTCATTATTATCCAGTGCCATCTTCTTAAAAGCTTACACATGGCATTATCAGAAAGTAATTTTATTTTACAACATGAAGTCAACATATGTAGAGCATTCTTCATGATAAAATGCATTATTATTTAATTAATCCAGCCCCTGTTAATTAGTGATACTTTAATGTATTATTTTCATTGCACAATTCTGTGTGTCGTGGTAATGCAATATTTTCATTTGTATATTGTTGTTTTTGTCTCCAGTTTCACTCTTTATCTTGATTAAACTACCAAAAATCCCAAATCAATCTGGTCCTTGGAGTTCGGTCAAGAGAGTGTTTAGCTGCCTGTATGGCTGAGTATACATCTTAGGAGACTGCACTTAGTGAGGACAGTACAGTGAAATTCCAAGGAAGTGACGCAAAGCTTTTTTGTTGTCAGGAACTGGAAAATCCACGATGGCTTGGACTTTAGCATTTATGGGTGCCACCTTACCCTGGCCTATGACGAAGCCAAGATACGCAACAGCAGCACAACCAAAGTCACTCTTGTTCAGGGTAACAGTCAGGTCAAGCACTGGAACGACTCTACATCTTTCATGGTCTTTCCTGGGATGGTCTTCCCAGGAGTCACTCCAGGCAATCAGGTCGTCAATGTACGCACCCGTGTGTGGCAATCTGGCGATTGTAGACTGCATCATCCTTTGGAATGTGGCTGGGGCATTTTTCATGCCAAAGGGTAGGACTTCATACTGGTATAACCCAGATGGTGTGGCAAATGCAGAGATGCTCTTGGCCCTCTCAGTTGAAGGCACACACCAATAACCCTTCAATAAATCAATCTTGGCTAGAAACTTTGCTTGCCCTATTCTATCGATACAATCATCAATCCTAGGTATTGATAACACATCAGTTCTAGTTACAGCATTGACTTTGCGATAATCTGTACAGAATCTAGAACTCCCATCAGGTTTGGGAACTAGAACGCAGGGTGAACTCCAATCTGAGTTTGAGGGTCTAATAATATCATGTTCTAACATGCACTCAACCTCTTTCTCAGCAATCTTTCTCTTTTCAGGATTCATCTGGGACGGATGTTGTTTTATTGGTTTGGCATCACCAACATCTACATCATGAGAGGCTATAGAAACTCTCTTTGGAACATCAGGAAATAGATCTTTTTATTTCTTGATCAAACTCTTAAATTGACCTTTCTGTGAGGTTTCTAAGTGCTGGAAACATCAAGATTTTGCAGCAATTTGACAATTTACATGAAAGAACTTCAGCTTTAATTCTAGGTTCATCATCTTGAAACTCCCCCTCATCTTCACAAGTCTCGACCATAGGAGGATCTGAAGTGACAGCTGCAAACTTAGCATTCCTATCATGATTAGGCTTCAGCATGTTAATGGGACACAACTGTTTTGACTTTCTTCTATCTGGAGTCTTCACAATGTAATTGAGATCATTGAGTTTTGTCAGAATTTCATAAGGACTGTGAAATCTAGCCTGCAATGGATTGGACTGAAGGGAAACAACACAAGGACCTTGTCTTCTGGTTTAAACTCAGGTCTTCTAGCCTTATGATCATACCAAGTTTTCATTTTTCCCTGACTTGATTTCAAGTTCTCCTTGGCTAGGTCACAAGCTGCACGCAGTCTTTCCTTGAACTTGCTAACATAGTCTAACAGTCCCCCTTCAGTACCTTGTACAAGTACGAAATCCCCAGAAGCGGTCTCATCACGTAACTCCAAGGAGTCCATCAACAAAAGTGACTGAGAAGCTCCAGTATCCCTTAGGATATATATATATATATATATATATATATATATATATATATATATATATGGGTAGAGGAGGAGAATGCTCATTCAGAGCCACAAAACTCTCTGACACAAATGGAAGAAATTCCTCCCTCACAGAGTCATCAGCATCAGGCTTCTTAGCCCCACAAGGAGCAGGCAATTTAGCAGATCGATAATCTACTACAGGGGTTTCTAACCTTGTCTTCACAAAGGCTGTGGGTTTGGTATCCTTTTTTTTTCTTTCTTAGCTTTAAGGAACCAACCAGTTGTAACATGACCAGATTTCTTGCAATAATTGCAAACTAGACCACTTTTGTCACTGTCAGCATTTACACTTTCATCAGACCTGTGATTGGATTTCTGAGCACCATCACCAGATTTGTCTTTGTCTTTAAGTGAGGAACCTTGTGTATCACTGTTACCTTTCATCTGAAATTGGGACCATCTATTGTTACTGCTGGAATGAAATTTGGACTTATGTGTGACAACATATTTGTCTGCACATTTCGCAGCTGATTGCAAATTCAGTGCTTGCTTCTCATTAAGGTAGGTCTTAAAATCATCCTTAACACAGTTCTTGAATTCTTCAACTCGCACCATCTCTTTTAGTGAGTTGAAATCATCCTTGACCTCCATAGAGGTACACCAGCGCTCAAAGCAAACCTTCTTCTCTTTAGCAAATTCCACATAAGTCTGATTGTCAGATTTCTTCAGACCTCTGAATTTCTGCCGGTAAGCCTCTGGAACCAACTCATAAGCTGTCAAAATAACCTTTTCGACAACCTCATAATCAGAGGAATCATCTGCAGACAAAGCCGAAAAGGCTTGTTGAGCTTTACCCTTGAGGTCAGTTTGCAACATCAGAGGCCAGTGTTCCTTTGGCCACCGACAACTCTTAGCTACCTTCTCGAAGCACTGGAAATGCTTATCAACCTCCTTTCCGAGAATGGAGGCACCAGCTTTACCTCCTAGCTAGCACAAAATTTGTTCTCAGCTTCCATTTTGATTTTTAGTTGCTCCATTTGGAGCCTTTCTTCTCTGTCCAACTTCCGTAAATCGAAATCTCTCTGTCTCTGTCTCTCTCTTTCTGCTCTTTCCTATCTCTCTCTCTCTCAAATTCTCTTTCCTCCCTTTCTTTTTGTCTCTCTCTTCCTACTTTCCCTAACTCAAACTGCCTTTCTTTCTCTCTTTCTGCTGTCTAAAAAATTCTCTTTGTTTTTTTCTCTTTCAATCTCTAGCATTTTTAATGTAAGTTCCATTTCTACATTTGGATTTTCCACTGGAAACTGTTCTAGATCTCCTGGCACAAACACATTTTCATCAGTGTAATATTCAACAATCTCCTTAGCCAGTCTTGCTTTTCGCATGGCTGGTTTTTCCTCTGTCAGCTCTAATTGTCTGCATATTTCTAGCAGTTTTGTCTTTTTAAAAGACTTCAAAACCTCTACGGTTGGTGATGCAAAGAAATCATCCATTGCCGTTGATCTGTGTGTATATATATATATATATATATATATATATATATATATATATTAGAGGTTGATGTCTGTCTGTCTGTGTGTATGTACACGTTTTTCTCCTACATTTCTCTACCGATTGTCACCTAATTTGGTGTGAATATCCACTTGGACACCAGGAAGGACTTGACGTTTCCAGATTTTTGAACGGTCATGCACGCAAAAAAAATGGCAATTTTAACTCCGGGTAGTGGGTAGCAGCTTGTTATTACCCCAATTTGTAATTAGATTTACAACGCAACAGCAACAGCAAGGGATGACAGACACAGTTTTAACAACTAAAACACATTTAATTTTTAAAACAAAGACAATAACGACTAAGCAACTAACAACTAAGACCAAGATTGAATTATGTACAAAACATAAATATTGACGATCCCTTTTCGTGGGGGATGGCTTGGTGATGTCCTGGATGATGAAAATGCTCAAACACAGGCAAAGAAATCCACAAAAGAAACGTCACAGGTCTTGAACAGAATGGCAGGTCTGGTCATCTTCTTGCAATTTCTCCTACTACTTTACTGTCTCAATTCTTTTCCTTATATACTCTTTTGCAGACCCCACCCACATTTAGACCTCTTTTTTTTAATTTTCTGAGACTTGCCCCAGACATGTCCAGGACATGTCTAAACATGACTCCAGTCTGAGCTTAACAAAAAAAAGGTAAATACTGCCATCTAGTGGCCTATATTCACATTACAATATATATATATATATATATATATATATATATATATATATATATATATATATATATATATATGAAAAATAAATAAAAAAACAGTTCTACAATTTGAAACAGAAATTTCAAAGACAAATATCGATTTGTAAGGCGTCATTGAGGTTTTCTCTATGTTGTCAATAAATTTTTGAGTTATACCCATAGACCGCGTAGAAAGGTTAAACCAGAAATCCGATCAGCCTTGTGTCTCCTTTGCAACATGATGCTTATGAGGAGAGATCGTGAATAATAATAATAATAATGCATCAGTTTTATATAGCGCTTTTCTGGGCACTCAAAGATGCTTCACATTGGATACATTATTCATTCACTCACACATTCACGCTCTGATGGTGGTAAACTACATTTTTGTAGCCACAACTGCCCTGGGGCAGACTGACGGAAGCGTGGCTGCCAGCATGCGCCTACGGCCCCTCCAACCACCACCAAACATTCACACTTTATTACTAATCTACTTAATGTCGACTCTAAATTTAGATTTTCTTTTCATATATTTTTGTCTGTATTGCCATAGAAAGAGCAGACAGAAGACAGTTGTGAGGGATCAGGACAGGGTCCAAGCAGCAGCAAAGACTGTCATGGAGAGGCTTCAGAAGGAGACGCAGCAGAGGGCAGTTCTTCTGTGGCTGCTTTAAAACCACACCAGCCAGATCCTAAGACTATTGTGTCTCAGAAGTTGGCAGATAAAACTCTTAAGATTTCAGAGACAGTGGGATCAGGACTTCCCTTGGCTCCATTTTATCCCAGGTGTTGAGGGAGCATTGTACTTTTACTGTCGCAAAGCATTTGAAAATAAAACATCACAGCTTGCAAAAACCACAGAAGCCACATTTATTTCTACTGGTTCCAAAACTGGAAGAAGGGCCGTGAAAGATTTGCATTACATGCAGGATCAGAGTGTCATAAGATAGCCATAACAATACAAATCTATGAGACAAGATCAGTGGATGTGCAACAGTCTAATATACAGGTATTGCAGCAAGAGGAGGCAAGAACCTGTCTGTTAAAAATAAAAAGTGCTGTGCAGTTCTTGGCAAGGCAGGGTATAGCTCTAAGAGGGCATGATGACAGAGAGGGAAACTTTGCCCAGCTACTAAAGTCTACTACTTTAAGTCTGAGGATGACCCTGGTGTAAGCAAATGGTTAAGTTCCCAAACTGACTATGCATGTCCCCAAGTCCAATACGAGAATCCTGAGTTTATTGAGCAACTCAATAGTTCGTGAAATTGAAGATAACATCAGGTCACTTCGACAACTGCAGTTTTCTGTGATTATGGATGGCACACACGACGTGTCAGAAAAAGAGTTGGAAGCGATATGTCTGAGATGTTGACCATGAACTGGTAGTTCATGAAGAATTTGTTGGCATGTATGAAGTGTCTGTGACCACAGGAGAGAACCTTGCAAAGGTCATTTTGGGTGTATTGCTCCATCTGAATTTATCTATCTCTGGGTTGAGAGGGCAGGCCTACGATGGTGCTGCAAACATGGCAGGAATATACTCAGGAGCTCAGGCCATCATCAAACAGCATCAACCTCTTGCTCCTTATGTACATTGTGGGGCCCATTGTGTGAACTTAATTACACAACATGCTGTTATGGCCCCAATTTTTTATGACGTGTAAGACAGCAAGGGATGACAAACAAAATTTTAAAACTTTAAACAGATTTAACTAAAAGAACTGACCAAGATTGATATCTACAAAAAAAAGATATTTACAGTCCCTTTAGATGGGGCTTCTTGGTGATGTCCTGGGACAGGAAAATGCTCCAACACAGGCAAAAATCCACAAAAAAACTTCACTGGTCTTGGAAAAGAGTGACAGGACTAGTCAAATGTATCCTTCTCCCTGCAATTTCTCCTACTACTTTACTCTCTCAATTTTTCTCCTTATATACTCTTTTCCAGCCCCCTCCCACCTTTTAGACTTTTTTTTTTCAATTCTCTGGGACTTCCCCTCTCGGACATGCCCAGGACATGCCCAAACCGAGCTCCAGACTGGCTTAACAAAAAAAGTCAAAAGTCATTTTTCATATTACAATGCCTGCTCAGCTTCTCCTGTTGTTCGTGACTCTGTGCAGTGGGCTCATGAATTGGGAGTCTTGTTTGGCCACTCAATGAAAATGAAGTCCATTTTCCAGGACATTGCTAAATCAGAGAGCGGGCCAGGCCATTCTATCAGGCCTTTATGTCCCACAAGGTGGACTCTGCATACAGGTACCATTCATTCACTGCTGAACCAGTATCAGCCTGTATTGCTTGCCTTGGAGGAAATGGCATCTGGTAAGTCAGATTCAGCCAGTAAGGCAAATGGCTTGCATGAAAGATTGCAAAAGGGCAATGTAGTTCTCGGTCTCCTGCTTGCCTTGGAGGTTACAGAGGAATTAGAGTGCCTCAACAAGTCTCTTCAAAGTCGTACACAGACAGTCGATGGTCTGCTTGCTGCTGTCACTTGTGTAAAAGACAGGATGGCTGAAAAAAGAACAAAAGAGACATTTCAAGGCATCTACAACAAAGCATCACAAATGTGTGAAACCCTCAAACTGTCTCCAGTTGAAATGCCTCGTGTAAGAAACCCTCCCAAACGCCTGGCTACTAAGGCTGCAGCTCATGCCCCTCCTTCCTCAGTTGACTTCAGAACAGAATTTTTCAAGGTTCTGGATGTTGTGAGCATTCAATTTACTGAACGTTTTGAAAAGGAAGGGGTGTTCAGGATCAGGGATCTTGGAAAGGTACTCTTAACAGGGGAGAAAATGATGTTTTGCAATACCCAGAAGTGAACAGGGATTCTCTTAGAGTGCAGTTAGCGATGTTCAAGTCCAAGTATGATTTTCAGTCAAGTAGCGAAGCTGCAACCATTCTGCATGGGATGTTGCCAGAAGTCCGTGCCCTCTATGATCAAGTAGAAATACTTGTGAGGTTGCGTCTTACTGTGCCTGCTTCTTCCGCTGAAGAAGTCTTCGGAGGTAAAAAACCTGGCTCCGAAGCACAATGACACAGTCTCGGCTCAACAGTGTTGCTGTGTGTTACATCCAGAAAGAGAAACTGGACACCCTAAATAGGAATCTGATCGCTCAGCAATTCACTGCAGCTAAGGAGAGGCGCAGAAACTCATTTGGCGGCTTCATTTAGGCTAGATAAGTGTACATGCTTGTAAACACACGAGGCTTTCTCATGCTTGGGTGATGTCATCCGTCTCCTTCTACACATCTCTAGCACTTTCTGGAGGGTGTTCCAGTAGCAGCATCCTGGTGAAAAGCACTGAGGATTGTGTAATGTCTTGACTCATGCTGCAGCAAATTTAAATGGGTCTGGAGAGGCCACAGGATTATGAGATTACAAAGGTTTTGAGAGTTGTGAAGAGGTTTAGGTCAGTTTGTTTGACATTTTTTCTTCATTTATTTTGCACATTTCATAGAATATGCTGAAGACTATTCTCTCTGCAGCTGTACTTGACTGATTATCTTAATGATGATGTCATTTTTTGTTTTCATGGTGCTAAATAATCTGGCTACTTACACTGGTACCCTGTCACTTTCATGTCATTTTGTGTACTGTTGACTTGGCAAGTGCGAACAGGAATGATGTTTCACTGCTTGTGTTTAATGTGCCACTTTTTGTTTGCATGACTGAATTATCTGGCTACTTAAGCTGTCGATGCTTATGTCACTCCATGTCAACTTAACCAGAGCTTAGCTGCTCAAACTTTTGATTTAGATGATTTAAGTTATGAATTCGATAACGTTAAAGAAATAGACTTGGTCCCTGGGCGATGTAGTGTGGCTGCCCACTGCAGAGGATGACCTTTTCCCGAGTCATAAGGTTTTGTTGTTTGGTGCAGTTGAATGGGAGAGGATCTTTTGATGAATAATTTAATGAAAATCATCTTGCTCCTGAACAATCTGTCCCTCTCACTTCTGAAATGAAGGCTACGCCCCTGTGTAGATGGCCTCCCGTCACATTAGCCGACAATAATTAACGACTGTCACCTCACTGTAAGTTAGCCAGCTGGGTAACGTAACCTTAGATTAACGGTGCAGACCGTGTCCTTCAGTCCCTCCGGAGCTACACTTCCAGTGTTAGGAAACCGGCTTCAACACGGTTCTTTTTGAAGACTTTTAAACTAGTGAAAGCACCATATTATCGCGATTCCATATTGTTGCACCCCTACCCCTTATGCATCACTTTTCACACATGAACGCATTTTCCACATTGACATGTATTCATTGCACAAAGTATATGATTATACGTATTATATGCGTATTTTCACAGGAGTGTTTTGCGCGCTGGGAAGGTGCCGGAGATTTCCTGAAGCTCGTGCTGTAAGACCAGGAGCTGGCTAATTTTATTTATGTGAAAAGAGTAAAGGGTTTTGACCCCTAAAAGTCAGGCTATTCTACGTGATGTATATAAACCACCATTTCCGGCTGCTTGACTCCTGTATGTTTGACCCTGGCACCCTTTTTAAAGGGCTCCAAAAGAGGATTTATTTTTGAGAACGCCGACAATGAAATCAAGTACATTGGCTTGTAGGGTGATGATGCGCCATCATAAATTTGTCAACGCCAGCAACTTCAGCTTGAACCCTTGTAGGGACAGTGACCCTTTAAGGGGTAAAAAAAAAAAAGCCAAATATTTATGTAAAGGTCGACAAACACTTGGTTTACCTTTTCTTGAAGCGAGAAGAGTCCGCCACTTGAAAACCGAAGAGTGTTCCAAACCCTTGCCAGCAACACCCTTTTCAAGGGGTGAAAAAATCAAAATATTCATGTGAAGGCCGATATACTCAAGGTACACAGTAGAGGCCTGGGCTGCTTTCCAATCCGAAAAAATGCTTGCTTCGTCGTGTTCACTCGCCCCCCAATCGAGGGGGGAATCCCCAAAAAATCCCGGATGTAAGATTGCTGCCACTTGTAGGGTCGTTCCAATCCAATTTTGCGGAGGGAAGGGCGCATTTTCATTTGCTCAAGCCCTCGATTATCCTCCCTCAAACGAAGCCAACAACGAACATCCCTCCAAGCTTTGATATTGCCCAGAATGCCTTGCTCATTCTCCCTCGGTCAAAATTTCACGTCCGCCATTTATTTCAGATGGCAAAAGGAGGAATTTTGGAAGGGAAATTACCATACAATTTAAGAATTGTGTTCGAGTAGTGTGCAATCTATGACATATTTATATGCAAATAGCAAAGTTTGGCGATGAGGGGCATCGGTTTCGCATTATTTTTAAGCATTTGAGACTTAACGTTCATTTTTGCTGTAGCTAGCCTATAGCATCCGTGAGGAATGTTGCGGAGCTAAAAGCCGCTTTCACACTGGACGCGAAACTAATTTTTCGCGCGACAGATTACATTCAAATGCAAAGACGCGAATGCACGCAAAATGCATCCATCGCACTGATCATGCAGTCTGTCGTGCGAAAAATTCATTTCGCGTCCGGGGTGAAAGCTGCTTTATTTTCCCATAAAACAGTCACAAATGCCGCAGCAATCAAACGAGCACGCTGTCTTCTACTTGCCACGAACACGCGATACGCTTCCGCGTGAACTGTAAAAGGTAGAACGAACACATAGATATATCTATGGAACGTACAGGCAACTAACTCACTCGGCTCCATGGCAACGCAAACTTCCCGCTGGCTTGTTGACAACTGTATAAGTGCGGAAAAAACGCGACGAAGGTCGTTCCAATCCGATTTCCCACAACCCTCCCCCTAAGTCCCCTCTATTGCCCTCCCTCGCTCGGGAAGGGCTTACTCACCTGCTACGCCATTCGGAGGGCTCAATCGAGTGGAGGGAAAAAGTGAAGGGAGTATCTTATTTCGGATTGGAACGCAGCCCTGGACTCCCTATCGCTGGACCCGGAGGTGTGGAGCAGCATCACGATAGGTGAGCCTGCTGATCACCCTGCACATCTCTGCTGATCACCCTGTACATCTCTGCTGATCACCTTTCATATCCCTGCTGATCACCCTGTACATCTCTGCTGATCACCCTGCACACCGCTGCTGATCACCCTGCACATCTCTGCTGATCACACTGCACACCACTGCAGATCACCCGGCACATCTGCTGATCACATTGTACATCTCTGCTGATCACCCTGCGCACCTCTGCTGATCACACTGTACACCTCTGCTGATCACACTGTACATCTCTGCTGCTCACACTAAACATCTCTGCTGATCACACTGCACATCTCTGCTGCTCACACTGCACACCTCTGTTGATCACACTGCACATCTCTGCTGCTCACACTGCACAACTCTGCTGCTCACACTGCACAACTCTGTTGGTCACACTGCACATCTTTGCACCTCACACTGCTAATCCCTGCTGCTCATACAACAAATTTTTTTCACTGTCTGTACTCTATACCTGTGCATTAAACTTTTTAAATCCTGAAACACATAGTTACTAGTTTTTGTGAGCATAAAACAGGGAAATGATCCTGCGGGTTAAGTCATCAGGTCTGGTGTCATGTGGCAGTAGTAGTTGTGTTATGTTGAAGTCACAGTTGCACCTAAGTAAACCTAACTGCTGCTCGGCCCATTTCAGCTCCTCCAATCCTGGATGGCAATGCAGAGATGGCCACCTTGGTTGTATTGACTCCCTGGACGATGTATGAGTTTAGCATCATCGCAACAAATGCCTTAGGAATGGGAGAGCCCAGTGTCCCTGCTATGAGGATCCGAACCTGGGAAGCAGGTGGGGACTCCTTTATCAACTGCTATTCACCTTTAGGGACAAATTTGAAAGAATTGAGTTTTGTTTTCACTCCTGCAGTTTGGGGAGGCCCTCCCCAGGTCAGCAGTACAATGCCATCTTTCACTGTGTGCAGACCACAGCAACTCTTTAAACTGGATCAAAATTTTGTGTTGACACTTGATGGCGAAAGCTTTTTCAACATACCTTGCGAAAATGGTGACTTTGAAATTGACATCCTGGAAAACTGAAAAATGTGGTTTCTTTGATTTCACTTTCATGAAACAATTCCCATTTAATTTTAAACTTCTGTATTATAATTCACAATCAGTGATTATTTATTTTGGTCAGATTTTTGAAGTTTGTGTACAGGGAACTCCTCCTCCAAATGGAAAAAAAGGTATATGTTGAGTTTATTAGGAAAGTGAAATGCACAAAACAATGTCCAAATTATTCTCTTCCCCTTGTGACTGTGTTGCTGACAGTACCTGTGTAAAGCATTAGAACTCCGTAGTTGTATATGTGGTGGCCATATAAAGTTTCAGTGGTTATATTATTAGCTGTACCTGTGTAAAACGCGAGAGCTCATTATTTAGCAGTGCCTGTATGAAGCTCTGGAGCTCATATTATGTAGCAGTGCTTGTATAAAGCTCTAGAGCTCATGTTATTTAGCAGTGCTTGTATAAAGCTCTAGAGCTCATGTTATTTAGCAGTGCTTGTATAAAGCTCTAGAGCTCATTATTTAGCAGTGCCTGTATGAAGCTCTGGAGCTCATGTTATGTAGCAGTGCCTGTATGAAGCTCTAGAGCTCATGTTATTTAGCAGCGCTTCTGAAAAGCGAAACACTGATATTGTTAAGAGGGCCTGGCTGGCAGCAGTAGTAAGTGTTCATATTGCTATATGGGACGTGGAGCACAGTTTTGTGCTGATGTTTTTAGCAGAATCAAAATGAAATACTAAAGCTTATGTTTTATTTTTCTTTGATAGTGCCTGTAGTGGCTCCCAGTGGTGTTGGTGGATCAGGGGGTATCAAGCGATGAGCTGTCAATCACCTGGATGGTAGTTAAAGGTTTCAACCAGATTGCAGTAACTTTCCTGCAGTTTGAGAATGGCCAATTTGTTATGCATGGGACTTAATGGCTGCATTTCGTCTTATGTGACAGACGCACAGCTGAAATATTGGCGAATATTAGTTTAAAATACTGGGAGGGTGTAACAGCTGTAAATTCCCGTCGGCCTTAGTTATGGGTGATCAAAGCTGGTGGAGTGAAACAGGTGATCAACCTGGTTGATGAGATGATTATATCAGTAAAACCAGCTCAATCCATGTATCATAGTGAAAAACGCAGCGTAATCCATCCTGACGGAGGCGTGGGAGAGGAGATGGGTATAAATTGCCTGCAGTTGCAGTTGTCTTTTTATGAGATGATCAAAGAAAGCTTTGGCAGAGAAGCTCTGCGGACACAACCTTTGAGCTGGAGTGGGCAGCAGGGTAAGGTAGTCAGGGGGTAAATGGTGGTATTATAATAATAATAATAATAATAATAATAATAATATTAATCTTTATTTTTAGAGCAGATTTCAAAATTCACATTACAAAGGGCTTCGCATAGAAAGCAGCAAGATAAAAACAGATTCAAACGTCCAGTAGCAGGTAAAACAGTGAAAACATTTATCAAAAAAAAAAAGCATTAAAACAGTTCAAACTTTGATAAGATCAGGGAAGGCTCTCCGCTAAAAATGTTTTAAGGAGGAATTTAAAGGATTTTAATGATTCAGCTTGTCATGGTTTGGTGGATTTGAGAGCTTTCTTTGCTGGTCTTCTCCAGGATGACATCGTTTTACTCTCAATCGAATTCTTGGGCCAGCTGGCATTAATTGGGGGCGTCGCCCGGATTCTATTTAAGCCCTAGTTCCGCCTTAATTCCCTTGCTAGACTGTCATAGTCAGTAAAGTCTCTAGTCAGAGAGCTGTTAGGGTTTAGCTGCATATTTGAGGAAGACCTCTAGTTAGTAAGGGAATCTTTCTGTGTGTTCCTCTTTCTGTTCGTCCTGTTGAGCTCGCCTTGCTTCCTTGCCTCGGACTACATCTTGGTCCGTTGGAAGTGCGATTCTCGTTCTCCTGTATTGTTTGTTTCTCTCTCTCCCTTCTGCGTGTCCTCCTTTATTTCTGACCACTGCGTTTGGCGTCTCAAACTCACCACCCATCACACAGCAAACCTAATTTCCTTGGGCAGATTGTTCCAGGGCCTTGGGGCCCCCCCTTCAGTTTCAGCCGCGCACACAGAACCGGCAAAAGACCTTTGCCAGAGGATCTCAAGGTACATCCTGGTATATAATGTACTAAAAGGTCAGCAATATATGTGGGAGTGAAGCCATTAAGGGCTCTAAAAGTCATCAGTTAAATCTTTAAATCAATTCTAAAACATACTGGGAGCCAAAGCTAGGAAGCTAAAACAGGAGTGATGTGGCCATGTTTTTTTAGTTCTAGTTAAAAGCCTGACAGCTGAGTTCTTCTCATTTTGAAGTTTAACAGATTTTTGATTCAAGAAAGTTAAAAAGGCTATAGCAGAAATCCAGGCGTGATGAGATAAAGCATATAAAATTGCCTGTTTTTAAAAGATAATATAGAGCATATTTTTGAAATGTTTCTCATATGATGATTACACAAGCCTTGTTGTGTGATATTCAAAACTTAGATTTGCATCAAACCAAACTCCCAGATTCCTTGCAATGGGCTTGATGCGATTAATCAAGGGACAAGCAGGTGAGGGGATTTGCTTTGTCATTTTCTTGGGCCCAATCAACACTCTCGGTTTTATTTGAGTTTAGCTGGAGAAAGTTTTGTGACATCCGAGTCATAACTTCAGACGAGAAATCATGAAGAGAATTAAGCATATTGGGGTCTGAGGATCTCACGGGCAGGTACATCCATGAATCATCCGCATAAAATCGTTTCCCGGAATCGTTCACGGCAATACTCTACACAGCCATGAGATTCTGACACGAGTGCTGATTTACTGGCGCTCGAGAGGCCTGCCAGGTCTTAAGCGCCAGCCAATCAGCGCACGTGTCACAATTTCATGGCGGTGCTGTGACCGATTCCGGGCAGGAAGTTAGATTTCAGGGATGAAGTCTTGCCTTATCCAGACTCATTCTTCTGAACGAGAGGGAGTTACGATGAATGGTTGGTGCTGAAACTTTGGTATCGGCGTAACATTAGACACAATGTAAGACGAGATTTTTGCCGCAAACAGCGGTAGAAGACAAGTGGTGTCGGCCATTTCCATTTTTGCAGGTTTTGTCAATGGCACAGCATGAAACTCCACTGGGCCAGTAAATGTCAGAATGTTAAAACAAGCCCTCAGAGACCCATGAATGGGGCACAAAGTAACACTGCAGTTTTTACAGGTGGAATAGCCTCGTCTCATTTTTCCTGGGTTGCATGTAAATTTTGTGCGACGCTCATGGTTCAATATTTCGGCACCAATGCAGCCTCTTCTTGCGTGGTAGGTGTCATAAGTGCAGTGTAACATGTCCATACCAAATAAGTTAGCGGTCAAATTGCGGCGGAGACGACACGCGTGAATCTGAATGTGACCGAGCAAAGGTTGGGAAACGCAAAATACCACCTTAGGGGTGGAGTTAAGCAGCCTTACTCTAAATCACTTACACCAAATTGAATGCCCAGAAAATGCAGACCAAGAAAGATAGACGTGATTCCAAACAAATCAGGTTTTATTGAACTGACAGCCAGCAATCAGCTGAAAGAGAATAAGTGTTAACCAGACCTAAAAAGGACCAGGACACTTCCAGACACCAATGGCTTTCCTCCACCCAACGGCACTCAGCTGGCCTACAAGACCAATAAAACAATCCAAAAGGGTATACCAGTGCTTTACAATAGTAAGTCTACCAAGAGACTCAAATTTAAACATCCTATGGAGAATCAGTTGAACCATGAACCATTCTGAGATGGGCAAGACAGCAGCTGGACACAAACCACCGGTTCCTGAGCCCACAATGCAACCAGATACCTCAGCTGAAAAAACACTTCCAGCCTACATGTACCAGAGGCTTCAGGACCATAAGGTGAGGAATCTAGGAAAGAACTGCTGCAAGAGAACATGCATCAATATCCAGCCAAACTCAAACCATCAAGTCGACATGGTCAACAACATCCCCCGCCAATCTTGTGCTTCTTATTTTCAAACTCCATCAAGGCCTTAATGGTCTGAAGCTAGTTTCTGTGAAAAGTTGTCCCCTTTCTCATACGGACGGAGGTAAAACCTATATCCCCCTCACACTTCATTTTGGTGGGGGATAATAATACTATAAAACCAAAGTTACCTCCACAACACAACAGACAGGGGTGAACTCAGCCTGCAGAAGTATAAATCCCAGCTATTAAACCAGCTGCCTTATATAAACCAGATGTTAATTGAATAATTGATTAATGAGTGGAGCTGCTGCCTACTCCACCTATGTAATTAAAATTGCTTGCAGGAAGAGCAGGAGAATGAAAGCCATTCCCTGCTATAAATAGTAGCCACCCGACTTTCTCCGGGGGCAACAATAAGTGCAGCAAAGTGCTTGAAGTGAGACCTTAACATCTTAAACTGCCACATGAAAACCATTCAGTCAGTTATTTCCAGCTGGTTTTGCCTTGGAGAGCTGAGGGTGGGCGGAGGGGCTGTACACACAGATTCTGTCCTTTCATCTCGCTTACGAAATCAACAAATAAAGACGGCACGCGAGTGGCAGAGTTGGAGCGGTGATTTGGCTTTTATTACAGTCATGGGTCACAACCACTGGACGATGTGTGGGTCTGATTTCACAGTAAGAAATTTTACGTCCTGAAGAAGTCCAGCTTTGTGTCAAAATGTTATTATTACAACTATTTGGGTTTTTTTGTGATTAACCTCTTATTAAGGTTTTTTTGTTACTTATATATACAAAACATACATTAACCAAAAATTATTTACAAAAACAGATGCATTAAAACATCTGACAAAACAAAGGACAACTGGGGGAAAAGAAACAAAAAACAATATCTTATAATCATAAATTGCAAAATCATTCATGTTCAAACTTTGGATTTACGAATGAAAAGCCGTCAAATTCAGCCTGATCAAAGAAGCTCCCGCCGCCACCTTGGGACAGCCATGGTGTCTCGTGGAGGTACTGCTCTTCAAAATAGCTGCAGTCATGGGGGCTCTTCTGTGATGGACAGAAAAGAGGAGTCAGTCAGAGTTGAGAGGCAGTGTTGAACACATATTAATGAAGCTGTGTGTATGAAGAAAATCAGGACGCCCCATCTGCTAGAGTTTTATCCCTTTCAAAAACATTTCTGGGTTTGCAAATGGCAAACTCATCAGCTGGTTCATGGATTCATTTTCTATTTTCACTAATTGTAGCTACATTCAAAGTACAGGACTTTTTTTCAACAATTATCATTAAAATCTTCTCCCATATACTGGCCTGACACAAGAATTTAATTTCTCTCATACATCATCGATTCTCTAATCTGAAAATCTTTGAAATTAGTGCAGCGTTTCAAAGGATCTTCCGTACAAATCTTAAAAGCATTGTTACTCTTGAGCATAACTGAATGTGTTCTCATGAAAAATTTGATTTATCTTATACTGGGGGACATATTCATATCTCCACGATCAGCACATAAACCAATGAGCAAACAGGAAGTACCAGTTCAGGTTTGTAAGGAGGCTCGACCTCTCTTGTTTCAATTTTGGCCCAGTCGATGGGTTTGAAAAATGGGTGCGCCCTGATGTTGCCGCTTGTCCCCAGTCTGCGGTCCGGATCCCTCTGCAACAACTGTTAAGTAAAGCAGACAGAAGTGACATTAAATTGCTGATAAAACTAAGATTTGATCTTTGGGCCACTGCACATCTTTCCTTAGAATTTTGTGTTATTTTGAGCCAATTTTGCGCAATTCAGTTGACAGATAAATGCGCAAACAGATTAAACCACAGAAAACAATACTGCTAATGCTTCGGGTGGGGTAATTTTTGCATGGCCTCCTGGCCTCAACTGATAGCTGAAGTCTGAGCTCTCATTGGGAGATGCAGCTAAACTCTGTGCTCTCATTGGGAGATGCAGCTGAACTCTGAACTCTCATTGGGTGATGCAGCTGAATTCTGAACTCTCATTGGGTGATGCAGCTGAATTCTGAACTCTCATTGGGTGATGCAGCTGAATTCTCAGCTTTCATTGGGAGATGCAGCTGAACTCTGAGCTCTCAGTGGGAGATGCAGCTGAACTCTGAGCTCTCAGTGGGAGATGCAGCTGAACTCTGAGCTCTCATTGGGAGATGCAACTGAATTCTAAGCTCACATTGGGAGATGCAGCTGAATTCTCAGCTCTCATTGGGTGATGCGCCCCACATTGACACTACCGGAAAGATGGGTTCTCGCTCACACTGACCTTTCCCAGAAGGTCCCTTGTGCACTGGTCCATCCAGGACGGATATTCAAGAGCATCCAAACAAACAGATTTGCTGAGGTCATCTAACTCTTCCCCAAGAAAAGGAGTCTCGCCAGTGAGCATTTGGAACAGCAGGACCCCAAACGCCCACCAATCCACAGCGGAGGAATATTCTTGTTCCTGGTATATCTGCGTAAGAAATGGAAACATTAAGTGCCATTGACATGATCACAAAGATAATGACTCGGACAATGACATTCACTGTGTCACATTATGGTCCACTGTATGTATGTATGACAAAAAGTCTAAAATAAAACATTTCATCTTCCATCGCTTACTGTACTGGAAATACACACATGCTCAAACATGTTGCGCTCACACAGTTTTGGGACATGCACGACACAGAAATAGAGCTAATGCAGTTTCTTGTCCTGTCAAAAAATGAATAATAATTTCACATAATTGTGTGACAAATTTTAAATATCAGTGGTCTGAGAAACAGGGCGCTCAAAAGCTCAGAGGAACATTGATTGATTGGTATGATTACAGTTGACTGAAAGGAGCAGGTCCCGTACCTCTGGTGCCATATAATGTGGGGAACCACAGAAGGTCTTGGTGCGTCTGTCTCCCGACATGTTCTCCTTACTTATCCCGAAATCCACGATCTTTATGTGCCCGTCCTGATCCAGCATGATATTTTCTGCTTTGAGATCTCTGAGGGAGGAAAGGATGAGAAAAGGGAGCAGAATGAAAATTTTGAGTTTTTTGGGTAACCATAACAACATTCTCAATTACAAAAGAGTACAGCAGCGCATGAATTATACCACGGCCGAGCGGCAATTGCCCTGTGTGGCTGTAATGCCTCACTTCTAAATTGGCCAGTTTAGCTTGCCCCTTTTTCAAGTGGCCATTTTGACCAAATTTACCCAAAGTGGCGATTTTAGCCACGGCGACTCGGCCACTGAGCTGTGCGGCTTCCGTCATCCCGCTGCGCTGGACTCTTCTGCTCTTTGTGCGACCAAAGACGCGCCCACTCATTCAAGAACACAACAATGTTGTGTGAGGTTTGTATCCTACACCCACACATCCTTCCGGCTTTAGAAACATGGGCTAACATTACGTTTTAGGCACAAGAAATTAAATACTGCAGGGCTCACTTAGTTAAAGCACTGCATTGCGGAGCAGAAGTCTGTGGTTTCAAGCCCCAGTCAGAGCAGCACATGAGTGGTCATTGTGCTACAGGGATGCAAGTCGGGAAAGGATTGCTGGGAAATCTCATATAAAGTGGCTGCTTTGTTTATGATTGCCTTCTGAATTTGGGTTGGATTGAAGATGCAAAACTGGAAAAAGTCCTCCAGAGATTTTCTATGGAACTGTATTCTAGAGAACTTTTTTCTACAGGACTTGAGGTACTAAAATACTGTAGAATTCTATTGGATTCCTACTGCACATTTATAGGAATTACTATAGCACATTTCTATGCAGGGGTGCCATGGAGAAATCTCTTGAAATGAAATATGTGCCACGTATACATAGCGAAAACACTGATTTCACTTTGGCAGTTGGCTGGTTTAAGTAGTTACTGAGATAGGTGGTGTTCATAGAGCTACTGGTGCATGATAAATTTTCAGGTTTCAAACACAGGTAAACAACATATCATTTCAGTATATTCATTAAATACCTCTTAATACAAGTAAAATGTTGAGTCCTCAAAGGACAGCAGGGAAAAGGCTTGAATTCCACAAGTATTAAGTTACTGCACAATGTTAATTGTTACCCCTACTGGTGTCTAGAATAAATTGACTTTTTACATATACAACAACCAACAAACTCAGCTCTCGTGAATTTCTCTGCCGTAGTTATTGTTCCAATATACTATCCAAAAGTATCAAAATAATATGTTGCTTACCTCTGTTTGAATTCTTAAAATTTATCTTGTACCAGTACCTCTCTGGGCACTACCTATCTCTGGAACTAGTGTGATGTCATTATCGCTTATTTTTCTTGCAAAATTGATTCATTTGGTTTTGGGCTTTTGCCACGATGGGCCAATTTTAAAAGGCCAAGTGGCCTTGCCCTAAAAAAAACTTAATTTAAGACCTGGTACAGACAGAAATGCTCACAAAGATGGGAGTAAAGTTGTCACAGTAACAGAAAAATCCTATAATTGAATAAAAACATGGCTAAAACGTGGTTCTAACACAGTGGCATCAGGATAATTGAGTTGCTGACATCAGCACAGTGAAACATGACGCTCGTCAGCACTTCACCAGACCCGATCCTGAGCAAACAAGAAGCAACAACTTCCGGTAGATGAAGGAACAGAAGTATCGTACCGGTATATGACTCCGTTGCTGTGGAGGAACTGAAGCCCGCAAATGATCTCTGCAGCGTAAAATCTGAGGGAGAGCAGGGAAAATGAGATTGATATGATATAAAGAAAAGAAAGTGGAGACATTTTGTTCATTTGACTATAGTGACAATTGATATAGAAAGACTGGTCACTTCTGAACAAAAAGCTTCCTGAAACAAGCCTGGCTACTGAATAAAAAGATACAATCCAGGAGAGAGGTTTTTCCACCAAGCCCTGTACCACATGCATCCAATTAGATTTCTCATTAAATATCATCGGGAGTTGAATGCACAAATGAGAAGTTACCATGACAGCCAAGGACAGCACTGTCCATAACCAGAACATCTGTATCTAACTCAAGGCAATGAACAGTTAGCACTGACCAAAACCAAACATCTGTATCAAACTCAAGGCAATGAGCAGTTAGCACTGACCATAAACCAAACATCTGTATCTATCTCAAGGCAATGAATAGGCCCCAGGTTTAGTGGAAAGGGCAACTGGCTTTATACTCACCGAACACAGTCCAGATCGAAGTATCCCCACTGGTCTAAGTGGAAACGCAGATTTCCCCCACTAATGTATTCCATTACCAAGAATAGGTAGTCCTGAAGAAACAAATGGCATCGTCACTCACAGAAGCGAAAGACTTTCCTGTATTTGGGGTATAATGATGATCTGCGCAGTGCAGTCAGTGGATGTGAAGTGAAGCATAATGACCCGCATAAATCTGTAAACAAGCAAGAAGCTAGTAGCTACCACGGTCTGAGGACGAATATAGTTGTTTGAAAAGTAGATGGATTTTCCGTAGCCTCAGTGCTGCGTATGTATGTGACGATCTGTTTTTGAGAAGAGGTAGAATGAGAGAGAGCTGGAGGTGATTTTACCTCTGTTTGGAATATGCAGTGCAGACGGGAGAGGAATGGGCTTCCCGTAGCCAACATCAGGACTCTCCTTTCCGTTCTCAAGGAATCCAATTCCTCAGTTTCCAGGAAATTGGCTTTTGCCAGGGTTTTGACAGCATAATACTGTCCACTCTCCTTCAATTCTGCCAGCAAGACCTGAGTAAGAGAAAACCGAGGAGAGAGGAGAGGCAGAGAGAGGTGAAGCAGGAGACAAAAGATGGAGGGACATATTAGTGACACAAGTTCATAAGGGAGCTTTAAGATCATCATTGACCAGAGATTTTACATCGAACCGGTAGATGATCGGGCCCTACCTTCCCAAATCCGCCTCTGCCCAGCACCCTGTGAAACTCAAAGCTCTCCTCTGAGATGCGGGGTCCGTTCTCCTCCCGTATTTCACAGTCTGGTGTAGTGATCTCAATTTTCATAGGACTTTCATCCTCAGCCGCTTGCTCCTGCTGCTCTGATCCGCTCTGCTCCACATTCTCTGTAAGCATTACCAGATCAGAATTGGTGTCTTTCTCTTTCTGAGCTGTTGGCTTCTCCAGATCAGAACTGGTATCTTTCTCGATCTGGGCTGTTGGCATCTCCAGATCAGAACTGGTATCTTTCTCGATCTGGGTTGTTGGCTTCTCCAGATCAGAACTGGTATCTTCCTCTATCTGGGCTGTTGGCAGCTCCAGATCAGAACTGGTATCTTTCTCGATCTGGGCTGTTGGCAGCTCCAGATCAGAACTGGTATCTTTCTCGATCTGGGTTGTTGGCTTCTCCAGATCAGATCTGGTATCTTTCTCTATCTGGGCTGTTGGCAGCTCCAGATCAGAACTGGTATCTTTCTCGATCTGGGTTGTTGGCTTCTCCAGATCAGAACTGGTATCTTTCTCGATCTGGGCTGTTGGCATCTCCAGATCAGAAGTGACCAGAATATCCTGGGCAGTAGATGGTTTTGCGCTCCCTGGCTTGTGATCAGTCTGAAGAGATCCACTCATTTTGTGAAGTCTAGCATGTTCTTTGCGTTCTCTTCTAGACTCCTCTCTTGGCAGACAGCAACAACACTGAAGAAAGGAGGGTGAGAATAAAACACAAGAATCAAAAATATTGCTACTTCTGGCTCCCTGACTCAGATGGTGTTAAACTACAGATCACAATTCTGCCACTGAAATGAGGGAGAATAAATATATTAAATTCTATTAACGCACCATCATAATTTCTATCCTTCTTATTATCTATTCTCAGTTATAATAACAATTCTAGTGATACTTTCTCAAGGGTGAATAAACAGAGCTAATTGAGATTCACCCTCACAGACAAATCTTTACATTTTCCTCCATTCAGCCATGCACCACCACAGATCAGTGAGTGTTAGCTCACGGCTGTGCAGGATTTGAAATAATCAAAGCCAAGAAAGTAGTTTTTGGTTTGTGTTGTTTTTCGGCAGACACAGTAGAAATACATCTTTAATTAAGTCAGACCAGCATTTGTCATAATTTGATATTTAGGAATAATGTTTCTTGTTTATGAGGTCTTATATTCTCTGTGATTCCTTGGGTTTTAATGTCACTCCAGCTACAAAAAAAAAACTGAAAAAAATATTTGTGGAGGTAATTAAAATGAGGCCATGTTTCTGAAAGCCGCTTCAATCTTCAAGATTAGTTATTCCAGACAAAAGGCTGTTTCTGACTTCATAATCTATACATTTATTAACATTGAAATTTAACATTAATAGTCCTTTCAAAAAAATGGAATAGTTGATCCAACTTGAGAGGGAACCTTACCAATGATTAATGCTTTAAATAACACTGCCCTGCATCATTTTTGCCGAATAAAATCCAATGTCTGATTCTTACCAAATGAGGGGCACCGATTTCAAAAATAGCATCTGTGTCGCTCTTGCATGTCACATTTTATCACAATTTATGATGAGCATTTTATAGCACTGTCCCTTTTAGCTACTACTTGGAAGGTTAAGAAGTAGACTACGAATAATTTTCACCTCGCTCAGAGGAAAATTATTTGTAAGATGTGCAGCTCATTTTCATATGTATCAATGATTCCAAGACATTATTTTATGCCTAATCCTGATTTCAACCTCAGTAATATAGTCACTGACAGAAGAAAATGCAAAAATGATCCAGATATTTCTGCTCCATCTGTGGATGTTTCACTACACCCAAACGTTAATTTATTTACTTATTTATTTTTAAACTGTTTTCACCAGTGCACAAAAGCCGATATACATCAGTGGCGGCTGGTAAACTGGCGATAGGGGAAGCTCAAACCTATCTTTAAACAATTTAAACAATAATGACACTCATGCGATACTTCCAACCCTTCAGTAAAGAAAAGCGTGAAAAGTCCGGAGTCATAATCGGTTTCCAATTACCAGGGGTGAAGTCTACTGTAGCACATGTGAAACTGATAAACCTCCAAGCACAAGGTCTACAATTCTGCACGAGAATCTCTCACATATGCGTTGATTGAATAATTGATGAGTACAGCAGGGGAACCTTAATATTCCATTAATACTCATGCTGAATGTGTGAGATTGACAAGTATGCGTTGTTGATGAAAACTGACCACACCTGATAATGTTGAGAGTTTTCTCTAATTGTAATTTAAATGAATGATTGAAAACAGGTCATGACCAATCATTATTTTTAAGGGCTGGTTTAAGCTTCCTCTTTTGCCTGTTCATCAGTTGCCACTGATACAGGCCTACATGATATAATAAGGAAAATCTTTGTTCTTCTTTTGTGAAAGAAAGAACTGAAAGTAATAGCTAGAGACTTTTTACTAACAGTTTTAACTCAGCATCCTCAAATTGGAAAATATGAGGCCATCAGAAGAAGAAATCAGAAGAAATTTTCTTTTCAACGTGCAGAGTGTGTTATGATTCTGCCATGCTGTCTGTTTCATGCCTTGTTTAAGTTCTGTACCTGTTTGCCATGTTCATTGATTTATGTACCAAGTGACCACTGCCTGTCTTCTGACTATTCTTTGGATTATATATTGTGATTTGCCTGCCTCGATTTGTTATTTTCCGACTTAGTTTACTTTTCCATGTTTTACTTTTTGCCATAGTCATACTCCGGTTCATGTTTTCCATTTTACTTTGCACTTTGTCTCCCCCGTCTGGTCTCTAGTCTCGCCTGTTGTTTCAGCCCCAGTCTTATGTCTCACTCTTCGGGTGATTAATTGGATTCTGGATTTCAACCTTCCTTCCGATCTCGTTTACTTCACTTTGCTTTTCTATCTACTAACAAAACTAACAGTTTATTATTTTCTATAAGATTACTAACAATAACTAACCTTGTATATAATACTAACTTACTAACGAGCACCTAGGATTTGTATAGTTGTGTTATGGCCCCAATTTGTTATTACATTTATAACACAACAGCAACAGCAAGGGATGACAAACACAGTTTTAACAACTAAAACACATTTAATTTTTAACAAAGACAAAGACTGATAACAACCTACAACTAAAGACCAAGATTGATAAATAAGAAAAAACAGAAATAATTACAGTCCCTTTTTAGTGGGGTGGCTTGGTGATGTCCTGGATAATGAAAATGCTCAAACACAGGCAAAGAAATCCACAAAAGAAACGTCACAGGTCTTGAACAGAATGGCAGGTCTGGTCATCTTCTTGCAATTTCTCCTACTACTTTTCTGTCTCAATTCTTTTCCTTATATACTCTTTTGCAGACCCCACCCACATTTAGACCTCTTTTTTTTAACTTTCTGAGACTTGCCCCAGACATGTTCAGGACATGTCTAAACATGACTCCAGTCTGAGGTTAACAAAAAAAAGGTAAATACTGCCATCTAGTGGCCTATATTCACATTACACCTCCATTCCAAAAGGGAAAAATTTTGACTCATAAAGGCAAAATTTTTCTTTTCAATACAAAATGGTTAAGTGAACACTTGTCTATATATACATATCATACAATATTCAAACACATGATATATATATACACATTCAAACACGGGATAAGCAATCAGCAATTACATTGTCTGTACCCTTCACATGCTTAATTTCCAAGTCAAACTCCTGTAAAATCAAACTCCAATTCAACAATCTCCGATTCTTGTTTTTCATCTTACTCAAAAACATTAACGGATTGTGGTCAGTGTACACAATCATTGGCTTTTGTCCTGTACAAACATAAACCTCAAAGTGTTGTAAAGAAAGGACCAGAGCCAACAGTTCCTTCTCTATTGTGGAATAGTTCCTTTGGTGGCGATTGAACTTCCTGGAGAAGTATGCCACGGGATACTCAATGTCATCAGAGTCACTTCTCTGTAGGAGCACAGATCCACAAGCTTGGTCGCTAGCATCGACCGCGATGGAGAACGGTTTGTTGAAGTCAGGAGATTTGAGCACGGGGAAGTGACACAGCAGAGACTTCAGGCGATCGAAGGCTCTCTGGCATGCACCATCCCAGGTGAACTCCACGCCTTTCTTCAGTTGGTTAGTTAGACTGAGAGCAATCTCAGCAAAGTTCTTGCAGAACTTGCGGTAGTACCCGATCATTCCAAGGAAGCGGCGCAAAGCTTTTTTGTTGTCAGGAACTGGAAAGTCCATGATGGCTTGGACTTTAGCATTTATGGGTGCCACCTTACCCTGGCCTATGACGTAGCCAAGATAGGTGACAGTAGCACAACCAAAGTCACTCTTGTTCAGGTTAACAGTCAGGTTAGCCTGGGTCAGGCGCTGGAACAACGTCTCTACATCTTTTAGATGTTCTTCCCAGGAGTCACTCCATGTGATCAGGTCATCGATGTATGCACCCGTGTGTGGCAATCCGGCGATTGTAGACTGTATCATCCTTTGGAACGTGGCTGGGGCATTTTTCATGCCAAAGGGTAGGACTTCATACTGGTACAATCCAGATGGTGTGGCAAAAGCAGAGATGCTCTTGGCCCTCTCAGTTAAAGGCACACACCAATAACCCTTCAATAAATCAATCTTGGTCAGAAACTTTGCTTGCCCTACACTATCAATACAATCATCAATCCTAGGTATTGGAAACACATCCGTTCTAGTTACAGCATTGACTTTGCGATAATCTGTACAGAATCTAGTACTTCCATCAGGTTTTGGAACTAGCACACAGGGTGAACTCCAATCGGAGTTGGAGGGTCTGATAATATCATGTTTTAACATGTACTCAACCTCTTTCTCAGCAATCTTTCTCTTTTCAGGATTCATCCGGTATGGATGCTGTTTTATTGGTTTGGCATCACCAACATCTACATCATGAGAGGCTATAGTAACTCTCTTTGGAACATCAGGAAACAAATTCTCATATTTCTTGATCAACCTTTCAAACTGATCTCTCTGTGAGGGTTCTAAGTGCTGGAGTTTTACATCAAGATTTTGCAACACTTCAGTGTTTGACAATTTACATGAAAGAACTTCAGCTTTAATTCTTGGTTCATCATCTTGAAACTCCCCCTCATCTTCACACGTTTCGACCATTGGAGAATCTGAAGTGACAGCTGCAACCCTAGCATTTCTGTCATGATAAGGCTTTAGCATGTTAATATGACACAATTGTTTTGGTTTTCTCCTATCTGGAGTCTTCACAATGTAATTGAGATCATTGAGTTTTGTCAGAATTTCATAAGGACCATGAAATCTAGCCTGCAATGGATTGGACTGCAAGGGAAACAACACAAGGACCATTTCTCCTGGTTTAAACTCACGGCTTCTAGCCTTATGATCATACCAAGTTTTCATTTTTCCCTGACTTGATTTCAAGTTCTCTTTGGCAAGGTCACAAGCTGCACGCAATCTTTCCTTGAACTTGCTAACATAGTCTAACAGACTGATATGCGGCTCTTTCTCTTGCCATTGTTCACTCAATAATAGCAAAGGTCCTCTCACTTCATGACCAAACACTATCTCAAATGGACTGAATCCAGTAGACTCCTGCACTGCTTCTCTAGCTGCAAACAACAGCAAATGAACACCTTCATCCCAGTCTTTCTCATGGTCATAACAATAAGTCCTCATCATTGTCTTGAGAGTGGAATGAAACCGCTCTAAGGCACCCTGACTTTCTGGATGATAGGCACTAGAAAGAATCTGTTTTGCACCTAGTTCATACACAACCTGCTGAAACAATCCTGAAGTGAAATTGCTACCTTGGTCTGACTGAATTTCCCTGGGAAGGCCAAACAACGTGAAGAACTTTATCAAAGCCTTCGAGATTGCAGTTGCCTTGATGTTACGTAGAGGTATGGCTTCGGGGAATCTGGTAGATGCACACATGATTGTCAACAAGTACTGATTTCCAGATCTAGTCTTGGGTAATGGACCAACGCAATCAACAATGACCCTAGAGAATGGCTCCCCAAATGCTGGGATAGGCTGCAATGGAGCTACAGGTGGGTCTAACTGGTGTTTTCCAACTACCTGACAAGTGTGACAGGTTTTGCAAAAGTTGGAAACGTCTTTCCGAAGCCCAGGCCAAAAGAAGTGTTTCATGATCTTATCAACAGTCTTGTTAACACCAAGATGACCTCCTAAAGGTAAACTATGAGCCATTGTTAAGATCTCATTCCTATAGACCTTCGGAACAACAATTTGCCTGACCACTGCCCAATCTGCATTGGCAGGGATATCAGGAGGGCGCCACTTCCGCAGCAACACACCATCCTTGAGATAATACCCAACTGGAACTGCATCTATTTCTTTTTCAGGAAGGGCTCTCCTCTTTAGTACACCAATTTCAGGATCATTAGTTTGCTCCTCAATCAACCGCTTTCTGGACAGAGACAAGTCTCCAGACACATCAGAATCACCAGACCCATCCGGCTGGCTGAATAGAGAACTGATAAAAGTATCTGATAAGTCCTCAAACGGAGAAACCATAGTAGGCCAATCAGAGTCATGAGGCGAACCACCTGAGTCCTGACTATTCAATGTACTGGACGGCACCACAACATCATCTTCTTTAGCCTTCTTTGCCATAGCACAAGTCACTGCGCAAGAAGGATACAGAGATGGGTCCTCATCCCCATTTTCAGTGCTCGGCTGTGAAGTAAGATGTACAGGGGGAACTACTTTGCCCCCAGCCAGGTCATTGCCTAGCAACAGAGAAACACCCTTTATAGGTAGACTTGACATAAGTCCCACCTTTACCTGTCCTGTAACTAAATCTGACTTCAAGAATATAGAGCGCAGGGGTACAGATACAGTCCTCCCTTCAATACCTTGTACAAGTATGAAATCCCCTGAAGCGGTCTCATCACGTAACTCCAAGGAGTCCATCAACAAAAGTGACTGAGAAGCTCCGGTATCCCTTAGGATATATATGGGGACAGGAGTAGTATGCTCATTCAGAGCCACAAATCCCTCTGACACAAATGGAAGAAATTCCTCCCTCACAAAGTCAGCTGTATTAGGCTTTTTAGCCCCACAAGAAGCAGGCAATTTAGCAGATTGGTTATCTACTACAGGGGTTTCTAACCTTGTTTTCACAAAGGCATTTGGTTTGGTATCCTTTTCTTTTTCTTTCTTAGCTTTAAGGAACCAACAGTTAGTTGTAACATGACCAGATTTCTTGCAATAACTGCAAACTAGACCACTTTTGTCACTGTCAGCTTTCACACTTTGATCAGACCTATTACTGGATTTCTGAGCACCATCACCAGATTTGTCTTTGTCTTTGGGTGAGGAATCTTGGGTATCACCGTAACCCTTTTTCTGAAATTGGGACCATTTATTGTTACTGCTAGACTGAAATTTGGACTTATGAGTGAGAACATATTCATCTGCAAATTTGGCAGCTGATTGCAAGTTCAGTGCTTGCTTCTCATTAAGGTAGGTCTTAACATCATCCTTAACACAGTTCTTGAATTCTTCAACTAACACCATCTCTTTTAGTGAGTTGAAATCATCCTTGACCTCCATAGAAGTACACCAGCGCTCAAAGCAAACCTGCTTCTCATTAGCAAATTCAACATAAGTCTGATTTTCAGATTTCTTCAGACCTCTGAATTTCTGTCGGTAAGCCTCTGGAACCAACTCATAAGCTCTCAAAATAACCTTTTTGACAACCTCATAATCAGAGGAATCATCTGCAGACAAAGCCGAATAGGCTTGTTGAGCTTTACCCTTGAGGACAGTTTGCAACATCAGAGGCCAGTGTTCCTTTGGCCACTGGCAACTCTTTGCTACCTTTTCAAAACACTGGAAATAGTTGTCAACATCCTTTTCCGAAAATGGAGGCACCAGTTTTACCTCCTGGCTAGCCCGAAATTTATTTTCAGTTTGAATTTTTATTTTTAGTTGCTCCATTTGGAGTCTTTCTTCTCTATCGAGTTTCTCTAATTCAAAATCTCTCTGTCTTGCAAATTTTTCTAACTCAAATTCTCTTTGTTTTTCTTCTCTTGCTAATTTTTCTAACTCAAACTGCCTTTGTTTTTCTTTTTCTTCCCTCTCAAATTCTCTTTGTTTCTCTTTTTCCTCCCTTTCTTTTTGTCTTTCTTCCCTTTCTTTCTCTTTTTCCTCCCTTTCTTTTTCTCTTTCCTCCCTTTCAATCTCTAGCATTTTTAATTTAAGTTCCATTTCTATATTTGGATTTTCCACTGGAAACTGTTCCAGATCTCCTGGTGCAAACACATTTTCATCAATGTAATATTCAACTATCTCTCTAGCCAGTCTTGCTTTTCGCATGGCTGGTTTTACCTCTGTCAGCTCCAACTGTCTGCAAATTTCTAGCAGTTCTGTCTTTTTAAAAGACTTCAAAACCCCTACGGTTGGTGATGCCAAGAAATCATCCATTGCTGTTGTCAATATATATCTAGGAAAATTCACAAAAACAATTTCACAATTTGGAATGTTAGATTTTCAATAAATTACTCACACAATGGTCTATCCCGGACCTTGAGCCCCCAATTTGTTATGGCCCCAATTTGTTATTACATTTATAACACAACAGCAACAGCAAGGGATGACAAACACAGTTTTAACAACTAAAACACATTTAATTTTTAACAAAGACAAAGACTGATAACAACCTACAACTAAAGACCAAGATTGATAAATAAGAAAAAACAGAAATAATTACAGTCCCTTTTTAGTGGGGTGGCTTGGTGATGTCCTGGATAATGAAAATGCTCAAACACAGGCAAAGAAATCCACAAAAGAAACGTCACAGGTCTTGAACAGAATGGCAGGTCTGGTCATCTTCTTGCAATTTCTCCTACTACTTTTCTGTCTCAATTCTTTTCCTTATATACTCTTTTGCAGACCCCACCCACATTTAGACCTCTTTTTTTTAACTTTCTGAGACTTGCCCCAGACATGTTCAGGACATGTCTAAACATGACTCCAGTCTGAGGTTAACAAAAAAAAGGTAAATACTGCCATCTAGTGGCCTATATTCACATTACAGTTGCACTTACTAATTGACTAACTAGCTCACAGCACTCGCCCTGTTCTAATCTCCGCCTCTTTGCTCTCACTGATTACCTTTGCTGCATTTTCTGTGTCAGCTCACGTCTTATCACGCTGTCCTGCTTCTCGTTATCTATGCACATTCGAAACGATTTTTGTGATTGGTGCCCTGGTAACGAACTCTGCTCTGCCCCGTTGGAATTTGAGCTTTGGATTACGGACTCTGTACTGTTGCCTTTTTTCTCTTCCTTTTTTCTCTTTATTGAATAAGGGGGATACCCTTATTCAATAAAGCACCTCATTTTTGCAATCCCGTGTCCTCGCACTTGGTTCCAGATCGATACCACAGATTGGTGAAGTTAATATCCTGAATATACAACATATTCGTATGAAAACATTTACTCACCAGCAATCGCTCGACAAACTCCATCTTCAAAATATTATGTGAATTCCGTAAAATTGTAAATGCATTCGTGTGGCAATGAGACGTTCTGACTCTCAGCAATGCACAGTGTTTGTGTAGTATGGGTGTAAAAGTTATTGACATCACAAGAGCAGCAAGAATCTTTCGACCAAGAACAGTTGTGATGTCACACTGCTATGTCCCAGTCATATTTGAAAAACTGATTGAACTGGATAGCTGATGACGTCGTCGTTTTGAAGTAACCGTGCTGCCATATTGGTAGTGATGGGAAGATGAAGCTTCATGAACCATTTTCTTTATTTTCTGTGCCCACAAGATGGTGGACTCTGCTCAACAAAGGCTTGTTAGTTCATTCTATAAGCCTGATTTTTTAACTATGGGCGCCATCTTGTGGGCACAGAAAATAAAGAAAAATAGTTCATGAAGCTTCATCTTCCCATCACTACATATTGGTACGGTCAACTGTAATTGATCAGAACATTACTCACTTTGAACACGTTGCTGCCAAGGATTTAATTAATTGAGAAGATCGCTTTACACAGACACGGAAGGCGGTATTTTATGTTGCCTCCTCAGATCGGCCTGACCCTGCGAAAAACGCCTCAAAGACGACAGGTTTCACTTCAGTAGGCTGCAGCTGTACGAGCCTTTAAAATTTTCGATGGACAACATCAGCATTTGACAATATGTACGGCTGAGGAGTGAGTTCTGGGGATCATAGGAAATCTGTACGGATCTGCGTTCATCCCGCCTGACTGGGACAGTGTGAGAACGAAATTGAAGTCCAATGTTGACTGTTGATGACAAGACGTCTGTCTTGCACGTATTTTTGTCAGGTGGGCTTTAAAAACTTAATGAAAAAATAAACTTGCCATAAGCTTGCATCTTGTCAACGGTTGTCTTTTTTTAGAAACACTGGGTGTGAGATGCAATCGCGCATGACGCATATGTAAGTCCCAACGGATGTCTTGTATTGAGTTTTCTCCTCTGATGTCTCCTCTCAGTAGCTGCCATGAAACTCGGCTAATTTCCTCCGAAGCGAAAGTGGGTTCGATGAAGAGAACTGAATGTAAACTTATCAAAGTCGCTAAATCAGCGCTCATAGAAGCGAAGTGAGTGGTGCGTAATGGAGATGTATGTAAAACTGCCTGCCATTCATTATAGTGTGAATCACATTATCTGTTGAAGTAGCTCTAACGTTACATCCTCACTGATACCCTGGGAAAATTTAACTTGTCCGTCAACGGTAAATGAGGGTCAGAAGAGCGTAAAGCTGCTTTCACACTGGACGCGAAACGAATTTTTCACACGACTGATCACATTCAAAGTCAACGCAAAGTCTCGCGTGTTCGCATTAACTCGGGAAGTAATTTGTCGTGCGATAAATTCGTTTCGCGTCCGGTGTGAAAGGGGCTCCAGCCTGTTTAGTCCTGCCTTAAATTAGCCGTAAAAATTTGACCAGTCAACGCTTGGTTTTGTTGGCTAACAGTCTGGTGTAATATAGACAGCGTTGCACATCACTATCACTGGAATATCTAATTAATGGTGTATGACATTGATTGATCTTGTGAACCTCAGTTCAGTAATCTAGGGATCTTGCGGCTAACATGATGGGTCAGGTTAGCTCAAATTAATTTGAATTATGCTAATAGTAACCGTTAGCAGGGGCTAACATTGACACTTAATCCGCCGTCAAGGTAGATCGCCAATAGCTTATAATGAGCAATACGGCTATTCATTGAAACTGAAGTATGTGTAGTGGAAACTGGGGCAAAATGGGTTTTGTCAGACCGCCTTATGAAGTGTTCGGGTGACCTGAGCCCATAGAGATTCAGCCTCTATATGCAGCCCTAGAGGGCGGCTGTGCAAAATGTCTGATTACAAGGATCGCTGTCCGCCGTAACTAAGAGGGAGACTCTGCGTCTGATCCGGTGGCGAAATGCCAAAGTATTGTTTGGTTTACGGCTGTTCCAACCACTACAGCAATGCGAAAGGCTTAACAGGTCAGTACTTGTATAATGACAGTGTCTAGAGCTAAAAAAAGTGCGAATCAGTGCGATCAAAGCCCGAGATTTCTCGTTAGCATTGGCAGGTTACTGTTATTTAATCGGCGATGTTGATCAGAGATGTCGGAGTGACTGAAGGATACGACCAGGTTAGCATAAGTATAACGAAACGGTTTCTACCTGATTCATGAAATATATCTAGCTAACCTACGGGAAGCTTCATTATAACCTAGCTGTCTTCCTGTTATATTAGCCGACAATAATAAACGAGTCACCACACTGTAAGTTATCCAGCTTGGTAACGTAACCTTAGATTTACGGTGCAGACTATGTCCTTCAGTCCTTCCGGAGCTACAGTTCCAGTGATAGGAAACCGACTTCACCGCGGTTCATTTTGAAGACTTAAACCAGTGAAAGCACCATATTATCGCGATTGTAACACCCCTACTTATCAGCGAAAAAGAAATTATTTGCACCAAGTCTGACATTTGGCGGTACGGAGCACTGGGAGGCGGCCTCCTCTTCGCAGCCGGGGGACGCATCTTCCCGCCGGCTGGAGTGACCATGGAAAATGGCGTTCGTGGCCGGTTTTCGGACGAACACCTTTCCACCTGCTCCCGTATGGCAGTGTCGAGTGGCGGACCGAACAGGGAGGATGGGCACAGCGGCGTGTTGAGCAGCGATGCCTTCTGGTGTTCTTTTGGAGATGTCTGACCGAGCCACATCTGACACCTGGAGACAACTGCCAGAGACATGACCTGCCCAACACACACTGAGGCCGCTTGGGCTGCACAGAGCAGAATACCAGCGAGGGTGTCCTGCCAGACCATGTCGTCCCCTTCCCGATGGGCATGGAGGAGCGACAGCTCTGCCTGAGTATTTCCTGTCAAGCCGATGCTATTCATGGCAGATGCTGCCTGTGCGCTGCCAATGAACATCTTGTTCTCCTACTTAGCATCCTGCTCAAGTCTGGGCGGGAGGGGTTGTTGCTGAAACTGGACTGTGGGCTCCAGCCTGCGCTGGTCCATCAGCGGTGGGTCTACAGGTGGGGCACCGGCGAGGAACTCGGTCATCCAGCCTGCCACAGCTGTACAGGGGAGGAACTGCTCGGCTGAGAATGAGACTTTCACCAGTGAGGTCCATGCGGTCTGTACAAAGTCTTGGCAAACCGGATAACATGGGGCCACTGCCCTAGGCCTCACTTTCTTGTATGCGCCAAACTCCAGTGGGGTCGCTTGCTGGCTCGGAGGGGGTAGAGGACAACTGCACGCCCGACAGAATGGCCACAAATTCGAGGACAGCCGGGTAGTCTTCTTAAAGTTCCAGCGGCGCCCATTCATGCGGGGGCTCTGAGCATCTGCCCAGGCCCAGTACATCATCTTCGGAGTCAGATGGCTCGCTAATTAACTCACTCATGGCTCTGTCCAGAGGCGCATTAGCTGAGAAGTGAACTGCTCTTTTCTCCCGGATGGGCATGGGAATCGCAGCGCACACTGTGCACGCTTACTGCTCCTGCAGTGCTTGGCGAGTGTGGCGCGCGCCGAGGCAGATGACACACTGACGGAGCAGGTCGTGCACCCAGCCTGGGCAGCTCTCACAGGTCTCTGGCGGAACTGCCACGGCGGCGGACGGATCTACCGCACACTGCTCCTTCAGTGCGACGGTCTGAGCTGGGCTCGAAGACCGCGATGACGATGGTGAGTTACCTTCTTGCATTATCTTCTTTGGGGCTGAAGATTTAAGGGAGTCGAATGAACCTTATTTTGTAAAGTCGCAGATACTCTTGTGTCAAACGGGTGTCGAGAGAGACAGAGAGGGAAAACAGCTGTTCACCGTACAAAAAGCAACTGCTGGAAATGAAAGAAAAGAAAAGTGCTCCAAAAGTAAAAGGTTGCAGAAAAGAGAAAGGAAAGAAACGTTCAGATGCACAGGAGGAGACTGAATGTCTCTATTGCGAAGATTTTATTGGGTCAGTCATGAAAGTTGTGTTTCCTGCAGCAGATGCAGCGGATGGGCGCATCACTCATGTACTGGACTGGATAAAAGCAACAGAAACCCAGTATTCATGTGAGAACTGTGTGAGACTGAAAATGGAATTAGACCTTGTGTTGTGATCATTTTTTGGACTTGCCACAATAGTTTGCTGGTTCCCCCATTTGCCCCAGGAGGCACCCCGTTTTTCCCCTTGCAAGGGCCAGTTTTTTTCAATCTTGAATAAATACCTGAACTTGAAATTTATGCATTTCTTGCTTTGTCATATTGTTGTGCAAACCTTTAATGTTTTTACAAGTTTGATTCCCTAAAATGAATTATACACATGTGGGGAAAGATCTTTATTAAGCACCCCATTTTGTCCCAGTTTCCCCTCTCTGTCTTTACAACAACCAGTGCCTTGTCTCGCCTCATCGCCCCAAAAAATGTCGCTCTGCACATTGACGCATCTCTGCCACGTGTCCCAAAAAGAATGTGTCACCTCTTCATTGTCAGGGCTGTCAGTGCTTTAGGTCATGTAATGTGTACTGCTTTAAATGTAAACCCTACTAGCTGCATGACAGATGTGCCCAAATCAGGCAGCTGACAACAGAACAAGTTCTGACAACGATGCCTGACTAATTTTGTTTTCTTTGTATGATGTAAAAACAGTACACAGTTGTGTAATAAATAGTGCTAATTAATTTTATAGAAACTAAGATTCAGCAGAGTACTTCTCATTTTATTCCCACTTTCCTTTTTTTCGGGACACGCTGTATAACTGTTGCTTACTACAGCGCATACTAATATGGCCGCTTAACCTCTTCAAGGTAAATAAAAGCAGAATGCAATGATTTGCAGATCTCATAAACAGACATCTTATTCATAACACAACGTGAACATCATACCAGATTTGAAAGCGAAACATTTTAACATTTCATGAGAAATATTTGCTCATTTTGAATTTGATCGCAGCAACAGATATCAAAAAAGTTGGGACAGGGGTATGTTTACCATTTTTTAACAACAGGGGTCGACCAAATTCGTCTCAGATGGAGCACTTACTGTTTAAGGGGGTGTATTTTTTCAACCAGTGGGTCGATAAACTTATGCCAAAAGAAAGGTCTAATTACCCACTTTAACATATTAAAATTTGAACATAAATGATTTGATAGTTTTTAAGATATAAGTGTTCCTATTGTTATGGCCCCAATTTGTTATTACATTTATAACACAACAGCAACAGCAAGGGATGACACACAGTTTTTAAAACTTAAACACATTTAATTTAACAGACAAAGACAATAACAACTAACTAACAACTAATGAACCAAAAGACCAAGATTGATTAGGAAAAAAAAAAGAAATAGTTACTGTCCCTTTTTGTGGGGTGGCTTGGTGATGTCCTGGATAATGAAAATGCTCAAACACAGGCAAAGAAATCCACAAAAGAAATGTCACAGGTCTTGAACAGAATGGCAGGTCTGGTCATCTTCTTGCAATTTCTCCTACTACTTTACTGTCTCAATTCTTTTCCTTAAATACTCTTTTGCAGACCCCACCCACATTTAGACCTCTTTTTTTTAATTTTCTGAGACTTGCCCCAGACATGTCCAAGACATGTCTAAACATGACTCCAGTCTGAGCTTACCAAAAAAAAGGTAAATACTGCCATCTAGTGGCCTGTATTCACATTACACCTCCATTCCAAAAGGGAAAAATTTTGACTCATAAAGGCAAAATTTTTCTTTTCAATACAAAATGGTTAAGTGAACACTTGTCTATATATACATATCATACAATATTGAAATAAACACATGATATATATACATATTCAAACACGGGATAAGCAATCAGCAATTACATTGTCTGTACCCTTCACATGCTTAATGTCCAAGTCAAACTCCTGTAAAATCAAACTCCAATTCAACAATCTCCGATTCTTGTTTTTCATCTTACTCAAAAACATTAACGGATTGTGGTCAGTGTACACAATCATTGGCTTTTCCCCTGTACAAACATAAACCTCAAAGTGTTGTAAAGAAAGGACGAGAGCCAACAGTTCCTTCTCTATTGTGGAATAGTTTGTTTGGTGGCGATTGAACTTCCTGGAGAAGTATGCCACGGGCTGCTCAATGTTATCAGAGTCACTTCTCTGTAGGAGCACAGATCCACAAGCTTGGTCGCTAGCATCGACCGCGATGGAGAACGGTTTGTTGAAGTCAGGAGATTTGAGCACGGGGAAGTGACACAGCAGAGACTTCAGGCGATCGAAGGCTCTCTGGCATGCATCATCCCAAGTGAACTTTACGCCTTTCTTCAGTTGGTGAGTTAGACTGAGAGCAATCTCAGCAAAGTTCTTGCAGAACTTGCGGTAGTACCCGATCATTCCAAGGAAGCGGCGCAAAGCTTTTTTGTTGTCAGGAACTGGAAAGTCCATGATGGCTTGGACTTTAGCATTTATGGGTGCCACCTTACCCTGGCCTATGACGTAGCCAAGATAGGTGACAGTAGCACAACCAAAGTCACCCTTGTTCAGGTTAACAGTCAGGTTAGCCTGGGTCAGGCGCTGGAACAACGTCTCTACATCTTTTAGATGTTCTTCCCAGGAGTCACTCCATGTGATCAGGTCATCGATGTATGCACCCGTGTGTGGCAATCCGGCGATTGTAGACAGTATCGTCCTTTGGAACGTGGCTGGGGCATTTTTCATGCCAAAGGGTAGGACTTCATACTGGTACAATCCAGATGGTGTGGCAAAAGCAGAGATGCTCTTGGCCCTCTCAGTTAAAGGCACACACCAATAACCCTTCAATAAATCAATCTTGGTCAGAAACTTTGCTTGCCCTACACTATCAATACAATCATCAATCCTAGGTATTGGAAACACATCAGTTCTAGTTACAGCATTGACTTTGCGATAATCTGTACAGAATCTAGTACTTCCATCAGGTTTTGGAACTAGCACACAGGGTGAACTCCAATCGGAGTTGGAGGGTCTGATAATATCATGTTTTAACATGTACTCAACCTCTTTCTCAGCAATCTTTCTCTTTTCAGGATTCATCCGGTATGGATGCTGTTTTATTGGTTTGGCATCACCAACATCTACATCATGAGAGGCTATAGTAACTCTCTTTGGAACATCAGGAAACAAATCCTCATATTTCTTGATCAACCTTTCAAACTGATCTCTCTGTGAGGGTTCTAAGTGCTGGAGTTTTACATCAAGATTTTGCAACACTTCAGTGTTTGACAATTTACATGAAAGAACTTCAGCTTTAATTCTTGGTTCATCATCTTGAAACTCCCCCTCATCTTCACACGTTTCGACCATTTGAGAATCTGAAGTGACAGCTGCAACCCTAGCATTTCTGTCATGATAAGGCTTTAGCATGTTAATATGACACAATTGTTTTGGTTTTCTCCTATCTGGAATCTTCACAATGTAATTGAGATCATACCAAGTTTTCATTTTTCCCTGACTTGATTTCAAGTTCTCTTTGGCAAGGTCACAAGCTGCACGCAATCTTTCCTTGAACTTGCTAACATAGTCTAACAGACTGATTTGCGGCTCTTCCTCTTGCCATTGTTCACTCAATAATAGCAAAGGTCCTCTCACTTCATGACCAAACACTAGCTCAAATGGACTGAATCCAGTAGACTCCTGCACTGCTTCTCTAGCTGCAAACAACAGCAAATGAACCCCTTCATCCCAGTCTTTCTCATGGTCATAACAATTAGTCCTCATCATTGTCTTGAGAGTGGAATGAAACCGCTCTAAGGCACCCTGACTTTCTGGATGATAGGCACTAGAAAGAATCTGTTTTGCACCTAGTTCATACACAACCTGCTGAAACAATCCTGAAGTGAAATTGCTACCTTGGTCTGACTGAATTTCCCTGGGAAGACCAAACAACGTGAAGAACTTTATCAAAGCCTTCGAGATTGCAGTTGCCTTGATGTTACGTAGAGGTATGGCTTCGAGGAATCTGGTAGATGCACACATGATTGTCAACAAGTACTGATTTCCAGATCTAGTCTTGGGTAATGGTCCAATGCAATCAACAATGACCCTAGAGAATGGCTCCCCAAATGCTGGGATAGGCTGCAATGGAGCTACAGGTGGGTCTAACTGGTGTTTTCCAACTACCTGACAAGTGTGACAGGTTTTGCAAAAGTTGGAAACGTCTTTCCGAAGCCCAGGCCAAAAGAAGTGTTTCATGATCTTATCAACAGTCTTGTTAACACCAAGATGACCTCCTAAAGGTAAACTATGAGCCATTGTTAAGATCTCATTCCTATAGACCTTCGGAACAACAATTTGCCTGACCACTGCCCAATCTGCATTGGCAGGGATATCAGGAGGGCGCCACTTCCGCATCAACACACCATCCTTGAGATAATACCCAACTGGAACTGCATCTATTTCTTTTTCAGGAAGGGCTCTCCTCTTTAGTACACCAATTTCAGGATCATTAGTTTGCTCCTCAATCAACCGCTTTCTGGACAGAGACAAGTCTCCAGACACATCAGAATCACCAGACCCATCCGGCTGGCTGAATAGAGAACTGATAAAAGTATCTGATAAGTCCTCAAACGGAGAAACCATAGTAGGCCAATCAGAGTCATGAGGCGAACCACCTGAGTCCTGACTATTCAATGTACTGGACGGCACCACAACATCATCTTCTTTAGCCTTCTTGGCCATAGCACGAGTCACTGCGCAAGAAGGATACAGAGATGGGTCCTCATCCCCATTTTCAGTGCTTGGCTGTGAAGTAAGATGTACAGGGGGAACTACTTTGCCCCCAGCCAGGTCATTGCCTAGCAACAGAGAAACACCCTTTATAGGTAGACTTGACATAAGTCCCACCTTTACCTGTCCTGTAACTAAATCTGACTTCAAGAATATAGAGCGCAGGGGTACAGATACAGTCCTCCCTTCAATACCTTGTACAAGTATGAAATCCCCTGAAGCAGTCTCATCACGTAACTCCAAGGAGTCCATCAACAAAAGTGACTGAGAAGCTCCGGTATCCCTTAGGATATATATGGGGACAGGAGTAGTATGCTCATTCAGAGCCACAAATCCCTCTGACACAAATGGAAGAAATTCCTCCCTCACAAAGTCAGCTGTATTAGGCTTTTTAGCCCCACAAGAAGCAGGCAATTTAGCAGATTGGTTATCTACTACAGGGGTTTCTAACCTTGTTTTCACAAAGGCATTTGGTTTGGTATCCTTTTCTTTTTCTTTCTTAGCTTTAAGGAACCAACAGTTAGTTGTAACATGACCAGATTTCTTGCAATAACTGCAAACTAGACCACTTTTGTCACTGTCAGCTTTCACACTTTGATCAGACCTGTTACTGGATTTCTGAGCACCATCACCAGATTTGTCTTTGTCTTTGGGTGAGAAATCTTGGGTATCACCGTAACCCTTTTTCTGAAATTGGGACCATTTATTGTTACTGCTAGACTGAAATTTGGACTTATGAGTGAGAACATATTCATCTGCAAATTTGGCAGCTGATTGCAAGTTCAGTGCTTGCTTCTCATTAAGGTAGGTCTTAACATCATCCTTAACACAATTCTTGAATTCTTCAACTAACACCATCTCTTTTAGTGAGTTGAAATCATCCTTGACCTCCATAGAAGTACACCAGCGCTCAAAGCAAACTTGCTTCTCATTAGCAAATTCAACATAAGTCTGATTTTCAGATTTCTTCAGACCTCTGAATTTCTGTCGGTAAGCCTCTGGAACCAACTCATAAGCTCTCAAAATAACCTTTTTGACAACCTCATAATCAGAGGAATCATCTGCAGACAAAGCCGAATAGGCTTGTTGAGCTTTACCCTTGAGGACAGTTTGCAACATCAGAGGCCAGTGTTCCTTTGGCCACTGGCAACTCTTTGCTACCTTTTCAAAACACTGGAAATAGTTGTCAACATCCTTTTCTGAAAATGGAGGCACCAGTTTTACCTCCTGACTGGCACAAAATTTATTTTTTGTTTCAATTTTAATTTTTAGTTGCTCCATTTGGAGTCTTTCTTCTCTATCGAATTTCTCTAATTCAAAATCTCTCTGTCTCTGTCTCTCTCTTTCTGCTCTTTCCTCTTTCTCTCTCTCAAATTCTCTTTGTTTTTCTTCTCTTGCTAATTTTTCTAACTCAAACTGCCTTTGTTTTTCTTTTTCTTCCCTCTCAAATTCTCTTTGTTTCTCTTTTTCCTCCCTTTCTTTTTTCTCTTCTCTTGCTAATTTTTCCAACTCAAACTGCCTTTGTTTTTCTTTTTCCTCCCTTTCAATCTCTAGCATTTTTAATTTAAGTTCCATTTCTATATTTGGATTTTCCACTGGAAACTGTTCCAGATCTCCTGGTGCAAACACATTTTCATCAATGTAATATTCAACTATCTCTCTAGCCAGTCTTGCTTTTCGCATGGCTGGTTTCACCTCTGTCAGCTCTAAATGTCTGCAAATTTCTAGCAGTTCTGTCTTTTTAAAAGACTTCAAAACCCCTACGGTTGGTGATGCCAAGAAATCATCCATTGCTGTTGTCAATATATATGTATTCAATTAAAAAAAATTTTTTTACAATTTGAAATGTTAGATTTTTAATAAATGACTCACAAAATGGTCTATCCCGGACGAGCCCCCAATTTGTTATGGCCCCAATTTGTTATTACATTTATAACACAACAGCAACAGCAAGGGATGACACACAGTTTTTAAAACTTAAACACATTTAATTTAACAGACAAAGACAATAACAACTAACTTACAACTAATGAACCAAAAGACCAAGATTGATTAGGAAAAAAAAAAAGAAATAGTTACTGTCCCTTTTTGTGGGGTGGCTTGGTGATGTCCTGGATAATGAAAATGCTCAAACACAGGCAAAGAAATCCACAAAAGAGGTCACAGGTCTTGAACAGAATGGCAGGTCTGGTCATCTTCTTGCAATTTCTCCTACTACTTTACTGTCTCAATTCTTTTCCTTATATACTCTTTTGCAGACCCCACCCACATTTAGACCTCTTTTTTTTAATTTTCTGAGACTTGCCCCAGACATGTCCAGGACATGTCTAAACATGACTCCAGTCTGAGCTCACCAAAAAAAAGGTAAATACTGCCATCTAGTGGCCTGTATTCACATTACACTATAATGTGTGTTTTTGTGTGTGGGGGAAACCGTAGTACCCGGAGGAAACCCACACGAACACGGGGAGAACATGCAAATTCCACACAGAATTGCCACAGGCCTGATTCAAACCCATGACCTTCTTACTGTGAGGCGACAGTGCTGACCACTCCTGTTTGTTTTTAATGCAGTGCCACCTGAGGGCCTGAAGATTGCAACCATTCAGTGCTGGTTTATGAACTTGTCCCTTGCATGCAGAGATTTCACCAGATCCTCTGAATAATTTTACGATAGTACATACAATAAATTATTAAATCCCCAGTTTCTTTGCAATATCATTCTTAAATTGGTGAACAATTTTCCCATGCAGTCTGCCACAGAGTCGTGAAGCCCTCACCATCTTCTGAAAGATTCAGCCTCTCTGAGATGCTCTTTTCATACCCATTCATGTGACTGACCCGTTGCTAATTAATCTAATTTGCTGAGATATTCCCCCGGGGCATTTTTAGCATTATGAAACATTTCCAATCTTTTGTTGCCCCTGTCACAACTTATTTGAAATTTTGCTGGCATCAAATTCAAAATCAGCAAATATTTTTCTCAGAACAATACATTTCTCAGTTTCAATGTGATATATTGTCTTTGAACCATGTTGTAAGGGTTAGAGAAAAAGTGGACTGGTTAGAGTGCACAATTCTCAGACGAAAAGCTGAGGCACAAAGACCTGAACCACTGAGGTCTCGAAGGAGACAGACTAGAAGGGACCAATCCCACAAATAACGTAACTCAAAAGCTCACTCCTGTGGGAAAATCCCAACGAAAAGAAAACCAAAGAACTGAGGCTCCAGGAGTATAACTATGAACAGCCCCTGAGAAGGAAAGAGCTCGGTGCCAAGTACCCCGCAGATATTTGAACACCTCGGCGGAGAAAAGAGAATAAATTCTGCAAGCAAAAATAAAGAATTCATTAAAAGTTAAGACACTGCTTTCTAAACTCAAAATACTAGCCGTAAATCAGCGGACAAAACCTCGGCCTACTCTTACGAAGTGCAAGACAACAGTAAAGCAAAGAAATGCAGGAGTCTGGGAAAATATATAGGCTTAACGCACCTGAAACCAATACTAATCAGCCGCAACGGCAGTCAGCAGGTAGATCGCAACCAGATAGGAAAAGATTAGCAAAAAGAATGTTGTTAGCTCCTCAACGATAGTTTCCTTAGTACTAACAAGACAAAAGATGAGAGCAACTCCACAGACAAGACCAAACCAGTCCTGTCAATAATGAAAATATCCAAAAGCTGAAAGCAGCTCCATGAAGACAGAAATAAACCTGCAACCATGTCACATTTTCAATTAAATGTTAAATATGATGTGAAAATTCTTACATTCTGCTTATTCACATTTTAAATGGCCTCCCAACTTTTCTGGTAACGGGTTTTTCAATTTGATTTCTTATTAGCAATTCAATTAGCAATTTCTAACAGAGTGCCTTCATAACAAATCCAGCATTACTCCAGGGCCAAGCTGAATCTATGTGTGATAAACAAGCTCTTACTACTGAAAAAACGTTTCTCCTTTTATCTGGATTTAGGGGCTAAACTGACGACTCAAGAATCAGCAAGACCAGAACAGATGGGCCTCAGAACCTTCAAGCTTACCATCTCCATCTTCTCAAACATCTCCAACTTCAGCACAGGTCATGAGACAGACGCTGTCCTGCCTGAGGGCCCTTACCAGGCAGTGGAGATCGCGCTCATTATCCTGGCCACAGGGTCCCTCAGTTTTGTAACAATTTTTGGGAACATACTGGTCATGCTTTCTATCAAAATGAACAGGCACCTCCAAACCATCAACAACGACTTCCTCTTCAGCTTGGCATGTGCAGACCTGATCATTGGGGTCATCCCCATGAACCTGTACACAGTCTACAGTGTGAGTGGATATTGGCCATTGGGGCCAGTAGTCTGTGATATTTGGATGACCCTGGACTATGCGGTCAGTGTTGCCTCTGTTATGCATCTCCTTGTCATCTGCTTTGACCGTTATTTCTGCGTCACCAAGCCACACAGCTACCCAGTAAAAAGGACCAGCAGGATTGCAGGCATGATGATGGGGGCAGCCTGGAGTATTGGCTTCATCCTGTGGGCCCCAGTCATGCTGTTCGGGCAGTTTATCATAGGGAAGCGCCTTGTGAAAGAGGGCGAGTGCTACATCGAGTTCCTGTCCAATGAATCCATCACCTTTACCACCGCCACTGTTTTCTTCTACCTGCCTGTTACCACCATGACCTTTCTGTACTGGCAGATCTCCAGGGCCAGCAAGAGCCGTGTGAAGACGAGCAATCACAAGCAAAAAAAGGCAAATCCATTCAGTAGTGAAGCAGGAAACCACATCAGCATTCCATGTGATGACGAGTATGACAGAACCCAACCCGCTGAGACGAGCCAGAATGGCGGAACAGGTGGTGATGGAGAGGAGGAGCCGAGTGCACTAGTACATCCTGAGAGAAAGGAAATAGCTGACGCCCCTGCAGGTTACGAGGGAAACCCTACAGCCCATGGCTTAAAAGCCTCAAAGCACCAGCCCAAGAAGAAGTCATCGTCATCTCGTGAAAAAACAATAACACGCATGGTTATGATCATTCTTGTTGCCTTTGTGGTCACATGGACACCCTTTAACATCTTGAAGGTCCTCAGCACCTTCTGTTCAACATGTGTTCCATCCGCTGTTTGGACCTTCAGTTACTGGTCTGCCTACATCAACAGCGCCCTGAATCCAGCCCTCTCTGCTCTCTGCAACAACACCTTCAAGAAGACCTTCAAACAACTCCAGCTCTGCCAGCATAAGGACATTCGCTTGGGCAGATAAAGACGTGTGATTATTTATTTTTTTGTTTCTGACAGTGTTCCTCTCTGTCCTGTCTTTTCAAATCCTCCTGCATCACTTTAAACAGCGGCAGGTAGAAGCTCAAGAAATAGAATTACCGACACGACCAATTGATGTCATGTCATATTAAAGGAATACGTACCGAGAAGCAGTGGGTTGCAGTGATTTTATAACGGCGGAGTGGCGTTCTAAGGCACGACGTGCTGCGGCGTGCCTTAGTGCCCCTCCGACGTTATAAAATCACTGTAACCCAGTGCTTCAAGGGGCTTATTCCTTTTATAAAACGGTTACCCTACATATAGCCCAATTAAATGAACACACAATAAAAAAATCGACAATTTATTGGTAATAATGCAACAATAAAATTGAGAACTTCTTCCACCAAGCAAGATAGAGTGGACAGAATGGTTGGCCAGCAACACAGACGCTAAGATTGCTTTTTCATCTAGGGCCATTGTCATGTCACATCAGGCTATTTGGGCTCGCTAATGTAGATATTTTATGAAAGCAGGCTTTTTGAATGTCTCCTTCGCTCTCCCGAAGACCTCGGTAAATAATTTTAGGTTTGTTTCGAGTTTCCTTGTTCTCAACTTGCGCCGATCAGCCGAATAATTACAACCAGCCGCGAGAGTAGAGAACGATTGACTTTTGTCCTCCACACTTGCCGGTTTCCAGGAAAATATGTTGTACATTAGTTTGCTCGCGAACTCGTCTACTTCCTAGCGTTCACTACAATGGATGTGGTTACCCTACACATAGCCCATAAAATGAACACACATGAAAAAAATTCAACAATTTATCGCTAATAGGCTACTGAAATAGCAAGCTAGTTAGCAACGTAGCTAGCAATGCAAAAGTGATATCGAACTCTGTAATGCAATAGCTAGCTAGGATGATAGCCAACTGGTTAGCGGGTTAAAAGGCGAAATTTCGCGAACACTGAAATAGCGAGATAAAAGTCTTGAAACAACCATTAAGCTGACGAGTCAGTTGAGCGCAGAGTAGTTCGTTACGCGCAGGGATATTTTGTGCTGCAGCCTGCCACAGTGGGTTACAGTCATTTTATACCGGCATGGAACACGACTCAGCCAATCACATTTAAGGATGGGAAGCACCCATTTTATAATACACATTTCTACGCCTGTGAACTTGATTAGAATTCAAGCTCATTTACCACAGAACTGAGGCTTGAGGAGACTTTACTCTGATTCGAGAGATCAGAAAGGAGATCATTTATTATTATCATTACAATCACAGGACATGGATTCAGGACATGTATTTATGAATTCAGGATTCAGAAACATCAGAAGGAGGGCTAAACAGTGAAAAACGGTCGGAGGAAAAAGGTTTGATTTGTTCTGTTAAATACTGGAGATGGTTTTAACTTCAATTGCTGTTGCATTGTATTTCATGACTAATATGAAGGACCAGTGCTCCTTCAAAATGCAGCCAGTGCTCTGAGTGCTAACCCCCCCCCCATCATTCCACACACATACACACACACTCACGCAAACACACATGTACATTCACACATGCATGCATACACACACACAAACACATGCCTGCACACACACACCTGTATATCATTATTCATGGTGATTAACACATACGCACGCACACACACACACAAACACACACACACACGCACACATACAGACATACAATCACACACAAAGACACACACAAACACCATTTCCCAAGTCGACTAAAAGCTGCCTGGACTCCTGCATTCAAACACACACTTCATATCGCACATGCAAACACACACATACAGCGCCCTCAATAATTATTGGCACCCCTAGTTAAGATGTGTTAAAAGCCTTAAATAAATTCGATTTTTATTGCAGGAAAAAATTGTAGAAAAATATAATCTTCAACTCAAGTGAACTTTAAGGGAGAAAAAAACTAAGAAATTTTTCATAAAATCACCCGTCATAATTATTGGCACCCCTAACAATTCCTAGGGAATAAATGTAATTGAAGTATTTCTGTCATTTCTACAGTAGTTTACAAAGTTGATCAGAGTGTCTAGGAACATTTAATTAGTAATTCATCACTTCCTGTTTCCCTGGGGTATTAATATGAGGCTATTTCTCTTATCTACTCTTCAACATGGGAAAGACAAAGGAACACACCATTCAAGTAAGGCAGATGTGTGTCGACCTTCACGAGTCAGGCAATGGCAACAAGAAAATAGCCACTTGCCTGCACCTGCCCATATCTACTGTCAGAGGAATCATTACAAAGTTTAATACAACTGGAACAGTGGTAAACAAGCCTGGACGAGGACACAAGGTTATTTTGCCACCACGCACAGTGAGGAGGATGGTAAGAGAAATAAAAAGTTCTCCAAAGCTCACTGTTAAAGAATTGCAACAAATGGTAGCATCTTGGGGTCACAAAATCTCCAAAACAACCATCAGGCGCTATCTACATGCCAACAAGCTGTTTGGGAGGCATTCACGGAAAAAACCTTTTCTCACTCACAATCATAAACGTTTGGAGTTCGCTAAGCGGTACTGGGACTTCAACTGGGACTGTGTGGTCTGTTTGGTCAGATGAGACCAAGATTGAGCTTTTTGGCAACAAACACTCTGAGTGGGTCTGGCAGAAAACAAAAGATGAGTATGTAGAGAAGCACCTCATGCCCACTGTGAAGTATGGGGGAGGATCGGTGATGCTGTGGGCCTGTTTCCCTTCCAGAGGCCCTGGGAACCTAGTTAGGGTGCATGGCATCATGAACGCTTTGAAATACCAGGACATTTTAAATCAAAATCTGGTGGTCTCTGCCCGAAAGCTGAAGATGGGTCATTACTGGGTCTTTCAGCGAGATAATGACCCTAAACATGTGGTCAAATCTACACACAAATGGTTCACCAGACACAGAATCAAGCTCCTCCCATGGCCATCTCAGTCCCCAGACCTCATCACCATTGAAAACCTGTGGAGTGAGCTGAAGAGGAGAGTGCAGAGGAGAGGACCCAGGTCGCTGGATGATTTAGAGAGATTGCGCAAAGAGGAATGGTCAAAGATCTCTCTTTCTGTATTATCCCATCTTGTGAAACATTATAGGAGAAGACTAAGTGCTGTTTTGTTGGCAAAGGGGGGTTGTACAAAGTATTAATATCAGGGGTGCTAATAATTGTGGCACACGTGATTTGATGTAAAAGAATTATTTCTTAATGTGGGATTTTTTTCCCACTGAATAAATGTACTTGAATTAAAGGTTGGATTTTCCTCTTTTTTTTTTCATTGTGGTCCTGTATTATTCAGGAAAAAACTGAATTTATTAGAAGCTAAAGAACATATCTTTACCAGGTGTGCCAATAATTTTGGAGGGCAGTGTACATGCTGGATACGTTAGCACAAGCGTAGCTTCACGCATACACTTACACACAAGCCCACACTAGCAAAGGTATTCTTAACTGAGCATCTGAACTTCCTCAAGTATAGTCGCACATTTAAATATGCACACACACACACACACACACACACACACATTTAAAGTGTACTTGCAGTAAAAACTATCAAACTTGTTGCTTCCTAAAAGCATACTTAAAATTTCACTTCCAAAATTTTAAAAGTGGGCTTGGAATATGCAACCAATTGACCAACAGATTATTATTTTATTAGCAGTATATTTCCAAGAATTCATTCATAAATTAAAAAAGTGCATTGGGGGCATGATGGCACAGTGGGTCAGGCTGTGGCTGAACAGGAAGAGGATACAGGCCTTTCTGAGTGGAGTTTGCGCGTTCCCCTGCTTGCTCATGCATGTGAGTATCTGAGGATGTGATTTGACTCCTTTGTGTGGTAAAACCGTGCAAGTGATGATATGATATATCTATAAAGTAATTTGCAAAAAGTGTTGTAAATGATGCATTCGTTACATAACCCTGCGCTCAGGCTGTCATGGTTTGGAGGCGTTGAGAGCTTCCTTTGTTGCTCTCGTCCGGGACGATAACCTTTTGCTCCCAATCGGATTCCTGGGCCAGCTGGCATCAATTGGGGGCGTTGCCCGGACTTTATTTAAGCTCTAGTTCAGCCTCGCATCCGTTGCTAGAGTGTCAGTGTTTCATTTGCGCTTTAGCCGGTAAGGTCTCTAGAAAGAGAATTGTTTGGGACTTTAGCTGTATAATTGAGGTTAAGTTGTAGCGAGCAAGGGAATCTTTGTTTTATTTTCCCTTTGCTTTTTGTACCTTCAAGCTCGCTTTGCTTTCTACCTCAGATTACTTCTAGATCCGTTGGTAACGTGAGTCTCGCATTATTACTCTATCTGTGTCTCTCCTTACTCTGCCGTTTTGCCTTTTAATTCTGGCCACTGCGTTTGGCGTCTAATACTCCACACCCATCACAAAGGCTGCCATATTCAACCTGAGGATTAAAGCAGTTAAATTTGGCAGATGATCACCAAAATCTAATCAGCTGGAGACCTATCCATAATGAATATAGGTACTAAATAGCATTGCTGTTTGTCCAATACTTTTTATCCTCCGCCAACACGAAGTGGGAGGGGCATATGGGTTTGACCCCCCGTCCGTCCGTCCGTCCGTCCGTCCGAGATAAAGGGGACAGCTTTACTCAGAAACTACTACAGATACTGTAACCAAATTTGGTGTGTTGCTTCAGACCATAAAGGCCCTGATCGAGTTCGAAAATAAGAAGCGCACTATTGGCGGGGGATGTTGTAGACCATGTCGACTTGTTTTATGTTATCGCATAAACAAATTTTGTGGAACCACTCACTGACTCACTCACTGACTGACTCCCTGACTGCATTAAAATTTCTGTGGACTAGCCCTGCTTACAAAGGAAATAAAGTACATCCATTAGTTCACTTGCAGAATACATCAAAATATACTTTCATAAACCAAAAAATAGGACTGTATTACATAACTATATTCAAAATATACTTTCATCAGAAAAAATACAAATTTAGTATACTAGTTTTGTACTCAAAGTTCACAACACTTACGCAGAGAAAATATGTATAAGTATACGTTCATCATCTTGAAGTCGCAATTTAGTCCCCAAAAAGTATTGAAGTTGTACACTTCCAAGTATACAACTTGTAGCATGTTGTTATTTGTATACTGAGACCATAAAATATAGCCTACTTGGGAAAGGTACTTTATCTGTATTTAAAGGGGAACTCAGGGCTAAATCATAATGCTGTTTTGTACAATCATCATCAGTAAATAAATATTGTACAATACAAAAATGTGGAATTTTTGGTTTTAAAAGATGAGATAAATTAGGTTTTATTCCCCCAAATTAGTTGTCGTCTGCTTCAATGGTCACATGGTAATGACATAATGTCACCCGAGAATGATGAACCGTCGTTCTTCGCCCACAGCTATGCGCTGTTATTGTGTTGGATAGTGTGATTGTCCCAGTCCATTATCTTATGACAAAAGATCGTTCAATATAGCCCATTGGCTAGTTGCACAAGATGGTGTTAAGTACTTTCTGAAATACACAGGGTTGCTTCAACATTAACGGTTTGCTTCTGTCACTTTTCAGTCTATATCAGATGCTGAGTAGATGGCAGGTACACTCAACAAAAATATTAACGCAACACTTTTGTTTTTGATCCCATTTGTCATGAGATGGACTCAAAGATCTAAAATTAATTCCAGATACACAATATTACCATTTCTCTCAAACATTGTTCACAAATCTGTCTAAATGTGTGATAGTGAGCACTTTTGCTTTGCTGAGACAATCCATCCCACCTCTCAGGTGTGCCACATCAAGATGCTCATCAGACACCATGATTAGTACACAGGTGTACCTTAGACTGTCCACAATAAAAGGCCACCCTGAAATGTGCAGTTTTTGCTTTATTGGGGGTCTGGGGACTCAGAACCAGTCAGTATCTGGTGTGACCACCATTTGCCTCATGCAGTGCAACACAACTTCTTCGCATAGAGTTTATCAGATTGTCAATTGTGGCCTGTGGAATGTTGGTCCACTCCTCTTCAATGGCTGTGCGAAGTTGCTGGATATTAGTGGGAACTGGTACGCGCTGTCGTATACGCCGGTCAAGCACGTCCCAAACATGCTCAATGGGTGACATGTCCGGTGAGTATGCTGGCCATGCAAGAACTGGGACATTTTCAGCCTCCAAGAATTGTGTACAGATCCTTGCAACGTGGGGCCGTGCATTATCTTGCTGAAACATGAGGTGATGTTCATGGATGTATGGCACAACAATGGGCTTCAGGATCTCATTACGGTATCTCTGTGCATTCAAAATGCCATCAATAAAATGCACCTGTGTTCTTCGTCCATAACAGATGCCTGCCCATACCATAACCCCACCACCACCATGGGCCACTCGATCCACAACATTGACATCAGCAAAGCGCTCACCCACACGATGCCACACACGCTGTCTGCCATCTGCCCTGAACAATGTAAACCGAGATTCATCCGTGAAGAGAACACCTCTCCAACGTGCCAGACGCCATCGAATGTGAGCATTTGCCCACTCAAGTCTGTTACGGCGACAATCTGGAGTCAGGTTAAGACCCCGATGAGGACGACGAGCATGCAGTTAAGCTTCCCTGAGACGGTTTCTGACAGTTTGTGCAGAAATTCTTTGGTTATGCAAACCAATTGTTTCAGCAGCTGTCTGAGTAGCTGGTCTCAGATGATCTTGGAGGTGAACCTGCTGGATGTGGAGGTCCTGGGCTGGTGTAGTTACACGTGGTCTGCGGTTGTGAGGCCGTTTGGATGTACTGCCATATTCTCTGAAACGCCTTTGGAGACGGCTTATGGTGGAGAAATTAACATTTAATGCCCGAGCAACAGATCTGGTTGAAATTCCTGCTGTCAGTATGCCAATTGCACGCTCCCTCAATGCTTACGCCATCTGTGAGACAAAACTGCACATTTCAGAGTGGCCTTTTATTGTTGGCAGTATAAGGTACACCTGTGCACTAATCATGGTGTCTGATGAGCATCTTGATGTGGCACACCTGTGAGGTGGGATGGATTGTCTCAGCAAAGCAAAAGTGCTCACTATCACACATTTAGACAGATTTGTGAACAATGTTTGAGAGAAATGGTAATATTGTGTATCTGGAATGAATTTTAGATCTTTGAGTCCATTTCATGACAAATGGGAGCAAAAACAAAAGTGTTGCGTTTATTTTTTTGTTGAGTGTATATCGTCCCAGATATGTGATTTTAGCTATAGCTGATATTCCCAGGATTTGGCTTAATTAACCACGAATGATGTTCGCAAGATTTTTCTTGATTACCCGTGACTGATGTTTGTTCGTTGGCACTATTGACGAGACGAGACATTAGCTGCTCCACCGAAAAACAAGTGGGTTTTTAACTGGCATCACATTTCCAGCCGTTCTCACTGATGACTGATGAACTGGCTTTAAGCAACAGACAACAAATGTCAAAATATCTGGTAATTAATGTGTAAATATTCCATAATGTCAAAATGCTGTTTCATAAATCTAACATTCGATTGATAGATATTTTAATATTGTCGATCCTTTGTTTACCTTCCCACTCGGCATCAGTTGCACTCTCAGGACCATCACTTCTGTAGCTATGGTTAGCTGAGTACATTTAAGAAAACCACAAGAATGTAGCGGAACTAGCTAGGTAGTTGCATCAGAAAATGTCAAAGTAAATTCAATAGAAAACTGAAACTGGGACAATCACACTATTCAACACAATAACACCGCATGCCTGTGGGCGAAGGGCGACAGTTCGTCATTCTCGTGTGACATTACGGCATTGCTGCCTCACAGCAAGAAGGTTGTGGGTTCGAATCCGGCCTGGGGCCTTTCTGTGTGGAGTTTGCATGTTCTCCCCGTGTTCGCGTGGGTTTACTCCGGGTCCTCCGGTTTCCTCCCACAGTCCAAAGACATGCATATCAGGCTAGTTGGAGACACTAAATTGCCCATAGGTATGAGTGTAGGTGAATGGTGTGTGCGCCCTGCGTTGGATCCCTGCCTTTGCCCGTAGTCATTTCATGAACCACTATAGCAAGTGAATCGTTTTCTTATGTTATCCATATAAATACAACGTATACCCCACAGTATACGTGTACATTGATAACACTAATAAGCTCAAAAACTCATTCAGTCAAATCTAATTCCCCCAACGGAAAGGATTACCAATTTAATTTTTAGAATCGACCTGACTCAATATCAATATGGTCCAAAAAAAAATTTTGCAGAGCCGTTGCAAGAATTTCCAAGCCTGGAAAAATTGCACAAAATTACAGTACTTACCACACAAGCTTTTGCTAACACAATAATTAGGTCTTACCAACAGGTGCAAAGATTAGGCTACCTGAAAATGGGCAAGCAATGGGTGTCACTCTCAAAATATTAAACAAGACAGCATTTAATTTTTCAAAACACCTTATTTAAAGCTTATTTTAAGAGATGATGACATTCAGGTTACTGTGTGCTATACATTGTATACAGGCATCATTTTCCTCCCAAATTTAGCCATCTAGGAAATTAAGATCATGATTCACTTTACTTTACCCAGCAGTGAATAAGCTAGCTAGCTAACTTAGCATTGTTAAGTTCTTACCAGTGTACCTTGAGTTAAGTGCTGTCTAACTGTAGATCGCTTGATAACTTAAATGCCCCCAAAATAACTGATTTCCTTTCAAAACTGCGGCTTGTTTAAAAAGCAGGTATTTATCGGTTTCCACAGCTGCATGTGAGGTTGCCGCTAAATGTGTGCCCCTAACCATAACCATTTTTGAATTAGCCAGGAGATAGGCGGAGTCAGGTAAATGCAAAATTGGCAACCAAATGAGCTTCACAATGGATCCATTTCGACTTCACTCAGACCGTCACCATGGTCTTCGTCTTTGAGTGATGCCATAAACTGCCTACCCTCAAGACCATCTGTCAGCAGAGTCAATTCACTGACCTTAATCGGTCCGGCCCACCACCTTTGAAATATCCAGGTGGCCCGCCTCCTCCGAGACTTGTTGGTAAGACGTATCGAATTTTGCTTTTACAATCCGTCAATCCGGTGCAGGTGCATTTTGCCCCTGAGGATTGTGCGTGGTTTGCTATCTTTCTAAATCTCAGGAGAAAAGAATTTTTTTGAGAAAGATATAGTTACGCAAGTTCGCGTTAACTGTTTCTTCTTTTTCAGGTAGCCTAATCTTCACACCTGCTGGTAAGACATAGTAATTGTGTAAGCAAAAGCTTGTGTGGTAAGTACTGTTATTCCGTGCAATTTTTTCCAGGCATGAAAATTCTTGCAACGGTTCTGCTAAAGTCTTTTTTGGACCATATTGATATTGAGTCAGGTCGTTTCTCTGTTACCGCTGTTCGCAGCCTTGAGAATTAAATTGGTTATCGTTTCCCTTGCGGGAATTAGATTTGATTGATTGAGTTTTTGAGCTTATTAGAAAATGTGTTGTGGATCCAGACCTGCTTTTTATTACATTCAACTCCTCCTCGTGTCTGTTCTGTGCATTTTTAGTGTTTTAATTTGGCAGCCCTTAAACAGGAAGTGAGTTCACTTCCTCTCTTTGCCAGAGACCACATGTTGATCAATATTGCTGTTCACTATTATCCAGTGCCATCTTCTTAAAAGCTTACACATGGCATTAACAGAAAGCAATTTTATTTTACAACATGAAGTCAACATATGTAGAGCATTCTTCATTATAAAATGCATTATTATTTAATTAATCCAGCCCCTGTTAATTAGTGATACTTTAATGTATTATTTTCATTGCACAATTCTGTGTGTCATGGTAATGCAATATTTTCATTTGTATATTGTTGTTTTTGTCTCCAGTTTCACTCTTTATCTTGATTAAACTACCAAAAATCCCAAATCAGCCTGGTCCTTGGAGTTCGGTCAAGAGAGTGTTTAGCTGCCTGTATGGCTGAGTATACATCTTAGGAGACTGCACTTAGTGAGGACAGTACCGTGAAATTTCAAGGAAGTGACGCAAAGCTTTTTTGTTGTCAGGAACTGGAAAATCCACGATGGCTTGGACTTTAGCATGTATGGGTGCCACCTTACCCTACCCTATGACGAAGCCAAGATACGCAACAGTCGCACAACCAAAGTCACTCTTGTTCAGGGTAACAGTCAGGTTAGCCTGGGTCAAGCACTGGAACGACTCTACATCTTTCATGGTCTTTCCTGGGATGGTCTTCCCAGGAGTCACTCCAGGCGATCAGGTCGTCGATGTACGCACCCGTGTGTGGCAATCCGGCGATTGTAGACTGCATCATCTTTTGGAATGTGGCTGGGGCATTTTTAATGCCAAAGGGTAGGACTTCATACTGGTATAACCCAGATGGTGTGGCAAATGTAGAGATGCTCTTGGCCCTGTCAGTTGAAGGCACACACCAATAACCCTTCAATAAATCAATCTTGGTCAGAAACTTTGCTTGCCCTATTCTATCGATACAATCATCAATCCTAGGTATTGGAAACACATCAGTTCTAATTACAGCATTGACTTTGCGATAATCTGTACAGAATCTAGTACTCCCATAAGGTTTTGGAACTAGAACGCAGGGTGAACTCCAATCTGAGTTTGAGGGTCTGATAATATCATGTTCTAATATGCACTCAACCTTTTTCTCAGCAATCTTTCTCTTTTCAGGATTCATCTGGTACGGATGTTGTTTTATTGGTTTGGCATCGCCAACATCTACATCATGAGAGGCTATAGAAACTCTCTTTGGAACATCAGGAAATAGATCTTTATATTTCTTGATCAAACTCTGAAATTGACCTTTCTGTGAGGTTTCTAAGTGCTGGAGTTTTACATCAAGATTTTGCAGCAATTTGACAATTTACATGAAAGAACTTCAGCTTTAATTCTAGGTTCATCATCTTGAAACTCCCCCTCATCTTCACAAGTCTCGGCCATAGGAGGATCTGAAGTGACAGCTGCAAACCTAGCATTCCTATCATGATAAGGCTTCAGCATGTTAATGTGACACAACTGTTTTGACCTTCTTCTATCTGGAGTCTTCACAATGTAATTGAGATCATTGAGTTTTGTCAGAATTTCATAAGGACTGTGAAATCTAGCCTGCAATGGATTGGACTGAAGGGAAACAACACAAGGACCTTGTCTTCTGGTTTAAACTCACATCTTCTAGCCTTATGATCATACCAAGTTTTCATTTTTCCCTGACTTGATTTCAAGTTCTCCTTGGCTAGGTCCTAAGCTGCACACAGTCTTTCCTTGAACTTGCTAACATAGTGTTACAGTCCCCCTTCAGTACCTTGTACAAGTACGAAATCCCCAGAAGCGGTCTCATCACGTAACTCCAAGGAGTCCATCAACAAAAGTGACTGAGAAGCTCCAGTATCCCTTAGGATATATATATACATATATATATATATGGGTAGAGGAGGAGAATGCTCATTCAGAGCCACAAAACTCTCTGACACAAATGGAAGAAATTCCTCCCTCACAAAGTCATCAGTATCAGGATTCTTAGCCCCACAAGGAGCAGGCAATTTAGCAGATCGATAATCCACTACAGGGGTTTCTAACCTTGTCTTCACACAGGCAGTGGGTTTGGTCTCCTTTTTTTTTCTTTCTTAGCTTTAAGGAACCAACCAGTTGTAACACGACCAGATTTCTTGCAATAATTGCAAACTAGACCACTTTTGTCACTGTCAGCGTTTATACTTTCATTAGACCTGTGATTGGATTTCTGAGCACCATCACCAGATTTGTCTTTGTCTTTAAGTGAGGAACCTTGTGTATCACTGTTACTTTTCATCTGAAATTGGGACCATCTATTGTTACTGCTGGACTGAAATTTGGACTTATGTGTGAGAACATATTTGTCTGCAAATTTCGCAGCTGAGTACAAATTCAGTGCTTGCTTCTCATTAAGGTTGGTCTTAAAATCATCCTTAACACAGTTCTTGAATTCTTCAACTCGCACCATCTCTTTTAGTGAGTTGAAATCATCCTTGACCTCCATAGAGGTACACCAGCGCTCAAAGCAAACCTTCTTCTCGTTAGCAAATTCCACATAAGTCTGATTGTCAGATTTCTTCAGACCTCTGAATTTCTGTCGGTAAGCCTCTGAAACCAACTCATAAGCTGTCAAAATAACCTTTTCGACAACCTCATAATCAGAGGAATCATCTGCAGACAAAGCCGAAAAGGTGAGCTTTACCCTTGAGGTCAGTTTGCAACATCAGAGGCCAGTGTTCCTTCACCGACAACTCTTAGCTACCTTCTCGAAGCACTGGAAATGCTTATCAACCTCCTTTCCGAGAATGGAGGCACCAGCTTTACCTCCTAGCTAGCACAAAATTTGTTCTCAGCTTCCATTTTGATTTTTAGTTGCTCCATTTGGAGCCTTTCTTCTCTGTCCACCTTGCCTAAATCGAAATCTCTCTGTCTCTGTCTCTCTCTTTCTGCTCTTTCCTATCTCTCTCTCTCTCTCTCTCAAATTCTCTTTCATCCCTTTCTTTTTTCTCCTCTCTTGCTAATTTTTCTAACTCAAACTGCCTTTCTTTCTCTCTTTCTGCTGTCTAAAAAATTCTCTTTGTTTTTTTTTCTCTTTCAATCTCTAGCATTTTTAATGTAAGTTCCATTTCTACATTTGGATTTTCCACTGGAAACTGTTCTAGATCTCCTGGCACAAACACATTTTCATCAGTGTAATATTCAACAATCTCCTTAGCCAGTCTTGCTTTTCGCATGGCTGGTTTTTCCTCTGTCAGCTCTAATTGTCTGCATATTTCTAGCAGTTTTGTCTTTTTAAAAGACTTCAAAACCTCTACGGTTGGTGATGCAAAGAAATCATCCATTGCCGTTGATCTGTGTGTATATATATATATATATTAGAGGTTGATGTCTGTCTGTCTGTGTGTATGTACACGTTTTTCTCCTACATTTCTCTACCGATTGTCACCTAATTTGGTGTGAATATCCACTTGGACACCAGGAAGGACTTGACGTTTCCCGATTTTTGAAAAACACGCATGCACGCATGCACGCAAAAAAAATGGCAATTTAACTCCGGGTAGTGGGTAGCAGCTTGATTATTTATATATATATATATATATATATATATATATATATATATATATATATATATATATATGAAAAATAAATAAAAAAACAGTTCTACAATTTGAAATGTGAGATTTTCAATAAATGACTCACCAATGGTCTATCCCGGACTTGAGCTCCCAATTTGTTACGGCACCAATTAGTTACTTTGTGACGGCAAATCGGAGAGCAAGGGATGACAGACAAAATTTTAAAACTTGAACAGATTTATAAAATAAAGCACTGACCAAGATTGATAATTTAAAAAAAATGAGATGGTTACAGAGATGGGGTTGCTTTGTGCGATGTTCTGGGAGAGGAAAATGCTCTAAAACAGGCAAAAATCCACAGAAAGCTTGAACAGAAAGACAGGTCTGGTCAAATGTGTCCTTCTCCTTGCAATTTCTCCTCCTACTTTACTCTCTCAATTTTTCTCCTTATATACTCTTTTGCAGCCCCCTCCCATCTTTTAGCCTTTTTTTTTTCAATTCTCTGGGACTTCTCCTCTAAGACATGCCCAGGGCATGCCCAAACCGAGCTCCAGACTGGCTTAACAAAAAAAGTCAATACTGCCATCTACTGGCTGTTTTTCACATTTCAATGCCTGCTCAGCTTCTCCTGTTGTCCGTGACTCTGTGCAGTGGGCTCATGAATTGGGAGTCTTGTTTGGCCACTCAATGAAAATGAAGTCCATTTTCCAGGACATTGCTAAATCAGAGAGCAGACCAGGCCATTCTATCAGGCCTTTATGTCCCACAAGGTTGACTGTGCGTACAGGTACCATTCATTCACTGCTGAACCAGTATCAGCCTGTATTGCTTGCCTTGGAGGAAATGGCATCTGGTAAGTCAGATTCAGCCAGTAAGGCAAATGGCTTGCATGAAAGATTGCAAAAGGGCAATGTAGTTCTCGGTCTCCTGCTTGCCTTGGAGGTTACAGAGGAATTAGAGTGCCTCAACAAGTCTCTTCAAAGTCGTACACCGACAGTCGATGGTCTGCTTGCTGCTGTCACTTGTGTAAAAGACAGGATGGCTGGAAAAAGAACAAAAGAGACATTTCAAGGCATCAACAACAAAGCATCACAAATGTGTGAAACCCTCAAACTGTCTCCAGTTGAAATGCCTCGTGTCCGAAACCCTCCCAAACGCCTGGCTGCTAAGGCTGCAGCTCATGCCCCTCCTTCCTCAGTTGACTACTTCAGAACAGAATTTTTCAAGGTTCTGGATGTTGTGAGCATTCATTTTACAAAACATTTTGAAAAGGAAGGGATGTTTAGGATCAGGGATCTTGAAAAGGTGCTCTTAACAGGGGAGACAAATGATGTTTTGCAATGCCCAGAAGTGAACAGGGATTCTCTTAGAGTGCAGTTAGCGATGTTCAAGTCCAAGTATGATTTTCAGTCAAGTAGCGAAGCTGCAACCATTCTGCATGGAATGCTGCCAGAAGTCCTTGCCCTCTTTGAACAAGTAGAAATACTTGTGCGGTTGCTCCTTACTGTGCCTGCTTCTTTTGCTGAAGCCAAAAGAAGCTTTAGTGGTCTTCGGAGGTTAAAAACCTGGCTCCGAAACACAATGACACAGTCTCGGCTCAACAGTGTTGCTGTGTGTTACATCCAAAAAGAGAAACTGGACACCCTGAATAGGAAACTGATCGCTCAGCAATTCACTGCAGCTAAGGAGAGGCGCAGAAACTCATTTGGCTGCTTCACTTATGCTAGATAAGTATACATGCTTGTAAATGCCCGAGGCTTTCTCATGCTTGGGTGATGTCATCCGTCTCCTTCTACACATCTCTAGCACTTTCTGGAGGATGTTCCAGTAGCAGCATCCTTGTGAAAAGCACTGAGGATTGTGTAATGTCCTGACTCATGCTGTAGTAAATTTAAATGGGTCTGGAGAGGCCACAGGATGATGAGATTACAAAGGTTTTGAGAGTTGTGAAGAGGTTTAGGTCAGTTCGTTTGACATTTTTTTTTCATTTATTTTGCTCATTTCGTAGAATATTCTGAAGATTATTCTCTGTGCAGCTGTACTTGACTGATTATCTTAATGATGATGTCATTTTTTGTTTTCATGGTGCTAAATAATCTGGCTTCTTACACTGTTACCCTGTCACTTTCAAGCCATTTTGTGTACTGTTTACTTGGCAAGTGCTAACAGGAATGATGTTTCACTGCTTGTGTTTAATGTGCCTCTTTTTGTTTGCATGACTGAATTATCTGGCTACTTAACCTGTCGATGCTTATGTCACTCCATGTCAACTTAACCAGAGCTTGGCTGCTCAAACTTTTGATTTAGATAATTTATGTTATGAATTTGATAACGTTAAAGAACTAGACTTGGTCCCTGGGCGATGTAGTGTGGCTGCCCACTGCAGAGGATGACCTTTTCCCGAGTCATAAGGTTTTGTTGTTTGGTGCAGTTGATTGGGAGAGGATCTTTTGATGAATAATTTAATAAAAATCATCTTGCTCCTGAACAATCTGTCCCCCTCACTTCTGAAATGAAGGCTACGCCCCTGTGTAGCTGGCTTCCCGTCACAATAACCGACAATAATTAACGACTGTCACCTCACTGAAAGTTAGCCAGCTGGGTAACGCAACCTTAGATTAACGATGCAGACCGTGTCCTTCAGTCCCTCCGGAGCTTCACTTCCAGTGTTAGGAAAACGACTTCAACGCGGTTCATTTTGAAGACTTTTAAACTAGTGAAAGCACCATATTATCGCGATTCCAAATTGTTGCACCCCTGCCCCTTGTGCATCACTTTTCACACATGAACGCATTTTCCACATTGACTGTATACATTGCACAAAGTATATGATTATACGTATTATATGCGTATTTTCACAGGAGTGTTTTGCGCGCTGGGAAGGTGCCGGAGATTTCCTGAAGCTCGCGCTGTAAGACCAGGAGCTGGCTAAATTTATTTATGTGAAAATAGTAAAGGGCTTTGACCCCTAAAAGTCAGGCTATTCTACATGATGTATATAAACTAACATTTCCGGCTGCTTGACTGCTGTATGTTTGACCCTGGCACCCTTTTTAAAGGGCTCCAAAAGAGGATTTATTTTTGAGAACGGCGACAATGAAATCAACTACATGGGCTTGTTGGGTGATGATGCGCCATCATAAATTTGTCAACGCCAGTAACTTAAGCTTGAACCCTTGCAGGGACAGTGAGCCTTTAAGGGGGAAAAAAAAAGCCAAATATTTATGTAAAGGTCGACAAACACTTGGTTTACCTTTTCTTGAAGCGAGAAGAGCCTGCTACTTGAAAACCGAAGAGTGTTCCAAACCCTTGCCAGCAACACCCTTTTCAAGGGGTGAAAAAATCAAAATATTCATGTGAAGGCCGATATACTCAAGGTACACAGTAGAGGCCCGTGACTCCCTATCGCTGGACCCGGAGGTGTGGAGCAACATCATGATAGGTGAGCCTGCTGATCACCCTGCATATCCCTGCAGATCACCCTGTACATCTCTGCTGATCACCCTGCATATCTCTGCTGATCATCCTGTACATCTCTGCTGATCACCCCGCACATCTGCTGATCACACTGTACATCTCTGCTGATCACCCTGCGTACCTCTGCTGATCACACTGTACACCTCTGCTGATCACACTGCACATCTCTGCTGATCACACTGCACATCTCTGCTGATCTCACTGTACAGTTCTGTTGATCACACTGCACATCTCTGCCGCTCACACTGCACTCCTCTGTTGATCACACGAATCATCTCTGCTGATCACACTGCACATCTTTGCAGCTCACAGTGCTAATCCCTGCTGCTCATACAGCAAATTGTTTTCACTGTCTTTGCACTATACCGGTGCATTAAATTTTTTAAATCCTGAAACACATTGATACTAGTTTTTGTGAGCATAAAACAGGGAAATGACCCTGCGGGTTAAGTCATCAGGTCTGGTCTCATGTGGCAGTAGTAGTTGTGTTATGTTGAAGTCACAGTTGCACCTAAGTAAACCTAACTGCTGCTCGGCCCATTTCGGCTCCCCCAATCCTGGATGGCAATGCAGAGAGGGCCACCTTGGTTGGATTGACTCCCTGGACGATATATGAGTTTCGCGTCATCACAACAAATGCCTTAGGAATGGGAGAGCCCAGTGTCCCTGCGACGCGGATTCGAACCCGGGAAGCAGGTGGGGACTCCTTTATCATCTGCTATTCACCTTCAGGGACAAATTTGAAAGAACTGAGTTTTGTTTTCACTTCTGCAGTTTGGGGAGGCCCTCCCCAGGTATTTAGCAGTGCCTGTATGAAGCTCTAGAGCTCATTATGTAGCAGTGTCTGTATGAAGCTCTAGAGCTCATGTTATTTAGCAGTGCTTCTGAAAAGCTATAACACTGATATTGTTAAGAGGGCCTGGCTGGCAGCAGTAGTAAGTGTTCATATCGCTATATGGGATGTAGAGCACAGTGTTGTGCTGATGTTTTTAGCAGAATCAAAATGAAATACTAAAGCTTATGTTTTATTTTTCTTTAATAGTGCCTGTAGTGGCTCCCACTGGTGTTGGTGGATCAAGGGGTATCAAGCGATGAGCTGTCAATCACCTGGATGGTCGGTAAAGGTTTCAACCAGATTGCAGTAACTTTCCTGCAGTTTGAGAATGGCCAATTTGTTATGCATGAGACTTAATGCCTGCATTTCGTCTTATGTGACAGACGCACAGCTGAAATATTGGCGAATATTAGTTTAAAATACTGGGAGGGTGTAACAGCTGTAAATTCCCGTCGGCCTTAGTTATGGGTGATCAAAGCTGGTGGAGTGAAACAGGTGATCAACCTGGTTGATGAGATGATCATATCAGTAAAACCAGCTCAATCCATGTATCATAGTGAAAAACGCAGCGTAATCCATCCTGACGGAGGCGTGGGAGAGGAGATGGGTATAAATTGCCTGCAGTTGCAGTTGTCTTTTTAAGAGATGATCAAAGAAAGCTTTGGCAGAGAAGCTCTGCGTACACAACCTTTGAGCTGGAGTGGGCAGCAGGGTAAGGTAGTCAGGGGGAAAATGGTGGTATTATAATAATAATAATAATAATAATATTAATCTTTATTTTTAGAGCAGATTTCAAAATTCACATTACAAAGCGCTTCACATAGAAAGCAGCAAGATAAAAACAGATTCAAACGTCCAGTAGCAGGTAAAACAGTGAAAACATTTATCAAAAAAAAAAAACATTAAAACAGTTCAAACTTTGATAAGATCAGGGAAGGCTCTCTGGTAAAAATGTTTTAAGGAGGGATTTAAAGGATTTTAATGACTCAGCTTGTCATGGTTTGGTGGATTTGAGAGCTTTCTTTGCTGGTCTCCTCCAGGACGACATCGTTTTGCTCTCAATCGAATTCTTGGGCCAGCTGGCATTAATTGAGAGCGTCGCCCGGATTCTATTTAAGCCCTAGTACCACCTTAATTCCCTTGCTAGACAGTCATAGTCAGTAAAGTCTCTAGTAAGAGAGCTGTTAGGGTTTAGCTGCATATTTGAGGAAGACTTCTAGTTAGAAAGGGAATCTTTCTGTGTGTTCCTCTTTCTGTTCGTCCTGTCGAGCTCGCCTTGCTTCCTTGCCTCAGACTACATCTTGGTCCGTTGGAAGCGCGATTCTCGTTCTCCTGTATTGTTTGTTTCTCTCTCTCCCTTCTGCGTGTCCTCCTTTATTTCTGACCACTGCGTTTGGCGTCTCAAACTCACCACCCATCACACAGCTGACCTAATTTCCTTGGGCAGATTGTTCCAGGGCCTTGGGGCCCCCCCTTCAGTTTTCAGCCGCGCACATAGAACCGGCAAAAGACCTTTGCCCGAGGATCTCAAGGTACATCCTGGTATATAAGGTACTAAAAGTTCAGCAATATATGTGGGAGCGAAGCCATTAAGGGCTCTAAAAGTCATCAGTTAAATCTTAAAATCAATTCTAAAACATACTGGGAGCCAATGCAAGGAAGCTAAAACAGGAGTGATGTGGCCATGTTTTTTTTAGTTCTAGTTAAAAGCCTGACAGCTGAGTTCTTCTCATTTTGAAGTTTAACAGATTTTTGATTCAAGAAAGTTAAAAAGGCTGTTGCAGAAATCCAGGCGTGATGAGATAAAGTATATAAAATTGACTCTGTTTTTAAAAGATAATATAGACTAGAGCATATTTTTGAAATGTTTCTCATATGATGATTACACAAGCCTTGTGTGATATTCAAAACATAGATTTGCATCAAACCAAACTCCCAGGTTCCTTGCAATGGGCTTGATGTGATTAATCAAGGGACAAGCAGGTGAGGCTTTGTCATTTTCTTGGGCCCAATCACTCTTTTGAGTTTAGCTGGAGAAAGTTTTGTGACATCCGATTCATAACTTCAGACGAGCAATCATGAAGAGATTTAAGCATATTGGGGTCTGAGGATCTCACGGGCAGGTACATCCGTGAATCATCCGCATAAAATCGTTGCCCGGAATCGTTCACGGCAATACTCTACACAGCCATGAGATTCTGACACGAGTGCTGAGTCGCTGGCGCTCGAGAGGCCTGCCAGGTCTTAAGCGCCAGCCAATCAGAGCACGTGTCACAATTTCATGGCTGTGCTGTGAACGATTCCGGGCAGGAAGTTAGATTTCAGGGATGAAGTCTTGCCTTTTCCAGACTCATTCTTCTGAACGAGAGGGAGTTACGATGAATGGTTGGTGCTGAAACTTTGGTATCGGCGTAACGACATTAGACACAAGGTAAGACGAGAGTTTTGCCGCAAACAGCGGTAGAAGACAAGTGGTGTCTGCCATTTCCATTTCTGCACGTTTTGTCAATGGCACAGCATGAGACTCTGCTGGGCCAGTAAATGTCAGCATGTTAAAACAAGCCCTCAGAGACCCATGAATGGGGCACAGAGTTTCAGTAACACTGCAGTTTTTACAGGTGGAATAGCCTCGTCTCATTTTTCCTGGGTTGCATGTAAATTTTGTGCGACGCTCATGGATCAATATTTCGGCACCAATGCAGCCTCTTCTTGCGTGGTAGGTGTCAGTGTAGTGTAACATGTCCATACCAAATAAGGTAACGGTCAAAAATTGACACACGGAGACGACACGCGTGAATCTGAATGTGACCGAGCAAAGGTTGGGAAACGCAAAATACCACCTTAGGGGTGGAGTTAAGCAGCCTTACTCTAAATCACTTCTACCAAATTGAATGCCCAGAAAATGCAGACCACCAAGAAAGATAGACGTGATTCCAAACAAATCATGTTTTACTGAACTGACAGCCAGCAATCAGCTGAAAGAGAATAAGTGTTAACCAGACCTAAAAAGGACCAGGACACTTCCAGACACCAATGGCTTTCCCCCACCCAACGGCACTCAGCTGGCCTACAAGACCAATAAAACAATCCAAAAGGGTAAACCAGTGCTTTACAATAGTAAGTCTACCAAGAGACTCAAATTTAAACATCCTATGGAGAATCAGTTGAACCATGAACCATTCTGAGATGGGCAAGACAGCAGCTGGACACTCAAACCACCGGTTCCTGAGCCCACAATGCAACCAGATACCTCAGCTGAAAAAACACTTCCAGCCTACATGTACCACAGAGGCTTCAGGACCATAAGGTGAGGAATCGAGGAAAGAACTGCTGCAAGAGAACATGCCTCAGTATCCAGCCAAACTTAAAACAAGTCGACATGGTCAACAACATCCCCCGCCAATCTTGTGCTTCTTATTTTCAAACTCCAAGGCCTTAATGGTCTGAAGCTAGTTTCTGTGAAAAGTTGTCCCCTTTCTCAGACGGACGTAGGTAAAACCTATATCCCCCTCACACTTGGTGTTGGCAGGGGATAATACTATAAAACCAAAGTTACCTCCACAACACAACAGACAGGGGTGAACTCAGCCTGCAGAAGTATAAATCCCAGCTACTAAACCAGCTGCCTTATATAAACCACATGTTAATTGAATAATTGATTAATGAGTGGAGCTGCTGCCTACTCCACCTATGTAATTAAAATTGCTTGCAGGAAGAGCAGGAGAATGAAAGCCATTCCCTGCTATAAATAGTAGCCGCCCGACTTTCTCCGGGAGCAACAATAAGTGCAGCAAAGTGCTTGAAGTGAGACCTTAACATCTTAAACTGCCACATTAAAACCATTCAGTCAGTTATTTGCAGCTGGTTTTGCCTTGGAGAGGTGAGGGTGGGCGGAGGGGCTGTACACACAGATTCTGTCCTTTCATCTTCCTTACAAAATCAACAAATAAAGACGGCACCCGAGTGGCAGAGTTGGAGCGGTGATTTGGCTTTTATTACAGTCATGGGTCACAACCACTGGACGATGTGTGGGTCTGATTTCACAGTAAGAAATTTTACGTCCTGAAGAAGTCCAGCTTTGTGTCAAAATGTCATTATTACAGCTATTTGGGGTTTTTTTTTGTGATTAACTTCTTATTAAGGTTTTTTTGTTACTTATATATACAAAACATACATTAACCAAAAATTATTTACAAAAACAGATGCATTAAAACATCTGACAAAACAAAGGACAACTGGGGGAAAAGAAACAAAAAACAATATCTTATAATCATAAATTGCAAAATCATTCATGTTCAAACTTTGGATTTACGAATGAAAAGCCGTCAAATTCAGACTGATCAAAGAAGCTCCCGCCGCCACCTTGGGACAGCCATGGTGTCTCGTGGAGGAACTGCTCTTCAAAATAGCTGCAGTCATGGGGGCTCTTCTGTGATGGACAGAAAAGAGGAGTCAGTCAGAGTTGAGAGGCAGTGTTGAACATATATTAATGAAGCTGTGTGTATGAAGAAAATCAGGACGCCCCATCTGCTAGAGTTTTATCCCTTTCAAAAACATTTCTGGGTTTGCAAATGGCAAACTCATCAGCTGGTTCATGGATTCATTTTCCATTTTCACTAATTGTAGTTACATTCAAAGTACAGGACTTTTTTTCAACAATTATCATTAAAATTTTCACCCATATACTGGCCTGACACAAGAATTTAATTTCTCTCATACATCATCAATTCTCTAATCTCAAAATCTTTGAAATTAGTGCAGCGTTTCAAAGGATCTTCCGTACAAATCTTAAAAGCATTGTTACTCTTGAGCATAACTGAATGTGTTCTCATGAAAAATTTGATTTATCTTATACTGGGGGACATATTCATATCTCCACGATCAGCACATAAACCAATGAGCAAACAGGAAGTACCAGTTCAGGTTTGTAAGGAGGCTCGACCTCTCTTGTTTCAATTTTGGCCCAGTCGATGGGTTTGAAAAATGGGTGCGCCCTGATGTTGCCGCTTGTCCCCAGTCTGCGGTCCGGATCCCTCTGCAACAACTGTTAAGTAAAGCAGACAGAAGTGACATTAAATTGCTGATAAAACTAAGATTTGATCTTTGGGCCATTGCACATCTTTCCTTAGAATTTTGTGTTATTTTGAGCCAATTTTGCGCAATTCAGTTGACAGATAAATGCGCAAACAGATTAAACCACAGAAAACAATACTGCTAATGCTTCGGGTGGGGTAATTTTTGCATGGCCTCCTGGCCTCAACTGATAGCTGAAGTCTGAGCTCTCATTGGGAGATGCAGCTAAACTCTGTGCTCTCATTGGGAGATGCAGCTGAACTCTGAACTCTCATTGGGTGATGCAGCTGAATTCTGAACTCTCATTGGGTGATGCAGCTGAATTCTGAACTCTCATTGGGTGATGCAGCTGAATTCTCAGCTTTCATTGGGAGATGCAGCTGAACTCTGAGCTCTCATTGGGAGATGCAGCTGAATTCTAAGCTCTCAGTGGGAGATGCAGCTGAACTCTGAGCTCTCATTGGGAGATGCAGCTGAATTCTAAGCTCACATTGGGAGATGCAGCTGAATTCTCAGCTCTCATTGGGTGATGCGCCCCACATTGACACTACCGGAAAGATGGGTTCTCGCTCACACTGACCTTTCCCAGAAGGTCCCTTGTGCACTGGTCCATCCAGGACGGATATTCAAGAGCATCCGAACAAACAGATTTGCTGAGGTCATCTAACTCTTCCCCAAGAAAAGGAGTCTCGCCAGTGAGCATTTGGAACAGCAGGACCCCAAACGCCCACCAATCCACAGCGGAGGAATATTCTTGTTCCTGGTATATCTGCGTAAGAAATGGAAACATTAAGTGCCATTGACATGATCACAAAGATAATGACTCGGACAATGACATTCACTGTGTCACATTATGGTCCACTGTATGTATGTATGACAAAAAGTCTAAAATAAAACATTTCATCTACCATCGCTTACTGTACTGGAAATACACACATGCTCAAACATGTTGCGCTCACACAGTTTTGGGACATGCACGACACAGAAATAGAGCTAATGCAGTTTCTTGTCCTGTCAAAAAATGAATAATAATTTCACATAATTGTGTGACAAATTTTAAATATCAGTGGTCTGAGAAACAGGGCGCTCAAAAGCTCAGAGGAACATTGGTTGACTGGTATGATTACAGTTGACTGAAAGGAGCAGGTCCCGTACCTCTGGTGCCATATAATGTGGGGAACCACAGAAGGTCTTGGTGCGTCTGTCTCCCGACATGTTCTCCTTACTTATCCCGAAATCCACGATCTTTATGTGCCCATCCTGATCCAGCATGATATTTTCTGCTTTGAGATCTCTGAGGGAGGAAAGGATGAGAAAAGGGAGCAGAATGAAAATTTTGAGTTTTTTGGGTAACCATAACAACATTCTCAATTACAAAAGAGCACAGCAGCGCATGAATTATACCACGGTCGAGCGGCAATTGCCCTGTGTGGCTGTAATGCCTCACTTCTAAATTGGCCAGTTTAGCTTGCCCCTTTTTCAAGTGGCCATTTTGACCAAATTTACCCAAAGTGGCGATTTTAGCCACGGCGACTCGGCCACTGAGCTGTGCGGCTTCCGTCATCCCGCTGCGCTGGACTCTTCTGCTCTTTGTGCGACCAAAGACGCGCCCACTCATTCAAGAACACAACAATGTTGTGTGAGGTTTGTATCTTACACCCACACATCCTTCCGGCTTTAGAAACTTGGGCTAACATTACGTTTTAGGCACAAGAAATTAAATACTGCAGGGCTCACTTAGTTAAAGCACTGCATTGCGGAGCAGAAGTCTGTGGTTTCAAGCCCCAGTCAGAGCAGCACATGAGTGGTCATTGTGCTACAGGGATGCAAGTCGGGAAAGGATTGCTGGGAAATCTCATATAAAGTGGCTGCTTTGTTTATGATTGCCTTCTGAATTTGGGTTGGATTGAAGATGCAAAACTGGAAAAAGTCCTCCAGAGATTTTCTATGGAACTGTATTCTAGAGAACTTTTTTCTACAGGACTTGAGGTACTAAAATACTGTAGAATTCTATTGGATTCCTACTGCACATTTATAGGAATTACTATAGCACATTTCTATGCAGGGATGCCATGGAGAAATCTCTTGAAATGAAATATGTGCCATGTATACATAGCGAAAACACTGATTTCACTTTGGCAGTTGGCTGGTTTAAGTAGTTACTGAGATAGGTGGTGTTCATAGAGCTACTGGTGCATGATAAATTTTCAGGTTTCAAACACAGGTAAACAACATATCATTTCAGTATATTCATTAAATACCTTTTTAATACAAGTAAAATGTTGAGTCCTCAAAGGACAGCAGGGAAAAGGCTTGAATTCCACAAGTATTAAGTTACTGCACAATGTTAATTGTTACCCCTACTGGTGTCTAGAATAAATTGACTTTTTACATATACAACAACCAACAAACTCAGCTCTCGTGAATTTCTCTGCCGTAGTTATTGTTCCAATATACTATCCAAAAGTATCAAAATAATATGTTGCTTACCTCTGTTTGAATTCTTAAAATTTATCTTGTACCAGTACCTCTCTGGGCACTACCTATCTCTGGAACTAGTGTGATGTCATTATCGCTTATTTTTCTTGCAAAATTGATTCATTTGGTTTTGGGCTTTTGCCACGATGGGCCAATTTTAAAAGGCCAAGTGGCCTTGCCCTAACAAAACTTAATTTAAGACCTGGTACAGACAGAAATGCTCACAAAGATGGGAGTAAAGTTGTCACAGTAACAGAAAAATCCTATAATTGAATAAAAACATGGCTAAAACGTGGTTCTAACACAGTGGCATCAGGATAATTGAGTTGCTGACATCAGCACAGTGAAACATGACGCTCGTCAGCACTTCACCAGACCCGATCCTGAGCAAACAAGAAGCAACAACTTCCGGTAGATGAAGGAACAGAAGTATCGTACCGGTATATGACTCCGTTGCTGTGGAGGAACTGAAGCCCGCAAATGATCTCTGCAGCGTAAAATCTGAGGGAGAGCAGGGAAAATGAGATTGATATGATATAAAGAAAAGAAAGTGGAGACATTTTGTTCATTTGACTATAGTGACAATTGATATAGAAAGACTGGTCACTTCTGAACAAAAAGCTTCCTGAAACAAGCCTGGCTACTGAATAAAAAGATACAATCCAGGAGAGAGGTTTTTCCACCAAGCCCTGTACCACATGCATCCAATTAGATTTCTCATTAAATATCATCGGGAGTTGAATGCACAAATGAGAAGTTACCATGACAGCCAAGGACAGCACTGTCCATAACCAGAACATCTGTATCTAACTCAAGGCAATGAACAGTTAGCACTGACCATAACCAAACATCTGTATCTAACTCAAGGCAATGAGCAGTTAGCACTGACCATAAACCAAACATCTGTATCTATCTCAAGGCAATGAATAGGCCCCAGGTTTAGTGGAAAGGGCAACTGGCTTTATACTCACCGAACACAGTCCAGATCGAAGTATCCCCACTGGTCTAAGTGGAAACGCAGATTTCCCCCACTAATGTATTCCATTACCAAGAATACGTAGTCCTGAAGAAACAAATGGCATCGTCACTTACAGAAGCGAAAGACTTTCCTGTATTTGGGGTATAATGATGATCTGCGCAGTGCAGTCGGTGGATGTGAAGTGAAGCATAATGACCCGCATAAATCTGTAAACAAGCAAGAAGCTAGTAGCTACCACGGTCTGAGGACGAATATAGTTGTTTGAAAAGTAGATGGATTTTCCGTAGCCTCAGTGCTGCGTATGTATGTGACGATCTGTTTTTGAGAAGAGGTAGAATGAGAGAGAGCTGGAGGTGATTTTACCTCTGTTTGGAATATGCAGTGCAGACGGGAGAGGAATGGGCTTCCCGTAGCCAACATCAGGACTCTCCTTTCCGTTCTCAAGGAATCCAATTCCTCAGTTTCCAGGAAATTGGCTTTTGCCAGGGTTTTGACAGCATAATACTGTCCACTCTCCTTCAATTCTGCCAGCAAGACCTGAGTAAGAGAAAACCGAGGAGAGAGGAGAGGCAGAGAGAGGTGAAGCAGGAGACAAAAGATGGAGGGACATATTAGTGACACAAGTTCATAAGGGAGCTTTAAGATCATCATTGACCAGAGATTTTACATCGAACCGGTAGATGATCGGGCCCTACCTTCCCAAATCCGCCTCTGCCCAGCACCCTGTGAAACTCAAAGCTCTCCTCTGAGATGCGGGGTCCGTTCTCCTCCCGTATTTCACAGTCTGGTGTAGTGATCTCAATTTTCATAGGACTTTCATCCTCAGCCGCTTGCTCCTGCTGCTCTGATCCGCTCTGCTCCACATTCTCTGTAAGCATTACCAGATCAGAATTGGTGTCTTTCTCTTTCTGAGCTGTTGGCTTCTCCAGATCAGAACTGGTATCTATCTCGATCTGGGCTGTTGGCATCTCCAGATCAGAACTGGTATCTTTCTCGATCTGGGTTGTTGGCTTCTCCAGATCAGAACTGGTATCTTCCTCTATCTGGGCTGTTGGCAGCTCCAGATCAGAACTGGTATCTTTCTCGATCTGGGCTGTTGGCAGCTCCAGATCAGAACTGGTATCTTTCTCGATCTGGGTTGTTGGCTTCTCCAGATCAGAACTGGTATCTTTCTTTATCTGGGCTGTTGGCAGCTCCAGATCAGAACTGGTATCTTTCTCGATCTGGGTTGTTGGCTTCTCCAGATCAGAACTGGTATCTTTCTCGATCTGGGCTGTTGGCATCTCCAGATCAGAAGTGACCAGAATATCCTGGGCAGTAGATGGTTTTGCGCTCCCTGGCTTGTGATCAGTCTGAAGAGATCCACTCATTTTGTGAAGTCTAGCATGTTCTTTGCGTTCTCTTCTAGACTCCTCTCTTGGCAGACAGCAACAACACTGAAGAAAGGAGGGTGAGAATAAAACACAAGAATCAAAAATATTGCTACTTCTGGCTCCCTGACTCAGATGGTGTTAAACTACAGATCACAATTCTGCCACTCAAATGAGGGAGAATAAATATATTAAATTCTATTAACGCACCATCATAATTTCTATCCTTCTTATTATCTATTCTCAGTTATAATAACAATTCTAGTGATACTTTCTCAAGGGTGAATAAACAGAGCTAATTGAGATTCACCCTCACAGACAAATCTTTACATTTTCCTCCATTCAGCCATGCACCACCACAGATCAGTGAGTGTTAGCTCACGGCTGTGCAGGATTTGAAATAATCAAAGCCAAGAAAGTAGTTTTTGGTTTGTGTTGCTTTTCCGCAGACACAGTAGAAATACATCTTTAATTAAGTCAGACCAGCATTTGTCATAATTTGATATTTAGGAATAATGTTTCTTGTTTATGAGGTCTTATATTCTCTGTGATTCCTTGGGTTTTAATGTCACTCCAGCTACAAAAAAAAAACTGAAAAAAATATTTGTGGAGGTAATTAAAATTAGGCCATGTTTCTGAAAGCCGCTTCAATCTTCAAGATTAGTTATTCCAGACAAAAGGCTGTTTCTGACTTCATAATCTATACATTTATTAACATTGAAATTTAACATTAATAGTCCTTTCAAAAAAATGGAATAGTTGATCCAACTTGAGAGGGAACCTTACCAATGATTAATGCTTTAAATAACACTGCCCTGCATCATTTTTGCCGAATAAAATCCAATGTCTGATTCTTACCAAATGAGGGGCACCGATTTCAAAAATAGCATCTGTGTCGCTCTTGCATGTCACATTTTATCACAATTTATGATGAGCATTTTATAGCACTGTCCCTTTTAGCTACTACTTGGAAGGTTAAGAAGTAGATTACAAATAATTTTCACCTCGCTCAGAGGAAAATTATTTGTAAGATGTGCAGCTCATTTTCATATGTATCAATGATTCCAAGACATTATTTTATGCCTAATCCTGATTTCAACCTCAGTAATATAGTCACTGACAGAAGAAAATGCAAAAATGATCCAGATATTTCTGCTCCATCTGTGGATGTTTCACTACACCCAAACGTTTATTTATTTACTTATTTATTTTTAAACTGTTTTCACCAGTGCACAAAAGCCGATATACATCAGTGGCGGCTGGTAAACTGGCGATAGGGGAAGCTCAAACCTATCTTTAAACAATTTAAACAATAATGACACTCATGCGATACTTCCAACCCTTCAGTAAAGAAAAGCGTGAAAAGTCCGGAGTCATAATCGGTTTCCAATTACCAGGGGTGAAGTCTACTGTAGCGCATGTGAAACTGATAAACCTCCAAGCACAAGGTCTACAATTCTGCACGAGAATCTCTCACATATGCGTTGATTGAATAATTGATGAGTACAGCAGGGGAACCTTAATATTCCATTAAAACTCATGCTGAATGTGTGAGATTGACAAGTATGCGTTGTTGATGAAAACTGACCACACCTGATAATGTTGAGAGTTTTCTCTAATTGTAATTTAAATGAATGATTGAAAACAGGTCATGACCAATCATTATTTTTAAGGGCTGGTTTAAGCTTCCTCTTTTGCCTGTTCATCAGTCGCCACTGATACAGGCCTACATGATATAATAAGGAAAATCTTTGTTCTTCTTTTGTGAAAGAAAGAACTGAAAGTAATAGCTAGAGACTTTTTACTAACAGTTTTAACTCAGCATCCTCAAATTGGAAAATATGAGGCCATCAGAAGAAGAAATCAGAAGAAATTTTCTTTTCAACGTGCAGAGTGTGTTATGATTCTGCCATGCTGTCTGTTTCATGCCTTGTTTAAGTTCTGTACCTGCTTGCCATGTTCATTGATTTATGTACCAAGTGACCACTGCCTGTCTTCTGACTATTCTTTGGATTATATATTGTGATTTGCCTGCCTCGATTTGTTATTTTCCGACTTAGTTTACTTTTCCATGTTTTACTTTTTGCCATAGTCATACTCCGGTTCATGTTTTCCATTTTACTTTGCACTTTGTCTCCCCCGTCTGGTCTCTAGTCTCGCCTGTTGTTTCAGCCCCAGTCTTAAGTCTCACTCTTCGGGTGATTAATTGGATTCTGGATTTCAACCTTCCTTCCGATCTCGTTTACTTCACTTTGCTTTTCTATCTACTAACAAAACTAACAGTTTATTATTTTCTATAAGATTACTAACAATAACTAACCTTGTATATAATACTAACTTACTAACGAGCACCTAGGATTTGTATAGTTGCACTTACTAATTGACTAACTAGCTCTCAGCACTCGCCCTGTTCTAATCTCCGCCTCTTTGCTCTCACTGATTACCTTTGCTGCATTTTCTGTGTCAGCTCACGTCTTATCACGCTGTCCTGCTTCTCGTTATCTATGCACATTCGAAACGATTTTTGTGATTGGTGCCCTGGTAACGAACTCTGCTCTGCCCCGTTGGAATTTGAGCTTTGGATTACGGACTCTGTACTGTTGCCTTTTTTCTCTTCCTTTTTTCTCTTTATTGAATAAGGGGGATACCCTTATTCAATAAAGCACCTCATTTTTGCAATCCCGTGTCCTCGCACTTGGTTCCAGATCGATACCACAGATTGGTGAAGTTAATATCCTGAATATACAACATATTCGTATGAAAACATTTACTCACCAGCAATCGCTCGACAAACTCCATCTTTAAAATATTATGTGAATTCCGTAAAATTGTAAATGCACTCGTGTGGCAATGAGACGTTCTGACTCTCAGCAATGCACAGTGTTTGTGTAGTATGGGTGTAAAAGTTATTGACATCACAAGAGCAGCAAGAATCTTTCGACCAAGAACAGTTGTGATGTCACACTGCTATGTCCCAGTCATATTTGAGAAACTGATTGAACTGGATAGCTGATGACGTCGTCGTTTTGAAGTAACCGTGCTGCCATATTGGTAGTGATGGGAAGATGAAGCTTCATGAACCATTTTCTTTATTTTCTGTGCCCAGAAGATGGTGGACTCTGCTCAACAAAGGCTTGTTAGTTCATTCTATAAGCCTTATTTTTTAACTATGGGCGCTATCTTGTGGGCACAGAAAATAAAGAAAAATAGTTCATGAAGCTTCATCTTCCCATCACTACATATTGGTACGGTCAACTGTAATTGATCAGAACATTACTCACTTTGAACACGTTGCTGCCAAGGATTTAATTAATTGAGAAGATCGCTTTACACAGACACGGAAGGCGGTATTTTATGTTGCCTCGTCAGTTCGGCCTGACCGTGCGAAAAACGCCTCAAAGACGACAGGTTTCACTTCAGTAGGCTGCAGCTGTACGAACCTTTAAAATTTTCGATGGACAACATCAGCATTTGACAATATGTACGGCTGAGGAGTGAGTTCTGGGGATCATAGGAAATCTGTACGGATCTGCGTTCATCCCGCCTGACTGGGGCAGTGTGAGAACGAAATTGAAGATCAATGTTGTTGTTGATGACAAGACGTCTATCTTGCACGAATTTTTCTGTCAGGTGGGCTTTAAAAACTTAATGAAAAAATAAAATTGACATAAGCTTGCATCTTGTCAACGGTTGTCTTTATTTTAGAAACACTGGGTGTGAGATGCAATCGCGCATGACGCATATGTAAGTCCCAACGGATGTCTTGTATTGAGTTTTCTCCTCTGATGTCTCCTCTCAGTTGCTGCCATGAAGCTCGGCTAATTTCCTCCGAAGCGAAAGTGGCTTCGATAAAGAGAACTGAATGTAAACTTATCAAAGTCGCTAAATCAGCGCTCATAGAAGCGAAGTGAGTGGTGCGTAATGGAGATGTATGTAAAACTGCCTGCCATTCATTATAGTGTGAATCACATTATCTGTTGAAGTAGCTCTAACGTTACATCCTCACTGATACCCTGGGAAAATTTAACTTGGCCGTCAACGGTAAATGAGGGTCAGAAGAGCGTAAAGCTGCTTTCACACTGGACGCGAAACGAATTTTTCGCACGACTGATCACATTCAAAGTCAACGCGAAGTCTCGCGTGTATTCGCATTAACTTTGAAAGTAATTTGTCGTGCGATAAATTCGTTTCGCGTCCGGTGTGAAAGGGGCTCCAACCTGTTTAGTCCTGCCTTAAATTAGCCGTAAAAATTTGACCAGTCAACGTCTGGTTTTGTTGGCTAACAGTCTGGTCTAATATAGACAGCGTTGCACATCACTATCACTGGAATATCTAATTAATGGTGTATGACATTGATTGATCTTGTGAACTTCAGTTCAGTAATCTAGGGATCTTGCGGCTAACATGATGGGTCAGGTTAGCTCAAATTAATTTGAATTATGCTAATAGTAACCGTTAGCAGGGGCTAACATTGACACTTAATCCGCCGTCAAGGTAGATCGCCAAAAGCTTATAATGAGCAATACAGCTATTCATTGAAACTGAAGTATGTGTAGTGGAAACTGGGGCAAAATGGGTTTTGTCAGACCGCCTTATGAAGTCTTCGGGTGACCTGAGCCCATAGAGATTCAGCCTCTATATGCAGCCCTAGAGGGCGGCTGTGCAAAATGTCTGATTACAAGGATCGCTGTCCGCCGTAACTAAGAGGGAGACTCTGCGTCTGATCCGGTGGCGAGATGCCAAAGTATTGTTTGGTTTACGGCTGTTCCAACCACTACAGCAATGCGAAAGGCTTAACAGGTCAGTACTTGTATAATGACAGTGTCTAGAGCTAAAAAAAAGTGCGAATCAGTGCGATCAAAGCCCGAGATTTCTCGTTAGCATCGGCAGGTTAATGTTATTTAATCGGCGATGTTGATCAGAGATGTTGGAGTGACTGAAGGATACGACCAGGTTAGCATAACTATAACGAAACGGTTTCAACCTGATTCATGAAAAATAATCTAGCTAACCTACGGGAAGCTTCATTATAACCTATCTGTCTTCCTGTTATATTAGCCAACAATAATAAACGAGTCACCACACTGTAAGTTATTCAGCTGGGTAACGTAACCTTAGATTTATGGTGCAGACCATGTCCTTCAGTCCCTCCGGAGCTACACTTCCAGTGATAGGAAACCGACTTCACCGCGGTTCATTTTGAAGACTTAAACCAGTGAAAGCGCCATATTATCGCGATTGTTACACCCCTACTGATCAGCAAGAAAGAAATTATTTGCACCAAGTCTGACATTTGGCGGTTCGGAGCACTGGGGGACGGCCTCCTCTTCGCAGCCGGGGGACGCATCTTCCCGCCGGCTGGAGTGACCATGGAAAATGGCGTTCGTGGCCGGTTTTTGGACGAACACCTTTCCACCTGCTCCCGTATGGCAGCGTCGAGTGGCGGACCAATCAGGGAGGATGGGCACAGCGGCGTGTTGAGCAGCGATGCCTTCTGGTGTTCTTTTGGAGATGTCTGACTGAGCCACATCTGACACCTGGAGACCACTGCCAGAGACATGACCTGCCCAACACACACTGAGGCCGCTTGGGCTGCACAGAGCAGAAGACCAGCGAGCCGGTGGGTGTCCTGCCAAGCCATGTCGTCCCCTTCCCGACGGGCGTGGAGGAGCGACAGCTCTGCCAGAGTATTTCCTGTCAAGCCGATGCTATTCATGGCAGATGCTGCCTGTGCACTGCCAATGAACGTCTTGTTCTCCTACATAGTGTCCTGCTCACGTCTGGGCGGGAGGTGTCGTTGCTGGGACCGGACTGTGGGCTCCAGCCTGCGCTGGTCCATCAGCGGTGCGTCAACAGGTGGAGCACCGGCGAGGAACTCGGTCATCCAGCCTGCCACAGCTGTACAGGGGAGGAACTGCACGGCTGGGAATGAGACTTTCACCAGAGAGGTCCTGCAGTGCTTGGCGAGTGTGGCGCGCGCTGAGGCAGATGACACACTGACGGAGCAGGTCGTGCACCCAGCCTGGGCAGCTCTCATAGGTCTCCGGCGGAACCGCCACGGCGGCGGACGGATCTATCGCACACTGCTCCTTCAGTGCGACGGTCTAAGCTGGGCTCTAAGACCGCGATGACGATGGTGAGTTACCTTCTTGCATTATTTTCTTTGGGGCTGAAGATTTAAGGGAGTCGAATGAACCTTATTTTGTAAAGTCACAGATACTTTTGTGTTGAACGTGTGTCGAGAGACAGAGAGGGAAAACAGCTGTACTCATGTTCACCGTACAAAAAGCAACTGCTGGAAATGATCGAAAAGAAAAGTGCTCCAAAAGTAAAAGGTTGCAGAAAAGAGAAAGGAAAGAAACGTTCAGATGCACAGGAGGAGACTGAATGTCTCTATTGTGAAGATTTTATTGGGTCAGTCATGAAAGCTGTGTTTCCTGCAGCAGATGCAGCAGATGGGCGCATCACTCATGTACTGGACTGGATAAAAGCAACAGAAACCCAGTATTCATGTGAGAACTGTGTGAGACTGAAAATGGAATTAGACTTTGTGTTGTGATCATTTTTTTGGACTTGCCACAATAGTTTGCTGGTTCCCCCATTTGCCCCAGGAGGCACCCCATTTTGCCCCTTGCATGGGGTAAACGGGGTCGCGGGCCAGTTTTTTTCAATCTTGAATAAATGGCTGAACTTGAAATTTATGCATTTCTTGCTTTGTTATATTGTTGTGCAAACCTTTCATGTTTATACAAGTTTGAGTCCCTTAAATGAATTATACACATGTGGGGAAAGATCTTTCTTAAGTACCCCATTTTGTCCCAGTTTCCCCTCTCTGTCTTTACAACAAGCAGTGTCTTGTCTCGCCTCATCGCCCCAAAAAATGTCGCTCTGCACATCGACGCATCTCTGCCACAGAATGTGTCCCAAAAAAAGCAAACCAAGAATAAATGGTTAATTTTCTCGAAACTGCTTCACATTCCTTTAGGAGGTTGTGCCGCACTCAACTTAACAACAATGACACTTTTGGAGTCAGTCAGTAACCACTTTGCACCAGATTGCATAAAATGATGACAGGCCTAAACACGGATGAACCTGGATGATCAGTTTCACCTCTTCATTGTCAGGGCTGTTAGTGCTTTAGGTCATGTAAAGTGTACAGCTTTAAATGTAAACCCTACTAGCTGCATGACAGATGTGCGCAAATCAGGCAGCTGACAACAGAACAAGTTCTGACAACGATGCCTGACTAATTTTGTTTTCTTTGTATGATGTAAAAACAGTACACAGTTGTGTAATAAATAGTGCTAATTAATTTTATAGATACTAAGATTCAACAGAGTACTTCTCATTTTATTCCCACTTTCCTTTTTTCGGGACACGCTGTATAACTGTTGCTCACTACAGGGCATACTAATATGGCCATTCAACCACTTCAAGGTAAATAAAAGCTGAATGCAATGACTTGCTGATCTCATAAACAGACATCTTATTCATAACATAACATGAACAACATACCAGATTTGAAAGCTTTCATGAAAAATATTTGCTCATTTTGAATTTGATCGCAGCAACAGATATCAAAAAAGTTGGGACAGGGGCATGTTTACCATTGTTTAACATCCCTTCTTATTTTCACAACAGGGGACAGCCAAATGCGTTAAATTTTATATGTTTTTCAAAGTTCTTGAAAGTGCTGTTCCCAAAATGATTATAAAATAAAACTTGGGCATTGTTATCATTAGGGTGTTTATTTAAATGTCCAATATAAGGTTTATGCAAAAACAGGATTTTTGATGCCTTGATTGCAAGAGTTTTTGAAAATGTCAGTGTCTCGGGTGGACTGAGCTAAAATAGTCTCAGATGCACAAGACAAGATTGATTTAGTTTTCTAAGATCTATTTCTATATACTACAATTATATTACATAATATTTTACATACAGTACATGCCAAAAGTTTGGACACACCTTCTCATTCAATGCGTTTCCTTTATTTTCATGACTATTTACATTGTAAATTCTCACTGAAGGCATCAAAACTATGAATGAACACGTGGAATAATTATACTTAACAACAAAGTGTGAAATACCTGTGACTGAAAACATGTTTTATATTCTAGTTTCTTCAAAGTCGCCACCCTTTGCTCTGATTACTGCTTTGCACGCTCTTGGCATTCTCTTGATGAGCTTCAAGAGGTAGTCACCTGAAATGGTTTTCACTTCACAGGTGTGCCCTGTCAGGGTTAATTAGTGAAATTTCTTGCCTTATCAATGGGGTTGGGGCCATCAGTTGTGTTGTGCAGAAGTCAGGTCAATACTGCATACTCCTCTTTTGTGTTCCGCCAGACCCACTTAGAGTGTTTGTGGCCAAAATGCTCTATCTTGGTCTCTGACCAAAGCACACGGTCCCAGTTGAAGTCCCAGTAACCGCTAAGCGAACTCCAGACGTTTGCGTTTATGATTGTGAGTGAGAAAAGGTTTTTTCCGTGCATGCCTCCCAATCAGCTTGTTAGCATGTAGATAGAGCCTGATGGTTGTTTTTGAGACTTTGTGACTCCAAGATGGTACCATTTGTTGCTATTCTTTCACAATGAGCTTTGGAAAACTTTGTATTTCTCTTACCATCCTCCTCTCTGTGAGTGGTGGCAAAATAACCTTGCGTCCTCGTCCAGGCTTGTTTACCACTGTTCCAGTCGTTTTAAACTTCTTAATGATTCCTCTGACAGTAGATATGGGCAGGTGCAGGCGAGTGGCTATTTTCTTGTAGCCATTACCTGACTTGTGAAGGTCGACACACATCTGCCTTATTTGGATGGTGTGTTCCTTTGTGTTTCCCATGTTGAAGAGTGGATAAGAGAAATGGCCTCTGTGTCACGTCATATTTATACCCCAGGGAAAGAGGAAGTGAATTACTAATTAAATGTTCCTAGATACTCTAATCAACTTTGTAAACTTCAAAGAAATGACAGAAATACTTCAATTACTTTTAATTCCTAGGAATTGTTAGGGGTGCCAATAATTGTGGAACAGGTGATTTTATGAAAAATCATTATTTCTTAGTCAGGGATTTTTTTTTTCCTCCTGAAAATTCACTTGAGTTGAAGGTTTTATTTTTCTCCAGTACAATTGTTTGAGTTTATTTATTCCCATTGGGCTATTTTTGTACTGTTTTTGTGAGGTGTTGTATTACATTTTATGTCTGCGCATGTGATCACATGATCTACCTGATGACCACCATTGGTTATGTATGGAGGTGTGTCTCCACAAATTTTTTCATGTCTGATGAAGGGCTGATGCCCAAAATGTCACACTTGGTGATACCATTAAAAAATTCTCAAAGGAGCAGTTTCTGGAGTGCGGACTTCTGTTTTGTACTTCTGAATTTAGAAAATTTTCAATTGGAAATGTTGTCGGACCGATTTCTCAAATTTTGCTTATGACATTGTTTTCAAATTTCAGTCATGCATTCTACGCTTTTTTTTTTTTAATCTATGGGCAGCATTCGGGGATGATAGCAACACTAACACAATGTGTACATATAGAATAAGAAGGCCAACTTCGATTCTTGGTTAGTGTACAGGGTGCTTTTGAAATTTAGCAAGAAAAAGCTTTTTGCGTTTGCTGCTTTTGCGCATAATACTGTGTTTACGTTTACACTTGTCCTGCACTGAAAGTCAGTTAGAGCGCCCACCGTACAAATTTAACATAATATCTGTCATTGTTTGTACTTTAATTGTACGGTCAATAATTCTTTTTAATGAGCTGCGTATTGACCTCAGAAATGTCTGCAACCACTTAATTTCATGGTGTATTACATCCTATTCCTAATTAAATAATGAAATATGGAATAAATAGTTGTCTTAACCCAAATCGAGGAACTCAAGCCGACGTTTTAATAGTCTTTTTGTTTGCTCCAACCATACCTGTTACCTGTCCTCCGGGCACACATAGGGCCTTGCTCCAACCATAATTTTTGTTTTACAATAAAATTTTATATATTTTTTTTGTTTTTTGTTTTTTTTAGGGCTCTTTTATCGCGTAAAGAGTGATAATTTACCCTTTTAATGGCACTTTTGTGAGAATCTCACTGAAAACATGAATATTCGTTATTAATGTAATCACATTAAGTCTCTGATTGCTCATGTTGGCTATTCTGCATTTAATCTCCATATTTCGGAGTCTTTTTCTGGGCAGTCTCTGAGTTCAGTCGTTTTTAGAATGATATGGCACCATCTGCTGGAGGAATCGCTCTAAAGCAGTGAGCCGCCCTGTATCACACTGCTTGTTGGCCACGTTGTTATACAAGGCATTTTAAATATTGCGAATTAAAAGGAGCTGTGGGATGGTTATCTCATGATGTCATTACCTGCCCTCATATATTTTTCTTCTCCTGAGTGTTTGTCAAACCTGCGATCTGGTAATGGCAGGGCCACAGGACCCCACTGCAGTTGCATTATGTGCATAAATTTACCTCTGTGCTAATGTATCTTGTACAATACACAGTCCGAAATAGGGGTACAGCAAGAGTCCATTTCTGTTCCCCAAAGTACATTCAGCACTTATGTTGCCCCTAGGGCTAATTGTAGGACCTCAAGGTACCTTTGTGAACCTTTTTAGGGTCTAAAAGGTACTTTTGTGTTCCAAAGCAAAAAAGTACCCATTTCTGAGGGTACCGCCCCAGTGACAAGCCTTTTACCCCTAAAGGTACAAATAGGTACATTTATTTTCTGTGAGTGTACTGCAGGACCATGAAATTGCTTTTTACATTCAAATTTATTTTTATGATATTGTTCAGAATTACAAAACCCAAAACCAGTGAAGTTGGCACGTTGTGTAAATCGTAAATAAAAACAGAATACAATGATTTGCAAATCCTTTTCAACCTATATTCAATTCAATACACTGCAAAGACAAGTTACTTAATGTTTGAACAGGTAAACTTTGTAATTTTTTGCTAATATTAGCTCATTTGGAATTTGATGCCTGCAACATGTTTCAATAAAGCTGGCACAAGTGGCAACAGGTGGGTGCCATGATTGGGTATAAAATCAGCTTCCCTGAAATGCTCAGTCATTCACAAACAAGGATGGGGCGAGGGTCACCACTTAGTGAACAAATGTGTGAGCTGATTGTCGAACACTTTAAAAACAACATTCCTCAACGAGCTATTTCAAGAAATTTAGGGATTTCATCATCTACGGTCAATAATATCGTCAAAAGGTTCAGAGAATCTGGAGAAATCACTGCATGTAAGCGACAAGGCCGAAAACCAACATTTAATGCCCGTGACCTTCGATCCCTCAGGGGGTACTGCATCAAAAACCGACATTCGCATGTAAAGGACATCACCACATGGGCTCAGGAACACTTCAGAAAACCACTGTCAGTAACTACAGTTCATCGCTACATCTGCAAGTGCAAGTTAACTCTACAATGCAAAGCGAAAGCCATTTATCAACAGCACTCAGAAAAGCCGCCTGTTTCGCTGGGCCCAAGCTCATCTAAGATGGACTGATGCAAAGTGGAAAAGTGTTCTGTGGTCTGAGGAGTCCACATTTCAAATTGTTTTTGGAAACTGTGGACGTCGTATCCTTCGGACCATAGAGGAAAAGAACCATCCGGACTGTTATAGGCACAAAGTTCAAAAGCCAGCATCTGTGATGGTATTGGGGTGTATTAGTGCCCAAGGCATGGGCAACTTACACATATGTGAAGGCACCATTAATGCTGAAAGGTACATACAGGTTTTGGAGCAACATATGTTGCCATCCAAGCAACTTCTTTTTCATGGACGCCCCTGCTTATTTCAACAAGACAATGCCAAGCCACATTCTGCACGTTTTACAACAGCATGGCTCCGTAGTAAAAGAGTGCGGGTACTAGACTGGCCTGCCTGTAGTCCAGACCTGTCTCCCATTGAAAATGTGTGGTGCATTATGAAGCGTAAAATACGACAATGGAGACCCCGGACTGTTGAACAACTTAAGCTGTACATCAAGCAAGAATGGGAAAGAGTTCCACCTGAAAAGCTTCAAAAATTGGTCTCCTCAGTTCCCAAACGTTTACTGAGTGTCATTAAAAGGAAAGGCAATGTCACACAGTGGTAAAAAGGCCCCTGTGCCAACGTTTTTTGCAATGTGTTGCTGCCTTTAAATTCTAAGTTGATGACTATTTGCAAAAAAAAATGTTTCTCAGTTTGAACATTAAACATCTTGTCTTTGAAGTGTATTCAATTGAATATAAGTTGAAAAGGATTTGCAAGTCATTGTTTTCTGTTTTTATCTACGATTTACATAACGGGCCAACTTCACTGGTTTTGGGTTTTGTATATACAACATATGCGTGTACTTTCACTGATGCTTGTGAAATTCCAATTAAACTCAGTATTACAGTTTATGATATGAATTAATTGACCGATGGACGTTTTAAGAATGACCAAGTTTAATACAATGGGCTTCCAGAGTTTTCTCATATTTCTTCGGTCAGAGTTGAAATTTCCGGCGAGAGATGTCTGCTGGTATATCACCTAGGTCAGCGTATTGACCAGTGACACGGCGAGTCGCTCCTGACGAGATGAGGTTGGTGTTAATTGTGTGTATAATGAATGTTTTTCATACTCGCTTTGCTAAGATGTTCTGTGTCGTGAGTGAAGCTGTGTGCGTGATTGGGACGCTGTCAAATTTTATATGACCGCAGTGCTGAGTCACCTAAAACATAAAATCAACTCACAGAAAAAGAGAAGAAGAATGAGTGCAGGAGCAAAGTTAGGAAAAGCTGCCAAAACGAGATTGAGTTTTTCCTTTGACTTCACCACTGTCCTCAGTTTTGGCCCGTTTCCATCGCAGGGACTTCAGGGTAATTTTACGGGGCTGGGGCCCTTGTTGCATGTCTCCACCGCTAGAACCACCACCAAAGGACAGAGTTCCAGAACTTTTACAGGGGCTACAAAAGTCCCTGCCTCAGAATAGATACCTGGAACGGCCCCGAAAAACTCCAGGGTGGGGCTTGTGGTTTACTTAGCGCTGATTGGATTTACCCAGGGTGGGATGTGATGTCAACAGACAGCGACAAAATAGCCGGCATTTTCCGCAGGTAACGAGGAGTCACATTTTTAAAAGGACGTCACGGAACTTTTCCGGAACCTTCCTCCTACTTCGCCCTCTTGGTGGAGTCATGGCAGTTGAGAGGGCGGAGTGAGAGGATGTTCCAGTAGTAGTTCCTGCCCATAAAATACTATCAAGAACTACTTTGGTGGAAACGGGCTTTTTGTGATGCTTCTCATAGCGTCTCGCTGTGTGGGAGAAGGAGCCCAAAGGGGAAAATTTCCCCAGGTCCAAGGCAAGCTCCTTGGCCCCCCAACACGTGAAGAAGATGGGTACAGGTCGTTTGGACCCCATACTAGTTGGACCCGTACCAGTTGGACCCTAACTGAATGGACCCAGCACCGGTTTGACCCCAGACCATTTGGACCCAAACCAGTTGGACCCCTTACCACTTGGACCCCACACCAGTTGGACCTGAGACCCTACCCAGTTGGACCCTGTGCTGTTTGGACCCCAGACCCTCACCCAACTGGTCAAGGGTCTAACTTGCCTGGGGTCCAAATGCTTCGGGTCAGGGGTCCAACTTGTATGGGTCCAACAGGTACAGGGTCCAAATGACCCATACCCGACAAAGACCTGTGGTGAAAACAGGTAATGGGTTATTTTGACCCTGTACCTGTTGGAACCATACAAGTTGGACCTTGACCAGTTGGACTCCTGTCCCTAACCATTTGGCCCTGTGCCATTTGTACCCCAGGCAAGTTGGACCCTAGACCAGTTGGACCCCTGACCAGTTGAGTTAGGGTTAGGTAAGAGTTAGTGTCTGGAGTCCAAATGGCATGCGGTCCAACTGGGTAGGGTCTGGGCTCTCACTGGTTTGTGGTCCAAGTGGTCAGGGGTCCAACTGGCTTGGGTCCAAAACGTCTTAGGTCCAACCGGTACTGGATCCATTCAGTTAGGGGGGTCCAAATGACCTATACCCGTCAAAACACTACACAGTGATGTTCTGGGAGCATTTAATTACTGCCTGGATATCAATCTGTTTTACAAGTGTTAAACTGTCATGCCCTGTGACTGCACCTAATAGAGGTTTTATGTGGGCACCATTTTCCCCTGAAAACAAACACGTTAAGTGGTGCTGGGGGCTGTTTTGTTGATCCTTAATCAGAAAATGTTTCATATGGTCCCTATAGTTCTTTGAGCCAAACTGTGCACTGGGTACCCTCTCTCCCCTGTTACCGTAGCAGAAAAGCGCTCTCCGTTCTCTTCGCCTGAGGGCTGAGTTTGGACAGGGAGGAGGGAGCTGATTCTACAAGGCCCCGTATTTTATAACCCCTCCTCTGTTTATTTTAATTCCTGCACTATCCAGCCCTTATCCTGGGAACTGTGCTGGAAATCAATACCCCGACACTCCCTTACTTCAATACAGGCTGCTACAGGTGCCGTGTGTGTGTGTGTGTGTGTGTGTGTGTCTGAGAGTGTTTGTGTGGGAGTGTGTATGCTGTATGAGAGTATGTGTCTGAGAGTGAGAGTATTTGTGGAGTTTGTGTGAGTGTGTGTCTGAGAGTGTTTGTGTGAGAGTAGGTATGCTGTATCAGAGTGTGTGTGGGTCTGATAGTGAGAGTATTTGTGGAGTGTGAGTGAGTGTGTGTGTGTGTGTGTCTGGGAGTGTTTGTGTGGGAGTGTGTATGGTGTATGAGAGTGTGTGTGTGTGTCTGAGAGTGAGAGTATTTGTGGAGTGTGAGTGTGTGTGTGCGTGCGTGTGTGCGTGTCTTGGAGTGATTGCGTGGGAGTGTGTATGGTGTATGAGAGTGTGTGTGTCTAAGGGTGAGCGTATTTCTGCAAGAGAGTGTTGGAGCAAGTGTGGATGTGTGTTTGAGAGAGCTTTCGTGTGAGAGGGTCTTTATGTCATGCAGGCAGAGGTCAAAGCCAGTTCAGCAGAATGCAGTACAAAAACAGTGTCCAACACCAAAGTCAGAAACACAGGGAAATGGTCTAAATCAGGCAGGTTATGGCTACAGATACAAAAAAAAATCCAGTCAGTCAAAGCCTTCCACAATACCGGTAACAACTAGAAAAAATACAACGCAGATTGTATGCGCATTTTATTCGGGTTTTTGCATCGACTTTGAAGTTAATCCGTCCTGCGAAAAATTTGTCTCGCGTCTGGTGTGAAAGCAGCTTTAATCCCCTCCTTTGTTTGTGTGTCAGTGTTTGTGTGAGTAGAATATAGACTGGAGGGAGCGCATCGGGTCCTGAAAAATTGGGTACTGTTGTGCAGAGAGGTTTTTAAGAGAGAGCTGGCCCAATACCGCACCCTACAGAGTTCCCACACTTTCACTGGGGTCAGTGGAAGGACGATAACACGCCAGCGGATCATATGGGCAGCGGGCCTCCGGCCCTCCTAATTATTTACCCTTCCGTCTTTTTCAAAGGGAAGGAGTCCAAGGCTCTCGGCGTTCCTGCCAGCTTTGAAATAGGATCAAACAGGTGAGAGAAATTTTAATTTTTCCCCATCCCAGCCCATCAAAATAAACGGGCGGTATTTGTGTTCAAGAGAGTGAAGTTGAGAAAGTGCTGGCGCAGGCCCGTAGGCTACCCGTCCCGTTCCTTTGACTCGCCCAGAAAAACCGATATCGCCGAAGGGTCAGCACGACTACAAAGTGTTCGCACTGCATGTTCCCTTTTTAAGATTTCTTTATTTCTCCCGGGTTTGTCGCGTTTTTTCAGGGCGAGCAGCGCGGACGCGCTTTGTCTGAAGTAGCGGCTGCGGCTGCCTTTGTTTTCATTGGTGGAGTGATGCAGCGCGGAGATGCCGGTTCCCGGGCGTAGACCTCCCCCTGCCGCTTTGAATTAATTATTGTCCTTACAACAACAACAAACCCTCTGTCTGCTAGCGGGGCGTCTGTCAGCCTTCCCAAACCACCCCAAACCTCACCTGTCACAGACACACAACCAGCTGAGTGAGTGATACCCCTGGCCCTCTTCAGAAAACCGCAGAGACTGGGCGCCTGTGCGCTCGAAAATGTTGATTATTTATTTCGCGGAGTTTTAGCAATGGTGCCGAAGTGCTTTCTGGCCGCAGGGTGGGCATCCGTTTATACCCAGTCAGTCCTGCATTAGAGACGATGTGCATCGCCATATTTAGAGGTTCAGGCTAATAATTGCTTCAGTATTTTGCTGATATAATTAGAAATCAATCACTGTGTTATCCAGTGGCAAATTTTAAATCCATCTGTCAATATAAGGATGTTTTAAAATATTTACAGATTGTGATTCTCATGCATCATGTCCCCCTTTTTTGAGGGGCAGGGGCCATATTGCTCTTTGTCCTGGTTCCTGTTGGCGTTCCCAAAGTATCTGAATATTTCTTTACCGAATTAGGTGCATTGATCTGGGACTAAACTGGTGACTTTGGTATTTCCGTTTTCTTTGGGGTGTATGTTTGCCGGGGATCGTTTGTTTTATGATTGACTAGTAAAAAAATGTGAAAACATGCTGAACTGTTTGCAAAAATAACCCCGGTACCAAGAACACGAATAGATTTGCTCCGGTGTTACAAAGATGTTTCCCGTAAAACTTGTGCATGTTGGCATCCGTTATTGTGGAATTTCTACGCTGAGCACTGTATTTCTGTGCAGAATCGAATGCAACTGAACCAGGATTAATTCTGCCTCTGACAGCTAAGTGGAGCCAGCCTGAATAAAGTCTTAAGCCATAATAAAGATGACATTTTACACTCGGCTGTTGCAGCTGGATTTACAGTGTTTGCTGCCTACTTACTGTGGTTGCTATGGTTACTAAGTGAGCGACAGTCTCGGCAGTCCTTTCCCTGGGTCTCTCGTGGGGTTGGGGTTGGGGGCTCAATCACTGCTGACTCATGATTCTGTGTGTGGTCCAAATTATCCCCCCCCCCCCGATGGGACTCAGTACTTGCGCTACCATTACGGGAACGGTTCATACTCATCAGCAGGCAACAATATGAGTCACGCTTACATTGGCCGAAGTGGAGAAACGGAATGCGTCGCGGGTTTTTTTTTTTTTGACACCTCTTTACGCGGTATGGCCTCTCGCGGTCAAAATCGGGCAGCTGAGACTCCCATCTCACTGCTGCTGATTTCATGAAAGTAACTAACATAAGGCAGAAAATAACAAATTAATAAATAAACAAAATAAATAAATAAAATAACGACGTGTGCCAAAGTATTTGTATTTCGAAAGAGGAGGTTTGTTTGAGAAGCATAGGATCCTGGCGTACGGCGAGGCTAAAGGTGGACCCGCGCTGCGTTTCGTCACTCGGCGCGTGGCTCTTCTTGTGGCGTCTCCAGCCAAGGGAGCGCGGCTAATATTTCACGTTATAAAATAAAATTATACTTCTGCGCGGCTAAGTGTTCCTTGGACGTTTACCCTAAGAAGTAAAGTTTGGTGGGGTTCCTCATAACTCGCGTTAGAGTTTCTGACAGCTGTTAATGATCGTGGCTCTGAAGTGTTCTCTGGCCGGGTGCTGGCCTGGCTCGGTGGTCGTGAGCATGTGGGCGAATTTTTCTCATAAACCTTTAGTGAATAGCAATATTTCAAACATTCTTTACGCCCACTGCCCATCCAGGACGATTTCACTAGCACAAAATCAGCTGCAGGTCTGACTGTTGGCGTTTTTTTGCATTTCAGCTTGAATTTTCGATGTGTCTCATCACTCCTTAGCTAATGGAGGAATCGAATTAGCGCATTTTATTAGACATTTTCAGGTGTCACCCCATTTAGGGGACCTCCTGTTCACCTGGCCAAAAAGTATATTTTTGTGCATAATGCATCAAGCGCTCAAGGCTGACAGTCTGTAATTATTTCCATGAAACAGTTTTTGGGGATATTGTGGATTTTCCTTCAGTGCTGCTGCTGTGTTGGCTCAGTAGTGCCTCCTGTTGGGCCTCCGTTTTGCCAAATGTTACCTTTTCTTACAAAAATAACACAAAAGTTTTGATGTGAATCATGTCAAACATCATTTTTTCCTGGTGCGTTGACATGATCCTGATGACCCTATAACCTTCCCTGTAGCATCACTTCCTGGCCAAATATTTCCTAAAAAAAATGCAAAAACTCAAATAGTTTTCACAGGAATACTGTCATATCTGTTGTATCACCGACATCACCAATCCTGGTGCACAGAGGAGGAATCCTGTTGATTTTGAGGCTTCATTTCTATTGTTGAGCTATCTTTAGCGTAAACAATATTTTTCAGTACAATTAATCAAACTGTTCTTATAAACATCAGATCAACTTTGTTCTTCATGTCTTAGTGCATATAACAGCAATCCTATTGTTCTTGGTGACACTGTGTCCATCCCTGTAGCACCACCTGGTGGCTAAACATAATATTTTCAAAAATGTAGTCAGTGAAACCGCTCTTAATGGTATCAGATTGTGAACATTCCTGAGGCTCAGAGTCTATTGATTTATTGTACCTTATAACCATTCTTGATGCACCACCACTTGGCCAAACTATAAAGGCTGAGGGTCATGGTTAATAACTATATTAGTGAAAAAACTTAAACTAGAAGAATTAAGTGAGAGCCATACTCTCACAATCTATTTCGTATCAACGCACCCCATTTTAATAATAATAATAATAATAATAATAATAATAATGATAATGCATCAATTTTATATAGCGCTTTACTGGACGCTCAAAGACGCTTTACAATGGAGGCATTATTCATTTACTCACACATTCACGCTCTGATGGTGGTAAACTACGTTTTTGTAGCCACAGCTGCCCTGGGGCAGACTGACGGAAGCGTGGCTGCCAGTATGCGCCTACGGCCCCTCGGACCACCACCAAACATTCACACACAGCCATACAGGAGTGTTCCTATATTGCATGTTTTGTGGGTGATGGAAACCGGAGTACCCGGAGGAAACCCACGCGAACACGGGGAGAACATGCAAACTCCACACAGAAAGGCCCCAGGCCGTATTCGAACCCACGACCTTCTTGCTGTGAGGCAGTAGTGCTAACCACTATTTAGCATGGTCGATGGGTTTACAATGGTCGGTTAATGCAGGTGTTCAGATGAAGATGTTACCGGTGTCGACACATCCTGGTTTTTTCATTGAATGTTTCAGCAAATTCCCCTGGTGTGTTATGGCTGCGTACTTTGTCAAATGTACCGTCCTTTACACGGGGTCGTTGGAATTCTCCAATTCAGAACATATTTTTTGAACAAAAATCTTCCTATCTCGGCAACATGACATCAATTTCAATGAATTCTTTTTTCATTCATGAGGGAAATATATCAGCTATAATGTGCATTGATAAGAAGAAAACTGATATTGCTGGTTTCTGTGGTAGATTCATGAACCCCATGGGAGGGTTTATCATTGCTGAATATTATTTCAAATTTGGTGGTTTGGGCCAGAAAACGCCCTTAATGGGACTCCACCTTTTGCCTATGGTATAGTTCGGGGATATAACCAGCTGTCATCCAATCGCAGCCTTTGTCTAGTTCTGTGAATGTGTTGCAAATGAAACATCATTATAAAGTGTGTAATTTCCTGAAAAAAATAATTCACAAGGCGCAGAACCTGACAGCTCAGTGGTATAACTGCCTGCTCATCGTCATCACTAGAATGAGTGTACCGCCATCTTTTCAGCATTTTAAATTTCAGGCCTACTAATCTTGTTTTTTTTTTTGTCCTCCATTGCGCTATGTCACTCTCCATGGCCCTTACTCATTGAGAAGCATTTCTTTGTGATGGCCTGATTAAGATTAAATTGTACTACTCCTTTGTAATTGTACTCAATCATTTGTTTCAGTCAACTACCAGCATGTAGAAGGCGAAACAACTGAAGTGAGGTCCACATTCCTGGGCCAAATATAAAAATTGAAGAGTTCAGCCTACCACTCCCCCTTCACTCAAAAAGCAGATATTTTCTCCTTTTTAGTATCATTTTACCCCTTATTCTATCTATCATCCTCTCCCAGCCAGGCCAAAATATGCTGAAAAGAATAAACGGAAAAATAAAAGAACGGACTCAAGCTCAGGAAAAGAGACGGACTTTGCACTTTTGACATCATGCAGACTCTTGTCACATTAGTCGAGCTCCAGTCAATTCCTTTCTCTTGCCAACTTTTGGACACATGATGTATGAACATGATAACATCATTAAATTGTTTCACGGACCCTGTTTATAAACTGAATTACATGCTGAATTATTTTTTTAGTGTCATTTCTCAGAGTGTGTTCTATTTTCTGTTGCTGCATAAATCTTCTTAGTGTCTTGGTTCAGAGAAAAAAAAATCATTTTAAAGAAAAGGCCAAGATGTATTCCTTCCTGGAAAGAAGACCATTTAGTACATGAGTGAAATGCACTATGTTTTATTATGTGACAACGGAAGGCTGACCCAATGCTAAGAGTTCAATTATTGATAAGGATAAAATGATTTGAGGGTAAATTCATCTTATTGCCTGCTCTTATCGACTGGGTTACTATGACCATGAAGATGACAAAAAAATTTCAGGACATTCAAGAGAATGTCAAAAAAAGGTACCGCCTTATTTTGCATTTGTTACACATCAATGCCAAATTCAAAATCCCCTCACGAGGCCTCACAAATCAGTGTGCTATTTATGATGGGCCACATCACTACTCAAGCAACAAATGGTGGCCGTTACTGTCAGAGAAAGGTCCATATCTGCTGCCTTAATAAATGCATCTTTTCCAAGCACAGTTAGAAGGACAGCTGACAGGATATGTGTAAATCCAAGCATGGAGAACTTAACTCGTTGCACTGGAGTCACTGAATTTGCATTTGGAAAACATGCTGTTGCTGTGAATTTATGAGAAGGGTGTGTAGCTATGTCTCAAATCCACTTACACCTTTGAACTGCAAAGACAACTCACATTATGCTGGAGAATTCAAATTCTCTTAGCTCAGTGTGGACAGGTAAAGGTATATTCCTACATGACATCAGGTATCATCTCTGAATACTTGTCTGCTTTATTTATCACGCTTTTTAAAAAGTCTGGAAGTTTGTAACGAGGGAAACATAGCCAATTAAAATCACCAAAAGTTAAGCTTGCCTCCAGTCCAAAGTGTCCCGTTAAAAGCTCTTACCCCCACACTTCAGTTTGGGGGTGTCCTGTGTCCAGACTTCAGGTTTGGGGGTGTCCTCTTAAAAGCATCTATTCACACTGCTGGTTTTGGGGGTGTCCTGTTAAAAGCATCTGTTCACACTGCTGATTTTGGGGGTGTCCTGTTAAAAGCATGTATTCCCACTGCTGATTTCGGAGGTGTCCTGTTAAAAGCATGTATTCCCACTGCTGATTTCGGAGGTGTCCTGTTAAAAGCATCTATTCGCACTGCTGTTTTTGGGAGTGTCCTGTTAAAAGCATCTGTTCTCATGGCTGATTTTGGGGGTGTCCTGTTAAAAGCATGTATTCCCACTGCTGATTTTGGGGGTGTCCTATTAAAAGCATCTGTTCTCATGGCTGATTTTGGGGGTGTCCTTCATCCACAGTTCAGCTTTGGGGGTGTCGTGTTCAAGACCTCCATCTACACTGCTGATTTTGGAGGTGTCTTGTGAAAAGTTCAAGACCATATTACTCGTTTGGGGAGGCATTGTTTTCAATGTCCTGGGCCTTACTCCAGATTTGGCGGCGTCCCATCACAAGCTCTCGGCGACGCTGATGATTTTGGGGTGCACCCTCGCCCTGTGGCGTCGGGGCAGCCAGCGCATGAGGCCCGTGGGAGGGCCGGGGCGCGGCCGGTGGCGTTTGGAGAGCAGGACGTACAGCAGCGGGTTCAGGCAGGGGTGCATGCGCTGCATTAGGGTGCACACGAAATAGAAGGTCTCCCACGCGCCGTCGCCGTGGCGATACAGCCCCAGGTACACGCACAGCTCCAGGACGTATCCCGGCAACCAGCAGGCGGAGAAGGAAGCGGTGGCCAGGGCGACCAGGAGGGACGCTCGGCGAGTGTTGCGGGCGCCCGCCGGCGATAGGACGGGTGCCCTATGCAGGACGAGGCCTAGCCGGGCATAGTTATAGGCGATGGTGAGCGTCGGGATGAGGTAATACAAGAGAAACTGGCTCAGCACCACCTGGTAATGGTGCTCCTGAACCGTCGGTAAGCAGAAGGACATCTCGGGACCCGGAGCGTGGATTGCTGCTTTGGTGGCGAAGATCCGCAGTGGGACGCTAACGGAGAAACTGAAAGTCCAGGCCAGGATGAACATGAGCGCTATCAGGTCGCGAGACGGCGGGCGATACGGGTTGGTCACCACCATCGCCCGGGCAGCGGAGACGGCACAGAGCGAGTAGGTGCTAGCTCCCAGCGAGAACGCTAACAGGAACTGGTACACCTTGCAGGAAGTGTTCCCCAGCGGCCAGCTGAAGCTGACTGCGGAGTGCAGGGTGAAGGGCACTAGTAGGAGCGACAGGAAGTCCGCCAACACCACGCTGAGCAGCAGCGCGTCCAGCCGGCTCCGCCGCGGCCCTCCGCGCTTGGCGAACAGCGAGAACGCCAGCAGGTTAGCGCAGAAGCCCGCGCCCAGGATCACGCCGCAGGCACAGGCGAATATCAGACCGTACATACTGTGCGGCTCCTGCATTGTGTCCCTCACACAGCCGCAGGTCACCTGACCCTGATCCTGACGCTTGGAGCCACAGAGGGAAACTTCGTAAGATGACCAGCGAGTCCCACCGCCCAAAATCCAATGAAAGACGCCTCTAGAGATCACCTGATCACACTGACACCAAACAAGGCCTTGTTTTTCCTTCTAAAATTGAGAAACACAAACTTTTACATTTTATACTTCAAGGAGAAAGTAATTCCATCTTACTAATCATTCTAGTCTTATATTGAGACTTAAACGCTTATATTTGTCACTTTTTCTCAGTGAGACGAAAAAATTCTGCCAATGAGGTGAAATAATTCTGACTCTTTTCTAGATTATTTGATGAGATAAGAAAATTTCACTTAGCAAGTACATCGTAAACTAATATTAGGGAAAGTTTTCAACTTGAGAGTGAGAAACTAAGAAGTCAAGTCTTAAGATTAAGAGACTTGTTAAGACATTTTTTTTTTATGGTGCAACCTCTGAATTTATATCTCTTTAAACATGAGATGCATCAGCACACATAACATTCTTATTTTAAAAGTCTAGTTTGAGAATAGTTCTTACTTACAGGATAGTGCGATAATACTACCAACAGCATTTATCCCGCTGTGAGTTTGTGAAGTTGCTGGAACATATCCTCGCGTTGCTCTGTGAAACAGATTCTCTCGACCAAACTGCATTGAGGAGTGGAGCTATCTGCCTGTGTGCCCTGATACTGTAGAAACAGGTGTGTTGGGAAGGAGGAGACATTGATTCATATGTTTCCGTGGTGACGGCATTGAACTGGGAGTGTTGCATGCCCACCGTCACAGAAATTAGGACTTTCTTTCGAATATTTTTAAAGTTGCCACATCATAATTTATTTCTTGCACTTTGCAGTTAACATTTCGGCATTTATCAGATGCTTTTTATGTTGAAAGTTCACAGAAAAAAATTTAGCCAGAAGAGATGATGCTAAGCAGTAATTTAATTCAGTGATTTGTCCAGCATCAGAATATAATTGATAAAATCAAACTCCCTTCTATGGAATGCTCATGGTTTTTGTCAGTGAAATATGCATGTTCTCCTAGGCTGAATAAGATCTGCATTTTTGTTCCTGTAAAACTGCAACAGCCGCGTTCCTGCAGATCTGTACATTCCTGAAGGTTTTCACTCCAACCTTAACGATGCTCGACTCTTAACAGTAAACTTCTTATTAGTCAGGACAGGTGTGCCGAATTTAAATGATGCTTTGCAGGATGGTAGATCTTTAGGAACACAGTTTTGTCTGTTTTAAAATACAATATGTGACATGATTTCTTTATTTATTGTTTTTTTTTTTTATTATTATTTATTTATTCAGAAGCTTCGTATTTGAATCCCTTTACATCAGTGGCGAATGGTGAACTGGCAATAAGGGAAGCTCAAACAACCCCTTAAGATTGATGATTGGTCATGACCTGTTTTCAATCATTCATTTAAATTACCATTTCATTAACTCCAAAAACTCTCAACATCGGTGTGGCCAGTTTTCACAAATGGCGCCTAGCTGTCAATTCTCACGCATTCGGCATGAATTTTAGTGGCTTATTTACTCTCCTCTGCTGTAGTCAGCAATTATTCAATCAACGCATGTGTAAGAGATTCTTGCACAGAATTGACTTCCTTGTGCACTGAAGGGGTTGGAAGCAATGGCATTGCATAAAGACGCTTCAAATGATCTTATTTCATTAAAACGATCATTGCTTCCAACCCCTGAGTAAAGAAAAGTGTGAGAAGTCCGGAGTCATAATCGGTATGCGTTATAAATTACAAACTACAACTGGCCACATCTGATAATATTGAGAGTATTCAGAGTTTCTGTGGCGGTAATTTAACCCCTTTCTGCAGATGTAGACGCCCGCATCTATAGACCTGCAAATTGGAAGCACGCTGTTACTGTACTCGATCACTAAATGGCACCCCCGGATCAGTTATTGAATGTTCACAAGCAAGCAGACCTCGAACGCGGTTCTGAATATGGGGAAGTTCACTCCACGCCCTGTTTTTCAAGAGTTGCATGAATTAAACTCCTCAGCTAAGCCTGATGTGCAAACTGGTCAGTATCCTTGCCTATAGTATCGATCCAGCAGTTTAAAAAAACGATATCTTGACTCAGAAAAAATCGCTATCCTCTGTAGCAACCAGATAAGCCACAGTGAGCCAACAGTATTCCAAGTAATGGTTCAGAAAAATCAGTTTTCTGAGGCAAAAAAATCGACATGGTATTGATTCTCTCACATTCTACTTTTAATTACTGTCGTCACGTCCAAAAAAAAATAGTAGTTCCCTACCGTGGATTTACGCGCAGATCCATTCATTGACAAATCCAGCGCTTCCTTATATCCACCCGAGTACTGGCGTTGATAGCCAATCACTCAACCATACACTCAGGGTTTTCTGCGTAATTGTATAGTTGCACTTCATGCCCTCGCAAAGCTCACCTGGTAAAAATGTATTGATTGGCTCATTTCTTATCCAAATCCCGAGTGTTTAAACATTTTAGAGTAAGTGAAACACATTGATTGGACAAACACAGAGCATACAAACCTATGCGTATCAGCATGTTCGGTTGTATCCTGTCTACGTTATGCACATTACGCGGTTAAAATAGACGCGATTTATAGAAAACACGTTCGCAAAACTGGCCTTGAAGTGTTCAGTTACATTTATAGGATCTAAATGAGATAAGGATATGGTCAATTGGAATTATGTAGAATGAAACAGGACCGGAGGGTCCCTCCTACTGGATACATCGGTCTCTGGAGCAGGGATTCATGAAAAAGGTGAGGCTGATACTTTGTTATTTTTTTGTTGTTGTTGTTGTTGTTTTGTTTTTGGAATGTATACGTACTCAACAAAGTCGAATGTCGAGGTTTTTTTTCCTGTTTAAAACGCGAACTGCCCGTGCATTTGGGTGGACCCCCTGGTACGTTCATTGCACGTTTCTTTTGAATCCAGGGAGGCAATGGATTGTTCCCTGAAAGTGGAGTGTCTGTTCTGTTAAAATAAGGTATATTTCAGAATTCAGATATTACTGAGTTAGTGAGTTGCACTTGTTCCTTATAAGTGTTGAAATGAGTTTGTGAGCTTAGAAGAGGGGACTGGTAGCTTCCATTACAGGGTGAATGTTCTAACCGTTTAATAAGAAGTTTATTTAATGCGTGTTTGTGCTGGCTTGGGGCACTTTAAGGTAAAATGGCCAAAACTCTAAACTTTATTATGGAGAAAAGGCATGTTTTTTGTTTGGAGTGGTTACTGGTGACCATTGATATTCAACTGCACTGAGATTGATAAATTCATACTAAACTCAACCAGAAAATAATTTGTTCATATTAAATTTCATGCCTTAAAACTTTATTTGTGTTATATACATGATTTTTTTATGATTTGACTGGACTTCATTTTGAGACTTCGGGGAGACACTTGGATAGCTGTATAATTTGGCTAAAAGCATGTAGGTAATCTAGAATGTAATGTTGAAGATGAATTGTACTTGTGCTCAAGGAGTTTATGATCCCAGAAATGTATAGTTTTAAGCCCCAGCAGTTTTTCAATCCTCAGAATTATTTTTTTTGCAATTTCAATGGTGAATTCTCATGAAGATTTTTTATGTTTGCAGCTCATTTTCTCTACCATAATCATGAAAATTAACTGAAATACTATGTAATTCTAAATGCTGTAAGTGTCTTTTCAGAATTGAGCCAAATTTTTCCTCTTTATGAAGCTTTAATCTTGAATTATACAGCATTAAAGTGGGTAACCCATAAATAGCCAAATTTGGCTTCTGCACAAAGGGGTTAAATGAATGATTGAAACAGGGCAAGGCCAATCATTATTACTCTGGCCGGTAGGCCAAGAGTCTAAATTTCGGCAACATTCCTCTTCATTTTTTTTTTTTAATTTTTCTTTACAGGGTCGCGCTTGTCCTGCTCATGTGCGCGCGTTTCGCGATTGGCCCAAGCCTAGACCTGGCCCAAGTACAGGCTCTGAGGAGCCTCTTGTTAATTTTAAGGCCTCGTTTGAGCTTCCCTTTCTGCCATTTCACCAGCCGCCACTGCTTTACATGGGTTCAGTAGCCTTTGCGATAAATAGAATCTGACCAATCCCCAAATTCCCCCCCCCAGCACATACAAGAGAGCTTTTTCAATAAAATCGGCTAAACTGTCTGCTGGTGTTCTGGTTTAAAGAAGCAGCTCGCACTTTATTTCTAGGATCATAAAATCACGGTCCTTGAGGCCTGTGAACTGCTGGTTTTCCATCTTTACATGGAGTCTGGCATAAAAACAGTCCAGCCAGTGAGAAACTCTGACTTTTTAAGTAATTTTGTCCCCCCCCTTTAGGCTCAGTTTACGTTCCCGTCGGTGTTCCCACGTCATTTCCAGAGTGTAACTCCAAAACCATTTGCATTGTCTAAACAACACTTTGCATACTTACTACTCAGGTCCTGAAGTGGGGCCTTTCGGTATGTGCCCGTCTGTCCGTACGGATGTCTTCAGGTTTTGTCTGGAGCATAACTTCAAAATCGTTTGCATAATCTTCACGAAACTCTGCAATACTTCCTACTCATGTCCTGCTGTGGTGCCTTTTGGTATGTGCCTGTCTGCCTGTCCTACTGTCTGTCCATCCATCCTGTGGGTTAGGCAGGGAAGGGGGCCAGGGGGGGGGGGTGCGTCCATTTTTACGAGTAAAAGCACATTCTAGTTAGTTATGTTCCCGGGATAAAAGAAAACCGGGTCTGGATTTGGATTTTAGGGTCAGATTTGGGAATCCCTGGCGTATGACTGACTCCGGGCCATATATAGAGTGAGCAGCTAAGTCGCTCTGTTTAGATTGTGCTACACAATCCAACCCGGGCTCCGTTTCAACTATTTCACCAGGACGGCAATGCTGTTTCTCAGTCGGAATGCAGTTACATCGGCCAAGCCAAATCCCGTCTCACCAGAATGCATTTCTGTGTAATGATTAGTATTATAACTGACATCCTGCTCTCATTTACATTCATCCCAAAGGGATCCATTCGGGCCTGTTAACCCCAGTCCTGTCTGGACTAAACCAATCACATTCTGCTGAACACCGACCTCTCATCTGCCATATTAATTCCTACAGATTGCTGCAACTGCTTTCCAAAACGACTCAGAGTCACACGGTGCTACATTGTCACTTAATTGCCAGTGCGTGCGGCCCAGTTTTAAGCTGACTCCCTTTGTTGTCCATCGAGACGTTGATGATGTCCCGTTCTGCCTGCTGCATTACGCAGATTAATTTCAATCACAGAGTATATTTCCCTTTGTTCTGAAATAATATCGATGTAAATTGTGTAGAATGTAGAATGATTTAGTTTGATTCTCTTTCTGAGTGCTCTTGGATTTACGTATTTGTTTTGCGTGACCTTGCAAAGCCAAGTTTTTTGAAACAGCTGGTATGCACACCATTATGGGACACTTTTATAAGCCCTTTTAATAGAGTTTAACTATTGTTATTTATCATGCATCAGAAAAATGCCTCCTTCATGGTTCAAACCTTGAAGCCTATTACTTATTCACTTATTTAATCAACTTTTCCAGCAGGTTTATGTGCATTTTTGAAGATTTATTTATTTGGTTTGGGTTTATATACATCTGGCCTCATTCACGTCTCCAGTCCTGGTACACTCTGTGCTGAATAAACTCTTAAAGCATTTATATGACGAGCTAAATGTTCTACATTACATCAAAGTTTATCTAACGCCAGACGTTGCGCCTCCCCGCGGTCACAGGGCGGGAATCGAATGAAGTGAGGTAATAAAAGCAAAGTGTGATCGATTTGTGAGTTTTATCTCTCGTTTTTATCCTCTTCCTCCACAAACAGTGCGGAGGATAAATCCCTGCGCACACTCGTAAATCCCTAAAGATGTCCGCTGCAAATCGATTTTATGGATTTTTCCCTTCTTTGTCCTGATAGTGAAGCGTTTTAGCGCTAGCCCCTGAGCTTTTATGGCCCAGAGACGAGCAGACTGCTCACTTTTCAGAGCTGACGTCTATCAGTTCGCCTGTCAACTCATTAAAGGGACTGCTAAACTCCATTCAGTGTGTGACCCCACTTCCCATAATGCATTGGGAGCAGTGCAGGGAGCCTAAAGGTGTGAAATTTAGGAATGAAAGAGCTTTCTCAATGGCTTTCATGCTGTAATGGGTATGTATACTTCAGTGTGAGCTTGTGTGTGTGTGTCGTTTGGTAAGATTGGGCAGCCATTTGGCGTGCATTTCCTAATGCGGATTTGTGTCAGTGTATCTCGTGCCAGGTCACATAGCGGAAGCAGGGGGTGGTTGCGGCGTTCTGGTCTGGGCTCGATGTGAACAGAGATCAACTCTATCCTGTCGGTAGATGACAGGACTAGATGGACTGAGTGGCCTGTTATAGTCATCACAGTCATTATGGTATAATGTGGTCTTACTCTTATGTTCTGATTATGTGGCTTCCAGGCCAACACTGGGAAGCTTAGTCGACTGATGTCATCCCTGTGAAAAACTCAGCGGCAACCTTTGTCTGAGCGGCAATGTCAGTGTGAATGTTACCTTACTGAACTTCGGATAAACCTTTATACAACAGACTGTTATAAATGATGAACGTCTACTATGTGCGTGGAATGAATTTGAACGCATGCAAGTTTAGGTGCGGGGAAACTGAGAATGAATGCAGGAAGCAAAATGGCGGACTGATGATGCAGCGATTTAGGGGGTGAGAGGACGAGAGGAGAGGTGAAGACAAAAAAAAAAGAGAGAGAAGAACCTGAGAGTGAACCAACGGCGATGAGAAGAAATCAGGCAACAGGATGATTTAACCGTTAAATGTTTAATCGTTTGAAAATAGGGTGTTCTCTCAGTGCAAGTGCCAAACAGCATCGAGTCGTCATTACGCATTCAGTTTTATGTACAGAGCAGAACCTGGTACCAACAGCAAACTAACAGAGGAGGATGAGAGGGGGAGGGGGGGGGGGTAAACAAAATGTACACAACATAATACACATCCATTACATCCTAAAACACAGAGGAGCCTGCCTGGATAACACACACACACACACACACACGCACACGCGCGCGCACACACACACACTCAAGGCATACAGCGAAAAGCTAAAGCAGGGCTAAAATAATCATTTCAACATGAAGCCAAAAATCTGAACTCTAACTCCAAAGAGAAGGACCAATTCATTTCTTCTTCACAATCAGCCACAAAAAGAGAACACTTTATTTGATCATTTAACAAAATTGCTTGATACATATTCATATTCATATATCTAAAGTGCATTATCTTACAAAAATATAGAAAGTCAGCAGCACCGTAATACATTTACAAAATAAATACACCATTCGAACAAAATAAATTATGGCAAATCTGGACATTTATAACAGGCAAAGACGACCAAACAAAAATAATAATAAAAAACGACAGAAAGAAAGGAGGACGAAGTATTCACAATGAAGAAAAGAATCTTCAGCTCAACAGAGCCTTAAAAAAAAAACATTTCATTACCATTATCAGTATTCTGGTGCGTTTAAAATATTTACACACAATAAATATTTTTTTTCCCTTTTACTTCCCAAAAAAAGTCACTATTACAGAAAACTGCAACGTGTGTCCGTAGTCTCCGGTTGAAATATCTCTTGGTATCTGAAAAGAGGAGAGACAGGATGGAGTCGTTACCTTTTCAGCCTTTCAAAACTCATTCCATCTGAAATCACTGGCAGAGGCCGTTGTGTGAAATTTGGTCCCCCCCACGTGACTTTCAGTGCATGTTGTGCGTCAAATCGCGTCATTTGAGTCATCTATGTGATTTTCATAGTAAAAAAAGTATTCACAGAAATAAATACGCCAATTCATAGCATCTAAACGCAATGATTTGCACAGACATGCGGATCTTATAAAATCAGTCGCTTGTGCTGAAGTAATGAGCTAGCTAGCTTGCTAAGAAGGCCATAGTTCGCTTTTACTGCAATAAGGGCAAGCTATCCAGCTATTGTAATAACGAACTCTGCAATGAGTAGCTACCACACCAGTGTAGCGAGCTAGCCAGCTAGCTTGCTAATAAAGTAACAGTTTGCTTCTACCATTATAATCGCTTACTGGCTAGCTAAAGTGATCACGAACCGTTTAATGCCTAGCTAGCCCACCAGTGTAACGAGCTAGCTGGCTAGTTTGCTAATAAGGCTACAGTGTACCATAAGCACACAGCCGTAATTCAATTATTCTACGCTATTTCAACAGCGAGCTATACAATGCGACGGAGGTCACGTGGGGGGACCAGATTTTATGCAACACCGTGTCTCCAAGTGTCGGAGAGAAGACTTCACTGTACTGAACAACAGCCTTGTAGCTTTTGCTCTTGTTAATGCCTCAGAGTGGGTAAGTGTGTTGGTGTTCTCAACCCAGCTTATGTGGGCTCAGTCCTCAGTGATTTTTGTGTCCCTTAAGCGAATTTGGGGAGGGACAGGTTAAGAAGGGGGCAAATCCCCCCTATCTCGGAGGATGTGAAGAAGTACAGTGTGCTTTTTTGAGGAAGGAGGGAAAATGGGTGGCCATTTTGTTTCTGGAGGGACAAGAGTTGCAATAGCAATGCATATGTATTTGTTTGCTAATAACACCTGTAAAATGGACTCATTCATCCAGAAACAAAATGCCTGTTTCTCCTTTCTCCTCTTAATAACCCCTGCATCCCCTGCAGTCGAAAAACTTTGGCAAGACTTGAGAAAAGCATCTGGCAAATGAATGTAGTGTAATGGTAAACAAAAAGTTCAAACCTTGGCTCCCGACCAAAAAGTGGACTGTCTGGCAAATGCTTCAGGCTACGATAATTTGTGTAACTCTGAAAACTTGTTTGATGATGCCCGATTAAAACACTTTTGATATCTGGGAACCAGGGAATCACTTCAATAGGATAGAGGGCAAGCCTACCAGGAGCATGCCTTAAATATTCATGTTTCAGACAGAGGTAAAGTAACCAAACTCCTGCAGTAAACCTGCCAGCCCTCTATAATATTGGGATAATGTATGTCAACTGTAGAAAGCAAATAAAGTTCTATAGGAGGAAGTATTCACTTTTGGAGGACGTGCATTATGGTCTCTGTAGTCATCTGATTAATTTAAGGGGACACGTCATGGCCGTGCCAGCCCAGAAACACAGAGAAACGCTTAGCTCTCTGGCCCGCTGAAAATTCTCACGTCCGTGGCAAAGATAAACCCCGCAAACCAGCCACCCGACCGTACAAGCAAGGTCCAACGCCAGCAGCGATGTGTGTTTTCGATCAGCATGGGTGAGCATAACCAGAAACAGCTGGAGAGGACTCTCATGTCAAAGGGAGAGAGAGAGAGAGAGAGAGAGAGAGAGAGAGAGAGAGGAAAAATGGAGAGAGAGAAACAGACAATGGAGGAAGCATGAGAAGAGGGAGAGAGTTGCAGAGAGAGAGAGAGAGGAGGGAGAGTGAGAGTTGGAGAGAAAGACCAACAGAGGGAGGGAGAGTTGGAGAGAGAAAATGAGACAGTTGGGGAGAGAGAAGGGAAAGTGAGAGGAAGAGAAAGGCAGAGAGAGATGGATGGATGAAGGGAGAGTGAGAGAAGTGTTTTTTTTTTTTTTACCCCCGACGCCAGTGTCCAATCACATTCCACCACACACCGGGGGTTTGTTCCACAGAGCAGGATTATTGGGTTAGCTGGGTAACTGCAACTTTATTATACCCCAAATCCAGAACACAGACTACAGCAAGAATAATGGCTGTTCTAGTGGCTCTGCTGTGCAGTTATTCAACTTATTCAGTTATCCTGCTTCACGTAACCGGCCTTTAGCATCAGTAAGCAAAAAGAGACACGATCTGGGGAACACGCGTAGCCCTGCTTAGCATCAAAGGCCGCTGGCGTTTAAAGTGTCGAGAGACGGGGAAATGAGGATAAGATAGATCATTTGAGGATCTGTTATAGAGTGTGTGTGTGTGTGTGTGTGTGTGTGTATGTGTGCGCGCACAGACAGTGTTTTTATCTCAGCTGCAGGGTTACAGCGGTAATTATTCACATTTGGGAGGACGGCCTGACAGGATGTGACGGACCACACAGAGAGCATAAACGTGCCTTCTGTGTTAGCTTCGCGTCCGTTAGCTCATGACGTGTCCAAGTAATAATTGTAATTCCACAGAAGAGGAGCCAATTTTGCAGAGGAAGATTAAGCCAATTCATAGGTTAAATTCTATCTGAATTTGTAAGGAATATTTTCTATAATTAGTCCAAGTTATTCAATTCAGTCCAGGTCAGGCTTCGATCACCGTTCATGAAACCAGCCGAAAGGGCTAGCGTCACGCTTACAAACAGCGGGCCTACACCGACCAATGAAAGCCATCACCCTATTTTCATTGATGCATCACTGCTCTCGATGACCCCAGTGACCATAAGGGCATTCATATTTAGAGGCTCCAGGGGTCAGAGGTCAAAGTCCAGTCATGTTTATTCTAGCCTTCAAGAATAGCAGGTGTTTGCTAACTCGTTCTACCTCCGGGCAGAAGAATTGAGCCAATAATCAACACCTTTATTTTCTGAATCTGGATTTCACACTTCCATAAAGGTTTGTCTTTATCTCTAAGTTTATAGCCTGTAGCTTTAGACAGTGGAGGTTTACTTTTGCTGTTATCTCTGTGTAGGTTTGGCCTGTGTTGTGTGACTGGCAGTTTGCCTTTGCGATTTTTAGCCTGTGGCGTGTGACGCTAGCGGTTTAGTCATAGTTCATTATCTGTGTGTGTTCAGCCTGTAGCGTGTGATTGAGGGGGAGGAGCTCACCTTGGTCAGAATCTGACTGTGTCTCAGTGCCACGCCCCCTCCATCTGGCTGGGGTGTATCCTCCAATCCGAATGAAGTCCTCCACTCCCAAGCTCCCATGCCCCGCCCAGCGACCGCGTCCTCCTCCTCCTCTTGTCGTTTTCCCGCCGCTTTCCCGAGCGGCCTTTCTTCTTCTTCTTTCCGGCAGCTTTGAGCGGCTCCTTGTAGCTGAGAGACTTGTTGGTCTCCTGCGGCAGATTTGTGCCCTCCTCCTCGAGGCGGAAGCTGGTGGGGTAGTTCTTTGTGCTGCCGGAGGGTTTGGGGTGCGTATGTAGCGTGCTTCCTCCACTACTGCTGATCCCGCCGCTGCCGCCGACACCCGTTACTCCGGTCCCTGCGGTGACACTCGGGCTTGCCCCGCCCCCGACGGGGGTCGCAGAACGTTCCGGAAGCTCGCGGATCTCGGCGGTGTGAACCTCGTCGAGCAGCTCTTGAAGCCACATGCGCCTCTTAAAGTCCTGCAGCGTGCGGCCCTTATCGTGCATCAGCTGCGCGTGCGTTACCGATCGCTTCCTGCAGGGGGGGCGAGAGAGAGAGCAAGAGCAGAGGCCGGTCAGACAAGGGTGGGGAGGTGGAGTGAGCGATGACCCAGTCGAACAGAGACTGAGGGCCCATATCTGTGCTAATTCTGGCTCGAAGCCAGCTGGCACAGTCCACAGGTCTGGCCCACAGTTGTATGCTATCTACACACATACCGTATTGAGCTCTCTAACTAGATTTGTGATCGGGATGCACACATTCTTAACTGAGCCTTACGCCACACTATGAGAGTCGGCACCAAACACACAGTCAGCTCTACGGAATGGTGATCAGCTTAGAAAAGAACTGAATACATTGCAAACTACTGAAAACAACTGGAATGTAATGTATCACATGAAAGCCTTTAAAGTTTCAGTTAATGACAAAAGGCCTTGCTGCGATGTTTTGCAAGTAGGCTGGACTACCGAACTTGCAGCTTTGTGAAATGGCCAATCCATTAAACAGTGCTGTGTACCCAACATTTGGCAATCACTACCCCAAAAAAAATATTAAAGCCCCCCCCCCCCACCTCGGGATAATTTGTTGTCCTCCCCCCCCCCCCCCCCCCATGCGTTTCACCTCCCTGTGCAAAGCAGACAGTCGAAGATAATTCCTCCTCTGTCGAATTCATACACTCGCCCCCCCCCCTTCAATGTGTTTTTACTTAGAGCAATCAAAGTTCGCCAAACTTGGCCGTCCTCCAGTGACTATTTGATATGATATTTACCTTAAATTCACACGGTTCCAGATCCTCGCACCCTACTAAAATAAATATCAGGCGACTCGCAGCACCTTCACCACTGAAGCCGGCACGTCTCGCCGCTCGCGCCCATCCCCGGTGCCAGCGCGAGATTAGCCCTGCCGCTCAATCACGGCTTTAAATTCAAGGCCGCTGGCCGGATTATTCTTCATGACCAAGTTGGGAAAAATTCCAGTTAGGTACAATCTCATTGGTTTAGAATTCCAGTTAGGTACAATCTCATTGGCTGAAGTGTAGCCCAGAGCGGAAGCGGTACCAGAACTAGGCTAGGAAGAGTAAGCGCCCGCGTGCCTCTCGCTTGTTTACGCGGCAGTGCTGAGGGAGATACGACTGTTCCTATTCGAAGTTTGAATCGTGTCCACGAAATATATACGAGTGAGTAAATATAACTCAGTTGGGAATAACAAAAACTTTGTGAAATGGGACCTAAACATGGTTTTGTCGTAGGCCATACCACCGCAATGCTAACAGCTAATGAGATACTGAAAGTTTGACTTCAGCCCGTGGAGTCGTCATCTTCGGGCACAGGAGTTTTACACTGCTATCTTACTCTAATATCTAAAGAGTGGTTTGTTTTTTGCTCGTGAATGGAATAAACGGACCACACGAATGCCGTAGCCCACTTCAAGTGACAAGACGTTGGCCATATATTACAGATACTCAGGAAAAAAACGTAATTTTTTTGTATCCACATTCCGCTCTCTCAACAGTTGCGTTGATTCAATTCTCCCGCAAATGTTTATGCAAATACGGCCAATTTGAAATTTAAATTGAGTTTTAAGTGCTGGTGTGCTGACAGCTGACAGCCACCGTAGACTGCACTTTTAACCATAGGGATTTGGATAAGGACGCATTCAGTCCAAATATCTTGAAGCAATTATATTTTTTAGTACTGGAATCACTGAGCATGCCAAAGTCAAACATAATTCAAAGCTGTGGCATTTCACGGTTTTATTTTTGGTAACCGGTGTTCTGATGCCAGTTATTGCCCAGAGAACACGCTGTTTGTCGATTCACCAGGAGATGGCGGCATACATTCACAAATACCGAGCTGGATCTGACTCCGTTCGCTTCTTACTCAGTACAGCGTAAGCAACACCCAATTAATTAATTAGCCGACGTACATTACAGGGAGAGTGAAAACGATGCTGTAAGAATGTTCACTCACATATGGTGGCCTGTTGGGGACTTCTGAACATACTACAGTTCAAGGTTTAATGAAAGAAACAATGGCTGAGAGTACATTTATCCCCAACTTTGACAAACAAAAACACATTGTTCAAACCTAAAAACATATTGGCCACTGCAGCACTAAAATAGTCTAAGTACATTGCAAGGAAAAATTAAAGACAATGGCTGATAAACAAAGGGTCAGGAACCTTTGTTTAAGTGCACTGAATGATGAATTTGCAAACTGAATTAGATCTCATTTTTGAAATTTGTTATTAGATTCACTGCTGTAGACAATGCAGCATGTTTTCTCCTGTGTCTGTGCATGTTTTAGAAGGGGAAAGCACATCTAATTTAAATTCGGGCCATTCCTTAACAATACCTTGTGAAGTAAATCATGGATTTCACTCTCCAGAACGTGCTTATATCAGGAAAAAGATGCTGAGTGGCGGTACTTAATAAAACAATAGCAGCATCTGGTCTGCACTGTCAGGCAACGCTGCAACCAGCATCTCAACCAAAAACTAAGAGCATTTCATCCATTGGCTTTGTGTGGAATCACCTACTGCTTACTACTCGATACTGACGATGACACTATACAATACATGCCTGACATGAAATGTATCAGTATGACTTTAAAATGACAAACTACACTGGCTAAATTTTGCAGTTCGCTGCCAGTGCTGTCTTCATGGTGTAGCATGTGTAACAGTGTCGTACTGGCAAATGCCATTCCATGATCTTAATCGGTCATATGACTGTGGAGTTCAGAGCATGGCTACTGTCACATAATGGCTAGTATAGTGCACGATATGCTATTATGGACAGTCGTATCTGGTATCCAAAGGATACTAGTGCGGTTTGTAGTGAACTAGTAAGTCTGACATTGACTTAAGCCTGGGTTCCCCTCATCACGCACCTTGAGGGCCAAGAGCTGCTAGTTTTCCACCCTCCTTTCACCTGGGAGTCAGGTGTGATGAGAGTCTGACCGATCAGTGGCAATAACTGTTGACTTAATTGGCCGGAAGAAGAGAAGACCAGGGCTGGATTAGATTTGGGGATCCTTGACTTTTATCACTTTGTGTCATCATGAGAATTCTGTAAAAGCTCCGGGCTGCAGGTCTTTAAATGTTAATTAGACTCAAATTTTCAGCCCTCATTGTGGTATTCGTAATGGCTAATCCTATTCGTAAATAGTGCTAAAGACTGCACCCTAGTGGACTTGACTAATCATAGAAATGGGTGGGCCTTGCCGCTGTAGAATTCGCGGGAACGCGCCCGATAATTTCACCGGTCAGCAAGTGCGCGGAGGACATTTGGATTCAGCCCTGCTGTACTCCGTTTCCCCTCTTCCCGTTATTTATGAGCTGAACAGTAAGCTTTTCCCCTTCTGCCACGCTGGACACTGTCTGTTAATTCATCATTTACTTTTAAGGAAAAAATGGCGCAGACATCGCGTTTCTTTTTATTCTTGTTTCCGCGAGACGCGCGGCCAACATTTGGCAGACGCGTTTCCTTCATTATTACCGTACGGATTCGCCGACCGATAAATGCGAGTTTTCCAAAATGCGAACGGTAAACACGAGCGTGCCTGCGGTTTTTACTGAACGTTAATTAACCGAAACGCGACACGGCGCAATGACGTGAGCGAAATCAAGGCCTGATCTGTTAAATCTCCCTATGATGGCAGGGCATCAGGACAGAGCTATGCCAGAGCGCTATTTGTGTGTGTGTGTGTGTAAGAGAGACTGTACGTATGCGTGCGCGAACACAGCCCCACAGGCTATCGGAATACGAAATGATTTATAATGGAGGAATTATTGCCTTTTTTCCACTCGAGTTAACCGGATACACGAGATGCCCTCCATGCCAGCAGTGGTGAGATGAGTTTTCCTTTCTGTGGAAACGAACGTTTTTCTGCTGACAGCTAAGGAACTCACACTGTCACAGCAGCAACTGTCATCCAAGCAGGAGAAAAACCTCTGTCCTCTGTCACCGCTCATTAATTATCAGGACTTTAACGAGCCCAGACTCCAAGCCGCACATGCCCCGCTGATCGCTATTAAAGACACCGTATTTCACTCATCGCTGGACTTCAGTCTCTCCCTGAAAGGAGTCGGAGGGAACACTGGACCTGCAAAAACCACACATGACAAGAGAAAAACTGGGAAAAGGGGGGAAAAAAATGTTTCTGAAGCAGGTCGAAAATTTGGAGCGTCAGCAGAGAGGAAGGGAGGTGCTCTCCCACGCTATCTCGAGATCTCACGGTCCGACTGCTCCCTGAATCTCCCAGCTGTTGGCCAGGGAGGGTGGGTACGACAGGAGTCATTCCTGTTCCCACGGTGCCTCATGCTGAACCGATGCTAATATTTACTTAGCTTACCCCTGAGCTTCTAACCCTAATAAAGTTAAGGTGGTAACACTAGCGCTAAATGCTAAAGGCCACAATGAGGGTCTTGGGGAGTTTTGGAGGTCTGGCCACTTGGGGATTTTTTCTGGGGGGGTTGAGCAAGCAAGAGCCCAGAGTTCCTGGGTTTGAATCTGCCTGTTCAGCCTGGTTCTGCTCAAGAGTGTTCAGTGTAGGTGAGGAACGGACACTGTCTGTGAAAGTGTGTGATTGCATGTGCGTGTTCTTTTATGAAGGTGTGAGTGTGTGTGTGTGTGTTCGCAAACACTGCTCGGGGTGAAAGAGTGGGAGCTGTTTGGCAGTATTGTCTGGCTGCACAGTCTTTATTATCCAGCGCGTCCTAATCTCTCAATGAAAACACAAGCCCTGGGTGGTTTGTTTGAGTGTATTTCAGTTTTTCAGCGGATGGAAGGGCGTTTACGCGTGCTTATCTATGAAGCAGAGGTTGGAGAGGGTGAAAACGGGCAGATAGATCCCGCGAAAAAGTCCCTGTCATAAAACGATCAATTCCTTCTCTGCGGGACCTGCAGCTGTGTCGAATATTAGCTCATCAGGGTCCCTGTTAAAAAAAAAAAAAAAAAAGCCAGAATGCGTTTCCAAGCAGAATATGAAAGCCCAGATTTGCAGCGTATATAGGCGTGGGAGACCAAAAAAAAAACTTTTGAGAATGGCTTTGTTTATATACACACAGATATTTCCTGGAACTTTCCCCTCCGCTGTTTCAGAAAAGAGTGGGAGAATAGCAGCCCTTTGAAAGGAGATCCTGCACCTTTAACCTCGAATAAGCGCACTTCGAGTATTCCCATCGGCGCGACTGCAGAAAAAAATGGAGGGAGGGAGGGAAGAAAAAAAGAGAAGGGCGCTCTTGGAAACATCCTGAGGTGGCGGCGGTCCAACAGAAACCTTTATTTGGCCTACCTGTAATTGTTTCTGCGCGCCCCGGGTGTGCGATGGGCGGTCTAACCACATTACACGGCGACTCCGCAACTTCTGCTGTGCCTGCGTTTGAACTCCTGAGCGCGATCCTGGCAGCGAGTCAAGCTAAACGTTTGTTTGACTCGTAATGCTCTCTGGCCTCGCGCCAGGCGAATTGATTGCTCGCCGTCTGCTTCCCTTTGTACGCGCGGCCAATTACGCCACCCGATTTTCTTAATGAACCCGACATGAGCTCATATTTATTGCTCTGCTGCTCGTAAAACGGACTTCGCAGCGGTCTCATTCTGCGGCGTTTTCTGTACACTTAAAATACGAGAGAGGTCATTTACATTTGGAGTTGAATTAAATTATGCTGTTTTCCACATTGAGTATTATAGTACGCTTTTTCATAATCCACGTTGTGAATAGGTACAAGTATGGTAATGCACGTAAGGTCTGTCATTTTAGCAGAGCTGCTTTGTATTGCATGCAGACTTGCGGATTTAGTAGTAGTTTCGGTGACTGAAATGTTACTAAGGGTAAAGGGTGACAGAAATTCAATTTCAACTGCGAGCTGAAATTGACAGCACAAGGAATAAACAATGCAATTCGGTGGTGGCCAATCGAGTTCAGATATTTACAGTTATCCATTGTCCAATATATTTGTCAAAGGACTGAAAAAAATATGAAGCAAGCTGTATTTTGGCAGGTATTTGCACACAGACTGCATTGTGCAATCAGACTCTGATGGGGGCACAATTTATCTGTCCTTTTACATCAGTTTTGATGCTTGCATGGTGCCAGACAATGCATTTGAGACAGCGGTTCACCCATAGTCCTGTCAGGACCCTGGCCTCCCTTGCGTAGTTGAGGGCGACTGGCCTGTTTTGTGGTGTGGATGCCACTGTACAACGACGGAAGCTCGAAGATTCCAAACTCAACAGTGCACTGATGCGCAGCATTTCGGCTGTTAGTTATCATTTAATTATCATTCTTTTTCTCCCGCTTTCTGGAACATCTCAACTCTCTTAGAAATTTGTCTCTCAGAGGATTTACTCGTCAAAAAAAAACTAACTTTCCGCGACATGCGTTTTGGATTGCCCAGCCGTTGTGGTTTTTGAAGAATCCTGCTGAATTCCTAAATTCTTCCGAAGAGCTCTGCCCTTTTTTTTTTTTAAAGGCCCCCCAAAACTGTTAAAAAAACAAAAAACCTGCATTTACCCAGAAGAGAGAGGCTTTGCAAATGCAAGAATGTTTTAGGTTCCCCTCCATGCTGGGGGAAAACACCAAACACAGGCCCCCCACCCACGTGCACGTTTATACCCCCCAGAGATTGGCCTTGTGTCGGGGCTGTAAATTTCCGTTCGACCCTGCTAGCGACCAGCGAGAGGATGCACACACTACTGAGGAAAAGTTTTTTGCGCTATCCTGAATGCACCCAGGACAGAAGCCGAAGAATCGACTGCAGCCCAAATACCCCCCTCTCCTCCAGTTTCCCCATGAGCCACCAGGTGACGGAGACGACTCATCTGCTCGCAGCACAGGGCCCCTGATATAATCCTCAAAGAACAACTATCAAACTCCTTGCTTTACACACCAGCCTCTTATCCTCCTACTTTTCTCATTGAGAAAGTAAACTTAGTCGTTGCAGATTATGAAACAACTAAAGAACACACAAGATGTACATTTTCCTCTTGACCTGCTGTCTACAGGAGGAAACCATGAAGAAAGTATTAAAGTACTATGGATTATGATGATTATTATTGATAATGATGACGATGTGGACAAAATAATGAAAGTAAATAAATGTCCCTAGCTCTGTTTGTTGCAGAGTGGTGTTTAACCTAGTTAACCGAACCGTACCGCGAACAATTTCATACGCGCCTTGTTCGTAAGAAACTCTGCAGTCGACAGCTCTTTTGAAGGACGCGCAGCATCGCCAGAGAAATGCGCTTGAATGAATGAAATCAGGGACTTACACTCTGCTGCTCAGGGCATCTGTGGGTCGGCCGTGGTGCGGCACAGGGGTGCAGAGCAAGAACACAGCCAAACTCCACTGCTGAAATAACCTCCTGAAGCTCACCATGGTGAAGATGAGGTTTCTGCATGGGGCACACGAGGCAGGGCGTTCGGTTAAAATCTGCTGCCCCAGGCACTTTCATGGTGGTTCAGACAAAACTCAATTTAGAAGAAATGCATGAATAACTCTGTTCGTTACAGGCTAATAGCCTATCTGATCCTGTCATGACTGATCTCAGTGGGTAAGGATGTGTCCATGACCACTGGTAAGACAAGCAACTGCTACATTGCTGATATCCAGCAAAACAAGTCCACTGTTTCTAAGAAATGTACAAACTTTGAGGCAAAGTATCTGCCGAACCCCTTTGCGTAGGTATAGACGCCGGTGTCCATTAAATCCAAAATTTAATTCCTAAATAATTCTGAAATTGAATTTCCAAGTGTCTTGCTTCACTGGAATAATTTTCCACTGTCCCTCTGACCCAAACAATGAGTTATAAAGCCTAAATAGGCTCATGCATAATAGGAAAAAATTGACATTATTTGTATTCTGCGTAAAGGTATCAATTAGTAGGATAACTACAAGCAGTAGTTTGCCTTTTTTGTTGTGCTAAATATTTTTTTCCTGAAAAAACATCTTTCAACAAGCCTCATTCGGACAATCAGGTAGCTGGCTATTTAAATTCAACAATGCACAACTCAGCTTGACTTCAAGTAAACTTAATAGGAATAAAAAAATTGAAATGAGATGAAGCGAACACACACAGCGCTAACTTCATAAACACAGTGAATGCGCGCGGCGTTTACTTACAGAAAGTCGGGTCGGTCCTCTCTTTCGCCCCCTCGGTACGAAAGAAAACAGAAGAGCGAGGCAGGGTGCGTGAACCCGCGGGTCAGTCCAGGTAATCACGCCTCTGAGAAAATAAACCCAGATGATTATACGCCCAGTTAGTTAGGTGTGGGAAAAATCTCTCCCAGCATAACACCATCCAGAGCCTTCTTCTGCACCCCCCCCCCCCCACCTCCCCCAACGCACCCTCAAACTGTACCCCCCGCCCCCCCAAAACACACACACACACACACACACACTACTCCAGACGTGTCCGGCTCGCTTGAAAACTTCTGACTTACTTTTATCAAACTTTCTTTCTTTTTCTCCCTTTTTTGTTGGCAAAAACTTGAAAAGATTTAAAAACGACTTCCAAGAGCAATATCCCAGGTATCCACTCCGAGATCAATTCCACAGAAGAAGAAGAAGAGAGGGAATCTGTAGAGTGCAGATGGGTAAGTGTCTCCCAGAGTGTGGGTGGTTGGTGCTGCTCAGGCTGATGTAGTGACTGTAAGAGTGGGAAGGCTGGAGTACGTTATAGGGGCTGCAAAACTGTGCTGGCTACAGAGGGGAGGGAGGGAGAGAGAGAGGGAGGGAGCAGGCTGCCCTAGAGGAGAGTACCCTCCCTGCACTTCCCACACTGACATATAGGGGGCGCTCGTGCTGCACTGAGACCAAGAGCACACCCACAATGGGGGAGGGGTGGTTGAATACTGCCAGAAAGCCACACACATACACACACGCAGTCTTGTGCGTATGCACCCATGCACTGTCATTCACACATACACTAATGCCCGCACACACACGCACTCATTCTCACTTAAACACATGCTCACTTACACACACAGTCACACACACTTTCACTTATACAATAACACGCACACTCATACACATGCAGCCACAGGAATACACACATGCACTCACACCCTCACACAAACTCATACATTCAAGAACACGCATACACACACGCACGCACCTCGCCCCCTGCGGTGTACTGCCCGTCCCATATAACTGTTCACATATGCCCCACCAGGATTCGCTTGAAGGAAATTCATGGCATTCTTTGACACCCCAAAGCAGCAATTTGCTGAGTGAGAAACTGGACTTAGGGCTGCAGGCTTCATCTAAATTATGAAACTCTTAAACAAACTGAAGCGGCTGGGATAGAGCTAAAAGGCTGTGTGCTTCAGAGCTGCTAAGAAGACGACGTGCTGCTCTTTCGTTGCTTAGCTGCTGCTTTGCCTATTTAAGGTACCTTGTCCGGAAATGCAATCATGGCGCAAAGCGATTGCGAGTACTTTGTTTTTGCCTAAATATTACAATATGAATCGGTCTGTAATGATACGCCGATACAGTATCGTATCGTGCTGCAAAGCCTCGGATACGATGCATCGATTCGGAGGACATGTATTGGGATACACAAGGCTTTTTAAAATAGTCCACATATTTTTTTAAACCCAGAAATGGCAACATTTTCGATCGCTTTGAAGGAAAACATAGTGACCTGCCTCATATTCTACGTGGTTGCCTCTCTCCAAGTGCGATTTGTTTAAGTGTTGTTTCAACTTGTGTGAGGTTAAGTTTCCAGACTTCAAGTTTACTACTAATGATAATTCGTTTGCAATATGATTGTTTCTTCTGGTAAATAGTAGTGGAGACTTGTTCAGATTTGATTAATTTTTTAAGTTGAGGACATTGAACTGAACAGTAAAAACACAGAGGCACCTCAAGGTAAACTAACTTTATTCCTTTGTTTTAATGAACTTCAAAAGCCTTCTCCTGGGAAATCTTTCAATGTTATTACTTACTTGTAAGTAGAAAGAAAATGAGGAGTAAAATAATTTGTAGTGTATCGGTATACGTATCATATCGCGACCCCTGTATCGGGATACGAGTCGTATCGTGACCCCACCATATTGTTACACCTCCTGCAAAGCCAGCACGTACACCCAAGCACTAATATGCTAAGCGGCCATTCTCCACAGGTAAGAAATGGCTTAGGAGCTATAATGCTATAGCATGCAATAAGAAAGTTTGAAGAAGACAAACCTCCCTCTCTCTCTCCCTCTCCCCCCCTCCGCTCTGTGTCTCTCTCCATCTCTGTATGAGGTCATGTGGAGTGTTGAGGTCTTCATCTGGGACTATTTGTTGGGCCAATCACCTCAAAGGTTTAGTAGAAGTAATTGTGGTCCAAACCTTCAGGGCTGAAGCTGTCACAGATCTGCTTCCTCCTCATCCTGGCCCCGGCACTGAAGACCTGACTGCGGGTTCAGTTCTCACAAGCGCTGAGTGTGGCTATCAGAGAACTGTCTGTCATCTCCCAGTATGTTTCATATGCATTGATCCATATGCATACATCTACATATGCATACGTGAATACTTAGCATTGCGTACACACGTGCATTTAGTTCAGATGCGTATTTCTATTGTATGAATTTTGGATTTGTCTCTGTCAGAAGAGTCAGTCTTAGCGGCACCAGTCCTTTTTTTTATGATGGCTGCTAATACAATTGCAAGTTCTGTTAGGAAGTAAAGGTAGCATAATTTTTATGACATACTTCCAGCTGAGAGAATATGGAGTCGGAGGAGTCGGATTCACGAGCCAGTTTCTTCGGCACCGTCTTGCGCGTGAAAGGAAAAATTTTTTTTGCTTTAATCCGTCCTTAGTGAACGGCTTTGAATTTTGTGGTTGGATGGGTCACCCTTTCCCAGAGATCTGCTCTAAAATGATCTCTTCATGGTCTGCTAGCGCCTAGGTACAGAGTTGTAAAAGCTATAAAAGACAATTTGCCATTTCCCCCCAAAGTTGAGGTTGTACCCTGTGACCTCGCACCAGTGGAATGTGGACACAAGGAATTCGAGGCCCCCTCCCCCAGCTCAAACCAGTGGAATATTGTATGAATGACTTGTGGGCTGCTTTACCTAGGCTATGAGGTGAAAAGAGATGGTTCCTCTCTCCACCAAGATAAACAGCCGCAGCACAGTAGAGAAACAACACTTACTCCAACCTGAGTCAGGGCCTGACCACGCAGTTCGGTGGGGCAGGGGTTCAGGGCCTGACTGTGGTGTGATTGGCATTGGAAACGGACCCAGTATTGACCCATGTGGCACTTCGGGGAAGGGATCAGGCGTGATTTGCATCAAAAATATTTACAGTAGAGCATTCTAGAGAGAGAGGGAGAGAGTGAGTGTGAAAGAGAGATATAGAGACAAGAGAGGTGACTCAAAGCAGAGAGGATGTGTTCACTGCTTGAACATCAGCACAGTATGTACAGTACCTCCTGGTGTGTGGCAGGACTTTGCCAGGGTGTAAAAATAGGCCTTTGTTTTTGGGTTTCTGTTACAGTGCGGTTGCTTGCGCTAAAAAAGGGAGGGAATTTGGCATTGAGAAACAAACCCTTGTCTGAAGTAGCAGAGTGCACCACTGCTATTTGAAGTCGTTTCTCGGGAACGTTTCCATCCCACACTGATTCATACCCATCTGCAAACCCGAACTGAGCTGCAAACTATGAGAGTGTCTCACCGAGGAAGATCTCTGCGGCTCCTTTGGTTTTTTCCATTCTTACGATGTTTCATAATCTTTCCTTGCATTTCCCACTGTTTGAACTTTTAGGGATGTAGTATCAAATTAAAATTCCAGTTTTGTTCAAAAGGTTTTTTTTCCTGTGCTCACAACACATATTACTCTTGGCAATTGCATTTTGCAGGGAAATAAAATTTACTTTCTCACATACAAAATAAAAGAACTATCAAGTAATCGCTCATCTCTTCTCCCGCTAGGCACCAGTCGGCATGCTAGGCTTTCGAGCGGCTAACGTGCACCTTGGTATTAAAGGGTTCATAGGCTATAAGCAGGCCTCAAATATCCCATGTCCTGGTGTCTCCCTCTCCTGATCACAGGTGCTACCATTCCATCTAAATCTAATAAATAAATATTTATTTTTATTTAACTAATGTTCTTCAACTCTAGAAGAGTACGTTTGAGTCCACATATGGGCCTCAGCAGGGCCATTTGTACTCTAAGTGTTGATTTACCACAGAATGTCTTAGTGTACAGTCTATTCTAATCGATCTCCGGCCCAGTCTCTACATCACCCAGCCCATAACCAGTCTATTCCTCTCTAAGCTATCACAATTCTGATCAATTCTGCTCTCAGTCTAACCCTCACTGAGTCTCTTGCTATCCTAATCTGGTCCTGCTCTGGTCAGTACCTCTTCAAATGTATCACGATCCCATTACTCTCCGATATCAGTCTATCCATCTCTAAGTCAATCGCTTTTTTGATCTGTCACGATCTCAGGCTATCCTTAGTTATTCCGTCCTTGTCCCGATCAATTCTAATCTCATTATTCGGTGTGCTCCAGTTCTGATGTTTTGGTGGGTCGAGATCCCAGCAAAATTGACTGCAAACTTGCTTCCCATTGGCTGATGTGGAGTCTTTACACCCTCCAGTGCAGTGTATTTCATTCTGAGTGACAGGTCATGAATCAAGCTTTTATAACTGTCAGTCTGCACCACAGTGTTAACCTTGAACTAAATGCAATAATAAAGAATAACCTTTGGTTTCAATAAGGAGTTTCTTTCACTTTCCCTTCGGCGAATTTAGACCTGGGAGAGATTTCTGAAACTCATGAATGAAAAATGGAACTAATTTGCTTTTCAAAACGATGATCGCATTTGCATTCTCTGGTTTTGACCCCACCTCAGCGGAGGAGTTACGGGATTAATTTCACACGTGATTGAAATCACACGCCGGTGGCTCACAGCCCAGTTTCTCTCCCTGATATTATTACGCTCCTGCTTCTTCAGTCCAAATTACCCGTGAACGAGATTCACAAAACCTGTGTCAAAAACGGGTAGACCCTCAGCTTTCTCAAAGCCAACTTCACATCGAAAGTTGGACGCAATAAGTAAAATGTCATACATTTTTTCATTCATTTGCATTTATAGTCGTGCAAGTTCGATGCGTCCAAAAGCCTGAAAGTATATTAAGGATTGCAGATAGCATTGGAGAGGGCTTAAAAGTGCTGATCATGTGTTTGTGATTGTAAAAGGGCCTCAGTATGATTATGTAAAAATGCCTGAGTGGGGGGAGGGTTTGGGGGGGGACTCAGCCGGTGGTAAATTAGTCCCTCAAGCTCCCTCTATTTCACAGGCTTGAGTTCGCAGTGGTCCACATTTTAGGAGGAGGCCGATAGTCAAAGCAAACAGCACAGAAAACGAGGAACACCCCCCTCCAGAAAAAAAAAAAAACTGAAATGACAGCTCGCCGCTTGCTTGTGTAGACCAGCCTAATTTAACGCTTTCAGATTGGCTAGGAAAAAGAGACCTCATATGATTCCATTCTGCAAAGTCTAGTGTACCTGCATATAAACAGGTAAAGAAAAACAACAAAAAAAAATTACTTTTCCTGGCGGCCAGCAACGTTCTGGGGTTTGGGCCAGAAAAGCTGTTTTTGATTTGTGGTAAATTGCCTGGTTTTGGCAGAGAATGGCTCTTACACACGATTGCACGCACACACACACTCAATAGAAAAAAAACCTAATGAAAATTACTTAATAAAATTCTTATAATATTATGATTGCTCCCTACGTGATGACAGCCAGTTGTGTGGGGCACTCAGACCGTAGAAACACTCCCGGAAAACAAAGTACATCATTGTACCTTGAAGGATACAATGGCTTGTCACCAGGGCAGCACCCTCTACGGTGTACCTATTCTACTCTTGAAAATGTATCATCAATGGCGACAGTGAGATATTTTGTGGTCCCAAAATTGGCCCTTGGGGTACATTAGTATAGATAGTACCATAAGAGACAGAAGTGAACTCACATTGTATCCATACTTCTGTGAGTGAAGGATATGAACCAAATGTCTGTGATATATATCACCTGCTGACTTTCCGGGGATTGTAAAAAGCATTTTGAAAATGGGAGGAACTATTTCCTGCATAGAATGTGCTCTTTTTCAATATAACATGCACCATCATTCCACCTCTGTTATTCTCTGCCGCTGTCCACACACTGCTTCCTCTGTGTGGCACAGACATGCAGGAGGTAAAGTACAGCTCCTGGAAGGAGTTGCCACAGATACCTGCCTCACCACTGGGGGTCAAATATGTATCCTTTCCACACAACCCTGATTTACCCTGTTCTCATTCGGTCAGCCGAACAGCCTATGCCCAAATTGGTCTGCGACATATTAGAAAGCAAAATGCTAAAATACTATTTTTAATTCATCCCTGATGCAAAAACCCCCAAACCATAAAGACAAACATTGACCTTGCAGTGTTACTTTTGGTCTGTGGGTGTCTCGGAAAAATAAATGGAGCATTTTGATAGAGGAAATAAGCATTTACATTGAAGTGTGGAAAATGTAGTGGGTTGGATGGCTGTTTTTGGTCAATACGCACTGTTGAAAACAAGTTTGGCATTTTACTTTATGGCTAAGGCTAATTGTGGCTTTTTTTCTGTGGCTAAATTCAATCTGATGCATGATAAATCATCGCTTATGCAATAGGGAATCCTTCTGCTTAGAAATCAAAACTGTTCCTAGGACACGTATATGGGATTCACTCTGTCACCAACGCAGTCATCAGTGGCTATTCAGTTTCGATGGGCTGCAGTCACAAAGTAAGACGGGTCGGCAAAACTTGGAAAAAAAGGCCAAACTACGCAAGCAATTTTGAACAGTGCCATGGATCTGCCCCGGACACACATCTGGACAAACGGATGCACTCACAGACTAATATGGCCCAAAGCAATAGTCCTCTGGCCTTCCCCTTGATTTGTGGGGGACTAGGAGGTTCAAGATGATTGCATTACAGATATTCAGCTGACGGTTATATCTTTAAGCCACTTAAACACTTCGTCTTAGCTGGGGCGAATCTCTACTGGAGCGATGGACTTGCTCAAGGGGCCTCACATCTGCACTGATCTTTATTGTGGCTGCACTCGGGTTTAACCCATCAATCCTCTGAGCTACAGCTGAATCCCTGAGACCATAGGCAACATTTTATCTGCTGTGGCACAAAAACATATCAGGAGCCAGAAACAACATCAACAAACCAAGCCCTGCTTCCCTTCGCTCTGTCGCCGCAGTAGTATCCCCCGGTGAACCAGCAGAAGCTGAGGTCTCGGCGCCTATCTGCACGAGTGAGTCACCGGGGTCGCTTCGACCAGTGCTCCTGCGTACAGACGGATTTCTGCGAGCTTATGAGGGCGCCCGTGAGAATCTGCGGATTACAGCAGCCCAGCCAGCCGATTAGGTATTTTCCCGGAGCCGTAATTGCGTCCTCGCGGCTGACTGCCGGCATCTGATGAATTGAGGAAAGGAATCCTCGGGAAAGAAGGAGCGAAATTCAGTCCCAACATGTGAGATCTCTTCCTGTAAAGATTGCAGCACTGAAACCCAACCGGAGCACAGCCGATCGTACATCTCTGCTTGTTTTGATGCATGGGCAGATTCAGATTGCCTTTGAATTGAAGTGTAACGTGGACAAGTGCGTGTTTCTCTTCTCAGTAAACCATAGGTGGCTAACCCTTGTCCAGGAGAGCCGTGAAGTGTGCTGACTCTGGTTTTCTCCACCTAATTTAAACCTAAGACACCAGGAGATATGATTTATGTGTGTAATTAGTTGCTTTAATTCAGCAATAAAGTGCTGAGTGACACCAAAAACCAGTGAACTCTGCAGCTCCCCAGGACCAGGGTGGGCCACCACTGCAGTAAACCAATGTGAATTCGAGCTCTGTAGAGATGCTACAAAGGAACTCCACGACTTTGATGCACCGGACAGAATGTGTGCCAGCACCTCTCCATTGAATACCCCATCCCCCCGCAACCAGACAGCATTACCGAATAAGGGTGCATGTGAAGCAGTGCACTGTGGGCCATTAAGTCCTCCGTAATGAGCTGCCTCGGGGTAGACTGAGAGACAGTAACTGCTCTGTGCAAAAGAGGAACCACCTGCCCATTTACCGCGCAAAAGTGAATCACTAATGGCCCGCAGAAATCCTGTCAGATGACGCGCCTTGTTCATGTAACTTCTCTGAGGGAGTATGCCTTTGTTCCTTTACATGACATAATTAAGTGGAGAGAACAGGCCATTCAGTCACACAAAGCCATTTTCCTACCACTAAAGTGTACTTAACACTTGGAACACTGAAAAACTGCACTGTACGTACAGCTGTACTAAGCCTGGTCTTGAAAGCCCGTAGCTCTGAGTGTACTCTCCAGAACTGCCATTGTTCTGCCTATAGAGACACTGCTGTGCTGAAGTGTTTTACACTGGTCTCTGTCGCTCCAATCAACAGGAGGTGAAATGTCACTGAACCAGGTAAGCTAACGGCTTTACATCAGCATGCAGGTAAAACCAGACAATATCACCCCACCTCGCAAACACACACGCGCACGCACTTTTGTGTACTCGCACATATATAGCCTACATTCGCACACACCCCTTCGCATATTCTGACATACGCGCAAATACAGATAGTCCTTCTCTCTCTCTCACACACACACACACACACGTGCATTTTTGAATACTCACACATACATACATACTCGCACACACCCCTACCCACATTCTGACATTTACACAATACAGTCTCACACACACACACACACACAAACTTTTGCATACTCACACATACATGCACACACACTCACACACCCTTTCACATCTTCTGACATATAGTCAAACAGACAGTCTCTCGCACACACATACTTTTTCATACTCACACATTTATTGATTAAGCTTTATGGATACAACAATGAATTTAAACATAACATAAATTGCACAATTAAAAACATGGAACAAAAATCGACTCAATATAAAATAAGTTCAGGTTCAATACAGAAAGTTGTATCCAAGGGGTAACCACAGAGGATCAAACCTGTATCAATGGCTCCCGAAATCATGAAACATACACATCACACACACCCCTTCACATATTCTGACATATACACAAACGCAGTCTCTCACACACGCACACATGTACAAACACTTTTAACACACACCACACACTCTTATCTTTATGTTGCTGGTACCTACAGCGGTTGCCTGGTCTCACACAGATTAACAGCAGAGTTTAGATGCTCGACAGACCCGAGTTCAGAATGAGCTCTTACTTGGTAGAATTTTCCCCTCTCAGGTACACCCTGACTTCCTACCCCTCAGGACCTACAGCACTCGCTCCTGAGGCACACGAGTCACGTGCACCTTCTCAGAGACCTCCCCACTGAAGCAGGAATAATGCATAATGTCACCGCTCGGAAAATCCAGTCAGGGGAGTATAGATTTTGCCAGGAATGATAAAACAGCATTTAGCGTACAGACTAGCGGTCACTCTCTGATTGAGTAAACGCATAAGCCCAGCTCCCTTCACTCACAATACCCCCTCATACACACACACATTCTCACACACACATTTGAGACTGATTTGGGTAATGGAAAGAAAAACACAGAGGTACTTTGTATGCAATAGGATAAGTGAATTTTGTGTTTCGCTGTTACATTCTGACATCTCCCATTGTCTATTATTGCATCCCATGGGAAAAACTGGTGTTCGGAGGCAAACTTGAAGTAACTGTTTCATAACTGTTAAATGTCATCTTTATCTATTGAGTATACTCAGCACTTTTCTTCACATGATGTGCACAGTTATTTCTGACATAGAAAACAATTCTGCTATATTTGCGTCTCTAAAAAGATTGGAGAATATTTTTTTCCACAATAATTAGAAGGGAAGCAATGAATAAAATATTCATCTTGTCTTGGCAATATGAAACAAATTTGGCGGCCATATGTTAGGTAACCTGGATTTTAACTCAAAAAAAATTTTTTTTTGATCAATGAACAATATTTTGAATATGATCGACTTCAGCAATGTACACAAATCAGCCTCAAGAAGTGTTTTCTATCAATTTTTTGTGATGAAAATGCAACTTTTAGCAGTATAAAAATATGAAAAAAGAACACGTTTATGTCGTCTCAGTGTAAGCCAAAAGGCTTTACTATGTAGTGAAATTAATGGGTTGGCGAGTAGTGTTTAGCATTTAGCTAAGGTTTGTCAGTTTACAAAGGTGAATTTCTAACTCGTCATTGAAATGTATGATGTATCTCATAGTGAGTTTAAGGTTTGTCAGGGCAGATCACCCTAAGAAAGCCTGGCAGATGTTGAATTTGCTTCACTGTGCACCTTTCTGTGGTAGCGTACTGTGGTCCTGAAGAGCCATAGCCCAGCATGTTCTGAAGGTTTCCTGCCCTAACACACCTGATGCTAACGATGCCTCGTTATCAAGCCCTTTGCAAGCTACAGTCATCAGAATAAGGTGTGTTAGAGTGGAGACACATCTAACACATGCAGGACAATGGCTCTTCAAGAACAGGGCTCCTCGCCGCAAACTTATTTTGAGAGTAAAAGAAAGCTCCATTTCTTTATATTTTTATTGTGTTCATGCTTGCAGAGAAATTTACAAAAAACCCTTTCTGAGGTTGTTTCTGTCATGGGCATCTTTGGTATAAATAAAGCACACTATTTCCCAATTACCACTTATGCTGCCCTTATGAACTGTCATACATTTATGGACATAAAATTCAACTGCCTACACTTCTGTGATGGTAAATTACAGCGAAAACACTTACTTTGTGATGAAGGAGAGTCCTTCTTTCCTCCTCGTGAGTTACAATCCACTGGAGACGTCTCCCGCAGAACTACGAGAATCTTTCTTCTGTTGACTTGTTTTGTTTCGGTACCCAATACTGCTATTGCCTAATAGGAGATGAATGAATCCTGCTGTAATTGCACTAGGTAAAGACTGTGGAGATAACAGAGAATTAGAGACACAGGCACAGCTGCTGTGTTCCTGATGGACGAATTAAGTGCCCAGGCTCCTGTTTCAGCTCTATTGCCAAACAAAGTTGCCTTTTCAAAATATATACAAGCTGTAAGCCCCGGTGGTGACATCACTCCTCGGTCGTCACGGCCGCCCCGCGGTAATAGAAGACATGCTGCATATGTAATTACACGCACTTAGTCACTCAACGCACAGACGCGTGTGTGCGAACACGCACACACACACACAAACGCATGAGCCCTAACCCGCCTTTGGTATACACACATGCACGCGCGCACAGATTTGCTGACACTCGCACAAAGAGCATTATATGGTTACAAGGGCACATGGTGTTTTAATTGTGCCTGTCCTGACACCCTCTGCCAGATCTGAAGATTGTGTGGAGTTTGGGGTTCAGATACCTCGGAGTGTGTGTGACGTGCACATCTGTATATGGTCGAGACGAGATAAGGGTTATGATTTTACAGGGACCACTGACCAACTCAGGCACACGAGTGAAACTGTTGTAATGCTGTTATCATGCATGAAATCAATAAAGGATCTGATTGTGACCGAAGCCAAACCTCCACGTTCTCACACTCATGCCAGTAAAATAATCTTGAACTTATTTATTGGAGATTGTCAATCATCACTAAAAAATCCAAACAAATGATGACTTTATTTTTTATTCTCAAGTATCTGAAATGGCTCTCAATAAATAACTCGGGGGCCCCCCCCCCCCCCCCCCCATGCAAACACACACATTCAGACCCACACACAGAGGACACACATTCACACACACAGACACACACGCAGAAAACTCTTACAGACTAACAGACACACACACAGAGAACACACAAACACTCTCACACACAGATACACACACGGACAACTTATACACATACACACGCAGACACACACACAGAAAACCCATCCACACTCACACACAGACACTCAGAAAACATATACAGAGTCACACATAGGCTCACACACATCCGGGGCTCACACTGACAGACACACACTCGCACTGACTGACATACACACACACACGCAGCGGCAGGCACCACACACACTGAAGACACACAAAGTCATGCAGTCAGAAACAGGCGCACAGACTGACAGAAGCATGCGCACCCTCACACAGGTAGACACACTCACCCGCACAGGCAGATGCACTCATTTTCCCACAGACAAAACACACAGACACACACATGCACACGTACTCAGGCAGACAGACATCCGCTCACACGCAGACAGACACACAGACACACAATCACACTGGCAGACACTTACTCAAACACACAGACAGACACACTCTCTCACACACCCTGTCTCGTTTCATGCTCGGCCAGATCACAGGTCGACTGTTTCGCTCGGCACCCGTTCTCCGAGCGCTCCCTCCAAACGTCGGCCGCCGGGTGAACTCGCGCTAGTTTCCACTCGCATAGCTGGGCGATGCTAAGTTTAGTGCTTGGCGGCGGCTGTGGCGGTTTCTGGACGTTCGACGGGCCTGCGGTTCTTCCGAGGCCCGCTGTGATCCCAGCACCAGCCGCGACAGACACTTCCCAACCTCGGGCCTCGCCGCCGCGAAAAACAGCCGCCTGCGCACTCTGCCCGCCGCCCACGCATTGCTCACGCTGTTCCCGGTCCGGCCGCGGCACTCGCGTCTCGCTGAAGTGTGTCATACACGCTCCCGCGTTCCCTCGATCGGGCTGCGCGCGGGGTTACTGGAGCGCTAGCGCCAATTTTAGCATCACCAAAGCAGCGGCTCTTCTGTGCTTCAGATCAGAGTCATATCCTGACTCAGTCGCTTGTGTCAAAGATAATGCCCTTCATCCTAAAATAAAAACAACAACAAAAAACAAGAACTTTTTTTAGCCGAGTTCATTTTTACTCTTTTTAAGTCAGGGTCCTTATTTTGAATCGTGGCTTCTGACACGAACGTTATTTAAATCATGTTAGCACGTCTTAACCCGCTTGGGCTATTTTTCTCAATATCTGCTCATACACAAAAACACCCTGCACTCACATAGTGTGCAGGCAGGTGCGCGCACACACACACACACATTCAATATTCTGTTCGACTTTTCAGAAACGTGAAATGGTCCCTGCCAAATTTAAGCTGGTCATGCACGGAGTGGTTCTCTGATTTTTATAATTCTGTGAATATTTTATTTCATTTTGGCATGATAGGGAGTTAGTAAATGTAGAAATGGGTTCTATGGCGGGGCATTGTGAAAAATTTCACGTGCATCACATACGCGCTGCAGATACGCAGTGAATCCGCTCCTTAAGCCTGTAATCTGTGAGAGTTGATTTGAGTCTGAAGGTCTCCCTGTGAGTGTGTGCATGTGTGAGTGTGTGTTTTACATGGGCGCTAATGGCCACCTGCTGGGGCATGTTTGCTCTGCTATGATGTCATAGTCTGGAGGGGACTGGCTAATAAGAGGCCGCATTCCACCATAGAAAACAAGGCAGGTCTGTGCTACTGACTACCACACACACACACACACATACACACACTCTCACACAAACACACTCACATACTAAACACCCTCATACACACAGACCACACACTCCCCACATACTTACACAAAATGCAGGTACACACACTCAGAAACACGCATGCACACATACACTCACCCCACATACACTAAAGTAAACATCCTCATTCACACAGACCGCACAGTCACCACACTCTTACAGAAAATGAAAGTACACATACACTATGCATGTACAAAAAACACACACTCGCCCCACATAGACTAAACACCCTCATTCACACAGACCACACAGTCACCACAAACTTACAGAAAATGCAGGCACACGCATACTATGCATGTACTAAATGCACGCACATACACACACGCACACACTTACACTCACCACGCACACACCAAACGCGCCCACACACACAGACCGCACGGTCACAACACACACCTCCACATACTCTCACACACCCCTGAGAAGATCACACTCAAACCCCATAATCACTTGGCCTCCCAACAAATCCCTTGGCAGTTTCCCCCACGGCATCCTGGGAGTTGGAGTTTTTGCTTTTACCCTTGAGGGCTGGGCTGTGGCCAGTCTCCGCAGGCCAGGGTGTGAAAAAGCAGCCACTCTGCCGCTCGAGTGCCCTCCTCACGGTTTATTTACAGCTCCCTCTGAACGGCCCTCTCAAGTGGGCTATTCTGAGTGGAAAATGTCTCAGAGAAGAGAAACAACAGCAACAAGCCCCTTAACACAGTCGCTGGAGCCTGACTCGGCTGCCCGTCTCCCGAAGTGTCTAAATACAGCATTCCCTGAGTCCACTTCAGCAGCTGCGACTGACAGCTCTCCCCTCTCCTCTCCCTCTCGGTCTGTTTTTATCCCTCTCCTTTTGTCCGAGGCCGTCAGTGCGTTAGACGTCCCGTACCTCTCCTGCTGTAGTCGGCATCAAAAATAAACAACCTGAACATGGCCGACCTGCTCTCCTCCACTCAGGTGGAGGACGCCCGACACGTGATTGCTTCCTCTCACATGACAACTTGCTCTCGCTTCTTTAACACGATGCCGTCCTGCCAACAATCACATACTGCCCATGCCGTTAGACGATATAATTTGTGTAGTTTTGTGCACCTAACCGACCAGGAGAGGCCACTAGCGAGCAATGAGACAAATGAATTTTTACCCGCTGAAGAGCAATTGGCTACAGTTGTGGCCTATTATGGCCGCGTAAAGGTAGTCAGTGAAAAGTCATTGATCTCACATGATTCTCTTGGTTGAAGCATCAAAGTAAAGCACGGACTTGAACCATCGTTTTATAAATTGGCGCTGTTGAAAGAAGCTACAGCAGTTTGGTGACAGATAAAAGGCCGAAAATGTTATTTAAAGTGCGACAAAGCCACTTGTTGATTGCCGAAACACCAGCAGACTTCTCTCTGTTGCATTAGGCGAAAGTTCCGGCTTGTCTTCTTCTTCTTTTACTTTATTGAGTCCTCCTTGATAATGGATCTCGAATCTTAGACGTTTTCCTGCGAGGAAGAACACTGCTCCTAGCTAGGTGCCTGCATTGGACATTTAGGCTGAAAATTTGGTGTAAATGATATCTTTTCAAGTCGAATTTGAATGTTGAGGCTTCTGAACACGTTGATAATGCCACAAAAGCAGTATGGAGGCATATTACTTTTTTTAATGTTGTTTTTTTGCGGTTGGATGAGTGGTCGCCATTGACTTCAATTGCATTTGATTTTGAGTTTATTTTGCTTCTCTCTCTTTTTCTGTCTCTCTCTCGCCCATCCCTCTCTCTTTCTCGCGCCCATCCCTCTCTCTTTCCGGAATGGCCCTGTTTCAGCTGTCGCTGGCCTGACCGAGACTTGAACCCAGAACCGCGCGTTTTGTGGAGTCCTCCTCGGTTGCTCAGCACCAGGGGGGCTGGGGAACACCTTCAGGACCACCCAGCATCAGCGCCTTACATTCAACGAGACTCCAGAGCTGCTCATAGTGAGTCATTTCTCCATAGTCATGTTCAACAATCACTTCCTGTGTCCTCACACCAGATTTACACATCTATACCAATGGTGGCTATTGCCTCCAATTCCCATGATGCATCAGTGCTAGAAGGGGTATTCTCTCTGCCTGCACAGGCACACGCATTTGTTTCCCCATGTCAGTGATGTGCATTGCATCAGAGGTCTAGAAGAACAGTGTGTACGGTGTGAATAGATTCTGTAGAGGTCAGGTACAGCCAATCAGTCGCCCGTGCTCTGTGAAGATCTGTCCTGGGATCTTTAATGGCCTGCCTGGGTGCTGGTGCATCAAGTTTTTAAGTGGTTCTGCGGGAACAGCGCCCCCTACTGGCCCATCAACCACATTTCCCAGCTGCAAACCCTCCACCCCGAAGGTCTCCCTGGAGTCCACGTCTTGGTCTTTCTTCTGTGTTTTTTTTTAACACAATTAGTGTATAGGGCTTATATGGGCGGGGGTCAGTGCATTTTGGGCTGGTTATAGGTTTGTATCTGTGGGGGGAGGGGCCTTTAAACCTGACCTATAAGAGTGGAGGAATGGGAATTTGAGGTCCCATGGCAGAGCTCTGTCATGTGGTTTGACTGGTTGCCCTTGACCAGTCAAAGAACTTAATATACAGTAAATACAGTTAGCAAATCAGATGGCGTCAGCTGTGATGTAAGCATGCACAGTGCTGTGTGTTTAGTTGACTGAGCGTGTTTGTGTAAGTGTGCGTCTGTTTGAATGGGTATATGCCTGTGTGTGTGTGTTTGTGTTTTATAAGTATGTGCTTATTTGTGTATGCATGTGTGTGTGTGTGTGTGTGTGTGTGTGTGTGCGCGTGCATGTTGTTTTGGTCTGACTAGATTTTCTGTATAATCCTTTCTCTGTGTAGAGGATTTGTCAGACATCAAGCTAATGTGAGCACCAAGTCAGAACACTGGCATTTAATTAAATCCATCTGTCAGTTTTTATTAGCACTGTTGTTAGTCATATAACATGCACAGTAAATGTGGAAAATTCAGCATTCAACCAAATTTGATTTTGGTAATCAAATAATTCATGCCCGCTGTATTAATAGACGAGGAACTAAATTGAATACCCCATAAAGAGTGGACCCACGCTGTTCCAAAGAAGTACAAAAGTCCACAATGAGAAATAATTTGCATTATTCTTCAAAGCTGCAAAGCTTGTGAGGTTTTATCGCACAGAAAATCATATTCTTCTCCAACAACACCACCGCAATATTTCCTGTAATTGACCATCGCCGTTTGGAGTATGTAAAAGATACTGAAAAAAGCCTGCTTTGAACAGTGTAATAGATTCGGGTTATGAAGACGTTGGCCAGAATAGATGATTTTGAACACAGGTGAGAGCTTATTAGCTCGGCCAGTTGAAGCGGCAGGACGTCCTGGCCGCGGGAGACGACGACATTTTCATCCGAAAGGTCACCGATTCGCTTTCCCCTGTAATTAAGAAAGTAAAGATAAAATTTCCAGCAAAGGTCAATTTGTAACGAGCGGACAAATTTTTACCGGTGTCGATGCAATGTCGCCAGGATTGACCAGCATCACGAGGCCGTGCTTGCCGGCCATCCCAAGAATGCAAATTCCTCGCAAACTCACGGTAAGCAGGAACTTAGCTGCAGCATTTTGTAGCAAAATGCGCAATTAGTCAAACATGCATGCGGGTGTTAACCCTTAAAGCGCTGAAACAAAGTTTCAAAAAATTACATTATCTTATGCTGTTGAAAACCTATCATGTGGCGACTTGTTTAAAAAGGAGCTCTTTGATTTTGATATCTTCCGTCATTGAGCAACAACACTATTTGTATTTAGCGCTCTAAGGGTTAATGTTGATGTGGTGTACTGTGCACGGGTTTGACTCCAGATCAGAGTAGCAATGATTACAAGACCCTCAGTTTTGGCGAATTTGTTTATTTGTTAAAGAACCTTATGATTTTGACTGTGCTGCGAAAGCATCTGTTTTGACGAGTCATTTAATTGAAGCACCTATTACTAAAACCCCCTTAGTCACACTTGACTTGATTTGACTTGTGGGGTTTTAGTAATCAGTCCTTCAATTTCATTCTGAGGCTTAACTTCTTAATTTATCCCTCAAAAGTTGAAAATATTTGCTTATTTTAAGTCTTGGTGTGCTTGACAAGTGAAATTTTCCAGGAAATCCAGAAATTAGTCAAAATTATTTCATCCATTGGCAATTTTCTTCTCCTACTAAGAAAAAACCCCAGAGAAATAAGTGTTTAAGACTGAATACAAGATTAAAATGTCTTGTTTCTTGGATGAGCTTATTTTTAATTTTTTTCGGTGTGGTTCCATTGGAACATTAATAAACTACAGTACTTTTCACATCTTGGCATGTTGAATTTATCTCAGTAATGCCATTATTTATTTACTGTATTTTTAGTGCCTTATTTCGCTCACTCTGGAGTCCACTTTATACAGGCCTCTGTGCAGTTTGACAGAGCAATGGTGCTGACTCGGCAGTTTCATACGGCCGCTGTAGTTCAGGAGCGTACATTTCAGGGGAGAAAACTTTATTACTGGCACGTCCTCTGAGCTCGGTGAGAGAACGCAGAGGCACTTGGGCGCGTGGTTGTGTCCTTGTGGTTTACGGCCGGTTCCTGTCCCATCGGCCCCCGAACAGACACTGCGGTCCTCACCTCTGATCCTCGCCTGTTACTCTCCATACATCATCCATTGCGCATTATAATTCAGAAACCTCCCTCGGTCCACAACGAACACCATAACCACCAGAATAGGTTTTCAAAAATTGTCTAACACTTTATGAAAGACAAAATGCTCTCAAACGTCTGCGCTACCTTTTCCACACATCAAGTGATTTAACTAGCACTTCATGATCGTTTTGTTTAAATAAAATAAAAGACCATTTGATACGTCTGCGTGCAATTCTGAATAACGCTGATTTAAATGCACAAAATCACGCGTCCAGATTAATGATTGTACCGATTGTACCGTACCGTTCCGGCGTTTTCTCAGAGTGAATCTATGTCTCAGTCCCTTATGGAAGTTGCATGTTGCAATTGCAACTATTAAAGCAAATTCAACTAATTCACTCAAATTTCTCGCGGACAAAAAAATAAATCGCCACGACATTGGAACTTCCATTGCCACTTTTTGAAAAAGTTACTGCAAAAAATTTTTAAAACAGCCAGGAAAATCTAGGAAGGATTGTTTGTCAATTATGCAAATGATTGCGTGCAAGTCAGGGTTAGTAATTGTTTTAAAGGGGAGCTCTGGGCCCCACCCATCTTTACTCCTAGAGACGCCCCTGTGCATTACCCTATTTAAGGCTTAATAATTCAAGGTTTGAGCTTCACAGAGAGGGGGAAATGGCTTAATGAAATAAGACCCTTGTAAAATTTAGAATTCCGTCGTATTTCAATTTCTTTACATAATTTTAGTTCAGATTTAGGGCTAAAACCCCCAAAAAACTTGAAGAGAAATTAGCAATGAAATTACTAAAAAAATACAGAGAATTGAAAAATGGCTGGGAGTAAAAACGATATATTTTTGGGGTCATAAACTTATTGACCACAAGTGTAATTCATCTGACAGTGATTTTCAAAACTATTTGCTATTTATGAACTAATAAGATAGCTCATCAAGTGGCTCCCCAAGCCCTCAAAATGTAAAATAATAGAATAATCATATGTTGAGCACAAATCAGCTTTTGACTCTTGAAGTTCAATATGAATTCATGGTTTCCAAGTGGAAGTTTATCAATATAGGGGTGGATGGACATTAATAGTCGCCAGTAACCTCTCCAAACCAAAAGCATGCTTTTTCTCCATGATAAAGTTTAGTTTTCTCCATTTTTTAACAAAGCCGCATAAGCCAGCACATGTAATCATGAAAGGAACTGCATATTTACGATCAGAATGTTCACCCTGCGACGGGAAGCTTGCTATTTTCTCGGGCCGGTCGGGCACGAGTCTAAGTTCTTTTGTTTTTTTGTTGGGGTTGCCATTGTCCTGCTCATGCGCGCGCGCCGTTTCGCGAGTGGTCGATAGATGACCCGTAGATATACGTATAAAACACAACATTGCTGATTGGGTACACTCAAGTGAAGTACCTGTCCCAGGCGCGTATACACCGGGAAGTTCAATTCACAATTCGCAAGTACGCTCCCTTCATTTTCGCCTACTGTAAAATTGTATTTTCAAAAACACTTGCTTGTGAGTCGGAGTGATTATGGTATCGCTGTGCTTTTATATACCCCTAAATATGTACTTTTCTGGAGGCTGGAAAGCGGCACACTTACTAAAAGGAAGATCGAAATGTTTCTCGGTGTCAATGTTCAAGTGCGAGAAGAAAATTTCGTTTAAGGTGACCGAGGCTTTTAATGACCCTCTGATAAGATAATTACTTCAAAGTTTTCGCCGTTACATGTAACGCCGATGAATGTCTGTATACGTTATCAAATTACTCTCTGGATTCCTCACTTCATTGTACGCTGATTGAGCATATATGCTGTTGACCGAATAAAAGGAAGCACTAGTTAACTCTGGCTACTCCTTTACGTAGCGTCATCTTTGCCCCTGTCCCATTATAACACTGCTCTTAAAAAGTAATCACTGCACAGCACGGATCGGGGAGATAGAGAGGTTTTTTTCTCCTGATTTCTAACAGCCAAGTCTTTCTCCCCTCCTTGTCTTTTGGAACTCTGTATAAACAGACAAAGCGACTTGTCCATTGTTTTAAATAGACAGCTTAGTCAATGCAGTCCCCGCGATGGTAAGGGTACCAATGTAGCTCGCTGGAGACCGTTATGGATTGCAAGCGTTTGCTTTAGTCAGCGGTCTATTTCAGTCAAAGGGACGGCTAATTAGTTAGCTGGCAAGTGAACACGATTTTTTCTATTGAAGTGACAAATTTGCGTTTCTACGTTAACTTACGCATGAAACGTTTTATTAAAGCCCTTCAAATGACTATTGCTGCAAAAGGCAGCCGCACATCTCACCATTTTAATGCTCATATTGACTTCTTTGAAATTGGCCTCATAGGAAACCATTCATTTTTATGAAGAAGTTGGGTGTGTCAATATGGCGGCAGGGTGCTTTACTTTGGATCATGTAAATATGACATCATCAGCAATCTAATGTTCTAAATAAATAGATATATCTTTGGATTGGCCCAGGTCTAGACCCGGCCCGAGTACAGGCTCTGAGGAGCCTCTTGTTACAATTCTGATCATCCAAGCGAAACGCACGCTTGTGTAAACGCTTTTCACACCCTGTAAGTGTTCCTTACTTGCTACTTGATACTTGCTCAGTATCAGTCACTAACACAGTAATATCTGAAATATTCCTTATTTTAACAAAACATCCATTCCACTATCAGGAAAAAAGCAGGCAATATGTTACTCTCGATTGAACAGAATCGGTGCAACGAACAAAGCAGGGCATTTGCCTCAGTCCTAAAGCTGTTCTCATGTTAATCAAACGAAAACCTCGGCATTCGATTTTGTAGAATGTGGTATGAATTCTGGAACAGACTGCCACATTGGGCAAAATGCCACCATATACAGTATTATTTGCAAAAACTAAAGGTTACTCGTTCTAACCAATGTGGCAGCCAAGCTCTGTAATCATCATGGCCGTGGTAAACCGAAAATAAAAAAACAGCTAGCTGGCTAGCTATCTCGCCATAATCATTTCCACTTCATTGTACCTACAAGAAAAACTTTCCATTATTGAATTCCTCCTCCAGAGAAACAGAGCAACAGAGCTATCCAATACAAGGAATTATCCAGGACTGTTCCATTTAGATTATCTCCCATTGTCCATGTCGGTATCACTTTTTAATCTTGTAAATGTGGCATAAGGACTTCTAAGTTGGTTTTGTCAGTCTTTTTTTTCTATGTACTCATGTCATTCAGTTGAGAGAACACAACCTAACTTGCTGCTACGCAAGGGTGGGTCCAATCAAAGTCTTTCAATTACTGAACAAAGTTTATACTGTCTGGGATTGGATGAAAAAAAACATTTTAATCAGTATACAATTACAGGAAAAGTTTCACATGGGCGTGAACTATAACTTTGCCTGCGCTAGCGTTAGAGTGACTGGATTTCAGTGAGAGATTGTATGAGTATTTATGGAACAACTTAATTTATGAAGGGATGACTCTACGCGTAAATCAATGTGTTTTTAATATCTCATGATTATAATTGACTGTAGAATGATATAGTATCAATACCATGTTGAATATTTGCTTCAGAAAACTGATTTTTTTCCACGATCTAATTGAGATCCCTTTGGCTTATTATAACGGAAGAGGCTGCAGCAGAGGACAATGATTTTTTTCTGTCTCAAGAGATCATTTTTATGAACTGCTGGTTAGATACTATGGGCAAGTACAAAGTATATTAGGCAGTTTGCACATCAGGCTTGGCAGAGGAGTTTAATTCCTGGGAAACGGGGATGGGACTTAAATTGTCCATATTCTAAATCGTATACCGGCACCGCTTCCTCATGAATATTCAGTAACCACCTATGTGCCACCTATTGATAGGATAATGTAACTGCGTGCATAAATAGAGCTGTAGATGTCCGCTGGCATCTACATCTGCGCAAACGTGTTAATAGAGACCAGCTCATGCACACACTCACACGCTCACCCAGATGCCGTTACAGACATATCTCTGGTAATTTCTTTTTTCATGAACGCTTGCCTGTGATGTATCAGATTTGATCGGTAAGCATAGAAACTGACTACAGACTTCGTCACAGAATTTCACGCTTCATGGATGGCTGTATAGCCTTAAACTCTGTCCCACGCCTCAGGTGTGTAGGTCAGGTCAGACCAGTGCTAACACTGATATTAGGATCTGCCTGACTAACACGCTCTATTAACACTTTGCTCAGTGTAAGTCAGTGTGACAAGGGTGCTTACGGGAAGAGGAGGAAGGGTTTACGACTGCCTCCTTTTGCCTGGAAAAATGGCCTCGCTTTCTGACGCCGTCCTCCGCAGTGACTTTCCCTCGCGCCCCGCCGTGGGACTGCAGGATAAATTACCGCTAGTCCCTCTTCCCGCACCTCCAAGGACACCTTCGCTAATGGAAACTGCCACAGGAGACGGGACTTTTCTCAGTCTGAACATTTGACCATGCAGGTCTCAGCTCATACGAGGACTTACACAAACTGAAATGCACTCTGCAGCTCATAGTTTTATGCGCGGATGGGTAATGACTGCCAAGTTTAAAAAAAGAATGACACTGTGATGATATCCAGAGTCTAAGAGCAGAGTTTATTCATTTTGTGGAAATTTGTTTGAATGCGATACGTTTCGGGGATAAAACGGCCGAGTTTAGTTTGTTTTTGCTATATTGTGGGCTGCATCCTGCAAATCCTAAAGCCAGGAAATGAATCCCGATTTGATGTACATGCCTCGTTACCCTTTCGTTCTTATTTTTTTCAATATTTGTGTTTTTCTCCCCTGACAAATTTGACCGCTTGTACTGTGGGCAGTTTTCTGCCGAATTAAGGGGCTAATCCCTTCGGCCCAGACGCAGTTTATTGGATAATGGCGTAATGACAGGGTGCGCGAGAGCTCCAGCACTGAGGAACACCGCAGAGGGGGGGTTAATCTGCCCCCCCCACTCCGCGGGCCTGAGCCAGCGACAGCACGCTGGGGTATCTGCTCGCCGAAAAAACCTTGCACTCGCCGCCGCAGTCCCTGTTTCACACTTGGGGAATTTTGCGGTTCCCTCGCGGTCTGGTGCCCCACCCTGGGTCCGGGTGCACCCGTGTCGCTCCGCCCCCGCACCTGCCCCCGCCCCCATGTGCCCCTCACTCCTACTAACACACTCCTCTGTTAAGCTGTCACCCAGCGAGTTACGCAAGCAAATAAGATAACAATGCCATCTCCATTATTTTGTTAATCGTCTCAAAAATGCTCCACATTATGAAGGAGACAGAATTTCCTTTTTTTTTTCCAATGGTGTCTTCTTTTTGGGGGATTGGAACATCATTCTGGGCAGGATTTCTGAATTCCTAAACATATCTGGGATTAGAGGTTTGCTCTTTCCACGGGCTTTGTGTAAATAAACAAATTTTTTAATAAAATTCTGTAGCCACCCACTCCTTTCCACTTTTTCCTCTTTCTCCAAAATATCAACGCCCCCATGTTACACATACTCAGGCATCGGTCCTCTCTGAATGTACGTAAAATTTGAGCAAATTCTGCATCACTTTCCTTTAAGATTCGTATATGTTATCGCTATACTGTACTGTAAAACAGGCCACAGTCCCAGCTGTTAAAGCACAGAACGCCTGTGGAGAAAATTTGCGATATTAGACAAAGACGGCAGGCTTGCTTGTGCTTTCATGAAGTCTTGGCTGCAGGCCTTTGACATGTGCCAGGTGTGTTTTGTTACCGTAACGAAAACTGGTGCAAACGTGACGGTCAGGAAGTCAACGTTGGGAAATAGAATCCCTTGACATCCCTGTTTATGACTTACGCAACAGGTAACAAGGCTTGCGCATTCGACAGAGAAAAGACGACTTCAGCTACTTTGGTAAGAAATAACTTAACTTTTATCCTCCCGGCATATAATGCAGGGGGATATGGACATCGGTACTGTTGTTCGTCCATTCGTCCGTACGTATGTGAACATTTCATTTCCAGAGCATTACTTGGAAACCGTTCAATATTTTTGAGCAAAACTTGGTGTGCACATTAATCACAACCTGAAGTGGAGTCTTTTGCTAATCCAAAGATGATGAATTTTGTATTTTTTCTGGTTTCCTTGGAAACATTTTGAACTTAGAACTTTAGGGGTTGTGGCTTGTTTCTTGTGCGTTTTCATTCCTACAATATGTGGGACCGGGGAGATATGACATCTCCTGATGGCTCTTAATATAAAGAGCTCTTACTGTACATTACCGGATGCGCCTTAGGGCTCGGAAAAGGAGTCCTCTTGTTGCAGCTCAGTTATTTTAGCTGTGAGTGGGATTTTTGTCGATATGTGATGTTCTGCCATGGGCAGTAAATAGGATCTCTGCACGTGTGCAGTAGGGTGGCTGGGCTGCTCTGTTAGAAATGGCAACACACATTAGGCTCATGTGGTCTCACTGGCACAATTATATAATCCTCTGACTGGGGCCTGAGTGTAGATACAGACCCTGATTATTACAGTACTGCAGCTCTTTGGAGAAACATCACAGCAGGGAAACTGAACACTTTTTGACGTAAAGGGCTATGCTGATGGAGAGAGGACGATGGCACAACAAGTGTGGTGTTTGTGCTCAGAATGAGCCCACCTGACCGCTGATTTCCCTGCCACGGCCGCGACAAGGGAGAAGATTGGGTGGGATTCCCCCAAAAACACTGCTCTCTGCGCCTTGAGAGATTGCCGAAGAGTGGTGGGGTCGCGACCCTTCCTCTGTGACAGCATCATTACCTCATGCTTGCTCAGTCCACTGATTGGCTAGATAAACATTCACAACAGAGATGGCGAAAGTTTGGATAAAGATCCTCAACATAACACTCATCCGTCAGTGAACGCGAATGACACATCTTATGGACAGTGAGAAGACAGTTTTGATAAACTAATTTCGATTGCCTGTTGAACCGTTTAAAAAGAAGTGTACATAAACTGAATATGCGTTCTGCCATGCACTAAAATATAAGGACAGAGTACTACTGTAACACACACACACACACACTCTCTCTCTCTCTCTCTCTCAGCCTGAACAGCTAAAATTAGCCTCTCATCACAGTGCTGAAGATTGTATAAGCTGTGTGCATGATTGCGGATACCATTCTACTGATATCATTTACTGTACAGAAAATGGCTTCCCTTCTGCATAATTCCTGAATTAATGCGAGCCTCACAGCTGGAGAGGCTGAAAGCTGAATTCACAAATCAAAAAATGTGGCTGTTTTTTTTTGTTTTTTTTTTTTTTATTTCTGGCCAGATAAACCCTGGTAAGTGATGAAGTGTCTTTTAGGGTTTTCTGTCTGGCCATCGATGGTAGAGTTGAAGATAATCAGACAAGCTCTGCAGATGTTTAACATGCAGTTATTAAAATCTGAAATATTCCTTTTATAAACCACCCAGGCAGCCCCGTCCAGGAGGCATGCTGAAGGCCTGACTGGCCCAAGAAGAGAAACCTGCATTAGACCTGCACTTGGTCAATGTCCAGGTGTCTAAAAACATGTTATTAGTGATTTTGGGGTCCATCCAGGTGGTTTGTTTGTTTTTTTGTGGCAAACATGAGTGTACTGTACTCAGAGCGCGAGACTGCAGTTCTGTCCGTTACGCTTGAGGCCCCAGGGCCTCTCTAGTTTATTTCTTCACGGTTCGGACCCCTGGGCCTCTGAAGTTTATTTTTCTAAGGTTGGGACCCCAGGGCCTCTGAAGTTTATTATTTTAAGGTTGGGACCCCAGGGCCTCTGTAGTTTATTTCTTTATGGTTGGGATCCCTGGGCCTCTGAAGTTTATTTCTTCGAGGTTGCGACCTCAGGGCCTCTGAAGTTTATTTCTTTAAGGTTGGGACCCCTGGGCCTCTGAAGTTTATTTCTTTACGGTTGGGACCCCAGGGCCTCTGTAGTTTATTTCTTTATGGTTGGGATACCCGGGCCCCTGTGGTTTATTTCTTTACACTTGGGATCCTCGGGCCCCTGTGGTTCATTTCTTTACACTTGGGACTCCAGGGCCTCTGTAGTTCATTTGTTTACACTTGGGACCCCAGGGCCTCTGTGGTTTATTTCTATATACGGGGGACCCCGGGGCCTCTATACTTCATTTATTCAAGTTTGGGACCCCAGGGCCCCTGCAGTTCTTTTTTTTATGCCTGTTACCCCATGGTCTCAGATTACTTCTTTACTTTTGTGGCCCCAGGGCCCCAGTAGTTTTTTTTTTCTCTGTACTTGAGGCTTTAGAGCCCCTGTAGTTCGGTTCTTTAAACTTGAGACTGCGGGGACTAAATTCTTATTTCCTTGCCCACCAGCAGCCCAGAGTCTGGTCTCTCCCTCACCCATCTCACCTCAAGACACAGGGGTTTGTGACGGCTGCAGCTAGGCAAAGCCCACACTGACAGGGGCTAGCCTGCCCACCACCCAGGGCCCAGCCATTTTCATACACCAGCATTTCCCCACCAGCAACACACACACACACACACACACACACACACACATACACTGCAAACATGCGCTGGGCGAACAGCGCCGGGAGACGTACAATATTTTACACTGCCGTTGATCTCTGTTTCTTGCTTTATGTCTGCCTCATTATCTCGTTACTGATTGTTTGGTGGGGAATCTCTACATGTAGGTCCCTCTCTTCATACTGTGTGTTTATATGTCTCTCCCTTCTGTGCACAGGTGTCTGTGTTTTGGGGGAACCCCTATCTGTCACAGGATCAGCCACAGCCGACCTCCCCGAGCTCAGCTGCGGAGGAGAGACTCGTGACGACATCATGTTTGGGTTTACGGGGAGGCCTGGAGGTGAAGCCTGTGCCTCGGTCGAGCGATTGCGAGCAGCGCACGCTGACGGGGAGAGAACGAGAGGAACGCAGACTCTCGCAGCCTCCTCAATGTGTCCCAGTGTCTCACAGCTAGTCTTCCTCTGTAAGATGACCATAGTTGATGTTTTATCTCGCTAACACTTTACAATAAAGGTAGCATTAGTTATTGTAGTTATAAGCATCAACTGATTAACATGTAACTAATGCATCTGGTAACAATTTACAATGTTCACATCAACTAAGGTATTAATTGATACAGTATAACATTATTAAATGCTTGAACAGTTTCAAGTGCTGCATAAGGAATACTGAAGGGATGTTTTCAACTTCACAATAGGGGAAAGAGAGAAATTAATAAATAGTCAATTGTGGTTGCAAAATGCTTATTCAGCTATCAACTGCATTAGTTACAGTGCCGTGAAAAAGTATTTGCCCCCTTCCTGATTTCCTATTTTTTTGCATATTTGTCACACTTAAATGTTTCAGATCAGCAAATAAATTTCTATATTAGACAAAGATAACCCGAGTAAATACAAAATGCAGTTTTTAAATGATGATTTAATTTATTAAGGGAAAAAAGCTATCCAAACCAACCTGGCCTGGTGTGAAAAAGTAATTGCCCCTAAACCTAATAACTTAGGTTTACCCTCTGCGACAACAACTGCAGTCAAGTGTTTACGATAACTGGCAATGAGTCGTTCACATCCCTGTGGAGGAATTGTGGCCCACTCTTCTTTGCAGAATGTTTTAATTCAGGCACATTGGAGAGTTCTTGAGCATGAACGGTATGTTTAAGGTCATGCTACAGCATCACTATTGGATTTAAGTCCGGACTTTGCTTAGGCAGCTCTAAAATCTTCATTTTGTTTTTTTAAGCCATTCAGAGGCGGACTTGCTGGTGTGTTTTGGATCATTGTCCTGCTGCATAACCCAAGTGCACTTGAGCTTGAGGTCACCAACTGAGGGTTGGACATTCTCCTTCTGGATTTTTCGGTAGAGAGCAGAATTCATGGTTCCATCAACTTTGACAAGTTGTCCAGGTCCTGAAGCAGCAAAGCAGCCCCAAACCATCACACGACCACCACCATGTTTAACTTTTGGTATGATGTGCTTTTTATGAAATGCTGTGTTAATTTTACGCCTGATGTAATGGGACGCACACCTTCCAGAAAGTTCAACTTTTGTCTCGTCAGTCCACAGAATATTTTCTCCAAAGTCATGGGGATCATTAAGATGCGTTTTGGCAAATGTGAGATCAGCCTTTGTGTTCTTTTTGGTCAGCCGTGGTTTTCGCCTTGCAACTCTCCCATGGATGCCATTTTTGACCAGTCTCTTAGCTTTTGTTGAATCATGAATACTGACTTTAAGTGAGGCAAGTGAGGCCTGCAGTTCTTTAGATGTTATTCTGGGTTCTTTTGTGACCTCCTGGATGAGTCGTCAATGCGCTCTTTGAGTAATTTTGGTTGGCCGGCCACTCCTGGGAAGGTTCACCACTGTTCTAAGTTTTCTCCATTTGTTGATAATGGCTCTCACCGTGATTCACCGGAGTCCCCAAAGCTTTGGAAATGGGCTTGAAACCCTTTCCAGTCTGATAGATGCCAAATTCTTTGAATTTCTTTAGTTCGCGGCATGACGTGTTGCTTTTTGAGATCTTTTAGCTTACCTCACTTCGTCAAACAGGTTCCTTTTGAAGTGATTCTTGATTCAACAGGTCTGGCAGTAATCAGGCCTGGGTGGGGCTAGTGAAATTGGATTAAAAAAATGTGGTTAATCACAGTCAATTCATGATTTGAGAATGGGGGGGCACTTACTTTTTCACATCAGGCCAGGTATGTTTGGATAGCTCTTTCCCTTAAGAAATGAAATCATCATTTAAAAACTGCATTTTGTATTTATTCAGGTTATCTTTGTTTTATATTAAAATTAGTTTGATGATCTGAAACGTTTAAGTTTGACAAATATGGAAAAATAAATAAAGAAATCAGGAAGGGGGCAAATGCTTTTTCACGGCACTGTACCTGCTAATTAACTGAAAGTTAATGAACTAATGTTAATTAATGTACCCTTATTGTATAATAATCCAGGTTCAGAGAGTAAAAGTCCAGCCCAGAATATTGTTCCAGCCACGAAAGACCTGTCAGTTGGCCCTATTCTTCAGCTGGGAGGTAAAACTAACAAGTGAAATCTGGTGACAGGAGTTTACGGGTGGAATGAAAACATCATAGGATTTTAACTTTCTGACCCCTGGATTGTACACCTCTGGTGTTACCATTATTTTCAATCCAGATCACTTTGTTTCTCCACCTCTATTACATCTACAAGCTGTTATTACGCCAGTTTATCCTTCAATTCATTTGCCTGATACTCTGCCTTTGTACGCAAAAGCATTTTTGTTTGATACGCCCCATTCTTTTTGGATCAAGACTGGTTAGATTCATTTCTGCGGTGATGTTTAGAAGTGACTTTAAATAGGAATGATGGCTAAAAAAAAGTGAAATGAAACCATCTATTGGTCGTCATTTGGCTGGTTTATCTTTTTTTCTTCTGAATCATATACTGTCTTTGTCCAACATAATGTTTTCGTTTTCGTTTTTCTAAACACATGCATTTTTTTATGGATTGAGAAAGATCAGATTATTCTCGGCGGTAACGTTCAGAAGTGAGTTCGAATATGAATGACGGCTATATAAAGTCAAATAAAAGCGCGGTGGACGTGCGCACCTCGGGGCTTACGCAGTGCGAGCGTTTGACGGGCAGAGCTATGAATAGCGGCGGTTTATGGGGGCGGTTTCTGATCTGGGCTCCAGGCCGCGTCGGCGGTGGCCGTCACAGACCGCAGGGAGAGCTTGTTATGATATGACTGCGGAGCAAAGCCCCTTGAGTCCTGTGTGAGTGTGTGTTCACGCGCGTGTGTGGCTGGCAACTCAGGCCCGCTACTGACACGGGAGGGGGGTGTTCGAATCAGCCGCAAGTCCAGAGGAACGCTTGCCTGAGGGACTGGACCATTGCTGGCGGGGGGGGCGGCACCTGTGTTTATTCACTCACCACAGCTCTGTGCTTCACTGCCTTGGGGTAGAGCATTAGCAATGGAAACACTTTACAATAAGGGTACATTAATCAACAATAGTTGAACTATGAACTATCAGTTAATAAGCGGGTAACTAATGCATTAGATAGCCGAATAAGGATTATGCAACCATAAATGATAATTTTTTGATTTCTTTGTTTCCCTTATTGGGAAGCTGAGAACATCTCTTAAGTATCCCTTATGCAACATTTCAAACTGTTGCACCACTTAATAATGTACTAATTATTACAACGTTGTACCTTAGTTGATGTGAACATCGTTTGCAAATGGTGACCAGGTGCATTAGTTAAATGTTAATCAGCTGTTAGTTAATGCTTATTACTGCATTAACTAATGTTAATTATTGTACCCTTTGTAAAGTGTTACCTTAGCAGAGAGCACTGAGGTGAGTACTGCTCATCAGCTCAACTGAAAACCTAAACCTACAGCCACGAATGCACCGTTAGTCATTCTCTTTGGATGAGGAAAGTTATAAATGCACTGAAGTGTTAACCCTTAGAGCGCTAAATACAGCTATTGTAACATAACATAACATAACATGAATGGCAAGAACAGGCCGTTCAGCCCAACTACGCTCGCCAGTTTCTTTATACTGTTGTGAATATATCCCTTCAGATACTCAATGACTCAGTGGTACCTAGCTTTAAGTCAAGCCTGCTCTTGAAAACCCCCAAGGTCTCTGCCTCAACAATATGGTCAGGCAAGCTATTCTACATTGAAATTACTCTTTGGATGAAGAAATATTTCTTAAAATTAATATATATTAATATGTATTAATATCAGTGCTAAATTTACCTTTGGTCAACATCCATTTGTGACCCCGAGTTCTACTCACAACACTTGGTCGAAGTAATCCTATATAATTCACTTTGTTAGTCCCTTAAACATATTTGAAGACCTCAATCAAATCACCCCTGAGTCTCCTTTTCCTAAGACTAAAGAGATTAAGGATCTTCAGCCTCTTCCCATAGCGTTCATCTTTCATACCTGGAATTAGCTTAGTGGCTCTTCTCTGAACTTTCTCGAGAGCCTCTATATCTTTCTTAAAGTATGGTCCCCAGAACTATACACAATACTCCAGATGTGGTCTGACGAATGTGTTGTACAAAAGAAGCATCACCTCCTTAGAGTTGTACTCAATGATGTAACATATCAAAATATGAGCTCTTTAAAACAGGTCGCCACACCGTAGGTTTTCAACAGCACAAGATGATTAAATTTAGCCATTTTTAAAATTTATGACACCGCTCTGAGGGTTAATATGACATCGCAAATGGACAGCGGTGACACAGTAAACTGGGTCACCTGGGAGACGCCATGTTGTACTGAAACCTGGGTTAAGAGGGAAGAGCACAGGTGCGTAAAACAGGCAGAGTGGAATTCATTGCGTAAACGTCTTTCTCCTATTGTGGGATTTTTAGGACCAGATGACTGGCGAAATGCACCGGACGCCTGGCTGTCTCTTCTGCTTTTTTGAAGTCAGGAAAGAACAGAGGGAAAGGAAAAATGGGGTGAAAGACGTACGGCAAAAGATGGCAGTCGAATTGAAACCACTGAAATCATTGTTCTTAATGGGCATTTCTGATGTTGCCCTACAGGCCGAGGCATTGAGATGACCTGGATACCTGGCTGGCAAAGTATCCTTGTCCCCCTTTCAAGGAGAACATCATTCTTTCAACCTGCAGGCGAAGAGCAGAGGATTGCCGATGGAAATTCGGCCGCGCTGCTCGGGAGATTTGCACCCTCGATCATGTCACCTGACTGCCCGTGTAAGCCCACGTCAGCTGCGTCTCCAGGGCTTCAGAGCATTCATACGTCGGAGTGTTTATGTCCATCGCAAGAGGTGTAAACGTGACAATGGATAAGTGCATTTGGGTGGGTGCATCTGTCACAGTTGGAACTGTCGTCACTGGATGGCCACCCCAGAATAACCGGTTTCACATGAAGTCAAATGCAGTCTGTTTGTGGAACCCATAAATAAATTCAATTTGACTGGGGGAATTCCTGACCTTTGAAAATAAAATTAATTTGCAGAAATTTGAATTGAGAGAGATTATACTGATCGCCAAACCTCAGTTAGTCTATAATCTGTCTGTCTCAATACTGGGCGGGACGTCTGTTCTCTTTAGTCAAGTCTTTTAGTTGCGACCCGATTCTGCCGACGGCGTGTGATGTCACAGCGTCACACAGTGATGAGGTCACGGCTCTTATGAGCCCGGTGTCTGCCTGTGAGCACACGAGGTTGTTCCGCTCCCTCGTAACCGAGGCGGGACGGGCCTGTTTACTTCCCCGTCTGCCGGTTACAGACGGCTGGAGTCGCGGCCGAGGGTTGAGGCTGGATCCCGGGACCACACAGGGCCCAGACTGCAGCGGCGGGGAGCTGCCGTTCCCCCAACCCGAATCTTGGCAGCCAACAGATGTGTGGGAGGCCCATTATGGGCATTCAGCGGCCTCCTTTCCAAAGCAGCTCACTGTACGAGCCGCTACACTCAAGCAGACTGTACAGTGCACTCTCTGCTAACCCTTTTCAAAGCAGCTCACTGTACGAGCCGCTACACTCAAGCAGACTGTACAGTGTAGTCTCTGCTAACCCCTTCCAAAGCAGCTCACTGTACGAGCCACTACTCTCAAGCAGACTGTACAGTGTACTCTCTGCTAACCCCTTCCAAAGCAGCTCACTGTACGAGCCGCTACACTCAAGCAGACTGTACAGTGTACTCTCTGCTAACCCCTTCCAAAGCAGCTCACTGTAGGAGCCACTACTCTCAAGCAGACTGTACAGTGTACTCTCTGCTAACCCCTTCCAAAGCAGCTCACTGTACGAGCCGCTACACTCAAGCAGACTGTACAGTGCACTCTCTGCTAACCCTTTCCAAAGCAGCTCACTGTACGAGCCGCTACACTCAAGCAGACTGTACAGTGCACTCTCTGCTAACCCTTTCCAAAGCAGCTCACTGTACGAGCCGCTACACTCAAGCAGACTGTACAGTGCACTCTCTGCTAACCCTTTTCAAAGCAGCTCACTGTACGAGCTGCTACACTCAAGCAGACTGTACAGTGCACTCTCTGCTAACCCCTTCCAAAGCAGCTCACTGTACGAGCCACTACTCTCAAGCAGACTGTACAGTGTACTCTCTGCTAACCCCTTCCAAAGCAGCTCACTGTACGAGCCGCTACACTCAAGCAGACTGTACAGTGCACTCTCTGCTAACCCTTTTAAAAGCAGCTCACTGTACGAGCTGCTACACTAAAGCAGACTGTACAGTGCACTCTCTGCTAACCCTTTCCAAAGCAGCTCACTGTACGAGCCGCTACACTCAAGCAGACTGTACAGTGTAGTCTCTGCTAACCCTTTCCAAAGCTGCTCACTGTACGAGCCGCTACACTCAAGCAGACTGTACAGTGCACTCTCTGCTAACCCTTTCCAGAGCAGCTCAGCTCACTGTACGAGCCGCTACTCTCAAGCAGACTGTACAGTGTAGTCTCTGCTAACCCTTTCCAAAGCAGCTCACTGTACGAGCCGCTACTCTCAAGCAGACTCTACAGTGCACTCTCTGCTAACCCTTTCCAAAGCAGCTCACTGAGCGAGCCGCTACTCTCAAGCAGACTGTACAGTGTAGTCTCTGCTAATCCTTTCCAAAGCAGCTCATTGTACGAGCCGCTACTCTCAAGCAGACTGTACAGTGTAGTCTCTGCTAATCCTTTCCAAAGCAGCTCACTGTACGAGCCGCTACTCTCAAGCAGACTGTACAGTGTACTCTCTGCTAACCCCTTCCAAAGCAGCTCACTGTACGAGCCGCTACTCTCAAGCAGACTGTACAGTGTACTCTCTGCTAACCCTTTCCAAAGCAGCTCACTGTACGAGCCGCTACACTCAAGCAGACTGTACAGTGTAGTCTCTGCTAACCCTTTCCAAAGCTGCTCACTGTACGAGCCGCTACACTCAAGCAGACTGTACAGTGCACTCTCTGCTAACCCTTTCCAAAGCAGCTCAGCTCACTGTACGAGCCGCTACTCTCAAGCAGACTGTACAGTGTAGTCTCTGCTAACCCTTTCCAAAGCAGCTCACTGTACGAGCCGCTACTCTCAAGCAGACTCTACAGTGCACTCTCTGCTAACCCTTTCAAAAGCAGCTCACTGAGTGAGCCGCTACTCTCAAGCAGACTGTACAGTGTAGTCTCTGCTAATCCTTTCCAAAGCAGCTCACTGTACGAGCCGCTACTCTCAAGCAGACTATACAGTGTAGTCTCTGCTAATCCTTTCCAAAGCAGCTCACTGTACAAGCCGCTACTCTCAAGCAGACTGTACAGCGTACTCTCTGCTAACCCCTTCCAAAGCAGTTCACTGTACGAGCCGCTACACTCAAGCAGACTGCACAGTGCACTCTCTGCTAACCCTTTCCAAAGCAGCTCACTGTACGAGCCGCTACACTCAAGCAGACTGTACAGTGTAGTCTCTGCTAACCCTTTCCAAAGCTGCTCACTGTATAAGCCGCTACACTCAAGCAGACTGTACAGTGCACTCTCTGCTAACCCTTTCCAAAGCAGCTCAGCTCACTGTACGAGCCGCTACTCTCAAGCAGACTGTACAGTGTAGTCTCTGCTAATCCTTTCCAAAGCAGCTCACTGTACGAGCCCCTACTCTCAAGCAGACTGTAGAGTGCACTTTTGCTAACCCTTTCCAAAGCAGCTCACTGAGCGAGCCGCGACTCTCAAGCAGACTGTACAGTGTAGTCTCTGCTAATCCTTTCCAAAGCAGCTCACTGTACGAGCCGCTACTCTCAAGCAGACTGTACAGTGTAGTCTCTGCTAATCCTTTCCAAAGCAGCTCACTGTACGAGCCGCTACTCTCAAGCAGACTGTACAGTGTACTCTCTGCTAACCCTTTTCAAAGCAGCTCACTGTACGAGCCGCTACACTCAAGCAGACTGTACAGTGTACTCTCTGCTAACCCCTTCCAAAGCAGCTCACTGTACGAGCCACTACTCTCAAGCAGACTGTACAGTGTACTCTCTGCTAACCCCTTCCAAAGCAGCTCACTGTACGAGCCGCTACACTCAAGCAGACTGTACAGTGCACTATCTGCTAACCCTTTTCAATGCAGCTCACTGTATGAGCCGCTACACTCAAGCAGACTGTACAGTGTACTCTCTGCTAACCCCTTCCAAAGCAGCTCACTGTACGAGCCGCTACTCTCAAGTAGACTGTACAGTGTACTCTCTGCTAACCCCTTCCAAAGCAGCTCACTGTACGAGCCGCTACACTCAAGCAGACTGTACAGTGTAGTCTCTGCTAACCCTTTCCAAAGCTGCTCACTGTATAAGCCGCTACACTCAAGCAGACTGTACAGTGCACTCTCTGCTGACCCTTTCCAAAGCAGCTCAGCTCACTGTACGAGCCGCTACTCTCAAGCAGACTGTACAGTGTAGTCTCTGCTAACCCTTTCCAAAGCAGCTCACTGTACGAGCCCCTACTCTCAAGCAGACTGTAGAGTGCACTTTTGCTAACCCTTTCCAAAGCAGCTCACTGAGCGAGCTGCGACTCTCAAGCAGACTGTACAGTGTAGTCTCTGCTAATCCTTTCCAAAGCAGCTCACTGTACGAGCCGCTACTCTCAAGCAGACTGTACAGTGTAGTCTCTGCTAATCCTTTCCAAAGCAGCTCACTGTACGAGCCGCTACTCTCAAGCAGACTGTACAGTGTACTCTCTGCTAACCCTTTTCAAAGCAGCTCACTGTACGAGCCGCTACACTCAAGCAGACTGTACAGTGTACTCTCTGCTAACCCCTTCCAAAGCAGCTCACTGTACGAGCCACTACTCTCAAGCAGACTGTACAGTGTACTCTCTGCTAACCCCTTCCAAAGCAGCTCACTGTACGAGCCGCTACACTCAAGCAGACTGTACAGTGCACTATCTGCTAACCCTTTTCAATGCAGCTCACTGTACGAGCTGCTACACTCAAGCAGACTGTACAGTGTACTCTCTGCTAACCCCTTCCAAAGCAGCTCACTGTACGAGCCGCTACTCTCAAGTAGACTGTACAGTGTACTCTCTGCTAACCCCTTCCAAAGCAGCTCACTGTACGAGCCGCTACACTCAAGCAGACTGTACAGGGTAGTCTCTGCTAACCCTTTTCAACGCAGCTCACTGTACGAGCCGTTACACTCAAGCAGACTGTACAGTGCACTCTCTGCTAACCCTTTCCAAAGCAGCTCACTGTACGAGCCGCTACACTCAAGCAGACTGTACAGTGTAGTCTCTGCTAACCCTTTCCAAAGCTGCTCACTGTACGAGCCGCTACACTCAAGCAGACTGTACAGTGCACTCTCTGCTAACCCTTTCCAAAGCAGCTCAGCTCACTGTACGAGCCGCTACTCTCAAGCAGACTGTACAGTGTACTCTCTGCTAACCCTTTTCAAAGCAGCTCACTGTACGAGCCGCTACACTCAAGCAGACTGTACAGTGTACTCTCTGCTAACCCCTTCCAAAGCAGCTCACTGTACGAGCCACTACTCTCAAGCAGACTGTACAGTGTACTCTCTGCTAACCCCTTCCAAAGCAGCTCACTGTACGAGCCGCTACACTCAAGCAGACTGTACAGTGCACTATCTGCTAACCCTTTTCAATGCAGCTCACTGTACGAGCCGCTACACTCAAGCAGACTGTACAGTGTACTCTCTGCTAACCCCTTCCAAAGCAGCTCACTGTACGAGCCGCTACTCTCAAGTAGACTGTACAGTGTACTCTCTGCTAACCCCTTCCAAAGCAGCTCACTGTACGAGCCGCTACACTCAAGCAGACTGTACAGTGTAGTCTCTGCTAACCCTTTTCAAAGCAGCTCACTGTACGAGCCGTTACACTCAAGCAGACTGTACAGTGTAGTCTCTGCTAACCCTTTCCAAAGCTGCTCACTGTACGAGCCGCTACACTCAAGCAGACTGTACAGTGCACTCTCTGCTAACCCTTTCCAAAGCAGCTCACTGTACGAGCCGCTACACTCAAGCAGACTGTACAGTGTAGTCTCTGCTAACCCTTTCCAAAGCTGCTCACTGTACGAGCCGCTACACTCAAGCAGACTGTACAGTGCACTCTCTGCTAACCCTTTCCAAAGCAGCTCAGCTCACTGTACGAGCCGCTACTCTCAAGCAGACTGTACAGTATAGTCTCTGCTAACCCTTTCCAAAGCAGCTCACTGTACGAGCCGCTACTCTCAAGCAGACTCTACAGTGCACTCTCTGCTAACCCTTTCCAAAGCAGCTCACTAAGTGAGCCGCTACTCTCAAGCAGACTGTACAGTGTAGTCTCTGCTAATCCTTTCCAAAGCAGCTCACTGTACGAGCCGCTACTCTCAAGCAGACTGTACAGTGTAGTCTCTGCTAATCCTTTCCAAAGCAGCTCACTGTACGAGCCGCTACTCTCAAGCAGACTGTACAGTGTACTCTCTGCTAACCCCTTCCAAAGCAGCTCACTGTACGAGCCGCTACACTCAAGCTGACTGTACAGTGCACTCTCTGCTAACCCTTTCCAAAGCAGCTCACTGTACGAGCCGCTACACTCAAGCAGACTGTACAGTGTAGTCTCTGCTAACCCTTTCCAAAGCTGCTCACTGTAAAAGCCGCTACACTCAAGCAGACTGTACAGTGCACTCTCTGCTAACCCTTTCCAAAGCAGCTCAGCTCACTGTACGAGCCGCTACTCTCAAGCAGACTGTACAGTGTAGTCTCTGCTAATCCTTTCCAAAGCAGCTCACTGTACGAGCCGCTACTCTCAAGCAGACTGTACAGTGTAGTCTCTGCTAATCCTTTCCAAAGCAGCTCACTGTACGAGCCGCTACTCTCAAGCAGACTGTACAGTGTACTCTCTGCTAACCCCTTCCAAAGCAGCTCACTGTACGAGCCGCTACACTCAAGCAGACTGTGCAGTGCACTCTCTGCTAACCCTTTCCAAAGCAGCTCACTGTACGAGCCGCTACTCTCAAGCAGACTGTACAGTGCACTCTCTGCTAACCCTTTCCAAAGCAGCTCACGGTACGTGCCGCTACTCTCAAGCAGACTGTACAGTGCACTCTCTGCTAACCCTTTCCAAAGCAGCTCACTGTACGAGCCGCTACTCTCAAGCAGACTGTACAGTGCACTCTCTGCTAACCCTTTCCAAAGCAGCTCAGCTCACTGTACGAGCCGCTACTCTCAAGCAGACTGTACAGTGTAGTCTCTGCTAATCCTTTCCAAAGCAGCTCACTGTACGAGCCGCTACTCTCAAGCAGACTGTACAGTGTACTCTCTGCTAACCCTTTCCAAAGCAGCTCACTGTACGAGCAGCTACTCTCAAGCAGACTGTACAGTGCACTCTCTGCTTACCCTTTCCAAAGCAGCTGACAATACGAGCCGCTGCACTCAAGCAGACTCAAAAATGGATTGTGTCCGGGCTCTGATTCTGCAAAGTAACCCTGATGCATTTCTTGTCACTGGATATTGGTTGAATGATTCTGTGTCGGACCATGAAATAGCAGTGGCTGGTTATAATGTTTTAGGTGTGACAGGATTAAGAGAGGGGCAGGGGTGTTGATGTTTGTAAAATTCGAATGTTTTATTATCCTCCTCTATTCCAGAGGTGTTTGAGTGTCTGATTATCAAAATTGGTTTGGGTTGTGCAAGTATTAGACGAGCAGGTGTGTATCGCCCACCAAGCGCTCTTTCATCCTCCATAATCAATCTCTCTAATATCTTGTCCACTTACGCTCACACTGAATTATTGGTGGCTGGTGATTTCAATATATAATAGTCATTACCGTCCTCAAACCATTTTAAAGAGGTCTGCGATGGCCTGACTCTCACGCAACTTATTTCGGAGCCTACACGATCTAATTTAAAATTTATCCTGATCAACTTTGATTGATCTGATTTTAACTAATAGACCGCAAAAATATGCCCTGAGTGGCGCCTTTCCTTTGCATTTTAGTGATCATTGCCCTGTACCATGTATTAGAGACATGAAAGTTACAAAGGCTCCTCCATGTTTTATAACTGAAAGAAATTTTAAACATTTTTATGAGCAGGCCTTCCCGCACGATATTTTCTGGAATGATTTAAGCTCTGCGGGTTTTATTCCAGACCCTGACCTAGCATTGGCTCACTTTTTACCATGTTTAATCGTGCTGTGGATAAGCATGCTCCGGTGAAGAGACTTTGGGTTATGAATAGAAGAAACCCTTGGTTCTCGAATGCCTTATCCACAGGACTACGCGTTTGGGATGAAGTATGGGGTAAAGCCAGGCAAACCCAGGAACTCTCTGACTGGCTGGTTTTTAGAAAATTAAGAAATAATTGCTACTCATTGATTTAAAAGGCGAAATCTGAATATTTTATTTCGTCACCAGCCAAAAGTCAGGGTAATCCTGCAAAATTTTGGAAAATTGGAAATTGTGAAGTCCCTGAATTGTTATCCGTCTTCTTCTATACCGCATTCTATCCACACTGATTCTGGTCCTATAACGGATAAACACAAAATCTGTGATCTTTTTGACCAACATTTTATAGCGGCCAGAAACCTTTTTGAAAATTTGATTGATCAGCCCTCTACAGGGGATATGTCTGACCTCAGCTCTAGTTCATTCACCAATTCTCCAAAACCTAGAGTATTGTTTTCATTTAGGGAATTTCAAGTGAATGAGGTCCTACAAGAATTGAAAGGAATTGATGTAAATAATTCCACTGGTGAGGATCATCTTGTTCCGAGTCTTTTGCGTTTAGCAGCCCCAATGATTGCGCATTCAATAACCAAAATTTTTAATTTGTCAGTATCAACGGGGACAATTCCCAGTGTATGGAAAGCTGCTCATGTTATTCCATTATTTAAGGGTGGTGATCCCTGCTCAGTGAATAGCTTGCCTTGCCTGGCTAAGATTTTAGAATCTCTGGTTAAGCAACAACTGTGCAGCTTTTTAACTTTCAACAACATTTTATCTTCACAACAATCTGGCTTCAGGCCTGGTCATAGCACCATCACAGCAGCCTCAGTGGTTATAAATGATTTGACATCAGCTGTGGCTACTAAACAAAAATGTTCTGCCCCATTTTTTGATTTAGCAAAAGCTTTCGATACAGTAGACCATTTTATTTTATTAAAAAAGTTGTCCTCTATTGGTCTTGATTGTGATGCCTGCTTGTGGTTCCAGGACTATCTCTCCAATAGAAAACAAGCTATTAAGCTTGGGTATGCGAAGTCTCAATTTTTAAAAGTGACAAAAGGCGTACCCCAAGGATACATTCTTGGACCAATTTGATTCACAATTCACATTAATAATATTGCTCGTAATATTGCATATTACAAGGTTCATTTTTATGCAGATGACACTGTGTTGTACTCCTCTGCACCAACATGTGCCCAGGCCCTTATCTATCTGCAATCGGCTTTTAATCTTATTCAACACGCTCTGGTACAACTGAAACTTGTTTTAAATATGGATAAAACTAAGTTTATGTTTTTTTTCTGCTCGGAATGCAATTATGCCAAATAATTCATTTTTCTCGGTGTCTGGTGCTAAAATTGAGCAAGTTCAGTCTTACAAGTATTTGGGTATCTGGCTGGATCATGATTTTTCCTTTAAGACTCATGTGTCTAACTTGTCCAAGAAAATCAGAGTAAAATTTGGGTTTCTTGGCAGAAAGAGGTCTTGTTTTTCTTTAGACCGTCGGAAGAGGATTGTCCAGGCAACAATCTTACCTTTATTTGATGTATTGCACCTCGTTCTCCCCTGTCTTGTCATGAGTCTTGTCCTTGCTCACAGCCCCTGTCTAGCGTGCTACTCCTTCGGGTGATTTATTGGTTTCTGGGTTTCAATCTTCCTTCATTATCTCGTGTTCTTTCTTCCTCTTACTTTTACTATTTTACTAACACATACTAACAGTTTGTTATTTTTGATAAGTACTAACCAACACTAACCTTCTATATTTTGACTAACTTACGAATGAGCACTCGGGATTGTTTTGCTGCACTTATTAATTGACTAACGATCTCTCAGCAGTCGCCCTATTCTAGTCTCCGCCTCCTTGCCTTTCCCTAATTATCTCTGCTGCGATTTTCTGTGCATTTCTCCACAAACTGCTTTGTGCTTTCCTTTCTCTAAACTATGCACTTTTAGTACTCCGTGACTGGAGCTGTTAGTCTGTTCATAGGTTTGTCTTGTGATCCCTGTCTGCGTTTTGGCTACGGCCAAATTCATGTAATTAGTTTCTTCCTAATGTGTCTCTCCATGATTATTGTTTCCATTGATTCCACCTGTGTTCCCTAGTGATGTGCTTACCTGGATATGTATATTAGATGTCTGTTTGTTACACTTCCTTTGTCAGATCGTTCTTCCTTGCTACCTGTGCCACGCCTCTCTCGCCTTGTGTCATTGTGATTATCTTTCTGACTGGACCGTCCTAGACCTCGAGCCTTGCCTGATCCCTGTACTTTGCCGCATTTTTGTTTATTGACCCATTTTTTTCTGACAACAATTTTTGTGATTTGTGCCCTGTTTACGATTCTGGATTTCGCCCATTGGACTCTGATTTTGGATTGCGGACTTTGTACTGTTGCCAGCTCTGTCCCCTTCAGAAATAAAGCCTCCTTTTTGCATTTTACTGGCGTTTGCTCTTGGTTCATTTCGTAAAACCTCACAATGATTCCTTCAAGAATCGACTGTGGGAGGAGTTAGTTGAGGCCAGATGGACTTGCCTTTAGTTTTAACTTTGAACTTGTTATCTGTCCTTTGCACTTGAATGTTTTCGTTTTTTTTTTATAGTTTGTTTGCCTTTATTCTGCAGTTGTGTGAATCATTCTATGTCATTCATTGTGTGAATCTTACTATGCTCTGTCTGTTACCCACTTTATATTTGTTTTATCAGGGCCTTTCCAAAGCAGCTCTCAGCTTGAGTATACCGGCTCGTACAGTGAGCTGCTTTGGAAAGGGTTAGCAGAGAGTGCACTGTACAGTCTGCTTGAGTGTAGCGGCTAGAAAAGTGAGGTGCTTTGAAAAGGGTTAGCAGAGAGTACACTGTACAGTCTGCTTGAGAGTAGCGGCTCGTACAGTGAGCTGCTTTGGAAAGGGTTTGCAGAGAGTGCACTATACAGTCTGCTTGAGTGTAGCGGCTAGAAAAATGAGGTGCTTTGGAAAGGGTTAGCAAAGACTACACTGTACAGTCTGCTTGAGTGTAGCGGCTCGTACAGTGAGCAGCTTTGGAAAGGGTTAGCAGAGACTACACTGTACAGCCTGCTTGAGTGTAGCGGCTCGTACAGTGAGCTGCTTTGGAAAGGGTTTGCAGAGAGTGCACTATACAGTCTGCTTGAGTGTAGCGGCTCATACAGTAAGCAGCTTTGGAAAGGGTTAGCAGAGACTACACTGTACAGTCTGCTTGAGTGTAGCGGCTAGAAAAATGAGGTGCTTTGGAAAGGGTTAGCAAAGACTACACTGTACAGTCTGCTTGAGTGTAGCGGCTCGTACAGTGAGCAGCTTTGGAAAGGGTTAGCAGAGACTACACTGTACAGCCTGCTTGAGAGTAGCGGCTCATACAGTGAGCAGCTTGGGAAAGGGTTAGTAGAGAGTGCACTGTACAGTCTGCTTGAGTGTAGCGGCTCATACAGTGAGCTGCTTTGGAAAGGGTTTGCAGAGAGTGCACTATACAGTCTGCTTGAGTGTAGCGGCTCATACAGTAAGCAGCTTTGGAAAGGGTTAGCAGAGACTACACTGTACAGTCTGCTTGAGTGTAGCGGCTAGAAAAATGAGGTGCTTTGGAAAGGGTTAGCAAAGACTACACTGTACAGTCTGCTTGAGTGTAGCGGCTCGTACAGTGAGCAGCTTTGGAAAGGGTTAGCAGAGACTACACTGTACAGCCTGCTTGAGAGTAGCGGCTCATACAGTGAGCAGCTTTGGAAAGGGTTAGCAGAGACTACACTGTACAGTCTGCTTGAGAGTAGCGGCTCGTACAGTGAGCTGCTTTGGAAAGGGTTAGTAGAGACTACACTGTATAGTCTGCTTGAGTGTAGCGGCTCGTACAGTGAGGTGCTTTGGAAAGGGTTAGCAGAGAGTGCACTGTACAGTCTGCTTGAGTGTAGCGGCTCGTACAGTTAGCAGCTTTGGAAAGGGTTAGTAGAGACTACACTGTATAGTCTGCTTGAGTGTAGCGGCTCGTACAGTGAGGTGCTTTGGAAAGGGTTAGCAGAGAGTGCACTGTACAGTCTGCTTGAGTGTAGCGGCTCGTACAGTTAGCAGCTTTGGAAAGGGTTAGTAGAGACTACACTGTATAGTCTGCTTGAGTGTAGCGGCTCGTACAGTGAGGTGCTTTGGAAAGGGTTAGCAGAGAGTGCACTGTACAGTCTGCTTGAGTGTAGTGGCTCGTACAGTTAGCAGCTTTGGAAAGGGTTAGCAGAGAGTGCACTGTAGAGTCTGCTTGAGTGTAGCGGCTAGAAAAGTGAGGTGCTTTGGAAAGGGTTAGCAGAGAGTGCACTGTACAGTCTGCTTGAGTGTAGCGGCTCGTACAGTGAGCTGCTTTGGAAAGGGTTAGCAGAGAGTGCACTGTACAGTCTGCTTGAGTGTAGCGGCTCGTACAGTTAGCAGCTTTGGAAAGGGTTAGCAGAGAGTGCACTGTAGAGTCTGCTTGAGTGTAGCGGCTAGAAAAGTGAGGTGCTTTGGAAAGGGTTAGCAGAGAGTGCACTGTACAGTCTGCTTGAGTGTAGCGGCTCGTACAGTTAGCAGCTTTGGAAAGGGTTAGCAGAGAGTGCACTGTAGAGTCTGCTTGAGTGTAGCGGCTAGAAAAGTGAGGTGCTTTGGAAAGGGTTAGCAGAGAGTGCACTGTGCAGTCTGCTTGAGTGTAGCGGCTCGTACAGTGAGCTGCTTTGGAAAGGGTTAGCAGAGAGTGCACTGTACAGTCTGCTTGAGTGTAGCGGCTCGTACAGTTAGCAGCTTTGGAAAGGGTTAGCAGAGAGTGCACTGTACAGTCTGCTTGAGTGTAACGGCTCGTATAGTGAGCTGCTTTGGAAAGGGTTAGCAGAGAGTGCACTGTACAGTCTGCTTGAGTGTAGCGGCTCGTACAGTTAGCAGCTTTGGAAAGGGTTAGCAGAGAGTGCACTGTACAGTCTGCTTGAGTGTAGCTGCTCGTACAGTGAGGTGCTTTGGAAAGGGTTAGCAGAGAGTGCACTGTACAGTCTGCTTGAGTGTAGCGGCTCGTGCAGTGAGCTGCTTTAGAAAGGGTTAGCAGAGACTACACTGTAAAGTGCTCTGACACTTAAATTACCCCTCGCCCTTCTTTCCCCTTTCAAGATTCCCTGGAATGGAGTCTGTCACTCCCGCCACCTCTAATCGATTGGACATGGACTGAGGACCGTGACGATGGCAGCTTGTGTTTTCGTTGATCCAAAACTGGTTCCTGTGGTTTCTCGTCAAATTTGTCCCCAGTTTCTTTTGGGCCACCGGAGATGTAGCCAAAGAAGGACCCATTTCCACGAGGGCCCCTTGTGATGTCACAAAGGAGTCCTGTCTATATCTGGAGTTCTTCCACTGTGAGCTGCAAAACTCCTCACAAATTTGATTCAGCAGAGGCAAATCAACTGTCTTCCTGGAGATCCTCCATCCTTTCATTTCAGCCCAAATTTATCACACTTGACTCTTTTGATTTGCAGCTCAACAAAGAGGACTCTTGCTGTTGATTGATGGGCAATTTTTCAGGGTTTGAGTGAAAACCTAAAGGATGTTTTTCCTCCAACGACAGGGTAGGTCACTGATGTGACTTAGGGTTCAGTAAATAACTTCAGAGGGTTCCCACCTGGATAGAAAAGAACCCCTTTTTTTGTAGCGCGTGCTGCACGTATCACTTAGCAGATCTGACGCCGCCTTCTCCCTTACTCTCCCGCTCACCAATGCACCCTGGGAAATCATAAATGTTTTAAAACATTAAGAACATCGCAAATGATTATTTCCTTTAATAAGGGGGCACAGCCTCCAAGATGCTCTGCTGAATACTCAGTGCATTCTCCAGTGCTGACAGGCATGAGTCAGTGCAGCTTTCTCGGTGCCAGAGGGCATCTTCTCTCCGAATTATTTGTCGAAAAATTTCGCGTTACATTGGCAATTTACGACCTGCAAACGAGCAGCTTCGAAGTTACGGGACTGATCACTGAAACCGGTTTAGCGCGATGGGTGCCGGGGCTTTGCGACTTGTTTTGACGGAATGGGTTGTTTAAATTGCAGACGTGACTGCGTCCCCGTCGCCCCTTATTTTGACGCCAGCAGGGAGGATGCAGCCGTGTAAGGAGTTTCCTCTGGGCTCAGTGATTAGAGAAATCGCGGTCTGCGGCGGTGCCTCCCCGTTTCACGCACGCCCTCGGAAAACTCGTCTCGCCTTGCGAGCTCGCGCCTTTGCTTCTGCGTGCTGACCGACCCGCGGCTGTAAACACTGCGGCTTCTTTCACCGCCGCGACTCCAGCCTGCGGACTTTACCGCTGCCCTCACTATAAGGGCCGCGTCATAAAACTGCTAACTCACTCGTGAGAGAGTGCACCGTAAAATAATCGTCTCTATATTTAAAGAAATATTTCTGCTATTTAATGTTTTGGTCCAGGCTCAATTTCCTCTTCACCGTTTTGGCTCGATAAAGGGAACAGTATAAAAGCAATAAACCTGAAAGTTTTTCACTGCTCCCATGGCGTTTAACTGCATTTTTGAGTATGGAAAGTCTTATGGATTGTTTGCTTAGTGAAAGAGTCATTCACAATTTTTCAAACAATCAAAATGACTTCCTCTGATGAGCAAAGCCAGATTCCTTTACATACATCGGTCTTAATTTGCCATCACACTTTGAAGAGTACAGTTTTTCGGAGATAATGCGAGGTTACTGTGGTAACTTTCCATTGTAAAACTTACAGCCTTCAGCAAATTGTGTACAATTTCATCCTGTCTGTAACCTCTTGCCAAACATTATTAGATAGCCTCATTTTGAGTCATTTTTTTCCTTTTACATTTCATGAAGTATGAAGAGGTACCAAGCAATGAGAATTTCATCATAAGCAGATGGACCCAGGACCCAGGGAGTAGAATTAAAGATCAAGTCAAAGAGAGACTTGGTGGATTTGTAAGCAGTGAATGTTTTAACACAAAACTGTGGAATTGTACAAAGTAGAAGGCGCCAACATTCAATACCTGAATTAAGAGAGGTCAGTGAAGGACAAAGGTTTCTTTGGTGAAGGTTTTTGTGAGGGTGATTAACCTAAGTCACACATTCACGGCACATACTGGTCACATGATCCACATGCAATTACCTAACCCCACCCCCAACAGCCGGAGTCAGTCCCGCATCATAACTGAAGCGACAATGTGTGCTCAGTCTTTATCATCAGGCCCTGATTTCTTACATCTGTTCCTGTAGGTGTAAAACCCTATTTCTGTTCCAACAAAGCGCTGCTTTCTGAGAGACCTCATGGACGAGTATAGGCCATTTGGACCCCGTACCAGGTAGACCCTAACAGAATAAACCCAGTACCATTTGGACCCCAGACCGTTTGGATCCCAGACCCTATTGGACCCCATGCTGTTTGGACCCCAGACCCCAACCCTAACCCTAACCCAACTGGTCAGGGGTCCACTTGGTCTGGGGTCTAGCCAATCAAGGGTCCCACTTGTCCCAGGGTCCAAATGGCATTGGGGTCCAAACAGTTAGGGTCAGGGGTCCGACTGGTCAGGGGTCCAACAGGTACAGGTTCCAAATGACCCATTCCCCTCACGGCCCTGCCAGCTATCTGTCCGCGAACCCCCCCCCCATTATTTGCACAGCGGATAATTTGGAAAAAAGCCCATATAGCGCGTATCAAGTTAGCGCAGCATAAGCTAGCTGTTTGTTAGCGGCCGATGAGCTGCCCACCCGGACCTGTGCTTGTTGGCACGGGGGTCTGGCAGGAGAACCTGACAGCATTTATTTTCAACGCTTCGAAGAACTGTCAACTTTTCCACATTTTTTTCCAGGGGAGGAGTAGAACTCGAGGTCTCCTAACTGCGGCACTGAAACGCAACGGGGACAGAAACACACTAAAACTCAAATCAGCGCGTGAGATACATGTGGTGTGTGCACTGAGGCTTTCAGTGGTGGATCTTGTTCTTCTTCCAAGCATCATTCTTTTCAAACACACTTTAGGAGATGATGTAATGAATGGCAGATTGTGTGGACTTTTCACACAAGGGCCTCCAAGAACATTTCAACGGGACGCTGCATTGTTTATTGTCTTCACACGAGATACACTCTGTAACGTTCACTCGCTATCCGAACGGACACTGAGAGGCGAATGTCCTCAAATCTACTGAGGCATTACTCAAAATACTACAGAGGGGAAACCGTCCACAAATTTGGTGGTTGGGGGGAAAATACTATCTTTCACCATTGGCCTGGAGCTGCCCATGTTGGAATCATTAGAATGATCATTAATCAGTGTTTCCTGGTCCAGACTCTACACGTACTTTCACAGAGCAAATCTGGGATGTTTGTAAGTACAAAAACAGTCAGTACACCCTTGTGCAAATTAATTGAAACAAGCGACAATTTTTAAAATCTTTTATCCCAATCATGGTCTCAAGTGAAAATTTTTGAGATAATGTATTTTTGTCTTTATTTTTGTTTCAACAGAATAGAATAAAACCATACAGTATGAGAAATTTCTTAATATTTGTTGGGTGGGTGACAATAGCGCGTGTGTAGATATGACATCAGTGGGTATCACACCGCATGTTTCTTGATTATTTGAGGTCTTTTGTTTCCCTGATTAATCAGTACTGAATCAGACATTGTTCACAATCCATGTGACACAAAAAAACTGCAAGAAAATTGTGACTTTGCATAGTTGAAATAAAAAAAAAATCCATTGTTTAGTAACTTTTTCGCAGCTTGTTTCAATTAATTTGCACAAGGGTGTATTTATCATACTTGCTTATGCTATTCATAGCCCAAATATAAAAGAAATACACAACTTGGGTATTACTGTATTTGATCTTCCTTTTTTTTTTCCTGCTTGTTCATTTGCTCTAATGCATCATTTCTGTCTCCATCTGGAGTTGTGGCACAGACGTCCTCGAGTGAGGAATAATTCCATCTGGAATCTGTGATTGGAACTCCGCATTGTGATATATGTGGCCAATGAATGAACATCCCACCCCTATCATGTGATGGGGGACAGTGAGAGCTGTAGTCCAGGGCTCATTTAAGTGCTATTTCTTTCAACAGAGAAATGGAGAGAGAGGGGCAAATCTGAAGCTAGCTGAAGTCATCTCCAGATACAAACATTAGCCGTAGATGACAGATGAACATATCTCATGCGGGCTGTGACAGTTCATAGTAAATGAGGAAAATCTAACAGCATTAAAAGATTTTTCAAGAACTTTATAATAAGCTTTGAAAATCTGATTCGAAATAAAAAAGAGATCAAATATCCTGACAGTTTAATAGTTGTATTTATTTATAGATTTGGGGGGAAAATGTCACATTTTGTCAACGGTTGCCTTGATCCCATTTTGATTCACTTAATGTCTTCCAGTCCTGTGGAGGAGTCTGAAGGTTGGCCTCTGATGGAAATGAAGGCCAGAGCACCGATCAGAGAGCAGGCAAGAGCCTCACCACCCTCCAATCACACAAACTCCTGATATAAAAGAAAAACTAGCAGCAGCCTTTAGTTCGAATCCTAAATTGCCTGTCATTAACAGGACAAAACTAGAATAAACAAACTAGATAAAAATATATCCACCCTGCCCTACCCTGTTGGTGAACGCCCCCCAACAATTTCAACAATTTTCAACAGGGACTGGAGGAAGGAGAGAGAGAGAGAGAGAGAGTTGGTTGAGATAGTGTAAATGAGCAAAGGGGAGAAGATTTGATCGCTCGGTCAGATTCCGCGGTACAACCCAGTGCAAAACTCCCTGAATGTCAAACAGGAACAAATTATTCAGGGGCCATAAGCATTTCGGGTCCCATGTCTCCACGTTTGGGCCAAAATAAGCTACACAAGGTCTCCTGGCCACCGAGGGGGTGGGTGGGTTGGGGGTTAGAAAAGGGGTTCTTGTGCAGAAAATCTCTGGTGCGTCTGGCCAAGCATACACACACATCAAACTTTCAGCATCATGCTTTAAACAAACAAGGGGTGCGCAGAACATCTTTTGAGAACTTGCTTTTTATAACCACCGTGTCTGGCTCTTGTTCATGTGTTTGGTTTATTCCAAAGATGCAGCAACGCATTTACAGAAGTGGTTTGTGTGGGTGTGTGTGGGGTTTACATTCAGAGAGTGCTGGAATATGGACTGAATTGAGACTGTTTAGCTTTACGTTAACCCAAACAACTAGAAAGGTGTCATCGATTTAAACTCAACAAAAACATTTGTTCTTATTACTCAACAGCATTGCACTTAACTATGAATTCAGACAGCGCAGGTGATGACAAAACTTGGACTGTGTAAGAGGTTGGAACTGCACAATCGAACTTGACACGTTTTATTTTACAAAAGCTAGGGACTATGAGCTCTTCTGAGTCGCGACGACAGTAAAATTAAACCCGAAAATCTCACTGACACTATGTGGTTTCAGCTGTCACAGCAACTCACTCGCATCCCTGCTCCTGCCTGCATTGCGTATGCAGCGCTTACACTTCCGGGTTGCTCGTTTTCCTGGTCAGGTAGCCTCTTTTGACTAATAAAAACCCGAAACCGAAGAGAAGACCGGCTTAGAGGCAAACCATATCAGCACGTAAGTTATTATGGTCATGCCTGTGGTTCCGATCGCGCTAAAATGTCGTATTTTTACCCGGCCACTGTCCAGAAATAAATACACATCCGATGACAAAAAAAGAGACCTTAACACATGTGTACGTAGCTTGGAAGTTGTTCATTCATCTGCATTAAAAAAGTGGCTGTTGAAAGGATTGACCTGCTCTGGACTCTCACGATTTGAGACTTCAAAAAGCTAAATTCTTTAATTTATCTGTATAGCTGATCGCACAAAAAACTGCTCAGATATCAAAATGCATTATCTTGCTACATTACGTCAGTTGAAAATTTGTTGTTGCTGTAGCCTGTATCTGCGAACCAACGCGTAGCTAAACCGGGTTATTTTTGAAGGATGCAGGACTGTTCGAGCCATGTCATCAGCCAGGCGGGCATTGAATGAGGAGACCGCTCTCCGACGTTGACGGTTTTGACACTAAAATTATTTTTAAAGTTGTTGGGCTTTTGCTTCTCATTCTGTTCGATGAGTTTGTTGATGTAAAGATTCGGTTGACCTCAGTTATAAATTAAGACTGTCTTTAAGTCAGCTATCTGAGTTGGTGAACTCCGGATAGCTATGTGTTTCTACAGTTGTCTGAACATGGGCTTTATAGAAACAAATATATTTGAATACTACAAAATGAAGACAGACGCAAAAGGTTTGGAGAGGGGACATTTAGCTCGTAACTTGAGGCTACCTCGTGTTCAGAGATGAAACTACACAGCCTCCATCACAATGAGATCATACATCCGTGTCACTTCCCCGTCGGGAAGGTGTGGTTTCCAGGTGTTGCAAAATAAGCGATGTTTGCATTTAAAGCAACTGCATGATAAAATTGTCACGGCTACCTCTGATTTATTAGGATCGGCTAGTCATCATTTAGAAAAAACTATGCCATTATGTCTAATGACGCAGAGTTTATGAAGGATCCAAGCTTATAGAACTCCTCCGGCACCAACACATTTGTATTCTTCTGTTGAGTCCACATTGAATACTTTTCTTGGGGGTGATAACTTAAAAAAATAAAACTCTCGCTTTTTATCGCGTTGCCGAAAACCTCAGGAATGTTTTATCGGTCAGGATGACACGGAAACTAACGGTATCGTCGGCGTCTCTGTTGTGATACGTTTTTATGTGTCACCAGAAAGTTTCCAACCAGAAATGTAGCGCGTCTAGAAACTTCAGAAAAACCGCTAAAATCTTTTACGATGAGTACAAACCAGAATATCGCCACCAAGGATTACTGGTTTTCCCACAATGTGAAACAGCCCTCAAAATGATTGTAAAGCGATGTATTGAGTTAACTTTGTGAGACTGCACCCCTTCCCTCTCTGGTTATAACGTGTATCTCACGGTGGGTCCGCGCAATCTGCACCAGATTTGGCTTCTTGCGTCCTTGCCCAGCTACAAATAATGGGAAAGGGAAGCCGTAACAATGGTGCTTATGTCTGGTGTCTGTTATGCTGCGTCGAGTGTTTCTGCCCTGCAATTAGTGACTGAAGGTCATAGTAATGACATCGCTGCTCTTCCCCTGGGTAATTGGCTCATGGGGGGGTCAACGTCTTTCCAGCTTTGACGCTTAAATGTCACTGGCTGCTGTGTTCTTTAATGGATTACAGTCCCTTCTAACAACAAAAATATATTTGGTCTCTCCAAGTGCAGTAAACTGTAAGCACCACTAGGGGCGCACCGTTAGACGTTTGTGATGGACCAAGGCTATGGGTTTTCCTTGAGTTAAGATGGCAAGTGCTTCAAAACCACTGAGCTGCGGGTTTTTGGTTCTTGAATTTGAAGCCAAAGTCTGCGCAGTACAGCACTAAGCTCGAGGCGTCCACTGAGCGTGTGGAATGCTGAGATACAAACTGCTCCTGATTTGTCCAAAATCTCTCGATTGTCTCAAATCGCGCACTAGCTTAACAGTCTGGTACACTGGATGACATTAGACAAAAAACCCAACATATTTCATGACATTTTCTCGCTGGGGACAAAATGGTTGACATATTTCGTCTGAATGTGTGTTCTTGGCTTCCATTGAAACTGCGGTTGTCAATGACCGGTGCTGTAACCAACCAGGGATGCGTGTCCCGAAATATCAGATGCTAACTTACATAGTTGGACTCATTGACTGTGAATAGACAAACTATGTAAGTTGCTAACTTAGTTAGCATCTACGCTTTTGAGAAACACACTCCAGAGTGGGGCTAGCGAGCGAAGTCTCTGAATAAGAGCAATCGACAGGCCTGGAAAACGAAGCTCTGCTTTGGCGGTGTGGTTTGAATTTAATGAAGCGTTCGCCGTTCACCGATGCTGGGATACCTTTTTTGCTGCTGGTTCCTGCGCCAAGCTGTTTGGGGATGCACACAGGAAGTGAATTGTGGTTGCCGTGGTGCTGGAGGGAGGAACAGGTCACATGACCGTGATAAGTTTGAGAACAAACTGTGTCTGCCTGGGCAGGAGGCTTGGAAAGAGACAATGAAGGGTTGAATGTTTATAAAGTTCTTTTTGGCTCTTGACCCCCCAGCTGGACTGAGTTCAGTCCTCACTGATGTGTTATGGTAGCATCCTCCGGCTCTGTGCCCGTCCCCCCCGGACTGTCCTCGTTCCCCCTGTGTGGTACTGTATGTGCTCTCCTGAACCCCCCACTGTGGCCCTGTGCTGTCCAGAGCTCGGGGAGGGGGGCGAGCGGGTGGGCGGGTGGATGGATGACCGTTTGGCCTCTGGATTAAAGTTCCAGCCCAGCATGTTAATTCCATTATCTTTCCTTTGTTTCATTTGTTTTCATGATTAGAGATGAGTCATGGGAGCTGACTCAGCAGTAAACTCCCCTACAAAATACCACCATGGCTGTGAGCTCTAAAGATTCCTGATTCACTGTCTCCAGCATCACCATTGCATTATCCTAATGCATGTGATGTCCCACAGTGCACATCATCCTCTGCATCCATTATCCGGCTGTATTCATTATCCTGCGGCATGCATTATCTCACTGCATAATTATCCCACTGCATGCCATATCCTGCAGCATCCATTATCTTATGATGGACGTTGTCCCACAGCATGTTGTATCTCGCAACATCCATTATCTTGTGACATCCAATATACCTCTGTGTTCATTATCAAGCTGTATCCATTACCCCACAACATTCATTATCTTGCAACTTCCATTATTTCCCTGTACCTATTATCCCGCTGCCTCCATTATCCAACCATGTCCATTACCCCATAACATCTATTATCTTATGACTTCCATTATCTTTTGGCGTCCATTATCCCTCAACATGTATTATCTCACTACACCCATTATCCCACAGCTTGCCTCCATTATCTCATGATAGGCATTATCCCAGTGTGCCTAATCCCAAGTCATCTTTTATCCCATATAATTAATTCTCACAGCATTTATTATCCTTCAGGGTGCTGTATTCCACACTGTTGATCATCCTACTGCGGCCATTAAACCGCTGTGTACCTTCATCCATACCATTCATTATCTCACAGCGTGCATTATCCCAAGAAGCGCAATATTTGTCCCACAACAATCAGTGTGCATTATTCTACGGCATGTATTGTTCCAAGGTGTGTATCGTCCCACAGAAATCATTATCCCAGGGTGTGCATCATCTAAGTTTGTGCCTTAGTGCTCAGTATTCATCATACAAACACATGCATTCAGTGTGCAGTATGCATTTTTTTATGTTCCCACAGAGTGCATTAATCTGCTCATCCTGTATGAGCGCTGCACACTAGATCCCATGGGAACTCCCCTGTGGTTGAAGTCAGCTTCTACTACTTGCCAAGGACAGCGTTACGATCTGTTGCCCGTGGATTCTGCGTGGAAAACTGGCCTCAGGGGCGAGCAGGTTACAGCTCTGAGCTCCGTCAGTCCAATGTGGCATCGCGCAGATCAGCCTTGTAATAGGAAGAGTGATTATAAATGGCGTGCTGACAGGAGTGAGGGAGTTAGGGAAAAGTGGGGATGGGGGGGGCGGTAACGTTGCCCTGTGGGAATCAGTAAACCATGCGCGTCAAAGCGGGGGGTTGGGGGGCTTGGGGGGTCTCTCTTAATGATCGCAGTGCAAAAGCTGAGAGGAGTTACCTCTGCAGTTGGTTAAGACTGACAGAGCATGGAAGGGGTGGGGGGTGGGTATTTGGAGCATATCTGTATAATCGGGAGTCGGGGGGGGCCTTGAATCCCTTTAAACAGAAATATGAGGCAATCTTCTCTTTTCAGTCCTGTCCCAGCAAGGGCCTCCTAAATTCAGAGAGAGAGCAGTGCTTTTTGATAATATTAACATCCCACAGTGTGGAAAATTGAGTTGTTCTCTCAGTTTGTCGAAGTCCAGTCATCTAGTTCCTTTCACTGAGTAAAGTTCTGCGAATGTAAAGCATAGAGATAAACTCGCCTCTTTACATTCACAGGGCGTAGCTCTGTCAAAGCAACAAGAGAATTTATCTCTGTCAAATTGAGGGAACGAATATGATTTGACAACGTTGGGAAATACTTTACAAAGTGTTTACAAATTACAGTACTTTCAGTTGTTGCCTTGGTTTGTATTTTGAAGTATTAACGAAATTGTTAAGTTTAATTGAAATTCAATGATTAAAAGAAAAAAATTATCATGATATAAACATTTTTCTCAAAAATATGTGTGCCACAGTCATTTAGTCAACTTTGTTGAAGAGTGTTGAGTCTCTTTTTGCGATAATAAGAGCTCTGATTCTTTTTTTGTATCTCCTCGATGACGACAGTCGGGAGATACTGCGGTTTAGTTCAGGGGCCGTCGCTGCCCCAGAGATTTTCTGTTCCGGGCTCTGGAAGCCACAATTATTGCAGGAATTTCTCCAAATTTCACACAGGTGAAGATATTGATTGGACAATTCTCAAGACCGATTTTTGCGAATTTCGGACGTCCAATATGGCTGCCGGTGGCCATTTTGTCCGAAATTTGGGGATTGGGGAGATGCACGACTCGGTCCCTGTGGCAACCGAGTTATCTCGTTATAGTGTGTATTGAAGTTGAAGAAGACATAACGAGGGATCTGCGACTATTTTTCCACAGAGGATCTCGATGGATCCTTCAGATTCCTAGGTCCATGATTGTGCACAATCCTCTTCAGCTCGTACTGTGGGGTTTTTATTGGGTTTGGGTTCCGGGTTCGGAAAGGCAATGACCAAACCTTGGTTCTGTGGCGGGTAAACCATTTCTGTGTGGATTTATGATGATTTGCATCAATGTCCTTTTTGGAAGATTTATCCATGGCCTGGTTTAAACTTTCTGACGGAGGCAGTCTGGTTTCCATTGAATACCTGCAGGGGCTTGGTGAAATCCATGATGAATCCTAACAAGTTGTCTTAGGCCTTTGGAGGAAAAACACTCAACAGCAAATCTCCACCACCATAGCTCACAGTGGAGATGTGGGTCCTTTATGGAATATCCATCTTTGTTTTCACATCAAACCCAGCTCCAGTGTTTACTGCCAAATAACTTTTCTTTGGTTTCATCTGACTTTTAAGACTTAGTCTTTGCTGAAATTTCCGACTATAGCCGATGGAGTTCATTTTCTCATGACCTGCAGGCTTTTTTCTGGTGACCCTCCCAAATGTTTTGGAGTTGTGTAGATGGACTTGGATCATTGTTTTGGGTTGATGTTCTGAGCCCAAGATGTAATTACCTTCGCCAGCGACTTCGCTGACGAAGGTAATGTTTTGATCCCCGTGTATTTATTTGTTTGTGTGTCTGTCTGTCTGTCTGTCTGTCTGTGTGTATGTATGTGTATCGAATAACTCAAAAAGTACCAAACGGAATTTCATAAAATTTGGTGGGTTGATTTGGCATGACCTGAGGATCAATCGATTAGATTTTGGGAGTGATCGGGTCAAAGGTCAAGGTCAAGGCCACGAAAAGGTCAAAACCGACTTTCGGCCATATCTCGGTCAATTTTTATCCGATCGGCATGAAACCAACGCCAGTGTCGAGGGATTCAGTGGCGTCGGCGAAGGTATGCGCTCTACCGAGTGCCCGTTCTAGTTAATGTCTGCACTTCTTCTCATATGATTCTTGAGTTTTCTTTTCCACTCAAACCATCGTCCTCACGTCCTTTCCCAAGAAGACTTTAAATTTGCAATATGCCTGAAACGTCTGATACTTTACTATAAGAGTGTTAATCATGGCCACTTGCACTTTATGTTCTATGAACTGTAAGTGTATCACTCCAGTCCTGGATGCCCATTATTACCAAAGAGCACTTCATATTTGATTGGATAAGGCTTGCCCTTTTAATAATAATGCATCAGTTTTATATAGCGCTTTTCTGGGCACTCAAAGACGCTTCACAATGGATACATTATTTATTCACACATTCACACTCTGATGGTGGTAAACATTTTTGGGGCAGGCTGACGGAAGTGTGGCTGCCAGTATGGGCCTTCGGCCTCTCCGACCACTAAACATTCGCACACAGCCATACAGGAGTGTTCCTATAATGCGTGTTTTGTGGGTGGGGGAAACCGGAGTACCCGGAGGAAACCCACACGAACACGGGGAGAACATGCAAACTCCACACAGAAAGGCCCCAGGCTGGATTTGAACCCACAACGTTCTTGCTGTGAGGCAGTAGTGCTAACCACTGTGCTGCCCAGTAGTTTGTATATATGTATACATGTGGTTTGTTTGTCAATTGGCTTCACTGTTCTGATGGTGATTTCATCACGAATGAATCGGTTTGGCTTTGCAGCGCGTTCTTGAGGGCGTTCCTTTTAATTTTCGGCGTTATTCACACGGTAGCTTGTTGCTTTTCTCCGGATGGTTGGGATGTTGGGGATTTGCACATTTTCGCGCTTTGCGAAGCCAATAAACACCCGCACAGGGCATGAATTTACATGACTCATCCTTATTGGCCGGTTGACGAATGTTTACGGTAAAGCGGTGTCGCGCAATTTAAGCGATGTAGTGTAACCTCGTCTGCCAGTGTTATTTAAGTGATTCACTTTCACATCACAACACGGCTCCACCATGACTTCAGAGAAAAGAAACAAGACAGTTGTGATGTTTTTTTTTTTTCAATTTACCATGAAAAAGTAGTTGCTGGCCAGCAGATGTTAATTCTGGGAATGCATACTTCAAGTTTGCTGTAGAAAAAAAGCATACTGTTCTGCAAAAGGGTTTCAGCCTGCCGTTAGGAAGAGATGGCTGTGCACAGGGTCTGGCTGTATCTCTAGCTGTGAGGAGGACAGGTGTAACTGCTCCTGGGGTCTACGGAGACATGTCAGTGCTTTAGATGGTCCTCGCTGGCAGCGGTCAGGATCGGTGCTCTGAAGTGGTTCCCGCGGCCTGTCGCCCCACACAACCTCTGTCCTGTCAGGGTCACGATGGAGAGAACCGGCCTATTTGCTTAAGCGAAGAGAGGGCGCCGTGTCTCAGCAAAACCGCCGCTGAGTCGGTCCCTAAACGGGGCCGGCGCTCGCTGCTGACGGCCGCTGAGCGTGTTGTGTTTACGCCCGTGTTTGTGCTTGCGGTGAGTCTGTGTGCGCGGACTTGTTTGCGTGTGGGAGAGCGCGTGTTTGCGTGAGGTCTGAGCGGTTGCATGGCTCGGTTTTAGATGGTTTTCGCTCAATTCGCTCAAAGAGAAATGAGTGCCCACATGCCTGAATGGTTCATTTGTAAGAGCCCCCCCCTCGCCCCCCGTCCGCATACTGCTCACACCAGCCTAATACACCGCTCTCCAGCCTCACGCTTGTCAGCATGACCGATGAACGCTTCACGAACACACACAAGCTCACAACACTCCACCCAGCAGCTACACTGAATCCTCGAGTCCTGCTCATTTGACTCTGGGAACGAGTGAATCCCGCTCAGTCAATCTGAGCACATACGAATCCAGCAGTTTTGAATTTGGGTTGCATGCAAATCCATCTCGCTAATCTGGCCACGTGACAATCTGGCATTTTCGGGTCGAGATGTATGTGAATCCACCTCTTTGAAACTGGGAACGTGTGAAGCCAACTCATTTGATTCGAGGAACATTCGACTCCTCTGAGACTGAAGGTGTGCATCAAGCTCTTTTCAATTAGGGATCAAGCAAATCATTCTGAATCAGGGCACATGTGAATGCGACTCGTTTGAATCTGGACCTATGCAAATCTAGTCCTTTGACTCAGAAAGCATGTGAATCCATCTTTTACCAGCTGAGAAGCATGCTGTCCGTGGAGTGCTTGGCCTCCCATGAAATCTGGATCTGCTAATGACTGTGGTTCTTGAGTGCTTGTCTGGACCTCTGTTTGTTGCTGTCCCTCTTTTCCAATATGTTGGTTTTTATGCCCCCGCCTCGAATGAGCGAGGGGCATTACCGTACCTCAACGGCCCTTCCATCCAGGCGTCCGTCTGTAAACTCGTTGTTTCCACGCAGTAACTAAATAAATCCTGGTCCGATCCATCTAATTTCTTGGTGGTGTATGGGGGGTGGATAGAGGAAGGTTCCTTTTGAAAACCAGCACAGTGCGATATCCAATATGGCCGATACGGCAGCCATCTTTATTTCAGTTTCCACGCAATAACTAAAGAACTCATTATCTTCATTCAAAAACCAGTTTTCTTTTAACATGTTTAGCTTTCAGTATAATTCACTCTCAAAGTACCAACCTCAATCTTAACCCAAATTAAACATACGGGCAGGGGCATATGCCATACTCCGCGTTGCTCTTGTTAAGATGCCTATTTCCATCCCCGCTGCTTTAGTAGCGGGGGTGTAATCGATTCTGTCTGAATGAGGTATGTCCAATCATCTGTAGAGGACATGGAATCACCCATTGAGTTATGACTAATGAGTTGTTAATCAAACTACAAGGCTAGTTTGTGCTTCTCAGTCGCTCTGTTAGTACGTTTGCACATTAGCAGGAGGCCTCAGTGACTCTTAAGCCTGATTTATGGTCGGGCACTCAGCGCTTTTGATTAACGTCGCTTGACGGAAATGTCTTATTTTCAACCAAAAAAGTGACACTCGACATTTTCCTTTCTTGGGGCGCACCTGGAGGACACACACACACACACACACACACACACACTCAAACACACACACACACGCGCACACGCACACACACACATGCGCGTGCACACGCACACACATACACTCTGATGCACAGAAATGCTGGCATGCATGCACCTGCAATCACACATACACACACATACACTCTGATGCACAGAAACACTGGCATGCATGCACTTGCAATCACACATACACACACACATACAAACATTCCCTCATAGACTCAGAAACACACACTTGCGCACATTTAAACTCAGACCAATGAATGCAGTGAAATATTTTCTGAATTTAATCCCTTCCAACCGTCACTCCTAAATTTGTTCATGGTAGCTCATATGAGCATCCATTGAAGTGAGCTTGTGTCAGCCATTTCCTGGCCAATTACACTCCACTCCTCCAGTATTTATTTATTCGCTGGCTATTTAAAATGGGGCTCTTTCAATCTGAAGGGCTCGGAGTGCATGTGCACTGTTGACTGTGTAGTTTAAGCCACAGGTATTTTTAAAATATATTTCTTATATATACAGAACAGGTGAGAACGTGGACCACTTTTTTATGCATGTGGACGACAACTGTGGACTTTTTCGATTTATCCCTGACACAGTTTTTATGTTTCATAAGTGTACTTTAAATTTGTGCAAGAAATATAATGATATCCATGTCATTTTGAAGAGGAGGGAATTTGCTGTGCTTTTTAAATTTACGACTGTTGGTTCAGTTGTTGCTGATGGGATTGTGCAAATTTCTAGAATTGGCTTCCCCACATGGTGCCGATTGCTGATTGGCGGGTGAGTCAAAACCACCCCTCCTGGTACCAGGAAGTGGGTCACAAACTGTGGGAGACTCCTGGTTCTTCAGGGATGGCGGTACGGGTCTGCTGGTCTGTATCTGAACGTCTGGGACCCCAGACACACACTTAGTTTGAAGCAGGAGAGTTACTCTGCTCAATCTGCATTCCACTATCAGCTACTCTCTGTTATTCAAGGTGATTTAAGTTCAACCTGCTTGTGTTGGATGGAATATGTGAAAGGAGTCAAGTAACTGATCAATGCCCTTATTACGCCCAACCACAACTGTCCATGTTTTATCCTTTTGGAGGAAATGAGATCGATGTGGCTTTCGGTCATATTGAACTGAATAACCTCTTTAGGTGGAATCAATCTCAGATAGAACAAGTAATACATGAAATGACATGGTTGTTTTACAGCATGTGTAAATTATAGCCAAAGTGTTAAGCGCTAATCCTTGGAGTAATTTGTTCTGTCACTGACGGTATATTTTTATCTGTCTGTGGACCGAGAACATCAGCCGCACATCTGGAGCTAGTGAAGATGACGAGAGGCGTGTCGAGGCCTGTTCGGGTGCGAGTACAGTACGGGCTACTGTAAGGCTGTATTTATACGGCCTGTCTTATGTTCCAGTGCTGGGTCTGATTGTCTCGACCGCACAGTGAAATAAGATAAAATCAAAAAATGAAAACTCCTAATCCGCAAGGCCGCCTTCGGGACCGAATCCCCCTGGCTGGCGTGCGGTATCGAGTTTGGCGATGGCAGACATTTTGACTGCGGCGCAGAGCGACGACCTCTCGAACACCAGAGCCGTAAAAAATTTCAAACCGAGTGTAGAATTTGCGCAAGTGTTTGAAGAGAGAAAGAGGGAATTAAAGACAGAGAAAGAGACAACTTTAATAAACTCTTCGGCTGGTGATGTAAGAGCACCACCCACTCAGTGCCTATGTAGTATTGTGGCGTTTTGGGCCCGACTATGGAAAATGTGGTTCAGGTTTGAACCCCCCCCAGCTGCACCAAACATTATACATCCCTGCAACCTCGCCCCCAACAGCCCATAATTCTTCTGGCGGCGTTCAGTTCTCAAGTCAGTTTGAGGATACCACCGTTTGGAAGGTGCCAGGAGTCAGTCGTGGCTAACGCGCAGCTCTGAAGTTTGAGTTCGGCTCAGATTTCGTGTTCACGATTCTTAAAAAAATTTCAGCCCATTCTGTGCCCTGTGTGTGTGTGTGTGTGTGTGTGTTTGTGTGCGTGTGTTCTGTCATTTCAGTTAAGGGTGAGTTATCCTGATGGGAGATGTTGGCCTAAATCTGCTGACATTTTGGTTGTTACACTGTAAGGATTAAAATTTAAGCCTGTATACCAGACTTTTTTTTTTGTCTCTCTGAGAAGATGGAAATCTTGTCTTTCTTTATTCGTCTATTTTAATGCTTTGCTTTGAAAGATTAGTTTCACTTAATTCAAAAAGCACATTCTGGCAGAGCAGAATAGAAGACAGGCCAAGCCGCTTTGGGAGGTTCATTATGAATCTGATTTGTGAAATTCCTTGCGAGCAGACATTTTGAGTCGATCTGATTTGACCCTGTGTCTGATATGCTGGTCATACAGAGTGAGCCCGGGGTCTTGATTCGTACAGTAATCCTACATTTTGTTGTCTATGTGCCAGACCAGGGTTAGGTCCACATCAGTCATTATGCAGGATGTTTGAGCATACTCTGGTCTGGATTTCAGCATCGCATCGGTTAGTTCTCTGCGTCTGTCAGCTGTGATTTCAATTCTACTCCAGGTCTCGCTCTGAGCCTCCGGACGGAAATACTCCCACTCTCTCGTAAGGGCCGTGGGAAGAATTTCATTGTGGTGGCTGGTGTTCTGTGTGGGCTCGCTGGTTATATTAGTGGAAACACGGTTATAGTTGCCTTGACTACCCCTGGTTGAGTGGAAGCTGTGACTGGGGTCTGACCCAATTGTCCATTCCTTTTAATGCTGGTGAGTAAGTGACTGAAGGAACTCCCAGCTCTCTTTAGGTTTGCTATTCCTTTCACTGCTGAAATGCTGAAATCTACTCAGTACATTGAATTGTAGACTGACCCAAGATTAGTCCGTGGTGCACACCACAGTGTGTACAGCATTAGCCCTTGTGTTCATTTTTGTCATCTTCCGCGTTCCTGCTACTGTTTTCTTTCATTCACAATTCTGTTTTTGTTAGCCTTTCTAACAAGATTTACCTCAGCAAAATGCAGCGTGTGCACCCTATCATGAGAGACATAAATATTTTTTTTTTTGTTATTAGTGCCTCAAAACATATGCTTGAACACATACAAACAAGCTCATGTACACACTGGTACAAACACACTCGCGCATACATATGCACATATATACTCAGAATCATGAAAATACCCCAAAAAGTACTCATTAACCATATACTTAAAGGCACACAGACAGACGGGTGGGCAAGGTTGACTGAGACTGCAAAGGTCGTTGGTGCGAAGGCTCACTTAAAGAAATGCAAGGTTTGGCAGGACTGAGAATCGTGACACACAGTGTACTTAACGCATCATTGTAGTCTGGTCTGGGGCACCGTAGTCCTGTGTAGAGGAAATGTGATTTTTACACTGTTTTGTTCAGCTGAGTGGGTTGGCTGGGGGGGCTGGGTTTGGGAATAGCACGCGGACTGTGACCCCGGGGCCAGTTAACAAAGAGAGGGGGTGTCATATGGTGGGGCAGAGTATGTATTAGGGGCCCAAATATTGTGAAAGAGGGAGGGGTCCCTTGTTTGCTAGTTTGGGCACGTGCCTCTCACCCTGGGGGGCCAAACTGAGTCTCTTTTAGGGGGGTCGTCTGCACAGCTCTGGATGAATTGACCTCCCTCTGAAGTCGTATCCCGTGATGTAAATTGCTCATAATAACGAAATGCAATTATAGCGCTCAGAAAAAAGGTGTTTTGACAACATTAATCCTTGGCTGTAGGTCGGCCCTGATCGGAGCTGCGTGTTTACCCTGAAAATTATGGCCGCTTCAGAAGTTAATAGAGCCCCTTTCTTCAGTCGCGGCTCGGGGTTTTTGAGCGAATAGAAAAGTTTAGACTTCCACTCAGGAAATAATTAGTCTCATTTCCTTTCTTTATTGGTGGAATTCGGCTTCGCTCCACCAAGAAGGTAATGGAAGTTCTGCGTCATTTTTTTTTCCCTGAAATGGACGCTTTAAAATAAAAAAAAGGGCTTAGTAGGGAATTATTAACACCTTAAGCCTTTCATTTACATGCCAGCACCGGCAAAGATTCACTGACTCTAAATGACTCCCTGGCTCTAAATGCTTCTCTGGCTCTGAATTATTTGTTGACTCTAAATGATTCTCTAACTCTGACTCGGGGCTCGAAATAACACTGTGCAATCTCGAGCCCTATGGCTCTCAATAATTTTTTGACTCTAAACTACTTGCTGACTCAAAATGATTTTTTGATTCTAAACTATTCTCTTAGTCGACTGTTCAATTCTCCGACTCTAAACGATCTTCTGACTAAATGATTCACCTACTCTAAATGATTCTCTGACTCTTAAACTGTTCTCGGATTCTAAATGATTGACTGACTCTAAATGATTCTGACTCTAAACGATTCTCTCTCTAAACGATTCCGCTCTAACGGATTTGCTGACTCAGAGGAAGATTCATTTCTTTATGCACTTGGGCTGTTTGGCTGCTGAGCTTGTTTGCTCTTGCAAACAAGGATTTGGGGGGGAAGTGGGTGGCATTTATTCTGCTGAAGTTGAGGTTGGCTGTCTGGTTGCCATCCTCCTGTTGTGAGATGCTCTGTCATCGGGATTTCTTGAACAGCTTTTCCCTTAGATTTTGACTTTTTTGAGAAAATGTGATGACTGGGCATCTGTGATGAGTTCTGTTGAGTTTGGTGTAGCGGTGCTTCGGAAGATGTGCTGGTGGGAGTGAGAATCGACTGTGAGATTCATTTTTACGCCGCAGAGGAAAACACAGGCCTCAGTCAGAGGGACGATCCTCACAGATCTGGAGCCCGGCTGATGTGACCTCCTCACTTTTCCACTGCACTCAGAACTGAAGTATGAGCTGCTCTTGCAGTCCTGAAGACCCCACACACGCGCACACACACACACACACAAGCATGCGCATATGCATGGATAAACCACACACGCGCACGCGCACACACACACATGTGCGCACGTGCATGGATAAACCACACACACGCGCATACACAAACACACACACGCACACACACACAAGCGTGCGCATATGCATGGATAAACCACACACGCGCGCGTGCGCGCGCACACACGCACACGTGCGCACGTGCATGGATAAACCACACACAGGGGCACACACTCGCACTCACACGCATGTGCGCACATGCATGGATAAACCGCACACACACGCACGCACATGCATGGATAAACCACACACACACACGCGTGTGCGCACATGCATGGATAAACCACACACACACACACACACACACACAAGCGTGCGCACATGCATGGATAAACCGCACACACACGCATGCACATGCATGGATAAACCGCACACACACGCACGCACATGCATGGATAAACCACACACACACACAAGCGTGCGCACATGCATGGATAAACCACACACACACACACACACACGTGTGCGCACATGCATGGATAAACCACACACACACACAAGCGTGCGCACATGCATGGATAAACCACACACACACACACACACACGTGTGCGCACATGCATGGATAAACCACACACATACACACACACACACAAGCATGCGCACATGCATGGATAAACCACACACGCGCGCACACACACACACACACGTGTGCGCACATGCATGGATAAACCACACACACACGTGCGCGTGCGCACATGCATGGATAAACTACTCACACACACACAAAGGTGTGCACATGCATGGATAAACCACACACACGCATGCACACACACACACATGCATGGATAAACCACACACAAACACACACACACGCACACATACGCAGATAGACTATACACATGCACAGACACAGAGATCCCAGAAGAAAAAAGGGTACAGCGCAAGGATTTCCGATGAGGTTTTGAACTTCGCCAGTCAGCAAATATACTGCACCCAGACCCCGTTAATCACAAAACTATAAAAATACACGCAACAATTTCACCGCAAAGTCATTGGCTGTAATAATCTCCAAAATGCAAAGATCATCCATTGCAGTGGACGTGAATGCAGAGGCCCACTACAATATATGAATAACACCGTAAACTAACCCACATACACGGATACAAAAAGGACAGAGGACCACACACTGCAGTGTAGACGAATGAGAGAGCAGCTCGAAGGCGGAAAACATATTTACTATGTAGAAATGCTGAGTACAAAGAGGAGCCCAGGGATTAATACGTGTGGAACAAAGTCTGACGGAAATGAGAGCCATTCCATTAATATTCCACTAGAACACAGTTCAGACGAGGTCAAAGCCCCTACAGGGGCAGTGTAAACATATCAGACAAGAAAAGCTAACAAGACTTAGCGAGGTATATGCATGTATCTGTGTATGCGCGCATGTGTACATATGTGCAGTGTATGTGTAGGTGTGCATGTGTATGTGCGCGTGTGTGTATGAGCTGTCTATGTATGTGTGCATGTGTGTGTAGTTGAGCAAGTATATGTGCTGTCTGTGCGTGCGCACATATGTGCAGTGCATGTGTAGGTTTTGCATATGTATGTGCGTGTGTGTATGGTCTATCTGTGTGTGTGTGTGTGGTTTATGTGCGTGTGTGTGTGTATGGTCTATCTGTGTGTGTGCGTATGTGTGTGGTTTATCAATGCGTGCGCGCACGTGTGTGTGTGTTCGTGTGCATGCGTGTGTGCGTGTGGATTAGGGTTAGGGGTGGGGTTGGGGTTAGTGTTAGTGTTAGGATTGGGTGTGGGAGCTGGAATGGGGCCAGAGTGATCCTGGTCCCATCTGCATCTGGTCCTCTGAATTAGGGATAGCTTAAGGTTAGGGTAAGGGTTTGGGGTAAGGTTAGAATTAGGGATTTGTTAAGGTTAGGGTAAGGGTTTGGGGTAAGGTTAGAATTAGGGATAGGTTAAGGTTAGGGTAAGGGTTTGGGGTAAGGTTAGAATTAGGGATAGGTTAAGGTTCGGGTAAGGGTTTGGGGTAAGCTTAGAATTAGGGATAGGTTAAGGTTCGGGTAAGGGTTTGGGTTAAGCTTAGAATTAGGGATAGGTTATGGTTAGGGTAAGGGTTTGGGGTAAGGTCAGAATTGGGGATAGGTTAAGGTTAGGATAAGGGTTTGGGGTAAGGTTAGAATTAGGGATAGGTTAAGGTTAGTGTAAGGGTTTGGGGTAAGGTTAGAATTACGGATAGGGTAAGGTTAGTGTAAGGGTTTGGGGTAAGGTTAGAATTAGGGATAGGTTAAGGTTAGGGTAAGGGTTTGGGGTAAGGTTAGAATTACGGATAGGGTAAGGTTAGGGTAAGGGTTTGGGGTAAGGTTAAGATTAGGGAAAGGCTGTAGAGACACAGGAAGAATGAATGGAAGTCAATGTAATGTCCTCACAAAGATATAAGAACAAGAATGTGTTTGTGTGTGTGTGTGCATGTGTGTGTGTTAGTGCGATGGTTAGTGTTTTACGATGGCTTTGGAGTGGGTGAGTGTGTGGCAGTGAGGTCTGAGGAATGGCTCTGCAGCGTGTGACTGTGAGACTGTAAGTGTTTAGGAATGGAATCTATTTCCCTCTTATAATCTCTCTCTCTCTCTCTTGCTGTCTCTATCTTTCTCTCTCTCTCCCTCTCTGTCTCTCTCATCTGTATTCTCTGTAGGTCATTATCTCTCCCTCCTTTTCGCTCTTTCACCACCCCCCCCCTCTCCCATTTTTTGTATCTCTCACATCTTTATTCCTGGGGAAGTCCCTCTCGGGGACATCGTCCGGGAGAAGCCTTCAGTACCTGGACGTCTACCAGTTGATTTCTTAAGATGTTTTTGTTTTCTATTATCTTAACCTTTGAATTGACGTTGGCTCAACGCTTTGTGAGGGAATAGTGCACGAGAGAAGTAAAACAGAACAACTCTCCCTCCGTGAGGATTGATTGTTAGTCGCGGGAACGGCATCGTTTATAGTTTTACTCTGATCACGTGTCGTTCTGGGAGGCCGCTGTTGGCTTTGGGTTGCCCCGATTCGACCTGATGCACAAATATAATTTTAAAAAATCACATCTATTCCAAATTTTACAAATGAATGATCACCCTTGTTGATTATTGTGTGTGTGTGTGTGTGTGTGTGTGTGTGTGTGTGTGTGTGTGTGTGTGTGCGTGTGTGTGTGTGTGTGTTTTTCCCCATTCTCCCCAGTCTCTAATTAGTCAGCTATTTGTGGTCCAACAGAAAGTTTGCTGGAATATTCTGTCTCCTTACAATCAAAATGAAAATGTCATCCCTCCATCAGTGATTATCTGCTTGGCCAATCTGAAACAGAAATACAATGGACTGATTAATTCAGAATCGTTGGCAAATGTTGAAATCCTGAGGCTTTTTCTAGTTTTGCCAATTTTCTGATTGTTGTTGGTTGTTTTAATTCTACACATGAAAGTTTTTTTTTTTTGTATTATTTTGGGGCCATTATTTCAGGACCAATCTTATGGTCGTAACTTGAGATAAATAGGCTCGGATGACAGTGCCCAGAGTAATCTGGCCTTTAAGGAAATGAAATGGAAAAGCATATTGTAGCTATGGGTAAAGATCAGCGGCTTTGTTTGTGCATGTGTGGGAGCGAGGCGAGTAGTGTGTGACGAGCTAAACGGCAGCAGATTCTGTGTTGCGTCGTAACGCAGGAGGGAGATGGGGCTGTAATTGGGCTGTGGAAAGATTAGCGGCAGAAGCATCACCGAAAGGCCGCGGCGTTGACACGGGGTAGATGGTGTCGCCCAGTCCTGCAGGGGTTTTTCACTGCAAAATCTAGCTTCAGAACTCGGGCAGCCAAAACCGAGGGGTTTTAGGGACTTGCCAAAGGTCTGCTTCGAATTTCGCCGCAATTCTCATAATTACTTTGTCTCGTCTGGGAGGGGAGTTTTGAAAGACGCTCAGAGCAGTTCCAAATTAGCGTTGCAGACTGAGCAAATGCTTTAAACGCGTCGGACGCCGTCTCAGGGTGGCAACGTCTCGGGAATCAAAACGACGCATACAAGCCCCTGAAGAGCCTCGCCGGGTTTTCTAGGTTAGATATATGGTGACTGTCTCTCCCCTGTTAGCCGAGACAGCTAAAAATAAACGCTTTTTTTTCCCAACTGTGGCTTTTAATAAGAGAGTGGAAATCTGCTATGTGTTAACGGCCCTGTAGAGGAAACCAAAAGACATGCCAGCCCAGCTCTGTAACAAATTGCGATAACAAATAAAGAGAACTGCTCCCCTTGAAGTAGTGTTTCTTTATTTCTTGTTAACCTGTATGATGTTTAGTTTATTGTGAACTTGGGAAGGTTTTGTGCGTTGAGAACATAAACTTTCCCCTGCGCAAGCTGTGGAGGCATGCATGTTCCAAACGGCAATCTTCGCCACAGTTTGGGGTCGAGCTTGGCGCCATGGTGGCCATTTTGTGTCCCTGCTTCACCTCAGTGTGACAAAAAGATTGGACCTGGACACACTCTCTCACACACACACACAAACACGGATACGGTACGCACACGGGAAAATTGTCAGGGTAGGACCGTCTGGGAATTGTGATCAAGAATCAACCCCTGAGCTCAGTATTGTAATTGTTCAGATCGCATGCATTTTGGGTTGAGTGAAAATTGTTTTTATTCATCATTGTTTGGTGCTGACCAGTTGTGGGGATTGTAGTACTGAATGGAGCAGCTTTTTTGGGAATTATTTGACAGTTTGACCCTCACAGAGTCTGCTCTTGCCGACACGTAGATAGCTGCTGCATGTTTTTTTGCCATTTAACCAGGAAGCTAACAAGCCTGCCCGATGTCTCCATATGTCTGCACTTGGATTTCATTCTTAATCCCTTCCTCCACAGGGAGTTTCCAGGAGAGATGGATGACGACGACGATTTTGGAGGCTTTGAGGTACGACAACCTCTCTTTTAAAAAAAAAATTTTTTTTTTCTTTGTTTTTAATGTTTTGCACTTTTTGTTAGATTTTTGTGTATACTTGTGTGTGCTTGTGAAAAGAATTAGCTCTTTTTGCCGTAAGTGATTGGAGTTCCGAAATAACAAAAAAGTTTTCACCTGTTAATTTATTTATTTTTTTTTGCATTGCGGGATGCCGAGATAAAGGAAAGAATATCGCAAATTCGTCATACAGTATAACTCCGGAAGTTTTTCCAGGGGACATTTTGCGATTGGAGGGAACTGGACACAGCAAGGCTCTTGGGGGGCGTTGAATTATGTTTTCAAGATGAACAGGACTGTATCGAAGCCACACTGCCTTTGAGCGTGTCCTTCTGAATGAATTGCATTGTGTGGATGTGTGTGTGTGTGGGTGTGGATGTGTGTGTTCGTGTGTGAGATTATTTTGCCTGGTGATTGTCGGCAGTTTTATAGTAACATCCGCGCCACAGGACGACTGGTGTTTTCAATGCAGTTGGCTCCCTTTGGGTATAAATGACGCTCCTGACCTTTTCGATAATGTTTCCCTCTGCTTTGTTCTTGCTGTACTATAAAAGGAACCATAGTTCTGCCAGAGACCTTTTCCTGGTTCCACACAACCCCAGAACCCGATGTGGGCGTAGTAGAACGTTCTGGATATCGCACGTTATTTGTTGATTCAATCGCTCCGGCCTCCGAGTCACGTGACCACTAGCGAGTGACCTCCTTCCCTCGGTGATGCTAAAGGCGGTCAGTGGATAAAGTGGAGCACAGCTGGCTGCGATGTTGACCTTCTCCCCTCCTTTCTGACCCGCTTACGTTTGGCGGGCGGCTGGAGCGAGGAGAATGGTCCGCGAGAGCGGCGTTTTCCAGCGGAGCGTGGCTCCGTGACGCAGGGCTGCCGGTTATAGCAGCGGCAGTCGGCCTAGAAGGCCTGTTTGAGACTCTGCGGCCGGGCGGCTGCCCTAAATATAAACCTCGGGCCCTCGCTCCGCCGCGACTGCCTGCTGTTTCGGCCGCGCGCCTGTTTGTTTGCGCTTCGGCTAGAGCAGCGAGACAGAATCGCTCCAGCGCCAGGACCTTGGCCCAGAACTCATGTTATGGTTTTTTTTTCCCCAAGTGACAAAAATATTTCAGTTTTATTTTTGTTTTTGTGAGAAATACTCAGTTTTTTTTGTCTCCTCCCTCTCGATGTGTCATGGTGTGTGTTCACTGCTCCGGAGATGAGTCGCTTTCGCCCTGTCCACACACACACACACACACAATCACGCATATACACTCACATACGCACCTATACTTGCACATACACTCACATGTGCGCACACACACCCGCATACACACACGCTCACACATTCATTTGGCTATACTTGTGAGGACATCGTATTGACTTGGATTTATTTTGCACAGTCTTTACTGAAACCTGACCGGAACCAAATTATGCCTAACCGTGACCTTAATCTGACCCTAACCTTACCTAAATCTAACTGTAGCTATGACCCGAACTATAAACAATTAGCCGTAATCTCGCATAATCCTCTGTGCCCAGAATATCCTCACAACCCCAAATGTCCTCTTAACATTGTGGCTTCTCAAGAGTTAGTTCTTACACGTCTAGCTTTACAAGCCCACGCATATATACGCGCACACACATACACGCGCGCACACACACCCACTGTTACACACATGCACTCATACCCACCGTCACACTCCGACTCACACACAAATGCACCTACACGCACACACCCACCCTCCGTCTGCTGACCTGATGGGCTGTGTGTGTGCGTGCCTGTATATGTGTGTGTGTGTTTGTGTGTGTGTGTGTACTCAGATGAATATGAGGTCAAAGTGTCAGGTTTAATTTCGCAGTATTTACATTTATATTTAAATGTTGAGTAGTGGAAGGAGGAATTGTGCTGACTACTGGGGGATTTCCACAGGATCAAGACAAGGAGGGTCCTGGTCCCATTTCATGGGGAACTTTGAGTAAATAGTAAATGTAATAATAATAATAATAATAATAATAATAATAATAATAATAATAATTTTTCAGAATGCAGCTTTACTTGGAATTGCTAGAGTGCTGAAAATTTTTTTCAGGCTGAAGGTTATAGCTAGCCCTCATTATGTACATTATAAGAGCGAAATTTACATTCTACCAGTGACATTCATAGACTGAGAACGTTGAAATAATAATAGTTATAATAATAATAAAAATAATAATAAGTATTATTATTAGTAGTACACCGAAAAACTGTTGCCCAAGATATTTGGTTCCTGTCAATGAGACCATTTCCATAACCAGACAAAATTGAGCTAAAAATGCTATTGACAGTTTTTTAAATAGCCTTTATAACTGCTCAATGCTGGGAACTCCTCTTTAATTCGCATTTTGGTTTGTGTTAGCGTTTTGGCCATTTTTTATTTAATTTTTTATTATCTCTGGAAAAAAAGACCCCTATATTTTGTTGTGGTTGAGAAATCTGACATCAGGTTCTTTTTTTTAGCATGCCATTAGCCCATTAGACCGGCGTTTTTCACGGTTTGTTATTGACATTACAAAGGCAGACAACCGCTAATGTTTTTATTTAAAACAGACTTGCAGTTTTTAGACATGTTCCGTTGGATGAACCCAAACCCTTTGCCCCGGCCATTAAAAATAAATAAAAAAGAGGCTCGCTCGTGTCTCTTCTTTTAAAGGACAGCAAAGCTTGAAATATTCGACTGGATCAATGAAATGTCCCGGATGCCTTTTTTTAGGCAAAAATTAAAAAAAAAAAATGTAATCTCTAAAATTCAGTGAACTTGCAGTACTTTGAGTGTTCAGTGGCTCTAGTGGTAATTTTGTTATTAGTTCCTGAAGCTCAGAAATGTTTTGATTTTAAATCCGCGTTAAGCTGAAGGGGAATCCCCTTGTCTGAGATGATAGAAGAAGAGCCAACTGAACAGACAGAAGGGAGTGAATTAAATGACACACAGGAAAGAACTGAAATGAATGAAGTTGCTTTCGGTAAGCTTGCGCAGGTACCATGGGACACAGGGATAATAACGCAAGCCTCTCATCCCGGGTCACGATGTTGGTTCTTCATGGTCTGCACGTGTCATGGAACATTCCGGAGCACAAACGCTCTTTACTCCTAACCCTTCTGTTCACCTTTTCAAAAGGCTGCATTCTCCCGAGATGTGTCAGGAATAACGGTGCCCTTTAGCATTTGATGCATATCCTAATTTGACAACTTTTTAATTTCATAACTGATGACACGTTTTCCGCACAAAAGCTTCACCTCTTCCGGTTGAAATAATCGGTTCATCTCAGAGGAATACCTAACTGTCTAGTTAGGATGTAGAAAATATGGCAAGTCAAACTTCGATGACCCGCGCTTGTGAACAGGGTCGTCGCAAACAGTCGGTTGATTGGACTGTCGCGTGGAGGCATCCCGCCGGGAAACTCGGTGCTTCCCGATCGGCGTGTTCAGATGAGGCTCGTCGGAGACGGAGAAAGGGTCTGACAGGATAAACGTCGGGGCGTGGCACACAGCCTCCTGATGACATCATTTTAAAGGGGGAAATGAGTGGATTTAAGCCGGTGAAGTCATGAATGCATCATTTGCTAACGTATACAAAAGTCCTTTCACTCCGACGACGCCTTCTTACCAACTTGATTGGGGCGCCAGTCAGACTCGCTCGTCTTTGAATTTTTTAATTTTTCCACATTTTATTTGAAAAAAAAAAAAAATGCTGGATCCTCGCGCTGTTGTCCAGTGTGTGTTGTTATTTTTGCCAAAGAAGAGCGAGGTTAACGATCCCGGCGCATTTAATGCCTGGATACATTGTGTTTTCTTTCCTGTTTTGAATTATGTCTTTCTAAGTGCCTCCCAACGGTCTTTTCAGATGATTGACTCGACATTGGGAAGGAAAATTGGAAAGACTGCAACCTTCTGCTAAAACACTGAATTCAATTTTCAGATGCATTGACCCAGATTATTCACAGCAACTCCCAAAAGCTATTTTTAAAAAATGTCGTTTAGGGAAATAGGATGGATAGGATGGACGTTTATAACCCCACAGCCCTGTGTGTGTGTGTGTGGACGTGTAAATGCTGTCGGTCCTCACCTTTGTGCAACCTTTGACCCCTGTGACTCCACAGGCGGCGGAGGGCGGGGATGAAGCAGCGCAGGTCGCCGTTTCCCCGACGATCCCATGGGCCGCCCTCTCTTCGGGTAAGTCCCCCCCACACCCATCGATTGTGTCAGAATTAGGAGCCCCACCTCCCCACTGACATCATCACTGTGTGCCATGTGTCACAGCTGCAAATGAATTGCCCATAAGTAGTCAAATAAATTAATAATTTCCTCGCCAACAACGAAGTCAGGACTTTAAGTGATCTGTGCTGTTTGTTTGCCTGTTTGTTTGTGAACAAGATAACTGAAAAAGTAATGAACAAATATCTCTGAAATTTTGTGGGTGGGTCACGATTACATTAGGGATGGACCCTATTGATTTTGACTGCGATCAGTCAAAACAATATGGCCGCCATGGTGGCCATCTTGAAATCCTATGACACGCGATAACTGACCTTTGGACTGTTTTGATTTGGACTGTGCTGCCTTGGCGGAGGTTTGCACTCTAGAAGTGTCTCTAGTTACTTACTGTGTCAAATCAAAACTTAAGAAGTGATTTTATGAGCAACTTTTTAGCCTGCTTGGCTGAAAGGCCAAACTTATGCTATGCTCAGGGTCTTTGGTGGTGGTCTGTCGTGCATGCGTCCCTGCATGCGTAAACCTTACGCTTGTCTGCGCTCTAGCGTCTTCAGTTTTTGACAAATCCTTTTCATATTTCATTTATTTATATGTGGTCATAAGGTATTTATATGTGGTCATAAGGTCTAGACCGAGTTTTATTTTGAGCCGAATTGGACCGATATTTCGGCCAATAGGGCTCGTTCCATTTTGGCCATGTGTGGCCAAGCAGGCGCATTGGCTTTGCCACTATTTTTCTGACCTGTTACCGCTATTGTAGTGTCTGTCCAGTGTAACAGTCTTTTCCCCGTCGTGTTGCATGTGGATATTTTGTGGCGACGGCACCTGCAGGCCTCAGCAGTGCTGTTCGAGAGCTGTGAGCTTATGACTGGAGTTTGCATATCACGCTCTCACCCGCGGCCTCATTCTGCACTCTGATGTCACACCTGGCGTGTCGGCGGGGCCTGATTTCGTACCAGACTCACTGACAGCCCGGGCCGCACCTCCGACATCATCAAAGGGCTAGCGCGGGGTCGAGCGAGTCCTCACACCCGCCACAGAGCCTTTTCTGTCACGGCCTCGGAGCAGCGTACTTCTGCAGCGTCAGAGAAACTGAACGAAAATTCATGTTCTTGAACTGCAACGCTTTCAGAAGAGCGCTGCAGGGCGAATCTTTCCGCTTTAGAGTCCCGTCTGTTTAGCTTTCGGACCAGTCATAAACTGTTCCTCTAACAACGTGAGATTTTTCTTTCTGAACAGAGTGATGATCTCAGGCCTACCAAGAAAACGGCCAAGCTGTAACAGAAGCATGTCAGACGTCAACCTTTTACATAGAACAAGCAGCACACAACTGCAAACTCATTTGGTTCATCTTTGGGTTTGTTGCTGGCTGTGCGATTTATTTATTTTTTTTTTTGAGTTGGGTACTGGTGAAAATGCAAAGTGTTGTGGTGTGAAGTTGTGCGGGAGTGTGGCATGTTTTCAATTTTGTGTTGCTGGTTATTTGAAGAAGGTAGACATCTGACAAACTTTTGTTGCAGCTTGGCCGTTTTCTTTGTGAGGCCTGGAGCTGCTGCTCACGGCTTCTGAGATTTATTATTAGAAACTGCAAGCAGCAACAGCCATTAACTGATGAAATGGCCCGACTTGAAACAATTTTCACCGTGGTTCTGCATGTTTCTGTTATTTAGTTGAAGCTTTTATCTGGAGTGATGTGCAGTTGATTAAAGTTAGCAGGGGCCAATGTGGTGTTAAGGACCTTGCTCGAGGGCCCAACTGCTGCTCTGATCTTAATGGGTTTGAACCCATCTGAGACCCCGTTAATCTTCTTGGGCTATCGGCTGCCTCCTGGGATCGTCTTCGTCAAAAATGTCTTCAGGTATCAGTTAAACTTCGCTCATTTCAGACAAGAGCAAAAAAACTATCTGACATGCACTCCATTAATAAATGGAAATGCGATTGTAACATTTTTAGGTGCAATGTTATGTTTTAAATTGGATTCTTGGAGTAGGACTGCAAATTTTTACTTTGTGTAAATGGGTGTGAACATCTCAAGAATATTGGAACTCTTAATGCGTTTGTTTGTGGGAGATTGATCCTCTGTAAAGTGCAACTTTGAGTTCAGAAATTTTTGGTTAAGAAGAAATTCATCATCAGTGCAAAATAGTTTGCGTTACTGTATGGCCCATACTAGTTAAAGCAAGGCAGGGCAATTACAACATAGTGTTCTCTGAGAACCAGCATTTATACCACAAGCATGAATAAACTACTGTCATAAAGGGCATGTTCCTGGCCCGGACTGCGTGACAGGCGAACAAATAGAGATGATGACACATGAATTGAACGAGTAAGTGCACTAAACCTGGTGTTAAAGAGAATCAAATGTTCATTGTGTGTCAGGTGAGCCAATAAACTCCTGTCCCTGCCCCGTGAATTACTCCAACCTCACCCCAGTGGTGCTATTATCTTGTGGCTTCTGTCCGACTCGCTTTGATAATCGCATCGAGAATATTAGGTGACCAGCTAAGAACACTGAACCATTGTGTCTTTTTTCTCTTCCTATTAATTCATGCCTGCTCATTATTTGAATTTCTGTGCACTTGGCTAGTTAAGGTTCATCCCTCTTTAATTTAGAGCAGATTACGTTCAAAAAAGTCATTTAATCCTCAAAATTTCCCCAGAACAAAAAGTTCCTGTACTGGTCTCTTCAAACCCAATAATTATCAGAACTGAATATAGGAAATCTCTGTTTAATTGAGTCTTACTGCATGAATTTCTCAGAAAAGGGTAATTATCATTTTGCTTGTTCCTCTCAAAGTGACTGAGAAATCGCCAAGGATTGTCTTCAGAGCGAATCGTCGCCCGCAGTGAGTCACCGTCAGTTGTGTTTAAATGCTCTTAAACGCTCACATCCGACTCATCTTAGTCTCCTTGTCTCTGTCATTATCATCAGTTTATGCAAGTCAAATTGGGGTCAGCTACTCTGGTTTGTCAATTCAGCATCTTACTATTAACCAAAACCTGAATTTCCGGGTCCAGAAACTTCCACTGACCGTTAAAGAGTGCTCAGTATTGGTCAGATTAGATGTCAACATCTTAAGGGACAATTCTGATTCCCACCTGTTACATCATTATGTTATTGTCATGCAGAGTTGAAGTCATTAGTTTCTGCTCTGTGACAGCCGGTCCACAGTGCGGAGTGTACTAAACCGTTTAGCGTCGTCTCAGAGGTCCAGATACGGCTCAGTTCTGTCTCATACTGACTCATCTTTGAGCACTTGGACAGTTATACCAAATAAAAAGAGCAAAAATTTCTATATACACCTCTCACCTGAAGGTCGTGCACAATGGGAGAACCTCTGCCAGGGCCCCTGACCGAGGCTCTGTCTTTAGAACTGGAGTCGGTTTTTGAGATTGCATTGTACAGTTGTGTTCAAAAAATTACAGTATGTTAAAAAATGTGAATGAAGTGCAAATATTTTTTAATAGCATTCAGTCCCATATTTCATATCTAGTGGAAACATTCATTCATTCATCTTCTATACCCGCTTATACCTCACTAGGGTCACGGGGCGAGCTGGAGCCTATCCCAGCTGACTACAGGTAAAGGCAGGGACCCACCCTGGACAGGTTGCCAATCCATCGCAGGGCGCACACACCATTTCTCGTGGAAACATCGCACATTCAATTCCAAATAAAAGCATGAACAAATTTGATCATGTCTGTGTTAATCTATTACAGGAAAAAAGAATATTTAATCTGTTCAAAAAAATAGCAGCATCAACAATTTTCTCTTCAAGCTCAAATATTAAATTGAACTCAAGATGTAACTTCACTTTGAATTACTGAACTAATATTTTGTTGTGTAACGATTGTGTTTGATAACTGCTGCGCATCTGCATTCCATTGAGTCAAGCGACTTATGACACCTAGAAACTAGTGTTTCAGCCCAGGATGAACAAACAACATTCCACACTTCCTGTGAATTTTTGGGTTTTGCTTCAAAAACTACATTTTTAATGTCACCCCACAAGTTTTCAATGGGGTTAAGGTCGGGGGATTGAGCTGGCCGCTCCAATACCTCAATCCTATTTTTCTGGAACCAAGATGTTGCTCGCGTTCTCATATATTTGGGGTCGTTGTCTCGTTGAAACACCCATTTCAGGGGCATTGACTCTGGCATATGGCAACATAATCTCTGAAAGTATCTTGACGTATTCAAACTGATCCATAATGCCTGGAATACAATCTTGTGCAAATTGATTGGGTAAAGCAGGCTGGAGCAACTTCAGGTTTTTGTTCACAATGCCTTTCTTAAAAATCAGTATGAAATCTATGGATTTTGGGATGTATTTTCTGCATGACTAGACTTGATAGATATGCACCATTTTCCTCTATTTACCTTTAGGTACTGTATACTTTGATGTTACCAGACCATTGCTGAATAAATGTTAACAAAAGAAAGGAGGGGCTTAGTTTTTGGGTTGAGGGGATTTGCTAGAGTCACAACTTCAGTGAAAAAGTAAAAAACAAATCACAATTTGCATTTTTCGCTTTATTTTATGGTTAACAGCCTACTGGATGCCAACGGCAATCCGGCGGGCACTTGGACCATGGGCCTAGTACATATGGGCCTGATAATTTGAGTAAATGTATTCTGATAAGTGACTCTTTATATAGTAATCATGTGTATTTTCTTGCAAAGTACGCCAATGAAACTAGGATCTTTGTACAAATTTGATCGTGCTTCCAAACTTTTGGCCTGTAGTGTACATTCAGCACTCAGTACGAGATGTGTCCTCCACGGTTCTTGATAAGCTGTTCCACTCGTTTTGGCATGAAGCCGACCAGTCTTTTGCAGGTTGCCTCGATTTCTTCGTTGTGATGCCACACTTGGACAACTGCACCGATGACCTTGGCTTTTGTGACGCAGTCGTTTTGCTGCAGCCTTGACTTGATGATGAACCAGAGATTCTCAATGGGACTGAGGTCAGGTGAATTACCAGGCCAGTCCAACAGTTACTGTACTGTGTTGATGATGCAGTCGCATTGGTTCCATCATACAAGTCAAGCAAATGAATGAAACGTGGCTAAAAGGTACTGTGCAAGTGATCTTTGAGGTGGTTCTGTAAAAAGTCCATCACTTGGCACGACTATTTGCACTCCATTCAGCCCATTCAATTGACAAGCACCTTAATCCAGTGAATTTGCACAAGACTGTAGGGCCTGTAGGTTTCCGTTCAGAGCTGCAGAGGGAAACAGGGGGACCTGCCTGGGCTTACAGCCCCAGAACCAGTGCCTCCGCTCTGGGTCCAGTCAGAGCATGGGGGGGGGCGCTGGAGATGTTAGCACTGATACTTAATGACTGTTTATGAGCTTTCGGCCCCCACAGACATCCTCTGTCCAAGTTCAAAACAAAGGCCCCCCCTTCCAAATTACCCACGGTGCCGTGCCGGCTAATCCCACCTGAGAAGCACAGAGACTAAAAAGGTTTCAGATTATAGTTTTATTACAGGAAGAGCTTAGAGATTCTGTACTTAACGTTTCAGATACAGAATCCTTACTTTTATCTGCCTGGCCCTATTGAGCTCCGGCTTGTATCGGCGAACACGCGGGTCTCCTAAATCTCCTTCAAACTTTCCCCCTAAATTCACTTTCCATTGGGACTCTCGGGCCCTGTAATTGAGAACTTAACCCGGGGAAATTCTTCTCCTTTTTGGCGAAGCCCGGCTATAATTAATCAGGTCTCAGAAGCGGTGAATGCATTGTGTCCGCTGTTCTTCCTTTAAAGGACTGGATCTGCGATAATTGCACGGGTTTATCCTCTTTTCTTGTTATGCGAATGTTAGCACGATTACCCTCTTAGGATGGCACACCGCTGACTTGTTTTGTAGCAGCGTGACATCTCGCTGTAACCCTCTTTTAAACTGAATTCAAATCACATAAACCCCCATGCTCCTCTTTTGAAGGACTATTAAGATGTTTTTATCTAATTTTTTATAATTATTTTATTCTTTCTCGAAGTATTTTTTTTTGGTGATTTGTTGAGCTATCATCAAAAACTGGTGGGGATATGAATTGTTAAACATATCCAACTGGCTACTTCCTTTTGAGCGCAGGACCCTTTCGGTTAGGAATTGAAAATTGAGTTGAGAATTGGGCAATGATTTGAATCATGATTGAGAAGTGAATCGAGTTTGGATTGATTTGAGTCTCGGGCACTTACTTAGGGCTTGACTGTTTAATTTTGGGTCTGCAGGTCTGAGGACTACGGGGTGAATTTGATTATTTTGTGCACAGCTGAGCAGAAATGTCGACTCAGTCCAGACCTAGCTTTCATTTTCAGTGTCCAACCCCTATTCCACTATTCGCCGAAAGTTCATAGGTCAGCATGACGGTTTTTCCTCTGATGTAGTCAAGATTTTGGCCGCCCTGTAATTGGCTACAGTGACCTGTCAGTCATTTTAGCTGTGGCGTGACCTTTTGACCTCAGAGGCTGGATATTACACTGGCCCGTCGCCTGTGATCATGTGTGATTGACAGCTCAGATGGTGCCCTTTCTAATCCCACGTTACTCAATAACCTGAGGACAGGCTTTGAGCTGATCTATTATCGGTGTTATTAGAGGCATCTCCTGTCTCTATAGGTGCAGTCTAACCTCGTCATTCTGACAAGATTCTGCACAAGGTGTGTGCCTGTGTGTATGTGAATGTGTGTGTGTGTGTGTGTGCGCACAGATCAGCCACAACATTAAACCGACCTGCCTAATATTGTGCAAAACCCCATTGTGTCTCCAAAACAAGGCCTATCAAACTTCTGTCCACTAGATTTCCTGGAGTCAGTGATTTCCAGCAGAACATTTCCCTGAGCATCACACTCCCTCCACCAGCTTCTCTTCTGCACACAGTGTATCCTTCCTGATCTCTTCTGGTGCTCGCGTACCCAGCCAAAGTGCATAATGTAAAAGGAAATGGGACTCACTGGACCAGACGACCTTCTTCAACTGCTCCAAGGTCCACTTCTGAAGCTCAGGTGCCATTCAGGGCACTTCTAGTGGTGGACCCGGGTTAGAGTGGACACTTTGACTGGTCTGCTAGCTAAAAAGTGTAGTACACACCGGGGTATGACGCACTGTGAGTTGGGACACATTTCCTCTGCAAATATTATTGAAATTCTCAATGACTTGTGCCACAGTCGCCCTTCTGTCAGTTTGGACCTGTCGGGATGGCTTTCACAGCCCACATGCATTGATGAGCCTTGGGCGCCCAAAACTTGTTGCTGGTTCACAGTTTGTCCGTCCTTGGACCACTGTCAGTAGGTACTGAAATCTGTTGACAGGAAGCTCCCCAGAAGCCTTGCTGCTTCGGTGATGCTCCGACCCTCTCATCTGGCCATAATTATTTCATTACTCAGGTCCCATTTCTTCTACATGCAAACACAGGGACTGTTGGCATGCTGTCTAAGAGTTGTCGGCAGAGCTTGACATTACCTTTGTTATGAGATGGTTAACGTTATCTGTTCCAACCGTGAGTGGTTTTAATGTTTTAAAACATCCCGTTGTGAGGGGATTCTGAGGTCTTATCGTGCGAGAGTGAGGGCGTGACCCTCTGACCTTTAGAGTCCCCGGGTGGGCGGGGCCTGCTTGTGTGCTCCTCCCTCTGTGGGCGGGCTCTCAGGAGACGCTCACCTGGGTGTGAGCTTGTGAGCTTCCATAAGAGTGTGTGAGTGTGTGAACTTGGACAAAAATGCGTATGTGAATTTGTGCGTGAGCATGCATGAGTCACTGTGTGCGTTCGTGACTGCGAGTGTGTGTGTGTGAGCATGTGCGTGTGTGTGCGAGCGTGCACGTGCACATCATTCCTTAATTTTGTGCCATAAAGGTGTGTCTCTAATCACCATATCCCTCGTTGCTCAGTTATCATTGCAGACTCTCACACTGAAACTACAATGGGTCTCTTTTACCTCGCAGATTCACAAACCTTCCCCGTTGGCCCCCAGTCTATTAGTGGCGTCTGTCCGGTAGGCTGAATCACCGTTTGGCACATTAATTTTTTGTTACATTTGGCTAATTTATTCCTGGCACGTTAATGTCACCAAACATAAATTATTTGATTCAGAATTCATGGTGAGTGCAAATCACGTTACATTACAGTTGACACTTTGATGTAATTTACAGTGAATTTGACCAGGCGAAGGCCAGCATTCATTCCGCTTTCTGGAATTGCTGAAGTGTTTGGCCAGAACAGGCTGAAGATTTTCAAATATTATTGAGGAGCAGGTCTGTCTTTTAGGGCGTGAATTTTTCCAGCTCTGAGGCATAAATATTTCCTCTCCATTTAATGGGGATAAAATCTTAAGTTATATAATATATAAATATATAACAATACTAGAGGCACTCCGAGAGTGCAGACCTCCACCAAGGCACCACAGTCGAAATCTCGCTGAGTGAACGTGGCTCATAAGAAATTTCACGATGGGCTCCGTCCCTGATGCGAGACCAATTAACCCACAAAATTTGAGCGATATCCCTGGGAGAGAAGTTCAGTTATCACTTGTCATGGGATTTTGAGATGTCTGCCGTGGCGGCCATATTGTTTGACCGGTCATGGTCAAAATCATCAGGGTCCATCCCTCCAAGAAAAATTCAGAGATATCCTTTTATTACTTTTTGAGTTACCTTTTATGCAGGCAGACAGACAAACCAATGCTAGCAAATACTTAACCTCCTTGGGGGAGGTAATGAGTAAAATACATACATTTATTTTTGTATGTAAAGAATTATTACCAAAAGAATTGCCACCTAATTGCCACCCAAATATTACAACAACTGTTTTTTCCTGTTGTGTTTTATAGTGGTGTAACAATTCATGGGAAAAATCCATTAAATGATCGTAATTCCTGCCGATTCAACTAAATCGATCTGCTGAAATAAATAAATAGGATGAATCACTTTGGCTTCTTCAATCATTGATACAAAATGCTTTTAATCAAATGAATAGCGATTCTTAAATATCAGTAATGCATTAAGACCTAGTTTATAAAAAATGCAGCTCTTGAATCTGTTACTCTGTCATCAGCTAGTCAGCCTGAGTTTCTTTTCCGCGCCCTCTACTTCATTTCAACAGCAAACATGGCAAAGAGCGGTAGCAAGATTTTTAATCCACCAGCAAACCTAAAATCGAAAATCTGGCGGCATTTTGGCTTCGCAAAGAAAAATGGTCAAATTGACAAAATGTCAGCAGTGTGTCGAGTTTGTAATACTACAATTAAATACCTTGGGAACACTACAAATCTAGCCAGCCACCTTTCCGACGACACGCTATCATGACAGCATCCGCTTCAGGGATAGCTAGTTCAGCTAACACTTCTATTAGCGGTGACGTTGATAACATTTTTGAGCAAAAGCTCGGAGTAAATACATCACGGGCTAAAGCCATCACCGCGTCGATTGCTAAATATATTTGCACGGATTTATGTCCTTACAGCGTAGTAGAAAATGCTGGATTCAGAGGAATGGTTAACACACTGGAGACAAGTTAAATATAGTTATATAAATAGGTCATTCTGTTGATATCTGATTATTTTTTCACCTTTCAGACGGGACAGATGGTCTCCCTCGCATTATTGCTGTTTATTTCATGGAAATACAATTAAAATTAAAAGTTACTGAATCGAAACGTGGTTTGCAGAATCAAATCGTATCGTAAGAAGAAATAAATAATCGTCCTTTAATTGAATCGAATCGCTGTGAAGCAAAAGATTCACACCCGACTGTTTTTTGCATTTGGAAGGATGGTAGAACCGTATCTTGTATATCTTATAATTTAGAGGGATGTACGTGAGCAGCAAAACTTTCTTTGAGCTGACCTGTCAGTCATGACTGAATCACTGAAGGACTATGGAGAGATTCGGAGAGTTGCGCTTCAGCTGGGCGGTGGACCACCTCTGACTGAATTTTGGAACTATGAGGGCGCTGTGGAGGCGTAGCTCTGATGTGGAATGGCTGGATGCCTCCCACCGCCTCCATCGCCCCAGATTAATATCTAAGAAAGACCTAATATAGCAGCTGAGTATGAACTGAAGTGAGCTCATTGGCTCCTAACGCCAGAGCTTCCTGCAAACTTCCTCTCCGATTGGAGGAAATACGACTTCCTGTGTCAACTTGGGGGGGGCCCTACATGGAATCCAGTGAAAAGGCCTCCGCCGATAGCGTTAGCGTGTCTTTGAAATCGCGCAAAGCCTCCCGAGCCGCACGACCCGTCGTATTTCTTCAGTCCCGCGCACCGCACTCACTTCGACTGCATTTTCCTGGAAGCGTCCCGACTAAACCAGAAAGGGAAGAGCGAAACGCACTCCAGTCTGTCCTCGTTTAGGATTTATGGGCCCACCAAACTGCAGGACACGATCTTCAGCATCCAGTGTTCGGCCAGCTGTTTTATCTGCCTCTGGGGCTCTTCTTCTCTGGAAAGAAACTTGAACTCTGCTATATATAACTTTTTATACGCAGCAGTTACTCACCTAATAACTATATTCTGTCATTGTCTGTCATAAAATATTGAGGTCCAGAATCGCGCTTGCTGCTGTGCCATGATGAAAGGGGAGGGTATTTTTTGATGGACGGAAGCGAGTCTTCTGTGGGACTCTTGTGTGCTTCACAGTCCTCAGGGTCTTATCCGTCCGCTGACCCCCCCTGCCCCCCCTCCCCTCGGTTTATGCTCTGGGAACCGCCATCACCCGCCCGGGATTTACCGCCTCCCAAATCCCGCTTCGTAAATCTGGGCTTTTCACCGCTACCGTACCCAGCCAAACCCCACCACTAAAGTAATTTATATATCTATAAATATAAGTATGCTATGAATAAAACGTTAACGAAAATGTGCTCTCACATCCCAGGCCGGCGTAAGTATTTGGTGTGAAAATTGAGACGTCTTTTTCAGGGGTCTTAAGATGGGGGTGTGAGGTTAGAATGGGCAGTTTTTTTTTCTTTCCTTTGACACCCTTCTCTCGCCCCCCTTTTCCTCTCACTCTTCCTCTCCTCTTTTTTTTCCTCTGCGCTTCCTTTTTTGGAGGCGATAGAGGGTTATAGATTTTCACCCCATAAATCACCTCCCCCCTTCCCCACTGAACTCCATGTGTGGAGAGAGCTTTCCCCGTGTGCACTGACTATGCTGCAGTCTGGGTATTTTGCCCGAGAAATCACTGCTTTTCAGCTTAACTCTGCCGTACTATGGAATACAGACTTGGGCCCACTTTGAAAAAGCAGGATTACTGAGTTAGCTGGATAAGAAAATCCAGAATCTTCATTCAACCGGAGCTGGTGGAGCGCTGCTGCTAACTCCATAATCCTTCTATGTTAAACAGGACTCAGCTAACTCCATAATCCTGCTTTGTGAAACAGGGCCCAGATAACTCAGTAATCCTGCTTTGTGAAGCAGCGCCCAGATAACTCTGTAATCCTACTTTTTGAAACAGGGCCCAGCTAACTCAATAATCCTGCTTTGTGAAACAGGGCCCAGATAACTCAGCAATCCTGCTTTGTGAAACAGGGCCCAGCAAACTCTGTAATCCTGCTTTTTGAAACCGGTCCCAGATAACTCAGTAATCCTGCTTTGTGAGGCAGCGCCCAGATAACTCTGTAATCCTACTTTTTGAAACAGGGCCCAGCTAACTCAGCAATCCTGCTTTGTGAAACAGGGCCCAGAAAACTCTGTAATCCTGCTTTTTGAAACCGGGCCCAGATAGCTCTGTAATCCTGCTTTGTGAAGCAGTGCCCAGATAACTCTGTAATCCTACTTTTTGAAACAGGGTCCAGCTAACTCAATAATCCTGTTTTGTGAAACAGGGCCCAGCTAACTCCGCAATCTTGCTTTGTGAAACAGGGCCCAGCAAACTCTGTAATCCTGCTTTTTGAAACTGGGCCCAGATAACTCGGTAATCCTGCTTTGTGAAGCAGCGCCCAGATAACTCTGTAATCCTACTTTTTGAAATAGGGCCCAGCTAACTCAATAATCCTGTTTTTTGAAACAGGGCCCAGCTAACTCAATAATCCTGCCTTGTGAAATAGGGCCCAGCTAACTCTGTAATCCTGCTTTGTGAAATAGGGCCCATTTAACTCAATAATCCTGCTTTTTTAAACAGGCCCAGCTATCTCAATAATCCTGCTTTGTGAAACAGGGGCCACATAACTCAGTAATCCTGTTTAGTGAAACGGGGCTCAGCTAACTCAGTAATCCTGCTTTGTGAAACAGGGCCCAGCTAGCTCAATAATCCTGCTTTGTGAAACAGGGCCCAGATAACTCTGTAATCCTGCTTTGTGAAACAGGGCCCACATAACTCAATAATCCTGTTTTGTGAAACATGGCTCAGCTAACTCAATAATCCTGCTTTTTGAAACAGGGCTCAGCTAAATCAATAATCCTGCTTTGTGAAACAGGGCCCAGCTAACTCAGTCATCCTGCTTTTTGAAACAGGGCTCAGCTAACTCCATATTCCTGGTTTGTGAAACAGGGCCCAGATAACTCTGTAATCCTGCTTTGTGAAGCAGGGCCTGGCTAACTCAGTAATCCTGCTTTACGAAACAGGGTGCAGATAACTCAGTATTCCTGCTTTGTGAAACAGGGCCCAGATAACTCAGTAATCCTGCTTTTTGAAACAGGGCCCAGTTTACTCAATAATCCTGCTTTGTGAAACAGGGCCCGGCTAACTCTGTAATCCTGCTTTGTGAAACTGGGCCCAGCTAACTCAATGATCCTTCTTTGTGAAACAGGGCCCAGATAACTCAGTAATCCTGCTTTGTGGAACATCTTTCTTGGGGTTAGTTTGCTTGTACATGTAATGCTGCTGGATTTACACTAACTTCACATCACTGCTTCCCTGTCAGGCTCTGTGAGTTGTTGTTAGTGATGGATTGGGGATCTTTGCATAACTTTACCATTCCATAGCCTTTTCATCTCTGTGGTACTTTATATTATGACTGAAACACAAATTTGGTGATAATTATGCAGAGCATTTAAGGCCACATTGGCCTACATACACCTCTGCTCTCTCTCTCTCTCTCTTTCACTGACTGTCACTGACATAACTGTCCTGCCATGCTTTCTCTCTGGTTACATCCATCAGTTGGCCAATACAGTGTCCTGTTTGGTCTCAGTCTCAATTTTTTGAAAAGATTATTTTCTTTATGATCTCATTTCCTGTTTGGGGGGAGGCGGGGTGTAGTTCCAGGGATGAAACTGACTGCGGGCGCCCCTCCGGACATCCTGATTGGACAGCCCCCGTCCTATCAGACAGACTCCCCGCCGGAGCCCGACCCCCGTGTCGTGACCCCGCCAGAGCCGCATCAGGTGGGACCCACTTCCTACTTCCTGTTGCCTCACAGGAAGTGCAACCTCATCCTGCTCCCGACCCTTTCCTGACTCCCCGCCGTTTCCTGCCCTGATCAGTCACACGACTCTCCCTCTTTCGTCTGATATCGTTCTTGATCCTCCCCGAATCAGTATCAGTTCACCGTTTTCTTCTTGTCGCCGTGATTAATCTGTTTGGTCTTCTCTCGCTCCGCCATTCTGTGGCTTCCCTGAGTATCCCAGACTGGCCCAAACTGGTCGAAACTGGTTTCGGTCTTCACCATGTTTAAATGCTCTTTTGCCACCTCCCTCTGTGAAGCTTGCAGTGGTGATGTCATCTGTGCCGACTCTCACTTTTAGTGAATCTGTGTGTGTGTGTGTGAGTGTGAGTGTGTGTTCGTGTGTGTTTGTCCAGGGGCGTGTGTGTGCTGTTTTTCTGTGTGTTTGTGTGTGGGTGTGTAACCACGTGTGTTTGTGTCTGCGTTTATGTGTATGTATGATGCTTTTGTGCCTTTAATTAAAATATTTTTGCTCCAACAAAACAAAAAGTTGACATTAACAAGTATTTCAGTTTCATATTTTAATTTTTTTTAAAGGTTATCACTCTTAGTTTTTTTCCCCCAAATAACACACAGAAATATCATCCATAAAGTTGATTGGTTGGCCAGTGGGGACTATTTTACTTTTTACAGTAACTTTAAATAAGATGATATTTAATCCCTAGGTGGAAACTCTTGTTATCAGTGGCAGTTCTGCAGTTTGGCGTCTCACATTGTTGTGTTGATGGGTCCTTCAGTCGCGGTTATGGGTGATGCAGTTTGTTGCCGTAAGCAATCTGTTCACTGCTAACATCTACACGCATCACAAATGCAGTCATGTGACTCACAGGCCAGCTCCAGCCAGGATGACCAGAGCGCCAAAGAGCGCACTCCCTCTGTTCACTCCTCCGAGTCTACGGAAGCCCAGGAGGCCCAAAGCCAGGTGTCGCTGGTGGTGAGCAGCCTGCAGGCAAGGCTGTGTGCCAGCGAGGAGGAGAGGAATCGCATTCAGCAGGTGGGTCTGCAGGAGGAGCAATACAGTCTCAGTCACTACTCCACACTCTCACCGCCATTTAACTCACTAATGAGGATGGGTCAAATGCAGAACACAAATTACCCCACAAGGTTCAATAAAGTACTCCTGGTCTTCCATGTCTGTGTCAGAAGTTCCCAAATCCAAAGGATGCCATCCAGTATTAATGATTAGAGAATGTCCCTTGTGGTATGTGAGCAGGGTTTTTGGGTTGTTTTCTACCTGCTATGTAGTTGGTGTTCTTCAGCTGTCAATTACTAGTGGTGGTCGTTATATCTGCATTAGAATTATGTGTTTGGAACATTCCATTTCACAAGTTTATGACCTCATGCCTGAAGAACTTTTGAATCACTCATTTGTGACCTCATGCCTTGAAAATATTCTAATCTCATGCTCGTGACCTCACGCACAGAGAACATTCTAATCTCACATTTGTGACCTCACACCTTGAGAAAATTCCCATCGCACATTTGTGACCTTACATCTAAGTAAATTTTAATCTTATGTTTGTAACGTCAAGCCTGAAGAACATTCTAATCTCACATTTGTGACCTCACACTTGAAGAACATTCTAATCTCACATTTGTGACCTCACACCTGAAGAACATTATAATCTCACATTTGTGACCTTGCACCTGAAGAACATTCTAATCTCACATTTGTGACCTTGCACCTGAAGAACATTCTAATCTCACATTTGTGACCTCACACCCAGAGAACATTCTAATCTCACATTTGTGACCTCACACCCAGAGAACATTCTAATCTCACATTTGTGACCTCACACCTGAACATTCTAATTTCACATTTGTGACCTCACACCTGAAAAACATTCTAATCTCACATTTGTGACCTCACACCTGAAGAACATTGTAATCTCACATTTGTGACCTCACACCTGAAGAACATTCTAACCTCACATTTGTGACCTCACACCTGAAGAACATTCTAATCTCACATTTGTGACCTCACACCCGAGAACATTCTTATCTCACATTTGTGACCTCACACCCGAAGAACATTCTAATCTCACATTTGTGACCTCACACCTGAAGAACATTCTAATCTCAAATTTGTGACCTCACACCTGAAGAACATTCTAATCTCAAATTTGTGACCTCACACCTGAAGAACATTCTAATCTCACATTTGTGACCTCACACCTGAAGAACATTGTAATCTCACATTTGTGACCTCACACCTGAAGAACATTCTTATCTCACATTTGTGACCTCACACCTGAACAACATTCTAATCTCACATTTATGACCTCACATCTGAACAACATTATAATCACACATTTGTGACCTCACATCTGAACAACATTATAATCACACATTGGTGACCTCACGCCCAGAGAAGATTCTAATCTCACATTGTGACCTCAGTATTTTTAAACAGAATCAAAATGCTTGTTATGTTCATTCGCTTTGAACTTAATTGAGCTTGTTGAATCACGGAATGATTTCAGGTCTCTAACAGAAAAAGAATGGCTTTGCTCAGTTGCAGATCTTTCAGCCTTGGGTTGCGTTTCTCATTGTTGATCTCTTTAGAGCTCATTGTCATGTTTTTCTCCATCTCTCTTTGGACAGGATCTGGAGGAGATGATGGAGAAGCAGTCTAAGATGGAGGAGCAGTTCCAGAGGGAGCGGGGGGCGGAGAGTGACCTCCACCGCAGGCGTTACGCTGAGCTGCAGGTCGGTGGGATGGAGGACCTCTGTGTGATGAGCTGCAGTTTCACCAATGCAATCGTCATATATATCAGCTAGAATTTTTCCCACTTTTAATGAACAATGTGAATATGAACTATACAATTATGAAACTCTTCAGGGCAGACATGGCTATTTATGGCATCATGTGGCTTTGGAGGGTAAATAATCTCGATAAATGTGAATAATACAATTAAGAAAAATGAACAGCTTGTAAAAATTCAGGGATTGTACTGTGGTTGGACAAAAATCAGCAGGCACTAGGGTTCCCCTCCAGACTGAGTCTGAGAAACGCTGCTGTGTACTGTACACTGCATACTGCATACTACTCACTACAATCTGTAATCTTGTAGTAAATAATAGGCGATTCAACACATGCTGGCCTGCTCATGTTGGCTAAAGACTTAATATCCAGGGACGGTTTGATCGGTGATATGGCATATTTTCCGGGGGGTTGTGTTTCACAAAGCAGGATTACAGAGTTAGCCCGATAACTGTATTGAACCCCAAAAACGGCTCATTTTCACACCAGATGGTTCGGATTTTGGTTGTGTCCTGGTTTCAGATCAGTGCAGTTGTCCAGTTACCCCACCAATCCCCCTCCAGCTCTGTTTCAGGTCAAATCTCACCAGTCTGGTGTCGCTGGCTTCAGACTCTCTGTGAAATGATCGTGCGAGTAGTGGGCCTCAGGAGCCTTGAACCTGTGACTACAGCACTACGCACAGACGATTCTGGCAAAGATGACTAACCGAGGCTCACAGTGTTGAAAGCTGAGAAGTAACTGAAATGCCTCAGCGTTTGTGATTGAAGGCAAGTCAGGGAAGCCTTCCAAGTGCTGACAGTTTTGTTCCAGAACCTTCTATACTCTCAGTATTGTTTTTGATTAATGGTCTGGCGGTGTGGCCCAATAGGAAGGGGAAGGCAATTTAAATCTCGTGTTGTTTAATTTGCCCATCATTAAGGATCATTAAACCTCAAAAATGTTTGACTTTCAGCCTTTCATTGCGTGAAAGTTAACAGGGAACGCACCGTTAAGCTTCACTGAAGGCTGCAAGCAGGGCTCTCAACATCACAGGCCTCTCTACGCTCCCCGACTGGGTCCTACAGACAGTGTGGTATTTTCTGGAATCCCTTTAGGCCGAGTAACTGTTTCTCACTGTGGCCTTTCACCTGTCTCCGTGGTTACCGAGGTCAGCAACACAGCACGACATCACCTTACCTCTGGTGTCGGTAATCACGGAAGATGCCTTTGTTGTCATCAATGCTTTTGGCCTCTAGTTGCAGCCAAGTGAAGAATTCGTCTCACGCCCCCCCCCCTCGACGCCCTTCTCACCGTCTGTGACTACATTAAATATTACATTAGATTACTTTGCACAGATATAGACACCGGTGTCCGTAAATTCCAAAATTAAATGTCTAAATAATTCTGTAATTAAATTTCCAAATGTCTTCACTGGATTAATTTTCCTGAGTCTCTGTGACAGAACAGGCTCATGCACAACAGGAATAAATTGGCATTATTTGTATTCTGCACAAAGGGGTTTAAGCTGATTTATTAGACTAACTGCTAGGCAAATGTACTGGTCTGAGGCTGCCCTGGGTTAAAAAATAAATTCACTCATGCTCAGAGAGAGAGTGGAACTGCATTTACCGTAAATTGCTGTTTTAGCTGCTGTCAGGAGGACCTCTGTTGTAGATCTTAAGCAAAAGCAGAATTCAAGCACTGCATTGCCTTTGCTCATGTGCACACAGTACACAGATTACGAGTAAACAATAACGTCTTGTGGTTACTCCGTACTACAGTTAGGCTGAAAATTACCGTGGACTGAAATAGCGAGTCAGTGTTTTGGAATGAAAAAAAAAAAAAAGCCGTGGGAGTCATTCTGATTTCTTTCTCTTTTTTTGCTTTTTTTGCTTCACTCAATTTCTTAATGTCTCCGTTTGTAAAAGTGTGCGGTTTTGATTTCAAAACAATGTTAATGTTGCCATGGTTTGCAAAGGTCAAGGTGGAGTGCGCGGTGACATCACAGGTGCGCTAATGTCGCGGGTAATTACTGCGGCGCGGTGGCTAATTGACATACCTGTTGCCATGACTTCGCTTCACCCTTTGATTCTGCAGGAGCTTTTAATTAAGATTAGTTGAGATATTCTCTGCATCCTGTTCCTCTCCGTTTGAAAATGTAATTGTCTAAACCTGCACCTGCGTCGTCTTCAGACCACTTACATAGTTTTAGCTGCGATACTCATAGCTATTACGAATCATTCGCTTCGCTTGGCCGAGGAAATTTCAAAAAGCTCAAAGCGGCTAATAGGGATTTTCAGTTCTATGTGCTTTTTACAAAATTTCCTTAGACTGTTTGTTTGGGGTGTCGAAAAGGGAACTTTCTGAATTTATAACTGTTGACTGTTAGGCGGCTAGGCGTGCGTTGGTCTAATATGGAGGAGTACTTGGCTGGCCGAGGCTGGGCCGCCATAGCGGAAATAGTTCTGGTCGTAAAAAACAGGTCTCATTTCGCCAAGAACAATTCAGTCTGCTGTCCTGTGACGGTCTTCAATGTGTCATCCCGCAGAGTTGGGATAACATTTATACAGCCCCGGATGTCAAGTGCATTCTGAGGACCCACAGGGGGAAAAAAAGTGGAGGTCTTGTCTTTACATTTCTTCTGCTTTTTATGATTCCGAATGACTTGGATGGTTAAGACGCGGCGAGAATGCCTTCAAAAATATTGTTTTATTTCTGTTAAGTATTCCTTACTGGGTGAGTATCAGCAAATTGAGGAGTTATGGCTCCTGAGCTGAAGACCAGAGGCACAGGACAAAGAATGAATCTCTGAAGGAAATGGCGTGTGAGCCAGGGGTTGTCATTAGATGTGATTATTCCATGGCGGAGGGTTGTGTGTCACTTGGGTAACCCAGAACGTAACAGTTGTGTGTTTTGGTGTAATTTAGTTTGGCACATTTGTGTCACAATTATGTGATTTCAGGTCACTTGGAATGACCTGGTTTCTGGGTTTCCGATGTTAGGAGTGGCTCAGCTGTGTATTTTTTGGTAATTCAGATAACTCAGTTTTGTGTTTTTGGGGTCACTCGGGATTTTGAATAAATTTGAATGAAATAGTTGTGTGGTTTTTGATAACCCGAAATGGCTTTTTTAGTATTTTTTTGGCTAACCCGAAAACACAATTGTTTATTGTTGGCTGAATCTGAATGACACAGATGTGCGTTTTTGGTAAATCTAAATGACACGGTTGTGTGTTGATGGGTAACTCTGAATGACACGGTTATGTGTTGATGGGTAACTCTGAATGACACGGTCGTGTGTTATTGGATAACTCTGAATGACACGGTTGTGTGTTTTTTGTAACTCTGAATGACACGGCCGTGTGTTGTTGGATAACTCTGAATGACACGGTCGTGTGTTTTTGGTAACTCTGAATGACACGGTTGTGTGTTGATTGGTAACTCTGAATGACACGGTCGTGTGTTTTTGGTAACTCTGAATGACACGGTTGTGTGTTGATGGGTAACTCTGAATGACACGGATGTGTGTTATTGAATAACTCTGAATGACACGGTTGTGTGTTTTTGGTAACTCTGAATGACACGGTTGTGTGTTGATGGGTAACTGAATGATACGGTCATGTGTTGATGGATAACTCTAAATGACACGGTTGTGTGTTATTGGGTAACTCTGAATGACATGGTCTTGTGTTATTGGATAACTCTGAATGACACGGTCCTGCGTTATTGGATAACTCTGAATGACACAGTTGTGTGTTACTGGGGAACATTAAATGACGCAGTGGTATGTTCTTGGGTAACACTGAATGACATAATAGTATGTTATTGTGTAACCCGGACAGACACACTCATGTGTTTTTTGGTAACTCTGAATGACACGGTGGTGTGTTTCTGGGTAACTTTTAATGACGTTCTCATTGGGAGGGTAACTATTGAGGTCTCGTGCTGCTCACCAATTCTGAGACACTGGAGCTTTATGTGGCTCCGCTAATGAAACACCATGAGTGCCCCTCTCTCTCTCATTCTCTTTCTCTCTCCCTCTCTCACACACTCCCTCTCTATCTCTCTCTCTCTCTCTCCCACTTTCTCACTAGCTCTCACTCTATCATTCAAAATCTGTATTTTGCCCTGTACAGAGAGCAGCGTTACCCCATCTGAAGGGATTGGGGCGTTGTTTTCAGTGGGATGTGCTCGTCTATGTCTGTCAGCAGTGTAGTGCGCAAACGGCAGCACAAAAAAATTTTTGGGAAAGGTGTGCAGTCGTCCGAGGATCACCTGATTAAATTTTGGACCTAAATGGGTACAGGTCACTGAAAAAGCAAAAATCGATTAATTGGTCTCCCTCAGCAGGGGTGTCCTATGCCCAGCACTAAATTTTTGGCTTATTTAGAGGCAAAATCTTAACAAACAGTGAATTGGAAAGACCTGCTACAAGTCTGTGATGTAGTGCCTGTATATATATATATATATATATATATTTTTTTTTTTTTTAATCAGGCCACATTAGTGGTATTGTTCAAGATGGGCAGCAGAGTGACATGGATTAATTACAGTTTGTTATACCAGGAATCGTTCTTCCACACTTTCCTTAAATAGTTATGGGATCAGGAAAACGGTAAGACATTTCTGAGCTCTGAAGTAAGTGAAGAGTTTGTTTGTTTTGCAAACTTAACCAAATGTGGACTCTTCGTGTTTTCACTGGGAGCCGATGGTCCGTCTCAAAAAAAGAAAACACAAGTCAGTTTTGGCAAGGCACTTCAGAAGTTATGCACCGGTTACGGGGTTCGTTTTCTTGTCAGTGCCAACGCTAGCAGAAATGTGTCTCTGCGATTGACCTCAGTGTTTGTTCCTCTCGTTGGTGTAGAGTCAGGATCAGACACTGATATTACAGCGTGGCCAAAATGGACCCTGGATCGTTTGAGTCGCGCATCCTGTTTGGCCCATGCTTACATCACCATCACAAGCACGACGAGTGCCGAAGTGCTTGCGTCGACCAAACTCTTCGGAGAAGTGCTTTAACCCCTTTGCGCAGATATAGACGCCGGCGTCCGTAAATTCAGAAATTTAATTCCTAAATAATTCTTTAATTGAATTTCCAAATGTCTTGCTTCTCTGGAATAAATTTCCAAAGTCTTTGTGGCACAAAAACTGAGTTACAAAGCCGAAATAGGCTCATGCATAACCGGAAAAAATTGGCATTGTTTGTATTCTGTGCAAAGGGGTCAAAGAGGTGTAATACTCTGAGTTCTCCTGGGCTACATCGCCTGTTTTCGCACTTAAAGCGCACCTCACGCTTCCACCTCTGAATGTTGCAAATGAATACCTGCTGCAAAACGCAGTTCTCACCGTTGGTTCGCTGTGTATTTAGTACATGTGCATTGTGTAATTATAGTCATTACAGTGATCTTTAGTGCTGATGTCATTTGTTATGTGATGTAATAACACATGTGTAGCCTGTCTCTGATGTTTCGGGACAGTGTTGCCATAGGGACATATTTAAACATGGCACATGTGTGACGTAAAACTGTCATTCGCTTAAAATTAAGGTGAAGGATTATCCCCTGACTGTCCACTTTGAATATATATTTTTTTTGTCAGAAAAAATTTTTGCCAGAAAAAAAAGATCAATAAATTAAATTTTTTTTCTTATCTTTCAAGTCCAGAAATAGTTTTTCCGAGTGAAATTATTTCTGAGACATGAAAATACTTCAGTTTTCATTGTTTTACTTGAAGATATGAGGCCAGCTTTGTTTTTTTTTTTTTTTTTTTGCGATTCTGTTTCTATCTCTTTGGAGTGGTTTCCGTTAACTGTGAGTGTCAGTTCCGGATTCCTGTGCTGAATTCCACTCTAGCTGCAGCGCCGGGAGTTGGGCTCTAGCTGCGATTGGTCCGTTTGAACTTTGCTGACCCCTGTTACTCACTCGTCTGTGGAGTGAGACTTCACGCTGCGGTCCTGACTCACTGTGGTCATGAAAGATCTTCATCTGGAAGAGCGGTGGTCCTCTGTGTGTGTTCTTCTAACTCTACACCTGAATGCCCATTCCTCCCACAGTTTAATCGTTAGGCTTCTCCCAGAAATTCTTCTTATTAATATAAGATGAGCTTAGCTTTCTTCTTCTTTCATTTTACTTGCATGTGAGGAAAGCAGAGAAGCTTGCTGACAGGGGAGCTTAGAGAGTTGGGAGTCGGATGCTCTCTCCTGGCTCAGGAACTGAAGTCCTGCTGCACACTGCGGCTCCATCCGCCACCACTGATCTGCCCGCGGTTTTTTGAATGCAGATTAATTTCTATGTTGGGGAATCTTCCACAACGCGCGCACGCACACACACACACACACACACACACACATACGCAGGGGTTGTATCATACCTCTGCCTGGTTTCCCGATCTCTCCCAAGCCTGTTACTGTGTCACTGAATCGGTCTACAGACCTTTTGTTCAAAGGTAGTCCAGTTAAAGTTTTATTTGGAACGACGATTCCATATGGGCGAAAAAATATCAGTGGCCTGTCCACTAGACAGCAAGGTGTTCGGTTACGCCGCTTTGAAGCTCCGCTTTCGCATTTCTAAAATTAAGTATCGGCTGCCATTTTTATTCAGCAGGGGGAAATCATTTCGCTTTGATTTTATTCGTCTGGAGCGGCCGGTGTTTCTGAAATGCGTTTCGCAGCCCATTGCCTTTGCCCCTCTTGTGGGAATCTGTGGAGAGGGGAGGACGTGTGCCTTCCCGACCCTCCCCACTCCTGCAACCGGCGTCAGTTTCTGCGCGTTCGTTCATTTCATTTTTCTACTTTAGCACGTTAACAGCGTGGCGCACAAAAAGGTTTATGGAAGTCGTAAAGCTATGGCAGTGGGGTGGGGAGGCTTAAGAGGGCAGGGGTGTGACAGGATGTGCTGTTTAATCACTTCCTGTAATACAGTGCTGAGTGGAAAAAAAAAATTAGGTGTGCCCCAGGGCTCCTGTGTGGCCCCATGAATTTCCTGGGGCAGCTGCCCTATCAAAACAGGTCCGTGCTTTGAAGTGCTGGCCTCACGACTGCTCTGAATGGTATCGTGGGTGCCAGTGGTGGATCATTGGCGGTACATGGAGAGCTGCTGTAAACACGATCTGTGTGTGTGTCTGTGTGTCTGTATCTCTGTGTGGGAAGCACAATAAACCCTCTCACCTGTGTCTAAGACAGAAGGAAGTAGTTTTACATACATACACACAGGGACACGCACACAAGCTCACACACACCCACACACAAGCTCGCAGCCACACACGCACACAGGCTCAAGTTTCTCAAGAGGTCAGACTCATAAAAATCCTCGTTACGGTAACTGCATTTTGCAGTACGCATGTAAATTGTTGCACAGGTAGCCACATGTGTGGGAAGAATACTCCATTGAGAGGGCGCTCAAAAAGCTCAGTTTAAGAAAGGGGAAACTGTGAATCAGTCTTAAGTAGGGCTGTTTGAGTGATTTATGTGAATAGTTCTGTATTTACAGCAGAATACCTTTCCTATCAGGTTTCACACATGAAAGCACTGCTGGTAATCAAGCGATGTTTATAATGATGTGTAATGCTTTCTGGTAAACCACTGCATTCCATGAGCAGTACTACATTGTACCACACACAACCATACCACACAGTCTCGCACATAAGCCCATACACAGGCACACAGACACATCCATACAAGCCATATGTACACTTAATCACAATACAGACGTGCTAAACACAGTCTCCTGCATGCACACACACACACTCTTACCCATACACACACCCCCCACAGTGTTGATGTTTGCCACAAGAAATAATGGCATTGTCCCAAAGTGAAAGCGGATCTTGTGTCGAGTATCTCCACTGTGTATAAATGAGGGGTCAAACCTGGCAACCCAATAACAGATTGTATGTGTGGGTTGCCAGATATGTTGACTCAGTGTCTCTGTGATTCTCGTCTGAGGAAATGTGAAGCTGTTTAAATCCCAGCACGGCTGCTCAGTGGCCTGTTCATCCTCCCCTGTGAGAGGGTTTTAGGGGTGGGGCCTGGGGTGACTGGGTGTAAATAGGGGCTGCAGGCGGGGTCAGAGGAAAGCCTCCTGGGGTTTGTAGTTTTATGGTTTGTAGTTTTATTGACTCCATCACTCTCAGAGGCAGACAGTTGGAGCTGGGAGGGAGAGAGTGAGAGATGAACTGCGGCTTTAAGGGTTAAGGGTCTTGCTCAGGGGCCCTTTGAGCTGTCTCTCAGTGACTAGGGACCCACACTTATTCACACAGAGGTCCTGTCACCTCTCATTGTGTCGTATGTTTAAAAAAACACAAATTCATTAACAGTGCACTAGAGAAAGCAGCTGAGAGACACTGTGGGAAAAATTCTTCAGTTTGAATTTCCTCTTGAAATGAAGTGCAAAATTACTTTCTGTTAAATGTACTTCAGAATTAAAAAGAAAGTTCTTAAGCCTGTGCTTTATTCTAGTAGGAATGAAATTAGATGTGCTAATATTAATACTGTAGTAATACTTTGTTTAGCAGGTCAGGAACAAAGTGTTTTCACCGTTCAGTTGTATTTTTGCCCTCCGTTCACCCCTGTTCATGCACTCATTTACCTATTTACTCATGCTTTCATTAACTCCTCCCATCATTTATTCATTCATTCACTCATTAACTTGTCACTTCATCCATCCATTCATTCATTTATTCATTCCTTCTATTATGCATTCATTCCATTTTTCATTTATTCATTTACCCATCCTTTCATTCATTCACTCATTCATTCATTCATTCATCCAATCTTTCATTCATCCATCCATTCATTCATTCATTTATTTATCCAATCTTTCTTTCATTTATCCATCCTTTCATTCATTCATTCATTTCTTCTGTCATGCTTTCATTCATTCATCCACTCTTTCATTCATTCATCCATTCATTCATTCATTTCTTCTTTCATTCATTCAGTCATTGAATGGCACACTAGGACAGATCGAGCTTCACCTGTTGCCCCAGGGCTGGTGCGGTTTAGTGCCTCTTTGAAAACAGCCCCCCAGTCCCCTCTCATGACTGACCCCCCCTCAGCAGTGGTGCCTGTGTGGCAGCGGGGGGGCAGGGTTGTGGGAGGGGAGATTATTCCCTGATGGGGGGCGGGGGGGCACAGGATCCGCTCCGCCTGATTGGGGATGGGGGGGCGGCCGTGGGAGGGGAGACGTGTGACGGACAGGGCCGGGTTGGGGGCTCGTCCGGCTCTGAGTTTGGAGGGAATGTGGCTCTGATTAGAGGGGCTTCCGCACTCAGGTGCCCTGCAGGTACAGATAGAGGAGGGAGACCACCCCTGCTGCTGGGGCCCCTCCGCCACACACACACACACACACACACATACACACACACACCCACGCATCATACACACACACTCTGACCACACACACACACCATACACACAGACACACACACACTCTGACCACACACACACACACACACACACACCTTCGCATCAAACACACACACTCTTACCACACACACACTCACACACCCACGCATCATACATACACACTCTTACCACACACACACACTGACACACACACACACTCTTACGACACACACACTCACACACCCGCGCATCATACACACACTCTTACCACACACACACACACACACACACACACACACATACACTTTTACCACACACACAGACACACACACTGTCTTATCACACTCACACACTTGCATCATAGACACAAACACACACACACACATCCTTGTACTTATATCTTTGTGAGGACATTACATTGACTTCCATTCATTCTTCCCATGTCTCTACAGCCTTTCCCTAATCATAACAATAAGCAATGTATGCCTAACCCAAACCCTAACCTTAACCTATCCCTAATTCTAACTTTACCCCTAACCTTAACTAATAAGTCACAAATTGCCATTGTAGTTGTGAGGACCAGCCAAAATGTCCTCAATTCCCAAAAATGTACCGAATCTCTAGGAAAAGAACGTTTTTTTGGTTCTCACTTTGTAGCAAGTACAAGAACACACACACACACACACACACACACACACACACTTACCATACAGACACACACATGCATGCACATTTACCATACACACATGCACAATGGGGGGTAGAATTACATGCACCAGGAGGCCATCTTTTCCAGAGAGCGCCTCCGTCTTAGGACCTGTCCCTCTCTATCGCTCAATCTCTCCCTCTCTCTCAATCTCACACTCCCTTCCTCTCTCCCTCTCTCTCAATCTCACACTCCCTTCCTCTCTCCCTCTCTCTCAATCTCACACTCCCTTCCTCTCTCCCTCTCCCCCTCTCTCTCTCCCTGGGGTCCAGTGTTAGACTGTGTGACTCTGGGCTCTGTGTAAATCAGTTCCATAAATAGAGCAGCAGTGTTGTGTGAACAGGACCTGTTGAGCAGTACCAGAGGAGCTAACAGGATGATCCATCACCCCAATCCCTCTAATGCCGGCCTCCTGCCTCAGCAGATCCAGGATCAGCTCTGTCTTAACGGCAAAAAGACCTTTAAGGAAACCTATATGACTGTTCAACTCAATTACGCTCCACTGTCGAACCTGTGCACTGCAATACGCCACTCCACTACTGATGTTAAAGTAACATATGAGCATCACCTCTATTCCCTGTACACTCCGTTTCATCAACACATGAAGATTGATGTGGTGATTCGCATGTTATTTTAGCTTTCTGCCACCACATATTGAGTTGAGATAAAACAACGGCAATGAACTCAAGGGCAGGCAATTTAATTTGAGGTTATTTACATCCCACTAGGGTGTACAGTACAGAAATCACAACACTCTTAGTGTCAATCCCCGATTATTGAGGTAGCAATGCTAAAGAAATTGGGTGGTTGGCTGTTCAGCTGTTCTATTGACAGGTGTGGTTGTTTTCTCGATATCTCATGTAAGAGTACACAGATGAAAGGCCTCGTGTAATGATTCAGTACAGGAACCAGTAGCAAGCGAGTGTTGAAAAAAATCGAAATCCTTTATTCAGTCCGAGTTCAAGCCAGAGATCACAGAAACACGGTGCCAAAACGAAATCCAGAGATCAGGGTTGTAAAACGGACAGAGTTCGGTAACAGTAGATCAGATGGGCGACAGTACAAAAGCGGAAGGCGAAGGCAGGGTCGATATTCCGTCAGCAAAAGTCCAAAAACCAGGGCAGCAAAAATCAGGAATTGTAGTCGGACAGGCAGGGTCAAAACCAGAAAAACACAATAACCAATCAAAAAACGGGCACAGGCAGAAAATCTGTAGTCGGGAAAAGGGTGTCTCAAATCTCACAGGTCGACTGGCGTACGGGTCTCTCGGCAAAGAGGAAATGATCAACGTTCTGACAGAGTAGAAACAGGAATGCTGGGCTGAAATAACTGAAGTGAAGTCACACGCTACAGGGAACAGGTGAGGGGAGAAACCAGATAATGGACAATGAAGAGGAGCACGAGGGAGCCCTTACACAATAACTGGCAAAAGCCAAGACGCGGTCTGGGAACACATAGATAACCTATGACAAACAAACGGCTCTGGTTAAGGAGTTCTACGTGCACAGATAAAAGAGTGCAGGATAGCAATTAAGCACGTGCGAGAGGTTTCGCGGAAACACAGGGAGATGCAGGGAAAGTAAAGCAAGGGGCAGAGACTAGAGCAGATCGAGTGCTGAGATTACGTTTGTAATTATGAGTAGTGGTGCAATTTATAAATTATCTCAAGCGCTCATTAGTCCGTTAGTAGTATGTTCATGGGTTAGTTAACTTAGTAACCAGTAGAAAAAAACATAAAGGTTAGTACTATTAGTAACAGAGTTAAAATAAGTAAATATACGAAACACCAGAAACCACTGAAATCGCCCGAAGCGTGTCGACACGCAAACTGGGGAGAATGAACTCACCAGAATCATCACAAGACAGGGGTAAACACTTGTGCAGCGGAACAGTAAATAAACGATGGCAACCGGGGATGATGAATGACAATGATGCATACTAATGAAAAGTAACAAAAACAGAAAGCAGGAAGTTGCAGGATCGTGACACCTTGAGTTACTCTGAAAAGTTGCATCGGCATGAAAACCCTGTTGCTGTTGACTGTCGATATGATATGTCATTGAGCTGTCATTGTCAGTTTAGCAAGCCTTCATTAGACTGAAAAATCAAAACAATCCCATCAGAGTAACTGCAAAAACATCAGATGTGGCAAACTGAACGATTTAGTCCATTCTTAAGAGAAATTAACTCACTGGTGAGCTCCGGAACCCAAAAAGGCCAGAAAGACCCCTGATAAAAGCTATGGTGGAAGACAGAGGAATTCTTTCCCTGTTGAAGAAAACTCCTTTCTCAGCTGTTGGCCTTGAAAAGGTGGGCACATCCAATTCAAAGTTATGAAATTTTAAATTAAAATTGTGACGCTGACCTAATTCTTATGAACCTGACTGTATTTTGGTTTAATAAGAGTTGGAAAAATACTGATTTCTGTTTAGCTTCACATGCATACTTATTTTGCTAATTCTAATTTGATCCGCTGGAATTAATTAATACTTCTCTCTGTGGTATTTTGTCATCGATAGCCACAGTGGTGCTTCTCAAAGACAATTTTACGTCGTCCCACACATACTCTCGGTCCTACAGGACTCAGATAACACCTTTAATATTTTCCCATGGCTTTAGAAAAAAAAAAGCCCAGCTGCCATGAATCGCATTGGGGTGGTGAAACTTAATAAATTTAAAAAAAATTCCTCAATTCTGATGAACCTCATCTTAAAATAGCTTCACGGAAGAACTCAGTGTGTATTTACTGCCCAAACCCAGAATAAAACTTTCCAGAGATTTATGTAATTTCTTCAAACGGACTGACTAAATCGCTGCCCTCTGTTGGCGAAACATTGGCACAACACATAGAGAGGCTGCTAAGTTCCCTGAGTTTTCTCACTTAAGTATTTTTAGCTCTGCGTTTGTGTTTTTGTTTAAATATTTGAAGTTTTTAGATATCAGATCTGATACATTTATGAGCAATCTGCCACAGCTTTCACTGTAATGTACGATAAGAGCTAAATCATCATATTTTCTTTGGCAGCTAACTCTGCGAATAACCTCGTTCTAAACACGGATTTGAGCTTTTGTATACTTTTCGTTCTTTCGTCTTTACTGACTCAAGTATTCGGTGATCTTCTGCATTAAGTTGTAAATATTAGCGGATAAATGAGGCCAGCCGTGATTGTTTTAGATGCAGATGTGGCTGTCTATAGACCTCACGGTCTTCCGCTGAGACAATTAATAGCATTCAGTCAAGCCGTTGACGGCTGTATGGGAAAGACAGCTATTCCTGGCCATCTGAAAAAGACTCTGGCCTTCGTCTCGTCACAATATTTTTGCCCTCGACTGGGACAAAATCATTACATGCAATGATTTTTTATTTTTAATTGCAGGAGTTCAGCGCAAATCACTGAAAGAAAACTCTCCAAGCTCAGCTTTTGAGAAGAATGCTGACTCGAAACGGGGAGCTGAGTTCAAATGGACATCAGTGTCTTTCGCTAAAAACTGGCAGGATTGTTGTGCTGCTTTTTGTGAGGTCAGCAGCAGACTGGTGGAGAATCATGTGACCTGGTGTTATTGGGGTAGAGGTGGGGGCTGTTGAATGCAGGTTGTGATAAAGAGTTAAATGCACAGCTCTGGCAACCCCTGATGCTGTGTGGTGCTGGTACAGACCAGGTGTCAGTGATTGTGCTGCTTCTACTCACACAAATGTTCAGAAACTCCTTGTTTTCGCTTCGCTTCTCTATCTATTCCCTTGTGCCTCTCGCCGGCCAAATGAAAACACACACAAGCACTTCATTTTGAAAGGTCGTTGTTGGACTCCCTTTGACAGGGGCGTTGCCGGGCCAGGTGTGGTGCGGGGCATTCTGAGCGGTTGCCAGGTGGGGTTGGCGTGGCGACCGGCGTGGACCCCGGGAGATTTGCAGAATGCATCTCTGGTGCCCAACTGCCTGCTGCGCTAGCTCTTCTGTTTGCACACACACGCACATTCTGTCACCCGCACCCTCTCTCACAGACACACACATACGCCCGCACGCTCACACACGCATGCATACACTCACAGATATTGACACATGCACTCACTCATATACGCACACATATACACTGATATGCACAAATATGTTCCTTAAACAGCCTTGTGTAACACACAGGCACACGGACACACGTATACTCTCACACACGCACACACACACACACAGTGAATCAGCGCTGCCTGTAATTAGCGTCCGCACGCTTATGTAACAGTCGGGATTGCCATGTCTTAGTCTGTGGTGGGGTAGCGGAAATGCTCTCGTCCTGCTAACACTCCGATCTTAAAGCTTTGAGTGACCATATCTTGCTGACCAATGGATAACTCACCTCTGTACATTTCCGACATACTCTTACAAACCCTCTCGGTCAATGTGGCCAGTGTAGAGATTGGCTTGTTGGGTATGTTTAGAGGTAGAGCGAAACATGCTATTTTTTTTTTTTTTTACAATATTTTTTGGTGGCGGCTGGCTATGGCGGCGGTGAAATTGTAGGTGCGGTTTGTCCGCTGAACTGTCTTCCTTGTGCAGATGTGATAGAAATTCCCACACATCTCCTGTGTGACTAACGATCCGCTGATGTGGACCGAGGAGGAAGTTTGGGGCGAAAGGAATGCAGACCAATTAAACGCTCCGACCCCCAAACAGAGGGGCGCGGTCTAACTCACAAATGGGGGCCAGGTGGCCCATCTCCACGGTTACTCAGCGCTTGCTCATCGGGTCCATCCCACTCACTGAGAGAGAATTTTCTTCTGTGACATCACTGTTTTTTTTTTTTACTATGATGTCACAGAATATATTGATTCAGAGCTCTGAAACGCCAGTTAACTGTTTAAGGTTATGAACATTCGGCGAGAACTTTGCGGAATATTTCTAATGCTCGTCGTGCACCTAGTACCACACACAGCTGCAAAGCACCAGTCATCGTTCATATATCATCAACACGTCTCAAGCTGAGGGACAGTGAGTGACACATTTAGCATGCAAACCTATCACTTTTTTTAATGAATATTTTTAACTGCAAGTCTACATTTTTTTTTCTTCTCTTCGATCTTAAGTTATTTTTGTCCCCATATACTGCGTTTTTAAAGGAGGTACACTACAAGCCGAGCTGAATTTATTGACACAGACACAAAACATCGCCCCTGCATTAGGGATAATCGTATACCGTGTCAGTTCCGCTACATGTATTTTTCCTTTGTAGGATTGATGCCCTTTTTCCAGACCTTCAAAGCTGGGTCAGATGCACCGTCCCGGGGGTGGGGGGGGGGTGGGTTTGATGTCGATGGGGGTGTCACTGCCCCCCTCCACCTCCTCCGCTCCCCCTGTGTGTGGTACCCGGCGAGGTTATGAGCTCATGTGTAGCGCAGGGCGGGTGAGGTTTTGTCTCGGCCTGCGACTCGTGTCCCTCTGTCTGAAGGCCACAGACACTCATGGCCTCAACTCTTAAAATAGCGCCCGAGCGCCCGCTCCAGTCTCTCCCGCGCGTTTACTGTTTAGCTTGCTCTCTCTCTCTCTCTCTCTCTCTCTCTCTCTCTTTCGACTCTCTTTCGCAGACGTCTGGTGTCTGGCGATTCCCACCAAGGCCAGAGGAACAAGAAAAATGCACACAGTTTTATGGTTTTAGTTTATTCACCTCGCTTGATACTTTGAGCAAGAAGAGCCGTAAAAAAATTCCACTTTTACGACACACACAGGCACGAGTTCGAAATAACAAAACTATGCAAAATCAGTGCCGCCATAGAGATGCACGTGACAAGAACTGCTAAGGAAGCGAAGGTGTTTTTAAACATAAAATGTTATTTTATCACAGGTCTGAAAAGGCAGCTCTTCAGATGTTTGCGGGAATATATCTCTTTTTATTGTTGCCTATTGTTTTCCAGTTATACATGAGCCTATTTAAGGCTTTATAGCTCAGTATCTATGTCACAGAGACTCTGGAGAATTATTCCAGTGAAGCAAAACATTAGAACTACAGTATTATTTAGGAATGAAATTTCAGAATTTATGGACGCCGGCGTCTATATCTGCGCAAAGAGGTTGATGTATGATGAGATTTGGAGTTTGGGGATCCTTAGCTGGGTTTTTCGCTGTCTCTTGGTATCCAGCCGTTGATGAATGATGTGTGGAAGTTGGGCACTGCGCTGATCTGAGGTCAGCGTGGACGTGCCCTGGCTCAGTTTGTGCGCTTCTCAGATCTCGTCCAGGACAATCTGCTCCCAGTGGACCTGTAACGCAGTTCTGAGGACTTATGTGGGAATTAATTTTGTCACTTTTTCTGCTGTAAATCATATTTATGTGTTTTTTAAATGAAGCAAATGCTGGCTGGCTTTCGGTTTGTTGAGGTTTTGGGATTTGCTGGTCCTAAAATATAGTTTTAGTCACCTCTTCAGTCTTCCTCATGTTCTGCTGTGGTGCTGTGTGCGTGCCGGACTCGGGGCCAAACATAATACGCTCTCTGTGGAGCGGCGTAATCGTTTGGAAAATGCTGGGCGGACCCCACCTACGGCCTCACTGACAGGCCCATTAAACTCTGACTCCGAGCTGAGTTTTACTGAAGAGTTACCTGCACCTCACAGCTAATGCCATTAAACCTGGGACAGGCAGAGCTGAATGCAGCATCCACATTTAAACAGACACACACAGGGTTAACTGACCACCGCTTTTCCTGACATGGGGAGAAGAAGAGAGTGTGACTGAGAGGGAGAGAGGGATGGAGGGAGCTGGGTACAGGGAGAGGGGCACAGGGAGGGGGGGATGGAGAGAGGGATAAAGGGAGAGAGATGCAGGGAGAAAGGGATAAGAGATAGAGGGATGAAGAGATGAGGGAGAGAGGGATGGAGTGAGAGAGGGATGAGGGATGAAGGGATGGAGAGAGATAGAGGAAAAGGGATACAGGGAGGGAGATGGAAGAAGGGAGGTATGAGGGAGAGAGGATGGTGAGAGATGGAGGAAGGGAGGGATGAAGGGAGAGTAATGAGGGATGAAGGGATTGAGAGAGATGAGAGAAAGGAATACAGGGAGAGAGATGGAGGAAGAGAGGGATGAGGGAGCAACAGACAGAGAGGAGAAGAGATGATAGAGGGAGAGACATTGAGAGAAAGAGAAGGCATTGAAAGAAGAGTAGCAGTGAAAGAGTGTGTTCTGATTGCTGATTCATTACTCGCTCTATAAATGAGCAAAGTGGCAGAGGAAATTGAAATGTATTTCCAGCGGTGAGGTCGGCTGTGTTCTTTGGAACGGGCGGCCATTTTCTAAACACGGGGCGTGCGTGTCGGTCGCGCCGGAGGTGGAGTGCGCTCTGTTGTGGCCGGGACTCGGGGCTAAGTGTGTTTGGGCTTGTGGTTACATAAAACTGTACGGCCGGAGGAGACGGGGTAGGACTCGTACAAGTGCTCTTACAATACTGAGAAACCGCTATATTAGCCCTGGAAACCAGTCTCTCAGTCCCATTCAGCTCTGGGTGATACTTTACCATAAGGCTACATTAATTAACATTAGCTAATGCATTAAGAAGCATTAACTATCAGTTAATTAACAGTCTACTAATCATTTACAAATGATGTTCGTTTTAACTAAGGTAGTAATTTATACAGTTTTGAATAGTTTGATATTTTGAGGTGTTACTTAACCCTTTTAGGTCTGAGGCCTATTCAGAAAACGCCTATGAAAAGCTATGGGCGATTTTGAAAAGAACCCCTAAAACCTGAGGTTTTCTGGAACAGAGCACCCAGTTGTCAACGTCTGGTGAAAAGCTGATATCTCAGCCTCTGTAGTTGATAGAAACAAAATTCAAAAAGTATTTGAGAGCCTACACCCGTGGCTTTCATCAGAACTATGTTTTTTATTTGTGCAAATCTTCATAACAATATTTAAAACACTGAACATACTTTCACTGTAAAATATAATAAAACCAATAAAATAAATAACAAATCTCTATCTACATAACATGCACAACTCAAATGGAATGAAGAAGCCCTAATAAATGAAAGTATAAGCTCTGCACTAGAGAATAACAAATATTTTTTCTTTCTCTGGAACAGGTGGCAGCAGTGGCGGAGCTACGGGAGGGGCGAAGACATGTCCCTTTTAGTCCTGGCTAAACTCAATCATTTTCCTTTATTGATGTCTTTTCCAATATTGTAATTGGCTACTGAAGACACGGTTTCTCTCCACATGCGATCTAACAGCGATTAAATCGCGGATTAAATTCAGTACAGTGGCAGAACAGAGAATTGGGTTGCACAAAACAGCCGTTGAAAACAATTATAAATCCTGACCTGTTCGCAATCATCTTCATGATTGACAGAAGGTTCACTCCGAGAGCGCTCCGCATTTAACAGGTGCTGCTTTTTCTCCCCTATTAGGTAAGGCGACAATCATTCCTCTGGACGCGTATTTGCTGAATTTAAATCTACGTTATTCAAAATTGCATAGCCTACCTGTCGACTCTCACGCAAATGGCTTGAGCCGCATGCTTGTTATAACCTAGGCCATTTAACTGCTGAGTGCCACTGGTTTTTTTTTTTTTAAATCAACCTACAAAATACCGAGAGTGAAAGTCTGCATTTTATTGGAACACTGACGCGAATGCACGCGAAGCATTGGCCAATTAATAAGTTAATTATTTTTCTGCACTGAATTTAGCTCATGATTTTATTGCTGTTAGATGGCATACGGTGAGAAATCGTGTCTTCAGTTGCCAATTACGATAATTGGAAAAGACGTCAATAAAGGAAAATGATTGAGAACTAGCCAGGACTAATAGGGACGTGTCTTTGCCCCGCCCCCCACCCTGTAGCTCCGCTACTGCGTGGCAGGCATGATAAAGTGTCTGTTCAAATAAAATAGAAATAAACAAAAAAATATTTTTTAAAAATAAAGTGTCTTGAAGTGTTACTATGGCATCTGCCCTAGTATAAAGTGCCAGTAAAAGAACAGCTATGAGCCCAGAAATGGTCGGAAAAGTAATGAAAACAACAAAATGGCGTATCCGCTTTCCCGGCCTGAAGGGTAGAAATACGGAACAGCGTCGTTAAAATGCGCACATGCTGTCCTGGTAAGCGTATTCATCGAATAAGGTGAATGTGTCTGGGAGTACATGGGAAATATATTTGGGAAAATGCTCGACTGTGGGCCACTAATATCGTTCTTGTGGTGTTGTGGTGGTTCAGGTGGCTGTTTCGGCCAGTCGAATTGATTGGCTGCTGTTTCCTCATGTGAGGCTGGTCTCGCCCAATCTTCGACCAGCTGTATCTATTCTCTCTGGAAAACGGTGAATTCTTGGTCACTCTCTTGCACTTTCAAAGCCGTTGTAGTTTTTTTTACCCAATGAGGGACTGATGAGGGATTATCAGTGCTTGCTTCCAACACCTTCTTGCTTGAATTTGATTGGCTTTTGAGTATGTTAATATGATTGTACCTTGACCCCGAGGGCTTTAATTTGTTAATGTGTTGTGAGGAGTTCTCTCTACGGCAGCAGGATTTTAGGATGTTGTATCTCATCGGTGAGGAAGGGACACACAGGAAGTGCTTCCCTGCAACACAGGAAGTGAATTCCTGACAGCCCCACTTTTAGCCTGTACCCTCTTTCCCTCTTTCACTCTTTCTCTCTCCCGCTACAGAAGGCCCTGAGTTTTGCCTGGTCACTTTGTCTCCTCTCTTACCTGTTGGTTTGTGGACTCAAGGCCTCCGACCCCCCCGCCCCATGGAAGCAGGCCACGTTTTTCCAACAGGTCGTCTAGATTCGATGACAAGCGGAGAGTAGGTCTAGGCGTGCTGGGCACATGCTAATGCGAAACACATGCTACACGTAACATGTAGAATGTGTACATGCTCACAAAGAGAGAGCTTTGTGTCGCTCTGCAGGAAAGTTGTTCTGTGTGCCGGAAAGAGGTGAGGGCAACGACTGCCGATGACCCGCGAGTCACTGATGTGGCAGCTGATCCTCTTTTTTACTGGCTGACCATTAGAGAGTCCTTATTTTTGCAACAGGAAGTGCTTTAAAACCATTTGACGCACACCTTCTCGTGGATTATCTAGCTTAAGCTGCGGACACTCTCCAACTATATAAAACAAAGGCTTTCGCAAACTTATGGTGAAAGTTTTGATCTTAAGACTGAAAGGTTATGAAGCAAGTGCTTACCGTTTGTCATGACATGGAATTATTCTAGTCCTTTTTACAAACAAGCCGGTTAGCCACAGTGTACATTTCTATGAAGTTTGTAAGCAAAGGTTATGGCTAAATTGCTGTAACTTGTTATTAAAATGAAGGCTGATTGTAAGTCAGAATTGTTTTGTGCTTAATTCTTTATGATGGTTATTGTGTTCAAAAGGATAGTATCATTCATCAAGTCAATAAATCAGGTTTAGTTGCTGCTCTTGAAAACAAGTTAACTTTTACAGCTATGTTCTTTAATGTTGCTATAATTACAGGTTGGATAGCGGATGAATTTAGAATGGTGGTTCAACGCGAGTCGAACTAAGCGTGTATTACACAGTTTTAACGCACACCTGTTGGCCACTTAGAAGAGGGTATTCACCCAGAGCATGGTAGATGACAGAAAATGCCCCCCCGCCCCCTTGCGGCCATCAAACTGGGAGGCAGGATGCCTTCTGGAACCTTCCGGGTCTCTTCCGGCGCTCTGTAAAGAGGAGCCTGCTGGGCTGAATTTGTTTGCTTGTTAGGTTTGTGTTTTTTTCTCGCATATAATTGAGAACAGCCATTAACTGTGAAGGAGCCGGCCTGTCTGTGCAACAATGGATTCCATACCTAGCGCTGCATTAGCTCGTTAGACAGTACACTGAACTTTGGGGGAGGGGGTGCGGAGGGGACTCGGGGCTCGGACCGCATTGATGTTGTTTATTCTGTGTGGCTTTGCTTCGGGCTCATACCACACAGAATGTATCATTTTTGTTTTTTTTAAAGAGCAGTATTCTTTAAGTTGCAGTTCATATTTGTGTTTGTTTACACTAGATCAGTGGCTTTCAACCTTATCCAGACAAGGCCAATGTTAATCCAGCCAACGAATCCGTTACACACTTGATTCTGCAAAACAAGGACTCCAGTAAAAACTCTGGTGGTTTATGTGTAGAATCAGGTGTGTTATAATTAGTTGGACTGAAAATCTACACCCACACCGGCCCTTTCTATATTCTATATATCCCTGCACTAAATGAGTGCGTAAGAGTGTATCCCTCTCAGAATAGAGTTTGAAACTTGAAAAACAGGTGACGACTTCCTTTTTTTGGACTAGAAGTCGTTCTTTTTTTTTTTTTTTTTCATCTTTTTCGGGGGCCACAAGGTATGTGCTTCAGGAACGATGTATTTACAGCGTGAGGTGAAGACAGGCTGGGTTCAATTCATCAGCGTTTACCGGGGATTTGCGTAATTTCATCTTTCGTTTAACGATAAAATAAATGAATTAAAGAAAATATTTCAGCAGCCGAGGTGCCTCCCGCTCCATTAGAGCAGCTATAGCTCATATGAGGTGAAAAATCACATCTCCACCCCTCAGTTACAGCCCTATTTCTCTGACCATTATCCAGTATACTGTTCTACCGTGGAATGTGCTGGTGTCAGAGGAGTCGGAGTGGAGTTTAGATATGGGAGAAGGCGAAGCACGCTTGTGTGTGTGTGTGTGTGTGTGTGTGTGTGTGCGTGCGTGTGTGTGTGTGTGTGTGAAATGGGCACTGTGTATGTGTGTGTGTGTGTGTGAAATGGGCACTTTGTGTGTGTGTGTGTGTGTGTATATGTGTGTGTGTGTGTAATGGGCAGTGTGTGTGTGTGTGTATGTGTGTGTGTGTGTGTGAAATGGGCAGTGTGTGTGTGTATGTGTGTGTGTGTAATGGGCAGTGTGTGTGTGTGTGTGTGTGTGATGGACATTGCCGGACTGAGTTGCTGTGTTTCCTGTGTTGGTTCAGGAGCAGCACACTGTGAGCCTGGATGAGATGCGAAGAGCTGGACACGAGGCCTTGAGTATAATCGTGGAGGAGTTTAAGGTAAGAGCTGCTCTTTAAGGGCTCTTAGCCCCACACGATCACAAACCCCACACACACACACACACACACACACACACACACACACACACACACACACACACACACACGCATACACACACACACGCACACCTGTGGAATCACACACAGCTGTAGCTACATCCCTCCGCTGACTAGTTTGCTGCTCTGCTGCTGGTAGTTTGTAGAAGAGCTGCCCTTCTGCCCACCACTGACGGAAGAGGCAAGTACCTTTGCCAGCCTCATTCTAGAAAGTTCCCTGTGCCCCCCTGGAAGAGGATCAGGTGACAAAAAGGTCAACTGTGGCTCCACAGAGGAAGCAATAGACCTGATATCTCCACACTCATCGACAGTCTGTCCGATGCTTACAATGATATTTCATCTCTGACCTCCTGCCTCCGGAGTTCAGTTCCAGTCTACAGCTGCCCCCCGTGGCACCGAACCGTCCCCCCGTATCGTTTCCAGATCAGATCGCTTACGCTAAGCGTAGACGCACATATGGGCCTGAATGCTTGTAGACAGTTGAGTACTGAGGATATGAATTGATTGGTTGGGGGTTGTAGGCGTGTGTAGACAGCTCGGAGTTTTGAGGTGGGGGTATCGTGTCCGTGCCCACGGAGCTCTGGTACACGTTAAGCTCAGTTGGAGCACACTGGGCTTTTTCATACACCTGCGGACGCCGCTGATATCTTCTGACAGCCTTACCGTCATTCCTGCGGCTGTGTTGTTTTTGGAGCCGGGCGAGGAAGTGACATTTCGTGTGGAGGCAAGTTAGCGATACCGCCGAAGCCCCCCCGCCCCCCGGTTTGTATCAGTGCGTACACCTGGGCATCGGTCTTTCATTACCGCGCTGAACTTTGACCGCTAACAGAAAATGCTGCTAACGGTCTCGCTGTGTTGGCTTTTTCTTTAAATTTCTTTAAATAAGTGAAGAATGGACCCCCTTACATGTAAGGAAAAGGAGCTATCGCCACAGAATAAGAGATTGGAGAAAAATTTTGGTAACACTTTACCTGAAGGTATCGTCATAAGAGTGACATGACACAGTCATAAACGTGTCAAAAACATTATGTCAATGTCATAAACATTGTCATTAACTGTCATTCGGTTTTTGAGATCACAAGTTGACATTGTTTGGGTTGTCTTGAATATAACAACTTTGTCAAAAGAGTGACGTGACACTGTCATAACTGTAACATGACACATGTAACAGTTATGACAGTGTCATGTCACTCTTATGACAGTACCTTCAAGTAAAGTGCAACCAAAATTTTAAAGCTTTAATAATCTTTGCTGCTTCCTCATGTGTTTCTGTGCCTGTCGTTTAAAGCTTTTACTCCGCCGTTGGCTGTTTGGCGAGTTTACCCAGAGTCCTCAGCTCCAGCCCAGACCATGTACGTCATTATCCAGGACTCGGCGCGTGTGTGAAGCTCCCTGTGGACGATGTCTTATCGCCACTGACGGCTAATAGCCCGACAGGCGGGTATTATTCTAACACGATTTAGCAGTGAATTGGAACATCGTGTCAGTGATAATACACTTCATTACATTCCGTTCCGTTACATTACTTTATTCCATAGGGTATAATAAATACATAAGGAAGGTTGTTGCGAAAAACTGCATGACAGTGGTTGGGGAAGATACAAGCCGTATAAAGCGTCGGTCAACTCAGTCACAAACATGCCTTGACTCACAGCAGAAACCAGTTAAGTCAGCTGTAGCACAGTCATGCAATAAAAAACGGAAGCAAAACCTTTAAACTACCAGCAAGAAATAAATTCTTACAATTAAGAGTCGTAAATGTTTATTTTCGTTGGTGGCTGAGGGACCACGAGCGATAGTTTTTTGAGGGGGACCACTCGGACACTCGAGACCTGGAACACGAGGGCTGTACATCTGTTACTGGTCTGATCTGCTGCATTGAATGTGTGTGTATGTGTGTGTGTCGGGGGGGGGGGATTGAAAAATGCCGCCTAAACGCTGCAAATGTGGCCAATTGGGAGACCCCCACCCTGTGAGTCTCTCCACTGCAGATGGCTGCTAACTACATTCTAAGTGAAAGCAGTTATGACGGTTTGTATAGATGATTATGTGGAAATGAGGCAAGTGATTTCAATGGTTTATTTCTCTGGCCTTGTTGGCCTCAGGGATATTTTTCTGCCCATTATCCTGATTATCCTTTTCTCCTTCAGTACTTTTTCGCGGGATTGTTAGCGGGAATGCGAGACGTCCCCTCGCTACCCCGAAACTGTTTTCACACGGATCTGTGCGCTTGTCCAGACGAGGGGTAATTGCCCGATTGGGGCGTCGGGAAGCCCAAAAGTCGGCGTATTTTTATTTAATAGGGAAATTGCAGAGATTTGTGACTGCGCGCTCAATTCAGTGCCATTCGATTCCTCCCCAGGAGACTGTACTTCAAAAAAAAATGTTTATTTAAATGAAAATTGCCAAAAACAAGAAAATAACTGCAGTCCAAATTGAAAAAAGCCTGGTAATATCAAAATAAGTAATTTAGATGGACAACTTGCCAAAAAAGAAAGTCTGCGGAATGTTTTGCTGAATTCTTTTGGAAAAAAAGACTGAATTTTAAATTCATTTTTCAATTCCTGTTGATGTCACCAATCTATAGTGAAAGAATGATTATTTTGATGGGTAAACTGTTCTATCTCATGCACTCTAAACCCATACGTAAGATTTTTATTACATTTTTGTCCTGCTTAAAGCTCTGAATTGTTGACGTTTTCTAAATAGCATAAGCTTCTGTGCTGAGTTTGATTCTTGCGTATTCGGAGGGCGAACAAGCTCCTATGTTTATAATGACCTCTTTGAGTTTTTAAGAATGAACTTTATCTAATTTTGATGCTTATTACGCAGAGGACGTTGTGTACCTCAGGTAAAGCTAGAGCATGATGGATCTGTCTTTTTCAAACACAATTGAGTTAATACTAATGAAATTAGAGCAATGACTCAGACCTGCACTTGATTGTAAAATTGGATTAAAGAGCGTGTACTGAGAAACGAGCTCTTTAACTCTCTCTGTGTGCAGAAAGGACCTGTTTGTGTGTGTTTTTACAATGAGTTGGCCTTTCAGATAGAGTTTGTGTTTAAATGGGGTATCTGTGTGGTTCAGGATGATACTACTGAGCTTAATTACTCCACAAAGAGCTCTGTTCTGTCTGTCAATCAATCTAAAGACCCCTCCCATCTTTATGTCAATGTGTTCAAGGCCCACACTTATCTTTTTCTCCTGTTTATGAGGTATATATACATACACACTTGCACGCACACTCACAAACACACACACACCAGCAGCTGTGTGAGGGTTAAAAATAGCCTTGTTTTTGCACGTGTTTGCGCGTGTGTGTGGGTGTGAGTGTGTTTATGTGAAAAGCTTAATGAGTTGTAAAGATTGCAGGTTGCCGTGACCCCGCCACTTGCTGTCTGGGGGGAAGTATTCGGAGAACGCCTATAAATTTCTCTCCTGCTTCCCAGAGTGCATCGGTGCAGGAAGTGGTGCGTGTCTGCAGCAGCTGGTAACCGTGGTGCTAGTGATTCAGGTCTCGTAAAACACATTTTACCAGCGTGAGCGTCCATACCTCCTTAATCGCGGTGTACCTCTCTCTCTCTTGCCTGGAAACATAAACCCGCCACAAACTTACATTGTTTGCTTTCTTTTGTTTGCTTGAAGAACGTCAGTGACCTCTCTGCTCTCCTTTCCATGTTTGACAGGTCGTTTGTCGTCTGTTTGCTAACCCTTGAGGCCGGGGGCTGGTGTTGTGTGTTCTTTTTTTTTTGAAGAGGGAGGGGCATTGCTGGGCTGATGCCTCTAATGACGTCATCACCATCACAACCTCCTCATCAGAACCCAGAAACGTCCTCGTCCTCCACAGCCATCCCACACAGCGCCCTAACGCGGCCCACTGTGAGGTCAAAGTACGTTCCCAAGACCCCTCTTTCGCACGCTCAGCGTGGGTCTTGCAATTCGCTGAAATCGTGCAACGTTACTTCCACTGGGGTCAACACTCACTTCCTTGACAGTGGTTCACGCTCACAGCATAGCAACACATTCACTCGTACACTTTAACACGCGGCAGGAAAAACCTAATATTTTACGATCAAAATATTCTGAGGAATGCTTTCTGCTCTTTTATTATGAGCATAGTTTGGGTTCAAGATAGCTGAAAATAAAACATAATTCCATACATAGACACGAGGGCCACGGCGACAAGCACTGTGCAAGTTGTGTGGTTCGTTCGGCGGGAACCAGCTGCCATGGCTTTGGCAGGTTGACCTCGGAGTGACGTCACGACTTTGGCGGTGAATACACAAGCGTAGTCCTGGGTAGGAGGCCATAGGGTTGGGTCTTTGGCGGTGGGGGGTGGTCACAGGTTCAGTAAGGGGTGAGGGACTCGCTGTTCACAATAACTGTATTAGACCGTCCAATGACTATGTGCTATTCCCGGTGGATAAATTCAGCGGTGGCCAATCACAGTCCATACAAAAGACACAGGCCTGCAGTAGCTCTAATCGTAGTTAGCAGCTGGGTGCGTAATAAGCACACAGTCAGTGCCCTCTGACCTCATACCACAACTGTGCTGTGGCGAGAAGGATGCCGTCCGGAGAATTTTCCGAATGGAACCACCCAGCTGCCCTGGACAAAGGCGTCGGAGATGTTTCGCCGTTTTCTGAGCCGCGGGCACAAGCTGAAATAGCTGAACAGTGTTTCAGATCATGGGCTGCGCGTTATTTTCGGCGCAGGGACAGAATGTGTTTGGAGATTGGGTGGAATGCGTAAATCTCAGTGCAGATCTGGGTTTATGGGTTCTGAAAGTGCGTCAGGGTCCGTTACCGTCAATTTGCAGGCTCCTGATAAGGCGTAGGTCTGGATGCCAGTGCGTCTGGCCGGGTCGGAACCGGCCCAGTTCTCTCAAAGCTGTTTTTATACATGCATGCTTGCCATTTAGGACCATTGCTCAGCGTGTAATGGATTTAAAGGTCGCGCGTCTGTAGTAGTGCAGTAGGCCTTTCCCATCTGTGTGTGTGTCTGTGTTTTTCAATGTAGGGATGGGACTGCACCCTGATCTGGAAACCATAGAAATCAAAGGTCAATTATTCATTATTCCCTCCTCGGTGATGAGGAAGGACAAATCACAGCACTCCAAAAACTTCTCTTCCTGTTCTGTTCAACATCCCTTTCTCATGCCCTTCAGCAGGGGCGATGAGATGAGTGTAATATTAGTAACAATAAATTTAATTATATGACATCTTTTAAGCAATACAGCACAAAGTGCTTCACTAACAGGTAAAAATACATGTACATAAAAGCAATAAAACGAAAGTAGGGGGGGGGAGTAGGGAATTTAACATCAAAATAGGAAAACTTAAGATTGTGAAAGGAGGCTAACGTGAAAGCACACCCATACAATAAAAGAATTTAAACTGTAAAATCAGCAAAAGAAAGCCTACAAAAATGAGTCTTTAAAAGAGATTTAAAAGATGATACAGACTCGGCATTTCTTATGTTGTTCGGAAGGCTGTTCCAGAGTCTTGGAGCCTGAACTAAAGAGGCACGATCACCCTTTGTTTTTAACTTGGACTCTGGCACAACTTATCCTCAGCGCACAAACCGTTGTGCTCTGAATAAAAGCGGATTCATGTGGGAGAAAATAAAGAGCTTCTTTATTATGCTTGAATCAGGGCTTCAGACACACAAGCACATAAAATATAACAACGAGGAAACGATAAAACCCAAAATACAATTAGGTTAGCTAAACTAAATACGAGCCAGCCAAAAGTCTAAATACAAATACTATGTCTGCACAAGGGGGGTTTACAAAGACTTCGCGATCATACAAAGCACTGGAACTTTTATTGGATGATGATAAAATTAGCAAAGTGATTTGTTTTTTGCATTTTTGGACAGACTTCTTGGCCTGCAATACTGATCAGGGAAGTATCAAGAGCCATTAATGTCTGACTTGTTTCGACCAATCAGAAGGCTTTGCCCTCGGAGGTTGGACCTCATAAAGGTGAAATGACATTTGTGCTATCCAATGGGCTAAAGCCTGTTGCACCAGTTGTGCATAAGTTCTCTCTTGAGTTAGATTGGGAATTCCACACTAAATGTTACACTGAAACTACTTAGTTTGATACTAAAGCTGTGTCGGAGTTTAGTTACACCACGTACACGCAAGATTCATCTTAGTTACGCTGGCATAAAGTCCACACTAAACAAAATACTGTCGCAACAAATGACGTTTTCAATTTCTGTGGCCAATCAGTGAAAAGCACTCTTGATGCGACGTGTAGCCTATTACTGTGCTCAGACGCTGTCGGTGCTGTCAGGCGACATAAACAAAATGCAGTGTCTCCATGTCTGACAGTCCACAGTTTATTAAAGATTTCTTTAAATCTGCTGGGCTCACTTCTTCGAGATGAGTGGCAAGTATTTCTCCAATGGAGCCATAAAAGTCGGGGTAGAACAGTGGCGTAGCCAGCGGGGGGTGCTGAGACACGTCGCGCTTTCGAATAATCGTAACTGGCAACCGAAGACACAGTTTCTCTCCATATGCGATCTAAGAGCGATTAAATAATGGGCTAAATCACAGTTGCGGAACAAGAACAGAGATTCGGGTTGCACAAAACTTCCGTTGAAAACAATTAATAGTCCTCACCTGTTCCTAATCGGGGAGAACAAACAGCACCTGTTGACTGTGGAGCGCTCTCTGAGTGAGACTTCTGTTAATGATGAAAATGACTGAGAACAGGTCAGGACTAATAATTGTTTTAAATGGATGTTTTGTGCACCCCAATTCTCTGTTCTTGTTCCGCAATTGTACTGAATTTAGCCCATGATTTAATCACTGTTAGATCGCATACGGAGAGAAACCGTGTCTTCGATTGCCAATTACGATAATTGGAAAACGCGTCAATAAAGGAAAATGATTGAGAACTACTTATTGCAGTCAAAAAAGGGACCTGTCTTGGCACCCCTGCTGGCTATGCCACTGGGGTAGACTAACTTCATCTGTTTACATCTGTGGTGAGCACTCCTCATCATCACTGCACTGTAATTCACCCCGTTTCTCTCTGTGTCGCGCTGTAAGTCCGCTGCCAGCAGGTCAATAATTGTATGCATCTCCGCTCGTGGGAAGCGAAAGCGAGCATATAAATCAAAGTCATCGTAGTTGTTCAAGGGGTGTAATCTGTCTCGGAGGATGCGTGACCAACACAGTACAGCGGGTATAATCCGCTCCCCCTCATCCTCCAAATTATCACACCTTTCAATATGATGCGCTATGCCAACCGTTATTCTACGGAGGACTTTACACCAACTAAGGGTTAGGTTGAAGATGTAAGTTGTAACTTATGCCTACGTTGAAAGTGAATCAGCTGTGCAACCCATAAAATGTTTGTAGCGCGTAAACTCCAGCCTAAGTTAGAAGTTACGTTCAGACTAGGCTACGTTTAAACTTAGGCACAGCTGGTGCAACCCAGTGCTGATGATGTTTGGGGCTTTTATCCCTTTGCTCGTTCCCCCGTTGTATCAGACTTTTATTATGGGACAAACCTCATATTCCTCAGTAAATTGGTCGTCTGGTCTGGTGCTTTCTCACCGTTTTTGTTCGAAGGTTCCTGTTGGAGTTTCTCTTCCCTCAAGTGCGACATCATAGCAACATGGCCGCTGTGTGAATGAGGTTTATAGCTTCAGCCTGTTGATGAGGCCACATTCACCTGTTCTATGCTGTTGCTTTCAAAATCCACCCTCAATATTTTTCCACCAATCAACTTTGAGGCAGCAGTCCTGTAAATGTCTGTCACTACCCTAAATCTGAGGACGTGGTTGAGAACCTCACTTTAAAATGGGAAGTCGTCTCGGAAACCTCGCGCAGCCCCTGGACACGTGTTAACCAATCCATACGTCAGTCCATTGTGTTTGCACAGCCCTTGTCTCACTCTAATGTTTTTGTTACTGGGAACCGTCACTGCAAAGACTATTTACGAGTCGGCACATTTACCGCTCGGGAGGTTGGCACTGGACCTGCTGCTTTCTCTTCAAACTACGCGATCGTACTCATTTCCTTCTTCAGTCAATGCAACACCCCCCCCCCATGGATGAATCATGAAGGGGGGGTCTTCCTGTCCGCAGATCTCCCTGTTCTGGTGCTTCAGGGGTCTTGGCGAGCAGCGAAACTCTCTTCCCCTTGGCTGACATCCCATCCAAAGCTTTGAGGGGGAAAAATTTGTGCGATTATGTGTCCCGGAAGAGCAGACTGGGACTCGTTTTAATGCTGATGTCTGTTTTTAACGGCGCGATTCGCATGCACTTGACTCCCTTCCATGTGTGGAAACTTCACCGAAACCTCATCGACGCGGAGAAAACCGGCATTTTAAAATTCTAAATCTGACGTTTTCATTGAATTTGGAATTAACTGGTCAGTATGGCCTGAGTGGACTGACATTCAGCTTCAATAAGATGAGATTGCAAGTAGAATCTGTTTCACCCTGAAGGTTTTGTAGCACTTGGGACACCCCTTGACCCCCCTCCCTGTCTAAGGGCTCCATTGAAGCTAACTTGAGTTGTGAAGGGGGGGGGTTGATGTACAGAAAAGGCAACAATTTCCAAATCCTGTACAAAAATACCGTCAAATGTGTTCAGATCCGGTGATTGACTCATTGATTGGCACATCAGGTGATCTGACCTGTGGTTTATGATTGCTTAAATTCAACCGAACACGAAGATTTGAAACACCTTAGCACAATTTTGAAGAAGGATGATTGAAACGCACTAATCGCACTTCCAAATGAATGGTTGTCGTCTTGCCCAATGAGGAGACTCACCAACACCTGATACTAGAGCGGAGTGCTCTCAGCGTGAATGTATCATTAATTTAGAAAAACGATTGAGAACGAGTCAGGATTAATAATTGTTGCAAAGGGATGTTCTGTGCTTACACATTCTTAAATTCTGGCTACGCCACTGCTGTCTGTTGCATAATGGTGCTCACTTTGTATTTATGGGAGGGGAAGAGAGGAACTCTCTTGTCCGTCCGGGGGATGACTAGTTATCTCGTATAAGCCAGAACCGCGTCCACACGCCAGGTCTAGGTCCTATACCGCCATCCGTCACACGCCGTAACAAGCATAATGAGCCGTGTCTGTGTGCTACTTTTGGAGACGGTGTTTAAATGTGTGGTTGATATCAAAATGGCCGCCACCTCTCTAGCCCATTCCTGCACTAATGTTTAAGCTGCTGACCGGTATTTTTTTAACAGAGTGAATTGAGACTGACTGGACTGGTATGGCCAGCGGTTCAGTCGGCCATCTTGTGAAGGTCCAGATAAGGGGAATGAGCTAAATTCGAGGTGTCTCTGCACAGTATCTGTGCGGGTTAGTTACTGCTCTCACTGTATCTGTCACTATCCTTTTATAAAAGTCTGCAGCCGTCGCAGAGACAGGGCCTCTGCATTTACCCCGACCCCCAAATTTTTCAGCCTCGTAGGCGATGACGGGTTTGATCGAAGGCTTTTCCGCACGGCACCCCCAGGCGTTGCTTCAGGGGCAGGGGGTGCGATAAACACAGAGGCTCGAACCCCCACCCCCCGTCCTGTCCACAGGTGTGAGGGAGGGGGGGGGAGTACTTTGGTTCAGCGCCAGCTGTCAATATGTCGAACAGGGCCAGCAGCGGTGAAGCTGTGGAATGTTCCATAGTTTCCAGGCATCCCCCCTGCATGGGGCCTCGTGGGCCATCCCACCCGCCTTCTCCTATCAAATCCAGAAAAAGAAAAAGGTACATTGTAAAAGTCCACTGGCCGCTGTTTGGAACTTCACTTCCTGGAATGCCTTTTGGACAAATAAACAGCGTTCCGATTGGCCGGAAGCCCTCCTGCGCGGACGGCTGAGTGCGAATGGCGGAAAAGGGAAATACAGGAAGGGAAATTCTCTGACAGGTCCTCCTGGGAGTTTCCAGGTCCGAGAAGTGTGTGTGTGTGTGTGTGTGTGTGTGCGTGTGTGTGTCCACATTCAGGTCTGTAGATCAAACATCTGTTTGCGGGTCAGATGTCTAAACCTTCTCACTCAGGTTTGTAGACCAAATATCTGTGTGTGGTTATGTTGTCTAGACCTCCTCAGGTGGGTTTGTAGACCAAACGTTTGTACGTTTGTCTGTTGTTCTAAGTTCTGGTCAAACACTTAAGCCAATAGGAGGCATGTGGAACAGTTTTTTTTAATCTGTTAACCCTAAAAGCGCTAAATGCAGCTATTGTTGCTCAATGACGTACGATATCAAAATCAAAGCTGTTGAAAACCTATCATGTGGCAGAACAAGTCACCACATGATAGGTTTTCAACAGTACAAGATAAATAAATTCAGATTTTTAAAATATTTATTTCAGCGCTCTAAGGGTTAACCATAGACCACATGCTGGACCCATCCACACTACAGATCAGTGGACTGCCCACGAATCGCAAGAGTGTGTCGCCGAGCATGTGAGTATAGCGAGGAACGCGGTGTGAGGTAATGCGTTATCTGACTCCACGCCCAGTCTAGCTTCCCTCTACCGATCTCTCACCCGTCCGCTGTTGATCTTATTCATGAAGGCATGTGGGGATCTTTGATGAAATGTGCAAAAGAAAAGGACTCCAGTCGCGAGAGATGACTTCTGTGTTTATGTGGACAAACCGTCGATGCCGGCAGAATTCCTTTCCCAGGCACTTCTAACCGAACGCACCCCGAAATCCCTCCCCACAGAAATACTCGGCGGCACCGTTAGCACAATAAATATCGCCATAGGTGTTACGCCGCTCTTATCTGGCTAGCAGGACACACCCTGGAGGTCTCTCCGTAGCCGGGGCGACTCGTAAGATCAATAGGAGACCCCTGCTGCAAAAACACCTCTGAATTTATCTCCCACCACGGATTCCTTCACCAGAATGCTCTCTGATCCGGCCGGCCACCGTTCCCATCGACCCTCCGGCTCGGTGATGGTGGAACTGTGGTCCTTGGCAGCCGGCAGGAAAATCGAACCCTTCATTTATTAGTTCTTGTTTCCCGTGTTGTTCAAAGGATCAAAATGGCGGAGGGGGGGGGGGGATTAAAGTGGAATAATGTGAAGGCAAAATAAATAAACGAAAATCTTCAGAAGACGTAGATCCCCCGGATTAGCTTTATTCGCTGTATAAAAGGCTCTCCGCACTTTCTCGCAGCTGGCAAGTTTTTTCAGCTGTTCGTCCTCATCCCCTTCTTCTTCTTTTTTTTAAACAGGCGGGTGAGGTTTCATTTCATTTTGTGTGTTTTAGTCATTTGGACTGCTGTATGCGCTTCAAATGGGCCCTTTTCCCTTGATGTAACAGAGCTCCCAGGTGTAGGAAGGGGGTTTGGCTGTATGGTGTTTGGGCAGCCTGGCGTCTGATGTGCAACCAGGGAAGATAATGGATGGGCTGGATCTTGGCCTTCATTATCCCTTACTGTAAATGAGCACGCTGATGGGCTCAGATATCATCAAACCCATTGGTTATCGTTGTTCATTACCAGCCTTCAATGAACAGTAAACCCTTTAAAGTGCACCTATTATGGTTTTTCATCATTTTAATGTTGTAATATGAATCATATCGTTTTTATGCGCATTTAGAAGGTCTGTGTCGGAAAACAACTCAAAGTCACCTCCTGAAGAAGCGCTCTCTGCTGCAAAACACACTGCTCCAGAGCTGACTGAAACGCCCCAATCACTTCTGGCCGTTTTTTTCACCAACTGGTGATGCCACCATTTGAATATTCGTGTCAAGCAGTTAGTTCGGCACACCCTTCAATCAAGTGGGTTACGCCCACCAGGATACACTGGTATTTGTTTCTAAAGGTCCTTTACACTCTGAAGCAGGAATCCATTTTTGGTAAGGGGCATGACATTTCCTGACACACGCATAAACGGTGGACCAATCACAAGTGAGTGCAGAAGTTGACCAATCACAGCACACTGGGGTTTTCGAGAGGGCGGGAGCAGGACCTCAACGGAGCGTTTCACACACAGATACTGCAGGAATGGCCGGCATGAGAAAACTCAAGTGTTTTTTTTTTTTTTTTTAACAATGACGTATTTAAACCTTTTTCAGTAGAGTTAAAGAATACAAAAATGACCTATGAAAAGTCATAAGAGGGGCACTTTAAGTCCCGGGGTTAATGCAGTGATACTCATGGGCTTGATAAAGAAACAAGATGAACTATATATGGTTAACAATTTACTCTATATTTCTTTTTTTAGGCAACATTAAGTCTAATATATAGAAAAGTTGTTTGCCTAATAACAAGGAAAATTTTGATTTATAAATTACGAGATTAATAAAATATTTAAGGACTATGGCCCTTTCAATCTTAGACATTAAAACATTTCTTCATTTTCAACAAATGAAACACTGTGTGATTGAACTATAAAGGCTGAATTTTTTTCTATATACTAAAAAATGAGCTTTGTAGTGACACAAAACTATTTTCCAATAATCTTAGATATTTTAATGCTAGTTATTCTTGAATTACAAATAATAAATATGCACAAAATGATGGCACAAATTATTCAGCTTCAATTTCGAATTTAGCGCCGCCATGACAGTCCACCAATTACGCAAGGTCTCTAATGTGATACACGATACGTTATTTTGATCACTGAGTACTGAATAAAGTTGTATGGGCGCATGGCATGATTTTAGAGTCAAAACAAATGTTAGGGCCTCTCCTATTGGCTAAAGGTCAATAGAAGGCACAAGGATGAATATAACAATGATTTTGAATGGTGTGAATCATACAAGGTCCTGCTTTATGGCACTCTTGGGATTTTAATGCAGTCACGCCTGGCACTCTTGGGACTAAAAGAGTTTCCCTCTGCAGAGTGACGCTGTATTAAATTGGCTGTAGGGTCCACACATTACACAGGATAAGCAGGACTAATTGTCGCTAACACTCCCAAAAAATGGCTTTTACTTTGAAATCTCTGAATCGCAATTACAATAGCGTCTACGCAGTTCATTCTTATGAAAACTAATGCCAATGAGCTGCATGCATCTGTGTACCAGAGGTCTGAACAGCAGCAAGATGAGGATACTGAGTTTTGAAGGAGCCAAATAGTCAGTATTGCTTTGCAGGTGCACCTTTCGCAGAGCTTTTCACTGAGTGCTGGAGAAACTTTGTCAGAAATTACAATAAAATCTGCCAAGCACCAAAAAATTGACATTCAGATATCCCAGAACCCTCTGCAGTCTGTTCGCCGGCGAGTGAAAGATGACTGAAGTTCTTCCCCCCCATGTCTTTAAAAAATAAAAGCTCTCCTTGTGTGGTCCCTCTCCAAAAAAAATGACGTAATGCTGGGGCGCAGTCAGTCTTCTGTTCGTCACTTCACTCGCGCAACCCAACCAAGCCCCGCCCAGAACCAGCGAGCGCCCCTCTTTCCGCCCGACCCCCAAAAACACCCAGGTCTGAGACGAACCTTAACACTTCGGGGTGAAGGCCTGAAACGCTGTACCGTTTGCGTTTGAGCAGGAGCCCTGTAACTACGTCCAATTTATTCCCTAATTGTAATGCAAGCAAAAGTTGGGCTGTGTATACATTACATAATGTGTAAAGTAAACACACCATTTCTTGGTTTTTTTACAACCTGAATAGAAGAAACACTGTCAAGTGACTGAATAGTCAGCGAGACCTCAGTTTCCGCAGTTATTTTTGAAAACACACGCAAAACCTGCCGAGTTCATATCTGAGTCGTCCAGCCGCGAGAAAAGGGAAAATCTGCCATTTTCCCAATCCTGCCAACTCCCACTGAAGTATTCTCACTGGCTATTTTTATCTAAGCTGTGAAAAATGAAAATAGGTTCACCAATACCACTGACTGCAATAGCAGGACTTGAATTGATATTTATTTCAGTGTCCTGTGCCCTTTTAAACCCTTTACCTACCTGCTCAACCCTTTGATGGGGAGCACGTTTTGGGTAATTGTATCTAATTGAAAGATGTATTGATCTTAACTGATTGGATGTTTTCAGCACTATATGCCTCAACTAAATGTTAGAGATGGTTTAATCAATTAAGTTCAACACATCTTTTAATTAGATAGGGTGACTTAAAATGTGCTCTTGAGCCGGCAGTCAAAGGGTTAAGCAGCTTTTGCTCACTGCCTGGAGTCACTGACCTCTTTCAGCAGAGATCTACAGACCCCGCCTCGCTGAAGCTCTGAATATGCTTTCCATGAACTCACCGTCATTACAGCCTGGGTGACCAGTGGAAATGGGCTGTATTAAGACTGTCACTGACGAGATTTCAGAGCTTGACATTCCTTGATCCCATAATTTCGTCTTTCTCATCGTCATGTAAACGGTAAACATGCTGGAGATTTTTTTTTTTTTAGGGTGGGAGTTCAGTTTGCGCTGGCCAGTGGCTCTGCATCTGTCACGAGGAATATAAACAAAAACTCAAAATGGCCGCCAAATATGTCCAGTCCAGTTGTAGGGACTGCACTGTTTAGTCAAGCTTATTTATGACAGATATGTCCATGAAGAAAGGATCGTTTCTGTTGGAAGTAGCTGTGTTTTATGCCTCTGTTAATTTAAGTGTTCATCCCAGTACATTCAACAATGTATTCTATCGCTAACTTGTCGCCTCACGTTATAGCTCTGGGAATCATGTCGGTTTGGGAGGAGAGTGCTTTTATCCCCTAATTGTTGTTGGTCATTGGTTTAACCCTTTCCTCTACAGGCTTTGGGCCGGTCGGCGGCCGAGGAGCAGCAGCAGGTTGCGGAGACTCGCCTGCAGGGTGCGCTGGAGAAACAGAGGCAGAGGTGTGAGGAGCTGATGGAGGCCCAGGTAATGCAGCGCCCCCTAGTGCTCTGGCCCCTTTACAATATTCTATGCATACATCGCAACTTAAAGGTCCCCTACCATGCCACCAGGTGCACAGCTAATTAGCCATTATGAGCCAGTACAAAATCTCCCCTTCCTGACATCACGAGGGGGAGTAAGCACCCAGAATAATGAAATTTGATTGACTGCTCGGCTGAGGGTGATCAGTTATTCTTGCCTCTGGTTGGTTACCTCCCCATGTGATGTCAAGAGGGGAAAGATTTTTAAATGGCTTGTGATAACTAATGGGCTGTGCTGCTGGTGGCATAATAGGGGACCTTTAACCTGTCTATGCAAGCATTCTTTCTCCAAGTTACATTTATCAGCCTGTGTTTGAACTTAGCCTGATTAAGCCATGTCTTACTCAATCAGTTAAGTTCAACGCATATAGTGACTCCTAATGTGCTCTTGTCGAAAGGCAGAGCTGGTAATTAAAGGTTTAAGGGTGCTGTGAGTTCTCATCCCATCCTGGCATGGCTGTAAGTGATTCACTTCCTCCTTCTGTAGCCTGCTGGGGGGTAAGTCCTCACTCCCAGCTGAAAATACGAAAAAAGCTTTCCCACGGGCCTCCCGTCCTGGGCGTGTCCCCATGCAGGTCTCTGTGAGTAGATCCCGTCTGATTCCCGGGAACGTGCTGCTTGGAGAGATTGCAGCAGTAATGCGGTGCTGTCACAAAATTTACACTCATTACAGCCGCACGATCGGGGGTTAGAATTAGGACATCTAATCAGCCCCACCCCCCTCGCCAGGGACCTTAAACATGTGTGATGCACATGCTAATAGAAGCACTTCCTCTCCCTCTCTTTTTCAAATTAGAATTCAGAATTATTGGCTGGTGAAAGTATGTGTGAAGTGAGTGGGTCACCCAGGGACTGTCGGATCTCCTCTGCAGTGCTGTTAGTGTGGACAGCTGCACCAGTGTGACCTGGGGGAGGCTGTGTGTGTGTGTGTGTGTGTGTGTGTGGGGGGGGGCAGTTTCTGTGTGTTTATATCTGTATGCATATCTGTCTGTGTGCGTCTGTGTGTGTGTGGGGTGTTTTTCTGTGTGTATATCTGCATGCGTGTGTGTGTGTGTGCGTGTGTGTGCACGCGTGCGCGCATGTGTCTATGTGTGTGTTTGTGCGCGTGGGGTTTTTCTGCATGTCTGTATGCATATGTGTGTGTGTGTGTGTGTATATGAGAGGGGTGTTTTTCTGTGTGTGTATGTCTGCATGCAAGTGTGTGTCCGCGTGCATTTCTGTGTGTTTGTGTGGGGGGGGGGGGGGGGGGGGCTGTTTTTGTGTGTGTGCATGTCTGTATGCATATCTGTGTGTGTATGTGTGGGGTGTTTTTTTGTGTGTGTATGTCTGCATGCGTGTGTGTGTGTGTGTGTGTGTGTGTGTGTGTGTGTGGAGCGTCGGTCTGTTTGTGTGGGTGTGCATGTGTGTGTGTGTGTGTGTGTGTGTGTGTGTGGAGCGTCGGTCTGCGCGTGTGTGTGTGTGTGTGTGTCCTTGTGCATGAGTGTGTTACCATGACTGTTCTGTGATGTGCCGTCTGGCCGCGCTGAGGAAGTTGCCCAGGCTGTATCTCTCCTTGAGAAACACTGGTGTGTTGCTCTTACGCTCCTCCTGACGTTTCCTTCTGTCTGGAGCTCAGGGTGTGCTGAACAGAAACACACCCCACACACTCTCATCTCACTCATGACTCAAAATTGTGTGCTCATTGTATGATGGATGAAAAACGATTGACTGCTACCAAGATGTTTGGTGTAAAACTGGATATCTATGTGATACACATGCATATCATGCATTGTTTTAAAAATGGCTTCTGTTTATTATGCCTTAAATGGTTCTTCATTTTCTGCAAGCCTTTATAAATTGATAGGGACGGTATTGGGTTAAGAGTTGTAAAACTGCTAACTTGTTTGATAAATGGCTGTGAAAATGTCCCTCTTTGAACTGTGCGGAGGTCTAAAACAGTCCCAGACTAGATGTGACAGTGGCGGTTGCTCGGTGATTGGTGATTGGTTCTCCCTGGATCGTCACATCAGGCCCAGTGTCTGCAGTGCCTCAGCACTGAGCCCATCTCCACCTGAAGCATAGGGCCACGGATCGGCTTACACAGAACTGAGCCAATGGAAACGCCAGTGCAGTCGCCATGGCTACGCGGTCGGTGACGGACTCAGTGCACTGCGGCGTCCAGTCACCGGCATCTGGAATTATTCTACGGGATTAATATGTCACCAGCATTTCAATCCGCACCAATTAGCCTCGCTATAGATCTGCGAAAAGCGTTATACTAAGTCGCGTTGGCGAAAAAGTGTTCAGTGAAATGGCCAAACGGATTTTTTTAAAACAGAATAATTTCCCTCGGGGAGTTTTTCCTTGCTACCACTGGAGGGTTTTCTATTTGCGAGGGATTTTTTTTGTATTTATTTTTTCTTATTTCATGTGGTCGCTATCCAAGGATTCAAGTCTGCAGTTAGCCATCATGCTAGTCTAGAAATCATCTTCGAGACAATCTTCACTAAATATGCTCTTTTATGATTTGTCTTCCATCGTAAATGGTCATCCATAACAATGGTCCAGGCTGCACAATTCTGGCCCTCATACTGAAATTCAGCCCTAGTTTTCCTTTCCTTCCAGGCGATTGAGTGAACAGCTTTTGCCACTGATTGGTCAGGTTGTGATCACACCTGAATCCCAGGGTGGGTGGGGCGGGATGAAACTAGCAATTCTCGGCCCAGGAGTCCTTGATTTGGGGAGCCCCGCCCTAAAAGCTTGACACGGACCCAGACCTGCTGACTCTGATGACTGTGACTTGTCGATAAGGACAGTTTCACTCGCTTCTCGCTATTGGCTGATCCTGCCAAGTTGTGGGTTTGCACAACCTTCTGTGGGAAAGGAAGTGCTTTAATATTGGATGTGTACATGATTAACGCTGAAGTCTTTTACATTTGGTCTTGAGTGACATCAGGAGCGTAAAAACCAAGGGTGAAATAGCACAAGTCCTACCACGTGTGTTTACATTTCACCAACGAGGGGCACGTTTCCTAACAGCGTAGCTGCTAACTGAGTTAGCGTTTTACAAAGTTAGACCATTCGCAGTCAATGCTTCCAACTATGTAAGTTAGCATCTGTGATTTCGGGAAACGCACCCCAGACTGGCTTGCTGCCGAATTGTGCTAGCTGGCAAATCTCGACGACCGCGTCAAAATTCCAGGGAAGCGCTTCTCCTTTCCAAACCCGAATTTTGTGCTTCTATTAATCATCGCCCTTCGCTGAATACGATCGGCTCTTAAATCTCGCCTGGGCTTACTGGAGGAGAATTCTCAGAAGCCCTCTGATTGACCCCTCGGCGCGGGAAATAACCGATTTGACTAGCGGCGAACACGATCCCTCCCCGTTTGCTGCCATTAAGTGACAATTGCTTTTCGACTTCGGCTTCAAAGAGCGCAGGCGGCCCCAGAACGTGCCCGGGAAACAGGCCCTTCAGCACCGCCCTTCAATTTCCAAACTCCTGCGTGTTTCTTTTCTTTATGTGAACCCTACAACGCCCAGGCGCGTCTTTCTGCTGACGTTAAAGCTCCCTCAGCGAAGTGGGAGATTCTGGCCTTCAGTAGATTGTAAAATTGGTGTTTTTACAGCAGATATCGGTAGCAGGGAGGAATGCGAACTTTCAGCACATCCCTTCATTTCTCACGCCTCAAGGTTACAGTTCAACTTCAGTTCTACAGATGCCCTGCGCCGGCTTCGCTGACGCGGATGCGGCTTTGTGTCGGAATGCGACGAGTTTTGCGCTCAGAATCTCCTGCTTGAAACAGAATTTCGACCAGCGATTGACTCGATGCGTTAAAACTGGCCAGAGGGGTGTCGAGACGGCAACTACGTTTGGAAACTTGGCCTAATTTCATTTTGAGTGCAAGTGCAGGTCTAAATCTCCTGTTTATGGGTAAGACCACAAAGATGAGTTTCTGTTGAATCAGTGAAAGTAACTGAACACATTGGCTGATAAGTTATCAGTTAAGGCTGATTTCAGTGTTATCTGGGGGGGGTCTCTGGGGGGATTGGCCTTAAATGTGGAAGAGCAACTCCTTAAAGATAAGAGGGTGAAACTTTATAATAAGGGTACATTGGTTAATGAAGTAATAAGCATTAACTACCAATTAATTGACAGTCAACTAATGCATCAGAGAGCTAAATGAGCATTAGGTAACCTTAACTTACTCATTTATTCAGTGGCGGAGCTAGTGGGGGGTAAAGACACGTCCCTTTTAGTCCTGGCTAGTTGTCAATCATTTTCCTTCATTGACGCGTTTTCCAATTATCGTAATTGGCAACTGAAGACATGGTTTCTCACCATATGGATTTATTAATGGATTTATTAATGCTCTTTGACATCCTTATTATGAAGTTGAAAACATTCCTTCAGTATCCCGCAAGTAACACCTCAACCTATCAAACTGTTCAATAATGTATAAAATAATACCTTAGGTAACATGAGCACCATTAGTAAATGATTAGTAGACCCATTAGTTTAGTGTGAATTAACTGATAGTTAATGCTTCTTACTGCATTAGCTAATGCTAATTAATGTACCCTTATGTAAAGCATTGCTGATGAGAGAAATAAGGGAAAATGTGATGTTTTCCTTTAAAGCACATGATGATTTCCTTTCTTCTGAAGTGATGAAGAGATCTGTGTGGCGGCTCATGATAACCTCTCCCCCTGTCACTCTCTCTCTCTCTCCCTCTCTCTCTCACTCTCTCTCTCTCTCTCTCTCTCTCTCTCTCTCCCCCCCTCCTGCAGCACCAGAGGCTGTTGTCCCTGCTGGACTCTGAGAAGGAGGCCTTAGAAGAAAAGCTGAGGGAAACGCTGAGTCAGCAAGCGCAGCATCACAGGGTATCGCCGCTGCTCAGTAATGCTGCAGTTAGCTGTGGCTTTACCTGGGAGGGAGTGAGCTGTTCATCTCTCTCTCCCTCTTTCTGTCCCTCTCAGTCACTCGCTTTCTGTTAGGTGCAGGAATGAAAGTGTCCATCTTTCATAATGTATGTCAAGGAGCTGTGTCATGATTATTGCGCATGCTGAAGACCTTGAGAACTTGACTCCCATAGCCACCGGACGATTTTGGGCATTTTAACGCTAAAAAGACTGGCTGGTGTACTGATCCGGAAGCATGCAGCTTATGTGCAGAATGACAGAATTTAGAAGCTGATACCAGATATTAAGTTTAAGTTGCAGACAAACACGGATCTCCACGATAACCTTTCATTTCACACACAGAGTTTGCAAGCTAAATAGCAAGCTGCTTAACTCGCCTCTTTTTTAGACTGGATCATCAGACTATTAAACGAAATGCTAACTAGCTTTTCCTCTATGGCTATCATGGCTGCGCTTCGTACCAAGCTATACAGATATCCACAAAAACCTTTTATTTCACGTACGGCATTGTTAGTGAAGTTCATTAGCCAGCCAACAAAATGTTTCCTTAAAGTATTGAGGGAAAATAGTCAGACAACAAGTCGAATTGCTAGATATCCTTAGCTATGTGGCTATCGCAGATATGCTATGGAGTGACTAAAATATAAAGATACAATGCAAAAACAACGACAGGCAATGATGGAATCAGATTTGCAGTTGAGCAGAATCTCTTTCATGGGATGTAATTCATGAGCGTGTGCAGTAACCATGACACAGCTCCTTTCACATCTCTTTATACCCTTTCTTCTTCGTCGGTAATGTAACCCCAGGACAGGGCAGGGAAACCTGGTCCACTCCTTGTTGGAGAAGGTAGCGTCTCAGAAACACAAAATGTTGGTTTGTAAAAGAGACAGGTCCAGGAGCTTCACCAGTTCACAAGTTGGGTGTGTATGAAGCATGGGAGTGTGAGAGTTAATTGTTTCCATACGTATGCATTAACGCAGGAAAGTGTTGGCATATACATGTAGTTTATGTTATTATGTCAGACAAATGTTACTGTGCATGTTGGCATGGAACTGCAATTGTTAATGCTTGCATGCAATCACATATCAAGTAGGTGTCCCTGCACCTTGCGTTGGCGGTTGAGGTTGTAGTTGTGATTGCAGTTATTGTTCTGATTGTGTTTTAGGTTGTGGATGTGGTTGTGTATGAGGTTATGGTTCTAATTTTGCTTGAGGTAGTGGTTGTGGTCGTGTATGAGTTTACGGTTCTGATTTTGCTTGAGGTTGTGGTCGTGGTCGTCTATGAGGATATGGTTCTGATTTTGCTTGAGGTTGTGGTTGTGATTGTGTGTGAGGTTGTGGTCATGTTTATGGATGTGCTTGTGGTTGTGGTTGTGTGTGAGGTTGTGGTCATGTTTATGGATGTGCTTGTAGTTGTGGTAGCGTGAGAGGTTGTGGTCATGTTTATGGATGGGTTTGTGGTTGTGATTGTGTGAGGTTGTGGTCATGTTATGGATGTGCTTGTAGTTGTGGTAGTGTGTGAGGTTGTGGTCATGTTTATGGATGGGTTTGTGGTTGTGATTGTGTGTGAGGTTGTGGTCATGTTATGGATGTGTTTGTGGTTGTGGTTGTGTGAGAGGTTGTGGTAGTGTTCATGGATGTGTCTGTGGTTTTGTGTCCTCAGGAGGAGAGAGAGAAATGCTTACAGGAAGAGAAGCAGCGAGCAGAACGGGCCATAGAGACAGCTGTGCAGGTCAGACTGTGCGCTTCGTCATGTGCATGTATGTGTCCCATGCATTTATTTGTGTGTCTGCTTGTGTGTACGTGTGTGTGTGTGCGTGGGTGTGTGTATATGTATCTGTGTGTCTGCATGCATGTGTGTGCGTGTGTGCAATTTTACATGTGCCTGTGTGTCTATACGTTTTTGTGCGTGTGTGTTTTTGGTTGGGCTGCTCGATTTACGGAATCGCAGTTATCGCGAGCGCAATAAAAGTAACTGCCTCTATGAGGCAGACAGACGTGATTGCTTATTACCTTTTCTATGATACATACCTAATTCGGTCATTTGAAATGCTTCCGGGAAGAAAACTGTGATTTGAAGTCTGCTAATTCCCAGAGAGGTTGGACAGCCTCCATCGCCTTGGCCTAATTAGCTTACCTAAAATCAATTCCCGTGTACTTTGCCTAACTTACAATCAAACCGTTTATTCCGCCAACTGACTGCTCAAAACCAAAATGTGGCCAATAATTATTAAGAAGAGATAATGAGAAGCAGACAGACCTAACCAGGCCGATGTGTTAGATTGAAAGAATGTTAATAATCTGAATAAATAGCAAACCTCTGAATTCCACCTCTTGTAGAATTTTTAGCTTGCGTATCATTAAAAAGATTCCTTAAAAATAAGCCATTTTAAGATGGCCTTGGTTTTTAAGAGTTTCAAAATATACACAAAACGGAAAATAATTGTATAGCATATCGAACGTGAAAGTGAGAAATTATTTTCGCATTGTATGCAATAGAAAAATGCAGTGAAGACTCTGCAAACACATTCAGGCAAACGCAAATTTGGAGCATTGTTTATTTGATAATTGAACAAGATTTCAAATAAAGTCATTAATGGCTGTTTATTTTGGTTGCTGTTGAGCATCTAAATAGCCCGAAGTGAAGGTGGAAAACATTTTGTTTAAGCGTGTCAAACATGACGTGTAGGAGTTGTAGACTAATTGCATTAGCACGCAGCATGACCAAATGAAAAACTGGAAATAATCTCACAAACACATTCAGGTAAATTACGTGCTGGAAAAAGCAAAGGTCTGCAAAATCATCATCATCTACCCGAAAATTGCACTCACCCCCTTCCCATTTGCTTTGCTCAATTTGCAATCAAACAGTTGATTCGCTCAATTAACGATTTAAATTAGTTGACAGTCTGATTTATTTGAATATGTTTTGTTTATTACATTTTGAAACTTAAATAACCATGAAACATGACAGATTTTCCTGAATCTGTTAGATTATTTCTTGTTTTACATTCTGTTGCGCTGCGTGCAAATGCGTTAACAATTTACGTGAAGTTTGATACGCTTAAACAAAAGTTTTCCACCGTCATGGTTGGCTATTAGATGCCAAACCAAAATCAAGAGCTATGAATTATTTTATTTTAAATGAATCTTGTTCAATTATCAAATAAAAAATGCAACAAATTTGCGGCACAAATTCGTTTGAACCTGTTTGCCAAGTCTTCTCTGTATTTGTCTCTTGCGTGCAATGCGAAAATAAAATTTCTCTCACTTTCACGTTCAAGATGCTTCACAAAATGTTTTCCACTTCGTGTATGTTTTGAAACGCTTAAAAACCAAGGCCATCTTGAAATGGTTTGTTTTTAAGAAATCTTTTTTAATGATCGGCTATGTAAAAATTCTATGAGAGGTGGAATTCAGAGGTCAGCTATTTATTCAGATTATTAACATTCTTTCAATCTAACATGGCGGCCTGGTTCGGTCTGTCTGCTTCTCATTATCTCACAATTTGGTTTTGAGCTGTCAGTTGACTGAATAAACAGTTTGATTGCAAGTTAGGCAAAGTACTCGGTCAGCTAATTTGGCCAAGGCCATGGAGGCTGTCCAACCTTGCTGGAAATCAGCGGACTTCAAAACGCAGTTTTCTTCCTGGAAGCATTTCAAATGACTGCATTAGGTATGTGTCATAGAAAAGGTAATAAGCAAGCATGTTTGTCTGCCTCCTAGTGGCAGTTACTTTTATTGCGCTTGCGATAACCGCGATTCTGTATATCGTGCAGCCCTAGTTTTTTGGGCATGTTTAAGTATTCATGTGTTATTGTATGTGTGTGCGTGCATGTATGTACATACATTTATGCTTGCGTGCATAATTATGTTTTAATGTGTGTTTTAAAGTATTTTTTGTATGTGTGTGACCATTAGTGTGTCTGTGCTCATAGGCTCAGGAGGGGCGGATAAAGGAGGCGGTGCTGGAGGCGGTGCAGGAAGAGAGGAGGCGTGCCCAGCTCCAGTGGGCGGAACAGAGGGCGGAGTGGGAGGTGGAGCTTCGTCGGGAGCGGGAATCTCTGGACCAGGCGATACAGGATGCCCTAAGCGACCAGAGGAGAGTAAGCAAGGTGTGACCACCTTGCTCTAAAGACCCCTACACCTTTACACCTGGGCTGTCCAATTCTGGCCTGCACAGCGACTCAAAGTTTTAACATTTACCACCTATATTAGCATGACCAATCTTGTCCCTGAACGTTGAAAATGGTGTTAGTTTTCAATTAGGTCTAAAAGGGGCCAAACTCTTTCATCAGTTAGAAATCTCTCTCTGCTGCTAATTATTTCAATCAGGTGCAGCCGATTTGTGTTGAATTAAAAGCCTTCGGGCTGCTATGCCTCCAGGAACTGAGCTATTTACCACCGTCTGAGATGAATAGCTTCATTTTTAAATGGCAGTTGGAACCAGAACCAGATAATGGACAATATTAGGTCCACTTCGGATACTGGAGTGATACAGAGCATTTGATGTGGTGGCTGCAAGGACAGTGTGTAAAGATGTAATTCTGTAAGTATACTCAGTAGCGAATACATCAGAAATGTTCGCCATGCACGCAGCGTGAAATCCAGGCGTAGATTTTGCCCTCCAGGATGCGAAGTTTCCCACCCTCATACTTGCACACTCCTCTGGACCAAGACCAGAGTATAAAATTTTTCTCTTTGACAGCTGCACGCTCATGAAAATTTTAAATTACGCGTGTGGTTTGTTGCCTGTTTTGGTCTGACATAATTTCACTGAAATCCCCGCAGTGGTGGGCAGTCATACGGTCAGTGTGGTGACATTAGTGCCGGGGCCGTTACGCGCACCGATCATTACGCTGTCGTGTTTCACGAGAGGTGGAAGCCAGTACTGGAGGGGTAATTGTACCGCGGTAATGTGTGGTTTTCCTAAACAAATTTTAGCCCTGGTTTTTGACGACCGCCTGATCACCACCAGCATTTCCAGCCAACCGCCCTGGGTAGGAAGAGAGCCACAGTCTGTTTCTAAGCACCTCTGGCTGCTGTTCAGAGGTTCAGATCGCCTTCTCTCACAACGACGTCCAGAAGTATTCGGACGATAGTTCGTGATAGTTTGTAATTCATAATGTGAGTGTTGAAATGCCCTCCAGTGAAAGTTTGTGGTTTCTCTTGAAGATATTAACGTCTGCTTTGGATGAAGAATGCCTGAGTTGAAGCCCTTTATAGTCGTGTGGCTGTACGAGTATGTGTGGACGTCTCCGTTTCCGAAACCTGCCTCGTAATTTGCTGTCCCTGTTCTGTGAGCTGTAGTCACTAGAGGACTGTGGTCAGGAAAGATGCCCGAAGGAGGCAAACTGGGGGAAACATTGGGGAAACACAGTATCACCTAAATCGCAACTACTTCATCTGCTAAAGCTGCGTGACTGAAGCTAAGCAGGTGTCGGCTTGGTCGGTACTTGGATGGGAGACCACCTAGGTAAACCAAGTTGCTGCTGGAAGAGGTGTTGGTGGCCAGCAGGTTATGATCTTCCCTCTGGAGAAATATTCCCCAATGCTCCATTGCAGTAATAGGGACACTGTACTCAAGGAGGCGCTGTCTTTCTGATGAGACGTTAAACCGAGGTCCTGATTCACTGTAGTTATAAAAGATCCTTTGACACTCATTGATGAAAGTAGGGGGTTCCCCGGTGTCATGGCTAAATTCCCAACCTGCCACCTAGTCATCCCCTGATCTAATTGGCTGTGCAACCGGTCCTCTCCCTCCCCTCCCTGGTGAAATAAAGGATAAATTAAGGCTGAGCTGCTAGCTGAACGTTTTCGATTGTCGAAATGGCGGGACGTCTCAGAAGGGAGCCTGTCCCGCGAGCTCAGTTAAAACAAGAGCAGGGCCCCAGAGGCGGGAAACAGGAAGTGACCTCATTCAGATGGAGGACTCCTGCCAGCTATTGAGGGAAAACGCTATTCAGCCCTCTCCTGTATCGCTCCTGCTGAAATGGGGTGGAACGACTCGGCAGGCCCTGCTATTTTTTTATGTGTTTAATTGGCCAATGAGTTTTTACACCTTGTTTTCTAGACACAAAATGAATGCTGACTGAAAGGAGACTTGTGATTACCTACAGATACAGCATCGCTTCAGGACCAGAGCCGCCGAGTTCTGTCTTTGGGGGGGGGGGCGCTGCGCTCCCCTTCAGCTGGGATGGGGGTGTCCCTCGTTCAAATATCACTCCCTCTCCCAGCCTAACACACCCCCACTCTTCTCCCTGGCCTGCTATAGAGTGGCAGCGACGATGGGGTCCTCCATTGGGACCCTGTTAGGCCCGACATCCCCAGCGTGGCCAGTATTTTCTGTTCTACCTCGAAATCCTACAGAGATCTGGCCTCCGAATCTACTGAAGGTTTAAGTGGCCTCTTAAAGGCATGTGTTTTGGGACAACAAGGGTCCCCCTCTCAAGGGTCACATTATCCAAAAAAAGGGAGGTTTATCGTCCCAATGCGTCATACAGCAGGGCATTGGGCTCGCAGACTTCATACACAGCAGTGGCTAACCGTCAGAGCCCAGTCAATATGGACGCATAAAGGCCTGGATTAGCATAGTAGCACAGACAGGGGAGGGGTACAGCCCATTCTGTAACCCCCGCCCTCTGCTGTAAGTGATGATTGTTTTAATGTTTTTCACCCCACGCTGAAATCTGTTCCAGCCATTTCTGCGGCTGTCCATCAGGAAGAGAACAATTCTCTGGAGTTTTTTTTCAAATTAAAAGCCTGTTCGCCCTCCCATTTTTTAATTCTTTGTGTTTCTTTACACGTACGTGGGACCTGAAGTTTCTGCTGAGTAGAAAAGCCCTAGCTGTTGTTCCATTGTGAGTGTACACACACACACACACACACACACACACACACACGTGTGCAGCTGTTTTCAGTATGTCTGTGTTCTGTTTACATGAGCGTATCTTCTTAGTGCTGCTTCAAACAACGGCGTGGTCTGTGCTTCAACAGTAACATGATTTTGTAGCTCTGCAGATACAACAGGGTTCATTCTATTTGTCTGTACATAGCCTCATATTAAAGTGCAGACGGTCCTCTTTAGTTACGTCTCCCCTCCCGAAGGGCACACAAAATTGGCACACATTTGCATCAGGTCGTGCTGATGCGTCATTTGCTATTTAGAGGTTATTAACTTTTCTAGTTTCTTCTTTCTTTCGAAGCCCTTCAATAATGCTGTGTCCCTGTTCGAATGCTTTCAGCCCTCACTGTATGTAGCAATCTGTGTTCGCTAAGATTGTTGCTAAATTGTCGTTGTCAAAGCTGGGAGAGTATTTAGTGTCAGTAGGTGTGAGAAAGCAGTGAGTTTGTACTGAGAGTCGCTCTCTGGCGCCCCCTGTAGGAGGTGCTGAGGCAGGCGGTTGAGGAGGAGCGGCGGGCAGGAGAACAGCGGCTGCAGGAGGCCTCGCTGGGGGTGAGGGAGGAGATGATGGACTACATGAAGGAGCAGAGGAGGGTGAGTGCTATTTCCTGCCAGGCTGTACAGGTCACTTCCTGTCTGATAGTGTGCATGTCACTTCCTGACTGGGTACGCCTGTCACTTCCTGTGGCTTCCTGACTGTGTACGCCTGTTACTTCCTGTCGCTTCCTGACTGTGTATGCCTGTTACTTCCTGTCGCTTCCTGACCGTGTATGCCTGTTACTTCCTGTCGCTTCCTGACTGTGTATGCCTGTTGCTTCCTGTCGCTTCCTGACTGTGTACGCCTGTTACTTCCTGTCGCTTCCTGACTGTGTATGCCTGTTACTTCCTGTCATTTCCTGACTGGGTACGCCTGTCACTTCCTGTCGCTTCCTGACTGTGTATGCCTGTTACTTCCTGTCGCTTCCTGACTGTGTATGCCTGTTACTTCCTGTCACTTCCTGACTGTGTATGCCTGTTACTTCCTGTCGCTTCCTGACTGTGTATGCCTGTTACTTCCTGTCATTTCCTGACTGGGTATGCCTGTCACTTCCTGTCGCTTCCTGACTGTGCACGCCTGTCACTTCCTGTCGCTTCCTGACTGTGTATGCCTGTTACTTCCTGTCGCTTCCTGACTGTGTATGCCTGTTACTTCCTGTCACTTCCAGACTGTGTATGCCTGTTACTTCCTGTCGCTTCCTCACTGTGTTCGCCTGTTACTTCCTGTCACTTTCTGACTGTGTATGCCTGTTACTTCTTGTCACTTCCTGACTGGGTACGCCTGTCACTTCCTGTCACTTCCTGACTGAGTATGCCTGTCACTTCCTGTTACTTCCTGACTGTGTACGCCTGTCACTTCCTGTCACTTCCTGACTGTGTACGCCATTCACTTCCTGTCACTTCCTGACTGTGTACGCCTGTCACTTCCTGTCACTTCCTGATTGGGTTTGCCTGTCACTTCCTGGCTGGGCACTAAGACCAGAAAAATGAAGGATTGGATGATAACATTGCCGATCATCTCTCACTTCTAGCCGGGGTGCGTCCCAACACGAAACACTATGTGTCCTGCTATCCATCAGTCATATTTGTCTCCTCCAGGGAAGAAAGCATGGAGGATTCGTCTGGTGACGAAGTCCAGAATCAGCTGGAAGTGACAGGCGTGTCCCGTCAGAAAGTGAGAAAGCATAATAGTTAGATTTTTTTTATGCAGTGGTTATTTCGGTGCTGGTAATTTTCACTCATAAGTTAACTGTGGGTTGTGATGTGATGGGGCAAATTCCCTCTCCTCCACTGCACGCTAATTAATCATTGTTCAACAGACTTTGGCTTTGTACTCGCCTCCACAGGCTAATCCCACTAATCATAGTGCTTTTCTTGTGTTTATTGTATTGACATCTGCGTTATGAAACGTCAGGCCTAAGTCTGGCACTTCACTTGAGGAAAACCTCAATTTGAGATGAAGCTTGGGTTACGTAACGGTGCATATTGGTGAACTAAACGAGGGTCACGAGGATTGTTGTGATCGGGTTCGACGCTCTTGCTTGAGGGAGGCAGGAATGCGCTCCTCATTAGCAGCCATTAGCACGTTAGCCGCTGGCTTTGCCTCGCCTCCGTTTTCCGGTTCAGGATGTGCTCTATTCGGTCTGGCAGTGAGTCTCGCGCAAATCATGTGTGTCGTAATAATGTCATTAGTTCAGCACATTATACAAGAGGAGCGTTTCCTCATGAAAGGAATGGGCGTGTGGCCTACAAGAGTAAACGTGTAACCTTTTCCGTCCCAAAATGTATCTACAATCATTCAGAAATCAGGTCTTGAATATGTAGCCTAGTTTTACTTCAGATTAATTTTGAATAGGATCCCGTTACATCTGGCCAATGGAGAAGGAAAGAGGTTGGTAAATTAGAGGTACAGAGAGGTTTGTATGGGTTACTCTTCTGCTAGCACACGGAAATGTCATTTTCCTTATTTAAAATAGGCGTCTATCAAAAGCAAAGTCAGGATATCGGTGAAACACTTTTGGGAGGCCTTTGCAACGAAAGAGGCCCTCCCGCCTCGCGCCCTCTGCCATGTCGAAGTCGAAGAGCATCTGTTTTCATCAGCGGCGGTTGGCAGGCATACATAATCGGGTTTTCGCGGTGATGCAGGGCCATCCAGACAAAGACTCCGCTGAGGGCCCTGAAAAAAGAACTAAGGACTCCATTTCGGCTCCTATTCCCCTATGGTTGCAGTGATATCCTATGCCGCCAACGGCAACTGTGCAAGAGGTCATGGCTCCGGGAGCCCGCAGACAATATGTTTCGTGTTAAAGCTGCTTGGCGCTTTTATGGGCAAATTGAACCGAGGGTCATAATTGTGGGGGGCGTTTGGCCTATCTCCGCAATCGCCCTTCTCCAGGCATGTTCACCCCTGAAATTAAGCACATGGAGGCCCCTTCCATGGCTGTTCCTCTGTCGAACCGTTTGTCTCATGTACTGACGAGTCATCTGTGCGTCAGTGTGACTGACACCGTTGATGTAACTCGAAACCCCAGGTTTATCCAGCCCAGATCCCCAAACCCGGGACTCATGTCAGTTATTTCACATTGACCACCTTAACCCTTCCCTGCCTCTCCGAAACATTTGGGGCCCGTCTTGTCAGTGCCCCTGTTCGCAGAACAATGTTTTTATTGGCTTGTCAACCGTCAGTCAGAATCAGAACTAAATCCTGGCCTCTGTCAACGCCAATCAGGCGAGCCCTCACTCCCAGGTCCCTGTTCCAGTAATAGAATAAGAGATTTATTATATTTCAGCTTCAGGTAACATTGCTACGACTCCGCCATGAGCAGGAAAGACCCCTTCAGCGAAATATGCGCTGTTACATGAACTGGGGTTCATTGCCCCTGTAAGACCGCATCGCAGTTCCTGCTTGACATTGTTCAGCGGTGCGATGCTAATTGAATCATTTCATCAGTGTCTTGCTGAGTTTTTTTTTTTTTTTAATTCAAATTGAGTCAGATGATCTCTTTGAAGGGGAAATAATATGATTTGTGCATATTTTCGCATTTAAATTAAAGCGCGGATGTGCCATATTTAGAGTTTGTGTTTCCGTTTGGAGTTTCCTGCTGTTCAAAGTAAAGTGCGCATGAATGAAACGTACTGCTTTAGTTCGTCGTGATAATGTTTTTAATTGACATGGATTACAAGGAATGCTGTTTTCAACTTGAATGAATAACAGCCACTAGGTTTGTAATTATTGAACTGTTCATGACCTCTTGTCGGAAATATGCGTTGGTACTCACACAAGCACACATTTACTCATATGCGTAAAGACACTAATGAATGTTTTTTCAGATCAGTTGCTTATCTCAATACAACAAATAGATGGATGTACACTTTCAAAAGTATGAGAACAGCAGGAGTCTATTTCTGTTCCTTGGTTGTCACTTGGGCAGTACCCTCAAAGGTACTGCTGTTGTACCTTAGAAATGGGTTTTTATTTGTTTTGGAACATAAAAGTACCTTTTAGACCCTAAAAAGGTTCACACAGGTTCCTAGAGGTCCTATAATTAGTCCTAAAGGGTACATAATACCTTGGGGATGCTGCTGTACCCCTATTTCTGAGAGTGTACGTTCGCTACTACATCCCTGTCGGTCTGCAACTATAATCAAACAGTGTTTGTTGCCGATTCGATCTTTGTTTGATTGCTTGTATTGAGTCAGAACCAGAAAAGATATTCTCAGCTGTACTGCGAATGGTTTTTTATGAAGTTTTAAAACTGATTCTTTAGTAAAATTTATGTCATTAACTTGCATTTGTCGATAGTAGCGAACAGACTTGGACATCACAGCGAAAGTGCAGTGTACAATAGCGAAAGTGCAGTTGCGAAAAGCCTAAGCAGCGAAACCACCGTAAACCTCCGGAGGTATTTGGCTTTTTGATTATGGACCCAAAGCCAAGTTGAGAATCGATGTGGAGCACCTTTGTTTTTGGTGCTTGATAAGGTGTTGCCTCCAAGTTATGGACAGAACATAAATCTTGGAACAGCTCTCATCCTCTCCTGACTTCAGTTTTGGTGGTTTTATTAGTCTGGCATTTAGGTGGACCGGGTGACAGAGGAGATGGGTGAGATGAAAGATGCCAAACCTTTGCTTATCACTCTGTTCTCAACTCATTTTGATTATCAATGTTCTTTTTAAATTTTGTGTTTTGTCTTGGGCTGCAAGCACCAGGGGATTGGATTTTATCCGCGTTCCTTCGGCTCTGACAGGGTGTGCTCATTCTCCGGCCCGACAGACGGCAGCGGTCGCAGGAATTAAGTCGATCATCTCCCCAAGCCGGGGATAACTCGGGAAAGTTAGTATTCGCCTTCTGAGTAATGTTACGAGATTAAAATCACTTTCAAACAGAATTGAACTCGTGAAAGACCACCTCCGCTCTCAATGCATTCGTACCATGTTCGTAACCATGGAGAACAATACGAACAGGGCAGGTCCGATAGTCTCTGCGGTTGGATTTTGATGTGCTTGCTGACATCTAAACCTCGGTCTCTCCTGTGTGTAAAACAGTGCCTATAGCGCTGACTTCCGCATGGTCCCTTAACCTTGTTTTGGCCTTGTCCCTGTGAAATTACCCAAGTTAGAGGGTCTGTGTTCTAGTCAGATCGTTCCGAGTATTGAGTACCCATTCATTCCTCTTATTTTGTCGGTTCGGAGTGCGCTCAGTATCGCCTCTTATATTGATGCTTGGGGAGTAGTGGGATTCTGTAGGCTGTAGCCATGACCTCTGAGCTTTAGCTAAAGCTGTGGGCAGCTTATAGCTTAGTGGCTGTACAGTTAAAGATTATAGACTGGGGAACAGAAGGTTTCGTTTATGTTCTTTGTGTTCAAGCCCCGGTGTAGCCATGAGAATAGCTTCTGCATAACCTTTATGCCAGCTTTGCATTGGAGTTTGGGGGTCAACTTCTGCTTTGTCCACTGTAAGTGGCTTTGGATAGACTTTTCAGCTTAATAACTGTAATGTAGCACCTTCAGTGCTCATTGTGGTCGAGCCCTTCACCGTAAAGCACATTCAATTCCCTGTTTCCGCTCTCTAAATAAGCTGGTTAACCATAAGTGCTGCCCGCACTCGTCTTCTCAATGGACCTGCCTGTCCGCTAATTAGGCATTCTGCGGCGTAGAGCGAATTTCTGGGTTTGCATTTGGCCGAAGATGTCATTCCTCTTCTCTTTCCTTAAGACCTGAGGTGCTCGTCCGGGATGCTTGGGTTATTTTAAAAGGGAACTTGGAAACATTTAGTCGGCTGAGAGTTCACAAGGTCTATCTGCGTATTTTCTGAAAACTGAGTTATAGGGGTCAAACACTTTCAAAGTTAACAAGGTCTAGTTTGAGCTCTTGATCTGCTGATATATGCAGTGGAGAGCTGTCAAAGGTCAATGTCTCAAAGGTCTAACTTCATATTTCCTTCTTTGCCTCAGTATCAAAAAGGTCTGTCTACTGCTGGCCAATAGCTGGACGGCATGTAGGTCATGTGATCGGAAAATCTGCAACATTCTTTAAAGATTTTCCAAGCTAAATTCTGTTTAGCTTTGTTTTGAAAGGGTTCAATTGCTTCAGTGTGTTCTTCATGATCTCTATAATGTACTATCTTTACTCCGTGAGAGTTCTTCAAAATACTAAAATATGTTGTATTGATAATGTTGGTAAATTATTTCATCTTCTTTTTGTTGCATTAAGAAGTTGACATACTCAGCAAAGACTACTTTTATGGACTACAACTTCTAATTTATTAACACGCAGTGTTTCGTTATAGATCCTAATGACATTATCAAGCAAGTGAATCGATACAAAAGCGTAATTAGAAGTTGTAATGCAGATTGACCGAGTTAATTCTCAGCTGACAATCCTCCTCCTGAGGGTCTCCGAACGCCACTTGTCTGTGATGTTAGCAGGCTACAGTTCTGGCCACTTCTGAATGAATGTCTTTCAGTTGTGTGGGATTTGCTTGTGCACCAGTTGAACCATTCATAAAGGAGAGGTCATGCTTTCGCTGTGTTCTTGTTCTGTGTTTTGTCTCTCATTTTCAGATTGCATTACATGCCTTCAGTCTGGGTGCTGTCAACAGAATGCTCTGTGTCTGGTGTTGAAGTCGGTGCTTGAGGTTTATACATTTACGCAGACCCCCAAAATTGGACCAAACATTCACCCTGGTTTGACCCAGGCTCCATTAAACACGAGTTGGGATGCAGGACTTTGTGCTATTTTTGTGGTTCCTGGGGGGGGGTTGTGTTTCAATTTGTGTGAGCGGCTTGTGGAAGTACTGTGGGGTTTTGGAGATAATGAGGATCAGCTCATTCGATCCGAGGTCACTCACTCAGTCACGTAGTCACTCACTCACTCACTCACTCAGTCGTTCACTCACTTACTTACTCGCTCTGTCACTCAGTCAGTCACTCAGTCATTCACCCAGTCACTCACTCTCGCACTCACTCAGTCACTTACTCATTCACTCACTCTCTTACTCACTCACTCTTTCACTGTCTCTCACCCACTCACTCAGTCATTCACTCATTCACTCACTCCGTCTCACTCACTCACTCTCTTACTCAGTCACTCAGTCATTCACTCACTCACTCACTCACAGTCATTCACTCACTGTCTCACTCACTCACTCTCTCACTCAGTCTCTCACTCCTGTTGGGGTTGTGTTTTGATTTTGTCTGAGTGGATTTGTGGAGGTAACGTTACTGTGAGGTTTTGGAAGTTATGAGAAATACAAGCTCTTTCAGTCCGTAGTCACTCACTCACTCACTCACGTCCTCTTCAGCCTTAAGATCATTCCAAAGCCTGATTGGTTGGCTCTTCAATGTGGGCGACAGAGATTAGTCATTTACCCCATTTGGCCTAAAAATAATTACGAAGCCATAAATGGATGAAGCACTGTAAATGAAAAATAAAGTATTTCTGGTAAAGAATGATGTAGCATTATATATTGTAGCACTGTAGAGTCAGCAATCTTCACGAGTGCCATTTATTCCTTAAATTACAACACTTTTTTCCTAATACTTGGCTCTCTGTGCAGTGAAACTGGCTCCAATGAATACATATTATTATTTTTTTGTTGATAAGTGTCAAACTAAAGCCTGTTATCGCTCAAAAGGCACGTGGCGCAGTAAAAACCGCGCTCTTTCGGGGTCCGTGACACCCGGCAGGGCGGCAGTGGTGCCATTTGTCATCGGCGCGCGGGAGGTCCGAGCTGGACGTGGGAGCGGGGCTGCGGAACTCTCTGGAGGTGCGTCGTTCGAGAGGAGAGGGGTGTTAACAATAACTCAGTGGGTCCTCGGGGCAGGTGTCAGTGCCGGTCGCGGAGAGAGAACTGGCGTGATGAATACACAGGCCCCCGCGCTCTGTCGGGTCTTTTCCAGGCTAGGTGGCGCCGCGGAGTTCCCTCTACGCTGGGCCCATCGAAACACAGTTCGGCTAATCCTGCCAAAAACAGCGGCTGCCAGATTCGCCAGTTTTAAACAGCCCTGCAGAAGAATAAGATAAACTCTTCCAGGTTTCGCTTTGGCAAGGATTTTTACCCCCCACAAACTGACACTTAAGCATCCTGTGCACCTCCAAGAACAAAGAACATTCTGAACTGTTTGAAGCCTGTTGAGACGCATCGGTGAATCTCGGCTCTTTTCTTTGATATAATCATTGTCCGCATGGAAATTGATCAAATAAGCATCAAATCAATGAAACGGATGGTTGTTGATGGGACAGTTAAATAGAATTCGGTCTTTGGCACTGTTGTGTCTTCGCTTAGTGGTCTTGAGTGTTCCTAGCCAGGTCTGATGCGCTGTGGTTCACATAGTTTATATGTCAATACATGTGTCACAGTGCGAGTGTCAACACATAAAAGGAAATAAACAAGATCGTGTGACAGGGAACAGGAGCGATAACCTGGCTCATAAAAGCCCTGTGCGTTGAGAATACATCTGTGGTTTGATTGGCTATAATGACTCTCCAATGTGAGGTTAAATGATTGGCTCGGGCTAAATGATTGGATCAGGCTTTGATGACACTCCATTATGCAGTTAAATGATTACACTTATTGTGCTGATCATTGATTGGCTGTGATGGCAGTCCAGTGTGCTGTTGAATGATTGGCTCAGGATGAGACGACAGTCCAGTATGCTGTTGAGTGATTGGCTCAGGATGTGATGACAGTCCAGCATGCTGCTGAATGATTGGCTCAGGCTTTAATGGCATTACCTGTGCTGTTGAATGATTGGCTCAGGATGTGATGACAGCCCAGTGTGCTGTTGAATGATTGGCTCCGGATGAGATGACAGTCCTGTGTGCTGTTGAGTGATTGGCTCAGGATGTGATGACAGTCCAGCGTGCTGCTGAATGATTGGCTCAGGCTTTAATGGCATTACCTGTGCTGTTGAATGATAGGCTCAGGGTGTGATGACAGTCCAGTGTGCTGTTCAATGATTTGTTCAGTTGTAAAACATCATTCCCTGTGGTTTGAATGATTGGCTCATACCGTGATGAAACCTCATTCTGCGCTAAGCAGCACTTTGAATGTAGTTTATGATACATATAATCCTGTGGACTCAGAATATATTCCTAAGCAGTAAGTCCGTAAGAAAAACTTCATGGCATGCAGTAACCAACCAATCCTCAGTGTCAGTGTTCTCAAACTTTATTCCCTCCCAGTCACCTGCAGTGATTGTAACATCATCATTACAATCACAAGAATTAAGTCCAATGCGTCTCAGCCAAAGTTTCAACAATGAGGATCTAGTGGCGCTCAACAGTAGCAGACAATATGGGAAAAGAAATAATTACCAGGGTATTTCAATAAGACTTCCCAAAGTAAAACACCGGAGCACTACTATCTGCACGATTTTATTGTCAGGGAACAGGGTGTGACTGACGTTTCGACAAGATGTCTTCCTTCCTCTCTTTTTGAAATGCCCCGGTAATTGTTTCTTTTCCCATCATCATTACAATCTTGACAAAAAAAAAAAATCAGGTGTCCCTGTTGTGACCTCACACCTTAAAGTGTTACATCACAGAGCCTGGAGGGTCAAAAAGTGGAAAAGCACCCTGGAGTAGCACATACTGCGTTTGAGCCTGAGGACCTTACAGTTACTGCTACATCACATGGGCAGCTGTGGTTTTATGGGTAATCAGGATAGCCTCTCTCCTTTTTACATTTCGAAGTCTCGACAGTGAAGGATGAATAGTTTTGTGCTTTCTATTTGAGAATCAGACCATAGCGAAGGATGACAAACGCTGTGGAAGCACTCCCTCGCTGCGGTCAGGGGAAGCGCAAACCGCCATGTGTCCCTGGTCACATGATGGCTCGTCGATGCTGGGCCTGCGCCTTCTTTTGCCGTTCAGAGAGGAAGGGACAGAAGAATACTTTGTGATGCTGATAAAAAACTAAACGAGGTTTAAAAGCTCAGACAGGCTGGTCAGCCTCCGCTGGCCGAGGTCCGCCCCACACACCGACAGCAGTTAGAGTTATTACACGGCGCACTAACTCGCGGCTGTTATATAAATATATATAAGAGCTCTCCGCATTTTCAAAAACAAAAACGTCTTTGTTTTTCGCGGGCCGTCTGGATGAATGACGTCAACATTCCTCTGGGCTCACGGTCCGAAACTCCCAGCATGCAACAGTCAGAGTCCAGGTCCTTTCTCCCTTTCTGAAAATAAAGCTAGTCTGGATGGACTGGCATAAACAAGCCCTATTCATGTCTCACCCCATAGACATTCACTACAGGCGCTAGCGTACCTGCAGATTACCTCACCCGCTGCTAAATTTAGCGCGCCACCCCAGAGTTGATAAATGGGATTTATATGGGTATCCCTGCCTGTCCGAAAATACTCCTCCTGGAAAAAGGGGGTCGGCGAGCACGTGCGGGAGGGGACGAGGGGCTCCCCCAGAATCCCGCGGGGCCGGGGTCGTTCCTCGGCTCGGCCTGCCTGTCATTCCACCCGCCAATCCAAGCGATTCCGAGGGTCCGTCCACCGGTCGGACGCCCAGGAATGTGGCATTTAAAAGCGGGAGGAAGCGGAAAGAAAAACAAGCCCAGACCCATCTGCCATGCACACGGGGCCCCGTCTCTCCGCACGTCGTCCCCCAGCGTCCCTGGGAAGAGCGAAACGGATCGGAATCCAGCTGCTGCACATCTGCAGTCAGGAATGTGGACGGGAAACACTAATTTGCCGCTACTGTTGGAGTAAACTGTGCAGACACGCACCGGCCAGACATACACACACTACACACACACATTTGTGTAAGCAAAGGTACACGCATACTTGTGTTCGCACATGTATACGCACACATGCTCACACACTGACGCTCACCCTGGAACACTGATGTACACACATACCTGAACATATTCATACATGTACACACTGAAATATGGATATTTACACGCATATAAAGTATTTAAATGCAATGCTTATTACAGACATTAGCGGTCGTTATAAAGTCCTTCGCTTGTAGTGCAGTATCGAGTTAGCTAGCTTGCTAATAAGGCCACAGTTCGCTTTTACTGTAATAACCGCTAGTTAGCTACAGTGATAACAAACTCTTTAATTAATAGCTAGCACACTAGTGAAGCGAGCTAGCCTGCTAGTTTGTTAATAGGGCTACAGTATACCGCATGCGTGGACACGTGATGATCTTGCAGGACACGTCATTTGACGCATATTATGTGATGGACGTCTCGTGAGGGGGACCAGATTTTATGGGAGGACCAGATTTTACACGACATTGGAAAGAGGAGAGATGGGATGATAAGGTATACTCACACTCACACACAAACACACACACACATACACCACTACAGCACGCGGGACATGCTGAAGTGCGGCTCCTCTTGCAGGTGGTGCTGCTGTAATTGTCCGTAGCCAGCGACCCCGTCTGTCTGCGCTCCACTGCACCACATCCCATAATTCTCTTCGCACCTGCAAGTGGTTTACACACTCGCAAATTCACAGTCACTGGCATACATTCGCACACACACTCGTACACACACAGACACATGCTACAGGCCCAAAAACGGCCCCCCAGCCATCGCTTTGGCCCGAGGCGGCTCTCTCTGGCGAACCGTGAAACGAGAGGAAGGAAAAAATGAAGAAATAGCCGAGGGCAGGACAGATTTAACCGCTTTTCCCCCTGTCTGTGGTCCGGGATGGAGGGATGAAAGGATGAGAGGAGGGAGAACTCTTTTTTTCCGGGCCATGGGCAGAGTCACCAAACACTCACGTATCAGCCTCACACCTCTCTCCCAGGAGCCTCCATCGCCTGGTCCCAGCGCGGGGCCGTCCCCAGTCGCTGCCATGACACTCACGACTGTTCTGTGGCGATGCCTTTCACGAATCACCGGGGCCACGCACGCACAAATTAACCACTGGGATTCGCCCTCTGGCCGGTTCGTCGTTACTTTCCAGTGATTAAAGGTTGGATGAGGTAAAGACACTATGCCTGGTCTTCTCTTGTTCTCTTCTGGCTGGGAGAGATCAAATCCCACACAAGCTGGAGAAAGATACAGTAACAAGAAAATGGTGTCACGATGCAGGCGATGGAGGTCTAACCCTCCCCTTTAAAGTCTTACTGGGCAAAAAAAAAACATCACGTCCTTTTCACTAATAACAAGAATGTGTTTTTACTCGTAAAACTTACGTCCCCCCCCCGGCCCCCTTCCCTGCTTAACTTACGGGATGGATGGACAGACGTACGGACAGACGGGCACATACCAAAAGGCACCTCTGCAGGACCTGAGTAGTAAATGTGCCGAGTTTTATTAAGATCATGCAAATGGTTTTGGAGTTACGCTCCGGAAACGAAGTGGGAACGCCGGCGTGAACGGGAACCGAGCCTACAACAATATGACTCCCCTCTCCCTCTGGGGGGCAATCATAATTAACAATAATAATAATAATAATAATAATAATGACGACAATAAGAGTAATAATGATAATGTATTCCTTTTGTGTAACACCTTTCTTTGGCCCAGGGCCGCTTTACATGCCACACAGAGAAGAGACATTAAAACAAGGCGATACAAACATGATGCATAATGACAGGACAAAAAGATCAATATAAAATTAGGGAGGAAAACAAATGAAAAAATTTAAAAAATAAATGTATAAAAATTTTTTTATAAAATCAATAATCAATAAAATGCAAGAGGGACAACAAGATTGTCAGTAGTGTCTGAGGAGGTGGGTTTTCAGTTGTGATTTGAATTCAGAAATTGAAGGTTTAACACGGAGAGTTTGAGGTAATGAGTTCCAAAGTTTAGGAGCCATGACACTGAATGCCCTGCCACCCATGCCGGAGAGCCTAAATCTGGGGACGTCAAGTGAACTGGAAGCAGAGGACTTAAGTGAACGGACAGGAGTGTACGGCTGTGTTCTTGTGAGATATTGAGGGGCAGGGTTTTGGAGGGCTTTGAATGTTCGGTGAAGTATTTTACAAAAGTATTGTGGATTCTGGATTATATGGGAAGCCAATGCAATTTATGGGGGGTGGGGTTAATGTGAGCACTAGATGTTTCCGAGATGTTTACGGGGACTTAGCCGCACTTGCGGTGTTCGCGGATGATGAAACGGCGGGACTCTGTTCTGTGGAGTCCTTGACTGTCTGAGAAAGGGGAGAGCTGCAAGGCGGGAGCTGGAAACGACTCAATTTCAGTCCTGACCTCCCGCCTCCCCGGATGGTAAAGAGAAGTGGAGCTCTCATCATTACTGATGAGTCACTGAACTTTCCTGCATATGTGTCTGATTTGGCCTTTTTTTACTGTTTGTTTTGGAAGCCAAGTTGTGCACCGTCATTTTCCTCTGAAACAGTTTTTGCACTGATCAGTTTCATGTGCGGGTGTGTGTGCTTTTGTGTGTGCGAGCATATGTGTTTGTAACAATCTTAGCATTGCATGTGGTAGTTGCTATGAAGTGTGACAGTGATAAAATTGACTCTAGAGTTCAGAGCAATCATGTGTGCGGCGTCTCTTTGGTATAGGATGCCAGTTTTACCCTCCTTAGAGCAAAGCCCGATGTGTTCGTCTATCACACTCAGTGGCTCGACTTCGGCGTAAACGCAGCAGGCTGGTTCCCCTCCTCGCTGGTTGCTGGTTTCTTAAGGTCAGCAGTTTCTTAGTAAAAAGCGGAAACGACCTTGAAAAGTGCACAAATTTCACTGGAGTAAACTAAAGACGATCGGCGCCAATTTCCCCCGCGACCGGATAGCGGCCATCTTGGAGCACTTACAGACCATTCTGATCCTGGGCCACTGATTGCTTTTCCAAGAAGGAGGCATTTAGCTCCTGTTCGGGAGTAGCTTTCTGGGAGTTTTTGTCTTCCGTTACTGGGGAGTTCCCTCCCTCCCCGCACAAGTTGGTGACAGTCAAGTTGGTGTTGGGACGGGTGAGTTATGGGCGGTGAAAGTATTTAAACAAAGCTGCCTTGACGGGAAATTGACCCAAACCACCTGGTGATAGCTGTAGAAAAAGTGTGTAAAAAAAGTGTGTAGTTTAACCTCTTCAACTCTACACTTCCTTACTCAAAGCTGTGAAACTATAGGCCTATTACAAATTCTGGTGCAGATTCCAACATTTCAAATGATCCCATGAATTTCCTGCTGAATTACAAGGAAATGTGAATAAAATGACTCACAAGACCTACATATTATCTATTTAATGTAATGCTTTGCCCATAAAAACATAGGGAATGAGGTTTGAATATTGTACACAGCATAAGAATGAGTTGGCTTCAGTGAAGGAATGCAATGAGCAGATGAAGAAAATGTATGGAAATTTTTCTATGATATGGGAAAAAATGCTTTTTCTAACTTTGAATCTGCTGAAGGGAACATCAGAGTTTAAGGGGTTAAGTCCTTTTCTCGTGGGCCATTGTTTTGTGAGGGCCAATTGTGGGGCAGGACCTGCACGGTAGTTGGACTGGAAGTTATATTAAGGGTTGGTGGCCCAGATCTCGACTGTTTGTTTCAGGGGGTGGTGTCTGACACACGTGTGTACACACACACACACACACACACGCAGCTTAGAGAGATAGGGCCATGTTACAGCATCGAGCCACACTTTTTGCAGGACAAACTCTTCTTCCTCCCATGAGAGCTCTTGTTTTTTGATGGAGGACTGAGGCCAGAAAGCATGTTGATGTTTAATTGGCCCGATGAGATCAGGAGATCGTTCCTCAGCTCCAGCTTCCTCTGAACATGGAAAAGGAAGAAATTCTTGTCCTCTCACTCTCCTCTCTCTCTCATTCTCCTCCCTCTCCCTTGCCGCCCTCCTCTCTCCCTCTCCTGCAGTTGGATCACATGACCCGGAAGAAGTCCTTGGCCAGCCTGGAGCTTTTCCTGTCCTGTGCGCAGAAACAGCTGTCAGGGCTTCTGCAGGATGACTCCCCAGGCGAGGAAGGGGAGGGGCCTGTGGACACACCCACCAGCAGCCCCAGCCTCTGACGCACCCCCCCTCACACCTCTCCAAAACCTCCAATTCCTCCCCCTAACACAAATTAAACATCACGCCGCCAGCTGATGTCATCACTACCCAGGAGACCTCCTCTCGATCAGGGGCCGTCTCTGTATTTGTGGCGACAGGAATTGACCAGTTCGAAGCCTCCGGCTTGCCTTCAGGCAAGCGTGTCCCAGTTCTTAAATAAATGTCTCCTCTACTCCTTTGCTTGTCTTCCTTTCCTCTCTGGAAGTATGGAAGGGAAGGACGTAAGTGGAGCAAAGGGGGGCTCATTTTCCTGGTACTGGAGCGCACCCTCGGTTTCGCCCTGCCTGCTGCTTTGGAAGTAGCACTTTACCGCTGACCGGTTGCTGTAGCCGAGTTTGCATCTTTGATCTGGCGGGAGGGGTCGTCTAAGAAGTGTCCTTGTCTTTTGACGGTTTTTGTTCTCGTTTTGTTCTTTTTAGCTCAACGATCACGCTTTTCGCCGCGGTATGCACATTCCTTTAAGTCGGGTCACCTTCCTCAACACAACACGAAGATCTATTGTTTTTTTTATAGTGATATTGTGCACTTTATCTCATTCTCGCAGGCAATGTGAACAACCAAAAGGGCTTAATCATCGAATGTTGTTCATGGATGGTGCACTGAAGTTTCTGCAATAAAGTTCCAGAACTAAAAAAAACAGACTTGTATTTAACGTTCTTTATTTCATGTGACTTCAGAATTTCTTCCTGCTGTTCGCCTGCCTGAAGTGTTGTGTTTGTGATGGGGTTTGGGTGTTGAAATTTTGGTTGGGTTTTTCAGTTGTTTTGGTGAGCTTTTTGATAGCAGTGTGGAAGTCTTTTGGATATAACGGTAAAATGCCAGATTTACACCTCAATGGCAAGTGGTGCTTGCTGTTTAAGAAGTTCAGCCTCCAGATATTCAACTAACGCTCACAGCTAGCTGGGAATACATATTTGCACATGCTCAGACAGCTGTCTCACCTGAAATCAGTGAAGACGATAGGCTGGCAGCAGGAGAGGTTGTTCAAAAGACATCCTGTCAACCTTGGAGCCAATGGTGAGAGGACGGCCTTGATTCCTGGGCTTTCATTGGTAAGGAGGCCTCCTGTCATGATGTGCTGGTTGAGGAGTGGTGATGTCACTTGCCATTCTCAGTTTATAAGTGATACATCAGTGATTATTTTAGTGCACCTGTGATTGCATCAGTCTGGTACCTCTCCGACATTTATTAAACGGGATGGGGATGAAATTAAATCTCCTACCACGCTATTATCATAACAGAACATTCTGTCAATTCCCAGGTCAGGCTTATTTTAAGAACTTTTATCTGCAGTATTTCCAAGAAGTGGCCTTGAGATCGAAATTGAAAGATAACGATGCTCTGAGCAGGCTGTAGATTCTTTGAAATTGAATTTTTTGTCAGCCTCAAAAATTGTAAGTCAACATTCTCAAACTACATGGATAGAGATTATGTAATCAGCGATGGATTGTTTAGTTCGGAACATCCTAATCTCCCGTTTGCAGTCTTAACAGCTGAAAGAGATGAATGGGAAGGTGAAATTGAAAGTGTATGTGGCTTGGAAGTGACTGTAGACATGCTGTAGGGGAGAGAGAAGGCCGTTGTTTTCGGGTCTCTAGACAATACGCTGTGGCGCTCTCCTGCTAATGAGCTGCCTGCCCCATGAGCTCTGTGCCTCTGAGCTGCTGAGCCGTTACTGCTGGGCCATTAACCGTTTATCTGCAGATCATCACCCTCAGCTTCAACGGTGACTTATGAATACAGCAGATTTGGAATTAAAGGAGAGGACAGGGCAGGATGGAGATGATCAGATAGAATAGGACAGGATAGGAGGTGATTGGGTAGGAGAGAACAGAATAGGAGATGATTGGATAGGAGAGAACAGAATCGGAGATGATTGGATAGGAGAGAACAGAATAGGAGATGATTGGATAGGAGAGAACAGAATAGGAGATGATTGGATAGGAGAGATCAGAATAGGAGGTGATTGGGTGGGAGAGAACAGGATATGAGATGATTGGATAGGAGAGGACAGAAAAGGAGATGATTGGATAGGAGAGGACAGGATAGGAGATGATTGGATAGGAGAGGACAGGATAGGAGATGATTGGCTAGGAGAGGTCAGGACAGGAGATGATTGGATAGGAGAGGTGAGGATAGGAGATGATTGGATAGGAGACGATAGGATTCTAATTGTTTTTCATTCTCACATGGAAATAACCTTTTGGCAATTTCATCCCATAACAATCAGCGACTGTCATCAGCAGCATGACTGGCATATTTATTTTTAAAGCCTTTTTTCTTGTTTTGTCTTGTTTGCATATTTTCAGCTACTCATCAAGCGACCTGAGGAACATGAAAAAGTGCCATTTTCTTTTCCACATGGTCGTAGGTCTGTGCGAGTCATGTCAAAATCGGCAGAGCTCCACAGTAGATCAGACGTCGTGGCGGCTTTCTCTACGGAACATTCTGAAAGTGCTGTATCGCAGTCAGGTGCGGCTGTGAGACGTGACCTCGTGCGAGGGCCGACGCGGGGAATGTTCCGGCATGATGCGAAGCAGGACACTGTGTAGCCGTAACAGGAGCTAAACGTTCATCGTCAGCATTGCCCTCTTCGGCCCTCCATTTGAACAGAACGCCTATTTTATCTGACTTGGCTCAACCTCTCCCGAAACCCACATTTGCAATAATATTTCACAAAATGAATTCACTTTATTCATCTTAAGGTTTATTTTTGTGGCCGCAAGTGCGAGAGGCCATCATATATTGTGATGAATGATGTTGGTATTCAGTGGAAGGAGATTTGGAATCAAAAGAACCAGAGTTATGTTATCCGTGACGACGTATGTTGGACCACGGACCTCAAGCTGGAGAATTCCAAAACTACGCTGCCCTAAAACTGCATGACTGCATGATTTTAAATGGTGTTACCCTTAAAGTGCACCCATAATGTGACTTTTCATTGGTCATTCTTGTATTCTTGAAGTCTACTCAAAAAGGTTTAAATGTGTCATTGTTAAAAAAAAAAAACACAGGGGTTTTCTCATGCTGACCATTGCTGCAGTGTCTGTGTGTGAAACGCTCTGTTGAGGTCCTGCCCCCGCCTTCCCCAACACCCAAGTGTGCTCTGATTGGTCAACTTGATCACTCACTTGTGATTGGTCTCCTATTCGCGTGTCGGGATATTTCGCGCCCCTTACCATAAATGGATTTCCGCTTCAGAGCGTAAATGAGCTTTAGAAACAAATACCGGTCAGGGGCGTGCCAAACTATGCCCTTGGTGCAAAAATTAAAATAGTGACATCACAAACTGATGGAAAAAATGGCCAGAAGCGAATAGGGCGTTTCAGGCAGCTCTGGACCAGAGAGAGCTTCTTCTGGAGGTGACTTTGAGTTGTTTTCCGACACAGACCTTAAAAATGCGCATAAAAACGATATGATTCATGCTATGTCATTAAAATTACGAAAAACCATAATAGGTGCACTTTAAACTGTTACCCTCAACAATATGCTCTCAAAGCCATGTAATCTCAAGGAATGATACCCCCAAAACCATGCCATTTTAAACCAGAGAAAGGGAGCTTTGTTCCTAGAGAGCCATGGCCCTGCATGTATCAGATGTCTCTCTGCTCCAACACACCTGACTCTATTGACTTGCTCGTCAAGGGCTTGGTAACGAGGCCTCATTAGAATCAGGTGTGTTACAGCAGAGAGACATCTACGAAGGGCGAAGGGCGATGACTCTCCGCGAACAATTCCTGTCAATACTTTTTGAACATTCTTACACACACCTACTCAGTCTTGATTATTCGACCCAATATCTTAACAATTACCTTAATTTTACGACCTCACTGTACAATAAAAACATTATTTGTTAATCGTTTATTGATCATCTCTTTTCACTCAGGATTCTTGTCACACCTTGTGCTATTTAAGGTTAATTAACCAGTGTATGCAATTGCCTAATAATGCCAATTCTTGGCTGTTTTGCATGACCCCTATTTATGGCTTATAACTCGGGATTTGTGTCACAAAGACTGGAAAGATTATTTAATTGAAGTAAGACACTTGTCTTATTTGTAAATTCAATCACGGAAATATTTAGCAACTACATTTTGGAATTTTGTGGACGCCAGCATCCATTATGCACATTGGGCTTAAATAGTTGAAACATCTTATATTTCACCTAAGAACATGGACCGAAACTTGACTCTAGTGTCCAAAAAAAAACTGACCGGAAGCAAGTATGACCCCTAAAGTGGGTTTCCGGAGAAAGTAGCATGTGCGAGGTGCATGAGTTCGGTTTTAATCCCTCATGACCGGCTCTCTCTCCCAGTAACGCTGGCCTGTCTGTCGGAGCTTGTGCCAGGGGTCCTGGGCTCCAGTGCTGAGGCCCAGTTTGAGTCTCTGTCAGCACCAGCCTGCAGCTGAATGACTCTGCAGAATATTTGTTTCCCTTCGATTAAGGCGCACTTGGGCTGTACGGTGTGGGACGCCTTCGGTTTCTGCTTCACCGCTCGCTTTATTGGCCGCGCCTGCAGGGGTGAAGCGTTCCTCCCTCCCTCCCTCTCTCCCTCCCTCTGTCTACCTCTCTATCGCCTTCTTTCACTCCTTCACTCATACGTGCAGTCCTTGGCAAAGCTCACAGGTGTTCAGTTACATATGCGCCGATGAAAAACTGCAAATGTACAATTAAACTGAAAAGTTGGGTGAAGATGAATATCTGTCCATGTTTTTTCCCCCGAGTTGGTTTGTTAGCCTATCAGAGCTCTGCATTTTGTATAGCCGAACCGTACTGTACAACTTCATAATGGCATACGTTTAAGAATGTGCAGGAATCAAAGACTAGTTTAGTTTATTAATTTCACAAAATAATGTGAAATACACTCTTCCAGAAAAGAAACTATACATTGTTTTTAGCATCAATTTATTATACATGAAATGTTTTGACAAATGTGGAAAACAAACTGAAAAGAAAGTGTAATCAATAATTCAATATTTGTATAGTTTCTTTTTTGGAAGAGTATTGTATTTCAATATGTTTTCCACATTTGTCAAAACATTTCATGTATAATAAATTGATGATAAAAACAATGTATAGTTTCTTTTTTGGAAGAGTATACAAAGAAAATATAAAAGCATGTGTGTGGGTGAGGTAGAAACCAGTGACTGGCTCATTTCAAGACCACTCCCAGAGGACAACGAAAAAACACACGGACCAAAACAACGTTTGAAAAGAGGCAGAATTTTAGCACAACAAAGGAAAAACATTCAGGTAAACATTTAAAAAAGATGAACAATGAAGTTATAAATTAGAAATTCCATGGGACGACCAATAATTTCTAAATGCGTTCATTACGGTTCCAAATTATTGTTTTTTGACAACAGCCAATTTTTTTTTTTAAGCATAGATAATGACACAAATGAATCGATTAAATGAGCATTTTGGTTTCATAAGACAACCCCCCAAAATTGGATTGAAAACTGCCCGAGGGCCGTTCTTTTCAAAGGAAGATAGAGATTCTAAGCCTGTCTAGATGGATAACAGTGAAGTTGGCAAATATTTGCATAAAATATCTAAAACAAGCAGGTAATTCTACTTGAAACAGTGCTGGCAAAACACTGGAACGCGAACGTTTCCCTGGTCTCACTCTCTCAGTCTCTGTCACTCTTTCATTTGCTTCCTTCTCTTTTTTTTCCTCCTTCCCTCCCCTGTCTCAGGAGTGCAAATCACTCGCTCATTAAGCCCAGCTCTCTCTCTCTCTCTCTGATTGAGGGGAAAAGGTCTAACATCTTAACCTCAGTGAGGAGGTCAAAGGTCGTGTTCTCTTGGAGCACCCAGATGGTCCCTAAACTTGGCTACCTCTCTCTCTGTCTCATTACTCTCTCTCTCCCCTCATCAGTCTCTCTCTCTCTCTCTCCCTCCCTTCGCTTTTATCGGGGATGTCTGCCAGTTAGTTGAAGCCCATACCCCCCCCACCCTACCCTGCTGTGCTGCTGGGTCTGGTTACAGACTCACCGTCAAGGTCCTGAAAGATTGATGCTTTCACTTTTCTATTGTAGATACCCTTTTCTTTTATGTGGGGGAAAAAATTAGACTTGATTAAAAACTTTGTCACCATCATCATCATCGTTATCCTCAACCTCATGACTACCACCACCGTCTTCATCATCACTGTCCACATTGTCATCACCCTTGTCATTATTGGTTTCATCATCGGTGTCTCACGCTACATTCGAGGCCAGGTTCGAGCGGTCAGTTTCGCAGTCCGTCCTAGGTCAGTCTCCATCCTCCTCTGGAGATTTCAAACCGTGGGAATTGCATCTTCTTCGTGGCCCAGAGCCGATGAAACAGCGGGGGGAGCACTTGCACCACGGATCGAAATGATAATATTGTGAAACACTGCGCTCTGGAACGACTGCGTGTTCTCGGGAATCGCCGGCATTATGCATGCGCGATTGATTAGCGATGTGGCAATCCCTCTTTTCTCAATGTGACCCTTACATCTGTCAAAAAACATTGGGATCTTACGGTAATTTTGAGATTCGCTGCATGGCCAGCTTCTACTCGTGGCCTCACGGTAGGGGCGTTTGACAGACTCAATGGTATCCGTCCACGACCATCACCCCCCCAAAAATATACACTTTCCCCTCCTCTAATGAAGGACCCTTTCCTTTTGCACTCCTCATGCCCCAAGCACAGCTCTCCCCGGACACCTCCTGACCGTATGGCTGCTTCCCTGAAGCTGTCATCCCCCAGCAGTACGCTTCCTCAAAATGGCTCCCCAGCTTCCTCGTGACCTTTGATGAATTGTCTCTCTTGTTTTGATGGTTTCCATGGCGAGGTCTCCCTCTCGACTCCTCTGAACTGGATGTGCAACCCCTAACCCCTCATAACTCTATTGGTGTCAGAGCCACTTGCCGCCCAGCCTCGTGTTGCAGGTCATGTGATTTATTTCAATAGTACACCTGAGGCTGAGGCTGTGAGTTCAAGGGCCAGGGTGCTACACACTAAAATGTTTGGCGCAGGAGCTCTTTGCAGTTGCGTTTGAACTACAATAAACCAAGCTCTGGACTACATTTCCCATCAGCATATATTAAAAAATTAATTATAATGCAGCAATCGATTTGGCAGTTGGGGCTGGAAATAACGTCATACCTGAGCTGACTGCATTCTATTAAGTCATTCAGAAAACTGACTTGGGGTCAGTGGGTTCTCCTCTGACCAGGATAGCCTTTATTAGCTATTGTTAGCAATGCTACTTGATAACAGCGTATTACTCAGTATTTTTCGCGTGCAAACACCGCAGCAACAAGTCCACCAATAATCTCTATTCAGTACTGTGTGTACGAATGATTTAATGAAATGCAAATAACACAGAATTGCAAATTTAGTTTATTATTACAGCTTTCGCTTACTGGTTATTTACAGTGCAGCCATTATGAACTCGGAACTTGGAGTAGGGGAAGAATCTCTGACTTTCCGTGTTGGAAGTCTGACTTCAGAGGGCGTTCCAATCGAAATTTCCAACTGGGAGCTCAGACATCCTGACTTCCCAGTACAAGCGGAACGCTGCATAACCCTTGTGGCTATTCCAGGAAGTGATGAGTGTCCCTGAAGAAGTGCAGATGACTAACCGTGGGCTTAATCCAGCTGATATTGGTGCGATGTGATTGGTGAGGTTTATCCTATCAGGGTGTGGCGATGTGGTTTGGTCATAATGGGGGCTGGGGGGTTAGGTTTAGCCAGATGGTGAAGGGAGAAGATGTTTGGCTCTTGCAAAGGTGTCCAGGAGGAAGCTGTTTTTCCAGCTGGAGCGTCGGGATTTTCTCAGCTGCAGCCGGGATACGGAATAACGTCCCTGCCCTATCCTGCGATGTTTCGAGGTATGAAAGGTTTCGATTCCCATCAGTGTAGTGCGATGCAGCCCCTCTGAATCTCGCCCACTCCAGTTTCTCACGGCGGCCGGCAGGATTAAAATCAGCTGGATAAACACAGGCAGATGTAGTCTGTTCTGATGGGCTTCACTCTCATCGCTGACAAAGGCCAAACCTCTTCTTCACAAACCCTGTTACCCCAAAACTGAGTCAGCCCAAGACCCTGTTTCGCTGAAGTCCTGTTACCCCAAATCTGTTTCACTAAAACCTGTAACCTCAGGTTACACAGTTATCGGTTACTGCAGTTTGGGACCCTATCTCTCCTTTCATGTGTGGAACCACTGGTTGCCAGATTGTTCCGCTGGAGGCTGTCCACTATCATGTTTAACGCCAAGCGAAGACTTAAATCTTGTTCCAACTGTGGGAGAGTCAACCAGCAGGGAAATATGTTTTGGTGTTTTTTTTTTTTTTTTTTGGAGGGAAATGTCAAGCGTACCACCCAATGCAACATGATTATTTAGGGTGGGGGAGCGGGGGTTTGAAGTTTTTCAAATGTTTTCTCAAAGTGGGAGGTATTTCCAAACCGTCCCTCCCGGATCTCTGTGTTTGAGCCTCGTGTGGTTCTGATTAAACCTAAGGGACTCATGACGAGAGATTCAGCCTTGTAGATATCAAAGGCGTCTTCCTCCAGTTATGTTGTAATGCTGGTCCAGCAAAATAATGAAACCCTTCTAAAGTCTGCAATTATGAGGTTCATAATGTGAATGAAGTCTGACTGAACAAGCTGGCACCCGATACTTCTGTGGATTTCCTACAGTTTTTCTTCTGGCCTCTAGAGGTCACTGTTTCAAACAAACGTAATGACAATGCATTGAATACACCCACAGAAATTTACGGTTAAAACATTTAATATGATGATGACCATAAATACGAAGTCAGTGAAATGAAATAGACTAATTAAATTAGCCCCCTATTATTCTTTAAATGAAATGGTTACACTAAAGAAAACTTTAGAAGTGGCAAAGACTTGTTCAAGATGCTGCTAGTAACCTATGAGGTGTGCTAAAAACCCTAATTTTACTTCAATTATTTTTTTTTAATCTTATTTTACAATGGTTTTAAATTATTGCGCCTCATCATTCCAGATTTCATTGCCAATGGAGCAGGGAGGTTTTATTGCAAGTAATTTTGGACAGTTCTATCGGTGTGTTTGTCAGGAAGGTGTTGACACGATGTTAGTGCCAGCTGGCCTATCCAAAATGTGGAACAACAGAATTAAGTTTCAAGGTTTTCTTAAAACTGTACCCATATGTGTCTTGAAATAACAAATATATGTGCATTGATTTCCGTGGAAGTGGTGTTCTGTTAGTCTGCTCTGTTGGTCTGTATAAATGATATTTCACAGATTCTCAGGTCCAACAGTATTTGGATATTAGCACAATATATACCTTACCTCTGAACTTCACCACAATTGATTTTAAATAAAGAAACCTTGAAGCATGGGCATTCAGTTAAAATGTAAGGGTTTTTTTTATGTTGTGCAAACCCTTTTTTATGTGTAACCCTCCCGATTTCAGGGGGTCAAAAGTAATTGAACAAGCACAAATATAATTTCCATTTTTAATGCTTAGTGTTGCACATTCTTTACAGTCAATGACTGCCTGAAGTCTGGAACCCATAGACGTCTCCATACACTGGGTTTCTTCTCTGATGATGCTCTGCCAAGGTCTTCATTCCAGCTGTTATAACACTACATCCCCCATGATTCACAAAGGAAGAGGTCTGCCTCGAATCATGAGTACTTCCTTCCCTTCTCCGTGCTCCACTCTATTCAATTTGTTGATCTCTGTCTGTTCTGTCCATAGGTGTTGTTCCAAGCTTTAAAGGGTTTTTAGGAGTTTTTTGGCAAAACTTCCTGTTTTTTGAGGCTTTAAATCTTGTGGAAAGCCTGAGGTCTTCTTTTTTTCGTTGATTTTTACCTACTTCCTGGAGTGCTCTTGCTCTGTGAAGCGTCTTTTCTCCACCTGAGAAATAATCATTCTGTCAACCACCACATTTGTCTTTCGTGGTCTTCCAGGCCTTTTGGTGTTCCGGTGCTCACCAGTGCATTCTGTCATATTAAGAATGTTCCAAATAGATAATTTGGCCACATGTAATGTTTTCACTTTTACATATGTATTTTTTTTTATTTTAGGGCAAACGAGAGCTTGCTTCACTGGCAGGGACAGCTCTTTTAACTTCTTAACAAGAGTTGACAGCAACAGATTCTGAATGCAAATGCTCTACTTAAAATCGACTGTAAACCATTTACTTGCTGAATTGTTAATAATGCGGGACTGAGAGACAACTGGTCTTGGAACAGCTGAGCAGCCACTTGTCCAATTACTGATGTTCCCTTATCCGCAATTAAAAGGTGTATTAATTCAAACACCTTTCGTCTAATTTGGATATAAATGACCTCAAATTAAAACTGATTGTTTACCCCTTGAGCTCATACCCTCTGTTCAGTTTCAACCCCAGTACGCCGCAGTCGTCCGCAAAAATCACAAGAACTTTGTCAGTGTCCAAATATTTGTGGACCTGACCACATATATGAAGATGTTGATATATTTGAGGACTCATTGAGATTGGCTTTGTGTTTGTAATGTTAAATTGCTGTCATTACAGGGCCCCGGTAAAGTAATCGCAGTCCCGGGCCTGTGGTGCATTTAGCGCCCTGGCCGCCGAGAAGTTTGCAGGTAATTATGTTGGAGGTCAGAAACCGCAGCCGCTGGGAACGAGCCTCAGGATCCCGGGAACGATTAGGGAGAGGGGCGCACTTAATCCTGCCTCGAAGGTCACGCGCCCAGAGAGCAACAGTTACTCTTTTATGGCCTGGGATACAGGGGCAGTGAGTGTTAGTTGTGCGGATATAAACCTTTTACCTGTTGACTCACGATGCTGGTTAGCTCAAGATAAAGAGGAAGGCGTATTTTATTGAAGTCTGTGTAGTAAATTATCCTCTCCGTTGAATCCAGCCTAATTAATTTTGACCGGTGGCTAACTCTAGGCTTCTGTCTCGTGCCTTAAGTATTGTAAATGACCCCACAGGTCATCCTGCTGCCAGTCATTTCGTTTCTCTCCCCTCAGGCAGACAATGTCGCTCCTAAAATGTACTTCTTCTCGATCTGTTAAGAGTTTCTTTCCCTGTGCTGTACATAGTTTGAGGCACACACTTAATTTTTGCCTTGTGGTTTCGTGTCAGGTGACTGTCTGCGTAATTGCTTTTTAAAAGGTATATTATTTTAATTGTTTTCATTTTGTCTTATGTTCTCATAGTGTCTCCTGGCCTTTGTGTTCTGTCCTTATATGAGCCCATGTGACAACTTTTCAATGCGGTTCTACCGCAAATGGCAAATAAATCGACTCTGACTCGAAGTCTAACTGCAGTGCAATGCCTAGTGACCAACTTTCGTTCAGACGACTGAGGCTTGGTCAAGGGCAGTGCCTGGACCGTACATGTGATGCATGTCTGTCAGTTTGGGAGGTAACCTGCGCAAACACCAGAAGAACATGCAAACTCCGCACAGCGAGAGCCCAATCAGCCAGGACTCAATCCTGGAACCTTCACATTTGTTAGCCAACTCCACTGAAGGACAGCGACACCATGCCGCCAAAATCGTTACAGCGATCGCGTGGTAGGTGATCATTCAGATGCGGTTTGTGAAGCTGTACGCTGGGAGAGTGGGGGGCGATTGGGACCGTAGAAGATAAGATACACTTTAGTTAACCCTTTGGGGTAATTCGCCTCTGTATTTGACCCATCCTATAGTTAGGAGCAGTGGGCAGCCACAGAGCAGCGCCCGGGGACCAACTCCAGTTCTAAAGCCAGGTCCTTGGTCAGGGGTACTGGTTGGAGTGTTCCTATAATGCTTGTTTTTCTAGATGGGAGAAACCGGAGTACCCGGAGGAAACCCACGCAAACCCGGGGAGAACATGCAAACTCCACACAGAAAGGCCCGAGTTTTCTAACCCATATAATTTTAATATATTGCATCTGAAGCACACGGGAGTGTTAGCACAAAGCGCTGGTTGTGACGGGCCGGGGCAGGAGTACTTTGGAGGTGTCGAATTATTGTACCTCAGCGGGATGTCGAGGGCTGGCAGGCGAGAGAGGGAGACGGAAGCCAAACCCAGAGCGCTCTGGCCTTACCACCACCGTTGGAGAGAGATGTGCTGTGAGGTTTCAGAATGGCAGCTACCGTGACCTACTCTGAAGTGTTACCGTTCGATTCCACCGGGAGCGTCTTGGCCACGTTACTGCTGCGACGTGGTTGCCGGAGTTGATCACAGCCATTCTAGACAATGGTTGTGATTCCACCAGCCATGCCACGGCACGTCTTGGCAGCGTCCTAGAAGTGGCTCTCCGCGCTGCTTCGCCGAGAATACGCGCTGAGGGAAACGTTTCCCATAGTTTGACCATATACAGTCTTTGGATCCAACTACGTTATTATTTGTGCCAATGGGAACCGCACACCAGTTCTTGTCAGGCAGGAAGTATCTATCCAGGGGAATACCCTTTTAAGTAAAAGAAACTCAAAAAACCTGTAAAAGAAACAAATCTTTGATATAAAATTTGTTTATAACTTACCTGTCCACTACTTGTCTGTGATTTTGTTTTAACTAAACCACGGAAACATTTTTTTTTCATCTATGGTGTTCATACCTGGACTGTAGTCGGCTACAGCACAACAAATACATTAAATATAATTAAAGCAGAAAAAACAACAGAAAGAATTTATGTTCGTTGCTCTAATATCCGAGTAAAAATGATGAAAGATGCTAAATCTAAGCCGGTTGATTGTATCAGCTGAGAGAACGCTGCGCTGATGTTTCGCACTCAGTGGAACATGCAGTCATCAGCAAGACAGGGCAAAACAGCATCGCTCACGTTATACTGCAGATACCCGCCCGGTGGAATCTAGGGGCAATAGTGGTATGGACCTACCCAACTGTTGTGGTTAAATTATCCTGCTTTCAACCTATGACTGTATTTGACCACTATGGTAGACTTATTCTATGTTCAGGATTATGGTTATATCACTTCCCCCCGGCAGAAAGACTACATCATCAAGGTCATGACCTTGCTCAACCGCCACCTTCAGGGTTACGACCCTCTCCAACTGTCATGACATTAAATTATAAACTAAATGCAAATTCCAAACCAGGCATCGCGCTAATTATGCTGCAAGAGTTTGTTCTGATCTATACATGACTCCTCTGAACATGGGGAAACATATTACCCACAATCCCACCTCACTCTCAACCTGACCTAAGAAGAAACAAGACCTCCTGCTCTGCAATAAGGACCGATGAGTAGCCTAGGTTGAAAAAAAAAAAAGCCAGTTATTCTTTGATCATCAGGCTACTGTCTCAGCCCAGACTCAGTGCTGTCAAGTTCCACTCGGGCATCTGGTGTCATTGGTACATGATCTTATTATAGTACTACTGAGTTTATGTGTCTAAATGTGTTTGTTTTTTGTGTGTGCTGTTTTTTATTGGACCATTGTGTTTGTAATAAAGATATGATGATGATGATGATTTGAAAGTACCAGAGAGCGATACAAAGAAAGCAAAAGAGGTCCAATAAAGTTTCTGACCTCGAGCGACCTGTCCACACCTTCAGGGTGTCGAACAGCCACGGACACAGTTGCCTCTTGCACCTCTGCAGTCCGGTGGGCGACTTCAGAGCCCAGAAGGAAAAAGCCAGATCTCTGAGGTACAGAGTAGATTGTCTTTATGAAATAATTTGGGGGGGAGAGCGAGATCGGGCCAGGAGCCCCCCCGTACACCAGCTGTACCCCTACATGCCCCGCGGAATGCCAGGGGCTGATATGAAGCACTCCTGAACACTTCAGAACACGCCGAAAAGCTGTGGAATGCTACGGCCATTATCCAATACGTCCCTGTCGCGCTAAACACATTTACTGTGTGCTGAAAATTAGCTGCTGCCCACTGTACATGACCGCTGTGTCAAAAACAGTTTACATGGTTGCAGATGCTATTTTTTGTTTAAAAAAACAGAACAGCTTTTCCTACTTTTTCCGATTCCGTGTTTTAATTCAGAAAATCTAACCGCCGTGCCTACAGCACATTATTTTTCAAAACTGAAAACAGTTTATCACACAGGGAGAACTTTCCGCCCCTCCACATCGCATCTCAAATCCTCGGTTCTTTATTTTCACTCTTAATTGGTTGAATCCCGCGGGAGAGGCGGGCCTCAGTTCTGGTTTTTGCAGTAAAATTGCAAGAGCTAAATTTTTGACCTTTGTTGCTGGCTGCCGGCATGGAACAGCCTCCATTTTGATCTTTTAACACCTCTGACCCGTAGCGCGGCCCTGCGGCCCGGCTTCCTGTGGCTTTGTTGTGGGGTTACGTAAGAGCTAAGGAGCCCTACGTGGCCAGCTCCTCGACAGAGCGACGACCTGTCAATCACCCCTCACTTCTTTACTGTCGCCCAGCTTCAGCTCAGAGCCCTGTTGTGCTTCCTGTTTTCTCCATTGCCTAGCAACAGTATTGCCGCCTGACTGTCTTGGTTAAATTGCAATCTCTTGGGCTAGGTTGGCTCTTTTGGATGCTGGGAGCACATTTTAGTTTAGTTTTTTTTTTTTTAAATTCTAACATAAATTGAAATGGAGCTACGGTTGTTTTTTTGTTTTGTTTGTTTGTTTTTTAAAGAGAGACACAGCTACTTATTTCAATACTTTTGTGCATCAGCAAGTTCTGCATTGTCAGTTAGTTTCTGCTGCATTCCAGCATTCAGTCTTTTGGCAGAATAAAGTCTGTAATGTATGTGTATGGACCTGTTTGCCAGCTGACAGAGGTACTTTTAATGCATTCTGCAATCAGATTCTGGTAAATTGTGCTGTTGAATCACAAGGTACTTTTATTTTTAGGATATAATGCTGTGGAAAGTATGAGCCAATTCCATTTGGCTACATTTTCGGTAATAAAAAACCTATGGCAGGGATCTACTGTGAATACAGAATGGCACAATTCAGTTACTGATGATTAATTTGTTGATTAATTTGGATTATTCTTCATCTTCTAGTAAAACAATCCCCTTAAGTTTTAAAAGCCCAGTGTAAAAGTGATTGTGATTTATTTCATTATCGATTGAAGTCTGAAGGTTTTTTCAATTGCCAATTCCAATGAGGGGACACAGTCAAGCTAAAAATAGAGCAGAATCAGTTGACTGAAATAGTTATGACACACTATGCTGTTATCAATTATGCTGTTATGAGATTGCATGTGTAATACCATCCTTATAGCAACCTAAACAATGTAATAACAATGGCTAAACAATGCATCATTAGTTCATGAGCACATTTACAGGGTAAATGATGACGGTCATTTTATTATATATTTTGGTTCTTCCTCCCTTTGGCTGGTGTGATGCAGATGTCCTATCAGATTGATGAAAGTACAGGTCACTGCCTCTCGCTTGCTTCAGCAAGGACAGTGTGACTTTTGTCATTCGGTAACAATCCACTAAACAGAAAAGGAGGAACTTGGAGTCAGTTCTTCAGTAAATCAGGTATTTTTGCAAGGAAAAACTGCTTCGTGTATAAATGTTTTGCCCCTTTCGTGCAAGTAGTCCTCCATTCTTATAAATGATCAATATTCTTATTGAAATCGGGGCACAAGCCGTGTGGTGGCCATTATGAGAGCTGATTGGTCTGCCTCTCCCTCTCTTGTCTCTTGGTTTCACCCCCGAGAGGATGAGAGTGTAGCTGGGCTAACGGCCCCCAAAAAGTTTTCCAGAACATTGCGAGCTCTGCTTTGGTGAAAGAACACCCATTACGCTAATCATGAAGAACATGTTATTTCAGTTCAAAGGTCAAGTGCCGGGGATTCAGTTTACCCCAAGTCCATGGCAGCCTTCCGCTCGTTTGCTGCCGGTTATGGCGTAATCATGACCAAATACTAAAGAAGAAGAAGAAAGAAAGGCATTCGGGGGGGAAGGTCAATCGCTAATTTGTCAAATCAGTATTTTAATGCATTACCACATAACAGCTTTAGGGTCGAGGGGCAGGAGGGGAAATGTGTTGCGTCTCAAGGTTTTTTTTTTTGTTGGATAGCGCGCTGCCGTTAGCCTTCGCTCGAACAAACTCGCTATTGTCGACAGCGGCCGATCGTGTGCCAGACCTCAGCCGTTTTCTCTTTTTTTTTGTCCCTTTTTTCGTTCCTTAATTGAAAAATTGGAGAAGGCCAGCGCCAAGAACCACAGAGAAACGTTAAACAAGCTGAGAGGTGTTGGCGGGGTGGCCGGGGTCTGTACGCGAGCGGGTGGGTCGCAGTGTTCGAGAGGAATGTCTGCTCTGGAGTGATTTATTAGGCCGGGTGCACAGAGGGGTTCTGGCCCGGCCTCCTGAGGCGATGCGTAGGTTAGTCGCCTGGCACCTCGGGCATCTAAATGGTGCCACCTAGTTCGAAGACCGAATTATTTATTTTTGTGCGAGTAATTTATTGCAGTTTTACTCCTCATCAGCTTCAGGAAGGTGCGGGGGTCAGAAGTGAGAAAAGGCAGTGCTCTCTGTTTAAGCCAAGCTAAGCACGGAAATACTCTGTGCCTTATGAATGTGCCGACCGCCCGCCTGCCACCCGCACCGTATCGACTCTTTTCTCCGACCTGCGCTGCAGTTCTATGACTTTTTGTTTTATTATTTCCAGTATATCCACTTGGTAGATCTGATCCCATTATACAGGCTCTCTTTTATCACCAAGAGCGATATGAAACAATGAAATAAAAATGCTGAATACTCCTCGATGGCGAAAGTTTCAGATTCAGTGTTGATAGGGTCGTGGAGATAAATGGGTACAAAATTTTAGATTTTTCTCTCATTTTTAAATTCGGTTTTTGGTGTGAAAAGACCGTTAATCAGGTTCTCAGAGAGGATTTCCCGATATCCCAGCACAGACCCAAAACCCGATCATCCCATTAGACCAGTGATGTGCCGTCGGAGGTAAGTTAGGTGAGGGAGAATCCTCGCCATTCAAGAAATGAGAAATCCCTATTACTTTACTTGATTAGAAATCAGAGGAACGATTAATTGATTTACTAAGACTAAACGGCTAATTTCAGTTTCCACAATATTTTTTCTCAATGCATCAAACTAAAAATGCTCACGAGACAGCAAATTTGTACATAGTTGCTTACAGGAAGCTAACACAATGCCATTCACAAATATTAAAAACTTTCTTATGCAGCATTCAATGCTTGGCCAGTTTCCCTCCTTGCAGTCACGAATTAAAGCGCACATGTAAATGAATCTTTTTGTCATTAACACCTCTTATGGATTACATGCTATGTATAGCATGTATGTGTAGTAAAAAAGTAACAATTGATTGATTGGTCAATCAGGTATTGTACGTGGAAACAGGTTGACAAAATCCAGTAGTTAAAAGGTGAAATCGCTGCCTCCCCTGACTGAAGGTCTCTGCATTAGACGACTCCATTTTACACGTCTCCGCTGGAAAGGAAACAGCCGTCTTGTTTGGATAGCTCCTCAGGACACCCCTACAGTTGTCATTGTGTGGGTCCACTTTAAAAGCAGGGCCATCCTGAACCCTTGTACCCCTTTCGCAAACCCACCACCTGATTAGTGTCGCAGGGCGTGTGTCTTCTGCACCCGCCTGGACCGATGTGTGTTTTTTAGACCGTGTAATGTGACCTCGCTGTCTTAAGTGGCCGTCTGTGCGAGAACTAAGGTGCAGTGTGCTGTTCGGGCCCATGCCAAGTCCTGCTTCACCGACTAACCATTACCCAGCGTGTTTTCTTTGAAAAGGCCCCCACTATTGCTGCTCCTAAAGACACACACACACACACACACACACACATCACCCCTCGAGAAAAACCCACCACCATTTTCCGGTGAAATGGTCTGTAGCAAAGATTAGAGCTATTCTGACGAAAAGTGATTTGTGAATAAAGTTGCTTCCGTACTCTTCCCCCCCTCCCACCCCTCAGACTACGTAACCACGGCGACCTGCTCTGCCACTGTCTCCTGTGCGACGGTTTTCATTCATCCAGTCGGCGAAGACAAACAGTGTCTGCAAAATTGAGGCAGGCGAACTGGCAAACCACCGAACTCTAAATGCCTACCTGTCCTCCAACCATACGCCCAAATAGATTGTTTGTTTGTTTCTACTCTGCAATACGACCCAGAGGAGCGTTGCATAAATTTTTGCACCCACTGGCAGTAGGAGTAGAGTTGGAGTCACAGTTAGGGTTAGGATTAGGGTTAGGTTATGGATTTTGTGATGGCGACATTGACCAGAACGCCAGATTGTCGTTATTTACATGACCACTAGAGGTTGCTTAACTGTTTTACATAACTTTCGGTCGTAATAAGCTACTTGTACAAACGGCCTTTGGTGGCATATTTTGGAGGAGAACAGGCTTGTAAATCCACTGAGCGATGACATTTTGAAAAGACTGAATCATCTGTGAGCAGGATGAGGGACATTTGCATTCAGTCTTCAAGCCGGTAGGGAATCATGCGCTCAAAATAAAACTAGGATATTAAATTGTGATAAAATTGTGATATTATCCAATTTTGTAAACATGAGATGCACACCTTTGATCTGTGTCGAAGGCATTTACCAAAGCTTGCTGAATTTGGTCAATTTTTATTTTTATGTTATTTTTTTTTGAGGAGAAGCAGATAGACAACATATATGGCGGGGCATAACAATGAAAAAAGAGGACCTGTGGAAATAAAATTTTTAAGTAAATGTACCATTTGACTGTTTTCAAGTTGTATGGCAAATAGGTACTGGCTGGTGTTGGGCTTGTGGGCCGAGAGGCCAGCCTTTCAGTTGTACCTGCAGTGGCCCAGGTACCTACGCAGGTGACGGGCTGAGCTGACATGCGGGTGTTTGTTTTTGTGAAATTCAGCCCCGAGTCAGGCACTACACGAGCACAGTGTGAGCCTGTGTGACTGAGCGGAGACAGGTGTGGTCCGGCCTCCTTCTCAAACACCCGCTCATTAGCTCCCAAAATCAGAGACCCGCCTGTTCCAAACGCCGGAGCACCAGCGAATTGGCCAGAACACAGCATAGCACCTGTCTGAATCTCGACTGCTAAAAATAACAGCTGTCCCTCATCTGCTGTAAAAAATGTGTAAAACATAATTCAGTATTATCTGTAGGGTTGTATGTATAGAGTGTGTGCAGAGAACGGTTTTGTGGTTTTGGCTCTGAAAGGAATTGTGGGAATGGCAGTGTTTATTTTTTGGGAATGATGAAGCTACAGGGAATTATCCTGATGAATTTCTGTCAGATTTTATACCATACAGCCAGTAACGGTGGAGTATAGACTAGATTCCTTCTGTGGAGTGAATAAGTTTGACGACATCCCCTTTGAATTAGTTGGAAAAACAGTTTTATTTTAACGCGGGTTAGCCGAGTGATTCTGTTCAATTTGCTGCGCAAACATTAGACGTTCGCGCAAGTTAATAGGATTAACGACTCACACTTAAGCTCGTGTTTGTGTTTTAGGGGGATATTTAGATTTCCTTCACTAAAATCAACACGCTCTCACTTTCAGGAAGCGGCGGGAATGGGGATGGGGTGGATTGGGTGCCGACCCGATTAATGCACAATAAGAAGAGCCCAGACACCAGGCTCGAGTGGTCTTGCCTTCACCGGCGACCGTTCCGATAGTTTCCCCAGTGTTAAAGGGGCTTTACTGGCTCTTGCAGTCAAAGCTTCGAAAGCTCCAGCCCACCAAAGATGAGGACGCCGCTAGCAATGGCTACAGTATAATAACGTTACATGGCCCAAGAGACAAGGTCGCTCTAGGTCAGAAACTTTATTGGACCTCTTTTGCTTCTTTTGAATCGCTCTCTGGTACTTTCCAAAAATAACTGGCTTTTTTTCAAACTAGGCTACTCATTGGTCCTTATTGCAAAACAGATCTTCTTTCTTCTTAGGTTGGGCTGAGAGTGAGGTGAGATTGTGGGTAATGTGTTTCCCAATGTTCAGAGGAGCCATCTATAGATCAGAACAAACAGAACATACTAATTACAACATAATCAGCACCGTGCCTGTTTCCCTGGTGCATTTAGATTATAACTTATTGCCACAAAATTTATGTTGTCTTTTTACGACCTACCAAGAGACTTCATTAGAAGTGTCCTTAAAGTTAGGTCCAGCTGTCAAAGCCTGCTGGATTTCCGTTATTTCAGATTTGGTCGTCACTTTGATGAGCATGTGACAGTGATGGACACAGGGTGTATGACACATAATCATGCTGCTCATGAAGAAGGAAAATATCTCTTTCCTATTAATTCAGTCTTGCATCATGCGGTGACATCATGCCTAATCAGCATAATTGACCTATTTGTTCGCAACCCCTCATTACTCGGGAGTGTTGAAGGTCTTCAGGGACATTGTTCAGTCCAAACGACATCACTCGGGAGATTCTCACATCAGAAAGCAGCAGCCGCTCTCATCCATTTAATCGCTCCAGGCGCTTATTGGATAAAATCCCCCGTACTCCCGGCTTGTCTGAGAGGTCTCGTCTGACTCAGTTTGGCCCGTATCAAGCCGCATTCTCATGCACTTCGAAGTAATTGACCTCTTGTTTTCCCTGAATTTACACTCTGCTGTCTGGCCCATTCCTATTATCCTGAGCAGGAGCTTAGAGCTCTCTCATTCCTCAGCAATAATTTACCACCGAGTGATTAGAGCAGATAGAGTTCCCTGGGTTCATCTTTTTTTTTTTCTTTCTTTCACTCCGGTTTTCCCTCTCTCTCGGTTTTTATCTCTCGTGTTCTGTCCTTCCATGCTGTGATTCCTTACCAGGGAGACTAGAAAAACTCCAAAGAGACTAACTACCAGGAGATAGTGTAATGTTTGTGGCTAAGCTGACTTTTGGCAGCAATATCAGTTATTTAAGCAAGACTTGGTTACATGTCGCCTTAGTCAACAAAGCAGCTAAATCTAACATTTAAATAGCTGACAACCAAAAATTATGCTTGGGAAGCGACTTAACTTGTTACAGTCTATGAGTGTTCATATACTGATTTAGTCATAAACAATACAAGTATTATGGAAAGGTTATGCGCATCGGCTAAAAAGCTTCGAAGTTGGCTCTTACGTACATAACTGGGTGCGATATGCATTCGCCAAACAAGTTTAACAAGACTTTGAGTCAGTTTAAAAGGTTAGCCAAGAGAAATAGGAAATTCACTTTCCAGGTTTGCAGTTTCTACACTGACGCTTTGAATGGAGGTGTCTTTCAGTAACGGGCGAAGCGGGAATCTTTTTGTTCAAAAAGCAGTCCAATACTGAGCTGTTGGATTGGCTAGCTGAGTAAAGGCGTCACTTGCAGTGCTGAGTGATCACCTCAGAATTCGATCAAATGCCATATTGTGTCAGTGCTGACTATGGCGAGCAGCCTATAGGAAGCGGTGGATAATTGGCTCCTCGCTGCTCATGGATATGGGAGGGATACAGTTGGTTTGGGTTTGCATATTTCGTCGCATGAGCGCTTCCCTCTGGCCATCCAGGCTCTTGACAGTTGCACTCTGCGCAAGCACAAGTTCGGGTCTCCTCATCCCTCATTCTGCGCATGCAAGCGGCGGCTGACAGGTGCGTGTTTTGGAGGAGAAACTTGAACTGACTGCTCTCTCCCGAGATGACAGCATGAATGACATACAAGCTTTCCTGTTAATAAGTGCCAGTTAAGTAACCAACATTATCAATGAGAATAATTTATCATTAATAATCATTATAATCCAGAATGAGTGGCTAATTTAAGCTCAAACAAACAGAAGGCAGTGAAGCATCAGGGCGACTACAGCCCTGGTTCTCTGTTGGTCGATTTCCTTGCCCACCTCTGGGTTTTAAATAAAGCCTCCGTTCCGTGAGGGCACGGGGTTGTACAGAAAATGTTTGGTCAGAGAGGAGAAACACATGTGGGAGTTGGCGGAAATCCCGGCCCCAGGATTTCCGCGATTGCGCCGGTAATGGGACTTGTCTACAGGCTGTTCTCGGGATAATATTCAGACTTCAGTGGCGTCCGCGATCCGCACCAAACGCCCCCCACCATAGCAGGTCCAACATGCTGTCATTACAAACACACGCAGACCACGCTATCCGCTAGCCTCCGGTGTGCAGGCCGACCGCCAGTCGGGGCGAATTACCAAACGCGTCCGCACTCGTGCCTCTCAAAACTATATGAACCAAACCCAAAGAAATCAGCTGCGGGGAGTTAGGGTTTGATAGTTTGTCCCACGGCCGAATCCGTGAAGCGACCCGATGAAGGTCGCTCGCTGTGGAATTTGCGATGAATGATGAATAATAAATCAATCTGCATTGAGATCGCTGCGCTTACTTTGCACTCTTTATAAGGATACGGGGAAAAAAGTGAGCGTCTGACCATTTTGTGGTTAAACGCGAGCCCGTGTGCTTTTCTTCGGCGGTTTTTGTATTTACTTTCCCACTTTCTGGGAATTCAGTACAAAAACCTTTCAGAATTAATCCTGGCCTAATGAATAACAGCGATCTCTGACACTGACTCTGAGCTCATTCTCCTCTTCTGCAGCATCGCTCACATAAGTATACAGTAATCGTTTTGTACTGAGTAGCTCTATTTCTGGATGCCTCTCTTGACAGCAGACTTGCCCTCAGGCGAGAATATGGAAGCGCTGGCCTGGGTGACGGTTAATGAATCCACCAAAAGGCCATTTTAAGCTCTGAAAAATTGCGGTTTTCCCTCTCGTCTTGATCTCGATTATTGATGAAGCCTTCAGGCGGCCGCTGTGGTCGCTCTTGGCATTCTGCACATGAGGGAATGACATTGTGCTTTTGCTGCAGATGAGCAGTCCTTACGCACAGTCTCATGCACACTGCTCAAAGTATTTTTTTTGCCACTTTTGGAATGGTCATTTGGACCTGATACATAGTACCCTCGCTCTGGGACCACTCCGGGATTTTAGCCCCCATCCTTCTAAGTTCTAGTCAAGCACTGTAACTGCTGGATAATGGGCTGCTAACACAAAGCGGACCCCCATGCCATCACAGTGGGTGTGCAGGAACCCAGGACGCACAACACTGCAGTTGTCGGAAGAGTAAATTTACCGTCGCACCCCTATTTTCTTGTCCATCACGCACCGGCACACGTCTGCTGGAGGTCCTGTGGAAGGCACAGGAGATGTGTTAATTGGGCTGCCACAGGTATTACAGAGCGACCTGTCTCTTGGGGGATGAGGAAAGGGTATAGCCTATTTCCATTTGGCAGTTCAATGGGGTGTTGAACAAACACTACGCCCTTAAATAGCTGAAGCACTGTGTGGCTAGGCTATGTCCATGGGCCAGGTCTGCACTTAAGGACACAGGATGGATTTCGGGATTTGGGCAGCGTTTCTGATTGTGCTTGGCTGGGCGCGCTGGCTTGGGACGAAGGCTGTCACGGACTCGACCCTGTTCTGTTTGAATTACCATGGAGAGGGTGTGAGCAAGCAATGGAGCTGAATGCCTGCAGTACCACACCCGGGCCACCGGGAGAGCTGTCATCACCATGCTCAAAGGGGTAAGTGGTCTGGCCAATCAGATGTAGCTCTACATACGGCGCCCTTCAAGTCAGTGCAGCTATTTATGGCAGGAATACAAGGTCTGTATCTGAGTTCTCCGACTAGTAAGGAAATCATTCTCGCAAACGAACATCAACCGGAAATAGTTTGACTTCAACACTTCCCACATCCAGAACCATAACAAGGGGCATCCAAATTGTCTGTTTTATGGAGGAAAGGTGGCAATTAGCTGCTTCGTAGCTTCCCTCCAGCAACCTTGGACAAAAAAGAGGATCTAATGTGGACCACAGTCCTTTTCCCGCTGGAGTGACTGTTCCCAAAGTTTTCTGATAGCCTTCGCAATTCATCTTCTCCATCAAGCTCACGATGTATTGAAGGACACCCAATTTTTCTCCATGTCCCAAGATACCTTTAAAATCCTCCTGCGGACTTTCTATTGCCCTACGTGCTGTTTTTTAGTGAAGTCAAGGAAAAGTAGAGAAGAGAGGAAGAAAAGGTCACATATTTTAGAGAATGCAGATTCAGCCGCAAGGTACATCTCAGTTTCCTTATGTAATATGTCATCCCTCCTCGATCCTCACCGGGAGTTCTTCCTGCACTCTGTGGGTTTATCCCCTGTGAAGTCCTCTGTGACAACATGGAGGGTCATGATAAGTTTGCTGATAATGTGGCAGCTACAGTATGACCTGGTTTAAGCTGAAATGGAGGGGGGGGGGAGGAGGTGGGCACAGTTTAGAGATCTTGATAGAGTTTGGGGGGGCTGATTGTCGGATGGTGTATACGGGGCCCAAAGCTGGCTGATAAACATCTACCGGCCCTGCCAATCACTGCGAGCAGCGCCGGAACATTCTTCTACAGACCCCACACAAATCCCCCCCAACCCACTACAAAAAAAAAAAAGAATTCGGAGTGAAATTGAAACCGTGGCAACCTCCCCTCCCTGTGGAGCACTGGTCTGGGCAGAGAGGCCTGATTTTAATTAGCGAGCCGGTAATGAATGACATCCTGCGATGATTACAGATTGTTGTTATTGCGCTTGCACAGCAATAGCGACTTGAACCCCTAACCTCAACCCCTGACCCCTACACGTGTGTTTTGTGTTCGGCGGCTCGCCAAGTGCTAATATTGTCTCTTCCCCCATACTGAGGCTATGCAATGCATTGTGGGATGGATCAGGCAGCACTGCACAATACACACAGATACTCTGTAGAGAACGGGGCTCGACCTCGTTATTTTCAGGAAGGATGAATTTGATTATTTTTGGATGGCTTTGGAATTGCGCCCAAAGTCATCTTAATGGTCAGTTAAATATTGCTGGACGGCTGCGGGGAGCGGGGGTAGCCTGATGAGGCTCGCATTTTGGCAACAGAAGGTTGAATGTTTTTGACAGCAGATCAAATTGTTTGTCTTTTTTGCTGAATTTGATGACTTGCCCTTGTGGCTGAGGCTAAACCTTGCACAAGGCTGCAACCCTTTCTAACTCGGATCGAGTTACATCGAATAGTAACACTTTTTAAAATGAGGGTACATTATTTAATGCAGTAATAAGCATTAACTGCCAATTTATTAACAGTTAACTAATGCATCGGGGAGCTAAATAAGCATTAGGTAACCTTATAATGAAGTTGAAAATATTCCTTCAGTATCCCCTAAATAACACACCTCAAACCATCAAACTATACAATAATGACCAAATGAATACCTGATTTAACAGAAACACCATTAGCAAATGATTAGCAGACCCATTAGTTTACTGTTAATGAACTGATAGTTAATGCCTCTTACTGCATTATCTATTGTTAATTAATGTACCCTTATTGTAAAGTGTTACCATTGTTTTTGATAGCAGATTAAATTCTTTGATTAAATGTCTTTTTTTTCTGAATTAGATTACTTTCTCTTGTGGCTGAGGCTAAACCTGACACGAGGCTGAAACCCATCCTGACTCCGACCGAGTTACATCAAACGTGCCAAATGCCAAATATACTAATATAATTTCTAGTAAATAACACCGATTTGGTAGCCTGTGCCGTATTTCTTTTGACTCTAATCTAAACGCTGAGCACTTAATGGCAGAGGAATGCAGGGGGGTGTTGGTGACCATTAACAAATGATATTGAAGGAAAGTATAGTTTGAAATGGAAGAATTATTTTATGATTTACACAGCAACGTGGCTGAAGCTAAGCAGGTGTGGGCTTGGCCAGTACTTGGATGGGAGACCACCAGGGAAAACGAGTTGCTGCTGGAAGAGGTGTTGGTGGCCAGTAGGTTGCGATCTTCCCTCTGGTGGAATAATCCCCAATGCCCCAGTGCAGTGATGGGGACACTGTACTGAAGGAGACGCCGTCTTTCAGATGAGATGTTAAACTGAGGTCCTGACTCACTGTAGTCATTAAAGATCCTATGACACTCTTCAACAAGAGTAGGGGGTTCCCCGGTGTCATGGCTAAATTCCCAACCTGCCACCTAATCATCACCTGATCTAACTGCCTCCTCTCCCTCTCCACCTCAACCCCCAGGGCTCCCTTGAAAAAGAGATTTCAATCTCAGCTGGATTTCCCTGGTTAAATAAAGGCTAAATAAATAAATAATACAGAATCTCCATCTTGCTTTAATAGATATTTATTGACTTTCATGTCACCAAGGGCGACTGAGCGCTAACGCAGAGCTTTAATGGAGTGATAGGAGATTTTATACTGGCTCTCCAGATATCAGATGTAGCATTTTACATGAGTCATGTATGGACAGAGCTATTTTAGCTGCTCATCCGTCACCTTACTTACGTACCCCTGGGCTAATCCCCCCAGACTCATTTTCACTGCATGTTCAGGTGATTTTCAGGACAGTTTTACAATTTCCTAACATCTATGCAAGAGCGACGGAAATAATGCACAGTTTTTTTCAATACCCAGCCGTATTTCTTTTGAGTCTAATCTCAACGCTGAGCACTTAATGGCAGGGGAACGCAGGGGAGTGTTGGTGAACTATCAGGAATTGTCTCCTTTTTTTGCGTTGCCGCCGCAGTGTGTTCATTGGCAGCCCGTTTCCTGAAATTGCCCTCAATTCTCTCTTTGCTTCAGTGCGCCAGTTCAAATTCCCTCACTGCACCGTTCCCTCACCAAATTTGTCAGCAACGTTTTGCATTGCGAACAGCTGAGTTTCGAGACTTTTCACTCTCGTTTCACTGTTCACATTCGTTCCTAGTTTGTCGTGAGAATAAGCCGCTCGTTATTTCTTGGAGGGACTTGCCAATCCTATTCTATCATGTTTTGACGCTTTTGTTTGATTCCTGCCTCATGACTTATTTCAAAAGTTTGTTAATGTTTCTTGAAAATGCATGTGTTCATTTGGTCCACATTGGTCTCATGTAACTGAATCTGGATTTTCTGGGCTTTGGCTAATTATTTATTGTGGTCAGGTATGATTAGCTGAAAATGTACATGATTGATTTGCGTTATTCGCTTGCTCAGGACATAAATATTTAGTGATTTAATTTTTTTACGATGATGTGGTTCAGGCTTTTTTGATAACCATTAATCCTTTTTTTTCACTGAATGTGTCAAGGCAATTATAGAACTCATCCTTGTTTTAATATTAGTCATTTTTAAAGACTTATTTTTATTTATTCTTCTTTCTTTGTCAGTGTAAAATGATGGGCCGACACATATACGCAGATATTAAAAGTGGGTAAAGGAATGATTTTTTTTGCTTTTCTCCTGTGGTCTTTCCGGAATGTTCTCTGCATCCCCGCGTCGCTTTCAACGCAGGAGTCCTTTTCCAAGAACAACCTGGCTGAGGGAGGCTGCGATCGACTTATTTTTCGCGGCTACTGCTCAAAAATTCTGGAAAGTGTCTCGGACCTCCGAAGCGGCGGAGCTCACCGAAGGTGGTCGCTCGAAGTCTCAATATCGTCAAAAACGAGACCGGCAACACGTAATGTGCCAAATGTGACAGCTTCCGTTTTCAGGAGAGGCGCTGGCAGTCCTACTCTGTGTTGAGTTTGTGGAAAACGGACACATTTATCCATAATGAGTTTGGGAGAACTTGTTTCTCTGATAAGGAGCCTGACCCCACTCCTGCCTGTCGGTTGTCACAGTCACCAGGCCCGAGGATTTATAATGGGAGGCTGCGGATGGACTCCAGGAGGTGTCGGGTTTCTGGGAGAAAAGAGATTGAATTCCTCTTGCTGGAATCTTCCTGGAGCTGAAGTATTAAAGCCACACTGGTCCAACAAGTGAGATCGCATTAACATCCATATTTTATTCACTGCCTGTATAATTATTAAAACCCCATATTATAATATGTATACACGGTATACCTGCAATACTAACATAAGCGTGCGTGACAGATGGGCATTCATTGATCATAGTCAATAAATGCACCCATAAATTCTAGGCCTCAAAGACTCGGTGTTCAGAGAAATAATCAGCCCTGTCCGCAATTTCCCAGTGAAGTACAAGGGTTTTTGCTTGCACAGAGGACTTAAGCCATTGTCATACAAGTTTGCATATGTGTTACCTATGAGCACTCTTACCTGAGTGTACACTTACCAATGAGTGCAATTACCTGTTTGCACACTTACTGATGTGTACAATTGCCTGTGTGCATACTTACCTACAAGTACACTTACCTATGAGTACACTTACATGTGTGCACACTTACCGATGAGTAAACTTATCCTTGTGCACATTAAACTGTGTGTACTCTCCCTCGTGTGCTCTCTCACTAATGAGTACACTTAACTGCATACACACTACCCCGATGGAAGAGACGGGACCGTTGACAGACACTGATGCCCAGAAATAATCAGCATACATCAATGATTATATAGGAAGGGAATGGTGGTCCTCTACAAGCTGCACATGTGCTGAAATTCTAAACAGGCAATTAAGATGTAATTAATTACACCAGCCCTTTAAGGACTGGTGCTGTTCTCATAAAATTGATCACCACTTATGGTTTGACTTTGTTTTTAACTCTCTTTATTTTAAAAGCAGTTCTTTTTTTTAAAGAAATGGTTCATTTCCCCCCAAATTTTTCAATTTACTTAATTCTCACCTCCTGGTCTTGAAGAAAATGCATTTGGCTGGTGCAACTTAACAGACCCCTCTACTCCCCTTTTGCCTGGTGTGTTTTAGGCTAGACTTGGGGGGGCGGTGTTCACAGCAAACCCATGTTCCATGTGCAGGATTTACTTTAAGTGACTGTTGGCTGTGTTCAGCCTTGAGTTTGAACCACTGGCGAGGGCCAAGGGGGATATTCTGCATTTTGATGGCTGTTTTGAAAATCGCCCCAATGCCCTGATATTTTTCTTCCTCAGGTTACTGGCAGGCAGGCTCCAGCCCTTCGCAGTCCCAAGGCTGAAGTGAGTCAGTAAAAGTGGAGGGTCTCGAGTTACCGAATCATCTGGAAAATAAATAGGAGTGACTTGTAAAAACGTTGTTTTCGGTCTTTTCAAATCCAGGTAGCTTATGTGTAATTAATCAAATCACCTGCCTTTGAGGAGCAAAAGCGCTGATTCGGCGAGTCGCGGTATAACCGCGCCAGTGTGCGCGCGTAGCGGCTGCCGTGAGCTCGCCGTGTTCTTGGCCGTTTTCTCTCCCGGCCGCAAGAGCAAGAAAGGCATTTCTGTGTCGAAGTATATTCTTTTTTAAGAGTAGGAAACCTTGGAAAATACTTATACAGGTCTTTCTTTGGAGCGGTCACAAAGCACATTTTAAAAATGAGTCCATTTTGAGATTAAAGGAGCCGGGTGGAGCTGAGGGAGGGAGAGAGAGGAAGAGGGTGTGTGAGATTCTTTTTATTCTATGGTTTAAGAGGCTTTTTGGATCCTCCTCTCTGTTTGTGGGGAGCTGAATGTGAGCTGTATCAGGTGACGCCACCGCCCTTACCTTAGTCCGATGAACTCAATTAGCCCGCTCTCTCAGTATGCGGTGGGACCAATGAATGCTACATTACCTCTGTATCACCCCTATTTAACTACAGCGGTTACAGCAACGTTTTCTGAAACGAAAATAAAAACTAAAGTGAGAGTTTTCAGTGGAGGTGTGCTAATTCGATCAAGGATTTGAGAATGAATAAGAAAAAAGTCACTCTCTTAGCTTTTTTAATGCCGGTGCGCAAATGCACCCCTTGAATCTGAGAGAGGTTAGGAAATTGGTGGGATTGTTTAATCACTTTTAATGAGATATTCAACGGTGTTTTAACCTCTTAAGCCCCAGCCTCTTTTTTAGGTTTCTGTTTGAAAATGACATACCCAAAATGAATAGAGTATATCTCTGTTTGTGTAGCATGAAGTATCAGAGAGGGAGACATGGAAATGTGGAGAGAGGTTTGATTTTCTGACGCTACTCGGATTTTGATATTTGAACATTAATATGCTTGGCGTTTGAGTTGTGCTTGGTGTATGTAAAAATGACTTATATGTGCTTGTAGCAGAGGCTCTCCTGTTTCATTTGATGTGTAATATGACTATATTGCTTCTTAATTAGCGCGGCGTTGTAGGTATTTTGCTGCGGTGAGTCTCAGGGTCCCCCAATTGGGGGACCCTGGAGTTTAAGGCTTTATGATTCACTTGAATTATGAAAATGTGTGTGCGTGTATATGTGCTGTGTCCGCGTATGAGTGTGTGTATTGTGTAGGCCTAGCCTTTGTGCTTGACTGCTTAGATTGGTGTGACTGTGTGTATGTTCTGCGTGTCCTGGAAGTGGAAACTGTGCGTCAAAGCAAAAAAATAGAAATTGACCATACTCTAGTAAAGTAATTTGATTCAAATGTCAAAGGCTTTTTAATCTCACAAGTTCAATTAACTGTTAGGTGTCTTCGTTGTCTTTCTAACAGAAAATAAATGAACAAGAGAGAAGGTACAGATGTGACGTGAGTTGGCTTTGTGATGGAAATCAGGGAGGTAATGACGCAAAAGAAACGGGCTGAATTTATTTGCACAGTCCGAATACAAACCTGTGCCTCGCGGATATTGGGTATTCACTCACGAACAGAAAATACACTCGGGCAAGTGTTAGTATTCCTACAGAAATGTATCAACAAGTACATTTTGATTTTATCTGAAATTTTCCTGAATGTTGCAGTATAAGCCTAATTGCAACTCAAATAAAAATTAACCAAGTGACTGAAAATGAGCCGAGAGGAATCTGCACTCGGCTTTTGCTTGGAGGTCAGTTGTGCATATTTCCCTGAAGATCGCGAATACGGCGCTGAATATGATGATCCCCAACCATACGTGACTTGTAGTGTCATTAATTGATTTTCGCTGACACTCTCGGCCAGGAGGCGATGACTGTCATTCAGCCATGGAGATGCTGCAGGCTTCGTGAGTGAAGGCAAGGACACCACGTGATTCTCAGCCATCCATCCGGTGCCCAGAATTCTCGTGTAAAAGAGCAGCTTTTCTGTAGTGTAGGCCATAAATAATTATTGTCCGTTTGAATCGGAAGAGTATGAATCATTTCCAGTGTCCTGTTCGATACAGAATAATTTCTTACCGCTTTTTACAATCCGAATTACTTATTTTTTACGGCTGGTTGCTGCTCGAAGGAAAGTGTGTCAAAATACGTTTTGACATACTTTAAACCCCGCTTCAAAATCTACTTGAATAGATATTTCAAACATAATAATTATGCATTTTTATTTTCATTATGTGCATAGTTTGTCATGCTGTATGTAACATCTGTTCAGGATCCAGTCTACCAACATTTTTTGTGTGCTTTGTGGAGAAGGATGCACTCTCACAAAAATGTAACGAGTGACTAATTTGCCCAAAATTAGACTCGAGAATATGTTCTCATTAACTTACCTGGGTAATTGGAGTTTAAATAAAAAAATCAGCATCAGTCTAGGCATTTAAAGGTAGTGACTGCAAGAGAAGCTGGATTTTTTTTCGAATCACCTGAACAAGGTTGTATGGGCCAGACTGTAAAAATATTATTCAATAAACCTCTGAGCTGTAGCATGTTAATCATTATCCCTGTGAATAAGGCTTTAGTGAACAGGTTTAGGCTGGGTCTGTTTTTGTAGTGTCTAGAGCAATTTGTCTTATGGCATAATGCATATTGTGTATAATTTCTACTTTGGTTTTTGCTCTGTGTGCGACTGTGGATCTATGACTGTTAGCATTTCACATCCTCCCTCAGAGTCTTGTGCTGTCCGGTCTTCTCAAAGGAGGAGAAGAAGAATCATCATCATCATTACGTGAGCGATTTTACTTGCCCAATTAATTATGCATTTTATTCGTTTGCTTTACACATCACATTACAATAAAGTAAAACAACAGAGAAACACATATATACAACAGAAAAAGAAAACACCCACACGCAAAAAAACCCTTAGTCAAAATAGAATTGCTACTAATATTTCAGGAAGTCTTAATTCAATGTTCTCTGGCTTGAATGTGTAAATGCACTTGTAATCCATTCTGCCAGTTAATTCTTAACATTTGTGTACGTTTGTGTGTTGTTGCCAATTGCATTTCTCAGTATCGCCTGATCAGCTGGTCTGTCTTCTTATCAACAGGTTAAATCAGGAAACACAATTATCTGTGAGCTGAGATGATGTAGGACTGCTGTTATATAGAGAGCAAAATCTACGACTACCGCAACTACTACTATTACTACTAGTATTATTATTATTATTAATCATCATCATCATAACCATAATTTATGAGCGGTACAGTTGTGCAGTGGGTAGCACTGCTGCCTCACAGTAAAAAGATTGTGGGTTCAAATACAGCCTGAGGCCTTGCTGTGCTGTGTTCTTCTGTGAGTGTGAAAGTTCTCCCATGTTCATTTGGGTATCTCTAAGTACTCTGGTTTCCTTCCGCAGTCCAAAGACATGCATGTCAGGCAAATTGGAGACTCTTAATTGCCCGTAGGTATGAGTGTGAGAGTGAATGGTGTGTGAATGGTGTGTGCGCCTTGCGATGGATTGGCGAGCTGCCCAGGGTGTGTCTTTGCATTTCGCTCAGTGAGCTCGGGTGAACTCCAGGTCCGCCGTGAGCCTAATGAGGAAGAAGTGGTATAGAGAATGAATGGATGAACAATAGTAGGTAAAGTAAACCTTTTTTTTCCAATTATTGTTGTTTTTGTTGTTATTATTACTATACTTTATTATGGACTTGGATCTATATCATGAATGTCTTCCTTGGCTCCATGGAATAATTTCTTGGTTTAGTCAACTGTTTTACAGCTTATTTATCTCTGAACTTTATCGGCCAATTTAGGTTAGCGTGTCTGATGCCACGAAGATTATTTTTGCCGTTCCTATTCATTCATTGATGGAGATGATCTATGATTAATTGCATTTCTTATGGTGGCTTATTCATAAAATAAAATATGATTATATGGTTGGAAACCTGACATTTGTTTCGTGAGTTTGGTGAAAAGTTTAGAATTTTTGGTTATTAGTTGGACATAATTATTATTGCTTTAACTGTCTTTTTGTGGTCGTCTTTGTAAATGTGTTTTTGGAATGGATAAGTGCATGCAGCGGCAGATTTTAGTTTTGTTACGCTATGCTGCTATCTTCTGGACAAAACTGCAAATTGCCATCAATTTTCTGGCTGTTTGCCGATGAATTTGCAGGCTCCTCTTTTGTAGAATGCTGCCATCTCGTGGTAATAACAAACTGTTTTTTTGTTTTTTTTTTTATATTCCAAAGTAAAGGACAGGTTTCCGGACAATAACATTTCCATTATTCTGTCTGATTCAGCATATTAGCTTGTCATGTATGAACGAGTACCTATAAAGTCTTATATTATTTTAATTCATTTGCAAATACGTCATGTGAAGCAGCTCTTGGCATTCGAGAACTTACCTGCGCAGTTTTGAATTTGCTTTAATTCTATTCAGTTTTGCTTCCGTAATATTTTACATAAAATCTTCGTACAAAATCCAGTGTCTCTGGAAAATTTAAATATTTTGAATTCCTTGAAAACGCAAACGATCTGTTGATCATATAACGTCAAATTTAAAGTTTTTTTTTTTTTTACTTGAATTATGGACTGCCCTGGTGTTGCACAGACCGGTGCAGTAGGCGGCGGTATGTACATATGTACCTACATGTTATTGGAGACGAGGAAGAAGAATCTGTTGACCAATCCGTATCCATGATTCTGAGCAGGAAGGGAAGTTACACATGTTCACGCAAGCATGGCTCCTGGTGGAAAGATCAACAGACCCAAAACTGTAAGTTTCTGTTCAGAGTATTGTTCGGATCCTGTAAACGCGTTGCCTTTTATTCAGTTTAAGTGCGGAGAGCCTACTGCTTAATTAAAATGCGCATTATATGATCGATCGTACTCAGTAGTTTCTTTAGAAATTCCTCTTAGATACTATTAGCTCGTGTACTTTCTACCGTATGGCTCATCCTGTTCTCGTAATGCATATTCCTACTGCGATTACTCCTTATCCCTTCTTCTGACAAATGTGCCATCAAAATCTTGAATTGCGGGTGGCGCTACTAACGACACTTTCGATCGATTCACATCAGCTTGACTCAGTTCTGGAGTGCTGGCCATAATTCACGATTAACGCAAACAGTGCCGTGCCCGTAGGACGTATGTAAATATAGAAAAGTGGGAGCTTAAGTAGCTTTTTCATGGATGGCCAAATGAGGCTTTGTTAGCTTCTGAGACCAGCGTTTATTTGTCTGAGGAAGATGATGAGCAGATGAGAACAGCGTGGTGAAACTAAAGAAATGGCCTACTTACTGATGAGAATACCATAAGCCAGGGGTGTCCAGTCTTATGCATAAAGGGCCGGTGTGGGTGCAGGTTTCTGCTGTACCCAGGGCCCCAACACCGGATGCCATTAATTAACTGATCAGGAGTATCAATCAAGACTTCGATGAGTAGAATAAAGCGTATTAGTGTCGGGGTGTGACAAAAACCAGCACCCACACCGGCCCTTTGTGGATTAGATTGGACACCCCTGCCATAAGCCTATGCAAACTTTCCGGTGATCAAGAGAGGTATAGCGGTAGCATTTGGGATTCTTTTAACTTTTTTGTCCTGAGGCGTGACTATAGCTGAGAACGAGAGCTCGACAGGCTAGATAAGTTACACAGGCATATGGGATTGTAACCTTTTGAAAATTAATCGAAAAAGCTTCATAATGAAGGAAGCACACCATCGTGCCATGCGCAAGCCATATCCGAAAGCTTAACCTTCCTCTTGTGTTCGGGTCACCAGTGACCCGTTTTCAGGTTTTAAATGCATAAAAGTACCACATAAATTTGTTTATAGCATCGAGGCTTTTTGACTTTGTCAGGAACCTATATTTAAACAAAACAAAAAACAATTTTTTTGGTCACAAAAGTATAAAATGCTCTGGTTTAAATGATGACATTTGTGGTGTTTGAAATCACAAAACCAACTTTTCCATGGATAAGGAAGCCAAACAGCGTAACCAACAGAAGAAAAACTCATTGGAGGAAAAAAATGTTTAAGTGTATTTTACAGCTGATTTAAAACGCGGGTCAAAACTGACCCTAACACCATAGATGGTAGCAGAAAGCTAACACAAGACGAAGGTCAAGCCGATCTGACAGTCAGAGAGATATGCGAGCCTCAGATACACAGACGAACGTTTCTTGTTAGATAGATAGATAGATAGATAGATGCTTAACCAAAGAACATATAGACATTTTACCTCGGCGGTACAATTATTTCCAGATATTGGACCTGTCTGAAAGGAAACCGTTGACTAGACGTGAAGGTTAAGTGCAATCTTTACCAGTGGTTCCCTGTTTGTCTTTGTTTTTTTTTCGACCAGATATTTAAATTAATTGAAGATGTCCGATGATGTCTGAATTATTAAATCGTTGGCACATGGGGAATACCACTTATTAGACAGGGCTCCAGTCTGCGACCAAGAATTACGTTTTGCGACTTGCATTCCATACATGTTAACCCCAGACAGTCGTCACCTGTGCTCTATCTCTTAAATCCTTAGTCACCTTGTAAAATCCTTACTAACATGCAGAAAAATAATTTTTCTCACCTTTATACAAGGAATTCACACAAAAGGTTCAGTTACCTATTATTCTTATTGCCAAACTAATGTAAAGAATAGCAATTACATGTATGAAGATAATCATTGAAAATGTCACAACTTTATCACATATATAGTCCATAATAATGCTGTCCATGGCCTATTTTACACTGTCCACCTGTTCATTGTCCAGAAATAGGAAGTAAACGATGAAGATAACCATTGAAAATCTCAACTTTCAATTGTCAAGTCAATTCAAATGTCAAGATTCAATCTGCGAATGTAAATTGTGTATAATAAGGAGCTGTGCTTTGCAAACTGAGCGCTCAAAACTGAGGATGAACGACTGACAATGGACTGGTATCAGTTCCCATCCACCGAAACGTCTTTCTTCTGAAGTAGCGCTACTGTCGGTGATCTGGCAGCAGATGCTGGAACATTATTGTTCGAAACTATTCACTTACATGCCAGTCAAGCTTTCCAGAATTCCAAAGCCGTTTGATTAATAACATTACATTGCATCGTATGTGTCCTAAAAAAAGCAATTTGTGTTCATTTATTACCTGGCCCCTTCCCTTGGGGGCCAGGTTAAGCAATGATCGTGTGTGCGTGTGCGTGTGCGTGTGCGTGTGCGTGTGCGTGTGCGTGTTCGTGTGTGTGTGTGTTTTTCTGTCAGTCTGTCTGTCAGCCCGTGGCTGGGGCCAGGTCTGCTATCTCTGATTGCCTTGTTCATTCATGCATTTAATTGGCGTGTTTCTTTAAAATTCCATTATTAATTGTCAAGTGCACCCATCGGGGGAAAAAAGAGCCGATGAAGATATGATAGTACAAAGTGCCTTATCTTTATGCTCTGACCAGAAACATTAATTGTTGGCTGCTAACTGCATATCCATAAAACTTCTAACCGCAGATGTAATCAGAATCAGTGCGCGGGAGAACACGGATGAATCACAGATGTTATTTTTCATCTTACAATTATTTAACTTATTTTCCCCCTAAAAAGCCTGTCAAATTCTTCCTGCATAATAGAAAGACAACTGATTAATTCATTTTCTTTAACACCAAGAATCAAAGTTTGCGTAAACTGTAGGCTAAGCAACAGACTCCATTTTGTCATTCTCACATCGGTGGCGCACTGTGCGACCAACACTTCATGCACTGTGCGCCTATTCTGGGCGGTGATTCACGCCCTAATTATCAGCCGCCGGCTGCAAATTTTTCTTTTCTGCAGGTCGGTTGGTACCATTGCGTACATCAGCCAATCACAGATTGGCTGGTGCCATCACTCAATCACAGCTCGGCTGTACTCATGCATCGATGAAAATGGCAAAGCATTCAACCTTGTCACAGTCACTGTCGCTGAGTTGTGCGCGAGGCAAATTTGTAAAACCTTGTCTGACAGTAACGATGTAAAAGCGCCACATTATGCGAAATTACTAGTAACCTACACTAGCTGGTCTGCTGCAGAAGGCCATACGTATTAGGCCTTGGCTTTGGTGACTAATACTGCAGATCGGAAAGCAAATTTCATGATTTCAGAAAGTGTTTTCATTACCATTTTTTATTTCGCTGTTTAGATTTTGCGCATTTCCAAGAGTAATGGAAACGCACCTGGAGAGTGAGAACGATGTCCGACGTTATTAGCCCAAAAACACAGTCTGCTTCGTGACTGTAGACTGTTCGTGACACCGTTTTGAGTCTTGTTGATACCGGCTATGGGTGCTCGCGTCCACTGGCGAATGGTTTTTTGTAGCGTTTCAATATCAATCGCTAACCTTCTATCCTGATGGATAAGGTTGATGCGCACTTCCACTCTGATCTGAAGTTCCGCATGTACATGATTAATCATGCTGTACGTATGAAATCGGTGACTGGTTGGTCCGAGGGCAAGAATATTTATTTTCATTGGAGTACGATAAAGATGAGAAAAGCTGCAGTTCTCATAGATTTATAGTCCGTTTTCTTTGGGGTTCTGATAATTGGCCTGGTGTCAGAAGAATAGTATTTTGTCGCTTGCAGCAAATGTTCAAAACTGATCCAGAAACTATCTGGTGACACCTGCCTAATGTATTCCAGCGACGACCATAGGCTTATCAAATAAGAGTCTGTCACGAACGGTGTACGGTCACGAAGAAGTCTGTTTTTTTTTTTTAGGCTAATAACGTCAGACATCGTCCTCACTCTCTGTGTGCGTTTCCATTACCCTTCCATAAATGTGCAAAATCTAAATAGCGAGATAGAAAAAAACGTAAATAATATTAATTATAATAATAAGCCGTCCTTCTACATTATTACCGGTGAAAGAATTTCTTGAAACTTGGTGCAAACGAACTTGGCATAGGCCTACTGCACATACTTTTTACCAAATATTTAGTGTAGATCACTTTGAGAACTATATTCATTTTAATGTTCAACTTTCAATTTGTGATGAAAAAATGTAGCCAAATTATGCTTTTTTTACGGCTTCAATTCCTCCTGGGTCTCATATTTTCAAAGCAGTTAAGCCATGTTTGGCGTCAAGTTGTTCCTTGGGATGGCAGCAACAAATAACAGTTATAAATTTTAGAATTAGCACTGCGATAATTGGGAGTTATTCATTGATTTATCCCCATGGGCTCTAAATTCGTAGGCCAGGCGCAGGTGCGGCGAATGGGGGGTGCGCCGCGCCAACGGGGTGTGTCCAGGCGTATGTTGCAATTTCGCGCCCGGCTTTGCCTGGCGGAAGTACTCCTCTGTCGCGCTTCTGTCCCTCTCGCCTTCCTGCGCAAGTGGCAGAGAAGGCGTGTTTGGGTATAACACAGCCGAGTCAAATCTTCACCAATCAAATGAGCTCCTCTCCTCACCTTTAATGTGTTAGAATATAGAAGCCTCTGTCCTATATCTGCATGATGCATTTAATGTTGCATGTTTCTCGACGAAATTGTCACTGCTTCTTGATGAATATGTGACACCTCCCCCTACTACGCCGCCACACCCATCTCGGCGCACGTTCGTCTACCAAAGGCTGCGCACGGTGTTGCACCTCACGAAATTACCACTGCGCGCCAGTGCGCGGGTTGTGCCGGCAATATCGCCACTGCGTGGGCTGCGCCACGCTACGCCACCTGCGCTGCGCCAAGAAATTAGAGCCCCATATGTTGGTTTTAGGGGGGTAGTCATCTAAATTTTGATACAATGTTTCTCTGACTGATTCAGTTTATGTACTGGGGAGGGTTTGATGAAAAGTTGTCCCTTGAGGAGACTTGTACATACATTTAGACTTGTATGATAACTCTCCAAAATGATAACTGCATTTTTACATTTTTCAAACATTCTTGTGAACATCAATATCTATTTTTCAGTTCAGAAAGTGCTTTCTAATAATGTTTCTGAAATAAATGCAGCAACAACCGATAGTCTGTTCAGGTATCTCTATTTGGGCTTGTAAATATTCAGAAAAGTATCACGGTACTTTGCGTGACCACAGTTTTTCCCGCGCGCCTTAATTTGGGCCTGCGCGCCCAACTTTTTCAGGTTGGGAGCCCATGCACTACTAGGTCCAAAAGTTAGTCTGGCGGGTTGTTGGATAATCAAGGGTTCAAACACAAAGCTACTCAAACCCGTGTGTCCTTTTTGTGTTGATTTCTGTGTAAATATATTTTACTAGAATAATATTGTTCAGAAATCTATTGATTCACCACCGTCATGTAATATTTCTCCTCTGACGCAATTACTCGGAAAATAACAAAATAAACACTGCGCTTTTATTCTTTGTGGAATGCAGTGGTACTGTCATCTTAAGCTGGTTTAAGAAGGCAAACAGTCCCTCTAAAAATGAAAATCAACTAATTCAGGAAAATGTCAGCTTTTTTATTTTATTCGGTAGCAGTTCAGGCTGGAACAAAAACCAGTTTAGGAAGTTCTGGAGTACTCAATATTTGAGCTTCACAGACACTCATTGGTTTGTCCTTTTTTTTATTATGCATATAGTTTTTCACCTGTCCGTCTGTCTGTCTGTTCGTCTGTTTGTCTGCAGCGGGGGGAAAAAAACTTTAACCTGCAATACTTTAACCTGCCGCCGGGGGCATCAGTGTTCCACGAACACAGCTTGTTACCTGGCCCCTCCCCTAGGGGGCCAGGTTAAGCAATGATCATGTCTGTGTGTGTGCGTGTCTGTCACTCTGTCTGTCAGCCCGTAACTGGGGCCAGGTCTGTTATCTCTGATTGCCTTGTTTAATTTATGTTTTTGGATACTATTGTGCAACCGAGCAGGAAGATTTTTTCGATTGGAGCCAAGCACCCCCTGAACTTCAGAAGAAAATTGAGGACGGTGCCCCAAAATTAGCTTGTACTTTTGTTAGATGTAGTATTCTGACTTGATAGACGGTTTTGTGCGTTCCCACATTTTAAGGTTTGGTTGGCACACCTTAGGTATGGGGTTTTATTTATTTATTTATTTAAAACAATAAAAGAAATGTTATTGTGTTGTTGCTCACATTTCTAATTAGCTGCGTGCAAATTCACTTACAGTAGTTTGAAATTGATGAATTATGTGCTAATTTCTTTTGACAAGTTATGGATGTTTGGTCACCAGTGAAAAACATTTGACAAGCATTTATGTTTTTTATATTTTGCTCAGATTCACATGGCTGAGGGGCATTGAATTCTTCCAATGGAGAATGTTCGTGCTGCCATTTAAGCCGCTTTCACACTGGACGAGAAACAAATTTTTCACACAACAGATTACATTCAAAGTCAATGCAAAGCCGCAAGTACACTCGGTTTGCATCGACTTTGAGTGCAATCTGCAGTGCGAAAAAATCCTTTTTGCGTCTGGCGTGAAAGCAGCTTGAGCGTCAATAATGTTGTTCACCTTGACAAACTAGCCGCGCAATGTCACCTCTGACTTACGTTGGAGTTTTTCTGGTTTTCCCATTCGTGTTTTCCATGTTTACGCAGGAATTGGGGAAAAAGCTGTTTAAACGACGCCGTGTTTTGAGCCGGGAGAAGAGACGGAAGCACAAGATCGTGGGAGCGGTGGTGGACGAAGCGCTCATTACGGTCCATCACCTGAAAAAGAGAGCGTAGGTGTCTCTTCTGGAGAAAACACACCCTGACCCCCTGGCTGAGGTCGTGTGCAAAGCTGAATGTGGCTCAGCTTGCTTTTTGGCTAGTTTTAAAACCATATCAGACCAGCACTTACAGTGTCATGCCTAAAGCGTTGGTTAATTTGTTTGTAAGGTAATTGTTTTAAGTGACTGTATAACTGAAGGATTGACTTGGCTGCAGTGCTGGTGGGTAGGATGTGATTTCTCCAAATGTCTACATGGCGACTTCCTGGATGCAGTGAGGAGTTAGTGCTTTGATTAAAGGTTTAGGGTATGTTTTCCCCCCGTAAAATTCATCCTGGGTTAATGTTTGGGGGAATTTTTGGTATTTTGTAAAATGGTCCACATCTTAGTCTTGTTTCCTCATCATTCCTATTACACTGGGACTGTAGTTTTCCTCATCAGCCAGTGGTTGTGCCTCTGTGGACTGTACACAAGAATAACGGCATGTTAACTGCTAGCCCTCTGTAATTTGGGTTGATCACCTCAACACAAACATCTGGATGCCTCACCTTGACCTCACAGTCTGATGCCATTATTGCAGGTCTAAGTTCTGTCCATTGCTCTCCCAGGTTGGCTTGGCGAGGTTTCATTGGCCGCCTCTTTGCCTGGGGAGAGTTCTAATTGGCTATCCTTAGCACGTCATGCAAAAGCATGCGGAGAAGAACTGGTCGTGTGGTCGCCTCATGTGATGTGGCGTTTCTGAAAGGGCGTTGGAGTTAAAAGAGCCACGATCGTTAGCCCTGCTTAGCTCCTGCTGAGGATCTGCCCTCGATAAGTTGAACTAACCCAGCTGCTGTGGATAAAAGCCTCAAATTTATAGCTGTAATGTAACGTCTTTCGCTCTTGAGGCAGATTTACTCTTGGGCATCGGAAAAAAAGGAAAGATTTTCATTTTTTATCCCCCTAGTATATAATGCGGGGGGATATAGCGATCAGTGTGTCCGTTCATCTGTCCGTCCGTCTGTAATAAAATTGTTTCTGGACCAGGACTCAAACTATACCACTTACAAACACCAAATTTGGTATGGAGCTTCTCCTTATGGTGTAGTTGTGCCTTTTGGGGGTTTCGGTCCATCCGTCTGTCCACACAACCGGGGGGATCCGCCATTGCCAGATGGCTCTTGTCTAGAACTAGAGAATAAAAAAATCTTGGAGGCCACATTTATTAATAAAAGTCTTGAAGACTACGGCGCATATTTTGTGTGGCGGACATTATGTTCTTTTTTAGTGCCGAGTTCTTGCGCTAAACCTTGTGGGTTTTGTAGTTCCAGTGCGCGTGCAAACATCACGCTCTCCGGGAAGAAGCGGCGCAAACTGATTAAGCAGCTGCAGCACATGGAGAAAGAGAAGATGGTCATGCAGGAAGGTACAGTACCAAGTCGCCGGTCTGCGCGACTCGCTGGTGTTTCGGGGGGCTTCTGAGTCCGGTCACTTACAGCGCTGGCCTGACGTGGGCGCTGTTTTAATGGGACAGTCAGGAAGCACATTTAACAATAATTAATCACTCAATCGTTCTTTACTTTTACAGTGCGTATAAAAAAAAAAAGGTAATCCAAGTTCAGCGGGTTAATATACCATGTTTATATAGTTTCACCATTTCTATGCAATTAGCCAAGGAAGAGGACGTTCTTGGCTCATCATCGATACCACTGACTGCAACATTACTGTTACTAATGCCTGATTAAATGGCAGATTCGAATTTCATTTTTCCAAGTTTTGTTTATCGATGGAAGTCAGTAAAAAACAGTCCATGAATGTCAGTGAAAGTCAACACACTGTCCTCTGCCTATGCACTGACACCCTTCAACATGTCCACCACCCCTTTCAACGCAAAGCTGACGGCGACAGAGCACGTCCTCAACTGCACGTCTCACCATTGCCGGATTATTTCACGAAGCCTGAACTTCATTTCGAATGCGCCCTCGCAGTTCGTCAAGATCTCTGGGACGAGTCATAAGTGCTTTGTTTATAGGACCGCTGTGACGAAAGTCGACAGTCAGCGGAGCTCTTCTAATGCAGAGTCGTCCGGCATCTGTCTGTCTGTCTGTCCGCCCGGCGTCAACTTTTCACTTCAGATTTGAATATCTCAAAAACTGTTGGGTAAATTTCTTTCTAATTTGCCGTGAGCCTTCCTTAAGTTAATCTGAATATTCACTGCGAAAATTGTGCGACTTAGAAAATCTGTGTTTGTTTGTATTTTTACCTCTGCTGTGATGATGGGCAGCAGTCAGCGGAGCTTTTTTATTGCCAAGTCATCCGATGTCTGTCTGTCTTTCTGTCTGCCTGTAACTGTCTGTCTGTCCGCCGTCAACTTTTCACTTTGAATCTTAGTTTTTGAGAGATTCAAATTCAATCAGATTACTTTTTGTCTAATTTGTTGTGAGCCTTTCTTATGATGATCTGATGATCCCCTGTGAAAATTAGAAAATTCTATGTACCGGTTTATGAGAAATTCAGCATTTTGGACTTAGAATATCAGTGTTTGTGCTCATTTTTTCATTGTTTCATTAATATCTCATCAAGAGGCCTTTCGGCCTTGAGAGCTCCGCTGAGGGATGACTGAAATGATCATGTTATTCTGCATCATGTTGTTCCTCATCATAGTTATGGATCACATTGTTCCAGATCATTGTTCTGGATAATGTTGTTCCGGATCATCATTCTGGATAATGTTGTTCCGGATCATCGTTCTGGATAATGTTGTTCCGGATCATCGTTCTGGATTAGTTTTTCTGCATCAAGTCGTCCTATGAGAGTGTTAGAAGGATTGTGACTGCTACATTTTTGATGTACTGGGGGGGGGGATATTTGTTGGCTGTTAGTATTGCTTGTTTGGTTCTATTGTTATACTTCATAAATTGAGATGCCAAACTGGTTCACAGTATATTCTGGTTACCAAATGTGTCAGATGTGTTCTTATTGCAGTTGTTTTCAAGAATGTCTTCAATTAAGTTGACATGGACATTTCATTCATCCTCAGCGGAGCTCTCTACGCTGACAGGCCTCTTGTTCAAATGTCCCCAAAGGAAAAAAAAATTGCGTGTCGATTTCTGAATGTCTGTCATGCATTGCGAAAACTTGGAAAAATGAAATTCTAATCTGCCATTTTCCAAGGTCATTTAATCAGCCATGCGCAACAGTAATGTTGCAGTCAAGGGTATCCATGACGAGCCAAGGACATTCTCTTCCTTGGCTAATTGCGTAAAAATGATGAAACTATATAAACTTGGTATATTAACCCACTGAAGTTGGATTACCTTTGTTCTTGATACCCATTGTATATGCAAAATTGCAACTCCAAGTGCTCAACATAACATCAAGTGAAATCTACTACATCTTAAGGAAGCAAGGTTCTCCTTTACCCTGAACAGTTCGTCATGCTCGCACCTAAAGAGCTGTCCTTTCACATTTTGATAGTCCGCATACATTTGCTGTAGCAGACAACATTTTAAAACATAATTAACCACCCACTAAAGAAATACATAACATACAATAATAATGCAGTATCTGTCTACTAAGCTGATATTTCACCGGCTTATGTTTCTTGTACAGGAGAAAAAGTACATGTCATGAAACTGTATCTCATGTTATTAAAAAAGTAGAAAAGAACAAAAAAGAAAAAATATGTAAACTGAATATATCGAGGGCTGACTGCAATAAACAGTTATGTCCAGATGTTATATATTGGACATAACTGTTTATTGCAGTCATCCCTCTGTGTGGCATATGTCCCCTGAATAAGCCCAGCTCTTGGGACAAATGTAAAATTACTTAAATGTGGTTTTAATCAATAAATAAATAAATAAAAAATAGATCTAAGTGAACACTTGAATTGCAGTAGCAAACAGACGTACGACAAGACACAGAAAAGATGATTAAATGAAGAAACTACAGTGAGCTGATGATATTCGTGCTTCTCTTGGTATCACAAAAAGCCCCAGCAGCTCACCTGCATGTACCTCTGTGTTTTATGGAAATATCTTTCACTTGCTTAACTAGCATTTGTGTCCCTTTGCTTCTCTTTTCCCATTATTTGTCTTTTTCCTGGGTAGCTGAAGCCGCTCAGAAGAGCCGGATGGAGGAGGCGGTTTCCAAACCGCGAAAGCGGACGAAAAAGGCAGCGACTGGCAGGGATGTTGAAATGGAGGATGTAGAGGAGATCTAGGAGGTGTCCTGCTCTCACTCTGTTGGGTGTAACATTAAACTACAGGCTCTCTTTTTACCTGTTATGGAACATTTTTACATCAACCACTGCATTCTCGCTTTTGAGTTTTGGGTGAAACTTGAATGTATGTACAATTAGCACCATAATTCTTTGGACAGTGACATTTTTTGTTACTTTGGTTCAATTGGCCTCATTAATCACCCGGATCTGTGTCCAATTGAGCATGCATTTTACGTGTTGGGGCAGAGACCGACGGCAAAGAGTCCGCAAAACAAGCAGGGACTGAAGATGGCTGCAGTAAAAGCCTGGCAGAGCATCACCGGAGAAGCATCTCGCGATGGTTATGTGTCACAGACTTCAAGCAGTCATTGCTCGCAAAGGATATGCGCCTTAATGTTAAAAATGATTACTTTTTATTTGATATAATATTAACTGTCCAATGTTTTTGATGCACTTGGCACATTGTTTGTTGTGATGAAGTGCCAAGATGAAGGTCTTCGTACATTAGGCCCACTGAATTAAAGTGTCTTTCAGTATTTCAACTGAAACATTGTCACAAACCAAAGTGTGTGAGAGGGTGGTCAAAATCTCAGAATTACTATTTTATGTTTTGGTAATGTAGTTTTTCCCTAATACTTTGTTGTAAATTTCTAAATTTGTTGAATGTAGTGAAGCTTTAATGTTGTAATATTGATCAGACTAAGAAGGGACCAATTTCTCCTGGAGCAGTGTAGGGTTGGTTAAGGGCCCCCAGTCTCATGCATTGGTCTCAAAGCGACACAGAGGCTTGGACCACCATCCTGTTGCCTACCCTGCCGAACACCGTGAAACAGGCGAACCCGACTTTGGTCTCTGAGAGTCGGTGCGTCACTGGAAGCTGTGACTCCAGAACTGCCTCGTCTGGGTCGTCAGATAGTGTGTGACCAGACCACTTGGAGTGTGCCGATGCTGCTAACATGCTAACTCTCCAGTGTCTTCGGAAGTATACATATGTGCAAAATGACTGAATGTTTTGTGTCCAGGAATGGAGCCCCGCGAAACTGCAACGCATATTTTCATACTTATTATAGTTATTAATTTCTTCAAGAGCATTTGTGAACAGCTTCAGCAATTAAATCATATCCGCAACATTAAGGAAAAGAGAAGACTAAGCCTTTATCTTTGCTCTTATTCTAGGTATTAACATTCATTTTTAGCCTTGTGATTGCATTTTTAATTGTAATATATTTTTTGCTTGTGCGTTTTTTCAATTGAGGAACTTGTGTGGGCATCGGACGCACGTTCGTTGTCATTTAAAACATTTGAGTTTTATAGCCGTGAAAGGATAAAACAACTTGAGATTGGCGAAAAAAATGAGTTTCTTGTCACAAAATTTTATGGGCATTGATTTCTTGGACGGGTTCTGACCCAGTTTTTGCGATTAAAGTTCCTGATCATGGATTCCGGTCAACGAATGCCATCGTCCTGCATTCAGACTCCAAATCGCGTGTTCGTTATGAATGACTCGAGTGACTTCATCTTGATTTGAGGACTCGGCGCTCAGTGTGGAGTGAATCATATTGACAAACAAGCCACTCGACTTGGGGAGATTTCGAACAATGTAATGGTTTGCAAACTATAAATGATCAAATGTAACTGCCCAATGTGATTAGCGCGTTATTTTGATAATTTTTGCTTGGTATCAGGCCTAGTCTCCTAAACAGGGATGACAGAGAGCAGAATATTTTGGCAGAATTGGGGTAGCATGAATGCACGGTGGAGGATGCTGGCATCGCTGCGGACGGAACGTGCGCCCTTTCCTACTCACCCCGTAATCTTTTGAGGACAAAGAAAATCCAGCCTCACGCCCACTTAACGGTGAGACCCGAGAAGTTAATATTGCGCTTATTTGTATTTCGTTTTGAAAGATTGAAATGCTTCGCTGGCGATGACTGGGCGACTATGTAGGCCAGCCAACTGGACACTAGTCTGAAGGTTATGTCGCACTCGGAGTCTGTTAATTTATCGAGGGAATGTCGTAAGGTAAGATGCTTTAACTGTAATGCCCCGTTCTGCAATTCAGCCATGATTGCTTCATATTGCGTGAAATGAGGTAACGTTACGCGAGTCCGCTCACCGCCAGCCTTGGAAAAATACTGCCTGCCATCAACCTGGTGAACGTGTCGAAGGGCTATTTTTTTTAAAGATGTAACTCGCTCTGTACGAAATATCGCAGTGAAAATAGTCATGAATGCCTCACCTTGGCATTTTATTGATGCCCCAGTTGTGATAAAATGGTACAAGCATCCTCAGCAGGGAACGCCGTAGCCTAGAAACAGTGTTGAGGCTGGACTAACGAACGCAGGATGGGGGATGCGAGAGATAAATTAGGCCAAATAGAACAGGTGAACCGAAACAAAACCAGCGAAATAAATGTAATTGCTGATGCTGTGATAGCCTATTTTTGTTACCAAACGAATAGTGTGCGGAATAACCTACAAAGGAGATCTGCCATGTAGGTATGGACTTTCGAAATTGTGCATTTTAATTCCTCATGTTTTATGACAGAAGACTGAATTACTTTTGGTTTAGCCTACTTTATGAATCCGTCAATGCGAACATTATGGAATTTAGGTGTTTCCGAAAATGCATTTGCTATTATTGAGTTAAAAATGCATTATTTATTACTGTTTCAACACGGTGCGCCTGCACTCCGGATGCAGTCGTTGTTGGCTGGCTGGTGGCGGATAGGCTACTGTAACGTATAGGCACGCGAGCTCTCTTTCTTCCCCAATTCTAAAACGTGAACCAATCCATTTGGTCGGGTGATCACAATAATATTTGCAAAGATAACGACTATTCACTTTTATTTGCACTATTTTCGTGGGTGAAATATGAATATGCGGCAAATAAACGCAGATACCGATATGGAAAACCATCGGACTATTCTTGACGGCACATCGCCTGTCTCCGTTAGATCCACAGAGAACTGGCCTAAATACCAGGGGCCATTTTAATTCCAGTTATTTCAACTTTGTAACATGAATTCACTAGCGTTGGATATTCTAGTGGTCCAAAATTTTTGTTACTGTAATTTTAATTTGTATTTTATAGATGATGACAAAGTTCTAATATGGTTGCTAAAAGCTCACAGTGAGGATGGATTTCATGAAGGATGGCGGAATTTGTAATCGTATTTGTGTTTTCAGAATAGGCAAACCAACTTCGGTCGTGCACTGATTTTATCAGTGAATGCACCGGACTGAAGGAATTATCTACAGCTTTTCGTCTGCCTATGGGAATCTGCGCACAAACATAGGCCATTTTATCGGTAAGTGCCACTGGTACCCGTCGTATTTTGCCTGTGGACTATGTTTTGGCAGCCACCTCAGTGAATAAGTCAGGACATTGAATGAAACTTGCACGAGTGATTTAGTGGCCTAATTTAGAAGGATAAACTGAAATTTGAAAGGGACATCAGGTCTCTTCAGGCTTTGTGAAATACCCAGATAATTTTCAAATGCAAAGTTAAAGTTTTCAAATATATTTTACACTCCACAGGTCAGGAATCTTTTGGGTTTTCGTTGGTGCAATGAGGGAGGGGGATTGGATTCATTTCCCTGCTTTACACTGCCAATTGTGTTTCACTCCAAGGCGGTCTCAGAGCATTAGCTCCTGGTTCCCTCCCCAAACTGCAGAATTTCTCATTTGATATCAAAACATTGGATCTGTCTATAGCGCTCCGTAGTCAGGAATCACGGAGTTACGGTAAAAAACCAAAAAAAAAAAACCGTGCGAGCTGGAGTTGATACTTAGGCATAATTAATAACAGTATTCGTACACTATTTATGACTCTGAAAATACGTTTTCAGCCTGACTATTGGCATTGGTCCAATTTCTGTGCAGAAATTAAGTTCAACAAGCTCAAGTCCCGAAACAGTTTCGGGTTGGAAAAAGTGTTGAATGAAAACACGTTTTCACATTGCGTAATTCTGTAATTATAGCCGAGCTGCGAAGAGCGCATCTTCTAGAGGCTTTGAACTGGTCACGTACAGAGTGGTTACAGATGCCGCTTTGAAAAGATGACTTTCATCGAATGTCTGGAAGACTACCAGATCACTTGCTGTGTGTTTGTGTGAAAGCACGCCAGTACACCCTCTTGGCAAACTGCACAAGCCGGTGACTACAACCAGACGTTATCAAAAGGACATGCTAGGGAATCGCATTCACGATATTGGCTCCTGCGTCATGTTGAATTAATGCTGTCTGAACTAATATTTCACAGCCTCTACAGTCTACTGGCTGTTGTGATTGTGATTCGCTCGGTCCCATTGGACGGAAGAAATTTGGGCGGGTCTGTTCGGCTTGGGTTAGATGTGACTGAAATTCTATCTCAATTATTCATGCAGACAAAAGTCAAAGCAACTGGAAAGGGGCCCATTATAACGATTCAAATATTTTTAAACTTTCTGCTGTGGATTTGTACAAACACAAGCATTTTATCTTTACTGATGTAAATGTGCAGCACCAAAAGTTCTTGAATCAGTAACAGATTATTTCAGATCAGCAGACCTATGAGTTTATTTCCTCAAAGCATTTTTATTTATGGATCTGGGACATTTTTTATGCACCTGTGTGGGTGAGGATTACTATACAGTGTGAAGTTGTTGATCATTTCAACCCCAACTCGGAAAAAGTTGGGTCGGCAAGAAAAATGTGCACCAAAAACAAAATGTATTTTGATTTGTATTTCTTTGCGGACAGTATGAAGATGACCTTGAAGGTTTCATGTGGTCAACTTCAGATTACGTGAACATTTACATCCATTCCTGCCATTTTACCCCGTGGCACATCTCAACAAAAAGTTGGGACACGGCAATTAAGGACGAATAATGAGGTGCAACATTATGGTGATTTCAAAATGGTTGATGTCAGCAGGTGATTGAAATCAACGTGATTAAAAAAAATACCATCCAGGAAAGGCCTGTTCCTTTGGGAGCAAAGTTGGATCAAGACTGCCAATTGCCAAATTGGACTGCCAATTGGCCCGCAAATGCGTTAGAAAGTCAAGAGCTGACATTTATCTATTAGTGATCTAACCACATAGGTTCAGGATTATTTTGGCAAAAATTTGTCAAGTACTACAATACATGCTTACATTCTCTAATGTCAGTTAAAACTTCTCTGTGAAAAAGGAAGTCTTAAATTAACAGTGTCCAGAAGCGCCGCCAACTTCTCAGGCCTCGCATGCATCTGCCTTGGACCAGCAAATAGTTGAAATTTGTATTATTGTCAGATGATTCAACATTTAATTCTTTTCTGGAAAAAATAGATGCCATATGCTCTGGACCGAAGAAGAAAAGGACAATGCGGACTTTTACCGACCACTCGTCTAAAAGCCAGTCTCTTGTCATGGTATGGGATTGTGTTAGTGCCCTTATCAAGGGTAACTTGCACTTCTGTAGAGGCAACATTAATGCTAAAAAGGACACTGAGATTTTGGAGCAACATATGCTGCCTTCAAGACAGCATCTTTTCCATAGACTCCCATGCATATAGTGTTTCAACAAGACAGTGTAGAACTGCATTCTGCACACATTGCACAGATGTGGCTGCATAAGAGGAGGATGTGGGTGCTGGACCGGTCTGCCTGTAGTCCAGACCAGTCCTAAATGAATTTTGAAAGGCCAAGTGTGACAACAAAGTCCCCATACTGTTACACACCTTAAAGGGGAACTCCGGTGTGAAATTGACTTAGGGTGTATTGAAACATGATAATGAGTCCTAACTTTTGTCGATTACCCCACCGCCATATGCACCCAACATTTCAAAATACAGGGCTTTTTAGCCGAAGCTCCCAACAGGCTTGCAATGGTAGTAAATGAGGCATAGCGTTGCCATGCAAAGAAATCACTATTTTTGCATCATTAACAAGGCTCAAAGTAGCTCCACACTTCATTGGTAGAATTCCGAGGGCCCTGACATTTAAAACGAGGCACTGAGAACTTTGAAAATGCATGGGTAGCTTATGAGAAAAAGACTATTTATGTAGACAGTACCTTGAGGTAGTTTCCCATCGCCGCCCTCTTGAAAGTCACGATAAGTCGATTGACGAGCACAAATGAATGGATTGCAATCTATCCTACCTATTCGTTCGCGCTTGTCAATCGACTTATAGTGACTTTAAAGATGGCGGCGACGGTAAACTACCTCAAGGTACTATCTGCATAAACAATGTTTTTTTTTGGACAAAAAAGCCCTGTATTCGGCTAAAAAGCCCTGTATTTCAAAATGTGGGGTGTGTATGGAGGTGGGGTATTCAACAAAAGTTCGTACTCATTATCGTGTTTCAATACACCCCAAGTCAATTTCACACCGGAGTTCCCCTTTAAGACTTGTTTGCAGGAAGAATGGGACAAAATTACACCTGAAACACTTAATCACTCAGCATCTTCTGATTTGAGGCTGTACTCTCCACTAGTCCATCTTTGGAGTAAAGCGGATGCACTCTGAGTTGCTGTTCGCTGTGCTAGTCTGCACCATATTTGCTTCATATGAGAACATTAGTGATGTGTAATGATGCCAAAAGATTTTGTTAGTTTCTATTATTATTATTATTATTATTATTATTATCGGAAACAGATATACCTCCTTGTATTTTATGCCGACTCTTTGTTCACAGGACTTGTTGAATCCGTAAACTCCAGCTTGTTTCTTGAGACCCTCTGCCCTCAAACCCCATCTCCTCCCCCCTCTTGTGGGTCATCTACTTGGGAGCCATGCAAAGTGCTGTGATTGGCCCGTTTCGAGCCCTGCCCCGCCTCTGGGCTTTGATTGGACCGCTGGCAGTTGCTCTCCTGCTGTTGGGCTCGGTTGCCATGGTTGCTTCTGCGGAGCAGTGTTTGTCCAAGCCGCGGGTGAACGCCATCGTGAATGTCAGGGTGGCGCTGTCCGCCAAGACCACCGTCATGGACTCCTGCACCACCCCCAACCAGGACGCTTGCATCCGTGACTGCTGCTCCAAAGACCTCGTCCCTGGTACAGTTACCCCCCCCAAAACCCTCTGCTCTGTCACAGTCAATTTCATCACTGCCTGAAGGGACTCATGTCTGAATCATCAAGGACCTGACTGGTCAACAGCTTTAGATTGTAATGTTACAGTGGCAGGCACACAGGGTATTATAGTTGGAAGGGATCCTTTAACCCCCTACTGTAGATTAACAACTGTAGATTTGCAGTTTTGAGACCTTCGTTGACAAGGTGAGATGCTGTCTCATATCAGTAGAGATGACGCTAGGCTCCGTAAGAGGGAAAGGGTGCTTTTAGGCCCATGAGCGAGGCCTTGCATCCTTGAAAAAGAAACGCGCTCTCCGTGAACTTGGCCCTTTGAATCAAAAATAGATATAAGAGAATTTGTTTATAGAATGCGGCCATTGCTAATTTTAGCTCATCTGTGAGGTGTGTTATGAAATCAGGGCCTGATTTCCTCATGACAAGAGTTTCAAACGATGCTTGGTGCAGCCCGTTACTGTCTAGTTATGAGTCCTTCAGTAGCTAGTCACAGTATTCTTTTCATCCTAATTTACGAGAGAAATGTGTGACTTTACTGAAGCCTGTCTGGCTTTGGTCCTGATGAAGCTGTCATGGAGTCATGTTTTCAGCACAAGGGAAATGGCTGCAGGTGTACATATCTCACAAAGACATCGGAAAGTCATCTGTTTGCTACTGTTGCTCGACTTAGAAGATTTTGTCTTTCTATCCAGGGTTCAAGTGCAACATGGTGGTGTTCCAGCTCAATAAGCCCCTTGGGAGCGACAACTGCTATCTGTTCCATTGTGAGAGGGAGGAAGACTGCCCTCTTGTGGCGATGGATGGGGTGAACAGTCATTACATATTTACAGGTGACGACAACAAATGCTCCGAGCTGAACCTGGCTGCATTTTACTTGGAGATTCACAGCCCTGAAAGTTTTCACTCGAACCTCCACAAGGCAGAGCACCAAAATTAACCGCAACAAATCTAATTCAGCTGCTAATTAGAAGAATTCGATATGTCAAAATATGGTGGAGATCAAAACCGTTGGGAGGAACTTCAGGAATGTGGTTGCTTCTCTAGTGAAATATTTTCTTCATTCAAGCTGGTTCAGATGAAAGGTATTTATAGTTAAGTGCATTTAAATCTGTTTCATTTTCTTTTGCAGGTTTGGACCAGTACAGCCCTGGTGACGCAGTACTTATATCACCCGTGACAACTGCGTTGGCTCAAATTCCTGCTGTCAAGACACCAACCACTTCTACAACCACACAGACAACGGCTGCAGCCAGCAGTGCTCCCCAAAGCACCACCACAAGCACTCCTACACAACCAACCACATCCGTTACTACGTCCACCACAACTGCTGCACTGACTCCATCTACCACCACTACCACTACCACTACCACTACTACTACTGCTACTACTACAAGCACTACTCCACAACCGACCAAGACAACTACCGCCACCACGACACAACCCGCTACTAGTACCACAAAAAAGCCTGCGGATATTGCAACACTGGCTATTTTAACCAAACAGCCGACCGCTATGATCACAGGGCCAGCCACTTCTGGAGCAAAAACGGCAATAACTGCCACAGTTATAGGCACCTTAGCTACGCAAACGACGGTCGGTACTGCTAACACAGCTACAACTACGGCCATTGCTCCTGCGGCGCTGGCCTCTGCTAAGATATTCAGCCCCACCACTGTGCAGACGGCCCCACCCATTACCTCACGGGCAGCGGCAACAGTTGTGGCGACACCCGTGGCAACAACCTCAACAACTCCTGTGATCCATACAACATCAATCACAACTATGACAGCAGCGATACCGTTGGCCCAGAAGGCGACTCCTGCCCCCTCTAACGCTAAGCTGAACCCAGCTCCCAAAAAACAAAACAGGCACAGGAACCCAGCCTCAAAGGCAGCTCATCACGGTGCCAAACAACTTCCACCCATGACCACCACCACAACTACAACTACGAGCACCACAGAATCAACTACAACCACCACAAAATCAGCAACGACCACCACAAAATCACCAACGACCACCAGAAAATCAGCACTGACAACCACAAAATCAACTACGACCACCACAGAACTAACAACCACAAGCACAGAGCCCACAACTTCTACCACAAAATCAACCACAACCGCGGGGAAACCCGCCATGCCAGCCACAAAATTAACAGCGGCCACAAAAAAGGCGACCGTCGCGCCCAGGCGAGTCGTTACCCGTCCCGGCATCCCGACAAGGAGACCTGCGGTTGCCCTGCTGCCTTTCAGCATTGCTGCAAACCTGGCAACCTCGTCTCCTCCGACGGCTGGGTTGATGCTTAAGAGCGCAAGCGTGACCGCCGTCGCGCTGCGAACCGCGGCAAAGAAAACGGCGCCCCCTGCTGCCACACCGCCGCAGAAGGAAAGCGCGGCCCCAGGATTTGGCGGGGCTGTGAACACGCCAGGAATGCTGAAAACCAGCCTGGCCGCGGCGGTGGTGGTTGGTCTGGTCTTCCTAACTCTGGCGATCACCCTACTGGGGCGAAAGGCCCTGGAGTCCTTTAACCGGAGACACTACACCAGGCTGGAGCTCAACGACCTTCAGTACGACGTTTAACCCGCTACACTCTCACCTGGAGGCCTGAAGGGCGCAACCCAGAACCTTCACTGAATAGTTTTACAGCGCTGCCGTAGGGCTCAGATGAATCGCTTATTATTCCTTTTCCGTCCTCGGTTACTTTTTCCTTCTGACGCTGCTTTCACACCGAATGCGAAACGATTTCTTTTCGCACGCCAGATAACATTCAAAGTCAATGCAAAGACGCGCGTCTTTGCATTGACTTTGAATGTTATCTGTGATGCGAAAAAATCGTTTTGCGTCCAGTATGAAAGCGGTTTTACTGCGCCAAGCTTTACCCATTTTTTGGGGAGGGGAAGGGGCAAGAGAAGGACAAGAGAAGAGGGGGGCAGCGTGTCATAAGAATCCGCGGGGCTCATTCCAACCGCTCATTTATTCATTCATTTTTTTGCAGCTTACCAGTTTTCTTCCTGCTTTTCTTGCTCGTGACACCGCCTATTGGGTGGAAACAGGAGTCGCGGAGTGGCGAGGGGGTCGATCAAAGTAATTTCAAACAGCGAAATGGGATGTGCTTGTTTCAGATGTCATATTGAAGGTTAATCGTGTATATGTCACGAATTCCTGGAAAAATACATTTCAGAAGAGGATTATCTCGTCGTTCCTTTTACCTTTTGGAAGCCTTCGTACCTGATTTGAATCACCACGATGATGTCCTCAGTTGACATGCATAGAGGAGTGAATAAAGGAGGGGAAAGTGAACGATTGGAATGGGCCTGTGAATTCTGGAAATTCACATCCGCTCGCCTGCTACAACCCGGCAGACGAGGAGAGTCGGGGCCGCAGGTTATGCATGTCCAAAAACCAAAACGAAGTTTCGATGAAGACGCATATTTTCTTGCTCAAGGTATCCTTGAGCGAAACGTCGAGTTTGTAGTTCCCAATTCCCGGAAGGATAAATCGATCGACAAATTTGAATGACTGCCAAGATGGCGGACCTTGATGGACATCTGGGGTTGGTTTGGCGTAAGGATATGAGACAGGAGTGAATGAGCTACTAATATGAACTCAGTCTCATGAGAAGCTTACCACGGTTTATCGGCATCTAAATAGAAATGGGACAAGCCTCCCTTATACCGAGTCATCCCAGCATCGTCGGCACGCTTGCGGGAGGTTTTTCTTTAAGAGTAATTAATTCATAGGGCGCGAGTCGAGCGATGTAATCAGCAATACCTCTATTCCTCACACTCAGGAACCCTTTGAAAATCCGATGAAACAAAAGTACGTTTTTTTTAAACCAAGTTGAGTGAGATCCTCCACATAAATTAGTCATCTCATGTTAATGATAATGACTCCTTTAAACGCTGTAGTAAATATCATGTAGTTATGAGACCATGTGGAACTGATTCTGCATGAAAATGTGTCATGAATATTTCTTGAGTCAGCACTACAGTGGAATGCCACATCATTCGTATTTGATTCTTCTTACTTTCACCCGAGCACACCTTGTTTCTCATCCTTGCGTTGCGCTTTACAAAAGTAATGATAACTTGTGAAGATAACCGGTGTAAACAGAAATACTCGGTCCTTGCACCCTTTGAGTTTTAATACACACATAGATGTTTTTTAGACATGATCTCTCAATTCAATTTATTTCAAACACTAATCTCACGTAAACGGCTTTAAAAGATAAATTCCAATGACTGCACATTATATTTATAATAACATTAGTGCGTGTGCATTTCAGTAGGAGGATGTAAAAATGTTTGCCTACATGTAGGCTGATAAATTAGTGGGCCTCATTTAGTTGTGATATGTTTATTTACCACAGGGTGGCAGCACCTACCAATTGAGTGTGTGCTGCGCCGCATATTGACTGAATAATCGCACCGTCTGGCCTCACTACAGAGCTACTTAACTGAATCTAATTGCACAAATTGTATAAGATGTTTTGATACACTCCAGTCAATGTGATGTTTATAATTTGTATTGTGTTTTTTAAATTTATTTAATGATAGCAGTGAATTGATGTATGTCACATGTATTGTGCAGTAGTAAGTGGTTTGTGACTAGATCAATTTTAAGTGGAAAGAACATTGGGGATGAGGGTGGGTTCTTGCAAAAATAAATAAAATGATATTTCTACACACTTCGTTGGTTGTACTGTGAGTATTTTCAGGGTTTGGGGAGTTCAAATAGGGGATTAATAAAACCAAAACAAAAATGAATTTACATAAGGCCAGCTGGAAGACGTACAAAGTGATGACGTTAATGATTGGAGTTGGTGATAATTCTATCGCTGTAAAAGCTGGTTTGTCTGGTGGCCATGTCGAACAGTTTTGGGTAAAGACTGGTGCCTGGTATTGTGGGGATTGATAAAAGCACATAGGCTACAGCAACAACGCACCTGTGCAAACATCGCTATACCTGATTCTGCTTTGACTCCAAATATCAACAAACAATGCCAAGGACCCCGGCTAACCTCACTGCGCAGAACTCGTAAATTAATGTCCAAGTGCATGGACAAATTCACATTTCGCAATCAAGCCTTTGGCCGCCGAAGCCTCCGTACTTGCATAGCGAACTCAGCAGTTGCGACAGTAAATTCTAGCAGCTGACAGTTTTCGTGAAAAAGTTCTAGCCAAGTGCAAAAGCAAATCAAATTCGCTGTCAAACTCAGCACGAGACGAGCAAGTGCAAAACATCCCCACAGTGAGCACAACCCCCCCCAAGCTCCTTTTCTGGGCCCCTCTCCTTCCTTGTATTTTGGGGCAGGCATTTTAACAGGTTTTCACATGGCGATACAAATCTAAAAGGAAAGGTCCCCACTGGATGGCGCAGCCCCTGCCCCCTCCCCCGGTGTTTTTTTAACCATGCGTTTCACGCGGTGGCAGATGTTTGTCAGATTATCGGGCGGGATACCGACGCTCCAGTCTGTTTGAGATGAATGACGTGTCACTGATTTTGTGAGCTGATTGAACGTGGGTTAATGTCCTCACAGAAAATGCGTCTCTGCTTTAAGATTTTGTTTCTTTTTTAAATTTGATTTATCAGTAATCAAAATATTTATACGTACATCTCCGGTTTTTAAAAAATGGGATGCTGTGTAAACTAAATAAAAAAAAACAATGTAATGATTTGCAAATATTTTGTTCAACCCTTTTAATTCATTGAAAATGGTGTAAAGACATATCAGGTGTTCAAACTGAATTTTTTTTTCCCGAAAAAAAAAATTGAGCGTTGCTCATTTCAAAAAAGTTTTAACGGCCATGTTTACCACTTTGTTAATCTTTGCGGCGCTCATTTGCTGTAATATTCGTTGTCACGCTTCACAGTCTTCTTCGTGAAACAAGAATTCCTTCGGTAATTTAACATTAGCTGTATATGAAACAAATTTTAAAATACATTTAAGCGCGATTGAGGTTTGAATAGCATTTTAAACAAATCATGTGAAAAGATAATATAGACTGAACCCAATGGCGAATATACGAGAAACTGTAGTTACTCTTACACTGCATCAAATTTCACATACCTCCAATCATGCATTCTTTCACACAAGGAGACAGCAAGCGGAAAATGATCATTGTAAAATATAGGTACTTAGGAAGGTGAGAATTGTGTCAGACAGGGAGGTATGCAGTTCGCAATATAAATCAACGCTACTGCATATCAGTAAGCTGTTTTCAACATCCTGAAATATTATCGCACAACACACAAATCATGAAAACTGCAAAAACCGAGCAAAACATCTGCAGACCAGCCCAAAATAAAACAATCTGTTTGAAAACAAAAAACAACCGCTCTGCAACAGAAACGGGACTTGTGAAAAACAGTATGGCATGATCAGCTGTAATTTGCAACAGTGATATAATGTGGTACACGACATATTGTGCTTGCCTGCAACAACTTTATAATTAAACTTGTACAAATCCATGTCAATCTTGGAAATGACGGGAGAAATATTAATAATCAGGCAGAATCGCAGAAACTCTCTCAGAGATTCCGTAATCTCCGTGTCAATACAGTTATTTTATTGTTTCCACCAACAAAGGGCAGGGGGTGTCAGAAATCAGTTTTTTTTTTTTTTTTGAGAGCATGCAACAAATGACAGCCATTATGGTTAAATAGCCTTTTGGTTCATAATGGCTCTGGACAATAATGACTAAGTTTCTTTCAATGCATTCATTTGCCTGTGATTTAACTTAAAACGAAGATTTTGAGAGTATTAAGGTTATATTTAAATAAACTGACAGGAATCGAAGTAGACATACTTACCTGTCACCCAGAGAACTAAGATAGTAAATGTGTTCAGAAGATTTTATCGTGTTTTCTACGGCGACGAAGAGAAGCCTCCTTTTACTCTTAAAAGTTAGAGCAAATGGATGATGTGTCGCTGGGTAGGGATATAATTTAATCTGCCGACATGAGGTACCTCAGCACTTAATTGGCACGCGTAATTCTTTAAGCATTGCGGTGCCTTCTGTTTGAGAGTGTATTGTGATCTGAAATATATCCATACATTGTATGCGAATACGATTATCTCTACAATGAGTTGGGTTATTGAAACAATAAAAAAAAAACCTTGTACGCATTCATTATGTATTGTGTACGACTGTATTTAAGGCTTCAATCATGCCAAAATATAGACCAAAGCACCTGTCACTCCGCTGGTAAACAAACATTCGTTACCAGCCATGGGATTGGAAAAATCGCACACATAAAATGCTCAGGTATAATACGGCTGCGCTATATTTTATGGCGTTGACTGCCTGAGTCCAACCCCACTCAAGAGCGCGCAGACACTGAATAACTTAAGTAGGGTCACAGGGGTATGTTGTTCCAAACCGGAGCACCAATCACGCCTTGAGAAACTAGTCCCTTTGGAATGTGGTTCTTTGCTTCCAAACAATTGTTGTTTGAATCTGTATTTTTCCTCTTAAAAAAACCTCAGCGGCTCAGCAACATTCCACTGTTATTATTTGGGCCGCAGACGCTTAAAATTAAGAAAAATCCTCCCATTGACAGAGAGCGAATTCGATCTGCTAAAACAATAGCCAGGCGGTTCAGAGGAGGAGACTGAGAGGAATACGGGGGGGGGTTGAGATTTTTTCTCCCGGCGGAGGGAGACGAAGCTAGGTCCAGCGTGTCGCTGCGCTCAGGCAGCCGAATTCAGGGATTTGGAATCGCAGCGCCACCGAGGCAGAGCGCGAGCGAGAATGGAACTGAGCGTAATTACGGAAACATTGTAGCCAGAACCGCGAATCATCCAAAGAGCCGACAATTCACAGGACTGAACCCAGCCGCGCGATGGTATCCCCGCGCTGAAGCGGAGCGGCGGGGGACAGCCAATCCTGGAGCAATATGGGCGCCGTTCTGCGGAGTCTGTTGTGGTGTAGTTTTTGTTCGCTGATACGAGGTGATTTTTTTTTTGTTGTTTTTTGATGTGTCCTTTTTTTTGTTGCCTTTTTGGGAAAGTTGGGAGACGGTTTCTCTTGCGAAGTGGCCATTTTTTTTGCACGAGGCCTTGCGTGCAGACGATTGGGGCCCAGCGTTAAGGGCAGCTGCTGAACGCTGGACACCTTGATTGCAAGAACAGTGCAGATCGCTGCCATATATCGAATTTAGTGCGTTGAATGCCTGCGCATATTTAGTTTCTGCCTTGCTTGCTATCATCTGAACAAGCATAACCCCCGTTCGATTTCCTCAATCACTTTTGCTAGTCTTATTTCCCTCTTGCAAGTAGGGGAAAGCGATTACCACTTTCTAAAACACTAATTTACTGATCCGTAAGCACTTTACGACAAACATTTACTGAGATCTGCCACACCGGGCGCTGGATAGTGTTCGTTGTTTCCCAGTTTTATCTGTGCGGAATGCAAATCCCATTTTGTCGGGATTACATTGGAGTGTCGTGTTGTAAAACAGTTCTTGTATTTCAGCCAACCCTGGGACTGGCATCCAACTGCACGTATTTGTCAAGCAAGTTGGTGTTTTGCAAAACATTTTTGGTTCGAGGTCAAATCTTCGCTTTGCTTTGTTTTAGCGAACCAGTTAGCTTAGCAAGCTAGTGAGCTATCGGGCTACTCGAATTCTAGTTGGCTAGCTGGCTACCTCGCTAACTTGGCTTAAGAAGGAATGCCCGTGTTTGTGCTAGCCACCTTTAAAGTCCATCCTGACGACGTTATTGCATGGGAAAACAACAGTAAACGCTACTTTTCGATATAGCCCGTGTGTCGTATGGTAAATGCCTGTAACGTTAGTTATTACCACGTAGATTTATAACTATGGATTATTGTGCACCTGGAAATGATACTGTTTTGTCTCTCATTGTGGAGTTTTGCGCTCTATCTGCGATGGTTACCTTATTGAATCCTGTTTTCGTTTAAGCATATGATTTTACGTTCGTTTTCAAAAGTACAGAGCTGACACATTCGTCAGGGCAGAATGTTTTCCTTGAATGATCCCGCTTGAGGTTGTTAACGCGTCGCATCTTGGCACGTTAATCTCGTCCGCGATTCCGCTCCTGCGCGTGCATCCTCGCGTCATTTCGGAGTAGACTTGTTTGATGTAATCTTGCGTAATTTAGGTAATGCTCGAAAAACGCACAATTTGTTTTTGCCGCACTATTGGTAGTTTGGTAGTGGTTGGTGTTTGATTTGGTTTTATTTTTGGCCCTGTTGTTTCCTGTTTACACTTTTGAAGTTTGCCCGCTAGTAGTTGGCATTGGTTTAAATGCATACTGAGGTATTCCAGTCTTCCAGTGTTTTGTTGTCCATAGCTGCTGCTGTTTGCTGAGCAATGAATTGTATTCCTCTGCATGGGTCTTAATGTCGTTGAATACGGACAGGATATTCCGTTTGTGTCTAGATGTGCTTTAATGTCACAGACTCGATATTCCCATGCATGGCTGTTTCTGGAGAATGTCGATTCAGAATTAGGGTTTTTGCGATATGGCTTTAAAAAAAGTGTGTGTGTAATATATATATATATATATATAAGTATAAGATTATGAATGAAAGAAAATATTACCAGTAAGAAGTTTGGACTCAAGTGCAGTTTTTGAAACTAGTATTTGGGGGGGGAATTCTACATTTGTGTTTGGCTAAAACTAGTCTACCTGTCCTTAGGGATATTTCAAAATATGTTGATCACGTCAGGTACAGTCTAAGTTTAATTTTTACCAGCTTTACCCATCTATAAATGCTCCTCTAAAAGATGGGCGGACCAGCGCCCAGGGACAACCCTTGTCCAAATCTTAAAACAATCAAGCAAGCCTCCTTTGTAATGGTTACTGTTGAGTATACTCATAAAGACCAACACTTTGAGTTTACACCAGCGCAATTGTGGAAGTTCCCATAGATGCGCTTGACGAGCGGTCGGCGTCACCTTTTAAAACCTTTGTCTCGTAATTTCGTGATTCTGGTCTGCTCTTTGGAAAATGGAAAGAATTTGTCATTCTGTTTAAATAGCCTCTTTATGAACTCCAGGATTTACTCAATTTTTACCAGTGTTAAGTAAAATGTATATAATTTTACTTTTCATTTACCTCTAACCTCTACCTTGGATCATATGAGGTACAGAAATCAAACCACTGAAATTTGACTGAAAGTGGAGCGCTATGAGAAAAGTGTCCCACATTTTGATTGGTATAGAGCATCAAAATGAATACTTTATATGCTAATTTCAACAGATCTTGCTACAAAAGAAATACAAGTGTCCAATATGATTTTGGGTTCTACCTTCTTTGGGGAAAATGATGACTCAATCAACTGGCCTCAACCAATTTTACTACCCAGTTGTTCTTCTTTAATGTCCTGCCATGCTTTTGAAGCAAACTTTTTTGCTTTGATGTTCGAATGTAAACGCACATTTTTCTTTAACTTATGAGCAATATAGGCAAATTCTTATTGTGGTAGATATTTTTCATTTATACTGATATGTCACCCACTCCTAGTCTGCATGTTGTCATTCTACAGAAGGGGAAAAAAGCAGATATTTCTCGGTGGGTGTGTTGTGTAATTTTTGATCTTCAGTGCTTGGTCAATTTCATGTGGCTCAACAGGTGAGAAATCCGGGCAGACGACATCATCACGGTGCGGTTCTTTTTTGTTTTTGTCATGAAATGGCCCTGAAATATTTGCTTGAACCATTTGACGCACTTCATGAGCATCTCCAAAGCATACTCACTCCACTCACTCACTCACTCACTCACACACTCACACACTCACACACACACACACACACACACACACACACACACAGGCGTGAGCTGCCAGTCCGTGTACACTATTCACTGACGTGCTTTTAGGCTGTGATCTCTGCTTTTGTAGTGCGTGCGTTGATTTATTTCTGAAATGGGGTTTGGGGGAGAGCGTTTTTCAAGCCCGGTCCATCTGGCGGCCATATTGCTCTGTTATTTCAATTGAGTCGAGCGTCTTAAACTGCAGCTTTTATGTTGCGACTCAGATCCGTCCGCCTTCCTTCTGCAAGGTTCCACACGGCTCTTAGTCCTGAAATGGACTGTGTTGTGACCAAATTTTGGCACGACGAAACTTTTACGATGCGCTCCACGTCATAAGTGGTCTACAATGTTGGGCTGAGCAGTTGTTTGGAAGCGTTGTCTTGCGTGCGTTGAGACGAGTAGAGGTTACGACTGAAGAGAGGTGCACTGAATTTCTATCTGAAACTCTTTAGAAACTGTGGGCTCGGGCAGATTCTGTCATCATAATTAGCGGGATTTACAGGTGTTTATATGTGTAAAATCATCATCTCATAAGACTTTAAAGGTGAAATCCCAAATTTGCCTGTTGCAGCAGGTCTGTGATTAGCAACTGTCTTCAGCGGTTTTCAAATTTTAGCACTGTGTTCATCGGGTAGAAGTGTCCAGTTTGACATGCAAAGACAACTTGGAGTGCGTGCGTGCGTGAGAGCGCGCGCGTGCGTATTGGTGTGGCTTTACGAGAGCACTGAAGGGCAAACAGAAATGTGAATGTTATCAGTGGCCAGATATTAAGTGTCCTAAAAAGTCATTTCCCCCCTGTTTATCTGTGGCCCAGTGGAGTAGTAGTTTTGGATCAACTTCAGTGAGCTTTCCTGCTGATCGGTGAGCTGCTAAATATTTGGCGAAGGAAATTCCCCGCGTTAAAAAAAAAAAAAAAAAAAAAAAAGTGAGTGCGTCGCGATGGGGGGGGGGGGGGGGGGGGGGGTCTGTGGTTTGCTTAGATCGCGGCACATCGGCTGTGGTTGTACAAGTGTCAAACTGGGGTTTGACTCCGTGCCAGTTTTTACAAATATGGAACTTTCTCCTCGCCCCCTCAAAATGAGGAGAAAAAAATTGTGACGATCCCTGGCAATGATGCATTAGGCTGTTTTTCCGTGCATGTTGGTGTAATGCTGTATCCTTCATTTTGAAGTTGGCAGAGTGTTATTCTTACACGTGTGAAAGGCTTTGTATTTCTTGGTGTCCTTATGTAGTGTTGACAATTCAGTTTGCCTTGGATTTCCATTATATAAGACCTGAGTAAAAAAATTGCCTAAAATAACACTTGAAATTTTGGGGGTTAGTTTTCGAAATGTTGTAGATATTATATATACATATATAAATATATTTTATATATATATATATATATAAAATATATTTTTTTTTAGGTCACCTGCCGAAAGGCGTGACCTATTGCGATCCCCTTTTGTCCGTCGTCGTGCGTCGTCCGTAAACTTTTCCTTGTGAACAAAATAACTTAAGTATTTATGAACCAATTTTGATGAGACTTTGTATGCACGCTTATATCCATAAGATCTTGGACGAGTTCGAAAACCAGATTGATTTGATCATATTTGATGGAGTTATTGCCCTTTGTTGTATTATTATCATAAGCAACATTGTGAACGCAATAATTTTAGTAAATATTGGTCAATTTTCATGAAACTTTGCATGCTGGCTTATATCTATAAGATCTAAAAGAAGTTCGAAAACCAGACCGATTCAATCACATTTGATTGAGTTATTGCCCTTTGATATATTGTCATCATAAGACACATTGTGAACACAACAACTTGAGTAACGGTCATTTAAGGATGTTTTTGTACCTAGATATGCTGGAAACCAGTTATCTTTATAGATGAAAGTGTCTTGAGATGCTTTATAAAAATTGGGAATTTCATGACCCTCAGGCTCCATGTTTGCCCCTGGGGAAGGGGTCAAGTTTACTATAGTTTATATAGGAAAATGATACTTTTGGGTATATTCTGTTTAATTTCTACTGGAAATTATTCACACTTGATTGACATTACAACAATGAGATGATATTATGATATTTCTGACAGTTTCCCTTACCCAGGGGATAAGGGGCAGGGCCCAAGGGTCAAAATGGCTTGAGAAATCTTCTTTGCTTCAAGAAAATAGCCACAAGTTATATACATACAATTTAGAATACTCTATTGCTTATGATACTTGTTTCCATTAATCTGATCCCTGGGGTCAAAATTAGGGCCACGCCTAATGGCCAAGTTTTAACATTGGATATACTATACTCAGGTGACCGTTAAGGCCCAAGGGCCTCTTGTTTAATGTTGGCATATTATGGTGCCCATTCCTGTTTCTAGGGGCTTTTGAGAGCTGACTAACTTTTTTTTGTGGAAAAATACTCATGTATTATGAAGCTCAGACGAAAATTAGGCTTGCAGTTTGGTACTGTTTACACACGGGTCTTCACTTGCCAAATTGTATGAAAAACCTTAGTTGCAGAAGTTGTTTTTTTTTTTTTTTTTTGTTTCGCTTCCCGACTAGGCTTGTTTCATCCTCTGAGTGTGAAGCTCACTTGCTGATGTTGTTTTTTGTGTATAGCCTCAGTTTTACTATGCATGATTGGCTTCATAAGAAGTGCATGTGAAGTTTTATTGATGGGAATTGCTTGTGCGCTGAATGCTGTGCTCTGTTGGATTGATTTGGTTTGTCAGGCATGAATCTAAATCTGTTCTGTCTGTGATGGGAGTTGTGTGTGTGTGTGTGTGTGTGTGTGTGTGTGGTGACACTTCAGAGCGCTTCTCACACCACGCCGGTTTGACGGGGTAGCCTTGGACAGTGTACTTCATAGCCTTGGACGGTGCGCTTTGAGTGAATGTGAGGGAAGATGACGGTTTCCTGGAAAGGAAGGATGTGACGATATGGTAGCACTTAAAAAAAAAAAAAGGGAAAAAAACAAATACATATTGAAGTAGCCACGTGCATAAGAAGTGACAACACACTTAAAAATGTAGAAAAAATTACCTTGAAACCCACCGTGATTTTAGGGGCTTTCTGTGGTAATCATTTTGTTTCGGACAGGACATTTATGGAAGTACACTGGACAAAAATATAAACGCCCCATGTCAAATGTTGAGGCCACATGGAGTTAACAACTCGAAGTGAGCATATGCTGACTTTTACTTGTACAATAGGGATATTTCTCTTGATTTGACACGTCGGCCACGTGTGACCACACCAGCACAAGACCGCTACATCAGGCTCGTCCACCTGCGGGATTGGCTCAGATCAGGACGCGCACAGCGGAAGAGACCGTTGGTCTGCACAACAGACGCATCACACCACAGACGGTCCGTAACCGCCAGCGAGAAGCCAACTTGCACGCTCGGCGTCCTCGCCGTGGTCTGGATCTCACCGCTGTCCGGCGTCGGAACCGACTTGCATGGGCAGACGCACAAGTTCGATGGCCCTTGGTACGCTGGAGAAGAGTGCTATTCACAGACGAATCCCGGTTCCAGTTTTTTGTTAATAAAAACTCAAAAATTTGACATGGGGCGTTTTATATTTTTGTTCATTGTAATTCTATTGCAGCTACTAATGTGTTGGTCTCCTGAATTGTTTGAATGGCCAGATTTGAAGAAATCTAGGAGTACTTCAGGTTATATAAAAGTGAATGTCATTAATGATAGTTTATGCACTTAATTACATAAAAGACCAGAGGCACTCATAGAGTGCAAACCTCTGCCAAGGCAGCACAATCCAAATCTTCATGAGTGGGAGCCAAGTTGAGTTATCACGTCGTACGATGTCAAGATTGCTGCCATGGCGGCTATATTGTTTCACTGATCGCGGTGAAAATCGATAGGGTCCATCCTTGATGTAATGGCAATGCATCTACAAAATTTCAGCCAAATCCGTGCAAAACATTTTGAGTTATGTTTTTCACAAACAGACTGACAGAAAGACAAACAAACTGGGGCGAAAACATAACCTCCACCCCAACTTCGTTGGCGGAGGTAAAAAAACTTAAGCACTGGACAGATTGTGACAGGGTTTTTTTTTTTTTTTTTTTTTGTGAAGTGGTTTAATCAAAAGTTCTTTTCATTTAGGTGATATTCTTCAAACTCGGGCATCCAGTGATGTACCCTTATACCAGGAATTATCAAAAAATATCTGAACAGATGCACAATGACAGCCCTGTCTAATTCATTACAGACAGAACAGGAGAAAGTGTTACGGATTTGACACTTTTGTCACTATATAAATAGCAATTAATTGCCACTAAAACTCATATTGATCAATATAATTGATACATTTGCTTTATGAGAGAGATGGCTACGTAATCTTTTAATAAGAAATATTTCATTATATTGTCAAATATAAAGACTCACCGCCTCATATATATAGGCCGTACAACAATTTTTCACATGCTTAAATGCTCGCATCCGAGTCCAATGCCTGGCATGACTAACTTGAAAAATGTTAATGAAAACAAAATTCCATATGTTGATGCCGGTTACAGTCATGAAATTTACAATAGCTCATAATTTCCATGAATGATCCCTGAGGCCGGAATACATTTTTCGGAAAATTTTGGATGTCACCTCACACTTCTGCCAGGTATTTCATGAAAATTATGGGGGAAAAAAAGTTTCTGGAGCCATGTCACAAATACCATGGAATTCCCCTTTATTAAACTTTCCATTTCATGGTTCCTTGTTTGTGTACTTGAGATGGCGTGGACTTCAGTTCTTCGTGAGCATAGCTTACTTATCCGCTGGGTATCATTACGCGTGATAATTGCTGACAGTTGTAAGGATGTTGGTTGGTTGGTTGCTGGACCTGGCGAGCCCTAATTCGCGTGCAGTGGGGACTCGTCCTCTTCGGGACGAACGCTCAGCTGGTACGAAGTGTCCACACCTCGCCATGACCTCATACCGCATGACCTCATGTTGCAGCTGGTCTCTTGCATCTTAGGGCTGAACGCAGAGTATGCCACTAAGCTGCTTTCGCACCGGAAGCGAGATGAATTTTTTGCAAAATGTATTACATTCACAGTCAATGCAGAGCCGCGAATACACGCGAAACGTGCGTATTTGCATCTCTTCATTGACTTTGAATGTAATCTGTCGTTTGGAAAATTAGTTTTGCGTCCGGTGTGAAAGCAGCTTTACTCAAATCAGACCTGACTGAGGAAGCGGCCTTCCTTTTGATGTGTTTTTTATGAACACTGACACCTGTATTTAGCCTTGCTGTTCAATTGTCTGGCTCTCTAAGATGATGAAATGTGAAATCACTTTTTACTCCTCAGCGCCAAGGAAGGGGCAGAAGGGTATTGTATTTATTTTGCTGTGTAGAAGCCTATCAAATTTATATATATATATATATCATGTATATATATCATGCCTATATTCATTCCAAACAAGTGGTGCCAGGCACAACAAACTCCGCCCCTTGTACATGTTGTAGCTTATTTGAACTTTGACCTACTTTTCCTAAATTCAATAGGCATCTATTCTGGATCAGTGGTTATCCCTAAACCAAATTTGGGGTGAATCTCGCCATTAGTTTTGCTGCTAAAGTGTTAAACAAGCCGAACCAAAAACAATACCCCTTGCCCTCCCCCCTTTGGGCGGGGTAACAATCCAGGGGCTGAGGGCTAACGCCCGCTGCGTGGGGCTGTTTTTTTGTATAGGCCGAGTCTCTATGGCGCAAAGCAAATTTGTGACAAAATTATTTAAAGATGTATACAAAAAAATTACTATAAAAAAGGACGAAGGAATGAGGATATTTTCCCTCTACGGTGCTGAACAGAATGAAAAGATTCGTTGAAGAGGAATCAGGGAAGCGGGTGGGCGCTGGACTGCTCTGCCTGCGGGCCCAACTTTTCCTCAAACGCGAACATGTGATGCATTTTAAAAGGCAAAATTGGGCAACCAAGATCTCGTCCCGTTTTGCCCCTTTTGAAGACTAGTTTGCACGAAGTATGGGACAAAATTTCACACCAGTAAAACTTAATCATTGGATGTCTTCAGTCCCTTAATGTTTTGGAAAGGAACGGCAATGTTACAAAGTGGAAAATGCTTTCCTGTCCCAACATTTTGTAAAATGGGTTGCAAGAATCAAATTCAAAATGTTTGTTTTGAAAAAATGATGAAATTAACCTGGCAAAACCTGAAGTTATGCACTGTTTTATTCAATGTATTACAGCTAGGTCAAAGGTCATTTAGAAATCGCCACTTTTGTTTTCAGTTTTAATTGTAGCCCTCAGACAAAGTTGGGCAGCTACTAAGGATTCGCGCCAAGCGTCTCCGCCACCGCGTCTGTATACTTCCATTTGGACGCTGTACAGGCTGTGATTTTTGACCGATTACTTTCATATTTGGATGGACATGTGTTATACTTCACTTATGGCACCTATCGACTTTGGTTGGCAATAGTAATGGCGGAATAATACGCAAAAAAAGGGAGAAGCAGGCTTTCGGGGGCTATGCCCAGGTGGTCGCAGCCGACCAGGCTGTCTAGTTTAACATGCTGGGTGTTTCCTGGCTCAGTGTTGGTGGTGGTACTCGGTCATAGGCCCCTGCGCTCGCAAAATATTGTTTTTGTGGGGTTTGTTGTTGCTTCCTATTTTCTGGCTGGGGGGGGGGTCAAGAAGTGCCACCGTGTTCTGTGGGCCAAGGCTCATTTAAAATGAACTGTAGCGAAGTGTCTTGTGGTCAGATGAGTCCAAATTTGACATTCTTGTTGGAAATCATGGGCGTTTATCCTCCGTGTTAGGAGGGGTGGTCTTTCTCCTCTTTGTTATCAGCGTTCAGTTCAAAAGCCAGCATCTCTGATGGTATGGGGATGCATTAGTGCATATGGTGTAGGACACTTACATGTTTTAAAAAGCACCATGTATGCTGAAAGGTATATAACGCTTTTAGAGCAACAAATGCTCCCCTCCAGATGACGTCTATTCCAGGGAAGGCTATGTGTATTTCAGCAGGACAATGCAAAACCACGTAATGCAGCTATTACAACAGCATGGATTCATAGTAGAAGAGTCTGTGTGCTGAACTGGCCTGTCTGCAGTCCTGATCTTTCACCTATTGAGAACATTTGGTGCATAATTGAACAAAATGTCTGTCAAAGGAGACCCAAAACTCTCCAGCAGCTGGAATCCTGTATTAAACAAGAGTGGGATCAAATTCCAATGGCTAAACTCAAGAAATTTGTCTCCTCAATGCCCAGACACCTCCACTCTGCATTTTAAAAAGAAGAGGGGATGCTACACCATGGTAAACAGGCCCCTGTCCAAACTTTTTTGAGACCTGTAGCAGCCATCAAATTTGAAACAAGCTAATTTTGTGGAAAAAATAATAATTTCTCAGTTTCAACATTTGCTATGTTCTATTGTGAATAAAATGCTGGCTGGTGTGATTTGAAACTCATTGCGTTTTGATTTTATTAACAATTTACACTTAGTCCCAACTATTTCAGAAATTGGGGTTGTACAAAAGCGTAGAGTATATATATATATTTTTTATCCCCCCACCAACACGAAGTGGGAGGTGGATATAGGTTTGACCTATGTCTGTCCGTGCGTCCGTCCGTCCGTCCGAGATAAAGGGGACAGCTTTACTCAAACTACTACGGATGCAGTAACCAAATTTGGTGTGTAGCTTCAGACCATAAAGGCCTTGATGGAGTTCAAAAATATGAAGCACACGATTGGCGGGGGATGTTGTAGACCATGTCGACTTGTTTTTATTGCCCATGTTTTTTTTTGTTTTTTGTTTGTTTTTTAGCCCTTGTGCAATGTTTTTTGGAAATGAGAGTAAGCGGTGAGTGACATCATGGCCAAATTGCCGCCTCTGATAGGCTGTTGGAGTGACCTCCTGGGGTCAGAGCGGGGGAGTATGAGATACATTGATTTCGGGGCCAAGACAAACTGGTGGGGACCAATGGCCTGCCGGCGTGAGACAGACGCCCTGTTTGTTTTGGGGGGCGACAGTAAATTCGGACTTTAGTCTGTCATCACAGCTGTGGTTGTGCAAAGAGGTGGGTACTGATCACCAATTCATTGACCTCCTACTTTGGTCGTCTTTGCCCCTGAAAAATTGATGCATCTGTCTACTAATTGTGTTGCTTTGGCACCCTTTTATGCACTTAAAAGTTGGGGCAGCCGTGTGATCTGGGAAAGATACTTTGGCGTTTAGCAGTGGTGGATGAGACGGGGGTTATAAAGTCTATCCCAGTATTTTATATTCCAATAATCTGGTCTGATATTCTTTAACCAGAAGATGGAACAAATTAATTTGCTGGTATGTTGGGGTTCAAGGCATAGGGATGATTTTCAGTGTTGGTGTTGAGACTCTCCTCAGGTGTGGAGTCTCGCAGGTTTGTGCGGAAGTGTTCGGGTTCCTCTCATGCGGGAACGACCCGAGGCGGCTGAAGTTTGGCGTGCGTGACTGGGTGAGCCTGTTGCTGCATTCCGTTAGCGCGTTCGCGGTGAGTCACGCCACACCTGTACAGCCCTGCGATTACAGCGCCAAGATTAGCGACGCTACGCTCGCGTGCGACTTGGGGACAGCCCACTCGGGGTGTGACTCTTAAAATACATAAATAAAAATAAACCAGCAGCCAAAGTCCCGATGATGCCACTGCGCTACATGCACGCGCCGGGCGCATTTACCTGCTTTACTGTCCGCGGAACATTTTTTTTAAAATTTCCTGTCCTCACATTTGTTGTGTCAGTCAACCTGTTGCGTGCTTGTTCTGTTATGACTGATGGAGGGGGAGGAGGGGCTAGCGTCTGCACACCTGGACACATGTCAGCATGATGTCATCCTCTCAGGTTTTACGAGCGTGTGGCTTCACAGAGTAACCCTGAGAGTGCTGACATCTCTGTCTCAGCTGGAGGATCGTTGCACGCGAGTTTTTATGATGCTCCCAAGGGAATGTTTTCTGTCGTTGCGTTATTAAATGGTGATACACTGGTGTTGTTCTGGGATCTGTTGCATAACGCTTCAGGAGGAAGTCCTGATTTGGGTTCTGTTTCAGAAAGCAGGATTATGGAGTTAGCTAGGCCCTGTTTCACTAAGCAGGATTATTGAGTTAGCTGGGACCTGTTTCACAAAGCAGGATTACAGTTAGCTGTTCTTGGTTTCACAAAGCAGGATTACGGAGTTATCTGGGCCCTGTCTTACAAATCAGCATTAGAGAGTTAGCTGGGACCTGTTTCACAAAGCAGGATTATTGAGTTATCTGGGCCCTGTTTCACAAATCAGTATTATGGAGTTAGCTGTGCCCGGTTTCACAAAGCAGGATTACTGAGTTATCTGGGCCCTGTTTCACATACGAGGATTACGGAGTTTGCTGTATTCTGACTTGAGTAAAGCCAGGTACAGCCCAGCATCTTGGATTGGGCTGAAGTAAGATGAACATTGATGGGTTTGACTCAGAGCAGCTCTCTTGCTAACTCTGTAACATGTCAAGTTTACAAAATGCCCTCCCTTGGTGGTTTTGTATGTACTCACACACTACCCCTCCCACCCCACAGGTGCCCCCCTCCTCCTGTACGCAAACCGCCGGGACCTGCGATTGGTGGATGCGGCGCAGGGGCGGGGCAACGCCACGGTTCTTGTGAGCGGATTGGAGGACGCGGCGGCTGTGGATTACGTGTTCTCGCTGGGCCTCATCTACTGGAGCGACGTCAGCGAGGAGTCCATCAAACGCACGACCTTCAACCGCACCGCGCCCGGGGCCGCCGGCGGGGGTGGGGCCACCGTGGTCACAGGCCTTGCATCTCCGGACGGCCTGGCCTGCGATTGGCTGGGGTTAAAGCTGTACTGGACTGACTCGGAGACGAACCGCATCGAGGTGGCAGAGCTGGACGGCTCGCTTAGGAAGGTTCTGTTCTGGCAGGATCTGGACCAGCCACGGGCCATTGCTCTGGACCCGACCCGAGGGTGAGTGTCTGGCTCCGAGGGGCTCGAGTTTCGCCCGCCGGCTCTCTTTAGCGCTAAAAACCGCTCACAGCAAGGTCTGTGGATTCTCTCGAGTGATGGGTCCATGATTTCTGGAAAGAAACATTGTTCTTGAGTTTTTCAAATGCATATTTTCGTGCTTTGAGCACCACAAGCTGAGCGTGTCATTTATTTACATTGCATTTGAGAAAAGGCAGAACTCTCTCCAGTCGATATCGCCAAACTAACAAACTCGCATACTGTAGCACCTCAAGCAAGAGGAAAAATGTGTTTTTGGTTTCGGTGTGAATTGTCCCTTTAAGGTTTGCATTCAGAATGATGCTCACTGGTAAAGTTTGATGCTAAATTAAGGTCACAAATGGGGTCATAAGGTCATATTCTGGGGTCTTTGTAAGTTGGGCTTGTAGAGGGGTGGGGTTAATATAGTTTTGGACAAGGGAAGTAAGATTTTTGGACTGCAATTATTTTTCACTCCCAGCAAGTGTTGCTCCATGCCTGTGTGCGTGCGTGCGTAAGTGTATAGAGCCCGACAGATCACTGCTCCAGAACTTTCTGTGGAGATGTAGCGCAGCTCACTCTCACAGGCTATTCTCGGGGCGGTATTTGGCCGTGCTCCCCAGTTTACATGCCATTTCCATTTGCTGTTGACGAAATCTGCTGCTGGACAGTGTTGAGAAAGCGCTGGATGGAAAAATCGTTTCTGAGATCTCTGGCGTGGACCGTACATTGTGAAAGAGGCGAGAAGCATCAGGGGTTTTGTGTGAGAACGCGCAAAGCCAGGCACTACTAGATTGAGCAACTCTAAAACTCAGGAAACGTGGCACCTGGACTCCTGGAGATGCAGACTGATGGAGTCGTGAGTTTGGCGTTGGGCTCCACAATCTGTTTCTGCCCGTCAGGAACTGAGAATCGCTTATTCGTTTCGTTCATGTGCTGGTTTTCACTCGCTAAAATAAACCGACAATTAAGATCTGGGAACTTGGAGAAGGAGAGTTGAGTTTTTAGACCATTGCCTCAGGGCTATAAGCCACATTTGAATGAATATCCAAACATACCATGAAGAGGAAAGAAATTCATATCCGTGTTGTGAAATATTTGAATTAACTGCTTACAAAGAAGGAAAAATAATTGAGCCCATCAAAGTGAACACTCAGTGGGTTCCTGATTGGTGAACTGGACACTCAGTGGGTTCCTGATTGGTGAAACTGGGCACGTGTTCGTGAAAACTACCAACTTATCAGAATGCGTCAAACGTGCTTCGTGTCATGTTAATGTCATGTTAATGTCAATAAGTTCAAGCAAATTATTTAGAAAGAATGCAAAACACCCGTCTTCAGCTCTGGTTTCGAAAAACTGACCTGTTTTCTTAGTGTCTAATTTGATTGGTTCGAAAATGTCCCCTGATATTTCTTACAATACAGACCCAATCTGTTCAAGGGTCTTTTATTATTTATGACGGTCATGGGTTTTTCTGACAAAATGTGGCTTTAGATGGTAAATAACCGCTTTAAATGTGAAATTCACCTAATTAGGACAAATGAACAGCTTATTCAAATTCTGCAATGCAATCGTGATTTGAAGAAAAACCAGCCAACACAGGGGTGCCCCAGGACTGAGATTCTTGACCACGGAGTGTATTATATGTGTTGACTATACCCGTGTGTATTTTGTGCATGTGTAATATTCCAGTGTGCTTGGCAGCATTTACTGCACCAGACTGCGCATAAGTGTGTATACTTTCCCTGAGACACCTGGAGGGGTGTTGGAGTCTGTGTTCGCTGTCTAGTTTTCTGGGCTGAGGCTGCACTCGGGTCATTTAAAAACCATCCGTTTCATTACCAGACGTGATCATGAGCGTGTTCTTCCTGTGTCTGAAGGGGGCGAGCGTTTCCACAGCAGGAGTGTGGGCCGTTTGGGCCTGTAACCCCAGTCTGACTGTGGCCCAGGGAAGGAGTTACCTTCACTTCTCTTAATGGATTCTTCATTAACCCCCATCCACCATCCCACTCTGATTATATTCCAGCAGAGTTTTCATGCCTTTACCAGTCCCTTAAGGAGCCTTACAGTGAGTGAGTGAGTGAGTGAGTGAGTGAGTGAGTGAGTGAGTGAGTGAGTGAGTGAGTGAGTGAGTGAGTGAGTGAGTGAGTGAGTGAGTGAGTGAGTGAGTGAGTGAGTGAGTGAGTGAGTGAGTGAGTCTGGGCTTAGAACTCGGTTTGGTGTTGGAGATATGTTGATAGGATTTTGGAGCAAAAGTGTGTGTTTGTGTGTGGTCCGTGTCTCTTTTGGTAATTGGATATAATGTATGAAAATGGGTATCAAAAATGGAAAAACAACTGGATATTTGATTTTTGTTTTAAAATATAAACATTAAAATCGAGTTTATTTTTGTCTTTTGTCTGAAACAAGTGAGGAAAAGTCAAATAACATTTTGATTTTCAATTTTCATTTCTAAAAAGATTTTACTGCAATCCAGGATTAATCCTGTCCAAAGGATGCAGTAGCCAGACTGTTGTAGCCCAGACCTTATTCAACAGACCTGTGTGTGTGTGTGTCACTCTGAGCACTTCCATCACCTAAAATTAGTTTAATTTCGTCCCCAGTGCGCGTGCGATGTTTGATTTGTGTTCCATGATGAATTTGCAGTTGGTCAGAACTCGCGTTTCTCAAATCTGAGCTCCATTGTTTTATACAGTTGGCATGCTTTCCCCGTGAATAATGCGCTCATGTTTGCGGCAGACAAACGGAGCCACCGTGTAAGTGACGTGCTCTCGTTGTCTTCAAAAGAGTCGCCCCACTACGGTTATGTTTGCGATTATCTGTCGTACGCACTTTCCCCCTCTTACAGGTTTTGTGAGCCACATCTGTGTACAGAATGCGGTTTGGTTTTTGCTCTCAAGTGGGGTTATTTTGAGGAACGTGTTCTTTCAAATTCCAGACCTGTTGGAGATACCAGTGCGAGCTGAGCCTGTTGATATTGTGGGGACAGTGTGGTGCATACGGCTGTTGTAGGTGGTGCATTCTGTTTGAGGTGCGAAACGCACCAGGGCTGCAGGTTCCCTGTTTCATGAGCCCCTTCACCCCTGCAGATGGGCGAGAGGGCAGGTTTCTGAAGGTATTTATATAATTGAAGTTGAAATTGAGCTTCTGAGAATGGTTGGTTATTGCAAAGTTTATACACCCCGCTCACCTACCAATCACTCACCCCGCCTACCTGCCAATCACTTGCTGACACCAACTACCTGGCAGTAACTCGCTCACCCTCCCCATCTGGCAGTCACACCCTCCCTCCGCCCACCTGCCAATCACTTGCTCACTTTGCCCACAATCACTCGCTTACATCGCCCACCTGCCAGTCACTCGCTCAGTCCGCCCGCCTGCCAGTCACTCGCTCAGTCCGCCCGCCTGCCAGTCACTCGCTCAGTCCGCCCGCCTGCCAGTCACTCGCTCAGTCCGCCCGCCTGCAGTGTCACTCGCTCAGTCCGCCCGCCTGCCACTCCCTCGCTCAGTCCGCCCACCTGCCAGTCACTCGCTCAGTCCGCCCACCTGCCAGTCACTCGCTCAGTCTGCCCACCTGCCAGTCACTCGCTCAGTCCGCCCACCTGCCAGTCACTCGCTCACTCCCCACTCCCTCGGAGAACGAAGCACCAATGCTTGCATACGTGCAGAGCGGTTCTGGAATGTTCTCTGATCGCTGTCTGTGTGTGTCTCTGTGTGTGTGTGTGTGTGTGTGTGTGTGTGTGTGAGGGTTTGTGTGTTTGAGAGAAGTGGTGCGAGTGAGCCGAGCGTTTGTCGGCGGTAATGCACAAAGCCCTGGATAAAGGCCCTGTAATATATTCATTGCTTTTATTTAAATTGGATCCATTCCCTTTGTGTGTGCGCATGAGTGTGTAGTGTCCATTTCCATGATATGTCTTTGTGTGTGTGTGTGTGTGTGTGTGTGTGTGTGTGTGTGTGGCCTGACACAGTGGTTTATCCTCTGCGTTATAGTGCCTGTAATTACTCCATTGTAGAAATCGCTCAGTGGAGCCTCCAATTAATTACGCAGCCGGCGAGCTGCCCCCCCACGCACACCCTGCCCAAAACCGCCCGTCTCTGCATCTCACAGTCCAAATGATAATGCACCTAGCAACCCACCCGCTCCTCACGGCAAAGGACTCTCTGCATGCGTCTGCGTTAGCGAGCACGGAACCAGCTAAACGCACTTTTTGTTCTCAGGTTCACAATCATGGAGCTTGAATTGCGTACGCGTGTGTGTTTTTGTGCGTGTGCACGCTCTTGCGTGCGTGAGAGGCCGTGTCCGCATTCTCTTTCTTTGATCCAAAAGACAGCTGTTTTTAGTTACTGCCTTTTTATTGTAGTTTTTTTTTCCCCTTGTAGTTTCCCCCCCCAATGCAAAAAATAATCAAAGTGAGCCGCTTTGCCAGTTGTTTAAAAAATGCGCTCGTCTGCGTAGCCAGAATTGCTTCCAAAATTATGATTCATCGGAACAGCATTCTCTTCACCTAATTTCCCCTCTCTCGGTTACGGCTCCGATGGAAAACGCTCGACAATGAAGGAAAATAATACCCGCCGTCGCTTGGTTTTGATTATCGGGCGAATTATTTGGAGGGAAAATCAGAGCCTTGTGCCCAAAGACGATCACGCTCTTGAGCCGCGGGGCTGACGCCAGTGTGTTTGTTTTGTGCAGGGGGAGGGGTGCAGTTTAACGGGTAGGCATTGGGACTTCGCCTTTTGTCTGAAATGTGGTGGTCGATAACGAACTCTGGGCCGTATTTGGGTGAAGGAACAGTCTACGTGTGAGGGAGACACTGGCTTCTGCTGAGGGTACAGGGGGCAGAAGCTCTTGAATTATTATTGAACTTAAAAATCAGTTGGAGACACGCTCACCACATCATTACTTGCTGCAAAGTTGTCCGTCCTAGTTTCGGGGCTCTTGAGAATGGGAGTTACCCCATCTTGCTTGAAGCATTTTGAAACTGTCATACTCTCATTACCAGGGTCCCTTCTTTCACTGTTGGCGTTGTCGTAATCTAGTGTGAATCATTTATTTTTGGATTGCGTCATCTTATTGGCATTTATCAGACACTTATCTAGAGCAACGCAAAGGGCATCAGCTGGTGCAAAATTATTTAAAGCACTACGTAGATCACTAACGTTTTGTGTCAGCAGTGAATATGTATTTGGGACTTGGACCCTGTAGCTTCGTGGTGGACCTTACCTCGACACACCGTCACTCACATTGTATTTGCGAGCCTCCTTTTTAAAACAGTAGCTGGTGCTAAATTCACTGCTGTATTACGCTGTCAAAGGGCAGCTGCCAAGGTGCCGTCGAGCCTCGCCGTCGCTGTGTCGCTCATCAAGCACTGGTAGGTTTTGCGATGTCGCAGCTGCGCAGCTGTGCGATAGTTGCAGTGATGTTGCAGTTGCTACTGTGGTTTACAGGCGTGCTTGTGCACTGGTTGTTTTTGGAGGGAAAATCGGAGCCGGTATGAAAACAGGAAGTGTTTCCTCAAGTCCTCCTCCTGCCCATTTTGATTCGGGGAAAGTTGTAATTATGGAGCTAAGATTGGTCCTTGTGTGGAGGGCCGGGTTTGCTTTAATTGAGGGACAGTGCAAGAACACAAATGAATTTGGTCCTCATAATGTAGTATGCATAGTGCAAGTTTTATTTCTAAAACATAGAAATGGAGTGGATGTGATGGGTCCTTGACTTGTTCTGATTGGTGGAATGGTATAATGAAGCAGCTGTGATTGCTATACAGTCCTTCTGACTCTGAAGATGCTAATGCTTTCAACAGATGTGATGGGCTTTTTGTGTAGCACAGGTCTCATTTCTAGTTGGTGGGGCTGGCGAAATGAGTCCTCTGTGATTGGCCCTTGCGTAGGGCAAGTCTTTCTGATTGGCAGAGCTGGTGGAATGAGCGTATTGAAATTGGCCCTTCGAGGGACCAATGATCGAGGGACCTGGAGGAATGACTCCACTACTGTGATTGGCCCATTGCGTAGAGCAGGTCTCTCGGATTGGCTGTGCTGGCAGATTGACACCAGAGCGATTGGATCCAGGGGGCCTGGCCCGGTGCCCGCGGAGTTGGCTGCTGGCATTTTTTGGGGATTAGGCGTAAGGGCACGCATGTGTACTGGCAGCTGGGAGCGAGACGTCGGGCTGTACAGTGCACTGATTAGATTTAACAGCGGGGGGGGGGTTACTTTACAGTGTAATGGCCCGTGCGCACAGCCTATTCCCCCCACCCCACCGCCCTCCTCCTTTCTTCTTCGTCCAAGTCCTGCCCGAGGCAGCGTGTTGAAAAACCTCCTTATTTTCCTGTAAGATATTGGCAGCTTTTTGAGTGGGGGATAATGGCTGGGTCTTGCTCTGGCATTCTGTGTTTGCGAGGGGCGGATTCACACGCTCTTAGTGCAGTGGGAGGGGTGGGGAGGGGAGGGGAGGGGGGACGGTTGGCTGTGGGGGGGCAGTGTTAGGGTTAATGGTCTCTGTGGGTGTTTGGTACACACGTGTGGCGCTGGTGTGATCCCGCTGTGCAAGAGAGGGCCTGAAGTGCGCTCGCCCTGCATGGGGCCAAGGGTTATACTTGTCTACACACGAAGCACACTCTACGCAGGGAGACACGCGGACATGCGCAGACGTTTAGCCCCGAACTCTTCGATATCGGCGCGTTTGCTGATGCTGAGCAAACAGCTGATTCGCTTTTATCCACTGTCGCTGTTCAATCTTAGCTGTGCAATTAGGCCTTTTGCAGTAAGCGGGTCACGTGACCATTCTCCCATAGCAACAAGTCTCTGGTGGGCAAGCAAACCAGACATTCCTTGACAACGCTAAGTGCTTGACTGACCAAGAGTGGAATACCTACAATATAGAGGCTGTTTATGTAATTATTCTTTAAGTTAGCGACTTCTCCTTCCAGATATAGCTAGAAGAAGCATTGATTTAGTTGTAGATAATTTTTGAGACGAAAGAACGAGTGAAGGCGAGTTATGGAGGCCGATTGCTTTGCATTCGGTGGACGCGACACGCCAAGATTGCGGCGTTCTCAGGTATGTTTACTACCATTTAAACACTCGTGTTTATACCGCTAATCGTCCCGCATTTTGTAAAGCTTCGGGATTTTATTTGTAGAGTCACTAGACTCTCTAGTTTCAGCCATAAAAGTGAATATTTTTGCGATCAAATCGTTTCGCGACCAAAGATACTGTGTTAGTTTACATGTGCGAAGTGCGCCATAAAGATGTCATTAGTCTTATTTTCACTATTACAGAGCAAGAGATTAAAGATAAAACGAAATAATAAATAACTACGTTCTAGTACTTTGTTTTGTCAAGTTTGTCACTGTTATGGCGCACTTCGCACACGTAAACAACTAACACAGTATCTTTGGTCGCGAAACGATCTGATCGCAAAAATATTCGCTTCTATGGCTGAAACTAGAGAGTCTAGTGACTCTACAAATAAAATCCTGAAGCTCTACAAAATGCGGGATGATTAGCGGTATAAACACGAGTGTTTAAATGGTAGTAAACATACCTGAGAACGGCGCAATCTTGGCGTGTTGCGTCCACCGAATGCAAAGCAATCGGCCTCGATAACTCGCCTTCACTTGTTCTTTCGTCTCAAAAATTAGCAACAACTAATAATCAATGCTTCTTCTAGCTATATCTGGAGAGAGAAGTCGCGAACTTACAGAATAATTACATAAACCGCCTCTATATTGTAGGTATTACACTCTTGGTCAGTCAAGCACTTAGCGTTGTCAAGGAATGTCTGGTTTGCTTGCCCACCAGAGAATTGTTGCTATGGGAGAATAGTCACATGACCCGCTTACTGCAAAAGGCCTATTGCCCAGCAGGTCCTGCACTGCTACCTACTGTCCTGGAGTGTCCATGCGGTCGTTTTGCGCATTTTGGTTAAGCTGCTCAGGTTGGTTAATGATGAATGCCATTTTTGTTGGAACAGTTTTTTCATGTGTTCACAAATGGGTCCAGAATTGGTCGAGAAGGCCTTGGCCGCGGCGAAAGTGGGCATCTTCTAAATGGCCTCAGATGATTTTTTCGAAAGTCCTTTGTTTGTTCTTGCTGAGTTTGAAAAGCTAGTCGTTGCTTTCATGACTCTCTCCTTCTTCCTCTTCCTTATATGTGCTCTCTACAAGAGTCTTTGCTGTTAAATGCAAAGTCAGCTCAATCCGGGTGAGGTTTGCTTTTAAATATTTGCTTATAAAATGATTATAGATGATATATGATTGCAAACAATATCGCAGTGGCACTTCTGTTTGTCACTGTCATGTCGTTACGGATGATCTCACGAACCTGGGAGATAAAATTTAGCTGCGTTAATGTGCCAGGACACGAATTTAAATAACAGGGTTTGCACTCCTCTTTGCAAATTCATAGAACTCTTCATGTAAAAGAGATGTCCCATTTTTCATGAAGAATGAAGGAAAGTAGTTGGTTAAAAACAGGTGAGTAGAATTTCTGTGCCTGTTGAAGTTTGTCTGGAGTATTTGGGTGCTTGTGGAAGTTTGTAAGGAGTATTTTGGTTCTTGTGGAAGTTTGTGTGGAGTATGTGGGTTCCTGTAGAGGTTTGTGTGGAGTATTTGGGTTCTTGTGGAAGTTTGTGTGGAGTATTTGGGTGCTCTTGTATGTTTGTGTGGAGTATTTGGGTTCCTTTAGAAGTTTGTGTGGGGTATGTGGGTTCCTGTAGAAGTTTGTGTGGAGTATGTGGGTTCCTGTAGAAGGTTGTGTGGAGTATGTGGGTTCTTGTGGAAGTTTGTGTGGAGTATTTTTTGGTTCCTGAGGAAGACTGTAGTTAATTCTCAGAGCGGGGTAGTATGTAGCTCAAGTGTTTTCTGAGGAAGGACAGACATAATTACTGTGCGCTCTTTTTTTTAAAAAAATTTTTTATGGAGATGCATAATTGGTGTCATTAAAGGGTCTTTTTGCTCTCTGTTCGCCCCGGTCTGACATGGGTCTCTAGTCCAGACAGCACTTCCCTTTTCTTCAGTCTGCCTCTTCCTGACACCCTCATAAAAAACAAACAATACATGTCCTTTTCTGCTGCATCTCATCACCTTTTTGCCCAGGGCTGAGAGGCTCGGGCGTGTTGACTTCTGGCCTTGGTGGTAGCATCGGTCAGGGAGTCGGTTGGTCGGGGAGTTGCCGGGTTGAGGAGTCGGTCAGTTGGCTGGGGGAGTTAGCCGGTGGAGGAGTCTGTTGCTCAGGGAGTTGGCCGGTTTGTCCAGGAGTCGGTCAGTTGGTTGGGAGAGTTGGTCACAGAGTTGGTTGGTTGATTGAGTTGGTCAGGGAGTTGGTTGGTTGGGGGAGTTAGTCGGTGGGGAGAGTTGGTCAGGGAATCGGTTGGTTGGGGAGTTAGACATTCGGAGTTGGTCAGTTGGTTTGGGGAGTTGGTTGGTTGGGGGAGTTGGTCAGTTGAGGAGTCGGTTGGTCAGGGAGTTGGCCAGTTGATCCGAGAGTCGGTCGGTCAGCCGGTCGGTCAAGGATTCGGTCAGGTTGGTTGGGGTAGTAGGTCAGTTGGTCAAGGACTCTGTCAGACAAAGAGTCCGGTCGATTGAGTCGGTCGGTCAGGGAGTCTGTCATCCCGGTCTGTATATCTGAAGACTGTGCTCTCAGGCTCGACAGTAGTCTGTTGTGCTGCTTCCATATATTTGTAATGTACGTCTTCCTTTCTAGTTAACTCTTTCCATCCTCCCAGCGGAAAGGAACAAACTGCGGGTCCTTTTCGAAGTGCTTGACTGATGAGTTTTAGAGCGATGACTCAGTCTGCTCCAGGAACCCAGGAGAGGATAGGTGTAGGAAAGGCTGAATTCTGAGCCTGTAATTAGTGTGATTGAGTGACCAGTGGCCTTTAATGGGGCGTCCCGAACTACATGAGTCACTGTTCTCTCCCTCGGGCTGAACCCCCACCCCTCTACTGTCCAGACTCGTCCTCTACAAAGGGGGCTGGGCTTGGTTCATGTCAAACCTCAGTTAGACATGCTTTGGGCTGTCCCTTATCATCGATTAACTACTGCTGCGAGCCCTGATTGGCTGATCAGATGTCAGTGGATGAGCAGTCTTCCCACTGTGGACCCCTGTCTGTCTGCTTGTGCATACTTGTGTGTGTGCGCCCAATGTACTACTGTGTGTAAAGTCTGTAATTGTATTAGGATTTGTGTGTGTGTGTGTGTGTGTGTGTGTGTGTGTGTGTGTGTGCGTGCGCGCGCACTAGTACTCTGAGAGGGTGTATGGTTTGTATGTGTATTGGAAAGTGTCTGTGACCTGTTTGTTGTCTGTCTGTGTGTATTGGTACTGTGTTGAGGGTGTGCATACTGTGAATGTGCATTTGAATACATCTGTGTGTGTGTGTGCGTGTGTGTGTGTTGTGCGTGCGTGTGTGTGTTGTGCTTGTGTGCGCATGCGCGTGTGTGAGTGTGCGTGTGTGCATCTCGTTGTCCCCGCTGTGGCCCGGTCCTTGTGGATTTGTGGCGTGAGAACCTGTCTGAACTGCGGTGACTCTCCGAGGTCTGAGCTGTGCTTCCGTCTGCGGTCACAGCCCGTCCCCAACACACACACACACACACACACACACACACACACACACACACACACACCGCCGCTCTGCTTCCCTCCTGCTGGAACTGCTCGGGGACGAGGAACACACTCCACACCCTCTCCTGCCCAGAGAGGAAAGGTGAAAATCACCTTCTGTTTCTTTTTTCTGCGAACTGTAGTTAAATCATGTGCATTTTTCCCCACTTTAACAATCCGCAGCATCTTCACTGTATTGCAGAGGGCTAGTGCTAGTGCACTCTGTTCTCTGTTCCTCCTGCGTTTTAAAGGGGATTAGGGTGTGGGGAGGTGCTGGGGTGGTGTTAGGGCTCTGTGTTGGGGTTTGATGGGAGGCATCTCCCCCAGAAGAGTGTCGGTGCGGCAATTAGGGGCAAACAAAGGCCCGTCGTTAGCACCTTCGGCGAAGGCCCCTCTGGGGGTTGTTTTGTTTGCGCGGAATCTGCAGGACAGGCCGCACCCCCCCTTCCTGTACGTCAGACGCATCCACAAACAGCCCCCTTAATCCCTCCCCAGAGAGCCACTACCCAGCCCCAAAATACCGCCCCACGCTGCCCCGCCTGGCCCAGACCCCTTGTGTCCGTCTGTTTCCGCTCGTCAAGTTTATTTACGGAGGAGGAAGGGGGAACGTCATCAAAACATCATAAATTCGCCTGGCGTACAGGTGAAAATGGACTCGCGCGTAGGTCACTCAACCCTGGTCCTGCAGATCTCCTGTCCTGTAGGTTTGCATTTCAACCATAATTCATCTGATGCAAGTAATATGCAACTCCGTGAGATGACGACTAAATCTTGGTCTGACTGGGATTTAGGAGCTACCTAAGGGACGGTTCATTTCCAAGATTTGGTTGTTGAGTCGCTATCTTGGATAGCTTTTAGTGAGGCCCCTGCTTACACGAGTGGACCGAGCGATTTCGCTTATTCGCGGCCGTCCGGAGCACATCGGGTCACACAGAGTCCGTCTGTCCGCAGAAATGCGAGGAATGAACCACCGGAGCGACTGGGGGGTCCGGCTGCTCGGAGCCTGGCGGACAGAGTCCAGCCACACCAGCGGGCGACCGTTTAAACCCCCTGCAGCGTCTCAAAAAAAACGAAGCCCGTCGTCTGATTTTTGCATGCTGTTTTGGAATGGCCTTAACTTGTGCAAACAATTTGTTGTTTGGAGTAAGCTATGTGGCTAAATCCGTGGTGGTGTCATAAAGGGGGCATGTGCTAATATTTCGGGTGTGTGAGGGGTGTTCCCATGAAGCTTGTTCTTCCGGCCTGGTCGCCGATCTGATTCTATAATGTAGTATATTACAAAGAATTCCGTCTGTTCTTTCGTTCGTCCACTTGAGTTTGTCTGACCGATTTCTCAAAAACGGCTCATCAGATTGTTTTCAAATTGCAGTTATGCATTCTGCACTTCATGCAGAGGTGCAGTGCCAAGTTTTACGGAAATATGCCATCATCTCTTCAGTTCTCAAGGGTTGCTTTTGCCTGTTTTTTCGTTGGGAAAGCCTTCATATTTCATACTTCATCTTTGCAAGCCCGTTCACAACTAGTGCAGTACTTACCAACTTGGACTTGGCCAATTCCCCTTCTAAAGCCAGTCCTCACTATAAAGTGTACTGGTGGAATCGGTCGACTGCTGTCATTCGCTAAATTTGTTTAGCTTCTATATCTCGTTTTTGTTTGAAATCTTGTGTGACGATTTCCACTGTGCGGATAGCAAATCAGAATTGCGCGCGCTCTGACTGGGTTGGGCTTAGTGGAATGTTCTAGGTGTTTTTTTTTTTTTTTTTGTGTTGCACACCCCCGGCGTGCTTAAGACTGTTTCAGTATGGAAGCCAACCTGTGTGTGGCGAATACTGTAGTCTGAAGTGGGAAGCTTTAGTTTGCCTTGATCAGTGTTACTGATTTGCTATTGGTTCCCAAGTGACAGGAGGGTGGAGCTCCCAGCAGTTTTCAGCCTCGAGGTCCATGACAGTTCCTGGAGTAAAGGTTGCATTTGTGGTGCAGAATTTCAGCTCTGTTTGTTGCATCCCTTGATAGCTCACTGGTTCAGGGTTCGAGGTGAAGCAAGGGGCTACTGTAACCTGATTTAAACCCATTGACCGGCTGCCCACCCCACGCCCGGCCTCTTCGCTCTCTCGCTTTCTGTAACCCCCCCCGCGGCTATTTAGAAAAGGTCACGGGGTCAGAGGTCGGGATATGGTTCAGGCTCCGCAAAAAGATGTTTTCTTCGCCATATGTAACAGTATGGTTTAAAGCACTTCATATGGTTTTCTTGCGAACGATAAAGAATTGTGTTCATATACATTCATTCTGGAAAACGCGTCTGCGTGGCATGACTGGAAAAGCCTGAAATGCTTTGGGGTGTTTTCACACATATTTGGGTTGACCCAATATACAATGCATCAATTTACAACTGGAGCGGCTTGGTTTCACATAGGCTTTTAATCGCCGTACCAAGTCCACCTTCTACAGAATGGAGCATCATGTATCCGTGGCAACCAGATGAAAATGATGTGTGTAGCACCATTCCATCCGTAAAAGAAGGTTGAAATGAAGCCTCCAGATGTAAACAGAACACACGTGAACGATGGAGACTCACAGCAACGCCGTCTGATATGCCTAATGTTACTGCTTTTGGCAATCTATATAGTTTGTCTCACTCAGTGTCGGGAAGTTATAACGTTCGAATTTGAAAACGGCTGCGCGTGGAGAACAATGTTTTCTTGCACTGGAGACGGCGAATGCGAATTGCCAGACAAACCAGAACAAGGGGCAGATTGATTCTGTTAAACCGGGCCCCCCTCACCATACGCAGATATCGGCAAACAGCCAGATAAGTTGTAACGTTAGACCTGAACGAATTGATGCAGTTACGTTTGCTAGCAAACGCGTGATAATACGAAACGTTACATTAGGCATACCGTGTAACCATTTGGGCTCATTCACACCTAGCTTGTATCCCATTTCAGCTAGCTGATATTTTACATTATAACCTCGTGGTGGTGGAGAGGAAATTCTGGGCTTGGGCCAACCCCGAGTTCGCTGCGCGTCCACACCACTGGTTAGGTGCACCTCACCAAACTAAATGGCTCGGTGCGCTGCTCCGAGACCACCCCTTCCAGCCGCTCTCGGTACGGCTGTTTAGGTCGACCTCGGTTGCGGCTAGCTGTGTTCACACAACCCGTACTGCGCCAATTAGAACGGCCTAAAACGCCCTCTGTGTGAAAACACCCCTATTTTCTCTGCAAACAAACCTGAACACCCGGGTGCTGTTTGCTGCTTGTGGTCCCAGTGAAATGTTAGCATGTAGCAGCAGAAACAAAGCCGGTGAACCACAGTGCGCTGTTCCCTGGAGACTGTTTGCGTTAGCCTTCCCGAACAGCGCTGCTGCTGCTAAAGCGAGGTTTCCTCTTGTCTGCACTGTTCTTGCTGATGCTGGCACTGTAAATGCTAATTCTCCCGTCTCTACTGCTAATTGTCCCCCACCGCGCGGAACACGCGAAGCGGCGGGACATAGTATTCACGTCCGTCCGTCCCGAATCCTTGTCAGCGAGATATCTCAAGAACGAATTGACGGATTTCCTTCAAATTTCATGTCAACATGTATTAGGGAGATACCCCAGCGCCAGTCGATTTTGGTGACCTTCGCGTTACTCTGAAGGTCACACCGAGAGATTGCTCATTTTGACACGATTTCACATCTTGTGGCGGGGGACAAAGACACGTTGATGGCAAATACTTGTTCTGACAATAAATGCATAATTGCAGCTGTAAATCGATCGCTAACGCATGCAGTCTTGTGCAAATTTATTGGATCAGTGGGACCCTATGAAATCCGTTTTATTTTTTTCCAAATTCTGTTTTTTTCCACTTAAATTTTTTGGAATTCTGTTTTTTACCAATTACACCAATTTTACCATCAGAGATTGAAACCGTTCTCAAGCGCCACTGAGGAGGTGTGGTTTTCGTCGAGTCTCTATTCTGCCGCTTTCATGGGAATGTTTTACTGTACCTATATTCTCCTGCTGTGGTGGTTGTTCTGTCTTATGTGTTGCTGTGCTGGTGGGGATGTTGTTTTGCCATGTAAAAATTCTCCTGCTCTCCCCTCGGCAGGTACGTGTACTGGACAGACTGGGGCGAAATCCCGAAGATCGAGCGGGCGGGGATGGACGGGTCCAGCAGGTCTGTGATCATCGACAAAACCATCTACTGGCCCAACGGCCTCACGCTGGACTACGGCGAACAGAAACTCTACTGGGCCGACGCCAAATACAGTGCCATCCACCGTGCGAACCTGGACGGCAGCGACCGGTACGGAACCGCCGCCCACCGCCAAAAAACTCACAGCTTTAACTGCCCCCACCTCTGCTCTACAGCCGAGCATTACACTGGTGTAAATGCGGTATGTCCTGTGGTATGTTTTATAATGCATGTGTTTTTCCTCGTGTGTGTGTGTGTATGTACAGGGAGGTGGTGGTGAAGGACTCGCTCCCTCACCCGTTCGCTCTGACTCTGCTGGAGGACTCGCTCTTCTGGACGGACTGGAACACACACTCCATACACACGTGTGACAAACACACGGGGGAGGATCGGCGGGAGGTGCACACCAACATCTTCTCCCCCATGGACATCCACGTCTTCAGCCAGCTGCGACAGCCCCAGGGTAAGACCATCACCTTCCATACCCTCATACTGCAGCCCCGACCTTTCACGACCAATCACAACGCAGTGCAAACCCTTCACAGCCAATCACAGCGCAGAGGAGACCTTCCATAGCCCTATCATAGTGCAGTGGCGACCCTTCACAACTAATCACAGCGGAGAGGTGACCTTCCAAAGTCTATCATGGCGAAGCAGCAACCGTCCACAGCCAATCGCAGCGCAGTGGCCACCTTCAATGGCCAATCACAGCGCTGTGCTGGTCTGTCACAGCCAATAGTGGTGCAGCAGCAACTGTCCACAGGTAATCTTAGTGCAGTGGCGACCTTCTACAGCCAACCGTAGCGCATCGGCCACCTTCAGCGGCCAATCGCAGCGCAGTGGTGGCCTGTCTCAGCCAATCACAATGCATTTGCCTGCTGGGAGGTTACTAAAATATCACGACTCGGGAAAGAGCGCACCATACCTTGAAGTGTCGCCCTGTTTACTTGCACTAAATCTTCAGTATAAATGGCCTCCTCTGCTTCTACAGTGGAGATTTTTCATTTCTGAACAAAAAAAAAAAGCCGCATACAATGCTCAGTGTTGTGAGGTTTGTGTAGCAACGCTGTCCGTCCCAAGTCATTAGAGCACAATCACCTTGCTGCTCCCGGCAGGGCAGGAAACAAAGGGCCCAGTGTCCCCCCCCCCGCACCCCCTCCTCTACTCGCAGAACGCAGGAATCTGTAGTGGAGCGGAGAGTCGCTCTCACGTTAGCATGGAGAGAGCTCAGGTCACACGGCCCGCTCTCACGGGTCACACAGAAGCCCCCCCTTCTGTCCATTTCATCTCTCTGATTTGTTTGGAGGGGGAAATCGAATGTGAAATATTGAATTTGCTTTTGTGTCCCACCAGCTGGAGCGACCGCTTCGGTGCTGCAGACAAGGTTGGGGTACATTTCAAAGAATTCTGTTCATCCGTTTGTCCGTCCATCCGTCTGTCCACACTAGTTTGTTGGACCAATTTCTGAAAAACCCGCTCATCAGTTTTTCAACTTGCAGTCCTGTATTCTGCACTTCATGGAGAGGTGCAGTGCCAAGTTTCATGGAAACGCGATGATTTTTTTCAAAAATTGCTTTTCTTTTCCATATTTTGAACTTAGAAAATATACCCCATTGACACCTGAATTTATGTACAATTATTAAAAAAAAAAAAAAAAAAAGTGTTTTTGCTTTGAAGCAGATGCTAAATTGGATGCAATCTGAATGGAAACGGTTTGCGACAAATTTGCAACATTAGGCATCAAGGGGTTTCCACTGCAAATGTTGTCTGACCGATTTCTCAAACTGCTAATCAGGTTGTTTTCGAATTTCAGTCACGCATTCTATACTTCATGCAGAGGTGCAGTGTCAATTTATATGCCGTAATCTCTTCAGTACTGGAGGGTCCAGGGGTATTGGCGATCTGTGCTCAATTTTTAACTTTGTTTCTTTGGTCGTTGTCGGTTTACTGTCTTGGTGCGATCGGCACCACGTTGGTGTGTAATCTTTAAAGGAATTTTGTATGACATTAAGGTAACCGCAAAACCACTAAACTATTGAAGTGAGGAAAGCACTATCAATAAGACGCATTTTAGAAGAAATTGTTTGCTCGATTTAAAGGTGGGAAGTTGTGGCGCCTGAACTGATAGGATCGTGCTTTTAATGGCAGCAAGTTTTCTGGCAGTCTGTCCTCTGACTGAAGAATTGTAAGAAAAAGATGTGAGCGCTACAAGCTGTTGCTGTTCTGTTGCTGCTTGTCCCTTGTGTTGTCCTGTGCAGAGAAGGGCTCTATCCTGTCCTACCTGCTGCTTTTGTTTGCCCAGCTCTTCTTACCTTGTTTTCTGGTATCCCTTCGTTATGTTTTACTGTCCATAATTTCTTAGGTTGTTCGCCCGCGATTATTTTGTGTGTCGTTTCCTTTCTTTTCTGGAGGCTTTTGAAAATGAGATTTGTAATGTCTTGAGAATTTTTTTTTTTTTTTTTTTTTTCCTGGTTCGTTAAAGGTTAAATAAAAGTTGATAATTTATCATGCCGGTGAAGCTCCTGGTCCAGCTTTCCGGAACCTTCTCTTAGCGGTGAGAACGGATGGGTAACCACATACCGGCACATTCAGCATCGTGTGATATCCCCCCTCCTGATCTTCCCTCTTCCGGTTGGGTCGGCCTGGGATCATTTTGGGCGCTCTATTTTTGAAGTGGTGTAGGCTGGAAACCCAATCCCTCCCATATCCCCCCTGCACCTTCCCCCGGGACGCTCGCTGGGTCTGTAGGTATAACCTCTGTCCTAAAGAAGCTCAGAACAGTGGGACCAGTGGGGTATCCCATTTAAACCTGTGCTGCTGACATGGATATGCTAATGTAAAGTTATACATGAGCCTGGAGACGGGTGGCCTACGATTTCCTGCGGCTGCCTTGCTCTCTTGCGCTCTCTTTCTGTGTGTGCTGTTGCATTTGGTTTGGATACAGGTATCGCAACATGCTCTGCGTAAACTGTGAGCTGTGCAATTCAGCTGGGGGGTGTGTGTGTGTGTGTGTGTGTCTGTCTGTCTCTGTGTAAAGTTTGTGTGCATGTGTATAACTGTGTATACTGATGCATCAGGTGTGTGAGGTAGAATGAGGTATGTCTGAGTGTGGTTTATGTGTGTTCAGTATTCGTGGGGTGCGCGTGAGTTGTCTGTTTGCACTTATGTGAGGCATATGCGTATACCTGTGGAGGTGTGTGTGATGAAAATGTGTCCTGTTACTGCTGTGTTGCAGTGGAGCCCAGCCCGTGTTCGAAGACCAATGGCGGCTGCTCGCACCTGTGCCTGCTTTCTCCTGTGAAGCCATTTTACCAGTGCGCTTGTCCCACCGGTGTTCAGCTGCTGGAGGACCACAAGACCTGCCGAGACGGTGCGTCTCTACACACAGAACATCTCTACTGCCCCAAACCTGCATCCTGCTCTCTTCTCTCTTCTCTATACACAAAACATCTCTACTGCCTCAAGCCTACAGTACAGTCGCCGTTAAAACCAAAGAAAAGGTTGTTAATTCGCCAGTACGGGGGCGTTAGGCTCTCAGTATTGCCGGGAAATCTCATCGTGAGCTGAGCAGTAGGACCGGCGTATTGACGCGCATGAAGACGAAAGAAGACCTCCCGCCGCCTACCGCGCACGGGGTAGCTTTGCGATGGGTGTTTGATAACATAACTGTTTGATATCATAACTGAGCCACGAGGGCGGTTGGGGCGGTCGTTTTGACAGTAGCTTGTATGTGTTGATAATGACACAGCTTGTTGGCGATTTATTTCCATATATGAATGCAAAAGTAACATTAGCCTACATAAAATATTGATTTGCTTTGGCGGATGTGATGTTGCCCGTAATCATTTCTGCAAACCTTTTTAGGCTATATTTGACGATAGTTTTCTCTACCTGTGCTCCTATATAAAACTTTAGTGTGGTATAATACGCAATTGGATTATTAAATATATTTTGGTGAGGATTTTGTTTGTCAGGTATCATTTCTGCAATATTTTATGTTCGGAGGTAATGTGTGCTTTTATGTGCTATTATTTTACACTCAAGTGCTGAAATAGGCCATATTATTTTCCTGTTTCAAATCTGTAATTTAGTAGCTTATATCCATTCCTATATCGAAGATTACTCGCACCCCGTCTCAGTAAAATTCATTTACGGAAAGAACTTCAATGTTTTTTATTTATACACAGTTTTGTTTTGAAATGCTAATCGGCAACTTTTATCCAATTTTTCATGACAAAACGTTTTGCATCGTCTGTATTTGTTTTAATGATTTGACATAACCATTCTGATGTTCCAATATAATGTTCGCAAAGCTTGCAACTAGAAAAGACTTGTGTACAATATGAATTTAGTTCGACCGAAACGACTCTTGAATGCACCATTTAAAAAAAAAAAAAAAAAAACAAGCAAAATAAACTATTTGCGGAACCTTACGCGGTTTATTTTTAGTTAGCTTAGGCCTACTATATATCAATCAATAAGGAAAACGTAATTGATTAAAAGATCTGCTCAATATCTTATCTCTGAAAGACAATAACTTAAATGTCACTTAAAACTGAAAAAGCTCACTGTAGCCTATTAAAGAATTAATGACCTACTCAGTGCGTGGCAGGAATCGTCTGTAAAATGCCTAACCATAAACTGACATCACATTCACAACTATGGAACCTATCACGATATGACGCATTTCTCCACTGTTTAGGACGAAGATTGATTCCTTGGTGAGAGACGACCTTACACCTCTGCAGGTCCGAAAAGCATAATTTCGGAGAATAACGCGATCATAAGATCACAGGCTATTAAGTTGTATATTACCAATTTGTTTATTTATATTGAGATTGGCTTTTCAAAACCAATAAATCAATTGCGGCACACTTCGCTGAAGAATTACCCACAAACCCTCAGAATTGCAGACAGTTTCTGTAATAAAAAGACGTATATAAAATACTAGAAAAATTTCCCTGAAGAATACAATTGCTTATATTACACTGTCGAATTTATCATAATATATTTTTTCTTGTTCATGTTAGGCGTTTTAAACCGAGGAAATGATCAACCACTCGCTGACTGCAAGAGAAAATAAGATGATAAAATTACGTTTGTGTTTGCCGTTATATATTTTATGTCAAAATGCCCTCTATTCTATAACTTACATGTGGTACTAAATTCAGTTCCGCGCTGCCACATGTGGTCATTCCTGGCGGTAAATTGTCCTGTGATACGGCTCATTTGTTAGATCGTGGTTTGAAATGGGCGAGAAGGGCGAAATGTCCGAGGGAACCGGGCGTGAACTAACGGCGTCTCTTCGTTTTTAACGACGACTGTACTGTACATCTTGCTGTCCTCTCGACAGACAAAACATGTCTAATGCTCCAAACCTGCATCCTGTTGTCGTATCTCTACACACAAAACATCTCTACTGCCCCAGACCTGCATCCTGCTGTCCTCTCTACTCACAAAACATCCTGATGTCGTTTCTCAACACAAAACATCTCTACTGCCCCAGACCTGCATCCTGCAGTCTTTTCTATACACAAAACATCTCTACTGCCTCAAGCCTACATCTTGCTGTTCTCTCGACAGACAAAACATCTCTACTGCCCCAAACCTGCATCCTGCTGTTCTCTCTTCACACAAAACATCTCTACTGCCCCAAAACTGCATCCTGCTGTTCTCTCTACACACAAAACATCTCTACTGCTCCAACCCTGCATCCTGCTGTTCTCTCTACACACAAAACATCTCTACTGCCCCAAACCTGCATACTGCTGTTCTCTCTACACACAAAACATCCTGATGTCGTTTCTCAACACACAACATTTCTACTGCCCCAGACCTGCATCCTGCTGTCTTCTCTATACACACAACATCTCTACTGCCTCAAGCCTACATCTTGCTGTCCTCTCGAAGGACAAAACATCTCTACTGCTCCAAAACTGCATCCTGCTGTTCTCTCTACACACACAACATCTCTACTTCCCCAACCCTGCATCCTGCTGTCCTCTCTACACACAAAACATCTCTATTGCGCCAAACCTGCATACTGCTGTTCTCTCTACACACAAAACATCCTGATGTCGTATCTCAACACACAAAACATCTCTACTGCCCCAACCCTGCATCCTGCTGTCTTCTCTATACACAAAACATCTCTACTGCCTCAAGCCTACATCTTGCTGTCCTCTCGACAGACAAAACATCTCTACTGTTCCAAAACTGCATCCTGCTGTTGTATCTCTACAAACAAAACATCTCTACTGCCCCAACCCTGCATCCTGCTGTCCTCTCTACACACAAAACACCTCTACTGTCCCAAACCTGCATACTCCTGCCCTCTCTACACACAGAACATCTTTACTGCCCCAAACCTGCATCCTGCTATCGAATCTTTACTGCCCCAAGCCTGCATCCTGCTGTCGTATCTCAACACACAAAACATCTCTACTGCCCCAACCCTGCATCCTGCTGTCTTCTCTATACACAAAACATCTCTACTGCCTCAAGCCTACATCTTGCTGTCCTCTCGACAGACAAAACATCTCTACTGTTCCAAAACTGCATCCTGCTGTCGTATCTCTACAAACAAAACATCTCTACTGCCCCAACCCTGCATCCTGCTGTCCTCTCTACACACAAAACACCTCTACTGTCCCAAACCTGCATACTGCTGTCCTCTCTACACACAGAACATCTTTACTGCCCCAAACCTGCATCCTGCTATCGAATCTTTACTGCCCCAAGCCTGCATCCTGCTGTCGTATCTCAACACACAACACATCTCTACTGCCCCAACCCTGCATCCTGCTCTCTTCTCTATACACAAAACATCTCTACTGCCTCAAGCCTACATCTTGCTGTCCTCTCGACAGACAAAACATCTCTACTGTTCCAAAACTGCATCCTGCTGTCGTATCTCTACAAACAAAACATCTCTACTGCCCCAACCCTGCATCCTGCTGTCCTCTCTACACACAAAACACCTCTACTGTCCCAAACCTGCATACTGCTGTCCTCTCTACACACAGAACATCTTTACTGCCCCAAACCTGCATCCTGCTATCGAATCTTTACTGCCCCAAGCCTGCATCCTGCTGTCGTATCTCTACACACAAAACATCTCTACTGCCCTAAACCTGCATACTGCTGTCCTCTCTACACACAAAGCATCTCTACTGCCCCAAACCTACATCCTGCTCTCTTGTCCCTACTCATGTAACCTCTTTACTGGCCCCAACAGATAACACTATCTTTACTTGGATCCTCAGTAGGATGGAGTTCTGTTCCCTGCTGTTCTCTCGACAAAAACAGTCTCTGTTGCACTTTAGAACTCTCTTTACTCTCCTATGTTTTTTTTTTACTGAGTGTGAGAATGTGAAATGCATCTCCTCTCCTCCATCAGGTTTATATTAACGTAAACTTTTACCTCAAACACAGATCTTGACTAGAATTGCCGTGTTATGCCGTGAAGCTGCATGTATTTGAAGTTGTTTGAATTCGGCGTAATTGAACGTAGGCCATGTTGTGCAGTCAGTATATTTGGGCATTGGTCAAACGGCGGTGACAAAGACGCACTCGTATCATCACGGGTTCGACGTTTGGAGCCATTTCATGACTTCCGTTCTTGAGTCCAAGATCTTGTTCTTGTCCCTTGGAGGCCGAGAGAAGGCCGCTGTTTTAGCCTGTTCTTGTACTCGCATCAAAAACCACCTCGCGCCATTCCAGAAAACTCACTCGGTGACAAGATCAGAAGGTCTGTCTATTACGAAAACTATGATGGAAATAAATCGCCAGCAGTGTTTATTTTCATAGTTCCATCACACTGAATTTAAACCCTGCGGACTCAGTGGCAAGGTTTTTTTTTTTTTTTTTTCCCCTCATGTTTCCAAATTCTTCTTGCACATTTGGAAAGCTGGTTTTCCCGTCTGTGGGTCTGTTGTACACTGAAATCGCCACCACTGTGGTTTTATATTGGGTTGGACAATATCTGCACTGTTGCACAACAAGGTTAGGTTACAAATATTGGTGATTTGACCACAGAACTAAATGTGTACCTACGAACTGGTCATGTTGGCTTTGCAGAGCTTAGTGGCCATGGTGGTGGGTAGTGTTGAACTGTTGCCTTCTCTCCCGAGGGGATGTGGTCAGGTTGCCTCGGTGACAGAGGCGATAGACCCTGTCCTTGGATATCTAACATCCTGCTGGTTTGTTTTTTTTTTTTTTTTTCCCTCTCTCCAACCTTTGGAAAACCAGTTTCTACAAATGAACAAATTAGGAACTCGATGCAAATGTTTTGCTGCTGAACGAGGTGCGCATCGTTTGATTTGCAGTGAAGACCTTTGGAGAGGTAGATTTCCAGGAACTGGGCTGGTGATCACTGGTGAAATGGACGAGGTGGGGGTGGGGGGTTGGAGGGTAAAAAGTGGATGCAGTTCCCGAACGCCCCCACCCCCCCCCATGCAGTGGCATTTATGATTGATGACCCACGCGGCCAGAGGTGACGCGGGCTGCACTGCAGTTACTGCGGAAAACGCTGCAGAGGTCTTCCTCTATGGTGCTGAATACTCATTTGTACGCTCCCCATCTCGTGTGGTTGTTTTGCAAGAGTACCCCCATCAAAAAAAAGGAAACGCGCACAGACATACTGCTGAGTGGCGTGGGGGTTGGGGGGTAATGGGGTCTTTTGTCGGAGTAGGTCACGTGTGACAGCACACAATGCTTCTTTCACTACCCCTTTTCTTTCTCTCTCTCTCTCCCTGGTTACCTTCGCAAAAAATGTGCTGAATAGATGGGGGAAGGACCAAAAATATCCAAATTACAACCGTAATGTTTTTGCAGCTTTGTCAGATGGTGTATGTGCAGATGACATCTACATTTTTGGGACTGACTCAGAGAACATCTTGTGAAAAATGGCGGGTGACACTGTGGCACGTACACGGTGAAAGTCCTGTTCTCAGGATATCATCATGTCCTCATCTCCGCTTTAAAAAAAAGAAAAAAGCGAAAACTTGTAATGAACAGTATGCCTCCTGAACTTTGGTGAAAGGTTTTTTTTTTTTTTTGGAAGGTTTACACAGGAGCGCCTTTTGTGCTTGAATTGCGCAGTTCACCAAGGCCCAATCCTGAGAACTGACTTTTGGGATATTGTTTCGCCCTCCTCACCCCGGGGGCACAATGGTGACCCTCGCCGTCAAATTGTGAGAAGGATGCTATCAATTTGTGGCTCCATCATGAGGATGGGTGCGACCCCACTTTTTTAACCATGATATAAATGTCGGACAGCGTAGCTGTAAGAAGGGAGGCGATTGAGAGAAATGGGGCTCAGGCCCCTTGAGCAGTTTTGGAGTTAAAGACTTTGTTGAAAGTCTCAAGGGCAGAGTGACTCCCAGCCTTATGCCAGTCAGACCCCCAAATGTTTAGGGTTCGAACCAACAGCGTCACATTAGCCAGTGAAATTACCCATCAGTAGGCTAGCATGCTACATTAGAGATGACCGGCCTGGTCAGCGGGGACCAAGGGTTGTGTGAAGGACATTCTCATGTCCCTGCTTGTGTTTTTAAGCCAGGTTAATTCAGACGTATGCCCAGTGTATTCAGGTTTGTTTTCGGTGATTAAGGCTTTGTTTCACCCCCTGCACTGACTGAATGGGGCGACTCGTTACACAGTTTGTTTAGTGGGGTGAGACGGTCAATGTCCTGCTGTCGGTTTCCTACACCTGTCACCCATCCAACTGACTTCACTGACGAGTCTCGCCTCTTTACTGAAGGATTGTGGTCATTTGCAAATCCTGGAAATTGGAATTGAGGGGAGGGCTTTCTGGAACCTGGATTTTGCGCCTATGGAAAATTTGGCCCGAACTACCTCCAGATTTAGGCTCTAGCCCTAAATTGGCTGATTTTGGTCGTCGGTGTTTGGAGCGCTTCTGAGACGGGCCGTTTTTGCGGAAGAGCTGAGACTGGAATATTTGTTTATCAATCCACTGATTGGCTGAGGCTGTAACCAATGGCGTGGCGGACGTGAAGAGAGTTTTCAAGGTCGAGGCGTGAGGTCGAGCTGCTTTCAGTTCTTGTGGCTGTTCTCATATAGCGGTGAGAGAGGGACGGTGAGGGAGGAAGACGGGGAGCACTTCTAATTGGCTCGCAGGATCTCCCAATCAGTAGTGGGAGGAGGCTTTGGGTGCCGGGGGCTTTGGGCGGGGGGGGGGGGGGGTGCCTTTTTTTGTCCCAAATGGGGCCACCTGATGGTAATGGGGCCTGATTTGGGGGGGCGAGAGGCGGTGTTGCTTATGCCTGATTGAATTCTTTTTGTGGTGGGGTTCATCAGGAGGGAGGGAGGGTGATCCTCACACAGAACAGAATCAGAGTTCCCCGGTGGAGAATTCGGGGGAGGGGATGGGGGGCCTGCCTGCACATAATCTTTGTTAAAGAGCTCAGGGGGTTTGAGTGGGGACCGTGCTCACTGGAGGCCTGTGACACTGCTGACACCTTCCTCAAAAATCCTCATCTCTGTTTTTTTTAGTTCTTTTTTTAGTCCCCTACCGGAAACGGAGGGGACTTTTGGATTGCCCTCCGTCCGTCCGCATTCGTGTCGGCTTCATAACTTCAATACCGTATGACCTAGGAACATCAAAGTTGGTGTGTGGATGCTTCTTGGGGAGAGGGTGTGTCATGTACCCTATTCAGGTCACTTTGACCTACTTTTTAGGAAATATAATATGCATATAGGGGACTAGGTATAGGTAGGGGACTAGTATTGCGCAGCAATACGACATTCCCTCACCATGAGCGCTGGCTGCTGCTGTCCTGCTGTCCTGATCCGATCCGGTTTGGCCCTGGTCCAGTCCTGCACCATCCTCGACTTGCCACTTTCTGAAGCTACCGTTGCCACTTAAGATGGACTTAAATGGAACTCCTCTGTCGTTCACTCCATTTTACTTTTTTGTTCTTAATTAGCTAGCCCGCGGAGGATGGGCTCCCCCACTATAGCCGGGTTCCTCCTGAGATTTCTTCCCACTGGGGAGTTTTTTCTCACCACTGTTGGAGGATTTTTCTCCCTACTGGGAGTTTTTTGCCTCATTTGCTGTGGTGGGGAATAGGCTGGGCACTGCCTTTTCATTTCTTTAAACTCTCACTGTAAAGCGTCTTTGTGACAGTCTCTGTGAAAAGCGCTATACAAAATAAATTGAATTGAATTGAATTCTCCGATAGGCGGTGCGCTTGTTTTATTCATATTGTGTTATCCAGTGCGTGTAAAAATTAAAAATCAAAATGGAGGCACGCAGCTTATTCTACCTTTTTCCTTGTCTATTGGATACTCGTTTTCCGACTTAAGTGGTTCATGTTTTTACCCTCAATGCTTCAGTATGACTGTCCACTCACACTCAGCTGGTTTCTACTGCTGCCCGTTTTCCCCCGTACCTCTGAAGCTTGGTCTTTTTACCCATGATGCATCTGTTATAGCTTCTTGGTATCGCTCCTCTTGTCTCCTGTGTGCTCTTCTTTCCCATATTTCACTAGCGTTAGTGTGTCTCGCCTGCTTTTCAGCATTTCCTTAGTGTAGTTACCCATAATGCCCCTTTTCCGACCCCCAACAGGTGCGACCCAGCTCCTCCTCCTGGCCCGGCGAACAGATCTCCGGCTGATCTCTTTGGACACGCCCGATTTCACAGACATCGTCCTGAAGGCCGAGGACATTCGCCACGCAATCGCCATTGACTATGACCCCGTGGAGGGCTTGGTGTACTGGACAGACGACGACGTGCGGGCGATTCGGCGGTCGAGACTCGACGGCAGCGAGAGCCAGATGGTGGTCACGTCTCAGGTGAACCATCCGGACGGGATCGCCGTGGACTGGGTCGCTCGGAACCTGTACTGGACCGACACGGGGACAGACCGCATCGAAGTAACCCGCCTGAACGGGACTATGAGGAAGATCCTGATCTCTGAAGACCTCGATGAGCCCCGGGCTATCGTTTTGGACCCTGTGGCTGGGTGGGTTTCAATTGCCCTGACGTCAATTTATTTTTCCTCCCCCTATTGTTATTAACCTCCGCCGAGGAGGTATATGTTTTCAGTGCCGTTTGTTTGTGTACAACGTAACTCAAAAACTTATGGCCGAATTTTGCCGAGGGTAGGTGGGTATTAACTCAAGGAAGAGGTGATTAGATTTTGGCATATCTAGGCCAAAGTACTGCTGAGATATACGCCAAACTTCAAGATTTCAAGTCTTTCCAATGGGCCGGACTTCTGATCGCCGTGCTTTTGGCTTTGCTGCCCCCTGGCGGAGGTTCTGCGCTCTCTGAGTGCTTTTCTAGTTATTTATGTGTATACGTCTATTCAGTGTTGTCAGGCAGCCATAACTAGCTCCGTTCCTGGAGGTCTGTCATCCTGCAGGTGTCCTCTTTAGTGCTAATTTGGTGTCTGTATTACTGCTAGCAGGTTGACAGGCTCTGTTGAATGAGGTGTACTTAAAGGTTGGACTGAAGACCCATTGGATGGGTTTCAGAACCCTTATGTTCTTTATTTAACTCTTTCATCCAGAGCTACTCGCTGTTGATTAGACTTCGGAGGGGCTAATCTCTCCATGAGTAATTGTGGGGATGAGGTTCTTGAACAAGGGGTCAGGGACTGATTGTATTTAGGCCACATTACGGGTTAGAACCGGTAGCTTTCCAGGTGCTAGCCAAGTTGGTCGCCTTTGGCGATAAGCTCTCCCACCGAAGTTTTGATGGCTCCATCAATAATGGTCACTATGAGCCCCATGCATTATGGGTTGGGGATCAGCCCTGTCGTGTTGCGGGGAAAGGAGTTAAGCGTGGAAAATAAGGGGTGGTGTGGGGGTGGAATGGTGCCTGAAGGAATGTTTGGCTCCTGCAAACTGAGACCTGTATTTCCATGTCTTGAAATGTGCTTGAATCTTGAGAGATGCTGGGCTTTTTTGCTCCTAATCATGCCTGTTATCACCTACTCTGAGAGAGCGGCGTGACAGACGCAACGCAGGAGCCGCCTCAGGATCATCTGACAAAGGGGCCCCGTGGTTAAGGAATGCACAGTAGGGGAAACTCAGCAGTGCTGGAACCCGGGGTGTAGCAGACGCCAGAATATTCTGGAAATGCAGTAATTCCTCTATTGATCCCCCCCAAACTGTTTCCCTCATTTTCGAAACCACTGCTGCGCCCATGATGAAAATGGTTTGAAAAACGCAAGCCGGAGATTAAAAATGACCGAAAGGCTGCCTAAATTAAGGTTTTTAAAAATTAGACTTCTGTAATGGCTCGCATCAAATTGTACGCAGGGAGTGTGTGCATTCATCGGTGTATTCTCTTGGTGTCACTTGAGATAATGGCATTCGGTTAATCAATGAGTCCTGGGGTTAGTCATGTGTTTGCTCTCCTCCAATGAGGGGGGCCGTCTCTTCATGCTGAGTGACTCTTGTTTGTGACTTTTTTTAATGATGCCTCGGTGGTGACATCTTGCTGATGTAATTTCCTGTTTGTATGCAGGTACATGTACTGGACGGACTGGGGCGAAATCCCCAAAATCGAGAGGGCGGCTCTGGACGGGACGGACCGGGTGGTGATGGTAAATACTTCGCTGGGCTGGCCCAACGGCTTGGCACTGGATTACGCCGAGAGCAAGATCTACTGGGGTGATGCCAAGACTGACAAGATCGAGGTGAGGAGGTGGCCATGATCTGTCTTGATGTCCTTATGAGTGCATAATCGTGGGGGAGTTTTGGGAAGGTCCTTTGGCTCTCGCTCTCTCTGAGGTGATGTTTGGACGGGGGGGTGAAGTTTTGGGGACGGTGCCTTGGCGCTCTCGCTCTCTGAGGTGATGTTTGCTCGGGGGGGTTGAGTTTTGGGATGGGCCCTTGGTTTTCATGCTCTGAGGTGATGTTTGGTCAGGGGGTGAAGTTTTGGGATGGTACCTTGGCTTACTCGCTCTCTTTGAGATGGTGTTTAGTGTAGAGGTGGTCTGTTTTGGGATGATTCCTTGAGGGTCTCACTCTATCTGAGATGGTGTTTAGTAGCGCAGTAGTTTTTCGGATGGTCCCTTAGCTCTCTCGCGCTCTCTGAGGTTGTATTTGGTGGGGGGGGGGTAGTTTTTGGACGGTCCCTTGGCTGTCTCGCTCTCTCTGAGGTGGTGTTTGTGGTGGAGCCCACATCTGCTTCCCATTGCCGCCCCTCTCCAGCTGTGGTCGGCCGTGTTTAGAATAGCCCCAGAATGTGAAACCAATACCACAGTGCGGCCTGGCCTGCTAAAGCAGCTCTGAGCTACAGACCCATGCCCGATGTGCTGGCTGGAAACTTCATTTTATATGCTCCTATTACTGTGTGTGAGCGTGTGTGTGTGCGTGCGAGAGAGCGAGTATGCGGGAGAAAGGGAGGGTATATGCGTAGCATGCTGGCTGCAGTCCTGTTCTATAATTGGAGTGGTTGGCTAATTGGGAGGTGATGCTTAATGGATGGATGGTAGATTGTCTCTGTCACGTTGTTTTTTAATCCCCGTTTGAATCGTGGGAAAATGAAGGCATTACAGCTTTGAGTTGTTTTTCAGATTATTCCGAAGGCTCAGCCAGACTCGACTCGCTGTGATCCGGCCTTCAAAAATAAATAAATAAATAAAATATAAAAGGTACTAACTGCAGCAAGCAGCGTAGAAATGGTCTGGAAACAATAAAATGTGCGCCATTCTGCCAGAAATGTATCCCAGAAAAGTATTCATTTGGGGGGGTGTAATATTTGAGTGTAGTATTTCAGGACTCCAGAATTGTCCCAGGAAAAGTGGGGGTCGCGGCGCTTTTGGATGGGTGAGGTTATTGAACTCTCCAGAGCCTCCATCTTGCGAACTGACTTCAGTTTCCGTGATTATTTGGGAGGTTGTGTCTCTTGGCTTCTCCGCTACAGCCCAAGTACATTTGATTTCCTTCATTTTGAGGCGCCGTATTTCTGTTCCCCTGGAGTTTGTGTGTGCGCGCGCGAGTGTGTGTGTGTGTGTGTGGAATTGTTTGTTCCTTCATCTTTTACCCAAATGAAATCTCTACCCACCAATCCGCTGTGTTTTACAGTTAATGACTCAGGGTCACTGTGTTCCACATTCACTCAGTTCTTGGGATTCTCGAACTGTCTTTGTTGACACGCACACATACCCACAAACACACACAGCCAGTCATAAATAAAATTGTCTCATTGTTAAAATGCAGTCTGACTCATTTTGACACCTATTTTCTTCTTCATATTCCATTTGTTGGAATGTTGGACTCCTTGCTCCCAAGATCTTGATATTGCATTGCGAAAATGTAGCATGACTGAAGCCATGCATTTTTTTTACCCTCTATTAACTGGCTGGAATATTTCCTGTTGTTTTTGGACATTGGTGATGGCGTTGTTGCGTACGAGGAACAGAATGTACTGAATGGTGTCGATGAATATTCTGTTGTTCCATTTGGAATACTGGATGAGCCAGTCTGCATGCAGGCTTTGGGCCATTGCCCTTAACAAATGGCGCTTTTTCCACATACAGGTTATGGGCATGGACGGGACGGGGCGCAGGGCGCTGGTAGAAGACAAGCTGCCTCACATCTTCGGCTTTACGCTGCTGGGTGACTTCATCTACTGGACAGACTGGCAGAGGCGCAGTATTGAGCGCGTGCACAAGCGCTCCGCCGAGCGGGAGGTCATCATCGATCAGCTGCCCGACCTCATGGGGCTCAAGGCCACCTATGTTCACAAGACTTTTGGTGAGTGACTTCGAGGGACCCCAAAAAGAGCCCAGTGCACTCAACACCCCAAAACTTTGAAAGAGTGCGCATTACCTGACATAAAAGATCTTCAGCTGACTTGTATCTTCAGGGACTGGGAGATGTTTTGTCTGGCAGGTGCCATTGCCCCTCTGAGCATTGTGGGGTTAAGGGTCTTGCTTAAGGGCCCAACAATTGCATGAGTTGGCAAGTGAATGAAGTTATTATAGCTCCCGGACAAAGGCGGGCTGCTACTATGGATTCATGCTTGTCGTCTCCGCTGTGTCTTTGTCCATAGACACTTGCTTTTGGACGCTGTACAGGCTGTAATTATTGACCGATTACTTTCATATTTGTTATGGACATGTGTAAAACTTCACTTATGACGCCTATCAATTTTGGTTGCCACGGCAACAGTATTTGCCGAATAATGAGTTACAAAGCGGAGATGCGCTCTCAAGGACTGGGCTGTCAAATTCAAAATCTGCTTTATTTGATGTAATTCCTTGCTGATAATGTGCAAAAGGAACTTGTGAAGCTAACTAATCTCTCGCTGGGAAGGGCTGTTGATCTTGCACAACAACGTTGTGACCGATATTGCACAATCAATTCGGTTGTTGCCCTGCTCTTAAAAATCACTCAACAATTGGTCGCTGCTAATTTGGAAATGTCTCCCTTCCCCCTCCCCTGGTCAAACTGGTGTAGTGAATTATGGGTGGTGGGGGTTGAAGCCTTTTGAGTGTTGGGAAGTGTTATTCGTCCTCTTGGCCAGTTGGGCTTATGCTATGGTTGGATGCCTTTGTGGTGTTTGTAAACTTTTACGTCTGTAAACTTTTTGCCTTGTTGGCACTCTAGGGCCTTCATTTTTTCACAAATTCTTTTGATATTTTAAATGCATTTTTATGGGATGGACATCTAGGCCAAGTTCGATTTTGGCCATGCTTGGCCAAGCGGGTCCAATGGCTTTGCTGCCATTTTTGAAATCTAGCGGGGTGTTATTAGTCTCTGAGGCTGATTGAGTTTTTGGTTTTGCACTGCCCCCTGCAGGCACTAACCCATGTGCGGAGAATAACGGCGGCTGCAGCCACCTGTGCCTCTATCGGCCTGCGGGCGTGGCCTGTGCCTGTCCCATCGGCCTGGAGCTTATCGGCGACATGAGCACTTGCATCGTGCCCGAGGCCTTCCTCCTCTTCTCCCGCCACACCGACATCCGCCGCATCTCCCTGGAGACCAACAACAACAACGTGGCCATCCCACTCACCGGCGTCAAGGAGGCCTCCGCCCTCGACTTCGACGTGACAGACAACCGCATCTACTGGACCGACATCACGCTCAAGGTGAGGGAAGGGAAGGAAGTTGAAGGTTTCCTATTATGCCACCAGGTGCACAGCCAATTAGCCATTATGAGCCAGTCCAAAATCTCCCCTTCCTGACATCGCAAGGGGGAGTGGCCACCCAGCATAATGAAATCTGATTGACTGCTTGGGTAAACTTGATCAATTATTCTTCCCTCTGGTTGGTTACTTCCCCATGTGATGTCAAGAGGGGAAAGATTTTGAAATGGCTTGTCATAACTAATTGGCTGTGCACCTGGTGACATAATGGGGGAACTTTAAGGTATTTATAGACTGTTAGTCTTTATTCCCTGTCTGTGTTCCTGTGTCTGTCGGTCTGCCAGAGCTTTGCTGCCCGTCTCTGCGTCCAGGTGTCCATCTGTCTGTCAGCCTGACGAATTGGTTGTGTTGTATCTCCCTGTGTAGACAATCAGCAGGGCCTTCATGAACGGCAGTGCACTGGAGCATGTGGTGGAGTTTGGGCTGGATTACCCAGAGGGCATGGCGGTGGACTGGCTGGGGAAAAACCTGTACTGGGCCGACACCGGAACCAACCGCATCGAGGTGGCCAAGCTGGATGGCCAGCACCGGCAGGTCCTGGTGTGGAAAGACCTGGACAGCCCCCGAGCTCTCGCTCTCGACCCAGCTCAGGGGTACGACCTTGGATTTACTTTAGTCCCGCAGGAGGCAGTTTCGTGCTTTGTTTTTGTGAATTTGCTTGGGAATGAGGGGGTTTCCCAGCATGCATTGGGAGATGGGCGTGATCATTCAGCTGCACACTCAGATTCTTCAAATTACCAAATATCAAGGTTTGTACAGGTGCTGGAAATTCTTGAAAATACTTCTAATCTGGTGTTTTCACGGTTTGAAAAGTGCTTGGATTTTGAAGGAAGTGCTTGTAGAGATGCTTAAATATGCACTTAGGCTGAATTTCAGCTGTAGCTTAAGCGTTTTGAAGTCATTCAATCTCTGCGTTTCCTGCTGTGAAAAATATAGCGGTTGGGCTGCCGTAGCAGCAGATGATGTGCGTACCATGGGAACTAGGGCCTCGCCCCTGGGCTCTGAATGCAGGTGTGGGGTTTTTCATTGTTTTGTCCAATTGCATTTCAGCTTCATGTACTGGACCGAGTGGGGGGGCAAGCCCAAAATCGACCGGGCGGCCATGGATGGGACAGGCCGCATCACCCTGGTGCCCAACGTGGGGCGAGCGAATGGGCTCACCATTGATTACGCCGAGAGACGACTTTACTGGACCGACCTGGACACCACACTTATTGAGTCCTCCAACATGCTGGGTGAGTGAGTTCTCTCTCTCGCGCTCTCGCTCTCTTTATAGTCCTCCACTATTCATGGTGGGATTCTGACTTGTGTCCGTGGAGGTAGTTGGGCCGTCCATGAGGAAGTGCTATGGGGCCCTTCGGCAAGGCCCTTTATGTAAAAACAAAGAACTGTTTTGCGGCCAGGCCCTTGACTCTCTGTGCGTCTCTCTCTCTCTCTCTCTCTCTCTCTCTCTCTCTCTCTCTCTCTCTTTCTTTCTCTCTATGTTCCTGTTTTATTTCTTTTTTGGGAGTTTTTTTTAATTATCCATTGGCAAATACTGGTGTTGAATGTAATTGTTCAATAAATGGGACTTTGAAAATCAAATCTCTCTCTCTCTCTCTCTCTCCAATATTAAATTTCAATGTTTCACTGGCATGGCATATTTCCACAATATGTATTATTATTGGTAATCATCATGCCAATACGCTGGGTCGCTGACTACGGTCTTTCTCTCGGCCCGACTCTCTGACCACTTAAATCGCCCCTTTCATTTACAATTTTTCTCTCTAGCTCTGCGTCTTTTCCCCTTTTCTCACTTTATTTTATTCAGTTCGCTCTGCGCAGTCTGCAGCGCTGGCAGTAAATGCCTGCTGTGCACACGGCCAAAGCAAATCAGAGAGTGTACACAATCTATGAAACGGAGTCTATCAGCAGTGAACAATACTTAATATTTAATCTCTCTGTTGCTCCGTCTCTCTCTGTCCACTTAATTTGTCTCTCAACCTGCAGTTTATGTCTGTGCAATTATCTGATGAATAATGAATTGATGGATTATTGATGTAGTGCAATTCTTATGGAATTTACCTTCCTGCTCAGCTTCTTCGTGTAAAGAACAGAGACTCTCCGGTCGTTTTCCTCAGTCTGTCGGTTGCTTATTGGAACTCGAGCGAAAATATTTGGTGGGGATAAAATTACAAGTATTGCGGGAAATAGAATGACAAAATGGTTGCGAAGGCTTGACACAAAAATGTAAAGAATTGTTGGCACATTGCTGGATCAGTTCTGGAATTCTGTGGCAACCCCAAAATGTGTTATTGGTGATTCCGTGACGCGTGAGTCGGGGTTTACATTCGTACGTTCCTGCGCTTTTTCATTTTTTTATTTAAAAAAATTTTTTTTTTTTACCCCTGCGAGAAAAGTAACATTCCTTGGCCCAGCGTCCCCGTCAGCGAGCGATGCCGTTATTTGTCCGGTCGGCTTTGATTTCGCGTTCGCTCCGTGAAGATTTACGCTCGCGGAAGAACCAAACGTGTTCTCAATTAGGAGCTTGAACGCTGCACGGTTGGCCTGCAAGGGGAGTGGAACAAAGGCTGGTGCTGATTCAGATTAGTACAGACTTTGCTCCTTTCCATCAATGCCCACACCCCTCAGAACCGCGATGCAAACGTTTATAAAGTACGCCAAGGCTCACGATGGACTTAGTTTATGTCAGCGACAGTGACGTGTCATCGCTGGTTTGAAAGGCTGCCTACAATCCTAGCTTTCCAAACTCAACTAAACCCGCTGTGGTTCACTTTACTGTTTACTAAGGCGAGAGGTTGACCCCTGAGAGTTTTGGGTTTTTACCCCTCGGCCGACTCTGGCCCGGAGGGGTATTGTCGTCACCTGCGTCTGTCTGTCGTCCGTCCATGATTTTGTCCAGGCCAGTACTCGGCAACTAATGATCGCAGCTTCACCCAATTTGGTATGGTAACTCACTATGACCCATAGGTGCGCAAAGTCAGGTTTTTTTTGCTGGATTTGACCTTTGACCTTAGCGCTGTGACCTTGAACCTGGAAATCTTGTCCGGGTCAGTACTGGGCAACTAATTATCGCAGCTTCACCCAATTTGGTATGGTAACTCACTATGACCCACAGATGTGCAATGTCAGGTTTTTTTTTTTGCTGGATTTGACCTTTGACCTTTGCTCTGTGACCTTGACTGAGGAAATCTTGTCCGGGTCAGTGCTCTGCAACCAATTATCGCAGCTTCACCAAATTTGGTATGGTAACTCACTGTCACACACACATGTGCAATGTCATGTTTCTTGCTGGATTTCACCTTTGACCTTTGCGCTGTAACCTTAAGGCAGGAAATCTTATATGGGTCAGTACTCAGCAACTACTGATCGCAGCTTCACCAAATTCAGTATGGTAACTCACTGACACATAGATGTTCAACGTCACCTTTATTTCTGGATTTGAACTTTGATCTTAACGCTGTGACGTTGAGGCAGGAAATCGTGTCCGGGCCGAGGGGTATTCAGCAACGCGTTATTTTGCATTTAGTTGAATTATTGGGACATCCTTGCAATATCACATCCATTACATAAATGTGGCCAATTCAAGCAATCGCCATTACAAAGAAAGAACCCAGAGGTGGCTTTTTCGCCAAAATTTCTTACACTTCTGGTGCCGGCTTGCGTAGCGGCATGACAACAATAATTCAGCTACGCATGAGAAACTGCAAATGATATAAACACTAAAATCAAGGCAAGAAGTAGTACCGGATGCATGAGAGATTAAAACTGCTTCTACATTCCGTATTGTTCGGCCAAGTTTCTGTAACCATGCACGCAGACACAACTTTTCCCCACAACTGCGCGAGACCGGAAGCGACTTGGTCACAAAACTATCCCATGAAGCGTCGGAAATGGGGCTGGACTACAACATACCTGTTTTTTTTTTGTTTTTTTTATTTGTACTGGCGATCGCGTGAATTAGCAAATTTTCTGCAAATAAATGTTTAGATTGTTAAATTGGCAAACAAAATCAAGTCATTCATCAAAAGTTGAGCTGACTGACTTTCATACCTCCAAAATAGGGGCAGTGGTTTGTATGGTTATTTTAATAATGGGAGCGTGGCTGATAGTCATGTTTGTCTCTCTCTGAGGCAGCTTTAACAACATTTATGTCAATCGGCGGGGCTTCCTCATTTGTGTTGGTCCCCTCCTGAAGCCGGAATGCCCCCAGAAATGCTCTCTCCTGGTGTTGCTGAGAACATGTTGGGTCGTTGAATGCTCTCGACACGTTGGTTTAGGTTGCGAGGCTCAGTGACTAACTCGGGCAATGTTTATGGCCATTTTACTCACGAATGCTGGTGTTTGGTTTGTGTCCAAACTCAGGCCAAGAGAGGGAGGTCATCGCGGACGACCTGCCGCACCCCTTTGGCCTGACGCAGTACCAGGACTACATCTACTGGACGGACTGGAGCCAGCGAAGCATCGAGCGAGCCAACAAGACCAGCGGGCAGAACCGCACGGTGATCCAGGGCCACTTGGATTACGTGATGGACATCCTGGTCTTCCACTCCTCGCGGCAGGGAGGCTGGAACGCATGCGCCTCCACCAACGGCCACTGCTCCCACCTCTGCCTCGCTGTGCCAATCAGCAGCTACGTCTGCGGCTGCCCCGCCCACTACTCGCTCAACGCCGACAACAAGACCTGCAGCCGTGAGTCACAGGGGCGGGGTTGTTGGAGGGTCATTGTGAGTGGGTGGGGTTATGGTGAGGAGGTGGGGCTGTGGGGAGGGCGGGGTTGTGTACGTGTCGTTAAAGTTCTTAGGTAGAGAGAGTTGCGATATTAGGGTTCCAGAAAAGTCAGTCATGCGGCCATTTTGCCTCTTACGTGATATCAGGCATCATTTGTAAGTAAGTTTTTGTGTCGCTTGCAAAGCATAGCGGCACATAGGGATCACTTTGTCCGGCGTCTGTCTCTCCGTCCGTCTGTCTGTCCGTTAGTCACACTTTCAGTTGGTAGTCACACTTTCACATAAGTGCTTCGCAGGCGACACGTGTTCACCTGAACACTCTAGTTTCTCTTCTCATTTTCTCCCTTCTCATGTCCAAACATTTTCCCCTCTTGAGCTTTTCAATAGACCAGACCAGCGGATCCGGGTACTTCGCAAAGCGTCAAGGCCGCGCCCCCATTTTGGGAATAGAGAACCTCAGATCAGATTGATCTTAATGCAATTTGATTTGTCTTTTGCTGTGAAATTTAGCAGATTTGTTGGACATTATTTCCTGTCAACATTTCATGATTTAAAGATGGTGTGTACTTTCCGAATTTCGTAAATTGCCCAAATTTCGTCACTCTGTAAGATTTCGGGTCGTTGGTCCCGGCAGATCCTGAAATCCTACCGACAAATGAAATTAGAGCAATTTATGAAATAAGGAAGGTACACGGTAGGGGTGGGACGATTCTGAATCGCGATTTTTTTATGGCGTAGTACCACCACCTGTTGCCGTGGGGCGAACATCCGAGCTTTCCCTCTTCCTTAATTAAACCAGACGCAGCCTTAAACGAAAGTGCCAAACATCAAAGGGCGTGAGAAATGCTTCCGGAAAAAACTTGACTGACATCATTATTTTTTGGCTACGTGCTGAAAGGAGCCAAGCAAATGAAAACAGAATCATCTCCTATTAACCAATTAGGCAACTCGAAGAAAAGCAAACCTGTTCCCATTTACTTTGCTTGATTAGCGATCAAATGTGGATTCGTTTACTCTGTAAGTTGAATGAGTAGAGCTGTTTTCAAGCATCAAAAAATACACAAGGTGGAAAACATTCTGCAATGCGGATGAAACGTGAATGGGAGAAATAAATAATGAAAATCATACCACAAAATGGTATGGCAATGGCAATCGTGTTTATGCTGTGGTGTTCTATGTCCATTTAAATTTCATAATGTGGCAATCAAACATGCTGCCTTAATAAAGAGCTCTAGTCATCCAGCAAAGTAAATAAGTGAATCACATGTTTGATTGCTAATTGAGCAAAGTAAACAGGGACATGATTAAAGTAGCCTAATTAGTGAAAAGGAGACAGTTCTGTAGTCCTTTACTTGCTCCATGCAGCAAGTTTTTTTTTTTTTCCGGAAGCACTTCTCACGCCCTTTGATGTTTGGCACCTTCGTTCAAGGCTGCGTCTGGTTTAATTAAGGAAGAGGGAAAGCTCGTATGTTCGCCCCACGGCAACAGGTGGTGGCACTACGCCTTAAAAAAATTGCGATTCAGAATCGTCCCACCCCTAGTACACGGTATGTCTAGTGATTATTTTGCTACCTTGCCCAAACCCGCGTGCTCACGATCGCTTAATAAATTTAGATTGATTGGTCAACTGTCTTGCCCTTGAAGCGTCCCTCTGTCCGAGTGGATCACTGACTTGTCACTGGGGTAGTACCCTGAAAGGTACTGCTATTGTACCTTAGAAGTGGCTTTTTATTTGTTTCGGAGCATAAAAGTACCTTTTAGACCCTAAAAAGGTTCACACGGGTACCTTGAGGTCCTATAATTAGCCCTAAAGGGTACATAAGTGCTGAATGTACCTTGGGGAACAGAAATGGACTCCTGCTGTACCGCTGTTTCTGAGAGTGTAGATGACTGCAGGCTGGTTTATTGTTTTTTTTTTTCGTGCAAAATTAATGTGTCTCTTCTGAGCGAAAGAATGGAAAAATCAAACAATTATCAGTGTGCACTGGTGGCTTGGATTTGCACGATGGAAACAAAATGGCTCCTGTTCTTGAGTGGTCGTAACTCTATCAAAGAACTCTCGATGCAGGTAGTGTCTTGGGAGGGGACTTTAAGGGGGCGGGGTTAATTGTAGGAGGCAAATCAGGAAAACATGAGTAGTCTTCATTAAGGCAGATGGAACATTTTTCTTCTCTTCGCATCCCTTGCTTTCATCCAGTCTGTGTACGATGTCATGCATCATGACCTCATGGAAGTGACCAATAGCAGCTCTGTAACCAGGCTGTCTCCACCCCCACAGCCCCCACATCGTTCCTGCTCTTCAGCCAGAAGTCGGCGATAAACCGCATGGTGATCGACGAGCAGCAGAGCCCGGACATCATCCTGCCCATCCACAGCCTGAGGAACGTGCGCGCCATCGACTACCACCCGCTCGACAAGCACCTGTACTGGATCGACCTTAAGCAGAACGCCATCCGCCGCTCTCAGGAGGATGGGAATCAGGTGCAGTCCTCCCTACCTACATCGATAGCGCCACCCCAATCCACCCTCCTCAAAACGGCCCGTAACTTGGAAAAAAAGTGTCTTATTCTAGGCAAGCTCACAGAGTAATTGACGGAGTAAAAGCGGCATTTTCAGTTTTGGCATTGCATCTTGTTTGGGACTCAGTTCTAGACTCTAGTGTCCATGTAAACTGTAAGTTGTGCAGTTTTGATTGTGTGATTGTGTTAATGGATGCTAATGGTCCCCCTGGCTAACATTTATGCTAACCCCCCATTCCCTTGCAGAGTATGACGGTAGTATCCAGTCCCACGGGCAGCCTGGGTCTCCAGCCCTATGACCTCAGCATTGACATCTACAGCCGCTACATCTACTGGACCAGCGAGGCCACCAACGTCATCAACGTCACTCGCACCGACGGTCAGCGAGTGGGTGTGGTCCTGCGAGGCGAGCACGACAAACCCCGTGCCATTGTGGTGAACCCTGAGAGAGGGTGAGTCTAGAGACGGAAATGTGAAAACAAGCTATTACACTCGCTCACATTCAGAAAAAAACATGCCCTCTGCAGCTCTGATTGGCTGTTTCCTAATGTTATCTTTTGCTGTGAATTGATTGGCTGTGTACTGGTGCGAGGTGCTGTGAGCTGATTGGTTGTGTGCTGGTGTGTTTTGCTGTTAGCTGATTGGCTATGTGTTGATGGTATGTTTTGCTGTATTGATGGTGTGAGGTACTGAGAGCTGATTGGCTGTGTGCTTGTATGTTGCTCTGTTAGCTGATTGGCTGTGTGCTGATGGTGTGATGTACTGTGAGCTGATTGGCCACATGCTCTCTGCTCTAACTCGTGTGTTTCTCTGTTCACAGCTACATGTACTTCACTAACCTGCAGGAGCGCTCCCCTAAGATCGAGCGGGCGGCTCTGGACGGCACTGAGAGGGAGGTGTTGTTCTTCAGTGGGCTGGGAAAGCCCGTCGCCCTCGCCATCGACAACACCGTGGACAAGCTCTTCTGGGTCGACTCGGACCTGCGGCGCATCGAGAGCAGTGACCTCTCCGGTGAGTCCATCTCGCACTGTGCACTGCGTTCCGCGTGTAAGGAGAAGCACGCGACTTCAGCGACGACCACTCTGTGAAATTACTGAACCTTGACGAGGAAACCTGCCATGATCTCCGGCGGAGATATTCTGTGAAGTTTGCAGCCAAAGGGGTCGATGTCTCTCCTGAACTTTGATATGAAAATCTTGTGCAATGGCCTGCCTTTGGAAGTCACAAATAGCAATGCTATGGCATTGTATACATTTATGCCATGTTATTCATTCATAATGCCAAGTGTGGAAGAAACAGTTGGGAACAAGGTAATCAGACTTTACCCCATTCACACAAATATTGGCAAGTGTGGAAACACAAACACGCAGTGCCACTAGATGGCAGACTTCACCCATTCACTCAAATATTGGCAAGTGCGGAAACACACACACACACACACACACACACACACACACACAGAGCCGCTAAAGAGAGTACCTCACGCTCACTCCGTGGGGTGAAGTAATAAGACATGATTGGAATGGACAAGCCAGAAATCATGAGGTTTCAGCTATGAAAGACTGGTAGGAACCATCTGTTGAGTGGCATCTCTTTTGACAGATTATCTTTGTGTGCAAGGCATTGTGGGATATGGCCCAGTGCTGGCTCATCTGCTGTCAGTGTCCAGTAAAGGACGGCAGCTGTGTGCGTTTGAGTGCCTTTTCTCCTCAGCTTCAGTTTGTCTTTTCTCTGGACGTAAAAAAACCTCTCTAACAGCGCTGTTCGGTCCGCAAGCAGATGGTGATTTTCCCCTTTATCCTTGAGGTTTCACGAAACCAAAACCTTTGTAGGAAATTCGTGTTATTTTTTCCCCTCAGTTTATATTTTTCCCTATGAATTTTTAGATGATGAAGGGTTTTTCATTGGGTGTCTTCATTCGTCCACAACGCTGAACTGCAGGAAAAAAATGGAAAAATTTGTAAGTGTTTTATTTTTGGGGACTTGAAGATCTGTTTCGCCAGTGAGGTGACGTGGTCGCACTGCCCCAGCCAGTGGGGGTGGCGGACGATGTTTTCCCGTGCTCTGATTGAACACCAGGATGTGCAGTGCAGTAGAGCGGACTCTCGGCGCATTCCGGTGGATTCCCCAGAATGCTGACATGATTCTGAAGGAATGCTGATGACTCCATTTTGAGCTGGGCAGGGGAATGCGGGCTGAATGTATAGCCTATTGGCTAAAGCGTTTACCTTGGACTGTTGGGGCCCTTCAACAAGGCCCTTGACCCCAAATTACTGTAATGGTGACTGGCCGCTACTTTTTTTTTTTTTTTTTTAGACAAAGTCACTTTGGCTGGAGGTGTCAGCAAAACAACCATTGTTCTGCAACTTCTGAGTAACAGTCACAACATCCAAAGTCTTGCTTTGAGTGCTAAAGGTCGCAAAGCGGTTTGGCCAATGGGACGGCTAAAATAAAAATCACAAAGGAGTGTCCCATCTCGTTGGTCAAGCCGCAGGATCAAAATACGCCATTGGTCGGTGGGCGGGGGCTAAATTTAGACTGACGGGGCCTGTGATGTCGGTAGCCGTTTATTGGTCTCCGCAGCAGATGTGCGTTCACCGCGAGGCTGGAAATGGTGGCCACAGGATGTGGCGGTGTGGGCGGTCGGAGGGGATCGGGGCGCGCTCTCGGCGATCATGATTTTTAAGGCCCAACACAACCCCCCAACCCACACTTGCCAAATTTTGAAATGTGGTTTGGCTTTGAGCGAGCCCTCTAACCGAAGCTACACTTAAACATAGCCCTCCCTCACCCCAGAAAAACAAGGGCATTCTCATGAGTCCAAGAGCTACTCTGCTCAGCGTCTCACGATTCTTATTTTTTGTTTTGTTTTTTTTTTTTTTGACCTGGTGTCAAAATGGTTCCCACTGGGGACTTTTGAAATGTTTCATTGTCTTTACTTGCATGCCTGGAATGTCTAGACTCAAAATATTTTAGCCTGGACATCCCTCCTCCCTTCCCTCCAGAGCAGCATCCTATTTCAGCGTGTTTTTGATAATTTGGCAGTTCTGCTGGCGGAGATGTTCGCCTGTGCTCACGTACGCTTCTATTGAAGCCAGCTGCTATTCTTGGTGTTTCTGTATATTCAAAGTTAATTCGAGTAATCGCCAATGCAAATAAAACGCCCCGATGTTGCAGTCACGGCCACGCCCCATTTCCGATGCTTTTATGGGACAGTTTGGTGGTGGAGTTGCTTCTGGTCTCGCAGACCTGTGGAAAGTTACCTTAGCGTGTGTGGTTACGGATATTTGACTCTGCGATATTGAGCGTATTAAGAAGCCGTATTAAGAAGCTTTCTGCTGCAGATCAATCATTGTCATTGTTTTGAGAAGGGCCCTTCCATACTCAAGTGATTGATATAATTGCTAGTATAATTCAAGAAACGCAGATGATGTTGATCAGTGCTTGTCAGACCTCTCCTGGAGTACCACTGCTCCCGCATGTCATTAGTCTCTCCCCACTCGACCGAATGATTCGCTCATTATCAAGCATCTTCACAGGTAACGAGCAGATCATTTGACACCTATGCTGGAGCTGGCAGAGCTCTGAAACATGCAGGAGTGGCGGCACTCCGGGAGAGATTTGAAAAGCGCTGACGTAGACTATTAAGATTGCTGTCGTTTAATGTTATTCTGCGCATGCGATAGTCCAAGGCACTAGCAGGCTGCGCACCGGAAGTGTGATAGTATCAGAAGTGTAAGAAATTTAGACAAAAATGCTAGATCCGGCTATTTTTTTGTGACTTGACGATCGCTCGAATTGACTTGTAATTTTTATTACTGATCGGCCATCTTTGTTTTCCCATCGCCTCTTCTAAAAGTGGCAGTGACGGGGCTTGTCCAGGTCTTGTGTTTCTGAGTTTCAAATTTATTGATTCCCTACCAGAACACAATGTAGTGATGGAGCTGCTCCGTCTGTATGTCCATCCGGATAAGTGGGGATACGTTTTTTCAGAAAGTACTTTACCTAGACGAATTAAATTTGTGTGTTCATTACCAGTCATGATCCTTGGTTGGGTTTGAAAATGGGATTTTGTGGCGCAGAGGGATATGAATGACTGTTGTCCTGTTTTTTTAATTGTATATGACTGCCCCATTGCCCCTTTACTCCTCGTCCTGAAGTACCCCATTGGCCGCGATTGTTGACCCCACCCCACCCCCCCTCCCCGCCCCTTTCCTCTCATCCCCCCCCCCCCCTACCCCCCAAACTGTAGGGGCAAACCGGATCGTGATCGAGGACTCCAACATCCTGCAGCCTGTGGGCTTGACCGTGTTCGGTAGTCACCTGTACTGGATCGACCGTCAGCAGCAGATGATCGAGCGAATCGACAAGACCACGCGCGAGGGCCGCACCAAGATCCAGGCGCGCATTGCGTCCCTCAGCGACATCCACGCCGTGCACGAGATCGACCTGACCGAATACCGTAAGTAACCGGTGGCTTACCCTGAGGCCTGGGGGTGGGACCAGAGTGGCTCTACGCTCATCACTGGGGTACGTTTCCCTAAAGCTCAGATGCTAACTCGCATAGTTTGAACCACTGACTGTGTATGGTTGAACTATGTAATTTGCTGGCATAGCTAGCGACTATGTTTTGGGTAAACGTACCCCATAGCACTTAACCCTGCAGTTTACTTCAATTCTGCTCTACTAGAGTCAACAAATCAAAGTTTTGTGTAGTTTTATTGTGCAGCACTTGTGAAAACATGCTAGCGGGTAAAGAACCAAGCTTCCAACAAGTTCCTCCATCAAGCCAGTACACCAGTGTTAAGTATGATTTTAAACGGGCTCTAGACTAACCTGTTCTAGAAGAGCTACCGTCTTGCTGGTTGTCACTCCTACTCTAATTCATCACACATGATTTAGCTAATTAGCTGCTCATCAAGATCTCAAACTTGGAAATGAGGTGTGCTTTGCTTTGGTCGTGGTGACATTGTGGATTGTCACTCTCCGTGAACAGAGAGTGTATCCCATAGTGTGTTTGGTGTTTTATTTTTTTCATTGAAATTACATTCCAAGTGATATTAGCCGCAAACACTAAATGTCTAGGCTGAGCTCCATTGCGTGATCCTCACTGTTAGTCAAACAGGCATTCTCATTTATAGCCATTACATTGATTGTCCTCTGTTTACAGCTCTTGAGTGGGTAAATTGGGGTTGAATTCTCTCTGGCCAAGGTGAGTTGCTTAGTGTTGCTTCACGAGGTTGGGTTTTTGAAAGATGATTTTGGTCCTGTTCTCTGCTCGCGAAGATAAACACCCCTGCACCTCGGACAATGGCGGCTGCTCGCACATCTGCATCGTCAAGGGCGACGGCACCACTCGCTGCTCCTGCCCCGTTCACCTGGTGTTGCTGCAAGATGAGCTCTCCTGTGGAGGTAAGCCTCGCCCTTGCATCTCATTACTCCGAATTCTTCCCCCAACAGAACCATCGCAGTATAACCCACAAGTGATAAAGGGAAGTTAGCCACCCCTGCATCTTGTTACAGGGAACCCCTCTCGTACATGGTTACTGTAAAACTCCGCCCCCTTTCTTGTCATCACTGCTAGGTTAATCCCCGCCCTCTTTGCATTTAATTACCCTGACAGGGTCCCCGCCCCTTTCCTTCCAGTATTCTGTACCCTCCCATTTGGTCACTGACCAGCTACAGGGCAGTGCTCTTTCAGTAAGACTGTTAATAAGTTTCGTCAGAAATATGCTCTGTAGAAACACGCCTCTCAGTGTCCCTGACCAATGCTCTGGCTTTAGAACTGGAGTGGGTCCCTGTGGCTGCCCACTGTTCCTAAATATCTTAAGATGGGTCTAAAATAGGGGACAAATTAGCCCGCAGGGTTCAATAAAATAAATCCCTCTTCTAACAGCGCTCTGAGGGGGCCAGTGTGTCCAAGATGAAAGTCTTTAGTCTTGTGCGGCTTTGCGGTTTGTCTCAAAGCGGGTCCTTTTTCTTTTGTTTTCCGTGAGCGGCTGGCTTTAATCAGGGCCGAGGCCATTTTAGCGACCGCGAGCAGATGGCTGTAAAAAGCAGTGAAGGCCCTGAGCCATGGGCTGGGAAACGACCTGAGCCGAGATGGTAGTGTGAATACGCGCTCTTCAAGCGCCGGACGTTTGCGTGGCTAAAGCTAAACGCGTTTCTGTGTCGTGCGAAAGGTGTTTTAATAATAACGTCTCTCCCAATGCCGAATGAGCGCTGTTACAACATGGTGATCGATGAATTGGGGTGTAGGCCAATTTAACTCCCTCAGTTTAGTTAAATAATAAAATGGCTACAATCAAATTGCATTAAATAAGTTATTATTTTGACCTACATGTACACTGAACAAAAATATAAACGCACCATTTGAAATATTGGCACCATTTCAAGTATGCCGTTATGAAATACCAAATATATTTGTTTTCATTTGCAAAAGGAATTTTTCCATTGATTAATGTCTAAAATTTGACTTCAGCTCAGACATTGAGTATTTTTTTCACCGGTGTAATGATTGGTATCAGTAAATGAGTGCGGTGTACCCAGACACTGCTCAGACAGAATGAGCAGTACTCAGACAAACCTTGGGCCGGGGACTATAAAAGGCCTCACCAAAATGGTGGATTTTGTCAGACGCAGCCATGCCTCAGATGTCTCAAATTATGCGGGAGTGTGCCATTGGCATGCTGAATGCTGGAATGTCCATCAGAGAGGTCACTGCACAGCTGAATGTTCACTACAGTAGTTCGTCTACGACATCGCTTCCGACAGACTGGAAGCACTGCGAACAGGCCTCATCGGCGTCGTCCACGTGTGACCACCCCTGCTCAGGATCGTCATATCCGGCTGGTGCACTTGCGTGAACGTTTCACACCAGTGACACGCACGGCCGATGAGACAGTCGGTCTGAACAATAGACGAATCTCTGCTCAAACAGTTCGCAACCGCCTCCGAGAAGCAGAATTGCATGCTCGACGCCCTCACCGTGGGCTGGACCTCACAGACGTATGCCGCCGGAATCGTCTCGCAGGGGCTAACGCACACTTCCGGTGGCCCTTGGCACGATGGAGAAATGTGCTGTTCACAGCTGAAACAAGATTTAACTTGTATCACGCGGATGGTAGACGTCGCGTGCGACGCCATGTCGGTGAACGGTTTGCTGACACAAATGTCGCCCGGAGAGTCGCCCATTGCGGAGGCGGTGTCTTGGTGTGGGCATGGATTGCACACAGACACAGACATTGCATTTCATCGATGGCAACTTGAACGGCGAAAGGTACCGTGATGAGATCCTCGCACCAACTGTAGTACCGTTTGTCCAACAGCATAATGTCAAGTTCCAGCATGATAACGCCCATCCTCATGTCGCTAGGGTCTGCACCCAGTTCCTCACAGCTCAGAACGTTCAGGTGCTGGACTGGCCCGCATATTCGCCCGACATGTCGCCCATAGAACACGTTTGGGATGCTCTGGATCGGCATATCCGGGACCATGTTTAAGTCCCAGGTAATGTCCGGCAACTCCGGATAGCCCTCCAGGAGGAGTGGAATAACATTCCACAGGCCACCATACCAGGCTACAGACACTCTGGTAAACTCCATGCGTAGGAGATGTGTCGCGTTGAGAGATGTGCGTGGCGGAAATACGCCATAAACTGTGAAATTTATGGTATCCACCCCTGCCCTGTTGAAACTGTTGCCAAACTTTTGATTGTGCGTGTATCAAGGTGTAACGGACATCAATATGATCAGTGTAGATGTCTTTATCTTGTCGTAAAATCATGTCGTAAAACTGTCAGTAACTACAGTTCGTCGCTACATCTGCAAGTTAAATGTCTACAATGCAAAGCGAAAGCCATTTATCAACAGCACCCAGAAACGCCGCCGGCTTCGCTGGGCCGAAGCTCATCTAAGATGGACTGATGCAAAGTGGAAAAGTGTCCTGCGGTCTGACGAGTCCACATTTCAAATTGTTTTTGAAAACTGTGGACGTCGTGTCCTCCGGACCAAAGAGGAAAAGAACCATCCGGACTGTTGAAGGTGCAAAGTTCAAAAGCCAGCATCTGTGATGGTATGGGGGTGTATTAGTCCCCAAGGCATGGGCAACTTACACATATGTGAAGGCACCATTAATGCTGAAAGGTACATACAGGTTTTGGAGCAACATATGTTGCCATCCAAGCAACGTCTTTTTTATGGACGCCCCTGCTTATTTCAGCAAGACAATGCCAAGCCACATTCTGCACGTGTTACAACAGCATGGCTCCGTAGTAAAAGAGTGCGGATACTAGACTGGCCTGCCTGTAGTCCAGACCTGTCTCCCATTGAAAATGTATGGCGCATTATGAAGCGTAAAATACGACAACGGAGACCCCGGACTGTTGAACAACTTAAGCTGTACATCAAGCAAGAATGGGAAAGAGTTCCACCTGAAAAGCTTCAAAAATTTGTCTCCTCAGTTCCCAAACGTTTACGGAGTGTCGTTAAAAGGAAAGGCGATGTAACACAGTGATAAAAAGGCCCCTGTGCCAACTTTTTTGCAATGTGTTGCTGCCTTTAAATTATAAGTTAATTATTATTTGCAAAAAAAAAGTTTCTCAGTTTGAACATTAAACATCTTGTCTTTGCAGTGCATTCAATTGAATATAAGTTGAAAAGGATTTGCAAATCCTTTTATTCTGTTTTTATCTACGATTTACATAATGTGCCAACTTCACTGGTTTTGGGTTTTGTACAACTATGGGCCCATCGAAATTAGTGATTACAATTAGAATCGTAATCGTAATCCGGATTACAATCCGACCCTGGGTCTGCTGTATAGACAAACAGAATGAATGGAAGTCAGTGTAATGTCCTCACAAAGATGGAAGTATGAGTGCGTGTAGCACTTCCTGTTGTGCATAACTGCCCTCCCCCTCCTCCTCGGTGTTCCCACAGAGCCTCCGACGTGCGCTCCAGACCAGTTCTCTTGCTCTTCCGGGGAGGTGGACTGTATTCCGCAGGCCTGGCGCTGTGACGGGTACCCGGAGTGCGACGACGCCAGCGACGAGCGTGACTGCCCCGTCTGCTCATACTCAGAATTCCAGTGCGAGAGCCGCCAGTGTATCGACGTGTCGCTGCACTGCAACGGTGAAATCAACTGCCAGGACCGCTCCGACGAGAACAAGTGCGAAGGTAACCCATTCTGTCTTCCGATGACGGTTAGCCTCACTCGTTTACAGACGTTTTTCCAACATAACATTGGCCTTGTCAAATAAACGTATTGGCGCGAAATTTCATTAGGTAAAATATCAGTAAAAGTAAACACTGTTGTGTTGGTGCTACTGCTAGAGCTATTTCCAGTTAGGCAGGGGTGTCGAGCTCCAGAACTGGAGCGCCACTGCGTCTGGAGGCTTTTGTGGTCTTTGTTCAATTTAGCTACTAATTAGCCTCTTGCGATCAAGTTATGTGGACAAGTTTTGCCAATTGGTGACTTTAATAAATTATTAGTACAAAAAAATTGCAGAAACCAGCAGGCACTGTGGCCCTCCTGCTTTTGAGTTGAGTCTGACCCTGCATTAAGGCCTTAACTACCTTAAAAACTGATGTAGAGGTTCCTCTACATGCTCCTTGAAGTCTCGAGTTACTGTAAAACTGAGTGTGTACATCTCGCTTGGTCTTTCTCCTTGTGGTTCCTAGTTACCGTAAAACCTTGTGTATAAGTATTGTTTTCTCCATGTGTTCTCGTGCAGTCCGGTGCTCAGCCGATCAGTTCAAATGTGCGAATGGACAGTGCATTGGCAAACACAAGAAGTGCGACCACAACATGGACTGCACGGACAATTCTGACGAGCAGGGCTGCTGTGAGTGCAGATTATAATGTGTTTTTCCCTATAGAAAACATTTCAGTGTCTTGATAGTGGGCTCAGATTTCTGAAGAAACTGCCTTTGCACATGACCTCTTATTAGATTGTCTTTCATTGAGCAGAATTTTTACCCCGCTTAAATTTTTTGTTTGATCTTTATGTTACTGTAGCTTTTTATTGAAGTTGTTTGAGTTGACTATGAAAAACAGCTGGGCCGCAACCGCCTCCGAGAAGCAGAATTGCATGCTCGACGCCCTCACCGTGGGCTGGACACCTGTAAACACCTGTTTAATGCTGTGGGATTTTGAGGCAGGAGGGCCCAACTGTATGAATACGGTCAGCACTGGCAGACGCCATATTTACAGGGTTCCCACAGTGCTTGAAATCCTTGCAAATTCTTCAATTTTAATGCGTTGTTTTCATGTTTTGAAAAATGCGCGAAACGGTTTGAAATTTTAACGTTAAGGATTTATAGTAATAATACTCTGACGGAATGGGTCAGATAAATATGAAAGATACAGCAGCTGTAAGATGTAGGAAAAGCTTGAAATGACTCCTTGAATATGAGGCAAAATGCTTTTACCCTAATCTTGCTGATTTCCGATATAGAGAGGACCCACACTCGCTTCTGTTTCTGACTGTCGTCAATATATCCTTCCCTGGTAGCCATTTCCCTGTATGCAACTCCTCAATAACCGTCAGCCTGGAGGCAGAACTAGGTATGAAAAGTGTAGAAATCCGGTACTGAGGAGCGTTTTGATCTGATTAACGAAGCTATTTGGCGCATGCAAAACAACAAAGGATTTTAATTGTTTGAGAAGGTCAATTTGCTTTAAGGCGCACAATGCAAGTTTGTTTACTTTCTGCGCGATCATATTTTTGTCTCAATTCGCAGACATCTCTCCACGATCCACTAGCCTGCCCCTAAATTCATTGTGAAAAAAACCCGGGCTCCCAGGCGTCACAAACTTCAAATCAACACAAGGGGCACAGGCTGTGCCACGTAACATGACAAACCGTCCCGGCCAATCACCGACAAGAGTTGTCAGTTACGGAAGCATGGGAAGGAGGGAACTTTGGGAGAGAGGGGTGGGCTACCTCGGTTTTGAGTTTGAATGTCAACAGAACTGAAAGTAAACAAACTTGCATAGTTCACCTTTAAAATTTCTGTTACAGAAACAGTATTTCCTAAAATTGATTACGTACTGAAGGTTTTCATTAATCTAGCATGCTCGGATTAATACCTGTGCGTTTGTGTGTAGTGTTCGTCGCAGTGACAGAACTGGCCTGTTAACTGAACGGTTGCTGGTTTGTTGTCCCCCGCCGTGTGGAATGCGCGAAGCGGCGGGACTTGGTATTCACGACCGACCGTCCGTACGTCCAGAATCCTTGTCAGCGAGATATCTCAAGAACGAATTGACGGATTCTCTTCAAATTTGATGTCAACATGTATTAGGGTGATACTCCGGCGCCAGTCGATTTTGGTGACCTTTGCGTCACGTTCAGGGTCACACCGAGAGATTGCTCATTTTGACATGATTTCACATTTTGTGGCGGGGGACAAGGACACGTTTGTGGCAAATACTTGTTTCACTTGCCTGTGGCACTGCAGTCTCTCATCTCAGTGGGGTCCCTGGAGTAAAATATCCGGAGTGGGTTTGTCGATGTTTTGTGTAAAATCACGGTTTGAAAAGCAAGTGCTCTGATCCTATCGCCTTGATTTGCTAGTTGGCACACACATTCTGCCCAGAAGTATTTAGTTATGAATTGAAATCAAACATGGCTGAACTGTTGCTTCCTGTCCCCGGCTCTGGGTCCTGTTGATGTCATCTGTCTCCATACTCTCCAGACGCGACGGAGGAGCCCTCCTCTCAGCCCACCAATACCATCGGTTCCATCATCGGTGTGATCCTGGCGCTCTTCGTGGTGGGTGCCATTTATTTCGTCTGCCAGCGGGTGCTTTGCCCGCACATGAAGGACGAGGGCGAGACCATGACCAACGACTTTGTGGTGCACGGGCCATCGTCCGTACCGCTGGGGTACGTCCCGCACCCCAACTCTCTCTCGGGGTCCCTGCCAGGTAAGATCTGAAACCCCAACAACAACCGCTAGTATTTATATGGGTCAGTTAGTGTGGCTCATTTGTGGATATGCAAATGCAGTTGAACTCATTTCTCTTAAAAGGCTCAAAAAAATTAAGGAAATAGTTTTACTCAACCCGTCATATCTCACATGGATGGAGGAAGATTAAAACTTGACATGGAAATGGTGTTAAGTTTCTTGGGTTGCTACGGTAATGGCGCCATCTCGAAAGCTCTTTAACCTCACTGAAGTCTTGTTTATAAATGGTTTGTATGGATGAAAAAGGTGATTGTGCCATTATCCTTGCAGATTTATAAGAATAAACCTGACTCTACGTATATATGCACAATTATAGTAGTTTTACACTTTCTTCAAAGTTTCAACTAGTGTAAAATTTGCATATTGTTTGGTTTCCCTTCAATTTTATAATTGCCTCCGCCAACAAAGCTGGGGCGGAGGTTATGTTTTCGCCCCGTTTGTTTCTGTTTGTTTGTGAACAACATAACTCAAAACGTAATGCACAGATTTGTCTGAAATTTTGTGGATGCATTGCTATGACATCAAGGATGGAACCTATTGATTTTCACCCCAATCAGTGAAACAATTTGGCCACCATGGCGGCCATCTTGAAATCGTATGACACACGATAACTCAAATTTGCTCCCACTCATGAACATTTGGACTGTACTGTCTTGGCGGAGGTTTGCACTCTACGTGTGCCTCTAGTTTGGAATATTTTTACTATGAGCAATTCTTTATTTATTTGTAAGCATGAATATTTTTGAATGAAATCTATGCAAAATTTCATAAATGAGGTCTCTTGCCTTACTATTTTAGCAAATGAATTCATTTCATGCAGGAATGTGACCCAAGATAGATATAAAACAAGTGACTGAAGGTTTTTACTTTTTGTATTTTCAAATGTTTTGTTTTATTATTAGTGTCAAATTGCACTTTTGATGATAAAGTTAATTCAAACATTAGTTTGTCCACTACTTTATTTTTTTTCCCAAGAAAATATTTTCAAAAGGTTATTCCAAATTTTCATGATAAACAGGCCAGCTTTGATCAAGAACAATTTTAATGCTCTGCGAGATTTTAGCCAATTTAAGACTTCTGTTTTCCCATAATAAAAAGATAATCGCATTTTACAAACCTTTTAATCATTAGTTTTATAAATCTTAGAGAGGAATATTTGCAGGAATGTTTCATCCATTAATAAAGCAGGATGGCAAGGGATATCGCTGAAATATTATCATTCACTTATTGTGAAGGCTAAAAATCGAAAATTAGTAAGCTGTTACCTCAATGAATTATGAATCCCTGTCTGTTGTTTAGCCCAAGTCTGTTTTACGCAATTGCTAGTTTTTTTTTTTTTTAGCTTTTACAAAATTGTCCTGCTCAGATATCAGAGGCCTATAAAAATGGGTTGTTTTTTTCCCACAGGTATGTCCCGCGGGAAAAGTGTTATCAGCTCGCTAAGCATCATGGGAGGGAGCAGCGGCCCGCCCTACGACCGAGCTCATGTCACCGGAGCATCGTCCAGCAGTTCCTCAAGCACCAAGGGCACATACTTTCCCCCTGTGAGTACTATATATACGCACTTATACATGAACACTCTCCCCGTGAGTTTTAACATATACTGACTTATACAGGATAGATCTTGAATATTGTCTTTCTCTCCCACAGATCCTTAACCCTCCCCCCTCCCCAGCCACAGAACGGTCGCACTACACCATGGAGTTCGGCTACTCCTCCAACAGCCCGTCTACGCACCGTTCATACAGGTATCGTCCCGCCTCGGGCCTGTACGTACGCTCTTGGTGTACGATGGTGCCTGTGTATCTGTAGTCCTGTGGGTTTACAATCTGACAGAGTTATGATGCATTCAGTTGGATGGTAGATTTTCAACCAGAACCCATTATAGTGGGGGGCATGATGGACGACACAATCTGATTGAGGTACCAAAAAGGGGCAACACAGAGAAACTTCCTGCAAACGTTCAAATTATTTAACCCCTTTAACTCGTAACTTTTCCCTCGATTTTTCCCTCAGATAGGCTCAAAATGTTTTTTTTTTTTTTTCATATTGCGGGACAATGTCACATGATTGTTCTTTATTCACTGATTGCAGCTCCATCGCATTCTTACGAATAGGTAACACTTTACAGTAAGTATACATTAGTTAATGCAGTAATAAGCATGAAGTACCAATTAATTGACAGTTAATTAATGCATCAGAGAGCTAAATAAGCATTAGGTAACCTTAACTTAACATTTATTAATGCTCTTTGACATCCTAATTCTGAAGTTGAAAACATCACCTAAAGTATCCCTTAGTAACACCTCAAACTATCAAACTATTCAATAATGTATTAACTAATACCTTAGTAACATGAACACCATTAGTAAATGATTAGTAGACCCATTAGTTTGCTGATGATTGATAGCCAATGCTTCTTACTGCATTAGCTAATGTTGATGTACCCTTATTGTAAAGTGTTACCTACAAATCTTGTGCAGCATTTCTATACACATTTTCCTGCAATTCAGCAGGATATATTCGGTATTGTTGGAAACCTTAAGATCTCCACTAGATTGAATACAGTAGCTGCATTAAACTAACCTTTGTGAGATTGCGGAGTTTAATAGGTTAAAATTTTACAAGAGTCAAAGGTATTTCAAACTAGTTGTGACGCAGCATGGCCATTGAGAAGGAGGAATGATTTTGGCTACTGCAGATTCAGAGCAACACCAAAGCACTCTTTGCAATCCCAATTTATTGAATATTTTGTCCACAGCTACCGGCCGTACAGCTATCGGCACTTCGCACCACCAACCACGCCCTGTAGCACGGACGTGTGCGACAGCGACTACACGCCGGGCCGCCGCGTGGTACCCAACGCCGTTGCTGCCAAGGGCTACGCCAGCGACCTCAACTACGACTCGGAACCCTTCCCCCCTCCGCCGACCCCGCGAAGCCAGTACCTCTCGGCCGAGGAAAACTGCGAAAGCTGCCCACCGTCGCCCTTCACGGAGCGCAGCTACTCCCACCACCTCTACCCCCCGCCCCCCTCCCCCTGTACGGACTCCTCCTGAGCCCCACCCACTGCCCCGCCTCTCTCTACCCCGGCTCCGCCCCCCCCCTCGCTCTACACAATAGTGCATATCACGCTTCAAAAAAAAAAAAACGAGCGAGACAGAGGGACTTTTAAAGGGGAGGGTGTAGAGCGCAGGGGTCCTGTACAGTAAGATTTAAAGAGGTGGGGCCACAGAACATTTTGTACAGTTTAAAGAAGAAAAAATATTTATATATTTTCTATACCACATCTTCTGGTTGTGCCATAGAAGTTTGTATTAAAAAAAGAAATCTGTACATTTTTAGAGGAAAAAAAAAAAGTTTTATGAAATCATCAAAAACAACAACAAAAAAAAAACATTTTGCCTTAAACCCAGGAGATTAAAGCAACTACCTTCATTTAGCGAGGCTGCAGGAGAAGAGGGTGGAAGATTCCGGAAAGGGACCGTCGTCTGATGCCAAAAAAAAAAAAAATGTTAGCGGAAAGCGGAAGGGCGGTACAAGTGGGGCAAGTGTTGGGACCTGTGGGGGATGACGGACAGGCATAGGCCACCAATGAGCTCTAAGCTCCGCCCTCTAACTGCCGGTCAGTGAGTCAGCCTGCCCGGTTGATCACCAAGCTACCAGTTGACCTTAAAGTTTGGGACGGGATTGGCCTTTTTTTGTTTTAGTTTTTACCTCTTAATGTGTTGGGGTGGTCTGTACCCCTGGGAGGATGTTTGACTGGAATAATGTTAGAAGAAGAAGGAAGCCATTTTGAGCTGTTGTTCACTGTAAGAGGACTTTGGGAACGGCGCATTACTGAAGCAATAATGGATGGGATAGGTTTGACGATCTCCACCCCGTAACACACACTCACACTCTCATAACGCATGTGTACACTCTCACACATGCACACGCACACACATGTACACGCACATCTTTCTGGCCTGTTTACAGACCCTCAGCTGTGACTATAGCAGGAAACTATTGCTCTGTTAAACCAGAGATGAGCCTGTCCTGCATTCAGACAAACCAGAATGGGGGGGTAGCCCCAAACCCCCCACCCCCCCAGACCAGCAGAGGAACCCCACCCCACCTCCCCAACACCAGCTACCACTGCAAACCCCTCCTCCCCAGTGACATGACCCACGACCACTGAGCGCACCAGCCCCTCTGACACGTCGGTACGTTTAGAGCAGTTAACCAAAATGGATTTTTGAAAATCCTTTTTTTCCTTTTTTATTTTTTTTAAGTGCGAAGACTGCAAACTGTGGACTAATCTGTGCGGAGGGGCCGAGACCCAACCTATCGATGCGTCGCACGATATCGCTCGGCTCCCTCCTCTTCGTTCACCTGCAGTCCGAAGCGTTCTTCGCTTCTCGGGAGAAAGTCTTCATCCTACCAAGGATAAGATTATCGTGCCTGATCCCTTTTAAAACTGTTTTTAATCACATTTATAAATCCAGTGCCCGCAGAATATTTTCAATATTTTTGTACCATGTATTGTGTAGATATCATATTTATAAGCTATAAGAAATGTATTAGTTTACTGTAAATCTAACCGTTATGTCCTTGAAGTACGTTTACCTTGTGCGTTCTCGCAGTATATGCCTTGTGCTATTTTTCTATCGCGTTTGTCTGAAAGTATAGACAATCTTGAGGCCGATAATTTTGGAGAAAAAAATAATGGATATCCAGGTATTCTTGTTTTAATTTCTGTCTTGACACAGTAACCACCCTGAACATTTCTTTGAGAAATATTTTTTTATACACCGTTTGTGTGTGCCGTTATTTTCTATCCACTTTAGTGCCAAAAACATTCAAAACAAAGGTTACTAATTCTCAAATCGCACTAATTATTTGCTTTTAGCCTCTGTGCCGTTGAGCTCAGAACTCTTATTTTGAAGCTGTGTTCTCCTAACAAAGACACTAGTTTTGGGAGCTCCAATTACAGACTCACTAGTCATAATGGTGAAATCCCTCTACATTCATTGTCAATTTTTCAGGACGCAGTCAGTTTTAAGGTATTTTCCCAAAATGGCTGAATATTCCAATTTGATGTACAGATTGTCCAGTTGTGTTTACAGAGAAATACTTCTGTTTCAGTTTGGCTGACATCAGAAAATAACAGGTCCTGAAAATCTAAACAGACGGTCAGTGCAGTCTTTCGGAACCGGAACACGTACGTCTTGCCTGGATGGAAGGTGTTCGGTATCGGTACTCGAGAGATTGATGAGCCAGAATACTGAAGTATGGAAATGGTGGCTGGCATAGATTACTGGTTTACTGTGACCTTGTACGATGTCATGACAGACAAGCTGTCTCTTTGTCAAACGTCTGACCCTTTTCTGTAGTTATTCGCTCGGCTTGAGCGGTCACGTGTAACTTCTAACCCGGTGTGTACTTTTCCGGAGTCCCGGCAGTTATGATAATCGCCAAGATGAAACTCCGCAGAGTTTTCCCTTTCGCTGTCTTTCAGTGTAGGCATCCCATCCAAATATACACCAGCAATACGGCGACAATCTCTTCACCTTCACACCTCTGCTTTCGCTCATCTCTCTGTGGCTTCTCCTTCTCATTGACACATACCTCAGTCAGTTTCATTGCAATTCAGGAACATCTCCTTGGTTTCCGTCACAGCGTTGATGAAAAATTGCTCCGCCCTAACCCCAATACCCCAATGGCAGTTTTCTCATTGAGGAAAGAAGGATCACAGGTGACAGGTTCCTGTCCTCTTGTCGAGAGGAATTTTCCTGCTGCTGTTACACGGACTGCCAATCAAACCACTTCACCCTCCACTACCAAATCAGGTTAAATCACCGTGGCGACTGACAGCAAATGATCGGTCCACTGCTGGACTACTTTCAGGGCTCCCCTCCTGCTGATGTTTTAGAATGCTGCAGGTGTGCAGCTTTTAAGGCATCTGGTGAGGTCCATAATTGTCTGGACAGTCACACGAATATAGGAGTTGGTGCCCTCAAGGTGAAGTTGAGTCTGCGCTACACATCTATATGGAGGGAGCCATATTGGAGTCGAATCCTTTCAAAATGGTGTCCCTGTTTCTCAAATAATTGTGGATATCGCTGCGCATAGATGTCCGCACTCGACGATCAACGTGTCTGAACAATCTTTCATCGCGTGGGGTTACGCGAGCGCCGTGAATCAGAACTCACTGCCACAGGAGTAGACCTCTGTACGTTTTCCTCGTCTATTCTTTATAAGTGAGCATGTCCTTCGCGAGGGGCCGCATGGTGGCTCCTCGAAGTCCCGCCGGTCTGTCATGTTCCCCACCTATGGGCGAAACCAGCATTTTTAGCTGAAGTTTTCATTCTTGATTGCACTTTATGGTACTTTTGCTAGTTATTGGCGAAAACAGATGTCTCACAGTTGAGGAAAATCATTTTCTCGTGTTTTCTGCAGATTTCCTTGTAATGTCGCAGATTTTGTGTGCGCGCGCGTGAATGTACGCGCGCGGGCACGTTCGTGCGCGCGTGCATGTCCTCATGCATGCATGTTTGTGCATTCACGACCGATGAATGCAATCTTATTTTTCGTCTTGGCATTTTGCACAAGTGCCGAGCTTTTACATTTGAAATGGTTTGGAGATAAAGGAGTCTAGTGTGGAATTAATTCTAGCATAGTGCTAATTAGAGCGTGGTACGAAGTAAGTTTATAACGGGAAACCAAAGGGTAGGAATTTCAATTGCTGCAACCGTGTGGAAATGGCACGGCTACACTAATCATCCATCTGTCATGAGTGTCACTGTTCTCATTCACAATGTATGAAATGATTTTTTTTTTCTGGCAAATTGTATTGGTTTTACCAGGAGTGATAATGCAATGTTACTTAAAACACTGCTTTGTGCGGTAAACCGACAGAGTAGACCGCCAAATACAAATAAAAAGAATCCACTGAACCTTTTGGTTTGTTAAACCTGGTTGTAAAGAATGGGTTTTAATAAACGAGATATCATTGGGTAGTTGGTAAAAGCACTTTTGGCTCCATGGCGTTGAAGAATGGGGGGGGGGGTGACAGTTAAGGTTTTTTTTTTTTCCTCCCCATCCATTTTGACCATGGTGCTTTGCGAGGATGTATTCAAGATGACCAACATTTGGTTAGTCATGTCCATTTTATCCCACTGACTATACTTTTGTAAATGGATTGCTTTACATGTAAAACGGTGTATAAAACAGACCTGTACAGCCCATTCAATAACTATTATAAGCTGTTGTAAGAAATGAAATGTTGATTTTTATAATAAAAATGAGTGAAATTTTAAGCGTTGCCTGGGTCATTCACTTGTATGGTTCTTTCGAAATCATTATTGAGCCGTCTGCCTTGCTGCTGTTGCATAAGTGAAATTAGAGATGGACTCTTGAATAAAAGCTTTTTATGTTGCGTTTTCATAGGCTGGTAAAACAGCCACATCGCGCCTAATTTAAACAACGTATATATATATTTTTTTTTTTTTTTCTCTAAATTAGCTTGAACTTCGTAGTTTCATTGTCATGCCAGACTTCTCTCTCTCCCAAAAAAAGACCAAAAAAAAAAAAAAACCCGGAGTATTCTTACTATGGATCCAAATTTGGGCGCAGCCTATTCGCCGGCTTTTCCCACAATATTCAGTACGGGGTATGACGCCCTCAATTACGGCCGGATGAGCCTGAATTATGAGTATGGTTTCAAAAAATTGCGGGAGCATTCTCTCAGGATTTTGGTCCTCGCTGACGAAATAACATTATCCGCTTATTAGTAAACACATTACCGCTATTATGAGAACATGTAGCCTATCCAGTCATTCACCTGGGTTAGGGTGGCTATTAAGAATTGGGATTTTTTTTTTAATTAATGGAAACAATAGGGATGGATCACGTCCGACTGCAACTGCTCGTGGAGAAATGCACTTTCCTTGCGCGCCACCTGGTGGATAAGGTCCGTAACTGCATGTACTTTGGCATACGTCTGTTTGATTTGTGATATAAGAAAATGACTTGATTCTTTGAAAGTTTCCAAGAACACTGAGGTTTATGAGGCTATCTTAGAAAATATATGAGCGTTGGGTAAATGGCGCATTGTTTATTACATTACACTTTGCATTTAAATACTTTTTTTCAATGCAAAGCATTTGCTTGAATAGGCTACTTTTTTCATAATTTTGGCGGACTGAATTAACATTACTAAATTGGATACATTCGCTTTACCTGAATGAAGGAGACTTCATTCAATAATTGTAGTGAATTGATATGTATTTTACGTTAGTCGCGCCAACCTGTACCACTCATTTGGCGACATTTCTGTTGCCATTTTATACCGACCCGGAAGTAAATAATCCAGCTCAGTTGACGTCTATGTGACCATATGATGGAGGGTGTTTGGTTTGCCTTAAATACCGGAGCAAATGTCTTATATTTATGATAACCTCACAGTAAATGAATTGGGAAAGATCGAGAAAAGAAGAGGACGTTGTCAACACGGTGTAAGGTTTACATTTAGTTGTTGCTATAATATGTCAAACATGCTAACGTGCTCGCAATTGTCTTATCAAGTTGGATTTCGGAATAATTTTGTAGCTCTTAACGTTACGGGTTATGAGTGCACATCAGGGTCACACTGCTTTCACACCGGACGCGAAACGAATTTTTCGCACGACGGGTTACCTTCAAAGTCAATGCAAAGACGCGAATATACGCGAAACTAGTGTATTCGCGTCTTTGCAATGCCTTTGAATGTAATCTGTCGTGCGAAATATTCGTTTCACGTCCAGTGTGAAAGCGGCTTTAGTCCGAAAACCAGCTGATGTTATAGCAAGTCTGCTTGATCGGTCATTTAGGAAAACTGTAATGTAGGGGCTCTGATGATATCCGAATAGGGGAAGTGCGTGTGCTTGTGTCGTTTGTAAACATGCAGTGTTTCCCCTAGAATTATTTTCGGCAGCGGTGCTACTGTGTCCGTCTCCATGAGGATGCGACGTCGACCCGTATTCATGCGCACGAAAATAGTTTCAAATTAAATGACCTTGGAATCCTTATAGACAGGATTATAACATGTTTGTTTTTTGTCACAATTTACAAGTTTTGACATTTATATGAAGAAAATTAAAAATAATCTCTGCTCCTCTCCTTGCATCTCTCCCTGCTCTCCTCTGACCTCCGCCTGCTTCTCTTTCCTCTCTCATCTGCACTGCTGATCTTCTTTTCTATATCACGCTTCACAACTTAAGCAACATGTTGTAACCAGCACTTTCACTCACATAATCATATATAAACAGATGTACATTAAAATCCAAAAGAAACTCATTATCTTGAAGGTGACTATAGGTTGCCTCCACAATTTAGGCTACTAACTTCAGCTCCTCCATGGTCACCATCCTCCTTTCTCTTCCTAACCACCCAGTTTAACAGACTCATCTGAAAGTTAAATGATATTTCAGTTATCAACAAGTAGAAAAATACATAGGCCTATATACAAGCTAAAATATATCTTTGCCACTGTCTTTTCTTTGATACTACTACACTTGCCATAGTTATACTTTTGTATCAACAGAATTAATAGTATAAATATGGCGTTATAAACAGATTTAACGGTGTAAATACGGCTCATATGCAGTGACGGTCCGTCGGCAGAAACCTCAGCTTTCACTTCTGAATGACAGACACCTCTCGCAGTTTACCTCCCTGATTAGAAACAGTTGCTCAGACTGATTGGTGGAACCGACGAGAATCTAATTTATTTTTGAAAGCCTTGTTATACATTGCACTACGAAAATATACGGCGTTTCCGCACATCAATGACTATGGAAAATTTCAATCGCCTACGTCTTTATAATTTCTGGAATTGCGTCAATTAGTTTGCGAGGTTCATTGAGCAATAAGCCATGAGAATCCGTTCAACAGTCTGAATGTAGTGACGGCTAAAGTGCGCTGTGGGGTAGGCTATGATGCACAGCTGAGTGATAACGGCGGCGAAGTCGGCGAAAGTTTTGGATTTTTTGCAGATTGTCATCCTTGCGGAGTCACATCAGTTATATCTACAGGCAATCGATTTGTCATTAGCATTCCTTAATCATTACGAGTCATGCATTGGTGGTGGTTGTTCAGTTAATAAATGGTTTGATTGTTAATCAGGCAAACCTGATCGCTAACAGTTAAAGAGCAATTATGGGGGAAAGGGTGATGTCACTGAAGGCCTTCCTGACATCTGACGGCCCGCCACTGCTAATATGGCATAAGACTGTTGGCTTCAGAAGCTGTAGCATTGATTAACTGAGAAACTGTACATTTTCTGTCAACTTACTGCTAATCGTTCTGAATCGCTACTGCTCCGTTCGCTATCATTGTCACTTTCTCTTCCCGCTAACTGCCCTAAGGTGCTACGTTGTTACGTGCTATAGACCGTATTATAAGCACGAACGTTACCTTTTTCGTTGATGTCCTAAGAGGGTCCGACAGGATTTGATGCGCTCGTTGATGACTCAACAAGTCCAAAATAACGTCCTGTGTTGTTGCGCTCGTTGATATTAATAATCATGTGAAACTTCAGCTGAATGAATGTTGGGGAAACAGTGACATGGTTTTACACCCGATTCTGCTTATTAAGTTCTTGGTTGAACGTCTTAGTTTTCTGATTTGTTGAGACAAATGTTATACTGATTGGCCTAAAACACTCACAGTCGACCTTTGAAAATAAGATTAGTCACCCCATTTTTTACGGTAACGACACAATCACCCTACCAACTCAACTGTTGTCTTATTTATTGTAAATGCCGGAGGTTTTATTACTTTTGACTGTGTTCAGTGGCGTCCTTATTCTGCTGAAGTTTGCATTGTGTGTTGCAGGTGGAGTTTGGACCGTAATTGAGATTTGGAGTGATTGTTTTAAGTTTGCTCATCAGGATGGGAGCTGAACAGAGTGGTGATTCGGAGCATAAGCACTCCGATTACAGCACGACTGGTTCGTCTTTTCATCCTTGACTAAATGCCGCTCTGATTCGTGTTTTCATGGGTTTGTCAACTGTTAGGTGGGAAGTGAGCTTATCTATACCGTAATTTCCCCCAAATTACGTTCAGGACTGTCGTGAAATTTATTAACCCACTAATGCCCAAATTACTTCTCAAAGTAAAAGTTAATTTTTATTTTGGGATATGGTGTAGGCTACAATGAATGGATGATGCTTAATTTTGTCATCGAGGACCTCAAATATGTATGTCCCATTACAAATGTACACACATTGTTGAAAGCATTTAAAAAAAAAAATATCATTCTGAGTAAAATATATTTAAATAAGGCTGTAATCTCCAATTTTTGTTCTTTGTGCTATATAAAAATGTGTTTCAGAAAAAAAATGGCACACTCCCCTTTCAGTGCATTCCATAGTGTTACAAATTCAAGAAATGGTAGCTCCCATCACTGCTGTAAAAGGAGACGACTCTCCTAAGTACTTTTCTTGGATGCGAGTTACCTACAGCAGCTTACATATTCACTTGCGTCACAGAGGTTAAAATGTGCTGTGTCCCAAAAATGGGGCAGTGGTTGCACATGGGTTAAGAATGTGTGTGTGTGGTGTGTGTGTTTTTTTTTTTTTTTTAAACTAGAGTATGAGTGATTTTGCATTGCGATTCACTTTGCTGCTTTTACCTAACAATGTTATTCCACTATTACAGTTGTACCCTCCCCAGCTAAACATAAAGCCAAAATGGATGATATTGTTGTCGTGGCTCAAGGAACCCAGTCCCTGAGAAATATCCACAATGACCCGGATGTCATCAAACTTCAGGAGATACCGACCTTCCAGCCACTGTTGAAAGGTGACCAAAGAGGGTTTTTGGCAACTTTTTGTCTTTCCAAATAACTGGCACCAGAACAGATGGTGACGCTGTGGTGTATATCCATATTTGTACACTATCTCCCCTCTGAGTGAGTGAGTGTGTGTGTGTGTGTGTGTGTGTGTGTACGAGTGATAACTCCAGTTCTTTCTTGAGCGTGCATGAATGCTTGCATCCTTACAGCTGGGATGACCCGAGTAAGTGCATGAGGCTGTGCGATACCACAGACTGTATAAAAATATGGACGAAGCAACCGTGACGTCACCCATTTGTTTCAGCCTACCATTTAGGAAGCCGCGATATTGGCAATTTGAACTGCGTCATTTTGAAACCGGATGTGATTCCTATTGGACGATTCCTATTGAATATCCAGGGAGGAGCGAGGGGTGGATCTGACCGTATCAGACAAGGACCAGAGGATAGCCACGCCCCTAAAGCATAGTCTGGCTTTATCCTTTATTCTAGTCTATTTGGGACCATAATTTACAAAAATGAACATCATGATATATAGAAGGAGACTTGAAACTTGCGATACATACAATAAAGTAATGTGGAAAATCATTATTTAAATAATAAATCCGGTCGGGTCATTTTTTAAGACTTCTATAGGATTAACTTCTTTCTGCAACCACCGACGTCGCCATCTGCTGGCCATTAAATAGAATGCGAATTTTGGAGATTTCGCACTGGCCTCAGTTTTCAGACCCGAGTGCTGCGTCCGGTTTTATATATGGCCCTTGTGTGATACTCCACCTTCTAGAGTCGAAGTTCCCTCTGAGAGACTGAGAACTGTTGTCGTGTATTGTGTGAAGTATGTTTCCTCTTCTTATCCTGATTTGTTGAATCATTTAATGTAGCTGTGGTCCCTGTATGTTGTATGTATGTATGTGTTGTATACTGTATGTTGCATAGCCTTCAGCTGTTGTGTTTTCTGCAAGGCTGGTTTGATGTCTTGCGCAAAGTGAGCTAGTTATATTGTGTTCAGCTGTTGTGTTGTATGGATTAATGCTGTCGTGCTGCAGTGTGTTGTTTTGGGTTGGGCTGTCAATGTCCTATGTTTTTGTGGTGTATCCTTTAGAACCCTTTTTCAGTACTGCGTTTGGTGTGTTGGCCTGTGTGAGGTATGCCTGTAATGCTGTGGTGCTGTGCTGCAGGTGTGTTAAGTGGACAGACCTCTCCCAGCAGCGGCCGCGTGGAGAAGCTGGACTCTGTCCAGGTGCTGCAACTCTGTCTGAGATACCAGGACCACCTGCACCAGTGCGCCGAGGCCGTGGCCTTCGACCAGAACGCGCTGGTCAAGAGGATCAAAGAGGTGTGTGTGTGTGTGTGTGTTTGTTTGTTTGTTTGTTTGCGTTTGACTGTGTTTGTGTCCATTCAGACTGTACTGCAGATCGGTTCCTCAGTTGATGGTCATATAATCCCGGAAATTAGTTGCAATTCCTGCACATTTCAGTATGCAGGGGTTTAAAATCACCACTACGAATGCTTACTGAGTACAGTTTCATGTGAATGAAAGGTGTGTGAGTCTTGCCAGCCCTTTAATTATGGACCCCCAAAGTTGCCACTGTCCAAATACCTTTGGCTCTTGATGTAAATACAGTATTTTTTTCTTTGTAACTGCAATGTGTAGGTGTCTGTCATTGACAAGCCCTTGTACTTTTTACACACCCTGCTAAAAGGTTTATTTAAATAAGTGAGAACCTTGAAGCTGAGGGATTTTATTGAAGCCCGTTTGGTAATTTGTCCTCTGCGATGGAGCCGTAGTTCAGTCCTTACTCTGAGACAGTGGGCAGCAACTGAGGACCGACTCTAGTTCCCATGCCTGAGCCTTGGTCAGGGGTGCTGGTGGGAGTGCTGCTGTGATGTTTCTTTCATGATTTTAGCAACAGGCTCTCTGATTGGTCCACAGATGGACCTGTCGGTGGAGACGCTGTTCAGCATCATGCAGGATCGGCAGAAGCGCTTCGCCAAGTACGCAGAGCAGATCCAGAAGGTCAACGAGATGTCTACTATCCTCCGGCGCATCCAGATGGGCATTGACCAGACCGTACCGCTGATGGACAGGCTCAATAACCTATTACCTGAGAGCGAGAGGCTGGAGCCATTCAGCATGAAGCTGGAGGGCGAGACTAAGTAGGCCCTTGGCCAATCAGCATTATCCTAGGCCCAGTGGGTCCGCCTATGACAAATTGGCCCCGCCCACTATCAGCCATCATTGTGGAAGTCCTGTTCCCACCACCCAAGATTTTCCAGCCCACTTTCTTTTTTCTTTCTTTTTTTTTTATACAGTCTCTTCACACGAAACAGGATGGTGTGTGTGTGTGTGTGTGTGTGTGAGAGAAAGGCAGGGGCTCCTTACTGTTTTATTCGAGAGGATGAGGTGTCCTTATGGGCCGTTTGAGTTGATTGCAGGAATGCAAAGACAACTCTTTCCATTTTCGTTAAAGCTGCTTATCAATTGTTTTTGTGTCGCCAAAACTAATGCCCTGCTGGATATTTATTCATTTTTTTCTTTGTTGAACACTCCTTGATTATCTTGATTTCAAAGAATAATATATGTTTGTGCGTACATCAAAGCTGATCTGCACACAACCTTCCTGAATGGCGCCTTCAGGAATTCAAGCGGACTAATAACCTGAACTATTTTGCTTGGCTGACGATGTCATCTGCTCCTTTTCACTCCTTTTGAAACTCCTACCTTCTTGTAAGCACTGATATCATAATTGATACGTTGCAATTGTCATCACAAAATGGGCGGCTAACATTTTAATTTATGTACATATGAAGAGATGTACAGTTTACTTCCGTGAATTGAAACGGACCCTATCTCAAAGATGTCGACATGTCAGGCAGTTTTTGTTTACAGCGGGGTCTCACTTGGGGAAAATGAATATGTAAATTGTAATATGTAATAGGATTAAACGTACTATATTAACTGAAGAGTCTGACCTGTGTCTGCATGATCTTATATATTGTACTGCTACCATACAGTACCGTGATTCGATAAATGCAGGAGAAAGCAGGTGTGGTGGTGTTGTCAATAACGTCTTCGGTGAGTCTCGTTGCCTCCTCAGGAGGTTATGCTATAGGTTCTGTCTGTTTGTCGGCATTATTACGAAAGAACTACGGGCCCGATTTTCATGATGGGTGTAACTTGGGCCAACCATAAAATATTGGGGGGGGTCCAAATCACGAGGTGGATATGTTACAGTCAGATTGTGAAAGCAGTTATTTTGTGAAATGACAAATTTTTTTTGTCATTTCATGAAATGAATGTCTCACAATCTGAAACACATACGCAAATTATTGTATCCCCAGAACGAGTTCGGAAGATACTATGGATTTGGCCTCGTCACGCGTCCGCGTCCGCCGCGTCCGTAGAGATTTTCTTGTGAACGCTCTACAGCCCACATAAGTTCTTTTCTAATTTTGCAGGAACATGTATTATGGTAAGTTCACGACACCTATTGATTTTTGGTACTCTGGGACCATCTGGGCCCAACTGGGGGGCCTTCGGGGGATACATGTGCTCAGTTGCCGAGTGCTCTAGTTATTCACTTTCACTAATATTGCGAGGTGGGGAACTTGGGTCTCGACAAAATAAATGCCAAACATTAATATCCAATTAATTCAGAATTGACAAAACGTGACTAAAATAGAAGAGCGGACTATTGGCCTCGGCGATGGTGCACCCTCTTTGAGTTAACCAGGACAGGAGCTGGTGAAATTGGAGGTATGTTGTGTAAATTTGCGCTTCTAATGATTAAAAAGTAAATTGGTCACATTTGGAATATTAATGTTTATTTTCTTTGAGAAACAAGATTTCCCCCCCGGCGGGCACCGGGAGTAGTTGCCGACTGCCTGTATTTTACAGCTGTGGGTGGTGTTTTGTCGTTACTGTGGATTCAATGTGTTTTTCTTTTTCCTGAACGCCACTGAAATATCCACAATATGAATATGACCTGCTTCAAATAATTCCTATTTTAGATTGATGGAGTGATCCGGTTAACCTGCCTGCTTGATAAACTTCCTATTAAATCGAATGTTCTCCAGTGAAGCACAAATGTGCAGGTTTATGGAAGACCCCTCAGTGCCTACAAAACAAAGAAACTGAACAGTGAGTTGCTGGCATACAATACAGCTCTGCCAAGTAGTGATCACAGAAAATACATTCATGTGTAGCTTCTTCTAAAAACCTGAAGTCCCCAGAGTAATGAAAAACCGTAGATGATTGGCATCATCTCCAGGAATGAAGACCGGGTCGTCACAAATAGAAGTTTGTAGGGAAGGGTACGTTTTATTCTGTCATGCGTTGATTTTATAGCCGTGTAGTATTTGGCTGTACTGCACTTGTGTGCTTGAGATTTTCACTTCTTTTTCCTCTGTAATGTCTATGGTGTGTGTGTGTGTGTGTGTGTGTGTGTGTGTGTGTGTGTGTGTGTGTGTTCTCTTGTACTTACTACAAAATGAGAACCAGAAAATTTTTTTTTTCTGACTGAGTAGCAGCATTTTTGGGAAGTGAGCACATTTTCACGTCTTGTGACTTATTAGTTTAGGTTTGGGGCAAAGCTAGAATTAGGGATAGGTCAAGGTTAAGAGAAGGGTTTGGGTTAGGTTAAGGTTAGGGTAAGGGTTTGGATTAGGTTAAGGTTAGGGTAAGGGTTTGGATTAGGCATCCGGTGATTATTGTGAAAATTAGTGAAAGGCTGTAGACGCATACACAGAATGAATGGAAGTCAATGTAATGTTCTCACTAGTATAGAAGTACAAAGGGGGTGTGTGTGCTTGTGCAAGTGCATATGGAAGCGGATGACATGAGTATCTCTGACCACTATCACACAAGACCAGCGCCTGATTAAGCAACTCAACTTTGCAGTCAACACTGGACATGTTGTGGATGAGACACCGACAGGAAAGTGAGCATACCGACTTATTTACACAGGCATATACACACATCTGTAATCTCACACCCCACCTCACCCGACCGATGTTACTGAAACCCCATTTTTACAGAGCTACCAACTTTGCTAACGAGGCAATGCCATATATCTCTAAATGTCTTGACTGTAGCAAATTGACTACAGTCCAAAGTAAATATGGAGTGGTCAGCTTTTTGTACATTTTTCACTCGCAGATTTCAGGAAGCGTGGATGTCGCATGCATCACCCAACATGCATCACTGGTTGATCTGATCGGAAACCGACAACAGCCGAAAACTGCCGAAGGCGGCTTAGGCCCCCTCGGAAAGATGATGCCCTATCCATATGCACATGTTGATTGGACGGAGTGGTGGTGGGCGTCTCTGTGTCGCCGGGGAAGGACAAAACCACCGGCGTGCTGCAACGGAGGGCGCCATTTTACAGCAGTGAGCGAGTGAGTGAAATAACCTTCTGAAAATTTTATCGAAATTTTCTTTCGATGTGTTGATTTTTCAAATCATGGGAATATGAGCGGAATGATTTCGAATATTTTATCATCGGATTAAAGTTTTAAGTGAATTGCGAGCCAATCAACTGCTAATCCGCGTTCGCAAACATTTTGTCATTCATCTTGGATTGCATTTATTTCTAGTGCAGCGGTTAGAACAAATTGCTTGATTAATTCATAATTATAATTTCTCTCACTCTCTTATCTTTGCTTCCTCACAGCCTTCTCCCCAGGATAAAAAATGTACCCGAGCACGCTGACGCAGTTGGCCCGGGCCAACCCGTTCAGTGCCCCGCTGTTTACCTTGCAGCAGATTGAAGAACCCAGACGCAAATCCGCTACTGCTCAACCGAGCAATCGCAGACTTGCCGCGGCCGCCATTGAAGGTAAGAAAAGTGTTGAAAATTAATCGCGGTAGAGGAGGCCTGGGGAGTGAATGGTGACGAGCCAAGTAATGCGTGTGGTTGACGGGAGTCATGCCCTCGGGCTATGCAGTGATAAATAAGATAGTCCCGGGTTCTGGATTATTTTTTGTGCAAAGGGATCAAAGGTTGGTAGGAATGATACCCTCACCGACTGCTTTGATTGAAAACCTAATTTGGCAAATATATTTGCTGCCCGCCTGGACCCGTGGATGGTGCAGAGTGCGCGTAAATTGCGCTTTATTCCATTTAACGGGACGGGAGATTGATGCCGCCTCCTAGGCCTTGTACCCAGTCATGTTTGCAGCGCCAGTATGTTCGCTAGCTGTGCTTCTGGAGGACACCGAAGGACAATCGGAAGGAAAAACATGGAAACGAGCTAAACGTGCCTGATTATGATTTCTGCCACTTGCAGGAGACTATTATTGACGTGGGTCAGAAATTACTTCGGGAACTTTAACGACCTTCTGACAATGAAGGACGCAGATTGTGCTATCAGCTGATCGTAAAGCGGCGGTGACCCTCTTACTTCTCTCTGGCCTCCCAACAAGGAGGATTGCTATTGGTCTTCTTCTCAGAAGGAATGCTATTGGTCTTTTTCTCAGCAACAGGGGGGGAAGGACACGTCTTTTGCGGGGCAGATTTATCGTCCTCAATAAATTGCTTAATTGCCCTAATCAGACGTTTTATTGCTTTAAATTTGGCCTGTTTGCCATTTTTGCTGTGATTTTTTCCCCCTTGTTTGGTAAAAGATTATTAATGAATGAATTTCAAGTCGGTACAGATGACGTGCGTTATTCAAGGTACCCTTCGCTGCGAAGTTGTCATACTCGTCCCTGCGGGTGGTTTGGATAAGAGCCGAGGATATGAGCTCTCCGTTCTGTCTGAATAGTAGGGTGTTATTGGATGGTACAGAGGTCTGGATACAGATGCAGTTTGATGTTTGTGAGCCTGTCTTCTGCCTTCATGGTTTTCTGGGCCATGTTTCTTCACAGAGGGAGACAGCTGTGAGTTTGGTTCTAAGAAGTACTTTGTTCTGTGCGGGTTCGGAGGGATTTTGAGCTGTGGCACCACACATACGGCCGTGGTGCCCCTGGACTTGGTGAAGTGCCGGATGCAGGTGTGAGAGGGTCGTGCATGGGGCCGAACCTCCCTGCTTGCAGTCGTGAATAACTGCACCCCAACAAGCACGGTGTGCTGTCTACTGACCTGCATGGAAAATATAGGTGTGGAGCTTTTCCTGTTATTGGCACCTGGTCACCGCAGTGTTCAGGCCTGTGGCCTTTTGGAAGAAGTTTCTATCAAAGAGATCGCGTGTGTTTCAAGGAGAAATTATGTGTTGGTGGGTGTGCATGGGGGTGAAGAGATGTGCTTACTGATGTCCTCTGGTCCACACTTGCCCTCTGCATGTGCTAAACAAACTTTAAGAGGGCCTCTAGTCCCGGACTATTGTTGGCCTGCATCAACTTTGCTACAGACCAAATTGTACAAAAATTGAAAATCGTTCCGGAGATATGATTGGCGTTAATATTCATTTAGTATTAGAATGCCCTTAAGTCTCCAAGTAGATTCTGTATGGGGAAATGGGACTACCCAAATAAAAGTTGGAACACTACTGCAAGGCTATCAAGTGATTTCGTCCCATCCTTTGTAGGTTCTGGCTGTTTTTTGGACGAAATGCATACGGTTGTTGTCCGTAGTCACTTGCTGCCTGGTGCTAAGGCTTGAGATCTTTCCTTGAGGGTGCTTGCTTAAAAAAATGCTGTTTTGTATACTATATCACTGTCCCTTTCTTCCCAGCTAAATGGCAGGGCAGGTTGGAGTAACTGACTCAGGAAGTACTTCCTGTTTCACCTCAGTATGTCAGAGTTCCACTGTAGAGAATATCAAGTAGAACTTCTGAACATTACATAACTCCTCCATACTTACATAAGAAATTTTTCATGCAAGGACAATATTGGCTCTAAGTTCTAAACAGTGGGGAAAAAATGGACTAAAATCAAACCTGGCAATAAAAATTACAAAAAGGAGAACAGAATGGCTGCCAGTGACCTTCCTCAATATTCCTGCATCACTGCTGTGATCTTCGTGGAGCTGTGAGGTTTTGTGAGCGTGCGTCTGAAAGCATGTTTATCTGCTGTTTGAATCCTAACAACTTATTTTTTTTGCGGCAAATATTTGGTATTGCTATCCTTTGTGCGGGCGGGCGGGCGGGCGTCTCCAAAAACTTCGACGTCGAGCTGAGGGGTATTCCGTGCATTGCACGCCTATTTTTTTTTTTTTTCATTGGGTCTAGGTAATAGTCATGGATTTTGACTTTGAGTTCCGTTAACATTTACAATGGTGCTTCTTTTTTGGTCTTTTTTTTTTTCCTCCCAAATTCCGTAACATTACATTGTTACCTTTTTGACATTAAGCATAATCTAACATTTGGTCTTCGAATTACACTTCAGTAGGTTGTGCGAATCTTTAATAGTTAGGATCTTAAGTACCTCTGGACAGCAGATTCCTTATTGAACTGAAAGGTCCCCTATAATGTCACCAGGTGCACAGCTCATTAGTTATTACAAGCCATTTCAAAATCTTTCCCCTCTTGACATCACATGGGGAAGTAACCAACCAGAGGCAAAAAGAACTGATCACCTTCAGCCAATCAATCAATCAGATTTCATTATTCTGGGTGGTCACTCCCCCTTGTGATGTCAGACAGAGGAGACTTTGAACTGGCTCATAATGGCTAATTAGCTGTGTACCTGGTGGCATTATAGGGGACCTTTAATCAGCCGTAGTAAAATCTTCTGCTTAAACTGATGGTCTGATGGAGAATATTGGGAGACACTTTTTGCTTCCTGTGTAGTGCAGTTTGCTGCTCGATGCATTGGGAATGGGGGATCGGTATTGACTTGTGTTTGTGGTGCGATATCTGCTGTGAAGCCTGCTCTGTGCAAGGGGTTAGGGGGGGGGGTTAGTGTGTGTTTATATGCGGGATGGGTTAAGACCCTGCACGCTTTTGGCACTAACTGCATGTGGTGCTGTGCTGTTTGTCGCTGCAGAGGACAGCTGTGAGTTTGGCTCCATGAAATATTACGCTCTGTGCGGCTTCGGCGGCATCCTGAGCTGTGGAATCACACACACGGCGGTCGTGCCTCTCGACCTGGTCAAGTGCCGCCTTCAGGTCTGTATGGGCCTGGGATTCTTCCGCCTGTGACTCTCAAAGTGAATCTTCCAAGTCTGCTGCTTTATGCTCTTTTTCACCTGACTGAATCTGGTGCGTTACACTCTGAATCTCCCGACTGAATCTTTTGCCTGACGAATTGAGTTTCTGGACTGAATCTTGTGTCTAAAAAGTTGAATTTCTTGACTGAATTTGGTGCTTAAAAAGACGAATCTCCTAACTAAATCTGGTACTTTACACACTGAATCTCCTGACTGAATCTGGTGCCTAACCAACTGAGTCTCTGGACTGAATCTAGTGTCTAAAAAGTTGTGTCCAGACTGAATCTGCTAACAAGGGAGTCTTTAGACTGAATCTGGTGCCCAAAAAGTTGAATCTCCTGACTGAATCTGCTGCCTAACAAAGTAAGTCTTTAGATTGAATCTGGTGCCTGAAAAGTTGAATCACATGACTGAATTTGGTGCTTTACCCACTGAATTTCCTGACTGAAACCGGTGCCGAACAAAGCAAATATCATGACTGAGTCTGGTGCTTTTCCCATGTAATCTCCTGACGGAGTCTGTTACCTGACTGAATCTAAATCTCCAAATCTGCTGACTCGGTCAGTTATGTAATGTAATGTGCAATGCTCTCTGTGCCCTCCAGGTGGACCCAGCGAAGTATAAGAGCATTTTTAATGGATTCTCTGTGACTGTGAGGGAGGACGGGGTGCGGGGGCTGGCGAAGGGCTGGGCCCCCACCTTTATCGGGTACTCCATGCAGGGGCTCTGCAAGTTCGGCTTCTACGAGGTCTTCAAGATCCTGTACAGTGACCTGCTGGGGGAGGTGCGACCCGGAGAGCTGCTGTACTCTGTCTGTCTGTCCATCTGTCTGTTCTGAAGCACTGCTGTACTCTCCTCTGTCCATCTGTCTGTCCTGAAGCACTGCTGTACTCTTCTGTCTGTCTGTCCATCTGTCTGTCCTGAAGCACTGCTGTACTCTTCTGTCTGTCTGTCCATCTGTCTGTCCTGAAGCACTGCTGTACTCTTCTGTCTGTCTGTCCATCTGTCTGTCCTGAAGCACTGCTGTACTCTTCTGTCTGTCTGTCCATCTGTCTGTTCTGAAGCACTGCTGTACTTTCCTGTCTGTCTGTCTGTTTGTCTCTCAGTCCTCCATCTTTATGGTGGGGTGGCTGTATCTTTTCTATTGTCTCTTTATCAATCTGTTTAAGGGTGCTGATCTGTTCCAGCTCTTCACTTGTCTTTTTGTCTCCCTATCTCTCTCTCTGTTTATCTCTATCTATCTGTCTCTATACGTCTTTTTCTCTGTCCATCTCTGTCTCAGTTTATTTCTCTCCATCTCTCTCCAACTCCATTTGTCTGTTTCTCTGACCATCTGTTTATTTCTATCCATCTCTACCCATCTGTTTCTGTTTATCCCTGTCCATCTGTCTGTCTGTGTTTATCTCTATCCATCTCTCTCCATCTATACGTCTGTTAATCTCTATCCATCAGTTTCTCTGCCCCTCTCTCTCTTTGTCTGTTTGTCTCTGTCCATCTCTCTGTTTATCTCTATCCATCTCTCTCTCCATCTATCTGTGTTTATCTCTGTCCATCTCTCTCTCTGTCTCTCTTCTGGCCTGCAGCTAAGCCCTTGTCTGTTTGTTTGTTATTCTGTCAGTTTCTCCTGATGACAAACGTCCCGTTTGCCCTCCTCTCTTGCCACCTGTTTCTGTCCACACCCATCTCTGTATGTCTGTTTACATCTGTCCGTCTTTCTCTCTCTCTCTCTCGCAGTCCTTCTCCTCATCTCCATCAGTCTTCATGTTTTCTATCCATCTATTACCTGTTTATCTCCCTCTAACAGCCTATCAGTCAATCTCTACCAGCATCCATCTCTCGGTCTCTCTCTCTCTCTCGCTCTCGTTCTTTCCCTCTGTTCTCAAAGATCGAAGGAACCGTATTGAGATCAGTTTGGTACAACGTGGTGTTTTAATTATGTTACCGTGTGTATGATGATAAAGGAGAGATGTTATTGGTCAGGAAATGACATCTGACCTCTGCTCACCCGCAGGAGAACACATACCTCTGGAGGACGTCGCTGTACTTGGCCGCTTCGGCGAGCGCGGAGTTCTTCGCTGACATCGCCCTGGCCCCGATGGAGGCGTGTAAAGTGCGTATTCAGACCCAGCCGGGGTACGCCAACACGCTGCGAGACTGCGCCCCCAAGATGTACGCCGAGGAGGGGATGTGGGCGTGAGTGTCACTTCCTGTCTCACTTCCTGTGTTTTGGGAGGGGTTCCGACTATGCTTAAATGGTAATTGGTTACAGTAATTTAGCTGACATTTTATCATTAATGGGTTATTTGATTGCACTTATCTTCTGGGGGAGGGCTGGCCCTGATATATGGGTGCTAAGGGCAGGGTTTCCCCCAGGATTTTTTGAAACTGTGGTGGAGGACTTCAGCGTCGGTTCAAAACTCTGCATTATCCGGTGTGGCCGATTTTCATTTATCAGCTCGTAGGCGATGTAATAATTGATGTCTATGTGCACGGAGGTTTATCAGTTTCACGTGCGTGACGGTGGATTTCACAAATGGTATGAAGACCGATTATGACTCGGGAATTGGAATTAAATAATTATGAAGATACAAGTAGCTAGAGCAGGATGTGCTCACAGCAAAATCAGAAGTTAACATAGTAGTTTATCGTTTTGCAAAGTGAACAGTATATATTTTTTTTCTGATCGTTGCACACATGGCATTAAGAAGAAAGCAGTGCGTTTTACTGCTGATGGCTAATTTTATTCATTGGAAAACGTGTTCATCAAGCAAAATGATTGAAAACAGGTCAAGAATTATTAGCACTCATTTTAACTGAACAAGGAGAACTGGCGACACCTGATTTTCCTAAGGATTTTTGGAGATTGTGTTAAGTCATTTTACATAGGTGTGGTGGCTTTTATTTTGCCGTGGCAGTGCACCACAGTCAGTTAAATGTAGCGGAAACCCTGAAGGGCCTTAACTCAAGGGCCCAACAGCGGCAGCGGACTTAAACCACCAAGCTCCTGGGCTCCAGCTATGTACTTTAGGCACGAGTACAGCGGTAAGGAACCCTGTTCCTGTAGAGTCATTGCCCTACATGTTTTAAATAGGCCCGTCTTCATGAGAACAAAGTTTCAAATCAGCTAGCCATGTTGCGGTTTTCAAATTAGCCCGATGTCAAATTGGCTGGCTATTTTGTAGTGAAGACGCGAATAGCCCGATAATTTGATTGGGAAATTTTCCAGATGAATCTTGGTGGAGTTAGCGAAATGGGCAGCTAATTCGCAAATTAGTCCGCTATTTGTGTTGTGTCTTCAATAGACCGAAATTGAACCGGGAACGCCAAATTGAACCGCACGCTTTATGATTCAAAGTGCGGAAGCGTCAACTTCGGGGTAATTCACTCGCAGAGGGATTTCTGGCTAATGGAGACGCAAATTCATACTACCGGGCTAATTCCCCTATCTGTAAAATAGCTGGCTAGTTTAACTTCCTTCTAATGAAGACACACCTAATGTCTGTTGTAACACACCTGATTCGAATTACTGTAGTTTGTCAAGGGCTTGATAACGAGGCATCGCTAGAATCAGGTGTGTTAGAGGAGAGAGACATTAAAAACATACAAGGCGTGTTCCCCAAGAGCGCGGTTCCTTAACCCAGGGAATAGCAAATCAGGTAAATCACAGATTCTTCTGTAATTCTGACACAGAGACTGCCCGCTAAACGCTTCAACTGACACTGCCCACAGTGTAGTCACTGTGGGCAGTTTCAGTTGAAGCGTTTAGCGGGCAGTCTCTGTGTCAGAATTACAGAAGCATCTGTGATTTGCCTGATTTGCTATTCGCTGGTTAACGGTGATGATGCTGCAGAAAGTGCAAACGGGTACTTTGGAGAGGCAGCTCGCGGTTATGAAAGGATTTAACGTCCGTTTGGTTACTAATATTCTGGGCTGAGGTGGAGGAACTCCTGGGACTGTGACCTTGTGCTGGAGTGTGTGTCGTTTTGTGAACAACAAAAGGTCACAATAAACATTCCTGATGAAACCTGTTTTTCTGCACCACGAGTAGTATTTTTTGGTGCAGAAAAAAGGGTTTCATTAGGAATGTCACTTGCGACCTTTTGTTATTCATGGGACGGTGTGTTAGGGATGGAACGGTTCAGAAGTAAAAAATCTGAAAACTTCGGGTCATTAGTCACGATTCGAGGTATGTATTGTTCGGTTCAAGGCATCCGCAAAAATAAAAGTGAAACTTAACGGTTGAGGCGGATGAGTGTCCTACAGCGTTCTGTAGGCAATATTCGCAAATTCGGTTGTCTTTTTGTGCCGCACATGCACATTATGTCCAATAAGTGGCAGTAATGCTGTATTTCTGCTCAAGTGACACTGTAAACCAGGGATGGGCAAAGAGGGCCGTATCTGTCCCTGGTTTTCACACCAACCTCTGGCCTTTAATTAGTTAATTATCTAAATTAGCCAAACTATTTATGAGATCTGACATTTCATTGAATTATCATGAATTACCGCCAAAGACTGTTCTTGTCTCCCAACATAAAACATTTTTCTTTGATCAAACCTTTGCAAAAATCTATATTTGTGTATGCAGCCAATTAACTCAATTAGACAGGGTAATTGATAGAAATAAAATCCTGCATACACACTGGCCCTCCAGGACTGGGGTTGCCCATCCCTGCTTTAAACATATTATTTTTTTATCCCCCGCCGCGCATTCAGCGCTAAGTATTCAGCTCCGTCCGTCCCGAACATTGTCACTGCGATATCTCAAGAAAGAGTCAACCTATTTCAATTCTTTTTGGTACCAACCTTCCTACTGGGAATGCGCAGACACCAGTCGGTTTTGGTGGCAGGGGATATAGTCACTTTAGTGACAAACTCTTGTCTCACGTGTCAAGTGTTTATGCTCCTTTTATTCTTAGCCAGAATTTTGTTTGCTAGCTTTTTTTTGCCAAATAAATGAAAAGCGTGTTGAAATTGACAGTGCCTCCCCTCCTGCTGTACAAAAAAGATATAAGCTTACTGAATTTTGGGAGCCGTTCCACCGTGTGTGTGTGTGCGTGCGTGCCCGTCCTGTTAACTCCAGTACTGGTCTCGCCCCGCAGCTTCTACAAAGGGGTGGTGCCCTTGTGGATGCGACAGATCCCATACACCATGATGAAGTTCGCCTGCTTCGAGCGCACCGTGGAGCTGCTCTACAAGCACGTGGTGCCCAAGCCTCGCAGCGAGTGCTCCAAACCCGAGCAGCTGGTGGTCACCTTCATCGCCGGCTACATCGGTGAGTCTCGCCCTTCAGAGAGGGCCTCTCTCCTCCCACGGACATAACAGGAGGTCTGTCTACATCAGAACAAAGTTCAAATTGCCAGCTATTTTGCGGTTAGGGAAATTAGCCCAATAGTATTAATTTGCGTCTCCTTTAGCCTGAAAGCCCTCCGCTCTAGAAATTAGCCCGAAGTTGACGCTTGCGCACTTTGCATCATTTCTAGAGGAATCGTGTGAGAATTTTGATCTGATAAAGACGCAACACAAATAGCGGGGCAATTCTCAAATTAGCTGGCTATTTCCCAAACTAGGCCAAAATTTGTCGGGAAAATTTCCCGATCAAATTGGCGGGCTATTTGTGTCTTTACGACAAAATAGCTAGCTAATTTGACATCAACCTAATTTCAAACCTGCAAAATGGCTAGCTAATTTGAAACTTCCTTCTAATGAAGACAGGGCTAGAGTCCCTACAGGTGCCGAAAATGCTTGGACATTAACCCTTAGAGCGCTAAAATAAATTTGCTTCAAATTCTAAATTAAATGATATTGTGCTACGGGAGCTCTGTTTTAACAAGTCGCCACATGATAGGTTTTCAACAGCTTTGAATTTGACACCTTAATCATTGAACAACACTATTTGTATTTGGCCCTCTAAGGGTTAATGTGGCATCTTCAAGGTTTGAAAAGCTTGAAATAAGTGCTTGATGCTGCTTGAAACTGTAACATTAATTGCAATTACTTTTATAATAAATCTCCATCTGACTTGAGTAGTTCGATACATGTGATTTACTACAGGTGTATGGAAAATCTTGAAAATGCGTATTAAAATAGTCAAATTTTATCACTTTAAGAATATCGAAAAACTTTGGGAACCTGTATTGGAACATTCTAGCAAAGCCACTTGACAAGTATAAGTGAATTGATCCCTATATTCTGTGTGTCTGCATGTAACATTAGGTTTGTCTTCATCAGAACGAAGTTGAACTGGACAGCTGTTTTGTGGGTAGCGAAATTAGCCCGATGGTACGAATTTGCGTCTCCATTAGCCCGAAAACCCTCTGCTCGAGAAATGACTGGCTATTTCAGGAACTAGAGCAAGATCATCGGGAGAATTTCCCGATCAAATTAGCGGGCTATTTGCATCTTTGCTACAAAATAGCCAGCTAATTTCACAGCAGGCTAATTTCAAAACTGCAAAATAGCTAGCAAATTTGAAACTTTGTTCTAGTGGAGACACACCTGTCGTGGAAGCTGTATATGGGCCGGCGTGCTGTGCGGAGATCGAATGCTGCGGATTCTGACATGCGGTGGTAAAGTGTGATGTGTCTCGTACTTTTGCTCCTGACTGATACGTTTGTCTGTGTGTGCGCAGCCGGAGTGTTCTGCGCCATCGTGTCTCACCCTGCTGACTCCGTGGTGTCGGTGCTGAACAAGGAGAAGGGAAGCACCGCTGCACAGGTTCTGAAGAAGCTGGGACCCTTAGGTACGACTCCAAACACACGACAGACCACACCCACATACATCTGCCTCACTCAGTCCAGTGCTCAAACCTGATCAGTTATGGATTTAAGTACTGTTCAGTTATTACAAGCCATTTCAAAATCTTTCCCAACCAGAGGGAAGAAGAACTGATCACCTTCAGCCGAGCAGTCTAGCAGATTGCAGTATTCTGGGTGGTTACTCCCCCTTGTGATGTCAGGAAGGGGAGTTTTTGAACTGGCTCATGATGGCTAATTGCCAGTGTACCTGGTGGCATAATAGGGGACCTTTTTAAGCTTACCCTATGCATTGGAGCAAGAACTGGAATGAAGTTCCTGGAACCTTATAATAAAAATAATTCTTTTTTTTTTTTTTTTTTGGACTTTGAGGGGGTACTATGTTATTCCTTGCTTATTACCTGGCCCCTCCCCTAGGGGGCCAGGTTAAGCAATGATCGTGTGTGTGTGTATATATATATGTGTGTGTGTGTGTGTGTGTGTGTGTGTGTGTTTCTGTCAGTCTGTCTTGTCAGCTCGTGGCTGGGGCCAGGTCTGCCATCTCTGATTGCCTTGTTTCTGTATTGCATTGGTATTGGCCTGAGGGTCACCGTATACCGCGACCCAAAGGCCAATACCAAGGCAATGCAAAAATAAGCAATTTATAATATTTTTATGAAGTATGTTGTGCCATCATGACACTATTATTATACTATTGCTTCTGAAGTACGCAACTTCAAGACTCATTAAAGAGCTAAATGCTCGATCCGCCACTGTCGTTTGCTTCCTTGAAGAGGGCGAATGCCACAGTTGCCAATGGTCACTTTGCGCACATGCTGAACTCGGCCAATACAGCTTAAGGTCGGCCAGTACAGGTCGGCCAATACTGGATATATTGGCAGGCCGTTTTCACTGTATGCGAGCAATAACATACTTAACCAATTAATAAAGTGCGTGTGTATATATGAGTGCAAAGTTTGAGAAAACCAATACATTTCCCTAAATATATTAACAAATCGAATCCCCCCGTGGCTGGTTTTAACTTGGGTGTTAACCCTTTCATTGGAGGAGGCCTCACATTGAGCTACACTGATTCACCTAATTTTATTGGCTAGGCGTTCAACCAATCAGAGTTGATATAAATTCCTCCCCCCCACGTCCATGACTTCCAGCACCATACAGTGCATGAGAAAGGTCTTGAGTCTATTCAGGTGTTTTATTATTGTCGTGCATTTTATCTAATGCATATTATTTTTTCCTCCCCCCTCATACCTCCAAGCAAAGTTGACTGAAATACGAAATCAAATTTAAAGATTGATCGTGTTCCCAGGGACTTAAGTTGGCTGAAAACCATTTTCATCCAAAACTAATACAGTTTGGACCTGGCTGTGGTCTTCATAACACTTCCTCGTAAGCTGAAGATGGACTAATCTCCGCCACCTCCAAGTCATCACCAGTTTCCCTTGGGTATAGATGGCTAGGGACAAGTTGCTAAAAGCTATGGCTACTGACGCGAGTTCTTCAATCAGCGCTAGATTTTCATCTGCCCTGCGTTATTATTGGGTAGGAATATTAATGACCTCTCTCTCTCGCTCTCTCAGGTGTGTGGAAGGGCCTGGTTGCGCGTATCATCATGATCGGCACACTGACGGCCCTGCAGTGGTTCATCTACGACTCGGTGAAGGTGTACTTCCGCCTGCCCCGTCCCCCTCCTCCGGAGATGCCCGCCTCTCTGAAGAAGAAGCTGGGGCTGACCGAGTGAGCGACAGCGCTCCCCTCAATTTTCATATTTATCTACCTACCGCAGTCCTCTGCTCAGTGCTGCTGTTCCTTTGTGTTGGAGAGAAGTTGGGCAGATTGGTTCCCCCTAGTGGCGGGAAAGTGAAGTACACCCTGGACACTTTTTTTTTTTTTTGTTTTCTCGTTTGATCAACTCTGGTCTTCTAGTTTTATGTGGAGATTATGATTAAAGGAAACAAAATCTTGGAGTTTGTGTGTTGCTTTGTAAAGAGTGCTGATGGAATGCCTGGAATTGCAGTGCAAAACTCAGTCCCCCCTCTCTCTCATGCAAAATTTGCTCCACATTCAAATGGGTAGGTAGGTTTGAGGTTTTTGTACATGGGAAATATCCAGTTGGTGGTGAGTACATGCAGAGATGTGTTCCAGGTGCAGTGTCTTTGGGGTTTTGAGGATTGGGCTTCATTAGCGTGGCACTGATGGTGAGGATACCTTTGGCCCCTAAGACCGTCTAATAACTGCGTTTCATGAGTCCTGATGCAGACATAATTGTCTCCTTAGTATTTTGACACCATTTGGATTTGTATATTTCTTATTAAATTATTTTTAAGGATGTGTAATTTGGAGTGAACATATTGGATTAAATGGTGCAATGATTTTAGCTTTCTATGGTTGGGGGGGGATGTGTGACAGTCCACATACTTGACAAGGGAACGTCTGAGGGAGAGGTGGGCAGCGAGGGCCGTATCTGTCCCTGGTTTTCACACCAACGTCTGGTCTTTAAGTTGATTGTCTCAATTAGCCAAACCATTTATGAAATCTGACGTTTCATGCGCATTTCTATAAATTATCTTGAAACTACAAATACTAGTCTTATCTCCCTTCATAAAACATTTTTCCTTTGATCGAATCATTGCATGCACAAATATAGATTTTTGCAATCAATTGACTCAATTAGTCAGGGTAATTGATAGGAATAAAAACCTGCAGACACACCGGCCCTCCAGGACCGTTTTGCCCACCCCTGTTCTGAGGTCTGGCTTGCTGTGATGTAATTTTACTATTTGTCCAGGTGAGGGCAGCAGATCTTGTTTCACGAACAGGCCTAAGTCAAACGGTGGGCCTCTTTCAAACACGTACAGGAAAATGAGATAAAGCATAAACAAAGGTCAATACATGGATAGTAATGCAGACCGTTTGTAGTGTAGCTTTATATACATTGTTTTACATATACCCTTTCTGACACGTGCACTTCAAAGCCTTCATTTAACCATAGGTTTAGAGAGAATTACTATCCCAATATCTGCCCAAGATGGGTGCACCGAAAAATACCGTCACATTTGTGACTTTTCACCAATATATAACATGCACTTTGATACAATGGGACATTCAGAGCTAATTGTTACATTCATTAATGTTACATTAATGAAGCGCACACTGCGTCAGATAGCCGCAATTGGCGAATCTTGCCAAAACTGGTCTTACGTCCACTCCTACCCTGCTAAAAATTCCAGCTTTGACCACCTTCATCAAGCTATAGAGACCAGCTACACCTGCTAAGAACAGAGCTCAGACCATCTTAAACCAGCTTAGAATTCTAAGCTGGTTTAAGATGGTCTGAGTTGTGTTATTAGCTGGTCTTTATAGCTTGATTAAGGTGGTCAAAGCTGATATTTTCAGCTGGTGAAGGGCTGGTTGACCAGCTAAAACTGTCAAAAACACAGCTTAAACCATCCTAGGCTGGTCAAAGCTGGAATTTTCTAGCAGGGTAGGAGTGGACGTGAGACCGGTTTTGGCGAGATTCTCGTCCAACATCGTCTCGCATGGAACTGTGAGAAACCTTAAACGAAGGTAGTTTAGAGGTGGAATACAGAGATTGTCTGATTTTTATCATACATTATATTTTTACTGCGAAGGAAATTAATACTGGTAAATATTATAAACCAAGCTGAATATTTAAATATTGAAGTAAAAATGGCCATAATCTAGATTAAAGAGCAGTTTAGGAATTCAAGGTACAAATGCTTTTGTTCAAAATAAGAAAACAGCATTCCTTAGACATAAATATACAACTCTTTAATTTAAATTAGCTATGAATATGTACAATTTTTGGAATTTTAAAATTAAATTTCGATTAAAAATTTCCTGACAAAAAACACCCGTAAACAAAATAATTTATTACCTAATGGTTGTGCTCAATTGCGTCGTGGTGCTCAATTCCCGGTCTGAATACTGCGGTTAGGTCAACCTCCGAAAGGCACAGTCAAACTAGCCCTCACATTGTTTAGCTGTAGACGAATATACAGACATTATGGTCAAAGCGTAAAAGCTCGCTTACAACATGCATGATGTTAGTCAGTCTTTCAAAAGTAAATGAGTAAATATATAAATAAACAAAAACAACATTAATAAATTCATTAAATTGAATTAATTGCCATGATTAATTCAAAATTAATACGAATAGAAAAGTTAAGATTATCAGGACATTCTGAGGTAGATTTCAAAATTAAAGCCCTTTTATATAAATCTTTTTTCATACATTTTTGCTCCAATTTTACATTGGAACTGAAAACGCCCAGTTGCCACAGACTGATTTAATTTCAGCATGAGAGCACTTTCAGCACTTCATAGTGTCATTCAGGGAATGTCATGAGATTTTGATATAAGATTTTTAAATTATTAATATATTATATTAGTGAATATTAGAATATTAGTGAACTTGAGGCCATTGTCCATGAGGACTGGGCTAAGATTCCTAGGGAATGCAGCCAAAAGCTGGCTTCAGCCTAAGCATTGTATTTCCAGCAGGTCATAGCAGCAAAATGGGTCTCTATGAAGTATTAAAGATGCTTGTCATGAAGGGGTTGAATAAGTTTGAGCCTGAGTAGTCATTAAAAGTGGCATTTTGTATTAATTTTGGAGAAGCCACTTTTAATATTTGTCGCGTTGAGTTATTTTAATTGTTCTTGTTTGGTTTGTTCATTGCAAATAGCTGAAAGTTTGTAAATTTTACGTTGTAATCGTTCGTCATTTATCAATAGTCTGCTTCTGAATGGACCAGGATGTAATACTGCAAAGCAAATATTAACGCAAATTTTAAAAAATTACAGTTGAAGGCTGTGACGAGTAAATAAAGTCAATATAGCCTATTCAAAATCCACATGCAATTCGTATTATTTTGCAATGAGATGACATCCGATTTTCAAAAAGGGCCGAATTTCTCCCAAGAGGCGATTATTTGTTTTTAGTTTCAATATTTCTGAATTGGGATGAAATTCATAATTATGTCCACTAGAAGGAATCATAATAATGCAAATGCCTGAATCTCACTCAAAGGCTATTCTGTTTAATTGCACAAATCCTGAAATTCTATGCAATTCATAATTTTGTTCGCCAGAGGGCATCATATTCATGCAATTGACTCAATTTTCACTCGATATTCTGTATTATTGCACAAATTCTGATCAAGGGCGTTTCAGAGAATATAGCAGTATATCCAACCGGCTTCACAACCGCAGACCATGTGTAACCACACCTGCCCAGGACCTCCACATCCAGCAGGTTCACCTCCAAGATCGTCTGAAACCAGCTACTCAGACAGCTGCTGAAACAATTGGTTTGCATAACCAAAGAAATTCTGCACAAACTGTCAGAAACCGTCTCAGGGAAGCTCAACTGCATGCTCGTCGTCCTCATCGGGGTCTTAACCTGACTCCAGATCGTGACCGTAACAGACTTGAGTGGGCAAATGCTCACATTCGATGGCGTCTGGCACGTTGGAGAGCTGTTCTCTTCATGGATGAATCTCGGTTTACATTGCTCAGGGCAGATGGCAGACAGCGTGTGTGGCGTCGTGTGGGTGAGCGTTTTGCTGATGTCAATGTTGTGGATCGAGTGGCCCATGGTGGTCGTGGGGTTATGGTATGGGCAGGCATCTGTTATGGACGAGGAACACAGGTGCATTTTATTGATGGCATTTTGAATGCACAGAGATACCGTGATGAGATCCTGAGGCCCATTGTTGTGCCATACATCCATGAACATCACCTCATGTTTCAGCAAGATAATGCACGGCCCCACATTGCAAGGATCTGTACACAATTCTGTGAAGCTGAATATGTCCCAGTTCTTGCATGGCCAGCATACTCACCGGACATGTCACCAATTGAGCATGTTTGGGATGTGCTTGACCGGCGTATACGACAGCGCGTACCAGTTCCCACTAATATCCAGCAACTTCGCACAGCCATTGAAGAGGAGTGGACCAACATTCCACAGGCCACAATTGACAATCTGATGAACTCTATTCGAAGATGATGTGTTGCACTGCATGAGGTGGTCACACCAGATACTGACTGGTTCTGAGTCCCCAGACCCCCAATAAAGCAAAAACTGCACATGTCAGAGTGGCCTTTTATTGTGGACAGTCTAAGGTACACCTGTGTACTAATCATGGTGTCTTATGAGCATCTTGATGTGGCACACCTGTGAGGTGGGATGGATCGTCTCAGCAAAGCAAAAGTGCTCACTATCACACATTTAGACAGAATTGTGAACAATGTTTGAGAGAAATGGTAATATTGTGTATCTGGAATGAATTTTAGATCTTTGAGTCCATCTCATGACAAATGGGAGCAAAAAAAAAAGTGTTGCGTTTAAATTTTTTTTGAGTGTACAAGAAAAAAAAATTTACAATCCCTTGCGATGGGGTTGCTTGGTGATGTCCTGGCACAGGAAAATGCTCCAACACAGGCAAAAATGCACAAAAAAAAAAACTTCACAGGTCTTGAAAAGAGTGGCAGGTCTGGTCAAATGTATCCCTCTCCAGGCAATTTCTCCTACTACTTTACTCTCTCAATTTTTCTCCTTATATACTCTTTTGCAGCCCCCTCCTACCTTTCACACTTTTTTTAAATTCTCTGGGACTTTCCCTCTCAGACGTGCCAGGGACATGCCCAAACCTCGTCTCCAGACTGGGCTTAACAAAAAAGGTCAATACTGCCATCTAGTGGCTTCTTTTTCCCCCACATTTTAGCAATGACAGCATTACTCAACTTTCCAGGCTAAAATTCGATGACAACATGAAAACAACTCACGAACCCCATTCTTAACGCATCAAAGGTCTGTACAAGTTAGATTAGCGGTTTAGTGAGGTTTTTTGATTCATTGCTGTTCTGTACACATCTTGCAATAAAGTAGCAGTGATATGACTATAAGTATTGATATCAGCACAATGAGTTATCAAAAAATGATTACGGGCTCAGAAACATTAGCAAGAGTTCTGGTTCTTCATCGCAGTCTTTCTCACTTTCTTAAGTGAACTAATGCCATATCACCACAGTTAAACTTTGGGTAGCATAATAGTAAAACGTAGCTCTCATAGACAAAAGGTTGTAAGATCATTTCTTTGTTGAAATATTTCTCATCTCTAACGGAGATTAATTCAAATGTCTTTTACACCTTTACCCACTAACACACATTTTCACTCCGTTTACACGTGGCCGGCCATTTTCATAAACGAACATTTCACCGTCTCCGTTCTCAAAAATATTATGCAGACGTATCAGTAGTTTTCGTTTACACGTACCCGTGCTAATGCCGTCAAGAGCTTATCAAACCTGTGGGTGGCAGTGTAACGATAAGCTCAAGCCCACGTTAGCCAATCAGAATCCCGAAAATAGCAACAACAGAAACGAATCACGATTATTAACCACGATCACCTCCTTGGTGCTGCGCCATTGAGCAATTTCCATTTAAATGAATGGGCGGCCATTTTTCAATTGTATATCCAGTGAAATATAACACATCCTTGCCACAGCTAGATGAAAATGGAAACATAGGTTGTACTTTTGAAACAGGTCCAACTTACGAGCAAACTTGCAACCGAAGTTCCACTCTGGTCGGAGTTTTTAGAGGCGAATTCTCTGTTTGCGTTTAAATTAAGGGCCCAAATGCAGGGAAATGGCTCTGTTTGACAAACTAACCGCGTACGTGTGAACGTGGGCTTAAATTAAGTAAACGCGTCCGAAGAATGATTGTCGTCTTACTTAATCGGGGAGAACAAGCTGCACCTGTTAAGTGTGGAGTACTCTCTGTGTGAATCTTCTGATAATCATGAAAATGACTGAGAACAGGTCAGGGCTAATAACTGTTTAAAACGGATGCTTTATCCACTCCATTCTCAGTTCTACTGAATTTACCCCATGACTTCATCACTGTTAGATCGCGTATGGAGAGAAACCGTGTCTTCAATTGCCAATTACGATAATAGGAAAATGTGTAAATAAAGAAAAATAACTGATAACTAGCCAGGACAATCCTAATTGTCATAAAGGGGTGTCTGTGCCACCCCAATTCCCATTTCCAGCTCCGGCACTGATTTCATTATAAGGGAAACTAACAAGTTGACCAAGAACAATGATTGAAATTGGGCCATAAATCTCATGAGTTTCAAGGGATGTTTTTCGCCCCCAGTTTTCCGTCCACCGCCCGCCACCTCTTGTTTTGCCGTGTAGGCTGTTGAGTGAGCGCTGGTGTTCTGACAAATTTTGCTACCCATCGAAATATGCTACCTCGCGGTTCTGCGCTTGCGCAAACCTAAAATCTTGGGCTGTTTCCTCACTCATGTCTTAAAAATCTTCAAAAATCATAAAAATTGATTTATTCTCAGTGCGCATTTCAACCTGTAAGCGTACATATATTTGCATGTACATGCTAGGTTTTCCTGAAAATGCAGAAATTAGATGATAATGGCATATATGGGCATATATCTTTGAACAAACTTTAACAACTCGTTATAAAATCTGCTTATGTTATGATAAGCTAACAAATAAAGTTACCACTGTAAACTGATTCATATTGCAATATCTAGGTGAAAACAAAGACATTACGATCGCTTTGTTCTAAGGTAGCATTTTTTGACAAAACATCGGGACTGGGACTTTTCCTACCGAGATTGCCATTGCCGCTCATCACCAATGGGACGCGCATTGACTTTTGTCAATTAGCCAATAGAAACACACAAAGCAGCTCATGGAACTATTGACTGTATAAAAAGATGGACAAAGCTACCGTGACATCACCCATGGGTTTCAGCATACCATAAAGGAAGCCTCGATTTTGACAATTTGAATTGCGTCATGTCGTCATTTTGAAACCGGGTGTGATTTCTATTGGAGGAGAGCGTGAATTGAAGATCAGGGGAGGAACGTGGCTCTGGATCTGACCGTATTGGACGAGGACCAGAGGATAGCCACGCCCCAAAAGCATATTCTGGCTTTATCCTTTATTCTAGTCTTTATGGGACAATAATTTACAAAAATGAACATAATGGTATATCGAAGGCGACTAGAAACTTGCTATAGCTACCATAAAATAATGTTAAAAATCAATATTTAAATGAAAAATCAGGTGGGAAAGTAGGGTCATTTTCTCATACACTTCTATAGCTTTGAACTTCTTTCTGCAACCACAGACGTCGCCATCTGCTGGCCATTAAATAAAATACCATTCGACTTCCGCATGGGCTTTCTTTTTCAGATCCGGGTGCTGCCTCCATCTTTTTATACCGTCTATGCATGGAACAACTGTTTTGTAAAATGAACTGTGATTGGCTGAACACTGCCGTCACGGAGTTGATTTTCTGCAGCTTGCATACAGAGCCAAGAGAAGGCGCAGAGGTCCACTGTCCTCTCGAAACTCTTTGAATTACAATATGCTGAAAGGTTATTATGGATTTTTGACCAAATGACGCCAAAATAACTTATAAACTATAGCTTTAAAACATTAATTTGCATAGGAGAGTTTCTTTTCACATTGCAATTTACAATAGCCCAAATACCAACCAAATATACGGTCTATATTGAGTGGACTGAGTATAAATGGATGACTGTACGACAAAGGATTTTTTTTTTTTTTTTTTATCACAACAATACTTGTGGAAAATTTCTACATCTCAATATCATACACATTGCACAATTAAGATACAGTCCACTAGCCATGCCGATTCTGACTGGTTGGTATATAGATACAATGGTATATAGATACAAAATATGACCGTTACATTGGCAGTCCGGGTGAAATACCCAGAGATCGTTCTGACAATACAATAATTTGTGAGACCTGCGTAATTTAAAGCTATATCCATAGGACAATCAATAAAATTGGCCCCAAACATAGATCAAACAAATTTACTACTTGTGCTGACTGGCTATTAAATACATTAAAAACCATGACACACACATTTGCAGTCAGCTAAACCATCCAGCAGACACTATTAATAATTTAAATAATACCCAGGGAGGAATCAGAATGACAATGTCAATCCCATGAATATTGTACAGTTGGTAACACTGAATTATCACAATTTGAAATAAAACATTCAGCACTTTATCTTTATACACCAGTAATTGGCACTGCATAAGTGACATTACTGTCACATTCATGGTTTGTTGAATTACTCAAGGGGCACGTCTACAATGTAAATTTCCACAGCTCAAAGGTCAGTATTTTTATTAATAAGTAAATGCTTTGAATGCGCATAACTGTCCAGGTTGCCATTTTTAATGAAGAAACACCACAGCATGCACCATCTACTTGCATAACAAGTTAATGAAAAAATTGTTTCCCTTTTAAATTTTAATATCATCATATCAATACAAGCAAATTTCAAATGGCCAGATTCCTAACTGCCTGGTAAATTTTTGGTTTTAATTTCCAGCCTTTCTAGCTTCCTATTAAACAAAGCTGATACAAATTGTTTTGCAAAAAATTTAATTCAGTCTTTAATGCTAAAAAACCGCTTAGTTGCAACATAAAAGGGATGCATTTTGATTGAACACAAAGAAATCAAAGCATTCAAGTAAAATAATCAATTTAAGGCAATCTTTAAACATAGACCCCCCTCTTCATGACCCAGCAGACCTTGAATAGCCCTCAGCAAACTCACAACCACGACTATCTGCCAGATAAATAAAAGACAATCAAACTGCATTGAATCTGATGTAACAAGATGTGTTAATTAGGACATACCATTTTAATTACCCACAAAAAAGTGCATTTTCCACTTGTCATGGATAATGACTTCACCCACAATCCACTGTTACAAATAATACCATTCACAGTTTGGTGCATAGATACAAACATAGATCGTCAAATGGTCATACAATTGCAATTGGATAAAACACAGGCCATGCATTATGGCTGAGTAATTTGTCCCCGAACCATCTCTCTTCCAGTCAGCCAAGTCACATACACCGTCCACCTCTGAACTCTCCGCAGTCGGGTCGGAGTTCTGCCGGGATCATTTCTATGTAACATCGTCTCACAAAACCCTGAATTTTTCTTTACCAATTCAAATTCTCCATCTCCGTTCTGAGGGAGACTCGACCAAAACTGAAAAGCATGGTGTCACGAAATACAAAAATGAAATACAAGAGAAAAACAAAAGTACAAACATCATTAACGATCAAAAGGTTGCAAGTCAGGAACTATGTCAGTAACAGGAGCGAATCTCACCCGAGATAATCATCAATATGCTGATAGCTGATAAAGAACATAACCATCAACCCCAGAGCCAGGACCAATCATAACGCACCCTAGTCCTGGACTTTCGAAAAAACCCCATCACACCAGAAGCATTTCTCCCTGGGAGTCAGTGCTGTGATCTCAAAGGTCCCCTCTAATGCCACCAGGTGCACAGCAAATTAGTTATTACAAGCAGTTTCAAAATCTTTTCCCTCTTGACGTCACCATGGGGAAGTAACCAACCAGAGGCAAGAAGAACTGATCACCTTCAGCAGAGCAGTCAATCAGATTTCAATATTCTGGGTGGTCACTCTCCCTTATGAAGGGGAGATTTTGAACTGGCTAATCATGGCTAATTAGCTGTGCACCTAGTGACATAATAGGGGACCTTTAAGCTGCAGGGATAGGAGTATCGCTGAAGGTTAGGCAAGAGGCCCAGTTTCCAACCCAGGACTCATAAATAAGAATGTGTCAGTTAATCAGTCTTGGAATGGTTAGTGTGTTCCGGTTCTATCACAGGCATTCATGAACCGCGTCTTTGGGAAGCCTTAGTAATGACAATTACTGTGGGAGATACAAGGATGCGGACTTCCAAATTAAAAAGAGGACGACCCTGGGGGGGGGATGGAGACAATCGGCCCCAAGGGAAGAGCTGTGAACGGGTATATAAACCAGCGTGGAAGTTTTTTGACTGGCCTACTTTAATGGTCAACATTAGTCTTCTCCTATGGAGCATTAATTTAGCACCACCTAATGTAGCCAGGTCTAAAAGCCTTCACCTTTATACAGTCCAATGCTCGGTCTATGAGCCCTGTACTCATGGTACACAGAACACATTAAAACCACAGAAGGCATAAAAACATTACGGACCAGAGACGGACTTAAAGGTAACCAATCAGTTTTTTTTTTTTTTTTTTTTTAAATATAAAGGCAATGAAAACACAACTCTAAATTTTGGTTTATTTTTGCTCAGGACCCGAGTAGTCCAATTTGAGTTCTTAAGTGATCATTGGGGTCAAAATGTGTACCTAGTTACGCAATGATCATTATGTAACTCAACAGTGTGAGTTGGATTGACATCAATCCAATCCACAACATATGGGATTAAAAGTTGTGCAAGTACAGTGGTTGAAATGAAGGAGGGGTTGTCTTCCCTATATAAAGGCATGATAAAAGCCACACAAAAAAACATTTAAGTGTCATAATGCCACGTCTGTCGACTGAACAACGAAATAGTGCCCTGGGTATGCTAGAGGCGGGAGTCAGTGCCAAGCAAGTGGCTCACCATTTTGGGTGGAGTACATCCAACTGGGACGAGCTCTTTCATCAAGACCTCAAACCAGGCAGCAACTCCAGAATGCACTACAGACTGAGAGGCGAGAACTTCCCCAAGACAACCCAAGACGCTTAGTCAGGTCCATGAGGAAACGTTGTACTGCCTGTGTGGATGTTCGTGGGGGTCACACCCGATACTGACTGTTCTTTTGAGTTCACTTCTAAATGTGTGTTCTATTCAGTCTTGTTGAGATTTTTCAACTTGTGCTTGTTATGTTTAATGCATATGTTTATTGTCCAAATCGGCCCATTAACACCCAACATATTTGAATATTTAAGTCAACCCACCAAACATATTAGAATTGTTAAAGAAAATTATTTGAATCCAAACTGGTGTTGCGTTTTAATTGCTTCTGAGTATATCATTTTACAGATATGACCAAAACAAACGGGAATAAATGTTTTCTCAGAGAACGCCTGCAATCCCCCGAATATTGAGTGTGAAAATAGATTTTGCGACCCGCAAAAACTCCCCGCGCCATTTGAAATACCTCATTAGTATTCATGAGGATGCATAGGACTATAAAAGGACAAAGTGATCGCTGGCAAACTTTACAAGCCAGGTTTGGAGATGTTTGCGATGAAGATGTGGCCAAATGTTTGCTGGATACTAAAGTAAACTTCAGGCCTGGTGCAAAATGCCCAATTTCCCTGTATCCTAGCGCTTTCAGGACGACCAAAGGTAAATTTAGCACGGATATTCAGAAATGTTTCTTCACACAAAGAGTAATTTCAATGCGGAATAGTTTGCCTGACCATATTGTTGAGGCAGAGACCTTGTAGGTTTTCAAGAGCAGGCTTGACTTAAAGCTAGATACCATCGAGTCACTGAGTATCTGAAGGGATATATTCACAATATTATAAAGTAACAGGCAAGCGTAGTTGGGTTCAAAGGCCTGTTCTTGCCATTCATGACACGTTATGTTAATGTACTTGAAATTGTCCCATATTTGTAACTAGTCATGAATTTTTAATACATAAATAATTTATTTACTGACAGTTGAATCTGATGACTGATCTGACATGACTTTTCATGCAAATTGCTCAAGTAGGCACTTCAAAATGGCCGCGGACCAGCAGTCACAATGGCCAATGTAGCGGTTGAGTGATTGGAATCCTTGTTAGGGGTGGAGGACGGCATTAAATCTTACTTAAATCTTTTTTTATTGGAACAGTCTGGCAAATTATGCAAAAAAAAAAGAGTTGAGGATAAGGAACCGATTGGTTACCTTCAAAGGAACATGCCAGCATCTTACCTTAAGAGGGACTTCAAGTTGGTCATGTGTTCAAACTTATACAAGAGTTAGTTCCGACCAAATAATTTGATTGGACGAGAAACACTGCATGCGTGCTGATGATAAAGTACATAATCACTGGGACATATAACAGCAAAACCACTCCACTCGCAGGTGGTTTAATAACTGGTAATTACACTAACTGCTAACCACCAACTTAGCACTACATTGTTAGCAACAGTCCAGTCCTGATCCATGTGCTTGCGAAGCCGCATAACTGATTAAATAAACAAAGAAATCATAATCTGTAGTTGCTTATTGCCGTCAACCAATAAGTGGCGTTTGAAGAACTGTTGTATCAAAGCAATATCACAATCAAGGTCATGATATGGTTGCAGAATATAATGTTGTGTCATTATATTGGTTCCGATATCTTCGGAACGCGGCCTGCAGACTCGCGTCTACGGCCGCATCACAGCCATGATGATATTCAGCATCATCATCACTCGCTCTTGTGATGCTTAAATGACAGTTTGCACAATGCGACCAGGAGCAGAACGGTGTGCACGCGCGAGTGTGTGTGATTGTGTGTGTGTGTGACCCTGAGAGGGTGCATACGCACACAAACTCTGTTGACCCCATCACATCTAATTAAATCAACTGCATTTTATCCTGAGTATCTAGTCCCCATATGAACACGTGAAAACTTACGTGCATTTTTTTTTTTTTTTTTTTTTAAAGTTGATGCTCACAATACACTCCAGTCCTCGAGGAATTATCATTACGCTTTTGAGAGCTTTGGCCCACCACCTAGCCCAGGAAAGAACAGCTACCTTTCGATGTGAAAAGATCACGAAAATGAGAGAAAAGTTCAGGAAAGGACAACGCGCAAAGGTCCTCCATTATCGCTTTTTTCATTGGCTCCTCCCTCAGTCCGCGGCCAGAGAAGGAACGCCTAAGAGAGCGTTACGCCTGCGGTAAATCTCACAGGCCTCAGCCGCCATCATGATGCAAAGGCCACCCATTTCAGTTTAAACTCATCCGCTGCTTCAAGGGCTGTCGAGTCAAGGCCATCTGGTCACCCTGAAACACTACATAATCCCCTTTGAAGGTGGAGCCAAGGATGAACTCCTCAATGGCAAACGCGAACTCCACTGTGAGCCCTAGCTGTTCAGGTCTCCTTTGGAATGAAGCATCAATCAGATCCACTGGCAATGAAAGGTTTATCTGACCACAAAAGTGCAGTGCAGCATCAAAACCTTTGTGCCAAAGAGAGATAATCAATAAAAACAAAAACAAAAAAAAAAAAAGTTACAATTCACTTGTCAATCACAAGTCGATCAGGGTTTCCTGACTGCCTGCAGTGCAGTGTCGCCGGGCGGCCATTTTGTGACCAAATCAAAATGGCTTGAAGCATCTGGTCGGATGGAATGAGACCTCATTGTTGGGGTAGGCGCGCTTCAGGGCAGGACTTGCCTGGGAAGATCGCGGGACCCAAAGACGGCAGCGTAGTGCTCGATGAGGATTTCCGTGAAGATGTTGAGAGGCGTGAGGGCTCGGAGGGACACGGAGCCGTGCGAGGGACGGATCAGGTTGATGGCGAAAACGCAGGCCAGGTTGGATGGGCTCATCTTGTTTGTGATGCTCTCTTGCGCCACCTGCAGGAGGATAAAGGTGCGGGCACTCAGGTTAGTACAGGTAAGATTACCCGAGATGAAGAGTTGTGACAACTTGAGAAGAGGAGCCAGTTTGTTTCCATGGCGCGAAATCGAGCAGCTTTGCATGGCAGAAATCGTTGGATTTTTTAACTTTCTTTTCTCGGAAGAGTAACGCATTTACCTCAGGGAGAAAAACAATATAACAGTTAGCAATGTTTGGGTCAGACATGAGGAAAAAACAGAAAAAAAAAAAAAAAAAAAAAACTAAATCACCTTGAGACTGCCTGATAAGGCAATGAAAACAAAAAGGCAAGTCAAAGTATGATAGACACCACACACCACACACCACACACAAAATCGTTTAAGAAAATATTCTTATCCAACATATCAAATTTTAAAGTTCCACAGTTCAGACAACAATGTGGTATAAAAACAATGATCAAATTCATGTTACAAAAGCGAAATCTAAGTATTAGTATCTAAGTAAGTGTGCTGTGACCTTGAAAATGACCTCAGGGTCACCAAAATTGTCCAGTGTCGCGGGAATACCCAAGTACCAGTTGGTGGAAAATGAACAAAATCTGTCCGCTGATTTTTGAGATATTGCATTAACACCCTCGGGACGGACAGAGCTATACTATGCTCAGCCAAAATAAAAACTTGGTTGCATGGTTGAACATACAAGAAATTAGGTTTTAAATAATGATTTTATTTAATTCTGTGCTCATTAAAGATGGTGTATCATAAAAATAAAGTCCATAATGTAACCTCTTCCACCGGAAATGCTACGGAAATGTCCAAGAGTAAAAATGGTAAGTTACAACTTGAATAAGAGCAGTGCGTAGGTGATTACGTATGGTTTGGGCAGTCACATGACCTCTAAACAATTCATTCCTAGTGGACGTTGCAGTGACAAATTGATTATGCAAATGACGTAAAACAATTTGTCGGTCTTCTGCTTCTGATGTCACACGTGGGCTACCAGAACGAGGTCGATCAGCTGTGGTGCCAGTTTGTTGGAGACGTGTCCGAAGATCATGGATAGTCCGTCAACTGCATCCCATAACCTTTGCAACGTCAGAGACGGACATTTCCGTATTCAGCATGCCAATGGCACGTTCACGCTGAATTTTTGACAGCCATGGCATTGAAAATCAACAAATAATTAACTGTAAAAACTTTCACTAACGTGCCAACATGAGCTCAGTTGCACATCTCTCATATGGTCACGTGACTAGGAACACGAGAAAACATGGTTTTAGCTTAAAGTACGCTCGCATGTGCTACGTACTTGTGCAGGTCAGAGTGGATGTGTGTCATGATGTCTTTGACAACGCATTTATCCCCAGTGATAATAAAATCTTTTAATTAAAGTTAAGAAAATATTTACAAATTTATGAGTGTGAAGTTTCTTTTTTGACTCAGTACATGTCACCTAGCTCCGCACTTCACGATGGAGAGGGACAAAAAGTGGTTTTCCCAAATTAGCGTGGCCTTGCGGTCTGCTAGGACCATTCCAGCCATTGTACAGTAAATGGGAACAACTTCATGGGAGAGGGCAGAGAACTGCTGTCCACTGGATGTATAGATAAATATATCCTCATGTGAGACCGTAGAAAGTCATGTTTCACACAAAGTGAGTGTAACAGTGCCTGGTGAATTGGCCCAAACTTTAAGTACGTCCATTTCTGCAAGCAGACTTTGGACATTTATATGAATAATATCAAGCCCTGACATAGTTCACCTGATGAATACAGAGCTAATAAAAAAAAATAATCCTTCACTTCCCAAGAGAGCCTTGACTCTTATTTGCTAGGTTTAGACCAATTAAAACATTTGCTTTTCGTTTCAGTAGGTTGCTATTGTCTAAACCAATTAAAACAAGCCATATAGATGACATTTGCACAATCACATGGCACACCACACACAAAAACATGACAGGTTTTCACCATTTTAGACACAGGTTGATTATACCTTTGACATTTTTGAGAAATGCATTTTTCACCTAACATGCCAGAATGACAGATTTAATTTCTTTTCTCTTTTTATAAATGTACAAAGGTCCTTATACTATTCTAAGTGAATACATTTTTTTTTATTTCGGGCATAAAACGTCTCATGTCTTTGGGCCAAAAAAAAAAGAACTGTTGACCTGACCAACTACTCCTAAATTATTTTCACTTTAAATTTATAAAGGAAACCAACTCCTTTCATTTCCCTCTTATGATGTATAAAGGTCCTTTTCTCATTTTAAGTGAAAAAGATAATTAAAAATTGTGAAATGTGTCACCATTTTGAATATTTTTAACCACATGCATGCCAAAATAAAAATTATTTTCTCTTTTTTTAATGATGGGGGGGGGGGAAAACCTCCTCTGTCAGTCTAAGAAAAGAAATTGAAGTTCATGGGCCTTATTTGACGAGAGGGGTTAGCAGTGCGAGTTCATGGGCCTGATTTGAGGTGTGAGTTCAGCAGTGTGAGTTCATGGGCCTGATTTGAGGTGTGAGGTTAGCAGTGCGAGTTCATGGGCCTTATTTGATGTGAGGGGTTAGCAGTGCGAGTTCATGGGCCTGTTTTGAGGTGTGAGGTTAGCAGTGCGGGTTCATGGGCCTTATTTGAGGTGTGAGGTTAGCAGTGCGGGTTCATGGGCCTTATTTGAGGTGTGAGGTTAGCAGTGCGAGTTCATGGGCCTTTGAGGTGCGAAGTTAGCGACGCGATTTCCACTCACCATGTTCAGGAAGCAGATGAGGTACTGGAGCACGATGTAATTGTGTTCCGGAAGGTCCTGCATCAGTCTCTTCACTGCCGTCACCCTCAAACAGCTCTCCACCTCTGTAGAGCAGAGAGAGACATGCATTTGCAAGCCAACATTTGGACTGGGCACGCTCACGCACGCTTACCCAAAATGCACCACGACTGCGACCTCCAGCTCCAAACCTATAAGCATCACAGTTGTCCACCTCCTCACCAGTTTCGGCGTTTCTGAAAGGGCCGAGCCCCCCCATTTTAGGCAACTTGCACCTGGGTTCAGTATTATTTGGACATCGCTCTCTTATCCAATGTGAAACACTATGGATTTCAGAATTTTATTCTGCTAAGGTGCGAAATACTGATAGTATGTGTCCGGAGAGAAAAGAGTGTTTTGTATCATCAGCTACCCTTTGTTTACAGTTTTTCCCTGAACTGAACACTGACACAAGCAAAGCATCTAAAATGGGATTGTGTCAAGTTTCTAGCAAACATCTCAATTCGTGACCAGCAGAAATCATGATACATGCATTTTCTCTCAAAATGGTGCCCCAGTTCACAGCAGAGCAGAGGAACGAGAATAAAAGCGGGATAAAACCGGCCAATTTATTACCACTGCCAAACAAAGCAGGAGGTTATGCGATTGGTGCCGTTTGTTTGTTTGTGAACAAGATAACTCAAAAAAAGCAATCAAAGGATGCGTCTGAAATTTTGTGGGTGGTTCTCTAGTACATTAGGGATGGACCTTATTGATTTTGACCACGATCAGTGAAACAATATGGCTGCCACAGCAGCCATCCTGAAATGCTATGACATGCGATAACTCAACTTTGCTCCAACTCACCAAGATTTGTACAGTGCTGCCTTGGCGGAGGTTTGCACTCTAGGAGCGCCTCTAGTTGTGTTCTGTTGCCCCATTTCAGCAGCAAAAATTTCCATTTCTCACAAAAAACAAGGAATGATGCATCCCCTCCCATCAATCAAATGAATCTTATATTGGCACCCACCGCCCACCAAACGCAAGTAAATCATTCAGCAAAAACAAAATTGAATACAGTAAATTGCCGGCCACGGGCCAATAATTAGATACAAGTGAAGCTGAATATTGTCGCCTTGATTCTGCACTGCCCACTTCTCTGATGGCAGCACAAATTTTATTTCTTTAGCACCTACGAAGTACAGTCAGTAAAAATCGATCCCCTATTTACGTGCACTTTAGCCAACCTTGACCCTTGCTGTACCCTGTCGCTCCCCCAGTTGGCATTCTAGCAGCAGGCTAACGATACTACTACAGTCAGCTCGCATTGGTAAATTTGAGATTTGGGGAAACAAAGTAGCTAAAATATGGGCCAACATTGCAAGGCTTGCTCCACCCAATAGGAAAACGGTAATGATAATGTTTCCACACCATGAAAATGCTGCTTTAGAGGGGTGGCGCTTCACGGTAAAGGGGCTAGCTTAGCGACTCGCCGGAGGAACATGGATGCAGTGGGGAGTAGGCTGTACTGCAAATACTCAAGCAACTGAGGTGGTTCATTCATCATTCTCTGAGGCGCCAGAACTTTAGAGATCGGGAGGGTTAAACACCAACCCTTAGAGCGCTGAATACATTTTCAAAGGATTAAAAATGCAATTATCCTCAGCTGTTGAAAACCTATCATGCGGCTCCCTTGTGGAAGCTCTTCTAAACATGTTGCCATGATAGGTTTTCAACAGCACAAGATAATTCATTATAGCGCTCTTAGGGTTCTAAAGGTTAACATTCATCGTGTTCTTGTGCATCCAGGGTGTGAATATGAATGAGAAACCTAAAAATAAAAGATTAATCAGATAACGGAAAATATTCTGTTTTTTCTTGGAAAAAGCCAATTGTTGAACTTTTACATTAAGTAATCTTTTATTACACACCATTTTAAAAACAGTATTTTGAGCCATTTATTTTTTCAGTGTTCTGGCTAACGGCAGATAGGCCCAAAGGTTACATTTTAGACATGGAAGACACATCCCCTGTTTGGAACCACGACCAGAGAAATGTAGGCAATGCGAAATCATTCAGCAGCTGCATAGGTCAGCTTTAGCCAGGGACTCGTGTAGAACTGTGGATACAATCGCCTTTACCAGGACAAAACTGGTGGATTTGTGATAGTGCTGGAGTATAGTGAGGTGCTGAGATCATGAAGAATGATAAATACGGGAAATGCAAATAAAAACATGGGCACAAGAGCTTCCAATGTTCCCTCCTGATTTTTCAGCCCTGGAGCGTGACGCAATTTTAGCAAGTTAGCACTGGCTACGCACACAAATCATTAACAGCACGATTTTAGCAAGGGCTGCCAAAATCCTGCCCCAGAAGGCCTCCAACCCGCTTGGTTTCGCTCCAACCCTCACAAACCACGCCTCAAACTGCAGCAGGAGACCTCATTAAGCTGCAAATTGGTTGAAACACAGATTTGACAGTCAAACTGAAATAACAGGATGTTAGGTCTCCGGGCACAGAATAGAGCTGCCCTGATTACAGCCCAGTTTTTCGGAAAAAGGTTGTTTTGAAAAATCGTCATAGTATTATTCCAGTGGTCATTGAAGAGAAAGTTACTCTGAGCCTGAAGACTAAACATACTTAAAACGAGCATGAAATACTCTAGAGCCCAGCCATGATTTTGTCGTTCTGGCCTGGAAACGAAATGCATTTTTTTCATTCATCATTATATCTGCGATCCTCTAAGTGTGGTGATTCCATAATTCTTGCAAGGGGCCGCATATATACTGAGCAACAAAAGAAATGCGAGTTCAAGACTGACCGGAAACTAAGAATGCGTGGAATTACTATAAAACTTTTATCATTAATGCGCATTTACACTCATTTCTTCAAACACTTCCTTGTTTTGCGGCCGCTTCAACCGGGTGACCATGCAAGTACAGCGCGTTTCTTTTGTTGCTCGGTATATTATATTTCATGGAAAAATGTTGCACGGTTTAGTAGCTCTAGCCTGGAAAAGAATCATTAAGGACAGACAGACAGAAGGATGGACGCGTGGCAGGACAACCCTCATCTCTACATTGCCCTTGCACTTTGTGGCGGAGGGTAACACCACGCTTCAGCAGCAGGGCAGCATGCTCCTTGTTGGTGTGGATAGGAGGTAGGACAGGATAGAGCCCCTCCCCTGCTCAGCACCACTCACGCGTGATCTCCTGCACGCGCTCGTACAGCTGGAATGTGAGCAGTGGCTCGGGCAGCTCTCGCAGGAAGGTCTTCAGGATAACAGCGGGCACGTGGACATCGCCGTACTGCTCAAAGTCCACCTGCTTTCCTGCAGAGGATAGAGGGGTTATACCGACCCTACTGCCGAGACGACCACAAATACCCTCACACAGATTTGGCAAATGCAATGATTTTCAATCAATACTGTTAAACAAGACCCCAGTCTTCTGAGATTTTCATCTGAGATTTTGGATATCAGAACATTTCATTGTTTTGTGGCATAAGATGGTCTTTTTCTGGTTTCAATGGCTGGATTATGGTAAAAAGGTAGAATTTTCTCAATTTAGACCGTTGTAGCCATTATATTTACTTCCACCTCCTTTGACATATCCAAATCACTAATTGCAGCATAAAAGAAAAAAAACAGCGTGTTAATATCTTATGTACTTTATGAAAAGCACTTAGAAAACACTCAAAATTTAGCACAATTAGTTGTTAAGAATTTGAAACATTGTCCCAAAAAATATTGTGTAATAAGAGCTCTTTAAGCCTTTAATCACAATTCTCAGTCCAGACGGGAGCACAGAGTCTCCGGGTAAACGATGTCAAATCGGCCAGAGTGTGGCTAGCACTGCTTGCAGCAGCAGCCGCCATTGTTCCGTGCGGGTTAACATCCTAATGCTTGAGTTGAATGTGGTTGCGTATTGCTCCAGTCGAGTGACTGTATGCCAGGTGTTTCTGATACAGTCTACATGCTACCTTGTTTTCATTTTCTAAATGAAAGTACTTCCAAACTGCGCTGGTTTTGCGGGAGGCCATCCCTCCAATTTCCCACCGTGCTCTTTTAAAACTCCAGTCTACTCGAGCATTGCTGCAGGGAAGGGAAACTGCTGTCTGACTGCTCTGTAGCCCCGACTAGTGGCCGGCGGCTGCACGACAGTTAAGCTCCCTTTTACAAAAATAAAACACAAATTGGTTTAACCGACTAATATTTCTGGTGCCGACTAGTGAGGGAGCGAACATTTAATCGTTTGGCCGACTAATCGCCCGCATCCCTAAAATCAATTGAGGCATTCAGAAAAGATATTGCAAGATTTGATTTTGTACACGTTGCCCAGCACTACCCTCACAAAATAATCAGCTGGGTCTAACCACAGACTGTATAAAAAGATGTACGAAGCAACCGTGACGTCACCCATTGGTTTCGGCGTACCATTTAGGAAGCCTCGATTTTGGCAATTTGAATGTGCCATTTTGAAACCGGATGTGACTCCTATTGGACGTGAGCGTGAACTGAAGATCCAGGGAGGAGCGAGGGGTGGATCTGACCATAACTGACGAGGACCAGAGTATAACCACGCCCCCTAAAGCTTACCTTTATCCTTTATTCCAGTCTATTTGGGACCATAATTTACAAGAATAAACATCATGATATAACGAAGGAGACTTGAACTTGCCATAGATACAATATAATAAGGAAAATGATTATTGAGATGATAAATTAGGCGGGAAAGAAGGGTCATTTTCTCATTGACTTCTATAGCATCGAACTTCTTTCTGCGACCACCGATATTGCCATCTGCTGGCCATTAAATAGAATGCAGTTTTAAGAGATTTCCCCATTGGCTGTCACTTTTCACACCTGGGTGCTGCGTCCATCTTTTTTATACAGTCTATGGATCTACCACAGACCCATTTATCACTGAATTAAAGCGGAACAGAGCCTGCGAGGAAATAACTACTTGGAACAGCATGCTCCTGCTGTCCTGGAGGCCAAAGGGCACTGAGTCTCACCGAGGTTGTAGAGCTTCTGAATGTCTTTGATGAGCTGCACCCGGACGGACCTCCTGAAGATGCCCTCGGTGTGAAGGCCTGTCGTGCGGGAGAGATAGAGAACACACTGAAGCTCTTCACTTCACTTGCATCTCAGCTATCTCAAGAGCGTCTTAAGAAATTAATTATATGTCACATTTCAAGCAGTGTGATCAACCCGCAGGTTCAACTGTACTTAACAGCATTTCTCTACAGTTCATTTTATTATACAGGTAACTTTGGTGAAGCCAAAAACAAAATTTCTTCCCAAGAAACATCTGTACAACCCAGTCATCAAATATCACTACAAAACACATTACTGCTTGACCATCAGACAGAAAACAAGTGTAGCTCAGCACTGCTCTTGGATGCATGAAAATCCAATTAAAATCCAGGATATGGCTTATGTAAAATACACTACCATATGACGTTAGGCTTCAAACTGCTGAAACACTCTTAAAGACGCAACCAAGAAGCATTTTTTCCCCATTTTTAAACACGACATGATGGCATCCACGCTGCATATGGCAATTGCAATTTTTTGAAGAAACACCGGAGATCAATGTTAAATAGTTTTAATAGATAGACAATAGTTAGTCTTTATAACTAAATCGGACAGCACAAAAGCACTGATGTTCTGTGATGACCTGCCGCAGCTAACACACCCATCGACAACAGACTGCGGCGATATTTTTTTAGGCCATGACCATTATTTCTATTCCAGCGGGAGACTCAAATCACAAAGCATCACATTTTTTTTGATATACAGTATCAAAGCTTCCAAAGATTCATTTCCTAAAGCCTTTTAGTAAAATTTTCACTTTATCCCAGTAAAGTAGGTTTCCCTCATTCTCACCCATCCCAGAGGGATGTACATAAATTTGAATAAATTTTAATTTCCTCCTTCATATGGTGAATGCAGCTGACAGAGGAGATTAATTCTCTGAAGGTGAGAGGAGGATCTCTCATACTGGAGGAACCGTCACGCTGAATGACAGCACGATTACTTCCCTCCAGTATCACGCGCACATACACACGCGCTCACTCACTCGTGCATTTGCACATGCCACTCATGGAAATTACGGTGCCGTTATTCAGCGCCTCTGGTCTCAGGAAAAGACGTGCATGCACTCATGAAAATGAGAAGGGCAGAGCGTCCTGACCTACGGAAGCTTTCCCTAATACACTGAGGCCAACAAGTAATGTGGGGAAAGCAGATCGCTATTCACATGTTACTCTCACCTTTCTCTTTCAGGTAGGAGACAGTCTGGCGCATGACCGGGGGGATTAGCTCTCCTTTGTTTTTGTCACTAATACTACAGTAGCAGAGGAAGAGAACTCATTACACACAGCCTAACTCATGCAGAACAGAAATGCATTTAATAAGCTGTTAGCCCGTAACCAGAGGGATGGAATAACATTAGATTTGTCTTCATCAGAACAAAGTTAAACTAGCCAGCCATTTTGCAGTTAGGTAACTTAGTTAGGCCCGATAGTATGAATTTGCGTCTCCATTAACCTGAAAGCCCTCCAAATTAGAAACTAGGCCGGAATTAACGCATGGGCACTTTGCATCATTTTCAGATAGAGCATGCGGTTAAATTTGGCTTTCCTGGTTCAATTCTGGGCTAATGAAGAGGCAACACAAATAACGCGCTAATTAGCGGGCTAATTTTGCGAACTAGATCGGGATTTATCAGTAAATTTTCCTGATCAAATTCATGGGCTATTTGCATCTTCATGGCAAAATAGCCAGTTAATTTGGGCTAATTTCAAAACGGCAAAATAGCTAGCTGATTTGAAACTTTGTTCTAACGAAGACAGGCTTGATAGATGACCAAAAACGTGCTTGTATATTGATAGCCCCTTTTTTGTAGCCAAGAAACCTCAGCTACACACATTGCAAACCACCCAAAGGTCAAGTAAGCCAAAATGCATAAACGGCTATATTTCTACAAACAAATGCCAATAACACATGCTACATTAACCCCTCTGCGCAGAATACAAATAATGCCAAATTTTTCCTGTTATGCACGAACCTTTTAAGGCTTTATAAGTAACTCATTATGTGTGTCACAGAGACTGAGGGCAATTATTCCACTGAAGCAAGACATTTGGAAATTCAATTACAGAATTATTTTGGAATTAAATTTCAGAAATTACAAATGCCGACGTCTACATCTGCGCAAAGGGGTTTTAATAAAATATGTTTTATCATTTAAATTAAGAATCAGCAGCTGATGATTGTGACAAGCCTGCTCAATATAATATTGAGAAGTCAGTGCAGTACATTGTAACTGAGGATTTAAAAAAATATATTCCGATTAATTGTGATTTTGCGGTATCCTTATGTCCTGCTGTATCCTTGAAAATACACCATTTTGCACTTGGCAACGTTTGTGCGCACTGGGTCTCAAACTTTCTAGGCCAGGTCAGCGAGTAAATGGAAATTAGTTTGCCATGTCCAATTTCCAAGTTAATGAAGGTTAATTCAAATAACTGGACAAAAGGCCGTAATCCACTCTTTCATTGAACGAATAGCTTGAATCAAACAACTAGACAAACGGGGAGTATAGGGTGGGGAGTCAAGGATACTCACTACTGCAGGCTGACGCCGAACTGCTGCGTAGGGAGGGGGGGTCGGGGGGGCGGGACTTTGGCGGGTGGGGGTGGCCCCCCCTTCTGGGCTGCTCGCAGCCTCTCGTCGTGCCTGAGGCGGCGAGAAACATCGTTACCATGGAAACACGAACACCAGGTACGAAGAAAGACAGGGATCGAGAGAGGGTGCTGGGGGTTCAGGAGGAGATGGGGTGAAAGAAAAAAAAAGAAATGGAAAATACGCTCCGCAGCGCAGACCTCGGTTGAGCATGCAGACGAAAGGCATTTGATACAATCGTCACGCCATCGCGTTAGGTTAACCGAGGTCGTGAGATGCGCTAGATACTGTCGTACCATGGGCGCGAATGGCAAAACTGTTATAGAAATACTTGTTCTTAAAGTCTTAAAGGCAGGGTTAAATGAGAGACAGCTGGGAATCATATCAGATGCTACAACATTTTTTATTTCACCTTTATTTAACCAGGGAAAGTCCCACTGAGATGGAAATCTCTTTTTCAAGGAAGCCCTGGGGGGGTTGAGGTGGGGAGGGGACAAGTTGAACAGCCAGTTAGATCAGGGGATGATTAGGTGGCAGGTTGGGAATTTAGCCATGACACCGGGGAACCCCCTACTCTTATCGAAGAAGGTCATAGGATCTTTAATGACCACAGTGAATCAGGACCTCAATTTAACATCTCATCCGAAAGATGGCATCTGCACTGAGGATAATTCCACCAGAGGGAAGATCATAACCTACTGCCCACCAACACCTCTTCCAGGAGCAACTTTGTTTTCCCAATTGGTCTCCCATCCAAGTACTGACCAAGCCCACACCTGCTTAGCTTCAGCCATGCGGCTGATTGAGTAGTGTGTATGGCTGCTGGACATATGATGAGGAAGGAAGGGGAGACAAACAGAACAGGTCAGACAGCAAATGAGACAAAGGAGAAAGGGCAGGCAATTCAAGACCTGCGGGACAGACAGAAACAAGACAGGACAGAGGGCAGACAGACAGGACAGACAGGATAAGACTGGACAGGATGGGGCACGTTCCCCTGTGACCTTGAACCCAAAGTCAAAGGTAAAATCTAAGCTGATGTGCAATACAACTTCCTCCCAGACCCTGATACGAACCTAAGACCCGATTTTCACAGAAAAGTGGGATATGGGACATTTTGTATGGGCATGTGCCAATAAGAGCCTTAATCATTCTTTAAACTATTATCCGATTTCAACCAAAATCGAAAGGGGTCAAAACCTCACCATTGCTAAAGCCTATGCCAAACAAACAGAGCTGGGCCAATGAGGTTTGTGAGCTGCTGTTCAATCGCAAGGAACCTCTACATACGCACCAGTGGCAACAGAATGAATGCAAATCCACAGCACACTTGACTTTGTCCAGGGAAACGATAACTTGTTGGTCCCGTGACTGTATTACAGGACATAATTATCATAATCTAGCCAATACACTGTATACTACGAGACAAAGTTGCACAGGGTATCCAGTGTACTCTGGAGCAGTATTTCCTCAACAAGTTTACCATTTTGAATAGGGCAGTTGTTGCCATTACAAACACAAATTTTTATTTTTATTTTTTTGAAACAACACCAAAGGAAGATTCTTTAACCTCTTTCACCGGAGGAGCAAATGGGTGAAATTCTGCCCGTTTTGACCACTGTAGCAAAAAAAAGCTCCATCTCAAAAACCGTAAAAGGTGTACTTCCCGAGATTTAAAGACAGCCGCGCAAAGCCCGGCATGACACCCACATGGCAGCCTTGCCGTTATCTTCTATATATTAATAATCAGTTTTCCCAGCCTTCGTAACGCATCTCCTTCCGAACCGCCCAACGGATCCCTGTGCCCTCAGGCATATGTGTTCCAGACGAGCCTGCCTCTGTCTCCCGGCACGTGGGATCTACCGAACCCGCCAGTTATTGAAATTTGGGCCATTTTATCCATTTTTGCCTTTCGTTAGCATGACGAGGAGCGACGTCACTATTCGTTGGGATTACTGGTCACAATCAACCTCGTGCGGAGCACCAGTATGGCTAGATTGACTAATTGTCCAATCATCACCAAAATCGATACGGATCCTCTTCATATCACCATTGACCCACGAAACAAAAAATAAAAAAAGTCCTATAAAATTGTAGCCTGTAGACTGAGAACAATAAATTGTGGATGGAGCGACAGATGGACAGGTGTGTTTGCTATATACGCCCATCCGATGGAGTAGGCAAATCAAAGCATTGAATCATACTCCTGGCCTTTATAGTGTTTGTCATACTGGGCTTTCTATGATACTGAATAAAGTCAACAAGAGTTGTCAGAAGACAACACAGCTCGCCGGAAAACTTTAACCTTGCTGTCCACGGATGCCAACAGAGGGTATGGCAATAGCTCTCTGAGGACATTCGTCCTGGCGAGCAAAAAAAATTGGGTCTTTTCAACGTTTTTGAAAAACTGCTCTAAAATTTGAAAGGTTAAACACTTCAACGAACTTCTAAAATGATAAATGCACGCCACATCACCAGGGACATTGGAATCATCCGAAAACTTTCAAACACTTTGATGCAAACTTACTACGTAAAAATCATTGTGACTTGGCAACGAAACAAGATGCCAAATTCAGATTTATACCATTAAATACCCAGGAAATTTATTTTAATTTGGTGTTTAAAAAAAAAAAAAGTGATGAGATTACCTGTTAAGTTATCATTTAAAAACCGCAGCGTTGCCCAATTGATCATTCAAACCTAACTGCGATCCAGAAATTTAACGCCAGCGGATGCGGTGTCCTTGTTTCTAAAATAAACCATGGAAAAATCCAATGGAACATTTTCATCTTTTTTTCTGACCAATCAGAGCGCGAGTTGGCCTTCACCCAAGTGCATAAAAAAATCCAACGGGAGACCACTGCTACAAAGTGCTGAAGTTGAGAGCCAATTTTTCGGAAAAGGAGGCAAGATATTGCTACCGTTCAAACAATGGTTGGTTAATGATGTCTCGTCTGAATCTTCTCATATATATGTAATTCAAATATACCCTAGAACAAAGCGAAGATCGCCATTAGAAGTTTCAGATTCAGCTCCAGCTCGCTTTGTCTTCCAGATGAGACACGCTATGCGTTCTAAAAAAATAAAACAGCATGATTCCCAATCACATGGGGCAACTCTGCTGAAGTGATTGTCCGGCTATCATGTCTAAAGTGACAAGTGGGCACATCATCTTCCCAGTAATTTTTATGAATTTTGCTTCAGTAGGCAAATAGTGGAGAAAATGTACTTTATTGATGAAACTGGGCAACTGGACTTATTAAATGTGTCAAAAATTCTCACTAACTCTTCTGATTTTAATGTAAATGGTTTCCAACAAGACTACGGGTGAAGAATCCTGATTACTCAGGAACCGCTCAACCGATCTTGTATTCCAAAACCTGTCTTCCTCTTTCAATGAGCACTTTTCAAAAATACTTATACTTAATAGCAGTTCATAATTTTGAGGTGTTCATAGCTTCTAAAATACTTTGAGAATGTGCATGTTCTACAGATTTACTCCTTACCTGCAGGTGCACATCAACCAAAAAAATGTCCAAAATTTGAGTTTAATTTTAGAATTTTTTTATTTTTGGACATTCCCTAGACCTAAGTTGATGTGAGTAATTATAAACTGGACTTAGTCAGAAAATGACCGTCATAAAGGCAGTGTTCTCTTTTGAGTCATATTTTGGGCATTTTTTGAGAAACCGTTTGTTAAAGTTGTCAAAACAGCTGAAATTTCACCCATTTGCCCCAAGGGTAAAATAGGATAATCAGAAATGACCCAAATATTATTGGGGGGGGGGGTAAGGAAATTATTTCATGAAAAAAAAATTGTTTTCCCAGAAATCATGTGGAATTGACCACTTTGGGGCTTAGAAAAGTGCACTGCTCCTTGAGGATTTTGGCTGACATTAATGAAATAACCTACTGTGAAAACATCAAGGGCAGGGAAATTATTTTATGCCAAGAAACATTATTGTTCAGGAAGCTTAAGGTTATTAATGCCATTTTTAAAAGGTGTGAGCATTTCTGCGTGCGTGTGTATACAGCCTGGTAAAACAAGGCCATACCGGAGCACCTCGGGCGGGATGATCAGCTGATCGTAGTTGAGGTGTTCCCTCAGCTCTCCCAGGTAGTTCACATAGGTCAACTTCTTCCCAAACTTGTGACTGCAAGAGAGAAGAGTCTTCAGTGCAAATTCACACCCAACTCTCAACCAGCATCTCAATCACACTTTTACACTATGACTCCACTGAACCCCTGACTCAGATGCTTTTACTTTAATTCCTTCAGCCATTTGCCCTTTCATTCTTCCGATTCTCATCTGGGATGAAGTCATCAGTACTTAGCCAAGTGCAGACATTTTTTTTTTTCCCTTTCTTAATACTTAAAATGATAGATTATGCAAGCAACTCTCGCACCTCCTTTGGAAACTTCAAACTCTACTGCATCTAGCTTAAGTTCTGCACCATTAAAGGGCTTATTTTCCATCGCCGAGCTCCAGGCGATTTCTTTCCTGAATACACCAGCAAGCACCTGTGAGACACATCAGGTTTTTCGCTGATCAATGCGCCACGACCTTCTTGCTGACAACAGGAACGATTATTGCCTAAGCCCTGCCATTACGCAGACTGAACTAGAGACCATTGAAGTTGAAAAAGAGTATCAGCCCACACTGTTGCCGCCGGTAATAAGAGCTTCTATATGACTAATCCAAAGTAATACACCTCAGACAGAAGCATGATTATTATACCTTATAAGGGGCTTGAATATTTTCCACAGTACTCTGATGAAGTTAGTTGGGTGGACGACATAGAGAGCCTTTAGATTTTTCTTGTACCTGTGAAGAGAAAAGTACACCAAAATCATGGAAAATACAATTTGGACGCAAACATAAAAGCAAAAGATGCCAGGCCCTGCCGAAATGTGATAGAGGCACGGAGCCAAAATGGACGACCGCTGCATCACCTCCACAAGGAAAGCAGAAACGTTCAGGAGGACTGTGGCAAAATTACCCGGCTCATACCAGATGAGACAACCCAAAAAAAAACCAACGGACCACTCAAACGCAGCTGCTGGGTCTGGCCAAGCGGTTACGTCACTACAATATTGATGTTCATTGGGCTATAACTTTTTAACCAGATAACTTATATAAACTTGAAATACATGTACTTTAACATGGTATACTCAATGGATTGTTAGAATCATTTTTAAATGCAAAACTAGCAAAAATGTGCTCGGTTACGGTACTACCAGAAGAGGACATCAGATTTGACAAAGTGTACACGAAGATGCATAACATGCTGTTCTCATTACAAATTGGAGTGAACCTGGTTTCAAAATTGCAATGAACCTATTAAACCATGTTCTCAGCAAAAATTGTAGCAAAATAAAGAATTTCTTAGATTTAATAGGGAAAAGAATATGGGGGGCCGCCAAGCTGTCACGGAATTACAATCCCACTACATTTTGGGTGGTAACTCTACAACTAAATAAGATAAAATCAAGTATGATATGTCATATTGAAGGAATTAACTTGTTCTTTAATATTATTAAGTAAAAATATATTTTTTGAGAAATTTTCATAGAAGAAACAAGCAAAAACTACTTCGTTACGGAATTACACAAAATTGACGTGGTTTTTTTAATGTTGTGTTGAACTATCCAGAAAGTGATGTTCCTGTCATAGTTAATTCAACATGTTCATATTTAAGGTGTTTTTTGTTAATACTGTAAGTTATAGAAACAAATGTTGACTTTAACCCTGCTTTATGGGCAAGAAATTTCAACAAGAGTTGTCAGAAAGACAACAAAGCTTGCCGGGGGGCAAGGTTAAAGTTTTTCTGCACGCGGGCGGACGCGGACGCCGGGGGTACGACAATAGCGACATTCGTCACGGCGAGCTAATAAAAAGTCAATGTCACGGAATTACAAGAGGCAAATTGTCACGGAATGACAACAATAGTATTAATTAGTTTCAATGTATTTATTTCAATATATTATACATAATTATTTACATTTTTACAGTTTAGCAATATATTACAATGAGTTTTCCGCTAATAATGACCAATCATAATACATACTTCAAATTTTTTTTTTAATCTCCATGTCAACATTGGCTTGGCAGCCCCCTATGGTTACCTCATTGAAAGCTGTATTGGTTACGTCACTAAAGAACTAGATGTTCATGAGAAAAAGTAAGGTTTATTTCAAGAAAAGAACTAAAATAGGAAACATAACATACAGAATGTTTCTTTCATGATAAAAGTATCAGATATACATTACTGGAGTTTAAAAACAATTAAAATAATTAAACATAAAAATTGAGTTTAACTAATTTTTAATTTGAAAAAAAATAGTTACAAATGCTGAAAAATATGACTGGTAGAAGGTATTAAATGTCAGAACGAGTAAATATTATGTAGTTGCAGATATTTTATTGTTGAGATGAAAATTATGTGAAAAATAGATTTCCGAGTGTCTCTGTAGTTTTCAACTTTAAATGGCTGTAATTTTATTCACATCTTGTATTGAAAAAACAAAGTTAGTTCAATAAAATAGACAGATTAAGCTACAAGATCAGCTCATTCACTATGTGTTACGAAGAAATATAATTTTCATCACACGTTCACTTTGACATCGTCCAACAATATCAAACGAGTCATTGGATGACGTTTCCCTCCGGCCCCCGCAATCTAATCAAAGAAATCCAAAAATATCAAAAGGCAACAGTCCAGGACCTGATTAATAGGCACAGCAAGTTTCGTTTACAAATACTAAACGGTATACGAGTTATGCTCCGGAAACGAAGTGATTACAGGCGGACGGACGAACAGACGACCGCACTGATGACTATATCCGCCCGCATTATATGCGAGGGGGATAAAAAATGTTACGATAACTTTAGAGTTCAAGGGGTGTAAAAAAAAGACATCACTAGTTCCACCAATACCAGGTAACATGATGAAAATTTTGTAAAGAGAATCATTACATAACATTCAGATTTAGTTAGGGGTAGGGGTGTAGGAGAGGGACTCAATGGAGGGTAGAGGTGTAGTGTGGGAGTGTATCATCGGAACGCACTTGCGGTCAAACTCCTTGTAAGCGTCACGTAACCAGCGTAGAGAGGGCTTGTTGGAGCTATGCAGGCCATAGTGAAAGTAGACCACAGTGTAGTCAATCTCCACATACTGGTCCAGGGTGTATTTCAGATACCTACGGTACAGAGAGTCATGTCACAGCAGGTAAGCACCGACAGTATTTCAGTGTGTCTAATAGGCTACAAACAGACAGGGCAAAAAGCCTGGATTTATTCTCACCACCCTCAAGGCACTGGAGCCCACCATTAAAGGAGAATTCCGGTGTGAAATTGACTTGGGGTGTATTGAAACATGATAAAGAGTTCTAACCTTTGCCGAATTCCCCACCTCCAATAAGTCGATTGACGAGCACGAAGGAATAGATTACAATCTGTTCCCCCATCCTTCCTATTTGCTCGTGCTTGTCAATCGACTTATCGTAACTTTCAAGATGGAGGCGACTGAAAACTACCTCAAGGTGCTGCTTGCATAAATAGTCCTTTTTAATAAACTACCTGTGCATTTTCAAAGTTCTCAGTTCCTCGTTTTAAATGTCAGGGCCCTCAGAATTCCACCGATGAAGTGTGGAGCTACTTTGAGCCTTGTTAATGATGAAAAAAATAGCGATTTATTTGCATGGCAACGCCATGCCCGATTCAATACTATTGTAAGCCTGTTGGGAGCTTTGGCTAAAAAAGCTATATATTTTGAAATGTTGCATGCATACGAAGGTGGGGTATTCACCAAAGGTTAGTACTCGTCATCATGTCTCAACACACCCCAAGTAAATTTCACACCGGAATTCTCCTTTAACAGACCATTATTCATGACTCACTCTCCATTATCTGGGGCCCACTGCCTAGTGCCTACAATCCATCAACCACAACCCACTGCCAAAGTAACCACTCCACACTGTCCACTACACAATCACAGACCACTGTTTAAGTACCTGCTATAAACTGCCCACAACAAACTATCCACACATAACTGCCAAAGTATCCACTCCACACAGCCCACTACACAATAACCACAGTCCACTGTTTAAGTACCTGCCATCATCAGCCCACAAACTATCCACAACATACTGCCTAAGCATCTACAGCCCACAACCCGGTACACACTATCCATAGCCAACATCCCACTATCCACTAATTACATATTGCCCATTATACTCAATGCACAGCCCACTGCCCAATAAACATTATCCACAGCCAACTGCCCACTATTAACCATCTGCGAGACACTGCCCGCTATGCACTACCCAATACCCATGACCCATCACCTACAGCCGACTGTCCACAATCCAATATAAACAGCCCACTGCCAGCAACCCACCGTCCACATGCCATTAAATATCCACTGCCCGGAATCTACAGCCTACAACCCGCTGCCCACTGCACTCTATACATCATCCACAGCCCAGTGCCCAGGCCCCAGCGTACTGCAGCAGTCTCTGATGGTTCAGCTGATGTGATGGAGGCATGCAGCAGCAGCTAAAGGTGATCAGCTTCCTGCCATAATTATCGTCCCCTGGAGAGGAGAGACAGAGAGAGCGAGAGGTGAGGAGAAAGAGAGGGAGGGAGAGGAGAGAGGGCAGAATTAATCTACTCCACTTCATCTTCTGTGTGTGTGTGTGTGTGCGTGTGGGTGTGTGTGTGAGGTTTAGAGCCCTACTTCACATACCAGCCCGTCCTAAAGTAGGCACTTCAAAGAAAGCAGACTCACTGGTTTCCAAAAGGATTGTGCGCAGTGGTTTTCGTATTTGCACAATGTATACAAATACAGAGACAATCCAGAGATCAGGATACACAACTCTGACAATCTCTGGTGCTTATATCAAGCTGCGAGACTTTAGGACACCGAGTGAAAACCTGAACCCTCTAAAAAAATTGGAACAATAATGGAACAAAAGAACATTGTGTGGCAATAAAGTGAGTATATTCAGTGGAGCGCTGTCCTGTACATTTTGTGACTATAAAGATAAACAATGTTCAAGGTTTGACTGAGTACAACAATCCATCTAACAAATAATCCTGCCTTGTTATAAACACAGTCTTCAATCTGAGAAAGACTGATCTCTGACTACAGCGACACAAGTGCAGTTGCACGGCGCAGCCAGTTTTCCGACCTCCAACTGCACCCAGCGGTCAACCACCAGCTAAAAAGACAAAAACCTTCATTGAAAGTAAGCGTGACAGACAAGAACATCTAGAAATTGCAAATGCAACTCGAGTATCCCTTGGCAGAGAAGCATTCCACCACAGGAGAGAACTGAAGACACAAAGGTTTTAAAACCGACGCACTCGTAGTGGAGTTTCTCTTAGATGGGTAAGCCAGCTTCTTGTCTCTGTTTCTGTGTGAATTCTGTACATAGACAGAAAGTGTAGTCTACACACATTGAGTAGTACAGTCTAGTTTACCTTTGTTATTAGCAAGTAATGTTAGCTACAGCCTAGTAATGGGTAGCTAATGTTTGCTTGTTGTTGTATGCCAAGAGACTAGCACTATCCTAGGAAACTTGTGTTTAGGCTATAATGCCCTGGTTATGTTGTGAATCCAATGTTGAAAGATACAGGTGGTGTTGTTAGTGGCTTTGTGTGATGCCATCGATATCAACCGCTGCTAATGCTGTCTGTGTTTTAATGTAGTCTCCAGCCGTACCGGTCAGCTGTTTGTAGAGAAATGAAGCACGTGCACAAACTGAGAGGTGGGGGTGTGGTTTGGGTGATTCCTGATTGGACGTAAGGGGTGGGTGCTCATCAGTTATGCAATTTGAAAAAAAAATCATAAGTCCAGCCGCCTGAGATGGTACCTTTAATATGCAAAGTTAAATGGTTATGGCTGGTAACATTCTTAAGATATTGGGCGAGGACCATGACTCACTGACTTCCATTATGGCCTCCTTAGCCTGTTATCGCAGGGAAAAAAAAAATCAGTGAAAATACTGTAAGTTAGTAAATTTGCCTCTCCAGATGGTGTATATTTTGTTTCGTGGGATGAACGGAAAACCTCACGACCACATGAAGTAGAAACACTCCATGTCCATTAAAATGTGCATGTTGCAAAAAATACGCTGCCATGAACAACAATTGAACTACAAGCATGGACAACATTTGCAGGAGTTGATGATCTGAGACCAGTGGGTGATGTAGTTCTATATTACAAAACTCTTATCCCGTGAATAGCAACTTTGACATTTTACGGTCTCAAACTCGTTCATTTTTGAAGAGGGATGGAGTAGTCAATCACATTGTCATAGACAAAACAGGCTTTCCACCAGTTATTTTAATTGCAGACCTTAGTTTCATTGATTTTCAAAAACCCTACTCGTTTTTGCCATTGGAACCAGCACTAAAGTAATGCTAAGACAGCCCCATACAAATTTACATCACACAGTGACTCTCTATGGGCTGCCCCCAACTGCTACTGAGAGTAAAGACTGGTCACATCCCAGTATGCTTTGGGAGAGACGAATCTCACCAATGACCTGGAGGATCCCGTGGCGGGCAACGTCGTAGAAGGGGTGCGATGGGTCCACGCAGGAGACCCTCCGGGTGGGGTCAGGGGGAAGATCTCCAAACACCTCCTCCTCTTCCTCATCCTTCCTCAGCTCTAAAGGGGGTTATTCAGAGGTCAGAGGTCAACATCAGGTCAGATCGTTTCATTATGAGAAGGCCACCCAAGAATAGATGGGTGGACATTGCTTTCTCCAGTTTGACGGAATCCACTGTGCGAAAAATTTATAATGGTTCATGTGAAAGGGGATTTCGAGCAGGGGATTACAGGCAGGCCTTGGCCCCCCAGGACTGTGACGTCAGCAGCAGCGGTGTCACGTTTTCAAGGTAAACCCCATTACCGCAATGCCTCAGTTAATGCAGGATGCAGTAGGTAAATGATTGAGCCTAGACAGCCATCTGAAAGCACTCAGGTTTCCAGAGCGTAACCTTCTTAATCCGAACGTGTCGTTGCGAACACAAATGCGCACGTCATGCTCTAAGTACTGTAATGACCATAAAGGTTTGCGCAATATAAAAAAATTTCACCTGTTCCTGGAAGCTGAGAAATAGCACTTCTGCCCACATACAGGTTACAGCGGAAAACATGGCAGCATGACGCTATCCCGGGATTCTTGAATTAAGCCTCGAAGGGTTAAGAACAAGGTAGTTCTTGATGTAAAAAAAAATCTGATGGGATCCGCTGGACTCAGATCAGAGTAAATAAGCACACACACTTAATGATGCTCTAAGCACGGTTGGGTGACGTCACTTCTGTTGACGTTTGAAGTATTATGAAACAAAACAGAGCTGACTCGCAACTCCCGTGCCTCCCCCACTTCCTGAAACAGTCAAAAAATTGAAAAAAACCCAAACTCCACCCCCCCTCCCTCTTGTCGGTGATTGGCTGGACAAGGTTGTTTTTGTAGCAGTTTTTGGAGCCTGGGCTGTCCACAGGGACCGCTTTTTTTACAGTGTATTCAGGGGACAGGCAGCTAGCGGATCGAGAGGAGATGTTTGCTGTATGTGACAATAAATGTCCTAGCTTAGAAACCGTGTAACAAGACTTCGAGCACCTTCAAAACAGCTAGCTTCGCACAGCTGTCCGCTCCCCCTTAACAGTCCTTACCGTCCCCTAATAACCGTAAATGAAGTTTGATTTTCAGAGTTTCTCCCGCAACAAAGGTTTGGGAGCACGTCACAGTGGTCAGCATGAATTGGCGGAAGCTAATCCATTCGTTATCCAAACCACTTCATCCCCATCAGAGCCGTGGACGAGCTGGAGCTTACCCCCGCTGATTATGGGCTAAAGGCAAGAACACACCCTGTGCAGCGCGCCAATCCATCGTGGGGCGCACACACCATTCAAGCTCCATTCACCAATACACTCATACCTATGGGTAATTCAGAGTCCCCAATAAGCCTAACCTGCAGGTCTTTGGGCTGTGGGAGGCAGCTGGAATACCTGAAGGAAATCTACACGCACAAAGGGAGAACATGCAAACTCCACACAGAAAGGCCCCAGGCAGGATTCAAACCCACACCCTTCCAGCTGTGAGGCAGAGCCACCCACTGCGCCGCCCGGCAGTAACTCATGCAGCTATAAACTACAGACTACCGAGAACTAAACACTTTCATTTTTGTTAGTATGTGCGAGTGACGCATTAGTTAACGTGACTTTCACACTTAAAATGCTGCGTTTCGATTTGGCTCGGAGGTTGGAAGTCGGGGGTTGGGAATAACTTAATACTAATTAGAAAGCAGTCAGCTGGGGTAACTTGAGGTCAGTGGTGTGTCCTCCGGCCAGGATATACTTTATTAGCTATTGTTAGCAATACTAGTTGATTACTCTGTATTTTTCAGGAGCAAACACCTTAGCATCAAATCCGCCGTTAAACTCTATTCAGTACTGTGTGTACGACTAATTTAATAAAACTAAATAACACAGAATATGCAGTTAGCAAATATGCAGTTAGTTATTACAACTTTTGCTGAGTTTTGATTTATGGTGCAGCCATCTTGAACTCAGGGTAGGCGAGGAATCTTCGACTTTGAGTTGAACTTCAGGGAGCGTTCAAACTGAAATTTCCGTCTGGGAGCTCGGAAATCCCGACTTCCCAGTATAAATGAAAGGCAGCATTAATCTTCAAATGCTCACGTGACATGGGATGACAGCATCTCAGAGCGATAAAGGGAAAAGAGGCTCACAAAAACTCACCTATTTCAGCCAGCTGCTCCAGATCCGCTCCGGAAATCATCCTGCACAGGCAGCGAGCGTCGCGGGACCCCACACTTCACACCAAAAACAGGAACAGTCTGTCATTCCTTTTATGTCGCTGGAACTCATTTTTAAAGCACACTTTCACAGGCTGTCACAGAATTTCTCCTGTCGGCCGCAGAAATATGAGGAAAGGAATGCGAGTCTAGCTGGCACGCATTTATCCGAAAAGCAGGACTACCCTGTCACACTGAACAGAGGTCTTGGGAGAGGGATAGAGTGAAAGGAGAGAATGATAGAGTGAGGAAAGAAAAATGAGTGACAGATAAGTGCCAATTTATTTCCCATGCTGGAGAGGGCTGACCCCAAAGGTGAAGTGGACAGGACCAGACCCCAGCCATTTTGTGCCCAATTTCCTCAAAATCCTGGAAAAAAATGGGCCTCGCTGAAGCGGGCAATACCCCTCAGCCCCGAAGGTCACTACTGCAAGGTCAAAGGTCAAACTGGGACGAAACCTCGAAAAGGCACACCTACCCCCCATGGGGAGTCCACATATGCAATATGAACTTCCTAACCCGAGTGGTAACAGAGAAATAGCCCAAACAAAATTGGCATCCGCCCGCCCGCTGGCCGAAGGGACGACAAAACTCCTCGTGCCCTTGTCGGGCTGAGGGGTAAAAAACCCGAAAGCGGATTTTTTCCAGCATGGTAAAGAATACAACTTATACCATTTGCAGTGCATGATATGGCTCTAATCAACTCCCTTATACCCGTATCTTTTGGTTTTCCGAAGGCAAAAGTTGTGCACAGTACTTTCGTATTGCACTGGTATCACCTATGCCAAGGTTCAATGAGAGCTGAGCAGGGGTGCGTTTCCCAAAAGCAGAGTTGCCAACCAAGTTAGCCAATGACATAGTTTGTCCATTCACGGTCAATGGGTCCAACTATGTAAGTTAGCATCTGTGCTTTCAGGAGACGCACCTCAGTTAAGGGGACTTGAAAACTCAGCAGACCACTGACTGACCAGAGAGAATCATCACCAGAATCAGGGCATCCAGCCCAAAGGTGCCACACCACCCAAATTAATTTTTATTCACTTGCTCTGACCCAGATTTTAAACAATGGCAGCCTGCAAACCAAGCCAAGGTGTAGACATTCCTCCGTTCGGCAGCCAATGAAACGATCCGGTGAGAACCCTGCTACAATGAGTACACTACAGGCCGAAAGTTTAGAAGCAAGATCAGATTTGTGCAAAAAAAGATCATAGTTTCATTGCCATACTTTGCAACAAAATAAACATGGTTATTATATAGAGTCACTCATTAGAATACATTTTTACTCAAATCATCAGGCCGGATTGCCGTTGGCATCCGGTGAGCTGTAAACCATGACATAAAGTGAATAATGCAAACTGTGATGTTTTTTTACCTTTTCACTGAAGTTGTGACTCTTGCAAATCTCCTCAACCCAAAAAACTAAGCCCCTCCTATCTTTTGTTAACATTTATTCAGCAATGGTCTGGTAACATCAATGTACACAGTGCATAAAGGTAGATAGAGGAAAGTGGTGCATATCAATGAAAGAAAAGTCTAATCATGCAGTAAATACATCCCAAAGTCCATAGATTTCATACTGGTTTTTAAGAAAAGCGTTATTAACAAAAACTTGAAGTTGCTTCCAAATTTTTGACCTGTATTGGCCTTGCTTCCAAACTTCTGGCCTGTAGTGTAGGTACCATCTGCAGTAGAATCTGAGGAAAAATAAGTACTAGTGCCAGTTTGAAGTGAGGAGACTGGAGAGTAGAGCCAATACCATTATGAGTGGAAATACAGCATTAGAAGGGACACTGGTTTCCCGTCGGCGCGACATTCCTCAGTTCATTTAAGATAAGGCTCAAACGCGCGAACACCCTCCCCCCCAGCACAGCAGGTCGAACAGGCCAGTGAGACAGACTGAAAAGCACAAATGAAACAGAGCGGCGCCAGGACTACAAACAGTGCAGATAACTGGAGAAGGACTTCCATGACAAAGGACTTTACTGGGCTGGTCCAGCTAGACCAGTAGCTCTCAAACTCGGCCCCCAGACCCCCGTTTATGCTGGTTTCACTCCATCCACAGTGGCAATGGCACAATTCTAACATGTTAGTATTTCTTACTAATAGGATTTTAATGTGGGATCACGAACCAGGAGTAGAGAGCACAGCTCCTGGAGAGCCGTACACACTACGCATTAGCATGTCTCTCTGCTCAAATACACCTGATTCTAATGACTGCAACTTATCTAGGGCCTGACAACAAGGCAGCTGCTTGAATCAGGTGTGTTAGAGTAGACGCATCTAAAACATGGAGGGCTTTGACTCTCCGGGAACAGGGCTCTCGTACACTCGTTTGAAGTTAAGTCCCAATATGCCACAAAATCTATGCACAACATGAAAAACAAGACGACATGGTCATCAATATCCCCACCAGAATACCGACTTCGAATCCAATCACGGTCACGACTAGTGGCATCCATAATCTCATTCATCTTGGTATATTCCAGTGGTTCTCAAATTCGGTCCTGGCGCCCCCCTCTGTATGCTGGTTTTTGTTCCAGCCACAACTGCAATTCTAGGATCTTAATAAGCTGTTACTTTGTCTTAATTAGCAGCATTCCATGTTTACAGTAGTTATTTACCATATTAAGTCACATTTGGATGGACACATCCATTCTGCTATGGAGAATAAAAACCCTTGAACATCTTGTGCTTAATTTTCAATATTGCTGGGATTTTCAGGTGAAAACTTTTTTAAACAGATCAAATTAGACCCTGAGAAAATCAATAAGCTCCAAATTAGGTTTCTGAATGCAGGTGTTTTGAGTTTTTCCCAAATAACCTGCCTGAACCAAATAAAATCAACAGAAAACAACAGGTGTGACTCCATTGTTTGCCAAGAAATTGTCGGGTTTTACCTCCATGTGTTAAGAGTTTCACCAATGAGGAACCTGTGGATATTTGCATAAATGCACCTAATTAAAACAAATCAACAGCTTGTTAAAATCCTAGAATTGCAGTTGCGGCTGGAACAAAAACCAGCATACAGAGGGGGGCGCCAGGACCGAATATGAGAACCACTGGTATATTCTGAGAGCTCTTGTCCCCATTTATCGGGAGGGACAGCCGGACAGGTTCCATTGCAACAACCCCCCCTCCACTTAGTGTTTTGGTGAGGGAATAAAAAAAAATACTCTGGGTGCACAATAAAAATGAATAGTGTAATATCCGCATTACACAAGCATATTTACTGTCCCATTCAAAATCGCACAAACACTCTGTGCCCACTGTAGGCACAGTCACTCTCCAATTAAATCACACTAATCACCTCTCCAGTCATTCCAACTTGATAAAAAAAAATTGGCAAAAGACTTATTTAAACTACACTTGGTGAAATACTCATTAGACAATAGTAATACACAAGGACTGAACTTTTATTTTATCATTTTGCCCTCATGGGCTTCAAACTGACCCGTAAAAGTGCCAAGAAGCTGCAGGTTTTCAATCCTACAAAGCAGAAGCACACCTGATACCACTGACTTAATCAACTGATCTAGGTCTGCACAGCTGATTAACTGCATCAGGTGAGCTACTGCATTGCTGGAGTGAAAATCTGCAGCCTTTTACGGGGTCAGTTTGACACCTCTGGGCTAAATCAGGGGTTCCCAAACTCGGTCCTGGGGCCTCCCTGTGTATCAGGGATACTCACTCTTTTCCAGAATGAGCCGCAGTGGGTGCAGGCTTTCATTCTAACCATGCAGTTACACACCTGATTGTACTTATCAAGGGTCTATGGCAAAAGCTTTAAGGGTTCATTAGTAGAATCAGGTGTGCGACCGGTTGGATAGAGCGGAAGCCTGCACCCACTGTGGCTCATTCTGGAAAAGAATGAGTATCCCTGCTGTGTACGCTGGTTTTTGCTCCACCCTGGTTTGCCTTCATAGGATTTTATCAAACTGTTAATTTGTCTTAATTAGGTGCATTTTTGACCAGAGCAGCAATTTATCCTCTGTCAACAAACAGTATTTTCACAGATAAGCATACAAACAGTGAATAAATTCTGCATCCACATTGCAATATGAGTAACAACTCCATCAAAGGAAAAAAAAATCAATGGGTTCCTAATTAGTGAAACTGTGGGCACATTGTTAGTTTTTGTAACCATTTACTAAACAAGCAAATGACAGAGTCAAACGTGTTTTATGTAATGTTTTTGTGATTGAGTGCAAGCAAATTATTTTGTAAGAACTCTAATCATCTGTCTTCAGCAAACTAATTTGGAGGTGACTGATTTTCTCAGTACCTGATTTGATCCGTTTAAAAATATTACCTGAAATTATGAAACCTGAAATATTACCACAAAGAAAAAAAAAACTTTATATGCAAGGGTTTTATTCTTCATGGCACAAATGGATATTTCTATTAAAATTTGGCTTAAAGAGCAAATAACATATTTAAACACAAAATGCACCAAATTTCGAAAAATTCATAGCTTGTTAAAGTCCTATGATGGCAATTATGGTTGGGACAAAAACCAGCATACACAGGGAGGCCCCAGGACTGAGTTTGGGAGCGCCTGCCCTGGGCTAAATTATTCTAAAAATCACAATGCTTACATTGTCTTCAATTATAAGCCCTGTCTTACACTCTGGCCAATAGGTGGCTCAGTAAAGTCTCGAGAAATGACCATTTTTTGTAAAAAGAATGACCGGGAGAGTTTCAAAGCTTTATAAACTTCATTTTACCATCCCTCATTGATAAATGTCAAGACTTCTCGACCTTGAGGTCTGCGAGGAGACGGTTAGACTTTCGCGTTCCATCTCTAAAGCCGCTTTCACACTGGACGCGAAACGAATTTTTCGCAAAACAGATTACATTCAAAGTCAATGCGAAGACACGAATGACTTTGAATGTAATCTGTCTTGCGAAAAATTCGCTTCGCGTCCAGTGTGAAAGCATCTTAACGTGGGTAGGGCTAATCTGAAAACATTCTGCTGAAAAACTACGACCATCAATACTTTCCTTCATAATTTCTTTATTACTAAATAAATTCATTGCTATATTTCACCAGTTATTCTTGAGATGCACATCTACTTCAGCTGATAGGGAAAAAAACGAATTGGTAACATTCGGCTGAGAATTCGCTTTTCAGCAGATTAGCCCTACCACCTTAACCCACCAGGGCTCGATTAACTGTGTCAGATGTGCTTGTCATCTAACAAAGTATTTCTGAAAGCGAACTAGAAGGCCCAAGCGCATCAAGATATTAAAAGCATAAACATTTTAAATGATAAAAGTACCAGCCAACTACGGGGAACAAAATAAAACTCACCAAAATATGAAGGGGAAAAACGCACAACGTCGTATACGATTACAAATCGACCAAAAACACTCGAGCTCCACTCAACATTTCCATCACAACACAAGAGCACATCTCCGAGATATCCTACCAAATCACTTCATCTTATAACTCGTCGCCAAAAATACTACAGAAAAAGAGAGAAGGGATTATGGCCTAAGAAAGCCTAATTTGCTAAACTTTCCGATTGATTGTTACAGCGTTCCGGCGCAGAGCTGCTGATCTCATTTTGATTCTCAAGCGCGACATTGCGCTTCCAGACGCAACGCGCCCTTCACATCCACAGTTACACGAGTTGAAAACTGCAAATCCCCTTAATTTTGCACAGATGTTCGTCGCCTATGAGCATTCCTGCAAAATATATTTTTCCATACCAGTCTCAAAGTAGGTAATCCTCAAGTTTCCACCGAAGAACCAACACAATTTTTTGAATATTCAGGAACAAAGTCGCACAACACCTGATATGAATTTTTTTTTTCAACCTAGTCATTGCGTTTAATCCAAGTTACTCCCTGTACCTGCGGCGAGACTTCCTAAATTGCGCAACGTTTACGCATGCTCAGGTTCTCCCACGACTCAATTCCGCAATGTTCAAGGTTGCAGGCTGTCACCGCCTGTCGGACATGCGAGTACGAGCATGCAGGTTAGAGGTGGGTAATGCGCGAGTACTCTCACCTTCCAAACTTCTTCCTCGGCAAAAGGTCGGACCGAGAGAACTTCGATTTCCGTAGTTTTCAAAGAAAGTACATACATGAGCGGGGAAATGTCTCATTTCCGTCCGTGATCTGTGCGGATGATTGGGTGGGGGACATAACCTGACAGGGTGCACGCCTTAGAAAAACAAAATTTCCTCTTATGTCTGAATGACCTCTCCAGAGTCAACATTATAACCGCAAAAACTGACACAGAACGCACAGGCCTTGTTTCATCTCTCACTTTGTAAACATCTGCAGTCGCAAAATATTCCAGAATAAATCCAGAAAAAAAGGCAAAAAAAAAAAAAACTGTAGAAAATCGTCACCAGTACCAACATAACGACCAAGAGAGCACAAGAGAATCATATATAAATGTGTCTAAACGCACGTTTGATGTAACTGGTGAGATTTCAACAACCTAGATATGTAATACAGGAAGGAAAGAAGTCCTTATTAACATCACTTATACGATCACAGATACCAACTGCAAACAGAGAAGAAGAAAAAAAGAACTCAAAAACATGCAGCCTCTGTCCTTGCATTTAATTGATACTGTACTTATTTTTCAACAGATTTACGGCCATTGAAATTAAGAAGTGGGTAAATAAAGGTGTAAAAGCGTGTGCACAGCCTGAGTTTCCCCATTCAATAGCTTCTCCCTGGCCCGTTTCGCCATCTGAACTTGGCTGGAATGTGTGCAGTCGGCTCCCCCAAGTTTCAGCCAGTTGGCCTTAGCAACACTGCCTAATTGGCCCCATGTGTCAGTTCAGCATCCGGTCTTCGCTCCCCCCTTTTCATCCGTAACCGTCTGCTCATAAATGCCAAGCCTTCAGTGACAGCGAACTGAAGACAATGAGAGACAGGAGCTTACGGTTCAGGAGCCATGTTGTTTTGTAGGAATGAAACGGCACAATTATTGTCCACGAAAGAGGAAGCTTTATTGAGTTGAGAGGAGAGAGTCGACAAGCAGACCGGTGTAGTGGAACCAATGAAATGCAGTCTACCAGGGTAAACCCCGCCTTCTGTTCCTCTTGGTTGGCTTACGAGCATCTGAAAACATAAAACTCAGAAATGTATTCGAATTCATCACAATTTAGTGCAATGGGTTCCATTCCATTGAATGACATGAACCTCTGATTGAAAATGCTCCAGAAATGCCATAAATATATCAACATTATAGAGATACTCAAGATGTCAGTATCAGAGATACTGTACTTCATCAATGTTTCAAAGAAACCAACAAGAATAACTGGGCTCCTCAGAACCATACCGCACCTACCCATGTTGGGGTACTTTTGAGAAAATGGGACTCAAAGATTGCCAGCCTAAAAGCTATGAGAATATGCTGAAGATCCTTAATCTCTTTAGTCTAAGGAAAAGGAGACACAGGGGTGATTTGATTGAGGTCTTTAAATCTGTTAAAGGGATTAACAAAGTGAATTATGTAGGATTTCTTCAACCATGTGGTGAATAGAACTCGGGGTCACAAATGGAAGTTGACCGAAGGTAAATTTAGCTCTGATATTGGGAAATATTTCTTCACCCAAACAGTAATTTCAATGTGTAATAGCTAGACCTGACCGTATCGTTGAGGCTGAGACCTTGGGGGTTTTCAAGAGCAGGCTTGACTTAAAGCCAGATACCACTGAGCCATTGAGTATCTGAAGGGATATATTCACAATAGTATAAACAAACTGGCGAGCGTAGTTGGGCTGAACGGCCTGTTCTCGCCATGCATGTTATGTTATGTTATGCTTGTGTGTCATCTAAAGTTACTGGCAACAAATAACACAGCCTATGTGACAAACTCAAGATATGTAAGATTATGTACATCCTCGACTTTTGGATGAACAAATATCATTTAAAGTGAAATATACCTCCTACTGAAGAGGAACCATCATATTCTGACTCATTTGGGACAAACTCTGGGGGCCGTAATTACGAAAAGTGTCCATCTATTATCCGCGTGTAGCGTTTAGACGTATATAGAAATGACTTGGACGCTTCTAGCTAACCGTGTTTTAAGCACACCCTCCACATCACTCTTAACAGCTAATTAGTTATCCGTGTCTACCAATGCCTGTCTAACCTTGATAACTTCAGTTCAATCTGTTAAATGGGATTTGATTGGCTGCTGGATTGGAAATAGATATATTTGTTCCGTCTATAGCACTAAATAACTCCAGGGAAACTAGCTATATGCTGAAAACCATCCATGACATGTCGCTTTACATCTGAAGCTTTTGGGAATGACAGAAACTGTGGCTTGTTGCTACACATTGCAGCAGCAACCCTGTGCACAGCTTTCCCATAAGCTTGCTGAGAGATCCCAGGTGTCGCCTGCAACAATTTGAAATGTTCCACAAGCGAAAAATCACTAATTCACAAGCCAACTGTAATGCAGCTGGAGGATTGCTTTGTCGTGTTGGGTGATTCAAGTCCAATCTAAGAATCCCAAGTAAATACTTAAATTCAATTCAATTTCAATTCAATTTATTTTGTATAGTGCTTTTCACAGAGACTGTCACAAAGACGCTTTACAGTGAGAGTTTAAAGAAATAAAAAGGCAGTGCCCAGCCTATTCCCCACCCACAGCAAATGAGGCAAAAAAAACTCCCAGTAGGGAGAAAAATCCTCCAACAGTGGTGAGAAAAAACTCCCCAGTGGGAAGAAATCTCAGGAAGAACCCGGCCATAGTGGGGGAGCCCATCCTCCGCGGGCTAGCTAATTAAGAACAAAAAAAAAGTAAAATGGAGTGAACGACAGAGGAGTTCCATTTAAGTCCATCTAAACAGTGGCAACGGTAGCTTCAGAAAGTGGCAAGTCGAGGATGGTGCAGGACTGGACCAGGGCCAAACCGGATCGGACCAGGACAGCAGGACAGCAGCAGCCAGCGCTCATGGTGAGGGACAGGGCTCATACGGTCCAGGACTCAGGGAAGTGGAGGGAAAGATCCTCGGAAAGAGACACAGTCTCTTTCCTAAATGTCTCTTTCAAAACCCTGAAACATCTAATGAATTCAGGGTCATTAAAATCCTCTAAAGGATTCATCCGTCTCTGAAAATTCTTGGAGCCCTAATACGACTATGTTCTTCAAGTTCATTTGCTTCAGCTTGAGCTATTACAAATACCTGCAATGCGTCCATTCTCCTCGGAGATGTGTTATTTCTGACTTTGCTCACTAAACAACTCCTTGTCTATGCTTCAGTATTTCTATTGTTTGAGAGAAGCACTGCCTAAATGTCAGCTTAATTTTACCAGCGTCTAACTTTAAACGGGCATTGTAGTGTGTGTCTAAGAATTTTAGTCATTAGCTAAGTGTTTATATGCCTGTAACGGCTTAAAAACCTTTCTTAAGTAAGGCCACGGTCTCTGTCATCATGAATCACAGCAAGCAATTCCTCATCAGTGAGATACCTGACTGCTATGTTTACAATGAATTATGGGAAAGTTCTGGGATGGCCCACTATGGGTTTGGCAGTGTAGAGCATATGTACAGTGGCAGAGAAGATGTTTGCTTGTATTAACAATCCATGTGGCCAGATTGGGTTCGCCCATTTGGGAAATGTAAAACTCAGTTTTCTGCATATGCTGACTACCTCAACTCAATTCCACCAAAAGAACAGGGTGGCTCGGTATGGGTCTTACGGGGCTCAATTTATTCATTTAAGTAATAATTAATTTCCTGCAAATCAAGGGTTCACAAAACATGCCATTCCTGGACGCCAAGCTGTTGTCACTTGTCTTTGGTCGTTGCACCAAGTGCTATCTTCAACTATGAAATCTTGATTTGGAGGGAATTTATTTGCAATTAAACAATTAAATCATTAAAAAAATTTAAATAATAGTTGAATACAAAGAACACAGAGCCGATCAATCAATAATTAATCCCTTTAACTATTTTTTCTTGTAAGTTTTCCCTTCAGAAGGATCAAAGTACAGAGAAGATTTTTTTAAATTGCTGGACATTGTCCCTGACATATTCTTTACTTGCTTGTTGAAGTGCTTCACAGAAGCTACATGATCATCAAACTTATATTGAGGGAAATATTCAAACCGAAGACCCTATGTTGTTCTGGGTGAAGCATTGCACTGAACAGAAAACACCTCTTGTGAACATTTTACATGTATTTCCCTGTAATTCAGCGGGACATATTTGGGATTGTTGGAAACCTTGGAATCCGTGCTAGAATTTAAAATAGGCCTATAGTTCCACAGATATACTTCCACAAAATGTTACACCATAACATTTTGTGCTACCTCTGCCTTCCCAGCCAATGGCCATTTTGTCTCAATGGATTTTTCTCTGTCGGATGCATCATGTGCTGTTTTGTCACGTGTTGATGACATCAGCAGTCCTGCTTTACATACCTACAGGCCCCATAACATACACAGCCTAACTTTGCCTCATCATAGCAAGCTCTGGTACCCACTGATGACAGGCCTGACCTCATTTCATGCGTCTGCCACTAACTGGCATCAGACAGGCCTAAACTAGGATGAACGCCAATCGAAATATAAGAAGGAATTACATCATGCGATGACGAGCGCAAACCCTGGCAGGTCTGTGATCAGCCGTGGCAATAAATCAACCCTTCGAGTCGAGCTGTAATGGGTCATAAAATATTTTGCAAGATAAAAGACGAGAGGAAAGGCAAATAAAATGACATTCCAAGTAGAACAGACCCCCAGATAAACAGTGTATACTTGGAACGAGTCATGAATCATACTGGGTGGACGGTCATGTGGATAATAATAACAGTACATAAATACAGTAGACCTCAGGATCGGTCCAGATAGTACCTCTGGGGACAATTTTAGGGCCTCTACTGTTTTGAGAATGACCTTAATCATGAAGACATAATGACAATATGTCAGGCAACAATAGTTAGGTACAGAATCCAATTGTCTATCGATCCATATATTGTCCAAACATCTATCCAGCTTTTTCCTCACTAGGGTCACAGGGGAGCTGGAGCCCATCCCAGCTGACTATGGGCAAAAGGCAGAGGCACACCCTGGACAGCTCGCCAATCCATCACAGGGTTCACACACCATTCATACAGCAGTCATGCACCATTCTCTCACAATTTCATACCTATGGGTAATTTAGAGTCTGCAATTAGCCTGACATGCATGTGTTTTGTACTGTAGGAGAAAACCCTTATGAGCACGTACAGCACATGCAAACTCCACACAGAAAGGCCCCAAACCAGAATCAAACTCGTGACCTTCTTGCTGTGTGGCTGCAATGCTATTTTTCAATCTCAAGGTTTTGAATAGGGACCCATCCTGACATGCAATATGATTTACTACAAGAGCCATGCTAATTTAATTAATTCTGAGGCCACCACATGCGTAAGAGGTATTTGAAGATGAGGCTGTAATAATATTCTGATTCTGTAATTGTGAAGGACGAACAAAGCCGCATACACTGTCTGTGCTTCAAAATTGTCAGAAAAATACAAAAAAACCAAAGATGGCAGATGCCACCTCAGCTACTCCGTCGCGAGAAAAAAAAAAAAAGAAAAAAAGCGGAACCGATCCAACCTCGCAGAACCAGGCTGGGGTAAGCAGCATTGGGCCGAGGGGAGACTTCATGGGCATTTCGCCGATTATGCAAATACGGTTCTCATTAATGATGCGGCAGGGCATTGCGTGGAACAGTCACTTTGTTCAGAGCTTTTGGCAGAAAACACACAAGCAGCTTATAAATAGTGCGCTGCCGTGGGAAAAAGAGGAAGACCGGCCCGCTAAGATTTCACCCAACGCTTCATTGTACATATCCGAATAAAATCAGCGCACAGCTGAGCTAAAAATAACCCGGCCACATATTTCCTCTGAAGGGCCGATGAGCATGAGAGAGAGTCGATGAAGAAGAATGTCTAAAGACAAGCGGAGGGAGGGCGATGCGGTCAGAGCTCAGTTTGTGGTTTCAGCGGGACGGCTTTGTCCCCGTCGTCTGATTTGAGAATCGCGCGGGCGCCGTTTCCAGGTCGCCGGCGTTGGGAAGACGCTGCCTCGAGTCCCCCATTATCGCACATGCAAAAGCTGCCTCTTTCACTGAGTACCCCATGGCAAAAGCAGAATGGCTTTGAAAACAAAATGGAGATTTGAGCACTCCGGAATGTGCGCTCTAGTTGGAAATCCCCTCTTACCACCATCTCCACACACACACACACACACACACACACACACACACACACACACACGTGTGCGCGCACACAGAAACGTGCGCAGGCCACTATAGTGAGTCACAGGCTTTCACCACACAAAATCCTCTGAGCATTTTTTTTGTAATTAGATGTTAATGGCAATGCCCAATTCCACCCCCCACCACCCACTCCCACCCACACGCAGGATGCATCCCATCAAAACATCTAAATAAATAAATCAATATAGGACAACAAATATGACATTAAAAATACAGTTATAATAAGCAGAGGTTACATCACAAACAAACATAAGAGGGGTTTTTAAAACAGAAGGTCTTCACTGCAAGGGCAAAATTCCACCATGTCTCTGATGTGACCATGTTGACCAGCTGAACACATCTGTCTGCATTACGTTACTCCATTCTTGCCATTTTTACCAAACACAAATGATACACGTGTGTAGAAGGGGGGGGGGGGGATCGTTGTGGAGACCGTATGTGTGAGATTCTGTGAAACCCCAGGAAACTGCGAGGGATCCTCGTGGTGCACAGATGGAGGGGTGGTAAGGAATGAGGGCTATTTTTCGGTTTTCGATAGGAAGGATGTCGGAGGGGGTGTGTGCACTCCACGGCCAGCAGATGGCAGCAGTGCAGCAGAGAGGCTCGTGGTTCTGAAAGCCTTCCTATGGCGGCGCACTGTCCTGCTGTCAGGCTGAAGCACACAGATCTATGGACCCGAGAGACGACAGCCATGCTGAACACACAACACCTTCAAACCAGTCAGAACATAATACATTGAGTCAGTTACTCCTTATCCCCTGACACAAACACACACACACACATACACACACACACACACAAACACGCACACACACACACACACACACACACACTCAACATCCTTTAACCACCCCCCCGACACACACACACACACACACACACACACGCACACGCAAACACACACACACACACACACACACAATGTAGACCCGCAGACACTCACACACTCTCTCAAACACACAATATTGATGCACATACCGTAACTCAGATGCAAGTGTGGACACACAATGTAGACACACTCAAACAGTAACCATCCAGTTACCTCCCCTTGACACAAACACACACACGATGTCGACATGTGCTCACACACATACCATCCCTGTTACCAGCCCCCCGACACACACACACACACGCGTCTTCAATCACCCTCAGTAGTCAGAGCCAGCTGCCTCTCTTTAGAGAACTCATCACTTTCACTATGGACCCCCCACCCCCAACCTGTGGAGCTATATCCCCCTTCACACGCACTGCGGAGACGTTTTGCGCCATAATCTCAAGGTCTCGCTGACACGCTGTCCGTTCCACCTTCCCGCGGCTCGCCAGCCCGCGTCTTCATCACCATCCTGTTTCTCTCGCGGCGCATCGCCCGGGCGCGAGCGCCCTTGAATCCACAGCTGTTATCGCGCAACTGTGAAGAAAACACGAGCCCGACTCCCGCCCACCCGATCGAAATTACCGCAAATTAATCCTCGCAACAGCAGAGCTCCACTGCACTCAAACTAACAGTGTTAATAGAGATGATATTTTCTAAAAGGGTATGGTGCTTCTTAAAGGGTCTCTGGCGACGTTTGCCTTTATTTGGGCCTCGTCAGAAATTGAATGAGCCGTTCCTATTATGCAAAGGTGTTCGGATAAAGACTGTCACCTTCGACCTGTTTTTGCAAAACTGGTTAAATAATCACATGGCTGGCTGCTGTCGCAACCAAACCTTTCTCAAATAGCAAGATTCACATCCTGAAAAGGATTCTGTGATTTTGAAAAGAGATGGCCTTGCTTCCCACACAAAATGGTCAAGTCGGCACGAACCCTTTGAAATACTCAAAAGCACCCATCCTTCAGAGGGGAGAGAATGACGAACATTAAACTAAGGACTTTTAAAGAGTTATATAAGCCAGTTTGGATAACCAATTTTGACAAATGGCTGCTATCGTAGGGTTTTTAAACCTCTCGATGTACAGCAAGCAGCTCCTTAAAACTGTTCTCTGTAATATAGTTTTCAGAGGTGAGAGGACCAAGTTAGTGGATATATACAGTCGTGCCCAAAATTATTCATACCCCCACCAAATTTTGGGTTTTTTTGAGACATTTTTTGACATATCAAATTTAATCTTGCACAAATGAGTAAGTTGACATAAGGCTGTAAGAAGTACAGTAAACATTTGTTCAAGAAATTCAATACTTATTGCTATTTTTATTTTACAGATTTACAAAAAATGTCATGTCCAGAGTTATTCATATCATTTTCTCAGTAATTGATGGCAAAGCCTTCATTCACAATTACAGCCTCCAAATGCTTCCTGTCGTTGATCACAAGGTTTCTACATGTCTTCACAGGGATTTTGGCCCAGTCCTCTTCGGAAAACTTCCCCAGGTCCTTAAGGTTTAAGGGTTTCCTTGCCATGACCTTGGTCTTCAATGCCCTCCTCAGATTCTCTATAGGATTGAGGTCGGGGCTCTGGCTTGGTCACTCCAAAATATTCACTTTGTTGTCCACTAACGATTTCTTGAGGGATTTGGCCATGTGTTTAGGATCATTATCCTGTTGGAAGATCCATTTCTGCCCAAGACCAAGTTTTTTGCCAAATTGCTTGATGTTTTCACTGAGGATCTAGATATCCTGGTCCTGTTTCATGATGCCATTAACTTTAACAAGGGTTCCAGGCCCATTTGCTGATAAGCAACCCCTGAGCATGATACTCCCACTGCCATGTTTGACCGTTGGGACAGTTTTCTCAGGTTGAACATTTCACCTTTCTTACGCTACTTAGACTTCTCTAACCCAGACACACAAGTACTAGTCAAGCCTTCACAAAAGCTCACCTGAATGAAGATATAAGCTTCTGGTTGTCAATGTTATGGACAGATGATACAAAGATGGAGCAGTTTAGGCACAGAGATGGGGCTTTTGCTTTTCGTAAGAAAGGTGAAGTGTTCAATCTGAAAAAACACGGTCCCAACGGTCAAACAAGGTGGCGGGAGTATCAGGCTCTGGAGTTGCTTTTCATCGAATTGGCCCTGAAACCTTGTCAAAGTGAATGGCATTACGAAACAGGACCAGTATATTCAGATCTTCAGTAAAAACATCAAGCAATCAGCCGCCAAAACTTCGTCTTGGGCTGGAATGGATCTTCCAACAGGACAATGATCTTAAACACACAATCAAATCCATAAATAAATGCTTAGTGGACAATAAATTGAACGTTTTGGAGTGGCCAAGCCAGAGCTCCGACCTCAGTCCTATCAAAAATCTGTGGAGGGAACTGAAGACTAAGGTCATGTCAAGGAAACCCTCAAACCTTAAGGACCTGGAGAAGTTCGCCAAAGAGGACTGGGCCAAAATCCAAGTGGAGACATGTAGGAACCTTGTGATTAACGACAGAAAGCATTTGCAGGCTGTAATTGTGAATAAAGGCATTGCCATCAATTACTGAGAAAAGGGTATGCATAATTCTGGACATGGGATTTGTCACTGTTCTTCTTACAGCCTTATGTAAACTTCTCAAAAAAACCCAAAATTTGGTAGAGGTATGAATAATTTTGGGCACGACTGTATGGGTCAATCTTAGGGAGGCTTGAAGGAAAGACTTAAGGAGTTTGAATCCTAACCAGGCTATTACCGTCTATTGCCGAATGTCTGCTGTGGCAAGGCAACAATTGGCCTGCCTCGCAAGGAATAATAGGAGCCAATCCAGTTAAATTTGTTTGTCTCTTCGCTCGTCAGCATCCACTCCGGGTTGGCCAGGCCGCTATAGATGTAAAAGCCAAATATACGCCGACTGTGTTACCCTCCAACAACATAGGCAGAGTGACCGTCGATGTAACTGCAGTGTCTTCACACTGAGCGAGGGCCAGTCGTCACCCGACTCGGAGGAATTATTTGTCAGGCGTCCTCCTCCTGGAGTCGATGGACGCAGGTCGCTGTGCTTCACAGTAGGGTAGAGTAAAGAGTGGGCAAACAGGGGGAGGATAAAATTTATTGATGGAAAGAGACTGGGGTTCCAACAGCCCACTAAAATTTGGGCCTAAAGATGAAATTTGGCCTAATAATCCTCCCTCCCACTACCAGAAAAGACATTCCACACTGGCAGTTACCAATCCTGTTAATGGACATCTACTCCTCTCATTCAACAGAACAAGTGAGGCTGGAAGTCTATCATCCTGAAGGTTTTCATTCAAACCCCATTTTGGCAGAGCAAATGCCACTAATTCACGGCTACATGAGATTTCCACTTGCTGAATGAGGCGCACTTTGGATTTGTGGGAACGAAAACCCAACGGGCAGTATATCTCCAGGAACATTTTGGGTAGTCCTGCTCTAGCTGTTGAATGAGGTGCGCTTTATTAGAGTTGGAGAGAGAACCAACAGGAGAGTAGATCTCCAGGAACAGGGTTGATTACTGCTGCTCAACACAGAGGACCAAATAGGACCCAACATTCGTCCTTCTCCCGCCTCAAGGAGAGCCCCACGATCCTTCACTCAATGTCGTCTCCAATCATAGCGTCTGTGTAAATATTTAATGCGCTGCCTCAGAAAGCGCCAACTCTTTTCCTACAAGCTTCAAAGAGGGAATTGATTGTCACACAACACTAAGTGTATCGAGCGCCGCCCCACGTCATGGCTAATGTACCTCACCAGGTCGAGAGAAATCCAACCTTCAGTCACAGATGGATCTTTTTTTAAATTCACAGGCATCTGCCAATGATTACTTCTTAATGAAAGTTAAGAAACCCTCATAGCTGGAGGTGTAAAGTCTTGGGGTAACAAACTCACTACCATGTGTTTCTTTCTACGAACCAGACGGCACCTAGAGAGCGCATACCTCTGACAGTGGGTATTAATCACCTTCACTGGTACTAATTGACAGTAAAATTACTTAATTTAACTGGCAGCAGTGGTGCCAGTGCGCTTTTCGCAGTAAAATGACGGGAGACCATAAATTGAATCTAACTGTGAAATTTTAGGTCATCAAAACCTAAATTTAGTCTAAATGAAATCTCCTCCACTGCCGTATCATTTGGGGCAAAAAAAAAATTTGTAGGCAGATGTGTGTAAGAAATTTAGTCATAAATTACTTCTTTTGCTATTTATTGCTTATCCTTGAGTGACCTAAGTCATGCATAATTATTATTATTATCTCCGTGCTTCCGAAAAAGCAAGGAGATCTTGTAATTATCTCCGCACTTCCGAAAAAGCATGGAAATCTTGTACTAAAATTCGGCGATTGTCAGTCCGTCTGTCCGGTCGAAAACAGTAACTCCTCCTAGGCCGTTGGACCAATCAAGCTGAAACTTTGGTGTGTGTAAGGTAGTGACCCAGGGGGGTGCACAACGTGTTTAGAATTTAAATTCATTTCCTCTTCTGGCCACCAGGGGCCTTTTTGTAAAAATTGAGTTCCTTATGCATTGAGCTGGGATGCTCAAATTTTTTTGGGAGGTGCATGGGATGACCTTGCACTGGATGAATTTGTTACATTACAGATGGGTTTTTGATTTGATTTAATTGTGACTGTTTTCTGGGTCAAATGGCGTCAGATGTGCCAATCGTTGTACCGTACGTCCTTTCCTTCCATAATACTCTCATTTCAAAATGAAGAGTAATTTATGCCCTCAACAGACATTCAAAAAGTGCTCTATCCAACTATATCACATTGCTATAAGTCTGATCAGTATCAGCGCTTTGTCACTGCACCAAGCATTTGTACAGCAGAATGCCAGTTCAGTGAATTGCCCTCTGACACATTTCTACGACTCCCATGACATCCGTTGCGGAGCGCAGAGATTTACGATGCTGTGCCATCGACATAAGTCTAGTTTATCGTTGTAATCTAGCTTGTGCGTAATGAGATGTGTTTGCTGAACGGCATGTTCCTGAGGAGATTGTTGGGACCAGAGATATGTGGGATACCCGCACTTAGCTGTGATGCTGAGAGAACATACATCTACACAAATTAGTCTCTAAGGGAGGAGAATTTAATAATGTTATGCCCTCGGATCTGAGAATGAGGCATAATTACAGAAACACTAATAGCTCCACTGTTTTGTAGAAAAATGTAGATATCGGTAATGCACATTTAGTGGCATGGTGGCTGTGCGCTGTGAATGGTGATTGGTTGGGGAAGTGGGGACGATGCCTTGTGTCCTGATTGGGCAGCGGTTGGTCATAGGAGGGGTGTCCCTTTTAAATTGGCCAAAAATCAAAGGTGGAGGGAGACACATGCCGGAGCCCTGATGTGTAGGACTGTCCCCAATCTCTCGTGGTCCAACCATGTGGTTAGCATTATTTCACTCATCATTTCTAAGTCTACGATGCTTTTAGAAATATCTCATTAACCTGAAACAGCCGCAGGATAAGGAGCTATTGGCTGGTGGAGTGGCAGCTTGAGCTAGCCCTGGAATGCTACGGTGCCATCCTGTGAGGAGGTAAGTCCCGGCTTTCCCTCCAGATTCACCAGTCCAGGCCAGCCTGCCTTCTTTTATTAATGGACTCTTATCCCTAGACAAAAGTGACCGCGACAATGATATGTGCCCATAATGAGGGAAGAAATATAAACTATTGGGGAAAATTTGTCGCAGGGGCGTACTTTTAGGCTTTGTGCACATACAAATATCCAAGCAAAGGAGGAATTCCTTTGTCTTTGTAACTTCGACCCTACATGCATTATTTTTACTACCTCTGTCTCTGAGTGTTTTCTTACAGGAATACAAAAATGAAAATTTCTACAACACTGTGGGCTCATAACCGGGATTCCAATATCCCACCTGCACTCCCTGGAGAATAGGCGCCGACTGAAAACCGTGCACGGTCGTCTTGAGAGATGAAAAACGGAAAATCGTCAGCTCGGAGCGACTGAGAAGGCTCCTTGAGTGTGTAGTGACGCCAGGAGGGAGGTTCTCCATAAAGTGAGAGGAGGTGCAGGTGAGTGACGGGATTTTCCTGAATTCGGTTTTGTTGCTGTGAGACGGAGAGAATAAAATTAAAATATGGGACAGACTAACAGTATAGGGGGACTGTGTTGCTGTAACTGTTGCAGGTACTGTTGTGGGAAGAGTAAAGGGGGACAGTGTTGTACTGTTGTGGGACAGATGACTGACTGACTGTGACTGAGGAGTGTGTAGAATATTGGCATAATGGTTGCAGGATGTGGGAATCATTGTGGGTAAAGGAATTTGGGTTTAGTAAACAGCTGAAGCTTGCCCATGCGAGTAAACTATTGAGAGATATATTGAAGCGGGTGTGTAGTGATAAAAGCTGTTGAAAAAGGTTTGGTTATGAAGCAACACTTCATTGGCATGAAGAGGATGAGTATCAGAGATCTAAGCGGCAAACTGAAAAGGGCAAAGCCCGAGGGCATAGGCGTGATCATAGCCGCGGGGGAAAAGAACCGCCTGGGGGCAATCAAACTTGTTTTACGTGTGGGAAGGATGGTCATTTATCTCGAAACCGTCCAAATCAGGCTTGTTTTGTATGTGGGAAAAACAGTCATATCGATTGAAATTGCCGGAATCAGGCTCCACCTCATGAACAAGAAAATAATTTGGCATGACTATCCGGCCCAGAGAATGGGTTAACATCTGGGGAGCCTTTACCCTATGATGAAACTAAATTATTTGCATTAATGGCAGCACCAACGAGTGCTTGGAAAACGTTGATAGTAAACGGCACACCAATTTATTACTGCAATACCGCTGCAATGGAATTTACATGGCACAGAGGTTCATCTCATGGGGGAACCGATTGAATGCTATTGAAATAGAGCATTGTCTGTGAACGATATTGAAGCAACAATGGTGTCAGATCATGAGAAAATTAGAGCTTTGGCTCTTTTCCAATGTAAATGAATGTGAGAAAGGAAAGTGCACTGAGGCCTGTGTGTGTGTGTGCGTGTGTGCGTGTGTGTGTGTGTGTGTTTGTGTGTGTATTCTGAACTCAGATTGTGTGTGTGGAAATCAACTCGGTGAGTGTTTGTAAACAACTGCATTGCTGGCATATTTGTTATTTCTGTCTTTGTTAGATTGAATACAGTTATCATTCTATTCCATGAAGTGCTTATATAGATGTCTACAATAAAATTAGCATTAATCAAGATACGAACAATTTGTTCAAGAATAATTAAAGGCGCCCGTTGATTAGCGTATATTTACAGTATTTTATGGTATTCTGACAATAATTGGAGGATAGGTAAAAAGTGAAATTTCTAATAAAAGTAGGTATAATAGCAGAGCAAATTTGCAGGTGTTTAGCCATTTTAATGACTGTGGAGTTGTAAAAAGGACAAAGTTGCTGAAGGGAGCAGAATAATTATTCCTGATGAAATCAAATAATAATAATTCTTGACTAAATAAAAGTATGCCCTACTTGAACGATGAGTAACTATAAACAGAGGGAAGTTTAGAGGAAATAACAACTGAACATCACTTACACAAATGTGGACAAGTGTCTCCAATGTTGTGGCTAATTGAATTGCTTTGAATAAAAAGTGAAGTGAGATTAAAATATAAGATTGAGAATGAAACAAAAATGCACCATTTGATGCAGGACAAAGCCCGATATTTATATATTTGGCGACAGCAATGCATTGCAGAGAAAAAAAACACACCAGTAATATCCCCTATGACCTTCAAGTAATAACACCATTTGAATTTGTTAAACATTTGTAAAATTCTAAAGAGATAGAAAATCTACACAGTTTTCTGTAAAGGATTAGACCGTTTGAGATTGGTGGGCTAGAAGCATATCTCTGAAAAGAAAATGAAGGAAAGGTAATACTGAGAAACAAGACATTTTTTGAACACAAAATTTGCCAAAGTGCTGCTAAACACTATATACAGTAAGAAACTGTGTGCAGCAAATTTAACTGAGAGTTTTCTGTTCCAAATGTTGAAACATGACTATTGCTATTTGACGGTAAAAAAAATAATTGGGGTAAAGTGATGAAAAGTACCAGTCAATATAGCATATAATATGAAATTTAATGGTAAATATTAGATTTATAAAAATAAAAAATCAAGTGAACTATTTTGGGATTAGAGACTGGATGGTTTTTTTTTTAAACAAAACACACGCAGAGTCAATACAATACAGCGAATGGAGGACTTGGGGACCGAAGCCGGTAAGAGAACACAGACATGTGACAGGTACAGACATCAGAGAACAGAAGGGGAGAAAGCCCTAAGCAATGCGACTGCATCAAATTTTACAACAAATGATGCATTGTGATTGAACAAATGTGACTGAAAGTTTTCCTGACCAAAGATATGCAATGAATGATTAATGAAAGATTTTTTTCCCCCTGGTTTGAACAGGAACTAAAGTCAACCAGTTATTCTACATGGAAAAAACTAAGAGGGGCATAATAACCTTAATTAATTAATTTAATTTTTCCAGGAAAGGATCCAAGCGAGTGGAAAAACAACAAAATTATGTTGATGAGGTTTTTATTGTTTGTCTCAAACTCATCTTGGAACTTTTACAGAGTGCTCACTGCAGAAGAGAAGAGATGAAGATAACCTTGAGTGAAAATGATAAGCTGGCCAGCAAAGATTCAACTGTGGGTTTTCAACTTAAAACTTTACCTTCTGAAATAGATTTGGTGAAATACAATTCGGAGTATTAACACAAGACTAAATTGAAAAGGTGGTACCACCATATAATTTAAAAAGTCGACTAATAACGTGATAACATATTACTTTTCTTGCCATTTTTAATTTATTTTTGATTATGCTGACAATCAAATAAAAGGTTCGACTGAGTTGACCTTTATGTGCTGGGAGCCCAACACTAAAACTATTACAGTTGAATATTAATTATGTGCCTATTTTTGTTAATAAAAATGTATTTAAATTTGCATATTGTAACACACAATCTAAAGCAACTCCATCCGGGTCTGCTGATGACATGGAGAATTGTCACAATGACTGGGGTTAATAAGCCCTGGCTATGCATCTCCTCCACGCGCCTAGCGGAACCCTAGACTGAGGTGGATGGTTTATTCATGCACGTCCTAGGCTCAAGGACACCCCTTTATCAAACCCTGAGATTGAGTACTTTGTTGAGTTCGGCGTCATGAGATGATAAGGGTAACCCATGTGTTGGATATGCGGCCTGTACTTATGATAGATGTGTTGATAGTGGCCCTCTGCCACCTACTCACTCTACACAGGCAGCACAGCTGATAGCTCATGCCAGTTGGCTAAAGGTCAGCAAGCAAACATATACACTGATTTCACTTGTCATGTTTTTGCCAGCCAGTGGACAATCAGGGCATTATTACTTCAACAGGGAAACCCATAACTCATGCCCAATTGCAACTGATACAAACGCTTAAATTAACTAAGGAAAGTGCAGGCTCATACCAAAAATGTTGACCCAATCAGTTTGGCTGACGTCGTTGCGGACAGAGAAGCAAAGGCGGCAGCCAAACACACTCTAGTGGGGCTACTACTCCAATCTGAGGACTCAATTTCACAGGAGCTGAGCAAGATGCCGCTCCTACTCAAGAAAAACGTGAATGGACATCACATGGAGTGCAACTCACTGATGAAGGGTGGATGGGACGCAATGGTAAGCCTTTATTGCCGAAATCCCTCTTCCATATTGCTGCAGATTTGGTATATGGGCAGTGCCATGTATCAAGAGAAGGGATGAGAGGGTTAATAGATCAAAGTTACTATACCATTGGACTCACTACCTACATTGGGCTCACGACCTATCTTTGAAATTTTTCTCAGAAATGCCCAACATGACAAAGTTATAACACACGGGGAGGGGCGGTAACACAGACAGGAGCAGTAGCTACACCCCCTGAGCCATTTCATACATGGATGATAAATTTTATGCATTCAACACCGTGCAAAGGGAAGAGATATGTGTTGATATTGGTATGACTCTTCTTTAATTATCACCTCTATAGATGCAATCACTGCAGCAAAAATACTGAGTGGAGAAATTATTCCTAGGTGGGGGACTCCAAAGGCATTGTATAGTGACAATGGGCCAGGATTTAGGACTGAAGTGTTGACCTGCCAAGGAGCAAAATTCAGAATAGGATTGAAAAAGCGTTGCGCATAACATCAGCAATCAGCAGGATTAGTGGAGAGAACTAATGGAACCCTAAAAGTGAAACAGCGCAAAGCCATGGCAGAAACTAAATGAAATTGGTAGCATGTTTTCCATTAAGTAGCATGAGAATAACCCCACAGCGGGGGTTGGGGTTGTCACATTATGAAGTAGTACAAGGGAAACCATTTGAATTACCACAGTTATTGCAGAGAACACAAGTAGAAGAAACAACCCAGGCAGAATATATGATTAGAATATTAACTAACAAGAGTGAGATTCGAAATGTGCTTCCTCCTAGATTGCTAACTGAGCTGTCACCAGGAGAGATGAAGCCTGTCTCTGAGTGTTTTCTTACAGGAATACAAAGATAAACATCTCTTCAACAGGTGCTAGGCAGTTTGTGGCTGGGAGATTTAGCCCGCGGCCCTCACTTCTAACGCATGCTGGATGCAAAGAAATGCTTGTACGGGTAAATTAACAGTAAATTTCAGTAAAATACACAAGGGCGTGCGGACCGTTGCATTCACAGCGAATCTGAACCCGCAATGTACGATAAAATCACGGAAATTTACAAAAGTGTAGCATACCACAGAATCCAGATCTGAGTCTGGATTGATCAGCAAATCTAATCACCTCTTCCCATTCATACAGTCCAACTTCCCATGAGATTTTGTGGTAATCTGTGGAAAGTTTTTGAGTACTCCTGCTGCCAAACACACAAATGTGATTACAATAACTTCTGGCAGAGGTGATGAAATCAGCCAGCTAATTTTTATAATAAGATGTAGTTCCTGGCAAAAGAATTGCGCTAATCTGGATTTCAGAAACAGAAGAGTGGAGAAGACGACTTCTACTTTCTGAAAGGGGATTTCCCAAGTCTGCTGGGAGCTCAGTCAACACAGTGGGCCAGTTAATTAGACTGAAAAGGACGAGCAGTATTAAGGCTGTGAGGCGGTGGACGTTAGATTATGGCTCCATTACACAGCATGAGGCTTTTTTTCTCATAAATCATGCAGACACCTCCAGATCAGAGAGAACGCACTGCTGCGATTACAATGAGACAGTTTTGTTGATTCAATAAATCAGACATCATGGTTGTAATGACTTCTGTACCCTTGAGTATACGCGCCCGGGTGAATTTCAGTCATCCTTACGAGGAAATTTATGGCCTGATACTGTTCTTGTCGGGAATTCAAAGAATATTGAAAGGTTTCTATTTTAGCAAAGTAGTTTAGTTAATTAGTTAGTTAATTAGTCAATACTGTGCTCTATTCTGCTTCTTGAATAAAACTGAATATGCCTGGGTGGGAATTACATTTGCTTGAAACTGCCAGGAATGAGCAAACACATTGAAATGCTTTTTTTTTTTAAAATAAATGTTTATTATTCTGCAAATGAGTTCCTCAGGAGTATTACCAAGTTCTACACCTTTCAGTGAAACAGCCCTCAAAAACCTTAGCTTAAGCTCCCGTAAATAATTAAAAGAGCAAATTAAAACATTAGCATCATAAAAATGGCTCCACAAAAATTTTGATAATATTCCATGCGTCTAAACTGCAAAACTCTCGGTTACCACCGTCGATTATTCCAGCAGCATTAGAATGTCGCGAACATTGCTTTTGTGATGTCACAGAGGGATAACGTGGTAATCCATAGGATTTTCGTCTCGTTACTGTCTGTTAAGTCAGTGGCTATCAGAGAGGGGGGGTAAAACAACGGTGATTGGGCCAGTGACCCACGAATGAAAGCACTTGTATTTCATTCTTTGCCAAATAAAGCAATCAGTGAGTCTGTGGCGACATTCCCGCGCTATATCCAAATACAGCCGCAGATCTTGTGACGCTTTTTACGTCAGTAAGCAGTTTTTGGTCAGTCCAGAAGGTAGGAGGTGCCACAACGGCTCTGGCTTGAAGGAAGTAAGGAACCCCGGGAGAAGCAACGGCAAGGTAGACGTCAGAAGGGATCCAGTAGCAGCGCTTTCCCTAACCTGAACCTTGGCTCTATCCCCTAAACCTATATCTAACTGGTCCCTTACACTATATGTCAGTTTTATGGATGGAATTAAGGGAGGACCATTAAAAATGCAGCCGTCCATGAAGCGGAAAGTACCGCTACTGGATCCCTTCTGACGTCTACCCAATGGCGATGGCAAATACCATACTGCGTAGCTATACTGTGCACAGTAGAAACTAACGTTAGCTGAGTCTCCGTTGAGGTTACTACTGAAACTAAAATTATAAAGTAATTTCTAACCGCTTCGACAAATTATTATTATTATTTTTTTAAAAGTTATATCATTACCTGTTCTCCAACTACCATTTTCATTATTTATACAAGGCTCTCAACTTTCACATATAAATGACATATTCACGTTCCCCTGCTGTAGTCAGAAATTATTCAATCAGACTGTTTTCTGAGATTCTCAGGTGGAATTGAAGTCCTTGTGCATTGAAGTTTATCAGTTTCACGTGTGTTATGGTGGATTTCGCCGCTAGTAATATGAGAACAATTATGATTCCGGACTTCTCACGCTTTTCTTCACTCAGGGGTTGGAAGCAGCGGAATGGCATAAAAATGTTTCAAATGGTCTTATTTAAATAAAAAATTTGAACAATTGTGAAACACGCGCATTTCGATGATTTAATAATTACTGACTACAGCACAGGAACATGAATGAAGCAAAAATCCTCCCGGCGAATGCATGAGAGTTGGCAGCCCTTTAAATTAATCAATTCACCATAATAGCCTAACATGTTACTGGAATGAGATGATGCTAATAGATGACTAACGTCACATAATTTTTACTTTTATTGAGCTCAATTGCCCTGTCAAAGAGCATCTTTCCCTTCTGCATGAGAGTTGAGGAGGCGTGGAGCTGGTAAGAGCCGTCAATTTACCGACGTCATACAGGCGACACTGTTGGGTCTCGACAAGAGTTAAGGGAAATGAGGTCCAGAAGTGAACCTGCAATTACAGCTTACTGCCAAAGATGTCAGTATAAACAAGCCAATTCAAATCTTACGGATTACCACTTTAAGTTCTCAGAAAAGGTAACTAATCAAAACTACCCACGCCTCTCATACCATCACGGGCGTAGACTTTGTGACCCTACCACTAGTTACTCAGCTGAAGTCATCAGAATAGTTTATTAATATTACAAATGTGTGGCTACACTGTTATAAACTTGCACCTTTTTCGCCAGTTAATTTAATTGGCCCCTTTTTTTCCAGATATTTCAACTGTAATTTTACAATAAGTTGTAAAATACAACAGAGGCTCTGTGTACGTTGAATGTAAACCGCAGTTAAATGTGCACAGGGCTCCACTTACAGTTAAAATAACCAGGAAACAATGCATTCATGTAACTGCTAAATTCAGTCAGCTTATAACGGTGTATGGTTAGGCATTTAGGTGCGCCTTAATACACGCATTAATAATATTAAATCTTCGATTTTGGTGACTTAAGCCGGATAGCGTGTGGTGGTGTATTGAGAACTCATGCCAATGATGGTAAGAGAGGCCCAGGCAGTTTTGATTTCTGCATACTGTCCTGAATAACCTCTGCTTATCAGCTCCACACAGCCTCCTGGATCCGTTTCCTGTTTCTCTTCCTGCTGGAGTTCCCTCCCCCACAGACACACTGCAGGTATCCTCTCCCCTTCCATCATTACTGAGACAACGTTATTTTTCTTCTATTCACGTTTTGCCGCTGTCGTTTATCTCTGCCTGGACGGCCCTAGTCAGAGACAAGCAGCGCTATCTAGCCTGAGACCGCGAGAGGCTATCTGTCAGCGCCACGGCAAGGAGTCTCTCTGCTGCATCCTAATACAACTGTCCACCTGCTTGGATGCCTCAGCCAATCAGGCTCTGGATAATTTTTACCTACCTGAAGACTGGAACCCAAAGACATGGCCAAAAACTGGATTTGTCCCCGGTGATGTTCTGCAAGGCCTTCACTGCAGCCGCCTTCAGTTCCTGTTTGTTCTAAGGGCAATCGCCCTCAAATTAGCCATCAGGAAGTGAAATGCATTATTAATTAGACTCAGGTGAGGTGACTGACCAGGCCATCGGAGAAACTCTTGCTACTTTCTCACAATCCACTTCCCATCCCTACAGCTTTTATGTAAGATTAAAGGCACGCGAAAAGGCATAAAAATCTTTATCTCCTTAGTCTCAATAAAAGGAGACTTCGGGGAGATCCTACTGCCTTAGGACTGCGGATGAAATTTAGCTATTGTGCTAATTCCGGCATATTTACATTGACGCATATTGCTGATATGTTGATTAATGTGCATTGTCCTAATTCAATAAACTGAATAAATAAATAAATAATTAATCCCTTTTACATTTTTAAAGACCTCAGAGTTAAATATGCAAGATTCTTTAGGCAACGTTTTGTTTGCTAGACTAGGGGATCACAAATGGAAGTTGTCCGATGGAAAATTTAGTCCTGACATTTGGAAGAATTTTTTTCACACAGAAAATGGTCACAGTGTGGAATAAGTTGCCTGCTCATGTCTTAGTGGCAGAAATTCTGGAAGCTTCCAAGACCAGGGTAGGTACAGAGCTAGATACCATCTAGTCCTGAAGTATTTGAAGGGTCAGCTTCACCTTAAGGAAGATAGGAAAATGGTGGCCAAGTTGGGCTGAATGGTCTATTCTTGCCTCTCATTTTAAGCTTTATTATCTATGCTTTGCCACATTTTCCATCTACGCTATTAGTTGCAGTCCAATGACTCTGAAGAATTTGGCCGAATCTGTCCAAAAATTATGGCCCCACACACCTCAGAGTTAATTCTGTTGCTTCTGTCAGTAGTAAAATCATCAAAAATACAAGGGAACCAGTTCCAATGGCAGCCATACATGCCCACACATGACCACACCTCACAGGTGAGGTGGTGCGCTTCAGCTTATGAGCAGTTTCTTCTATTTTTTTTTTCTCTTTTCATCATTCTGGTGCAAGTTTCTTCGCCTGTACAAAGGATGTCATACCCGAACAGCATTGATTTTTTTTAAAGACTTTTTGGGCATATTTCCACATTTTGAGGCTACACAATAGTTAAAATCTTTTGGGAAACCCGATATATTTACTCTGGTGAAGTCCTCTCTTGATTGTTGAGAATGACACAGATACACCTTCGTCCTGGAGCACATTCTTGATCTGGCCAACTGTTGTGAAGCAGCTTTTCTTCAGTCATCCACCACAGTAGTGATCCATGGTCTTCCAGGCCTTTTGGTGTTCCTGACCTCACTGGCGCATCATCTCTTTCTCAGAATACATCAAATAGTTAACTTGGTCTTACCTACCATTTTTGCTACTTCTGTCATCATATTACTCAAATATTTTTGGCCTATTGACCGATCTATGAGTTACATGCTGAGAGTTAACACCAACAAATTCCAAATGCAAATTCAACACTTGAAATCAACTCTAAACCTACATTCTGCTTACTTGTAGATAAAATAAGGAATTGACACATTTGGCCATATAACAGCCATACAGATTACATTTAAATTATGTTCAGCCCCTTAAATTGAAGGATCATGTTTAAAAAGTGCTGTAGTTCCTACACTGTTCAGCAGATTTCAATGTAAATACTCTGAAATTACAGCTGAAAGTCTGACCTTTGAAGTCAATTCAATAATTTATCCTCATCTCCAATATGCTGTGATAAACAGCTTAAGTAATAATTCTGCCTATGGGAGGAGGAATATTTTTGTTCCTCTTTGTTAGATGAGGGTTTAAACTTCAGACTCTCCCACGGATACCATTTATGCCAAGCTGAAAAAAGAAAAGTGAAAGTGAAAGTTTTTGTACTTTCCCAGACTCAATAACATGCTTGTTTAGGAAATATGAAAGGCTGGTCACTCCTGCAAGGATTCACCTCTGTTTACCAAGTTTTCTACATCTTTTGATAATGGCTCTCACTGCAATTCCCTGGAGTACCAGAATCTTCGAAATGGCTGTTAGACTTTCCAGACTGACAGAATTTAAGAACATCCCTTCTCATCTTTTCGAGAATCTCTTTTAATCCTGGCATTGTGGGCTGCTTTGTGAGACCTTTCAGACTATTGCTTATGGCTGAGAAAATTCCATTTAAGTGATTCAAAAGGGCTGGCATTAATCAAGCATTGTGTCCAGTCAAATTCAGCGCGATTGTGAATTTAATTTGAAAAATTGCCTGATTGAGTACATTTGGAGAATTGGTTTTAGGTAGACTTTAAAAACATTTTTCCTTCAGTAAATGAAACCTCAAGTTTTTGTTTCTCACATCGTCAATAAAAGTAAAAAATAAAAAAGTAAATAATAAAATATTATTGGACTGCCTAGGCTGCACCCTTTGAAAGCTGAATTTTTAGGGGTCATTAATTAATTCCATTCACCCAATTTACTTGATGTCATTACATCTCCGTTAAACAGCTTTGGTTTAACCGAGTCGACACTGGTTTCCTGAGCCGTAACTTTTACTCTAACCCTTAACACTAAAGCTGGCCCCTAACCTGATCCTAACCACAAATTTAACCTTATCCCTACCGCTAGATGTTAGTTTGGTGGTTGGAATTAAGTGACGACCCCTAAAAATGCCGCCTTCTTGGGATGCAGCCTATATGCTTGAGATGCACCCACTTTGTGATGCACCTCATGTTAGACCCTTGCAGGGACTGGTAGTTTGAGCGCTTTGCTACATTAATGGAAAATAAATAAAAACATTGCAGGGTAGCTACAAGGCTTTCATGTCAACACCTCTGTTCTATTTTTTTGCAATATGTGTTGAAGTCTCCATTTTCTTTCTGGAATTCTCCATGTGTGAATACCATGAAACTACTGGTGCAGTTTCCCCATTCTGCTGCCTCACCAGAGGCACAGCCAGTGAGAAAGAGTAAATTGGAAAATGTTTTTACTCGTAAAAACAAATGTCATCCCCCCCCCCCCCCCCCCGCCCCCAACCAATTAATTACCCCACACACTGCTTCCATGTGAATTTAGTCCTGCAACCACCAATCTCTGTAGCAAAAGAAATACTGAAACTTAAGTCCAAACCGTTTCCATGGAAACAAGGAGGAATTAAAATTCCCAGAAACCCATAAATAGCAAGAGGCAACAGTTTAGTAGTCGATCAATGCACCTACAACATTTGGTAAAGAAATATTGAGGGATTTCAGAGTTACGGTCCAGAAACACTTTGGGAACACTGACACAGACAGGAACCAAGCGAAAACAGAAAAATGAAAACAAGTTCACTTTGGGATCATAACGTAACAAACCAAAATATGACAGTGTGGCAGAAGAAGGCCATTCAGCCCAACAGCGCACACCATTCTCCTGCAAATAAAGTGCACTTAATACTTAGTGCACAAAATACATAGTATGTAACATTGTATGAAACCTTGTTTTGAAAACCCCCTAGAGATTCTGCCTCGGCTTCCCGCGACACTATAATAACTCTCCCTGTGAGGAAATATCTCCTAATCATTGCCAACTAACGCTGGCAGGGGGTGGAGATTATCAGCAATTTTCACACAACCGGCAGAAAACTCAAATTAAGAGTCTCATTTGTCTTGACTGGACTTCTCCGCTGCGACTGAGCAGGGGCAAATTAATATGAAGCACGGCAGACTGCGGTCGTGCTTGAATCAACTCTGAAATGCGGCAAAACGTTCTTTTCTGAGCTGAGAAGAACACTGTTATAAACTCGCACATTTTTTGCCTTTTGCCTTATTTTGACTGTAATTTTATAATCAGATGACAACAGAGGTTCTGTGTATGTTAACTGTAAACCACAGCTAAATGCGAGCAGGACTCTACTTGCAGTTAAAACTAGGCTTATGCCGTCGGAGGCGATGGCTGGGGGTAGATCCCCGAACGCCCCCAATAATCCAATTCCCCAATCCTTGAATAGACCTTGAATAGACTTTCATTTGAACTTAATTTCAGGTCAATCGGTCAAATGGTTTTGAAGATATGGCCAAAATGGTAATTTTCCATCACAAAGCGCCACCTGGTGGCAAAATATTGAACCATACAGGTATGATGTCATCACGTGACACGTTGTGAGGTCATGACCTTGCAGTTGCACATAGTTTCATGTCAATTGGAGAAATAGTTCCAAAGATATAGCAAAAATGGTGAATTTTATATGACAAAGCTCCACCTTGTGTCAAAATTTTGAACCAAGCAGGTATAATGTCATCGTGGGACACATCCTCAGGTCATGACCTTTCATTTGCACTTGATTTGAGGTCAATCGGACAAATATTTCCAGAGATATGATAAAAATAGTGTTTTTTTCAGTTTTTGGCCCCTGGTGGCCAATCTAGGAATTGTAAATTGTCCAAAATCGAATCGGTTCTTCCTCTTTATGATACTTACTTATGTGCAAAACTTGGAATTTCTAATTGAATTATTACCGCAGTTATCGCGTTAACATGTAAATCAGTTTTTGGCCCCTGGTGGCCAATCTAGAGATCGAAATTGAAATTTGTAATTGAAATATTACCGAAGTTATTACTGAACGTTCAGCTTGTGTTTATGCTTCCTGCTATAAAATTGGAACGTTGTAGACCAGTAGGCGTAATGCACATGGATTCTGTCAAATTAAGAGCAGGTTCTTTTAGGAATGCTTTTCACAAGCTGAACGTTCTGGAATTCAGCTGTGCTCGATTACCACTGTTCAGCCTATGTTTAGCTGTCATCTGCACCTGAGCACCTTTAAGACACAGTGTGCGCTCTCCATCATCACAATCTGGCCCCTCAAAACTCCTGAGCTGCTCCCACAGGACGACACGTAATCTTCACCTTCATGCGCTACAATGCGGACTGTGGGACTATGAGGGCCATCCGAACTCGCATCCAGAGCCGGCTGGAGGAGGACGCCTCTCCCTTTATGATCCCCTGAACTCCTTTCAGTCTGGCTCTACTGTTAGTGAGCTTTTCCACTAGTTACCTCAGGCTTGCTTCTGAGAGGTTAGACCAGGTATCACCGAGAAGCACTTTGCGATGATTCCTTGAAATGCACTCCATAAATAATATGTGACCAGAATAACAAACAGTGAATGCTGCACCAGTATTACTATATGGAGTTCCAATCATGCACATGCGATCGCAACATCTTCAGAATTTAATAGGAATGGTTGGCAGGCAAACGGTCAGCGACATTCCACCCAGAATGCTTCGCTGCCATCGCTTTGCGGCCGAAAGAGGTGCGTGGAGCGGAGGGCGACGCGGTGACACTGTTCACCTTTTCATTCCGAGCGATCTGCACTCTGGGGGGACGTTTGTGCTGATTGGATGAGCTGTTCCGGCCCAGTAGAGGTCATTTAGTGTCGTGCGAGCCCAAACGCCCCCACTCAACACTCCCTCCCACTCCCCTCCCCCAACCCAGTGATTCAGTCTCTCCGCTCCATTGGCCGCGGCCGATTTGCTTCCGAACGCTTTAGCATCACCGACAAGGTGAAGCCAAACGACAGCTCACGCCATAAATGTCCAAGTTGTAATACAGAGCGCCGCATAGTTTTATATCACGATATAAATTTAGACTGCTTGTTGTAAGTTGCCCTTTGAGGAGGCGTACCAGAGTGAGTATTCCAGCCCTCAACGACTTACTGTACATGTCATACTTAATGCATGTCCTTACATCGCTAAAACGAGGCTGCCATTTTTCAATGGCTCCCTAAAGATGGTCCTTTAAACATCACAGACAGTGGCATTGGTTGCTCATAGTAGTGCAGTGGCCGTGTCCATTTCGCTCAGTCTGATTTGCTTGTGCGAGGCCTGCCAGCTCGCTCTCATCCTTCCAGAAGTAGGATTCTACTGACAGATTTGCAAACCAGTGCAAAAACCCTCCCAAAATCAGGCATTATGCTGTGCTGCAGAGCTGCTTCCTTCTCCAAGTCCCTCCCTTAATCAGACTGGTTTCCTCCATCCACTGCCCTGAATAATGTGAGTTACAGCCACTGAGAGATCCGGAAAATTCTGCCTGTCCAATACGATCTGCTGCTCTCAGCAGCCCCCCGTCACAACACTGTCGGGATATGCATGACTGGCGGCGAAGCGAGACTCAGAGCCTCTTCCTGAGGTTTCTGTTTTGTGGGAGCACCGTCTCGAGTGCTGCTGTAGATCCGATTCAATCAACATCCTCGGGTTGCCACATTACCCCCAAGGCTCACTCACTGTGGCCTCTACCAAGGGGTGACTGCTTTGCTAAATTGCACTATTCACCCCGCCTGTGTACACCAGGAGCTCCGACTCTTGATCAGACTGCAATGATAATGATGCGAGTGTCTGGACTGTTGTATAGCCTGCTCTCAATGGTCTTTCCGGCAATGTCATTCAGCGTTTTTAACCCCTTTGCGAAGAATACAAATAATGCCAATTTTTTTTCCTGCTGTGCACAAGCCTATTTAATAATTTTTTTATAACTACGTATTTATAACTACGGCTCAATAACTACGTATTTGTGTCAGGGAGACTGTAAGAAATTATTCCAGTTAAGCAAGACATTTGGAAATTCAATTACAGAATTATTTAGTAATTAAATTTCGGAATTTATGGACGCCGGCATCTATATCTGCACAAAGGGGTTAATGTGACGCCCTGTAAATGCAGATGGATTTTGATTGGTTGATAGTCTTTTCATCATTCTCCACTCACCAACTGAGTAAAAGCAATTAAAAAAAAATACACATAGCTACTGTCATAGTCATCGTTCTTAGCGAGTAAGGGCCTTTGTAGCACAGCTCAAGTTGTTTTTCAAAGACTGTGCCCCTGAAAACTTGAATAAAGAGAACTGTTGGCATAGTATAGGAGCAGAGAGAGGACACCCCTACAAAAAACCACAATAGGAATACCATAAACAATTACCGCCAAAAACTATCAGTATTACCTGTAGAAATTCTTTGGGTTTTTGGAACACACCATACAGAGTTTAGTACTGTTATTGACATATTGTAGGGCTACCATAGCTAATAAAGTAACATGACAGAAAAAAACTATGGTAATACCAGAGCTGGCGAAACGAACTATAGAACACTATAACCACACTATAGAAGAGCATACAATTATTTCAGTATACTATAGTAACGCTTAAGTTAATTTTCGTGAGGGCATTGTACGTGATACAATGGAGATTGAGGATGTGTCCGTGATGCTAGTCCTCAAGTCACACTTTAAACTGCAAGAACAAAGTGAGAGTGGATCTGCAGACCTTTACTGGAGTGATGTAGGTAAACTTCCCGCTAAGGCTGCACCTCACACCATTTCCAGCTCTGCAAACTGCTGATGGTTAACGCTAACTGGATCCATATCCATTCAGCCCCAGGGCTGGAGGTCTCTCATTGTACAGGCTTCATGACTGTCCCGCAGGTATGATTTATATGAAGGGGCCACGGATACTTTCATCCAGCCCATCCACAACCATAAAATAACATCAACGAATCCATCAGAATCCGCTCACCAGAAGGCAGGGCCGGCATCTGGCCCATAATCGAAAGGGTACAGAAACTTCACACGTTGTTGATGGCGTTCTTGCCCCGTTTACAACGCCGCAGACTGGGTTTAAAAGCAGCAGCATACATACTCCCTGGTGCTGTTCGGCGCTTAAGTGATTTAGGGTTTAATACATCAGGACATCCCTCATAGGTTTTTACTCTACTGATACATATTTGTCGTTTGTTTGTGTGATTTTGTATTGTTCTGTGTAGTATATACATTTTCATGTGTATCTCTGTATTTTGTCTGCATGGCGCGAACAGCAAATGTAATTGTAGCCCTCGGACAAAGTGCTTGTGCTCACGCTTGTCGTCTCTGCCGCCGATGCCGCGTCCTCGTCCGTAGACACTTCCTTGCAGACGCTGTACAGGCTGAAATTTGTGACCGATTACTTTCACATTTAGTATGGGCATGTGTTATACTTCACTTATGAAACCTATCCATTTTGGTTGCCCTGGCTACAGTATTGGCCGAATAATGCAGTACTAAGTGGAGAAGCGTGCTTTCGTGGGTTACACCCATACGGTCGCGGCTGACCGGATTGTCTAGTTTAGCTACGGTTCCGGTTCTCTTTGATGAGATCCCCAAAGTAAATTTGCACAAACCTTTGGTTGCAATGTCAGAGAAGTTTAATCTAGTTGAATTATCATTTAAAACATGAATGTGACTGTGTGCTGTTGGGCCACTCAACACCCACTTAGGAGCCAAAACTGAAGCAAACTCAATGATAATATAGCCAAGATCATCTGCCATCGGGGATGTATAATCCAAAAATTATTCATAATACCGCGCAAAAATGTCAAATCACAAGTGGAGGGTTATTAGAAATAAAAATCTTTTCATGAAAAATCTTTCAGCTGGAGCCTAACATCATTTATTACACTTTCTAGAATTGATTTACAACCATTTTACAGACTCATACATTAACTCCATAATATATGGCAGTGTTTCTGATCATTTGACTTCATCCTGTATACATCTGCAGATTTGTAATGTATTTCAACCCTTAAAGTGATGAAATAAATTTGAAAATATATATAAATTTCAATATCTAGTGCTGTTAAAAACTTATGAGGCGACTTGTTTAAAAGAGCTCTGCTGCAAGGGCGCTTTTAAACAAGTCACCGCACGATTAGTTTTCAACAGCTTTGATTTTGATATTGTACATCGTTCAGTAACAATAGTTGCATTTAGCGCTCTAAGGGTTAATAATTTTGCACAAGCATCAAGGCTGATACTACCAGCCAATCAAGAATCAATCTTTTTTTTTTTTTAATGCAACATATCCACAATATTATTTTTGGAGCCTTGTCACATCCTGTGAAACACAGACACTTCTTGCGCTCTTGAATTCTGCTTGAATCTCACCACTCAGCACTAATCCTCTCTTTTCTCTCACCCGTCAAACTCGGCATCTCTTTCCCGAGAACATTAAAGCAAACCGTTTTCGTGCACCATTCAGAACAGACTCTAATCTGCGGCCGTCTTTATATCCAGGCTATGAGCTTTACGATGCAAATTTAACGCCTTGGGTCTGCTTTCCCCGAACCTCCATTGTGCTTCCGCCATCAATGAAGAGCAAGCATTTTCGCTGAATCCGCATGGCCAGCCCTCATTGCCTTACGGTTATCTTCTGAGCTGCCCAAGCTGCGCTTCCTGCTTTCCCAACCTTCATTATAATCCGTGTTCATGTCTGATTGACAAAATTTCCTTTTGCAAAATAAGAATAAACGGTAACACTTTATAATGAGTACACATTACTAAGTGTTAGTTAAGCATTGATAAAAACTGAATTCATCATGTATAAAGCATTGTTGTCATCTTAATACTCATTAGTATGTAGTTTATAAACAGTTGTAAATGTCTTACTCAACTCATCATTAATAAGAATGTTAGTTATGGATTGGTAAATACTGAATTCATAATTTATAAATCATGTTTTTAACATGAATACTCGTTGGTAAGTAGCTTATAATCAGTCATTTTTTTCTCTTCATTAGTAAGCTCATCAATAACATGCTTAATTATCGCATTTTCAAACTTTAAATTTATTAATGCTTAACTAATGCTTAATAATGTGTACTCAATATAAAGTGTTACCGAATAAACAATAAGAAACTTTAATATTATATTTATTTTATTAAAAATGGCGGGGTAACACTTTACAACAACATCACAATAGTTAATGCAGTAATAAGCAAGAACTACCACTTAAATAAAGGGTGTTCCCGATAACAAAGGTTGTTCCCGATAACAAAGGTTAACTAGACGCATGTCGATGGCGCGCCATAGCAAATCTCCGCGCTCCGCTACAAATGTTATGGGAGTAGTTGTCATGTGTCAGAGGGCAATTCACTGAACTGGCATTCAGCTGTACAAATGATAATCTGCTGTCTGTCATGCACCTCCCATAAAAATTTGAGCATCCTAGCACAATGCATGAGGTAGATATGGCCTTTTTTCTTTTTTCACAAAAAGCCCCCTAATGGCAAAATTTGAATCACAGCATGGCAATTTGTGGCATGCAGGTTGCTATCACCAAGATAAATATCCATACCAATTTGTAGCCTTCTGCATGGAGCAATAACAAAATATGCCATCCTTTTCAATGATTGGCACACCTGACACCATTTGATCTAGAAAACGATCAAAATGAGGTCAAATCAAAAACCCGTCTGATATGTGATGAATGGTCATCCCATCCACCTCCCATAACAATTTGAGCATCCTAGCTCAATACATAAGGAACTTATGGCCATTTTTCAATTTTTATAAAAAGGCCCCTGGTGGCCAAAAGAGGAAATGAATTTCAATTCTAAATGCGTTGTGCACCCCTCTGAATCACTACCTTACACACACACCAAAGTTTCAGGTTGATTCGTCCAAGGGCGTAGGAGTTACTGTTTCTGACAGACGTACGGACGAACGGACGGACAGACAGAGAGACGCCAAACTGTATTACAAGATCTCGCTTTTTCGGAAGCGCAGAGATAATGAACAAGACCACTCCCAATGCACCTTCCTATTTGTCCGCACGCCTATATACTGTATACCGCCTTCATTCCCACAATCCCGCTCGTCTCGTTTCTACGTCCTTCCCTCCCTTCCCCTCTCCAAAAAGGAAGCAAGAAACAGCCACCACCTGGGACCCCGGGGGGCTTAGGAGCCACATGGACTCCGACGAGAGACGCGAGCCCCACCACCAGGGGCTCCCAATATTCGCACAATCACAGTCCAAGTCCACACAACATCGCCTTCGCCCCGATCCCCTATCAATCGTTCCACCGCATACTCTACTCCACTTTGGGAGAGGTCCAGAGTTCATTCAGAGTAAAATAATGTATCAGAGAGCTAAATCAGCATTAGGTAACCTTAACTGACCATTTATTAATGCTCTTTGACATTCTTATGATGAAGTTGAAAACTCCCTTAAGCATCCCTAAAATAACACCTCAAACTATCAAACCATTCAATAATGTATAAATTAATACCTTCGTTAACATTAACACCATTAGTAAATGATCGGCAGATCCATTAGTTTACTGTTAATTAACTGATGGTTAATGCTTCTTATTGCATTAGTTCATATTAATTAATGTACCCTTGTTAAAAAGTGTTACCAAAAGGCGTCTTATTTTTGCTCCATGAGGTCATTTGAAAATTATGTTAAACTAATGAATTAAAAAAAAAACCCTTGAAAGAAGAAGTGAAAACTTGCACGAATCACAGCTCCAGCTCTGCACTTTAAAAATTAACGTATTTATTTAGGTGGTTCACATGGCTTGAGATCAGAGTTCAAACCTGAAGGTAAAAGCCATGGTCCACACTACACAGTGCCCTATCCGATCAGGGTGAACAACTTCTGGAATAGCAGCTCTAGAATAAAAGTCACACAAATCAGAAGACTTGCGTCAACTCAAACTGGCACAGCTATAGGCTAACACATCTCGGGCAGAGGGGTGGGATTTCACCAAACCAAAACCAGCTGAATATTCAAAATTGCTGGCTTTAGCCAATGAAAGTTTCTCACCAGAGTGAGCAAGTCCTTTAATTGGTTAAAAAGAAGTTTGTAATTGCAAACTCACTGCTGCCCACTAGGCTTTTCTCTCTATCTGGTTGGTTGGGTATAAAACCCCTCATTTCCTCCTGAAATGACAAACACAATATCCTGAGCAGCATTGCAAATATCGTGTGTGAAGTTGAATCTTCAACAGTCAAACCATGACAGGTGTCCTAAAATCAGCATTATTAACTCATTACAGAAACACAGGATTTGTGCCTTAAAAAATGCCTTTGACAGGGTTATTAAAGAGCTCATGGCCCAATACATACTTGTAAACATTTGTTAATCTTGAAATAACTAAAGTAAATAAGTGAAAAAAGTTTCAAGAATAAAGATTAAGAATTATAATTTGAGAGGACTGTGCAAGGAAATTAAATATAAACAAAGAGAAATTGAAAATTGACGGCTAGGCGCTTCCATTATGTGGAGAACCAGCTCGTCAATACATGCTGATCGACTGAATATTGCATTCTGTCCTGGTCTTGGCCATTTGTCAACACTTATCGACGGCGAGACTATTACTGCGGAGCCAGTGAGCGAGAATTAGCTCCATCACTGATGAACACACAATATATCAAAGAGGGTTGATTCAGGGTATCAATAGAGTGGCGAATAACAACGATTAACTGTGCAGGGAAGGGAAGAAGATCTACGACGGGGAGTGTCACCGTGGAATACTCGCCTGACACGTACGCCAATGTCCTGCAGGATGAGAGACGGCTGTTTGAGGACGGCCGAACGTCAAGGTCGCAAGAGACACTTTCCGTTTTCAATTCATCAGAAACCTTCTAGTGGACACTCGCCACCAGCGCTGTCAGAGATGCCAATGAAATATAGCTACACGTGCACTGGCTGCGGCATACAACAACACTTATCTACGCACATACAAACACACAGGTGCACGCACTCTGTCCATAAACACGAACGGAGAGACAGACACACACATGCACGTGCACAAAAAGAGGTGACACCACATGAATAAAAGTGCTGTTATGTGATTGGTACTGCTGGTCAGTGGAAAAGGTGGATGCAAAATGGAGCCCACAGCAATGTTCACAGCCATAGCCATTTACACTAAAGGCCTTTCGACATCAGCAGCTAAAGATTATACTCAATTATCTCACTGTAAACACGAACAATAATTCTACGACTATAATTACAATTGTATTGTGCACATTTATGGTCTATTTTTTAAAATGCTTCCCTTCGTAAAATCACTGTTGGATACAATAACTCCTCGAGAAAAATCTTAGGATTGCCTTGTTCCTGTAGTGTCGCTGGTATGTTCGTTCACAATCATGTGCCGAGTTTTGGTGAGCTTGGGGAACTATTCTTAACTTCAGACAACAGATTTTAGCAAGTACCAATGAGTTGGTCAAAAGTGTTTTACATGTAGCTATGTTTAATTCCAGCTTGTGTACGCACTGGGATCGTATTTAATATGTGTGAATGTTATAACTGTCTTATTGTGTGTATGTATGAATGTACAAATATTTCTCTTTTTTGAAACGTGTTATGCATTGTTGCAACCTTTCTGCGGTTCTGAGTCATCATTGTCGAGCTACTGCTTGCATGCACTTTTTTTTACAAACCAAATTCCAAAATAGTTGGGACAGAGTGTAAATTGTGAATAAAATCAAAACGAAATGACTTTCAAATCGCACCAGCCAGTATTTTATTCACAATAGAAGAAAGATAACATAGCAAATGTTGAAAGTGAGAAATTTTACAATTTTATCCACAAAATGAGCCCATTTCAAATTTGATGGCTGCTACAGGTCTCAAAAAAGTTGTGACGGGCCTGTTTACCATGGTGTAGCATCCCCTCTTCTTTTTTACAAAGAGTGGAGGCGTCTGGGCCAGAGGCGGTGTTAGACCTGAAAATTCCTGGGCTAATATCCCTCCCTTTATTGACAACAATTTGTCCTGGGTAATTCTAGATGGTTTTCCTTCATGAACATGTTTTCCAATTCAAGAATAATCAAGAGGCAATTGAAGACACGGCTTCTCTCCCCCATGCGATTTAAAAGCCACAAAATAATGGGCTGCATTCAATACAGAAAAAAAATTTAATTATAATTAGATCTATGCCCCGGCACTCGGCGACGGCATTTCAGAACTCTTCAGCGAATTAAGGTAATTTCGTCGACAAGTACGTACACCTGTTTTTGCAGCACAGTCACGCAACTCGCTGTAAAAAATAGACAACTGTCAGATTGAAAAATGTAAACAGACGAAACCACGTACTAGTGACCAGAATTACCTTCATTCGCTGAAGAGTTCTGAAACATCGCCGAGTGCCGGTCCAAAGACCTAATTACAATTAAATAATTTCTCTGTACTGAAGCCCAGTACAGATCGCATGGGGGAGAGAAGCCGTGTCTTCAATTGCCACTTGATTATTCTTGAAATGGAAAACATTGATAAAGGAAAACCATCGAGAATTAGCCAGGACTAATTGTTAATAAAGGGAGGGATATTAGCCCAGGTCTAACGCCGCCGCTGGTCTGGGCATTGAGGAGAGAAGTTTCTTGATTTTAGCCATTGGAATTTGATCCCACTCTTGTTTAATACAGGCTTCCAGCTGCTGGAGAGTTTTGGGTCTACTTTGACGGACTTTTCCTTTAATTATGCGCCAGATGTTCTCAATCAACCTGACTCAATCAGTCAGGACTGCAGGCAGGCCAGTTCAGCACATGGACTCTACTTCTACTACGAAGCCATGCTGTTGTAATAGCTGCAGTATGTGGTTTTGCACCATCCTGCTGAAATACCCAAGACCTTCTCAGGAATAGATGTTGTCTGGAGGGGAGCATATGTTGTTCTAAAACCTTTATATACCTTTCAGCATTCATGGGGCTTTTTAAATCATGCAAGTGTCCCACGCCATATGCACTAATGCAACCCCATACAATCAGAGATGCTGGCTTTTGAACTGAACGCTGATATCAGGAGGGGTGGTCTTTCTCCTCTTTAGCCCAGAGGACACGACGCCCATGATTTCCAACAAGAATGTCAAATTTGGACTAGGCTGACCACAGGACACTTTGCCACAGCCCATTTTAAATGAGCCTTGGCCCACAGAACACAGCAGTGCTTCTGGATCATGCTCAACAATGGCTTCCTTTTTGCATGATAGAGTTTTAGGTGGCATCTGAGGATGGCACGGCAGACTGTGTTTACAGGCAGTGGGCTCTTGAAGTATTCCTGGGCCCATTTAGTAATGTCAATGACAGAATCGTGACAGTGAGTGATGCAGTGGCGTCTGAGGGCCCGAAGATCACGGGCATCCAGTGAAGGTCTTCGGCCTTGTCCCTCACGCGGAGAGATTTTTCCAGTTTCTCTGAATCTTTTGATGATGTTATGCATTGTCGATGATGAGACCTTCAAAGCCTATGCAATTTGACATTGAGGAACATTGTTTTTAAAGTATTCCACAATTTTTTTATGCAAGGCTTCACAGGTTGGAGAGCCTCTGGCCATCTTTACTTCTGAGAGACTCAGCCTCTTGAAGACATGCCTTTTATAGCCAATCATCTTACAAACCTGATGCCAGTTAACTTAATTACTCGCTAAATGTTCTTTCAGCTGATTCTCTTATATATTAATTGCTTTTTCAGCCTTTTTTGCCTGGGACCTAACTTTTTTTTAGACCTGTGGCAGCCAGAAAATTTGAAATGAGCTCATTTTGTGGATAAAAGTGTAAAATGTTTCAGTTTCAACATTTGAAATGTTATCTATGTTCTATTGTGAATTACATGTTGGCTCATGTGATCTAAAAGTCATTGCATTTTGATTTTATTCACAATTAACACTTCGTCCCAACTATTGCGGAATTGGAGTTGTAAATTATTTTTATTTAATCTTTGATATTATCTGTGTCTGTATTTCTGGGGCTTGAGCCTGAAATTAACACACCTTATCTTATAAAACAGCGATATAAAGTTATGCTGACATAATAAAATTGCTGAAATACACTAGACAATTTCATCCCGACAAATGGTGGGAATTTTTCAAATTATTGAAAAAGAGTCTCCGCTATCATCATATAGGCAACTTTAATTTCCATAGCTGGACAGACTGCATTTTGATAAAAAAATATTATTATTATTATTATTATTATTATTATTATTTTTATTATTATTATAATAATGATAATGATAGAATTTGGGCCATTGGCTTGAGGTAACAACATCATACCAACGTCTTACAGGGATTATTAAGGGCTAAAAACACCACAGTACTTAGTTTTTAAAAGTTTTATCACCACTGCCATGAAATTAAAAAAAGAATGGCTGTTCCCCCAAGTGTTGGTGGTTCAGGAACGAAAGTTGTGCTTATTCCCCTAAACGTTGGTGGAACAGGAGGGCAGGTTGCTTTTATTCCTAAAACTGCCGTCGTGATGCTGCGCTCCAGCCCAGACCATTAAAATAACGCCAAAAAATTTCACCAAAACATGTCGCTGGTGAAATATTCCACACATTTCTTTTGAGTGATAATGGCTGGGTGAACAAGGAAATTGACACTTGCTCAATAGATGGGGAAACAGTCTTTGTATTGAAAGGTAAGCCACTTTGGTTTCTGTGAGAAACAAGCTATATACGCCAATATAACTACCTTTAGCTCACCTTTAGAAATTTGCGGATTTCCATAAGGGCGCCTTGCTTGCACCATCTTTGATAACAATCACCATTTTCCGTCACGGCCGACCATTTTCTCCAGCCAGGTCTGGGCAATACAGCAAACACACGAACACACCACTTTAGCCTCGGTCACAACCGGACGCACGGGTCTTTTAATCGTGCGTCTCCGCGTTATTTTATTTATTTATTTATTTTGTCGTAAGTGAGAGTCGTAGGGGATGTGATGGTTAAAAAAAGAAGCAGTCGGAGTAATCGTGCCGTGCTGTCCTCGTAAGTTTCGTCAGAAGTTAGCAGCATCACTCTTGTGATTTGGTGCGTGTGTGCGTCGTAGAAATAGCAAGAAGAACAGCTGTGCTCGAAAGTTCTATTTATTTAATATGCCCGTCTTATTTCACACCCGCGGGAATTTGCGTTACTTGGGTCTTGAACAAACAGAACAAACAATCTTTATGCCTTATTAAAAGCTAGCTTGTTGAGTCGGGCTCTCATTAGGGGATGCTCACTAGTAAAGAGTTTTCAATTTTGGGTGAGATATTGTATACAGAACTTACCCAGCAGTGCAAGAGCATGACTGGTCCCAAAGGATTTCTTTATTGCATTGATGTCGAGGTCGTGGGGTTTCTTGTTTTTTAGACTGAGACCTGTAAGATTTGGCCTCTATTGTTGTTATGTCCCCTTCGTTGGTTATGTTGATATCTTTTTTTATATACCCCCCCCCCCCACCCCCCCCCACCCCTTTGGAGGACAACTTCATTAATTCAGGTCAGTAATATAATTTCGTACGAGTCCTCCTACATCAGCCGCCGAAACAAAATACACACAAAAAAATGTAATAGATGAATGAATAAAAATAGAAATACAATACAATAACAATTACTTTCACAATGCTTTACTACCTTTTGCATTAGTGGTTAATAGCTCGCCTATTCCATCCCTCATTATTTCCCAACCTTCAGCCGCCCTTCATTATATCCCATATTTTGGCATAAATTTCCAGTCCTGTCTCATGGGCCGTCACACACTCAATTTTGGAATTACTCAATTCTTTATGCTTCCACAGATGTCAACCCGAAAAGAAATATTTTGCGAAATATATAGTTATATTACAGATTATATGTGTTCCTTTTGTTACATCACCCGACTTTTTAAATAATCTAATCTAATTTTAATATCTAATTTGTGACTATTGTACTGAGATATCCAGCCTTGTACCTTTATCCAAGAAATTATAGGACAGTACCAAAATAAATCCATTTTATTTATCCATTTCTTCCAGACAGAATCGACAAGGGGTGATGACCCTAATCCCCATATATTTAGCATATTTTTAGTTGCTAAAAACTTATATATTAACTTACATTGAAAATATCTATTCTTTGGATCAAGTGATGTACTGTAAAGGATTTTGAAAACTTGGCTCCGTGGGACTGGTGTATCTAACATATTTTCCCAACTGTCAGGAATCCTGTATGATTCAGCGACTAATTTCGTTATTCTTAAATAAAATGTGTATATATGTTTGTTGATCTTTATTCTATTGAACCAATTTGCCATTTTCTGTTTTTATGTTGATATCTTGAATAAATCCTTTGACTCCCTTCTGCCTGGATCTTGAGGATATTGCAGAAGTATTAAACTGCTTAAACTGACCCTTGACCATGCCATACCTGTCGACAGTCCTGAAAGCATGACAGATGCAGCAACAGTAACTAAGGGGGCGGGGCTTTTGCGAACGGTCAATTGGCAGTCGTATTTTTTCTTTTGTGGTTTGCTTCAGAAAAAAAAATCATAAAAGGCTTACATTTTTTACAAATGTATTCATAATTGTTCCCTACACATGATTCAGTGTCTAATCGCCATGTCAATCTTTTTATTTGAAAATTTTTAAGGTCAGATTATAGTCTGTGCATCAGGAGGTTTTGGAAGGGCATGTGTGAATGCAGACTTTTCTCAACCAGTATCACACCTGCTTCCTCTAATTATGGTCTTCGGCAAAAGCTTTAACCTATACTAGTCTTCTCAGGATAAGATCGAAAACCCCCACTAAGGATCCTAATCATTGTGATGCATCTTTAACACATGATATATATTGTTTTTTGGTATCTTGATGTGAAGACTCCTTGCTTTTGAAACCACTCACCAGGACCCTTCGTCCCCAAAACCTTTTGTCCCTGAATTTTTCATCCTTGGACTCTTCGTCCCTGGATGGTTCATCCACAGTAATGCTTTGCTCTCTTCCTGTGTTATAACACTGTCCCTAACCATGGTGATCAGTCTGTGGTCCGTTCGTCCATCTGTCTGTTGACAATGGTGGCGCATTTTTTATCATTAAAGGACGAAAAATCTGGGTAGAAAAGTCCATCGGGACGAAAAATTTGGGCTGTATGGACTGGGGACGAAGATCTCTAGACCATTCTACTTTTGTGGCGTCCAAACATTCGGTACAAAAGACACAGGACTAAACCCTTGACGGGTCACCGCCATGAACTTCCAAGAAACACACGGCACATGCACCAACAGGCAAGGTCTGATTTTATTAATAGCCAACTGTATATCTTTGGAATGCAGGAGAAAACCAGAGGGTTCGGTGGGGACCACATGGGTACAGGGCAATCATGCCCACTCCACAGAGAGTCACTGCAGTTTCAAATGCGTTACCTCTTGCTTTGAGACTATCTCGCTTTTAAACGCATCTCGGAGCTAGCCCTCACATAGTGTCATAGGCCACTGAGTCACGCCCTGCTCGGAAGCCTGCCTTCATTAGTGATGGTACCGATCGTAAGCCACGCCCACATCAGCTGACAGCTCAGCTGATTCCCTCCAGGCACTCACTTGGCAAATCTTAAATGAGGCGCCATATTTAAAGATGCCTTGCCATCCTACTATGGCTACTTTCTCTGTGCATTTTACAACCCAACTCCATCCCCAGTTCCTCCTATACATGTTTAACTGACTTTCTTCAATGACAACGCAGTCATTGATGGTTCGGTCTGTTCTGCACCCCTGGGGGTTTGCCGCTGCGCTCTCCGCTAATGGCTTTCACGTGAATGCATGGAGGGGCAGGTTTTTGTCACTCCCTGCCTACTCGCTTTTCATGCATGCGCGTGGTAGGGCGGGGAGGCCCCAGAACAGAGGCATTCTGCCAAATTCAAATATTGCAAATAAATTTGCTACAAATCATAACATAGTTCAGTTTTTTGACAAAGTGTTTGCGTAGTGTATTTCAAGGTGAATCACAAAACAATCCAAAATAGTGCAAGTGCTCCCCGGAATGTCGGACAAAAGTCAGTTTTGGGATTAATGGCCTGTTTGATCCTCCCCTCAAAATATGGGTTTCCTCTGAGCAAATGCCCATCGCGTTTCTTGCTTTATTTGGCAGTGACATGTCAAACACCTCACATTGCAAAACATATTATCGCAAAGGTCAAGTGTGAAGGACTCCATGGAGAAGGTGTTTTGACTGCACCTCAGGAGGTGGAGGTCACTGGTTTGATTCTTCAAACACCACACTTGTGCAAAATTCATGGTCCCCACAGGTGGGGGAGTTCTGAATGCTGTCAGTCATCTACAGGTGCTGGCGTGTGAGCTGTCCCAGATGGTGGTCCAGACGATTCTTGTCCCGGCAGGATGTTCTCAGAGTAGCTTGTTAGTTCACAAACCACATGGTGTTATTCTAGAATTCATGCCATTTCAACTGCCTTGAATTTTAGAATGATACCATCTGGTTTTTGTACAAATACTAGGCCTAAGCTACTCTGAGAATATCCTGATTCACTCATGAATGGGAGATCTCAAAATATTTCTGACATTCAGAGAATATCCTGATTTATTCAAAAATCAGAATCCTCAGAATGAATATCCATTTTGGTCAATTTCAGAAAAAAAATTTTTCGATGCAGAACTATATCAAAGTTAGCCTGGCACTGCCAGCCTTCGTACTTCCACTTTATTTCATTTCGCTTCAGTTCTCAGTCTGGTCACTCGGAGCCGGACCAACGAATAGAAGGCGCGGCCGAGAGCCACGATGTAGCAGCTGCGCTGAGTTTGTACTGTAGTCACCAAAATCAACAATGGCCACTGACATAGATGCACGGGAGGCCTTTCGCTCTGTCGTGGAGAGAATCGCGGGTATCAGCAACTTATAGCCACAACAAGATGAATGTTTAAGTAAGCAGCAAACTTTTTTAAAGCTGTGTTTTTGTCCGTGTCACAAGACCTATTCACTATCTCAGTGTTATGTTATCATTATCCATGAATGAAATGGTGCTAGTATGGTTAAAGGGTTCAGTTTTTGTGTCAACGCAGATTTCGTCCTGATGTAAATAATGCGCTACTCTCACCATTCTGCTGTTCGGGTCTCTTACATTTTTTAGTTTTTCACCTGTCCGTCTGTCTGTCTGTCCGTCTGTTTGTCTGCAGCGGGGGAAAAAACTTTAACCTGCCGCCGGGGGCATCAGTGTTTCACGAACACAGCTTGTTTTTAAAGCAGTAGTATCTGCAGGAAAAACAATTGCTCAACTGTTTGTTTCTTGTTAGGAGAACAGAGAGAGCACCCCTTTGGCTCTTTTAAGTGAATGAGTGAAGGCTAAAATTTGGTAGAAGGGCGTATTTATGGGCACGGTGTTAACTTTATTGTACTGATCAGTTTGTTTTCGCTGCATTGCTGGTATGAAGGACTGTGTTTACAGCAGAAGTACTACGCGGCTGAGCCGGCGCATAACATACGTCATCACCAAACGATAGTGAATAGTTTACAGGTACACCAATGATTTAAAACTTCAGACAAGCGCCCACCCACCAGGAAGTAGACACTTGTCAATGACGACTGGTCAGACTCTGTGTACGAAGCGCAGCGAAGCGATATCAAAGCCATATCATAGTGGCCCTGTATTCAGTTCATGTCTAAATCTGTCTGAAGCAGAGATGGTCACTATATGGAAGAAATCTATGTGCAAAAATTTGAATATAAAAATTTCATTGGGCACCCCAGTGATCACATGCTTACCACAAGTGACACATTTTCTTAACAGAATACAGATAAAGATTTATACAGAGTGCCCAGAGCCATTATCTGTGTTTGGTGCACTATGCAAGTTACTTTCACTTCTGTTGACATTCAAATTCAAACAAAACAGAGGTAACTCACCTCTCCTTCCCATGCTTCCATATCTGTCAACTCTTATCGGTGATTGGCAGGGACGGTTTGTTATGTTATGGGGCACAGCCTGTGCCCCTTGTATTTATTTGCAGTTTGTGCGTTCTCCAGAGCCCGGGGTTTTATTTTTTAACGGTGAATTTAGGGGCAGGCAGCAAGTGGATCGTGGCGAGATGTTGGCGAATTGACACAAAAATATAATCGGCCAGAAAGTAAACAAACAAACTTGCGTAGTGCACCTTGAATTACCAAGGAAAATGCGTAATCAGTTGTGTTTTACGCACTCGTTGGTTATTTAGCAGGTTTAACCCAAAAACAAATGCACGGATTTGCATGAGAATCTTATCAGCGGTGGATATTTGCCCGACTGGAGTGATTCGATTTTGGGTGTGACCCGGATCTCAATCTGAATCTGGGATTTCCTTTCAGGCGTCTTCACCATCGCCAGACAGGGCGAAATTTGAGATTTTGAGGCACATCTTTAAGACATATAATTTGAAATGAGAAAGGGTGAGGAGAGACATCATATCAGTGATGTCATGAAAAGATCACAGACTGACGGTGTTGACAAAGGGGGGGATTGTTGAGCCTTGGTGAAGGTTTGCAATGTCGGATTGCTCTCGTTCATAATGCATCATGAGCGCTGGAACAGGCATCTTTTGTTGCTCTTCGGAGGTAGACTGGCTAATAATTCTCAGTTCTAGGAGCCAAGGACCCCCAGAGTTATTATTGGCACCCTCCCCCATTTTGAATGATGAAATCTGGGCAGCTGCCCTTATCGTCGAAGGGCTAAAATAACAGGTTCTCTGAGAGATAAGATGAGCCACAGTAGATTTGGCTCAAATCTCATTTCGTTTGGCTAACATTTATTTCTACTTTATTTGTTATATTCACCAGCTCAATTCAGACCCCCCCCCCCCCCCCCGCCCCCAGCCCCCAGCCCCGCATGGGGAATTTTATATTGCTTGATGGGCACAACTACGGCATTTCTGTGTGCTCTCATTTTGAGGGAGCTGCAGTGCTGAACTGCACGAGTGCCAGTCCTGAAACCCGCATTGTGTGTGTTGGACGTGGGAGCCGGGCGGCTTTCCTAAATCCAGCTCTGGACTCGACCAAAAATCCACCGGACGGCTGCCAGGCCTGTTCGGCTCCAAGCAGAAGAGCCCGAGGATGAAAACTGTGCCAGGAAATGCCACAGGCGCCTAAAATACAGAACGAAAAAGACATTTGCGAGAAACTTCCGTGCCATGACTTATCTGCTCAAACAAAACAGACGCTCTTATCCCCATGGGACACCTTGCAGCCCGGGGGAGTTTGGTTTCTATCTAATTCTGAAGCCAAATTCAGAGCCTCAAAAATAAGGTGCGACTTTTTGGCTGAACAGTTTGTTTATTCAAGCGGTAATTAGTCCCTGAAACAGCCAGGGGAAAAACCAGCCCAGTGTGGCGCAAAACAAATAACCCGTGACACTACGTGGGGAGAGTTTTGTGTGAATGGGGTCGTGAATCAGGCTGCTGAATCTGGTCAGCAGATGTGTAACTGAGAGCAGTGAACTGGTGAATCGGCAGAGACGGTTCATGTCTGCATGGGGCGTCCTCATACAAAAGACTAATTTATCTTTCAGTGGTGGGAATATGATTATCTGTTCATATTCATTAAAATGTGAATTTGTGCACTGGAGGACAGAAAGAAGAACCTAGTTTAGTTCATTCTGAAACCAGATGTTTAGAATCATAACCTAGTCGATAATCATTTTGACTTGACACGGCCTTGTCATGCAAATTGCCTCGCGAATAGAAACCTTGCATGAACATACAGTACATCTGCATTTTTGGCTGGTTTATGCTGTCTGTGGTTAGATGCCTTCGTGGCGGTCTGTCGTGCGTCCGTGTGTCTGTAAACTGTATGCCTTTTCAGCACTCTAGCACCTTCAGTTTGATGGATCCTTTTCATATTTTATATGCGTATGTATGGGATGAAATCAAGGCCAAATTCGATTTTGGCCGTGTTGCGATAGACTAACGGGTTGCAGTGGCTTTGCCACTATTTTTTGCTTTGTATTCGGCAAGGTCCATCTAAAAACAAATTGTGAATAAATGTATTCACCCCCATAAGCAATCTAGCCTCCTTTGAGTTGTTCACAGAGACTGCTTTCGGTCAGCAGCAGAAGTTTTGTAAAAACGAGGTCTTTCTCAACATAAAAGCACTGCTCATCATTTTCTTCTGAAACACCGCGGTTAAAATGTGAAGTATCGCATGCGCTGCAGGATTGGAGAAGAATGGATGATCGAAGTCGAGGCACAGCGGCAGGCTTCTGTTCTGTGAGGGGGCCTTAGATACATGGCTGGGGTCCCTGCTTTTGAAAATGATCCCCCATACCAGCGGTACATGGGACATGTGCTAGTTCTAGGGGTTTTGATCCATTCAATCCAGTTCAATTGTATCCGTATAGCACATTTTTTACCGGTGGGCCGTCTCAAAGACGATTTATTGTCTAACAGATCGATTTCAGCAGTGCGTAATGGCAGTTTTGCTGTGGTAACGCTTTACAATAAGGGTACTTTAATTAACATTAGCTGATGCAGTAAGAAGCATTAACTATCAGTTAATTAACAGTAAACTAGTGGGTTCACTGATTATTTACTACTGGTGTTCATGTTGATTTAGGTATTGATTTATAAATTATTGAATGGCTTGATTGTTTGAGGTGTTACTAAAGGGATACTTAAGAGATGTTTTCAACTTCAAAATAAGGATGTCAAAAAGCATTAATAAATGTTAAGTTAAGGTTATCTAATGCTTATTTAGCTTTCTGATGCACTAGTTAACTGTTAATTCATTGTTAGTTAATGCTTATTACTGCATTAAGTAATGTACCCTTTTTGTAAAGTGCTACTATTTTTAGAGTTAATCGAGGTACATTCTAACCTGGGTTACCCAGCATTCACTAGTCTTCACTAGTAAAAGCTGAACCAGCTTTTCAGATTGACATCCCCAAGTCAGGCTGGTGGAAATGTCAGCCATGAAGGCGAGACCTTTCACCTATAAGCATACTGTTGACAACATATGAGGGATATAATACAAAATAGTTTAATTAAACTCACTCACTGAGATGTGTGAAAGGAGGTACTGCAATCATAAAAGTTCCACATCAAAGAATTGTAACCATTATCATTTGTATTCATATAGATTTTAAATGTTTTAGAGCCAAACCAGGAAAGAAATTCGAAGAGATTACCCAGCTCTCCAGTGGATCAGAGATTTGACATATGATGTAGTCAAGGTCGCAGCTGTCAAGAGTAACGTGATGGAATCTTGAGTCCAATATCGAAAATAATCTGCCAAAAGAAACAAACTCATCACAAACTGAGCGAACGGGACAGACGCCGGAGCGTTTGGCGGCCGCGGCGGTAAAACGGCTCCCATTTATTAAAGCAGCTAAGGCCCTGACGCCCATCTCTCTGACCCTCATTTAAAACTGATTTCAGATACCGAGCGCTGAGCACATTCCAGCAAACTTCAGGCCAGAACTGGCAATCACAGCCGGCGTGTGCCTGTTCTCAGTGATGGATCCAATCCTTGCCCACACACAAGAAGCCTGGACTGAGCACGTGCGCACTCCCGCAGCGCTTTGATCTGGAGTAAGCTTCCTGCCCCCTCCCCCAGAGAAGGCGGGAGAAAATGGCGGTAGAGGGTCGGCAGGCGCGCATTTGAACGTTTCGCAGCCGAGCGGACGAGATTTGCTTAATGAAGCTTTTCTTCGTTAGGCGCCATTCCGGAGGGAAAGGACAGGGCAATCAGCACAGAACTGGCCCTCGGTCAGATGGCTCTCCGACTCTGGGATGAACCCTAGGGACATTCCCAAGGCCCTTACATTGTTGATGGGGTTAAAGATAAATAGGGCTGAGCCCGGCGGACAGTTGGGTTTAAGCGTTTGTCAGGGATTGCGCTGCAGCATGGAAGAATTCTGGGCTCTGCTCAATTAGCTCAAAGCTAGTAGACCATTAATTTTCTCATGGACGGACTCATAAAAGCACGCAACAGCCTCAAAGACACGTACAGCAACCCGTGATCTGAACCACAGCAGCAACGCCTGCTATAACAAAGCAGCGTTTGACGTCTCCAGCAGTCCCCACACAGCAAGAGATACACCGTGGAGATTGAGGAGTTGGGCCTGATCTGCCAAACCTACGCTCCTGAAATGGCGCAAATTGCAAAAGAGGAAGATTCAGCTGCTTAAAAAGTTAAGGATTAAGGCCGCAAGGGACCCTGATTGTGCCACATTATGATAACACTGTCAGATCCAATGGAAATGCTCCTGCACACTGTAAACCATGATAAGCGCGCGCGGTGAACTCAAATGATTTATGGAAACCAAGTGCCTCAAAACAAAAAACTGAGTATACCAACTTAACAATCTTGTGAATACAGCACTTAAAAACATGCAAAACTTTACCTTATTTTCTTTAAGTTCCTTCCACACAATGCAAGTAAGTTAGCCGACACTATTCTTTTGAGGTAATCAATTTCCAAAAAAATATTAGAGAATCAGTATCAGGTATCACAAAGACTGACCAGAGAGACCCCCTCACTTGTGCCAAGCTCAAAGCTAACAGACTGGATACAGTGCCAGGCGTCGGCAGTTCAATCACCAGGAACACATGCATGTTGGATTCTCAGTTATGGCCAGTGTCGCCCATTTAAAGCATGGCCCCACAGCCGGCAGATGGCATTGTTAGGCGTGGCATTAACTGAGCGTGCTCAGACAAACCTGGCAAAGAAGGTGGCATCACAGTCTAGGTCACAGAGGGGTCAAAAAATAACCAAAGTACGTAACACTTTACCATAAGGGTATATTAGTTAATGCAGTGATGAGCATTACCTACCAATTAATCAACAGTTAACCAATGCATCAAAGAGCTACATAAGCCTTAGGTAACCTTAACTTATCATGTATTAATGCTCTTTGACATCCTTATTATGAAGTTGAAAACATTCCTTAAGTATCTCGCACGTAACACCTACTGTTCTATAATGTATAACTTATTACTATGGTTTACACCTGGGGTCCCCAATCTTTCCCAGAAAGGGCCAGTGTGGGTGCAGGCTTTCATTGCAACCAAGCAGCTACACACCTGATACTCTCATCAAGCTTATTAGCAAAGAATTCAGGGGTTGATTAGTAGTATCAGGTGTGTAGCTGCTTGGTTGCAATGAAAGTCTGCACCCACACTGGCCCTTTCTGGAAAAGATTGGGGACCCCTGGTTTACACGAAGACCATTAGTAAATGATTATTAGACTCATTAGTTTACTGCTGTTTAACTGATCATTAATGCTTCTTATTGCATTAGCTAATGTTAATTAATGTGCCCTTATTGTAAAGTGCAAATCAAAAGTAATTTTTTTCCGCCCCCGTATTTGTGCCTTCGATTTTTTATTTGGAAATAAATTTGAAATAGTCAAATGGGTGGCATTTAAGAACATCCTAGACGAGTAGAGAGACTGAATTACGTTAATGACTCATCATGACTCCGTATTTTTCTGTCATTAGCCCTTATGCCTAATTTATGGTTGTCCAACTCCGTCAATGCGCAGACACGCAGTTGTATCGACGGAGATGTGGACCTTTCAGACTTCTCATAATGACTGTTGCAAAGCAATTCACCTCCAGGACAATACGCGGCATAGCGTTTTTTTTCGGAGACCCGTCTACTATTTCAAGAAACTGAGCGGAATTCAGGAAATGATGTAGTTAGCTGACCAATCACAGGCTTCCGTGGGCTCTCCGTCGTTTTGACGGATAGTTAGAAAATTTGGGAGATGTCCGTCATGCGTCTGTGAGCACGTCGGAGAGGGGCTCTGCGTTTCTGTGGAGTTGGACGACTATAAATCAGGCTTGAGAGCGCTAAATGCAACTATTGTTACTCAACGATGTAGAATATCAAAATCAAAGCTGCTGAAAACCTATCATGCAGCAACTTGTTTAAAAGAACAAGTTACCACATGATAGGTGTTCAACAGCACAAGATAATTAAATTTATATGTATTTCTAAAATGTATTCCAGTGCTCTGAGGGTTAATCCAAAGCACCTTGTCAAGGAAACTATTTATAGTTAATGCACATAAGACAATCATAGAACATCAAGCATTTTTTCAGCTGTTGTTCATTATCGATATTCTTCACATGCAGCTGTATTTAATTTTTATTTTATCTAAACCTAATCTAAAATATTACACAAAATACACAAAGATACAAATAGATACATAAAGGTAAAACATTAAAACATCAATGTAGGCAGAGAACGGACAGATGTAAAATATAGTTTTACCAAATGCAATATTTAAAATATGCGGTTAAAAAATTTGCCTGAACCCTTTCTTCTGATTTAGGACTCCCAAAGTTGTTCGAAAATAAAAGACTCCCGAGGCTGTTTACCACATCATCTTCAGGGAAATATTATTCCTTGAGGTAGTCAAATTTCTTGCCAAATTCTACCAATGAAGGAGAAAAATCACGGTGAACAATAGAATGTATCAAAGTGCCATCTATTAAACAACCATGACTCATAAAATTAGATAGAAGGATAATATTCAGATCTCTAGCAGTAACATAAAAACACTGAAAAGGTCGATTGAACAATAGCACCTTTTGTTGAATAATTATATCTGTCATTTCCCTAATGCTGAGCGCCCTTAGCAATTTTGTGCGGTGGCGTCGTTGTGCAAAGCCAAAGACCCTCTTGATTTGATCGCTTTGAAATGCCCCTAAAAAAATTAATAAATAGGTTAAAAACCGGCTGAAGCAGCTGGTGAAGAGGAGGCACGGGAGAGGCAAGTTGTGGTGTGCATCCCGAGAGCAGCAGGCTGGCGTCGCCTCAGGCAAATCACTCAAATCGCTTCAGCTGTGGCTGCCCACCTGCACAAGTGAGCAATGTCCAACACGCAGCTTACGCAACGCAGGCCAAGAATAGGCCGCCGCACGTGACTCGAAAAAGCACAGCCCTGCCCTCTTGGTGTGGTATGCGGGTACGCTAGGATGATGTAAGGCTAACATGCTTCGATGCGAGTGACCCCTGCTAGTGGGCGGGGCAGTACCTGTTGTTTCATGTTGAAACAGAGTGAGGACTAATATACAGCACCTTCCATTATTATTGGCACCCCTGGTTAAGATGTGTTAAAAGCCTTAAAATAAATTCAATTTTTGTTGCAGAAGCATACTCTCATACTGAAAATTGTAACCTTCAACTCAAGTGAATTTTAAGGGGAAAAAAAAATCCCTGACTAAGAAATAATTATTTTTCATAAAATCACCTGTTCCACAATCATTGGCACCCCTAACAATTCCTAAGAATTAAATGTAATCGAAGTATTTCTGTAATTTCTACAGTAGTTTACAAAGTTGATCAGAGTATCTAGGAACATTTAATTAGTAATTCATCACTTCCTGTTTCCCTGGGGTATAAATATGATGTGACACAGAGGCCATTTCTCTTATCCACTCTTCAACATGGGAAAGACAAAGGAACACACCATTCAAGTAAGGCAGATGTGTGACCTCGACCTTCACAAGTCAGGCAATGGCTACAAGAAAATGGCCACTCGCCAGCACCTGCCCTTATCTACTGTCAGAAGAATCATTAAGAAGTTTAAAACAACTGGAACAGTTGTAAACAAGCCTGTACGAGGACGCAAGGTTATTTGCGGTGGCCTCTGCCCGAAAGCTGAAGATGGGTCGTCACTGGGTCTTTCAGCAAGATAATGACCCTAAATATGTGGCCAAATCTACACAGAAATGGTTCACCAGATACAGAATCAAGCTCCTCCCATGGCCATCTCAGTCCCCAGACCTCAACCCCATTGAAAACCTGTGGAGTGAGCTGAAGAGGAGAGTGCAGAGGAGAGGACCCTGGTCACTGGATGATTTAGAGAGATTGTGCAAAGAGGAATGGTCGAAGATCCCTCTTTCTGTATTCTCCCAACTTGTGAAACATTATAGGTGAAGATTAAGTGCTGTTTTGTTGGCAAAGGGGGTTGTACAAAGTATTAACATCAGGGGTGCTAATGATTGTGGCACACATGATTTGATGTAAAAGAATTATTTCTTAATGTGGGATTTTTTTCCCACTGAATAAATGCACTTGAATTAAAGGTTGGATTTTCCTCTTTTTATATTGTGGTCCTATATTATTAAAAAAAAAAACTTAATTTATTAGAAGCTAAAGAACACATAGTTAATGCCAATTATTTGCTAATAATTATGGCGGGCAGTGTAGCAGATCATATGACCTGGGTACCACTAAAAGGCAAGGACCAGAGCTCGACCACAGAAGCTGTACTGTTTTTGGAAATACATCTCTCTCTTTTTTTGCGGAATTACAGAAAAATCCTTCCTGTCCTACCCAAGGTGCATGCATCTTTCCTTCCTATCGGAAGAATGCGTGTAAAGTCATACAGGTCAGAGATTTATGGGCGTGTCAGCGTTTAGAATTCCCAAAATCTCGCTAGTGGGCCGTGCTGTGTAGATGTTGGTTGGTGTGAGTAACTGTGTGTGCCTATGCTTGTGTGTGTGTGCGTGTGTGTGTGTGTGTGGTAGATCAATTTTTGGGTGCCCCTGCCTGCTGTGCTGATTAAAGTTGTGATTTTCAGTGGACAGGAGGGCTGTATAACTGTTAGATTCTTTATCACAGTTTTATGGCTCTAGGATCTGTCCATATCATCTGTACACCCCAGCTGCACATGATAAAAACATTCAACAGCGCAGGAATATTTATTTAGGGATTTTGCACCCAGCCCTACCTCACAGTGTCTCAGGGAGGGTTAACTGGCATCTTAAACAGGCCTTTTTTGTTTTGTTTCACTAGCTTATCACAATCTATTCCCCTCCTAAAATAATCTATCGCTTTACTTTATCACACTGGGAAAATCAGCACACAGAGGCTCGAGCTCTTGGGCGCAGACGACATAAACACAAACTACACCTGCATACATACAGTATACAAACTACGTAAATGTAGAAGACACCTGCACAAAAACTACACCTCGGAATACACCAGCTACACAAATACAACAGAACGCGGGCCGCCAGACGACCTGTCTACTGTGTGTGCAAACTATAACAGATCCTGCACCCGGACCTGAAAAATTTTCCGTCAGTCAAAAAAAAAGATAAAATAATAGTCGCTGTCTTCAGTGTTGCATTTTTTTTTTCTTGGAGGTCATTTAGTGTATTTTTTTTTGAAAATTGAAATGCTCTATAGAGATCACGTTGCCCGGGAAATGGGAAGAATTATAGTTGAGGTGAGGCTGCTTCTCCTCTCCCACTTGTTTTCATCTTCATTAGATCCCAAAAACCAAATTTTTCTAAACTGGAACAAAAGGCGTCCTCATCTCTCCAAACGATAACTGAGAGGGCTGTTGGGCTGTTACAGCTGTGATGTACATACAACCTGTCCCAACTCGTGCAGAACATGGCTTTGGTGAATGCTCGATTCCGATTGGTCAATTCTACGATTCTACGATTTGCATTTTGGGGTGTGAGGGCACGAGGCTGAGCATTGTTATCCAGAAACGGACAGCCGGGACCAGAACGCTCTTGCGTAGGGTGCTATATTGGTCTCAAGTGTCCACACCTGTCTCTGCCCTGTCAAGGCACCACCCGCCTCCCCTTCCACTCGCCCCCTGATTGGCCAACAAGGCCCGCCTCCCGCCGCGGGATTGGTCGCGTGTGTCAACTGTCTCCACTGAGGAGGATGAAGCAGCAGTATTTGGCAGAGGTGACACTCCATCTGTTTACCTAGTGGAGCCTAATTTGGCATCTCCTTTAAAGACAGGTTTTTAGCTGTGGCGTGAGGGACATGATCATTACTCTTTTCCCAGGTTTATTTGTTTAATTGTTTAATTGGATCCCTATTAGTTGGTATTGAGGTAGTAATTACTCATCCTGGGGTTCACATATAAAAGTAGTGCAAAAATATAGTAATACAAAAATGATGCATTACGCCCCCCCCCCCCCCACCCACCCATCCCCACTAAAAATTTGTATTAACATTCAGTTACATTCACTCATATATACAAACATATTTTCATTTGCACTTATTGCTATTTGCATTATGCTATTTTGCTATTTGCATATTCCTAATTATTAATGATTCCACTACCAACACAAATAATACAATAATAATGGAAATACAAATAGCACAATAGTATCAAAATATATAACAGGCCAGCCTACTATATATTCCATTTCGTCGCTGAGCGACTCCTTTTCCTGACGCACAGGAAGTAGTCCTGACAGGAAGCTACTACATAAATAGCTGTATCTATAACCGCGGCTGCATTCGAATGGTCAAAAAAATCATGTCTAATTCCTGACCACTTTTTATAACCTTGGAAAACATCTTGGGATTAAGGGAAAGTGTAAAGGGGAAATAAATGGGATTAGGAAATGACAAAACCACTGCAGAGAGAATTAAACTGCGCTCACGTACACTAGGTGACATGATGCGTCTCTTTCCCGCCATTTTCATTTGTTTATGGTTGTCACTTTAAATACAGCTGCCACACGATATTGTGGGATGACATTTTCTGCTTTGTAATTGCCAAGGATGGTTCAGTGTACCCCATTCTAAAGGTGATAAGTTTGGTGTCACTGAAGCACCTTTTCTTTACATGAAGAGAATTCAAACACGCTTATCGTGCCTGCCTCGTAAATATCTCTGGTCATTTTCTTGGATTAATAAACTTTCCTTAGCAAAATAACACAATTTGAACACCGCCCACATCTCAGGTATGGCTGTCTGACTTTCAACAAAATGGCTGCCACCTGCCTCCCGTTCAGCAGGACAGATAAGGCCCCTTGGCTGTTTCTGCACTGAACTGAGAGTTGTTAAGAAATGCTAAACAGAGCCAATGAACCCAGCACTAACTGGGTTTGAGGATTGGGTCTGGGCTCGGAGACCGGAGTCTGGGGATGGGGACTTGGTAACACTTCAAAATAAGGGTACATTAGATCATGCAGCAATAGTTAATTAATGCATCAGATAGCTAAATAAGGATTACATAACCTTAACTTATCATTTATTGATGCCCTTTGACATTCTTATTATGAAGTTGGAAACATCCCTTAAGTATCTCTTAAGTAACAACTCAAACTGTCAAACTATTCAATAATGTATCAGTTAATGCCTTAGTTAAATTGAACACAATTTGTAAATGATTGTTAGACGCAGTAGTTTACTGTTGATTAACTGATAGTTAATGCTTCGTCCAGCTTTAGCTAATATTAATTAATGTACCCCTATTGTAAATAGATGCCTGGGGACTTCGTACTGGAGATTGTAGGGGCTAGGGGTGGGGTCTCTACAGTAAGAGCCAAGGTGAAGGGGGTTACAGTCTGAGTCTATAATTGGCCAAGAAGCCTTATTCAGCACATCTAGAGGGGGCTAAAAACCACAGGCTGTAGGCTACAGGGTATAGCAAAGGACACCAGGAACATCCATGTCCTCCCTAAAAGGCTTTGTGTCACTGAAGTCTTCACATATTAACTCTTAGAGTACTAAATGCAACTATTGTTGCTCAGTGACATAAGATATTACAATCAAAGCTGCACGGTAAACCTTGATAGTGTGGTGAACTCAAATGTTCAGTGGAAACCAATTACCTCAAAAATTAAGTGTAAGCCATTGCACTGTGTGGAAGGAACTTAAGGAAAATAAGGTGAAGTAATGTTTGATATGTTTTTAAATGCTGTGAACACAAGATCATGAAGTTTTTTTTTTTGTTAAGGTAATTGGTTTTCACAAAACATTTGAGTTCACCACACTTGTCAGGGTTTACAGTGTGTTTAAAACCTATCATATGCCAACTTGTTTAAACGAGTTGCCACATGATAGGTTTTCAACGGCTCGAAGAAATTAAAGTCGCAATTATCTCAGCGGTGTAAGGTTTAAGGCTGCTTCATGTTTGACAGAATATTTTTGTCTGTTCATGCATAAACCCAGATTTCATTGTAATGTAAATTATAGTGTAAAATTTCATTCTAATTGTAAATTATGAACAACTTCTGTAATACTAAGTGACGCAGGTGATCATTTTTGATGCACTGCATCCTACAATTAGGGAAAATTCTGAAAGAAAGTCGCACGGTGTGAAAGCTCTACGCATCTGTTCCACATCCCCTCATGTGTGTGTGTGTGTGTGTCTGTGTGTGTGTGTGATCACTGATGAGGAGAGCATCGTGCGCCCTCCTGTACATGTACCCCACACTCGTCTGTTCACTGACTGTCAGTCAGAATTAAGGATCCGAAATCTAAGCCAATGAGCAGCCACTTCAGCACATCTAACCTGCAGGAGCATAATTTGGTCCTGGCATTATAAAATCAATGATGACCAAACGGGGAAAATATAGACCAATCGCAGCGTACGTTACTGAAATCAGTTGTTCTTAACGTGAGGGGAGGCATCCAAGAGGAGAAGAGCTCTAACTGGCTGAAAAAGTATGACGTCATTTCTGGTGGGGTCAACAGTCACTTCCTTGACAGTGCTTCAAGCTAACAGCATAGCAACACATTCACTCGTACGCTTAACACACGGCACAAAATACCTATATTATACATTTGACAATAGAATTATACTGAGGAATGCTTTCTGTTCTGTCAATAATGACCATAGTTTGGGTTTAAGATCACTGAAAATAAAGCAAAATTCCAAACATTGACATGAGGGCCATGGCGAAAAGCACTGTGCGAGTTGTTCGGTTTGTTCAGCGTGAACCGGTTGCCATGGCTGCAGCAGGTTGACCTCGGAGTGACGTCATGACGTTGGCAGTGAATAGTGTCAGGAGTGGGCGTGCTTATTCCTGGGGAAGACTTCTGTTCTGTGAGCCCGCAGTGACAACACCCAGTGTTGGCTGCACTGAAAGTTAAATTCATTCGGCTAGAAACGCACCGCATCACCAGCTTTTCGCACTCTCAGCACGCAGCCGCCATTGCACCCACGAAACACACTAACAGGACAGGACTCCACGCATATGGTCCGCACTCCAGGGCACACACTCAAGTGGATTATACCCTCTCCTGTGCGTGTGTGTGTGTGTGTGTGTGTGCCAGCATGCATGTTTGAGTGTGTTCTGTATGTGTGTGTAGCTGTGTAATTGCCGTGTGTCTGTATGAGAACCATACCTGGCCCCTATCATTCCTCCTTGAGGAGAATGGATTAGCCTGTAAGATTTACGCTCTTCGCTTCTCCGCAAGCCGACCAAAATAAAACAGGAAAGGACTGGCAGGGCTCGTGCAAGTGCGCAAACACTCTCCTCCACATAGGCATCGACTGCGCTCGGAATGACATTATCTGTTGCTCGTTATGCCTGCTGCGCGACAAATTAATCAGCCCGAAATGTTTGGAGCGAAAGAATTGGCGCCGCATCCTGAGACAGACGACGGATGGCCCAGCTGAGCGATTCGACACAGACACCTGCTCACTGTGATGGGCAGAATCTAGTCAGCGCGAGTCTCCCGCAAGAACGCTGCAGTACCAAGGACACGATTAAACCGAAAATATTGGATACCTGCATATAAGAAGCAGGGAGAGAGACCAACAGGGGGGTTTATCATTGCGAAGCAGTATGTGTTCAGAAATCATGCGATTAGAATGTTCCCAACTCAGCCAATGTAATGCTAAAATGGTATTACCACCACAGGTGTTTAAAAGCAATTAATACCAAGCAAATTGATTTCCAAACATTCTCATGGTAACACTTTGCAATAAGGATACATTAGTTATTGCAGTAATAGGCATTAACTATTATTGAATTAATAGTTAAAGGTATAGTTGGTAACCCTGTTCAGAAGCACTTTTTGTCATACTGAGTGAAATGGTCCATCTATCCTGAGAGTAGTCAATACATTATGTATTCAGAAAAAGGAACGAAAAGAATCAGACCTCAGTGTCGGCTGCAGGACTGTAAAAACTCTGACAAATCCCTGCCATTCGGTCCGAATGGAAAGAACCAATCAGATGCCTTCTTCTGCTCCCCGCGTGCTGCTCATCATGTTTCATCGTTGCCGGAAATATTCAACCAGTAGTTGGCGGCAATACAGCTTAGGCATGTAAACTGCCATAAAACTCCAAAAAGAAGAGGAAGAAGGAGGAAACTCTTTGCAACTGAGAACTTTGCCGATTGGAGCGGGGGAATTGTTTACACATGTGATCAGCTGATTGCCCTGTGTGAGCCTGTGCTGTTGCCCGGAGACAGACCTCTGATCCTGCAGGAGTTATGGAGGAGACGCCGGGGTTGCCGATCTGGAGTCAAGCAGAAGGAGAAAAGGAGAAGACCGAAGCCTGCGGTCCCGGCGATTATAATGGGAAACGTGAGGTCTTTGGGGATCAAGACGGATGAGCGCGCGGCGCTGGTGAAGACCCAGAGGGAATACTGTGAGTGTAGCATTTTTTTTACTTCAGTGAAACATAGCTAACCTCGCTCAAGAAGGGAGGATGGCTTGCACTTGAATGTAATCCCGGACATGTGAACGTGAAGGAGCGCTTCTGCACCCCGGACATTGAACTGCTAGCTGTGGGAATGCGCCTTTATTATTTACCAAGGGAGTTTACGTTCACAATTGCGATTGCTGTTAACGTTCCCCCGTCAGCTGATGCAGCTGGGCCTGTGACGCGATACACGTGTATTAGCCAACAAAACCAACATTGAATGCCCGTGACCTTCGATCCCTCAGGCGGTACTGCATCAAAAACCGACATCAGTGTGTAAAGGACATCACCACATGGGCTCAGGAACACTTCAGAAAACCACTGTCAGTAACTACAGTTTGTCGCTACATCTGCAAGTGCAAGTTAAAACTCTACAATGCAAAGCGAAAGCCATTTATCAACAGCACCCAGAAACGCCGCCGGCTTCGCTGGGCCCAAGCTCATCTAAGATGGACTGATGCAAAGTAGAAAAGTGTTCTCTGGTCTGACGAGTCCACATTTCAAATTGTTTTTGGAAACTGTGGACGTCTTGTCCTCCGGACCAAAGAGGAAAAGAACCATCTGAACTGTTATAGGCGCAAAGTTCAAAAGCCAGCATCTGTGATGCATTGACTTTGGATGTAATCTGTCGTGCGAAAAATTTGTTCCGTGTCCAGTGTGAAAGCGGTTTAAGCCGGTTGTCAGTACTGGCGACGTGGATGGAACTGGCACGCCATTCTGCCATTTAATCTTGTAAATTAATTAATCAATTCTCAGATTGCTAATCAAGCAAACTAATAGAGTTATCTTTTCTTTAACGGTGAGGATATGGATTACTCCTACCCTTAACTGACCTCCGGCGGCACGTCACTGTATAAAATACAAAACGTCTGAGGTTAGTACTGCTAAACATGACATGCTAGCTTGAAAGCTACAATAATAATACAGTTAATTAACAGGTGAATGAGACACGAGGTAGTTTGGTTGATGTCAAAAATGTGTTGAAATGGCTGAGTCGGCTCCCCTCTGCCCTGCTGAGTTCTACGGTCAGATGCACGTTCAAGTTTGTGGGGGCGTGGCTTTGGACGGAGCGCTGACGGGAGGGGGAGGAGGGGGTGGAGCTTAGAGGAGGTTCTAATTTCAAATCTTGCTAGCTCTCCAACATTACCAACTATAGCTTTAACTAATGCATCAGAGAACTAAATAAGCATAAGGTCACCTTAACGTAACTATTTATTAATGCTCTTTGACATCCATATTATGAAGTTGAAAACATTCGTTAAGTATCCCTGACTCATTCCCTACGGCAAGCCGCTGCCAAATGCAAGGCAAATTCTACCATTCCGTATTGTAAGCCGTTGCCTGTGGCGTGGATGACCATTCGCAGTCCGATTAAAATAAAAAATCATTTGACGATCGCAGTCATGGGCTACCTGTACTTCAATACTTTATATTGTATAATTTTCGGGAAAAGTATTCCGTACAAATTTTATATAAAAGTATTTTGTAGGGAATGATTTGAGTTACACCTCAAACTTTCAAACTATTCAATAATGTATAGAGTAATACCTTAGTTAACATGAACACCATTAGTGAATGATTAGTGAACCCATTAGTTTACTGTTAACTAATGGTTAAATCTTCTTCCTGTGTTAGCTAATTTTAATCAATGTACCCTAGTGTAAAGTGTTATCACCTCGTCTACAAATCAGGCCACAAAAGCAAATATTATCTTTTGTTTTTAAGGTAGAAATCCCTGAGGCTGCTGACGAGTTCACAGGACGTTATTGATAGCCCAAATTAATGGTTGCTGCCACTTTTATAAAAGCACCCACAATACGCAAAGCAGATGGACTTAATCAGCTGCCATTTTCCCATGAACCCTTGCAGATAAAGCTGTATGCTTTGAGATTCATTGTGAACTGTCTGGAGGCCAAAGTTTCTAAAGCAGATGCCAACATGACCTCATTACTCCTTACTGATGACATATTTGTTGGGGGGTGGAGTTTGCACTAGAGAAGAGAAACACCTGGGTCTTTGCAAACCGGGAGAAGATTCTGGAGAGAGTGATAAAGGCAGAGATGAACTGCGTGCCTTCAAACAGGAGAGTAATGAGGGGCTGTAGCTCCATCAATCACGGCTGGCGCTCGTTCTCTCGAAAAGTGACTAGCGCTACCGAGTAGACGCGCCACCACCTGCGCATCGCGTAGCTAAACTCGACACGGACGCGCCGCTCACCAAGCGCCTAATCCCAGCTCATTCCCTCAAATTAGCGGGGGTTCTACTTTTGTTTTTTGTTTTTAAACGCTGTGATAATGATTCTGCTGTCACGGCTGGGGGACAAAGTAGTGCCGGCTTAGTTGGGACAGCGGCTAACACTGCCAAACAAAATTATCCGCGCTAAATGTGGACTGTTTTCCGCAAAACATTCCCCACTGTTTTGTTTCCATGGCAACAGAGATGCCCTGACCTGTAGAATCCCCCGCCTTCTCTATCCCGCCTGACCCCGACCAGTGTTTTTGTGCTTTCCAAATGTTAACACTTTGTCACCGCAGTGACCCTGTGATGTGGCAGTGACACTTGACACCTGCTGAAGGAAAGCATCTGATCAGCACCCTGGGGAGGGCGGGTAGTGCTGGGGAGGGGGGCTATTTAAAAGAGGCTCCTATGGTCAGCTGGGGCTGCATGCTCAAGCCACCGAAAAAATGCTTGCAGGCAGTGTTATCATTGCAGCAACAAGAAAAGCTTTAGAACAGTAATTTGATTATAAAACCTCTTCATTTTCACTCCAAAGTTTATTTCCTACCGCTTCCAGGAAAACGAACACTTTTTTTTTTAATGATGTCAGGTGCTAGCGGACATGGATTTCATTGATTACCTCAATCTGTCCATTCCTTTCTTATCAGTCTCCACAGGAGTCCAGAATGTACTTCCACATATCTTGTTAATCAAATTAACTTCACTCCCCCCTAAAGTTCTGCTGTAGTTTTGGGTTTAGTTCAACAAAGCGCATCATATCTGAAAAGCTCGCTCTGTACTAGGGAGTTTCATGGTGACTCAGCGGTGGTTTCATGGTAAATTTGGCAAGATCAATGGCTCCACGAAGAATCGAAACATTACTCTTTTCATAGCTGGTCCTGAAAGAGGACAGTTGAGCCTGTTTCTATATGACCACAGTACGGACTGGAAGAATGCCATCTTGCCGAACCCCTGGACAGTTTTCAAGCTCAATCACAGTCAGTGACCCATCGTTACATCAGATGTCACCAGTGCCTTCATGGTTTTCTCCATTTATTTATATTTATTTCCAATGAATTGTCCCAGTCAGACAGCTTTGCCTGGCAGCCACAGTTCTTGTCTGCCGTTTTTGTGAGATAATTAAGCCATTTTTGGGGCCCGAGAGACTTGCCAAACAGACTCAAAATATTTAGCATATTAGCCACTAGTAACCTGATCTTGCTCGAAAGACTTACTGAGAAAGCACAGCTGGGTAGACCTCTTATAACCGGACATATTTGGCAGTTCGGATTAAATTCATAATCACCTCTGTACATGCTTTTCTAATTGTGGCTTCAAATTAAAGCCATTTTTTGGGAGTGCTTATGAAATTTTTTGTAATGCAATAACTTGTCTGTGAATCTTTATTGCTGCCTTCGCTTGTGTTACCAGGTTCCATAATGTAACAGGATCAGGTTTGATCTGGTATTGTGCGGCAGTACTGAGCATGCTCCTCAGGGTCTGTATCAGAGTTTATACTGAGCGCGCTCCTGAGGGTCTAGCTTGCGATATGGACTGAGCATGCTCCTTAGGGTCTGTGTCGCAGTTTATACTGAGCACGCTCCTCAGGGTATGTGTCACAGTTAGCACACTCCTGAAGGTCAGAGTCGCTCTCTCCCCGACCTGTAGAGAGGTCAGGGGTCGGTGTTCCCAACCTCGTTACAAATTTGGGTGCAGGGATTCCTATTTCAGGGTCACCTTTCCATGCGACAGGGAGCCCGAAAGGGCTGGAGATTCTTCTTTTACCCCTGACGGTAGTGATATATGGGTCAGAGTTTGCAAATATCAGCACCCACTCACTCAAACCACAAAAATATACATCAATCAACCGCCGAAAACTCGCCCAACCCAAAAATCACCGATTTATGAATTGTGGCAGCACAATTAGTGGGAAGATCTAGGCTGAGCAAGAACACATTAAAACCACATTAATAAACAACCTTAGAATCACAGGGTTCTGACTGACATTTTGTTCAAAATTGAGTTAAATATTGCAAATAATTGGTAATAAATAGTCCTATCTAATGATGAAGTACAGGTGTTCAATTAATTTGTTAAATTGGGTTCAGATCAGAATGACAAAGTTTCAGTTCCCTAAGCATACACTGAGCAGCCAAACTTTGCAAGCAAATTCCTCAAAACTGTATCACTATTAGTTAGAACCCGGTAATTCTAAGGTCTCAAATATATCGCCAGACCTTGAAAACTTATTTGGTGTAATGGTTTTACTGAGCACGTTTGTATGTGCACTGAAAACAGGAAAAAGGATGGCAGGATAAAAATGCTAGGAAGTGTTTGGCTATAATTGCCTTTGTAGCGAAGCCACAGAGGTTATTAGAGGAATACAGTACAATGGGAAACATAGCTCCTGAAAAGTATTCCAAAAATGCAAGCTGGACTAACAACACCAGCTATATTAAAGGGTTACAATTTGCAAAACGCTATGGCAAAATCCTGTGCTAGGCAAGAGCTTGATGAGACTTCGCACCATAATCAGGCCTACCAAAGAAAACGGCCAAGCAGCAACAAAAGTTTGTCAGATGACTACTTTTTTCAAATAACAAGCAACACAAAATTGAAAACATGCCGCATTCCCACTAAACTTTGCCCCAAAACACTTTGAAGTCGATACATTTTCACCAGAACCAAACTAAAAAAAATCGCACAGCCTGTAACAAACCCAGAAACGAACCAAATGAGTTCTCAATTCTGTTTTGTTACAGCTTGGCCGTTTTCTTTGGTTGGCCTGATAATGGTGCGGAGTTGGGGCTTTCATGTGGTTACAAACACTAAGTGGATGATTATACACAGGCGGTGGTAATAAGTGATAATGAGTCGAGCAGACCATTTCCTCAGAATTCGGGTGATGCGGACCGTTGGGGGCGTGGCATGACACAAGGGTTTTGAATGCAAAGCTCAAAATGTCGCTCAGACTAGTTAAAAAATTCTACGTTTGAAATATTACATTCCTGTTCAATTTTAAAATTGAATATAAGCCATAGTGATTTTGAAAATTAAACAAAAATAGGCAGTAAAATGTTCACCGCTCTGAGCATAGAGTAATGTAATGTCCAGGCTGTGATATTTTCTAAAAAGCTTACCCAAAGCCCCCTGCGGATGGAGGGTTGACTCGTACATCACTTTCAGACGGTCCTGTGGGCTCACGAGCTGCTTTCTACACCCTCCACCGCTTCATTTCCTGTCTCCTCTTAACTTCCTCAGATTTCTTCACACTGTCAAACCCAACCTCGTGAGGAAAATGGGTTGCTTATCAAAAGGAGATTTGAGAGTGAAACAACACCACTTCTTTTACAAATCAGTGTTGAATTCAGAAAAAAAAAAACTTCAAATTTAGCCAATATTTGCCGGTTAACATGAACCTTTGAGACTGACTCAAATATAAGGCCACAGAATAAGGCCAAATCTGAAACAGTTTGTAAGTTTGGAACAACGAGGGTAAGGCTATCTGGGTAAAAAAATAGTACAAGATATTGAGGACATAAATAAGGGCTTGTGGTGGGAAAAATATCCCAAAATGTTTTAAATTCAGAGTATTAATATAGTAACAGTTCAACAGAGAGAACTCATCCAGGTTCTTGTGGCCCCTAAAAACTGCTGTAAAAATGTGGAGCTGAGAAGAAACAAAAACGCATAAATCTGCTAAAAAACCAAGATGACAAAGCCCCTAGCCAACCAAGGCTGGCTAGATGAGCTAATCTTTCGGAATGACCATATTGGTAGTCAACCAATGAGCTGTTTTATTATATGAGCCGGCTCACTCCAGTTTATTCTGGAAATATCCAGGTACCAGCCAACTTGGGCATCCACATTGATCTTCAAGTGAACCCAAGGTTTGGGAGGATCAGATACGGCCTTCAGCATCCCTGGAGGCCTAAAAATGAACTTACACTATGACGTAATGGCAAACTTGTTACTCAGGGTGAAAGGTTGCCATATGACAATGAACCAATCAGAATTTATAATGTTGGATAAGGTGGAAAGAGTCAAGTTTCATCTCCCCTAAGGGAACGTACCGAAAGGCTAATAATTATGTGGGTTCGGACTATTGGTGGTCAGTCTGTGTCGGGTGATTAATGAAGAATGAATGCTTTGTGGTTTGCGCAGACAAGCCTGGGTTTTGTATCTCACTTTGAGAAACTTACAATAAACCCGATCGCATCAGACTCTGGAGAATTTGTCCATTCCGTGAAGTTCGGTTTACAAGGGTGAGGGGAACACTTGGTCCACTATTTCCTTCCCACATTAGCCTTTATTCCAATGTCTAAAGTCATTCAAAAGAACAAATAAAGTTGTTTATACTGAAGTTTTACTGTGCCAGTTGGTTGTTTTTCTGCAATAGAAGTAACAAGATTTTAACACAAAAGCAATATTTTAACTGTAAAATATTCTCTGTAACTTCGATAAGAGGATCTCGTCCCATTACCTCTGGCCATTACAAAGGTTGTTTGTCTGAAGCCAGCTACACAATCATGCTGCAGAGAAAATACAGGCGCACTTCTTTTGCCCAAAGGCGAACTCTTCTATTACTAAATAATTAGTAACCGAACCCTGACAGGGGGCATACTAATTTTTCTCCAAATGGAGGACCTGGAGTGTACTGGGTCATTAAGAGACAGTTTCTACGAGGCGGTTAATCGTGCTGAGCTGACACCAGCTGTTCCCAGCTCCTGCTCATGATAACCTTCAGTCTAAATACATCGCAGCAGGTAATAAGCTGGATGCACACACGCACACTTTTGCAGATTCATCAAGGACATGAGGAGCGGTGATGCCTCCGTATATAACGGCTACCTGATATTGCTGACATGGGACCGTATCTTGTATCTTATCAGCTGCTTTGCTTGCAGTGTTCATGCCCACACACACACAGGCCAGCACACATACACACACATGCAAGCGCACTAACATGCACTCACGCGGTAAGCCTGGCCCTGACACCTCTCATTGTTTTTAGTGATTGTAACAGTGCGTAATGGCAGTTTTGCAGCGGTAACACTATACAATAAGGGTATATTGATTAACATTAGCTAATGCAGTTATACATTATATACATTATTGAATAGTTTGATAGTTTGAGGTGATACTTAAGGGATGTTTTCAACTTCATAGTAAGGATCTCAAAGAGCATTAATAAATGGCAATTTAAGGTTACCTAATGCTTATTTAGTTCTCTGATGCATTAGTTAACTGTTAATTAGTTGAATAATGGAGTTACAAAAGGGCCCAACTCCATGATTTTGAGAAATCCAGGTTATCTGCCTATCTTGTATATTGGGTTAAGACCTATGAAAATGAATTGAAGAAAGACCCAACTCCAGTGCATTAAGCTGTTAATTGAGGTGAGTTCTTTAGCTAGATGGCTCTAGAGAAAGTTCAGAGAAGAGCCACCAAGCTTATTCCAGGTATAAAAGATGAAAGCTACGAGAAGAGGCTGAAGGTCCTTAATCTCTTTAGCCTTAGGAAAAGGAGACTCAGGGGTGATCTGATTGAGTTCTTTAAATATTTTAAAGGGATTAACAAAGTGAATTATGTAGGATTCCTTCGACCAAGTGTTGTGAGTAGAACTCGGGGTCACAAATGGAAGTTGACCAAAGGTAAATTTAGCACTGATATTCGGAAATATTTCTTCACCCAAAGAGTAATTTCAATGTGGAATAGCTTACCTGACCATATTGTTGAGGCAGAGACCTTGGGGGTTCTCAAGAGCAGGCTTGACCTAAAGCTAGATACCATTTAGTATCTGAAGGGATATATTCACAATAGTATAAAGAAACTGGCGAGCTTAGTTGGGCTGAAACGCCTGTTCTTGTCATTTATGTTATGTTATGTTACGTTATGGCAGCACCAGTTCAAACATTGAAGCACCCACAGAACAACACATGTCCGATTCTGAGGAGAACAACCCAATGAACAAGCACCCACAGGCCGAGTTATGGAAGTAAAGCAGACCTCCTGTCAAACCCTATGCAGAAGCAATATTGTATTTTGAAATAAAGTTCAAATTTCATTAGAGAAATAATTGTAGTCCTTTCATTTTGTCCGTTTAATTACAAAAGGGCCCAATTCCGCCATGTTTCAAGTGCTACCATTATTTTATGTGACAGACAGTATACTTCATATTCAGCCTAAATAAACCTCTGTTTGGCCTTAACACGTTACACTTGGCTGTTTGAAATTTCCTTTTATAGCATTAACAGCAAACAGAAAAAATGCTCCCCTGAAAAAAATACCTTGGTGGAGTTGGGCCCTTTTGTAACTCCATGATTCAATTGGAAGTTAATGCTGCATTAACTAATGTACCCTTATTGAAAAGTGTTACCTTTGCTGCCAGCAGAGAGCCGTCGAACCCTCACACGCAGACAGCATCTCGAGTCGACCCTCTGCTCTGCGATCCCGTCATCTTTATCGCCGGGAATGAAACAACCGTCGCCTTGCGTCTCTCAAGGTCACCGCGCACAACAGCTCAGCGCATCGCCAGAATGCTGGGAATTAATTTCACTTTTGGTGATCATGCTTTAATCCCTCTCCCTCACCACCATTGCTTCTGATATAACGCTGGTAACATTCACATCGCGCCATCAGTTTTACTCCGCTGACAGGGCAGTAAACGACTGTGCCTACCCCTGCGATCCAGGAAGACCTAAGAGATATGGTGCCATGGACCTCTACAGCACTGCATGAGCCTCCTGTTACAACCCCTGTCATACATTTGTAAATCTGTGCTTGAAATCTGTTATCTTTGTCATTTTATTATTATTATTATTATTTGGTTCGCCTATGGTCTGATACTTCCGTTTCCGGTTTACCCCTTGAAACGGCGCGGTCTAGTGTCAAACCGCGGAGACTAGCTCTTCCGATCTATTAGTAGCGTTAACGATCTGTGAGTATTTTTTCTGCCTTCTTTGACTCGGATTGGATTTACGATTCTTGCCGTGCCCTTTAATTGGTTTGTTTGAATTGTGGTAGCTGACCCTTGGCCTGTCCCATTTGACTAGAATTCTAGCCCTTGCGTTTTGGTTTGGTTGCTTGGTGAATCCCGGTGTTTGACCTCGGTTTCTGTATCTGACTACCCCTCTTGTCTTGCCCTTTTCTGTACGCTGTTAGGTCTACTCTGGTTAGTCAGCTGCTCCCAGCTGGATCTCACAGTCCTTCCATTGGGGCACTTCTTTGTTATTTTGCTGTGTTATTTTTCCTTTATTATTTTTGAAGGTGATTCTGGATGGAAACTTGTTTCCATAGGGGGTACGCTATTCGTTCCCTCAGTCTTTATTTACGAACTGACAGTTCGGAAGCTCAGTGTTTAAAAGCCGCCACAAGCTCGGCGAGCCTTCGAAGATTAGCCGTAGGAATAGTTTAGCTTTGGTTAGGCAGATAGGGACCAGAGTAACTGAGCAGCGTGCTATTTGTGCCTTTTACAGTTCTCCCCGCCCGTCCTTCCCTTACTGTCTTTACCTGTTGCTGCCTGCCCTAGACCGGGTCGTAACACTCCTTTATAACAATCTGCACAGCGTACGGACAAATGAAAAATGGAGCACAGTCCAGAACATTCTAGTTTAAAAAACCGTCAGCACAATACCAAACTGCATGCAATTTTCCCATAAATTACCATTGCCACAATGCTTTGCCTGAGTGTGTGGGTCAAGCAGTTGGATGTCTTTTACGTTGAGTGTGTTTTTGCAAACCCTAAATTGTGTTTAGTTTTTATTGGCACCATTTATCAATGACTGCCCAGGATTCACAATGCAGAGTGGGGCTGCTGGCACAGAACAAATAAAGTTCTGGAGTCCAGCGCAGATCATAGACAACCCCTCATCCACACGTCACCAGCCTCTGAGCTGGATGTCTTTAAACTGGAACAGCAGGCATGTTCGGCACTCCGCAAGATAATGTGCTTGGTGAACTTTTTACAGGCATCAGGTGTGCACCAACAGCAGCGTAAGAGTCGCTGGAGTTGCCATGGCGCTGTGACTGAATTCCTGCACCAAGCATCACGGATGCAGCCTTGAGCTGAAGACAGAGTTAAAGCTGTAGTTTACCCAGCTGAGCGCACTGCCCCAGATACGACACCACACCACAGCGTAAGGCCCTAAGTCAGGTGACAGTGACACTGGAACCCTGTAAAGTGTAAGGTCACAGAGGTGAAGTTAGGATGTTCACAGCGGAACATACTAAAGCTAACGTGTCCATCACTCGACTGGTGATTCAAAGCTAACGAACTCCCACTCGAAACCTGCTTTCCAATTCCAAGCACTCATATGACTCCAAATGCAGATTCCTTGCCAACCTCCCACAGACGGTTCCACCGCTTAATCCGGCTCCTTATGTCCGGCTCAGCAACTTATGTCCCCGCTGAGCAACTGCGATGTAATGCATGTGTGACAGATTCAGCCAGCGTATGTGAGTGCCCCTTCTCCACATCTCACTGTGAGCGCAGGCCTTCCCTCCTCCTGAAAGGTTCTTGCCGGTTCTCTCTGCCCTGTGGGGTTCTCACTCCATTCTCCGATTAGTCCCGCAAATCTGTCGCCGAGATACTTAAGCGCAGGGTGATAAACACGACCTCATCTGCTCCCTACAATCACTTACGCTTCATCCAAAGCCCTGCCGACGACAGCGCGGCCACGTGGTGATTAGTCTGACCCGGTTTGATCGCAAACTGAGGTTGAAGAGGTCAAGAGAAAGAACTCAGAGGGTTAGATTCGCACTTGAACTACAATGCAAATAGTTATAAGGCTGATGTTTCCACTCAAGAAATAACTGCTACCAGGCGAGAGAGTGTTTATTGATTTGAAACTTGTTCAGAGAAGTGGGAGAGGCCGTTTGGAGAACTTTTAGCTTTGCTACGTGAATTAAATAAAACTGTAAACTGCTGTGTAATCGATTGATGTGGTGAGAACAGGTCATGCTTACTGCCCATCTCGTCACAGCGGCCCAGTTTAATCGATGGGACTTTGATTACAGGCGCTGAAAATAATTAGCTTCCCCGAGACAATGTTTGCTGTGACGGACGGGTCCTATGCCCTGTGGTGGAGGGCTCCCGCCTCCCTCTCCTCAGTAGCAGGCGGGTGGCGTGGAGGTTCACCAAACCACAGCCAGGTCCCATCGCCAACTTACCATAACATTGAATGATGCTAAAGCCTAGGACCTGCCATCTATAGATCAGCTCGCTGATTGATGACTTTGCACTGTACACCACAAAGATGTTGTCTTATGGGAACTGGAAAACATGAACCACACTGAAAAAAGTGATTTTGACCTCTAGTAAATGTTCCATATATTAATTAAGCATATTTTAATAGAAATAGGTGTGTTATTTAACTCCACTTAAAAAATATAAGTCATTTCAAATAGTCAACATAATAAAAATATCTAGCTTCAGATAATAATATTTTGTGCAACCACTTACCTTAAAAAAATTATGTTCATTCAACAAAACATTTTTTTCAGTGCACAGTGGTGAAACCAGTGCAGACCAACACAATCAAATCGGGTTTCGTCTGTGTTCTGAATAATATCTATAGGCCAGCAGCAGAACTGATTGCACATTAAGTTTCAAAAACAGCCACCCACTACTTTGAAGTTTATAATGACTGCTTAATCATACTGTGCAGTAATGTACAAACTGGCGGAAAAAATGCACATGAAATCATAATTGGAGAGGGAAAAAAAAATCATTTCCTGTCCCAAAATTCATTTCTCGGCCCCCCTGGAGTGCGTTGAGTGTACAGTGGGGTTCAGTCAGCATGTCTGCACCCTATAATTACACACACTGTGGGCGGCAGGACTGTGCAAAAACAGCTCAGTATCTGTGAAGAGGCAGGCAGGAGGACCCTGAGGAGCTGACCCGCCACAATATTTTTACTCTCCACTGGGAAGGTTTTTCTCTTTTCGTTTCAGTTTGTTTTTACTTCCTGTATTGTTGCCTTTTTGTTTTAGAGCAGGGGTGGGCAATCACGGTCCTGGAGGGCCGGTGTGTATGCAGGTTTTTATTCCTATCAATTACCCTGACTAATTGAGTTAATTGATTGCATGCACAAATATAGATCTTCGCAATGATTCGATCAAAGGAAAATGTTTTATGAAGGGAGACAAGACTAGTCTTTGTAGTTTCATGATAATTTAAAGAAATGCACATGAAACGTCAGATTTCATAAATGGTTTGGCTAATTGAGACAATCAACTAATTAAAGACCAGACGTTGGTGTGAAAACCAGGGACAGATACGGCCCTCGCTGCCCACCTCTGTTTTAGAGGGTTCAGACTTGGCCTTCCCTGGTTTCCCCGTTTCTAGTTTTTCTGTGACAGAAATTCTGCAAAACCATGGCAAATACAAGGAAAAAAAATGAGTAAACTGTCTGTACGGAAATGCAAGCAGTAAGTACCAGGTCATTCGTGTTCCAAGAGTCTTTTATACTGATCTCTTTCTGGCCAAAGAATTTTTCTTCTTTTTCAATCACCCTGACAAGGAGTGACTCAACCAGCCCTTGCAGGGACGGTGAAAGCCTTAATCTTCAGGCCGTACAGCTGTAAACGAACTGTATTCCCGGAAGAGAGGACATTTCAGGGGTCGTGCTTCTCAAAACGTACATTCACTCACCTGTGCGCCATTATCCTCCTCTCTGCAGTGAGGAAGAGGTGAGAAAGGGTGGGGCGGAGTTATGAAGCCAATCGGTGCTCTTCTCCAATCAGAGTCCAGCTGCACTCGAATCCCCTCCCCTATCACAGCGACCGTAAGATGTCCTCACCTCAGGAACTCCGGCTTGGTTCCGCTTCCCTGCAAATTAACTTTTCCATTCCCCTCTTCCCCATTTCCCACTATCAGCTGCGGCATGCCCTGCGGCCAATTGCATCGCTCGGCTTCCCCGCCCGCATGACTGAGATTCAATGCAAATCAGCGGTTGTCTAACCGAAAGCAGAAGTGAAAAGCTACAGCTGTGGGATCAGTAGTTCAAGTCTGGTTTTATCTGGTTGAGGAGTATGTTCAATTTTTATGACACGGCTCATCATTTAGGTACCACTGGCCTATAGTTCATAAAAATGCAGGCCTTTTTTCACCCTTCCTTCACCCATCCCAATCCAGTAGCAAAAATTGTTTAAAAAATTTTTTAAAAAGAGGTGCGGTTATACTTTACAGTAAGGGTACATTAGTTAATGCAGCAATAAGCATTTTCTACCAATTAATTAACATTTAACTCATGCATCAGAGAGGTAAATAAGCTTTAGGTAACTTTAACTTACCATTTTACCATTTGACATCCTTATTATGAAGTTGAAAACATCCCTTAAGTATCCCTTAAGCAACACAACTATTCAATAATGTATAAACTAATACCTTAGTGAACATGAACACCATGAGTAAATGCTTAGTAGACCAATTAGTTTACTGTTAATTAACTGATGGTGAATGTTTTTCACTGCATTAGCTAATGTAAATTAATGTACCCTTATTGTAAAGTGTTACCAAAGGTGCTGCACTGCTTTAGACAGCTGTTGACATGACCCCACCTCAGGAAAACATGAGTAAAGGAACTGAAGGCTCTCCCTGGGGTTTCTACCCTGTCATCTTTGGATTACAAATCCACCTGCGCAGCTCCTGAGCTTGAGTTACAGTGTAAACAATGGCCATTCAAACCGAAGGCCTGTCCCCACTGGGGCCTGTGCCACTGTCATGATGTCATCACCGCCCAACAGAAGGGCTTATTATTCACAGAGCTCCTGTCCTGAGCGAACGCTCCCCAGTTTCCTGTGTGGTCAAGCAAACGGACTGTAAACAGTCTAAAAATGTGATGCGCACTGTCCTGGTGCGGACCGAACCTCAGCTCTTTTGCATGGATACATCTTCATTTGTGCCTTTACATTGTATATATGATGTCAGCGGGGTTGATTTGATGTGCTGAATTTTTTTATGTTAAGCATATTACTGTTCTTAGTGAATTAGCACTCTCACACAAAAGGTTTGTTTATTTCTTTTTATTTCGATTCATGAATATTACAGCTATTCACCAAGGAAATAATGATAAATGGCTTAATAATTTTCATGACACGCTTGTCCCATTTCACTAATGCAGCGTTATTAAGTGTACAGTGAGACTCTACGATAGAAACACAGGGGTGACTCTCACTGAGAGGAGAGTTTCCAAGAGAGTCCCAAACCTCAGCTAGCTTTGCTCCGCCAAATCAGTTTCAATAAAGTTCTCCCAACTAAAACCAGCATCATGAATGAAAAAACTGACTCAGTGAGCCGGCCAATGAAGACTAAATGTATGCGGTGTGTTCTGGTGTCTGTTTCAGTCAAACATTACCATTACGCGCTCCAGAACTGCCATGGAAGTCTCATTCTCTTCAAGCTGTCTTTCGTACCCGGGGCTAATTTACTGGACAGTCAGAACCAGACACAACTGGTTTACAGCAGCGAGGACTCATCTCAGGTCCACTGCACGTTCCGACGCAGCAGAGACTGGCCTTTGGAGACAGTGGTGAGCTGCGCCCATTTTAAACTCCTCCTCATTACAAAAACAAACACTCAGGAGAGTGTCTGGAGCTAACCTGCACAGTGAGCCCACACCAAACTGCTCATTCTCCCTGAGGAAGTTTTGGGTGAAAAAACAGAAGCTCCAAGCCTCAAGATTCATAATTGAATGAACCCCCTGGCAACGCTTCACAATAAGGCTACAGCAATAAGGCTAAAGCAATAAGAAGCACAAACTATCAGTTAATTAACCGTAAACTAATGGGTCCTCTAATGGTGTTCATGTTAACTACAGTATTAATTAATACATTATTGAATGGTTTGATAGTTTGAGGTGTTACTGAAGGGATGTTTTCATGAACTTCATAATCAGGATGTCAAAGAGCATTAATAAATGATAAGTTAAGCTTACCTAATGCTGATTTAGCTCTCTAATGCATTAGTTATTAAGTGTGAATGAATTGGAAGTTCCTGGTTATTATTGCATTAACTAATGTACCCTTATTGTAAAGTTTTACCCCCCCAGCCCGCGCCCTTCTCCTGAGGTAGAACAGGCTCAATATCCTGACACACTTCATCATGAGGGCGTAATGCTTTGGGACCTGCAGAAAGGACACAGATAATGGTCCTTAATAGGGGTCGGAGGGCAATAAGCTCGCACAAATCAGACACTGCGCAGTGTGCGTCCGCCAGGCAGGCTTAGTGACCCGACAACTGCACCATCCTCTCTGGATCCACTGAGAGAAAATCTGTGTGTGTGTGTGTGTGTGTGTGTGTGTGTGTGTGTGTGTGTGTGTTGACAGCGTACAAGAGTGTGTAAGGTTTGTGTGTGTGCATCTACATGCCAATGTGTTCAGGTGTGTCTGAGTGCATGATGTTTGTTTGTGTGTTTCAGTTTGTGTTTGTATGTGTGGGTGTGTGTGTGTGTGTGTGTGTGTGCGTGTGTATGCATGGTGCACTGTAGGCCACCATGTAATTTCAGTCGTGGGTGGGAAGCATGTTGTTTTTGTTTCTGGGATTCAAGTCCTGCCTAATAGTACAACTCCAATTCCAAATTACAAACCCAAAACCAGTGAAGTTGGCACGTTGTGTAAATTGTAAAGAAAAACAGAATACAATGATTTGCAAATCCTTTTCAACCTATATTCAATTGAATACAAGGCAAAGACAAGTTACTTAATGTTCGAACAGGTTAACTTTGTAATTTTTTGTAAATATTAGCTCATTTTGAATTTGATGCCTGCAACATGTTTCAAAAAAGCTGGCACAAGTGGCAAAAAAGACTGAGAGAGTTGAGTAATGCTCATCAAACACTTATTTGGAAAATCCCACAGGTGAACAGGCTAATTGGGAACAGGTGGGTGCCATGATTGGGTATAAAAGCAGCTTCCCTGAAATGCTCAGTCATTCACAAACAAGGATGGGGCGTGGGTCACCACTTAGTGAACAAATGCGTGAGCTGATTGTCTAACAGTTTAAAAACAACATTCCTCAACGAGCTATTGCAAGAAATTTAGGGATTTCATAATCTACGGTCCGTAATATCGTCGTAAGGTTCAGAGAATCTGGAGAAATCACTGCATGTAAGCGACAAGGCCGAAAACCAACATTTAATGCCCGTGACCTTCGATCCCTCAGGCGGTACTGCATCAAAAACCGACATCAGCGTGTAAAGGACATCACCACATTGGCTCAGGAAAACTTCAGAAAACCACTGTCAGTAACTACAGTTCGTCGCTACATCTGCAAGTGCAAGTTAAAACTCTACAATGCAAAGCGAAAGCCATTTATCAACAGCACCCAGAAACGCCGCCGGCTTCGCTGGGCCCAAGCTCGTCTAAGATGGACTGATGCAAAGTGGAAAAGTGTTCTGTGGCCTGACGAGTCCACATTTCAAATTGTTTTTGGAAACTGTGGACGTTGTGTCCCCCGGACCAAAGACGAAAAGAACCATCCGGACTGTTATAGGCGCAAAGTTCAAAAGCCAGCATCTGTGATGGTATGGGGGTGTATTAGTGCCCAAGGCATGGGCAACTTACACATATGTGAAGGCACCACAGGTTTTGGAGCAACATATGTTGCCATCCAAGCAACGTCTTTTTCATGGATGCCCCTGCTTATTTCAGCAAGACGATGCCAAGCCACATTCTGCACGTGTTACAACAGCATGGCTCCGTAGTAAAAGAGTGCGGGTACTAGACTGGACTGCCTGTAGTCCAGACCTGTCTCCCATTGAAAATGTGCGGCACATTATGAAGCGTAAAATACGACAACGGAGATCCCAGGCTGTTGAACAACTTAAGCTGAACATCAAGCAAGAATGGGAAAGATTTCCACCTGAAAAGCTTCAAAAATTGGTCTCCTCAGTTCCCAAACGTTTACTGAGTGTCGTTAAAAGGAAAGGCGATGTAACACAGTGGTAAAAAGGCCCCTCCCGCTGCCGGATAGCTCACTCGGTGAAGGGTGTCTATCACGTCGCGGGTTCGAACCCCGGCGTACCCACCGGCGGGGGTCGGCAGCTTTTTCAGAGTAGCGCACAATTGGCGATCGCGCTACAGGGTTTCAAATTGGGAAGGGACTGCCGGATTTGGGTATACAAAAAACTGCTTTGTTCGTTGCTCCAGCGCCTCCTGTTGGCCAGACGGGCGCTTGTCAGGAAGACTCTGGGTTTGTTCACGTCCGGGTATCCTCCGCCCTCGTTCTGAACTTACGAGGATTCGACCAATGAGTGTATAAGAATCAGTGGCTGACGGACACGTGCTTCGGAGGAGAGCCGTGAGCTGTCTTCACTATCCTGAGTTGGCAGCAAGGGGTCGCATACGAGCAAGCTTTGTACATAGTTCACTAATTGGGCATTCCAGATTCGGGTGGGATTGGAGATGCCAAATTTATAAAAAAAAAAAAAAAAAAGGCCCCTGTGCCAACTTTTTTGCCATGTGTTGCTGCCTTTAAATTCTAAGTTAATGAGCATTTGCAAAAAAAAAAAAAGTTTCTCAGTTTGAACATTAAACATCAAACATCTTGTCTTTGCAGTGTATTCAATTGAACAGAAGTTGAAAAGGATTTGCAAATCATTGTATTCTGTTTTTATTTACGATTTACATAACGTGCCAACTTCCCTGGTTTCGGGTTTTGTAGTTGGGACAAAGTGTAAATTGTGAAAAAAATCAAAATGCAATGACTTTCAGATGACATGAGCCATTATGTTATTTACAATAGAACATAGATAACATATCAAATGTTGAAACTGAGACATTTTACATTTTTTTTCCACAAAATGAGCTTATGTCTAATTTTCTGGCTGCAACAGGTCTAAAAAAAGTTGGGATACAGGCAAAAAAAGGGCTGAAAGGCAAGTAATATATAAGAGAATCAGCTGAAAGAACATTTAGCAAGTAATTACATTAATTGGCATCAGGTGTGTAACATGATTGGCTATAAAAGGGATGTCTTTCAGAGGCTGAGTCTCTCAGGGGTAAAGATGGCCAGAGGCTCTCCAACCTGTGAAGGCTTGCGTAAAAAAATTGTGGAATACTTTAAAAACAATGTTCCTCAATGTCAAATTGCAAAGGCTTTGAAGGTCTCATCATGAACAGTGCATAACATCATCAAAAGATTCAGAGAACCTGGAAAAATCTCTGTGCATAAGGGACAAGGCCGAAGACCTTTACTGGATGCCCATGATCTTCGGGCCCTCAGACACCACTGCATCATTCACCGGCATGATTCTGTCATTGACATTACTAAATTGGCCCAGGAATACTTCAAGAAACCACAGCCTGTAAATACAGTCCACCGTGCCATCCACAGATGCCACCTAAAACTCTATCGCGCAAAAAGGAAGCCATTGTTGAGCATGATCCAGAAGCGCCGCAGTGTTCTGTGGGCCAACGCTCATTTAAAATGGACTGTTGCAAAGTAGCAAAGTGTCCTGTGGTCAGACAAGTCCAAATTTAACATTCTTGCAGGAAATAATGGGCGTCGCGACCTCCGGGCTAAAGAGGAGAAAGACCACCCCTCTTGTTATCAGCATTCAGTTCAAAAACCAACATCTCTGATGGTATGGGGATGCATTAGTGCATATGGTGTGGGACACTTGCATGTTCTAAAAAGCATCATGAATGCTGAAATATAATGCATATAAAGGTTTTAGCGCAACATCTGCTCCCCTCCAGAGAACATCTATTCCAGAGAAGGCCTTGTGTATTTCAGCAGGACATTGCAAAACCACATACTGCAGCTATTACAACAGCATGGCTTCATAGTAGAAGAGTCCGTGTGCTGAACTGGACTGCCTGCAGACCTGATCTTTCACCGATTAAGAACATTTGGCGCATAATTAAAGGAAAAGTCTGTCAAAGGAGACCCAAAACTCTCCAGCAGCTGGAAGTCTGTATTAAACAGGAGTGGGATCAAATTCCAATGCCTAAACTCATGAAACTTCTCTCCTCAATGCCCAGATGCCTCCACTTTGTTATAAAGACGAGGGGATGCTACACCATGGTAAACAGGCCCCTGTCCCAACTTTTTTGAGACCTGTAGCAGCCATCAAATTTGAAACGAGCTCATTTTGTGAATAAAATTGTGAAAATTCTCAGTTTCAACATTTGCTATATTATCCCTGTTCTACTGGGAATAAAACACCGGCTGGTGTGATTTGAAAGTCATTGCATTTTGATTTTATTCACAATTTACATGTTGTCCCAACTATTTCGGAATTGGGGTCGTACATGATTGTAAAGGCAGTAATAGAATAAAATAAGGAGCGTTTAAATTTCAGATCACACCCCAGGACACGCCACTCATGTTATGTTATGTTATGTTATGTTGTGGTCTGTGGCTGTGGCTCGCTGTTGAGGTGTTTGGGTTGATCAGGGCGTCTGCAGTTAAAATCTTTTCCCTCTTGTATCACGGCAACCGTAGTCCTTGGCAGCTTCGGCTGAATTCGTCATGTTTTCCGCCGCAATTTTATAGAGGGTCTCCTTGGCATGCAGGTCAACATCAGAATCCCTTCCCTCGCTGTCTCCGTGGCAACAAGCAACCCTCCGCCACGCTCCAAATCCCAGTTCCCTCACCAGGTTGACAGTTGATGCGCGGTGGCCCCTACCCCCTCCCTCGTGACATCGGTTCTCCTGGGGAATGCTGGGATTTTCCCGTTCCAGACCTGACGGAATCTGGAGCGTCGAATGACCAGGGAATCTCCGCCAGATGGATAATTGATATTACTTCCTCCTCTGGAGTTATTGACCTGTCGCGAGAAGTAGCCAATACTGCCATGTATCCTGTAATAAACGTCGGAGCAGAAGGGATATATCTCTCCAGCTCCGGTACAGAGGCCTCTCCACTGCTCTCTTATCGTACTCTTCTTCAGATCACCGCTGCTCTTTTCTGCTGCAGTTCTTTGAGAGCAGCTGATCTTACTTTTTTTTAAGAAGCTACTTCTCAGCAAATCTTACCGTTCTCTTAACCCTTTAAGCGCAAGAGGCAACTATAGTTGCCCAATGGTGTAAGATATCAAAACCAGACACTGTTGAAAACCAATCATGTGTCAACTTGTTCAAAAGAGCTCCCGCAGGGGAGCTCTTTTAAACAAGTTGACAAAGGATAGGTTGTCAACAGCTCAGGATAATTACATTCTTAAATCCTTGAAAATTTATTAGGCGCTCAAAGGGTTAAGTGTCTACTTCTCGGGTATAGGTCGTTCGGACCCTGTACCAGTTAGACCAGGGGTGTCAAACTGACCCGTAAATGAGGCTGCAGGTCTTCAATCCAACCAAGCAGAAACTCACCTGAAACTCATCTGATTTAATCAACTGATCTAGGCCTGCACAGCTGATTAGTTGTATCAGGCGAGCTTCTGCATTGTTGGAGTGAAAACCTGCAGCCTCTTGGCCCGTTTGCGGGTCAGTTTGACACCCCTGAGTTAGACCCTAACTGTATCGACCCAGTACCGGTTAGACCTCCAGACTATTTCAACCCAACTAGTTGGAGCCCTGACTACTTGAACCCTACCCAGTTGCACCCCATGCTGTTTGGTCCCCAGACCCCAACCCTAACCCAACCCAACTGGTCTGGGGTCTGACTGGTCCAGGGTCCAACGTGCTTGGGGTTCAAAAAGTTTGGGGTCCAAACCGTTAGGGTCAGGAGTCCAACTGATCAGGGTCAAACTTGTATGGGTCCAACAGCTACAGGGTCCAAATGATCCGTTCCCCCACTTTTCAGCTGATCTTACTGTTCTTTTAAGTACATACATCTCAGCTGATAGTCCTGTCCTTATAAGTGCCCACCTCTCTGCTAACCTTACTGTGTTCTTAAGTGTCTACTTCTCTCATGATTTTACTGGCCTTTTAAGTGCCTACCTCTCCGCTGCGCTTACTATTCTCATGAGTAAGTAATTGGAAGATTTGTCATCAAAGTTGGGCTGTAAAATCAGGCAGGAAGTTGGCAGATAATTTCAGTGTGGGGGTGTTTGGATGCTCAAACACGCCCACACAAATTACACCGCACACAAACACTGCCAACACAAGCATCAGGCACTAATCACATACTCACACGTTGAACACTGACCGGAAATTGACCTACTCTCACATGTGCACTGCACATGCACAGACAAAATAACTTGTACGCCACACACACGCCCAAAAACTACACAAACACACTCACATTCACGTGCGTATGCACCACATGCACAAACGAAGCTCAAACACTCCATTCATACATAAACAGAAAACACACAAACATACCAAACACACTCACTTTCAAAATCACGCACTCGGGCACGTACCACAAACTGACATACATAAACCACACATGCATGTCCACACACACACACGCACACACACACACATTGATTGCATGGAGGAACTCATGTACACACCACACACTGACTGAAGCATGCACAAAACACACACACTCAAACCACACACAAAAACACGTTCTCACACATGCACACACACGCACGCACACACACGCACATACACAGACACAAATTCAAGACTGTGCACACAAACTCACACCAACACAAGACATATACGCACCACTGAATGAGACTGTGTGGGTTTGTTGGTGCAATGTCTGTGTGTAAGGGTGCATGAGTGTCTATGGTCTGTGTGTGTGTCAGTGAGAGACTAAGAATTTGTGTAAAAGCATATGTTACACGCTACACACAAACACACACCACACAACAGAACAGTTCCACACACACATGCTCTAACACACACACGCACTCAAAACATGCAATTGCAGACCACATTCAAAAACGCATGCACAAACTGCTCACACATGCTCATAAACATGCCACACACACATACACACATACTCCACATATTACGAATATACAAGCACAAACACCGCACTCACTCACGCAGACAGATGCACAAAACAACTCACCCTCCTGCTCAAACGCTCACACACACACCATTGACTGAAACATATTCAGTGCACATGCATACGCAAGCACACCATACACCACATAGCACAACAAATGCACACGAGTGAGCAAATTTATTTATGGATTAGTGTGTGGAGTGTGTCTGAGCAAAAGAGTGCACACACATACACACTGTCACACGCGCACTTGCATGCACACGCGCGCGCGCGCGCACATACAAATATTCTCATGCAAGCGCGCACCCAAACACACACGAGCGAACACTTATGCGCGCGTGCACACACGACCAAACGCCTATACACACACACGTCTGGGTGCAGAATTGCCCCCACATCACTTCAGAGATTGCTCCTCTGGTGTTCCTGGCGCTCCGGTTCCATTTATTGTGTGTGAATCGTGTCACAGCCCAAGATGCTGCCTGTGCCCCAATTTTAAATAAGCCAGCAGATGCACAGATATGAACATCGCAGAGAGGACAAGCAGCCTCAGGGAAGGTTAAACGCATTTTCATAAATCAACAGCGCCCGGCGTGCGCCTGTATAAGAACGATACAAACAATGAGATGAGACGTAAGGACTACTGGCTCCTATACCGAGGCCGGGACTGCGGACATTGCAAACCCCTTCGTGCTGTATTCCAATCAAGTTTACAGTTAAATGTTAAAGGCTGCTCTTTTCGTGTCGCTGAAGTCAATCACGACAGACACAATGCATTAATCAATCTCGGCGCAAACCCAGGCCTTCTCTCCAACAATGTGTGAGATTTAATGACGTAACAATAATCAAAATTTCAACTCATTACCCCGAGTCTTGATGTCCTCGAGATATCATAGCAATATATTGCACACTCTACATATTTCAATCTGGGCCTACACCCAACATAGACGGGTAGATTAATCAGTCATCACAGTTTAAACTCTGGTATGTGGGTCTATTGATGGACTGCTGAGAGAGTGACGCAGCAAAGCCGGTCCCACATAGCTCACACTGGCGGGCTGGAGATGTAGCATGCTTTATGAACGTTTTAAAAAAAAGAAAGAATGTATTGCCCTGGTTTTAATCAAAATAGAACTTATTGTGGACTATTTAGCGGTTAAGACTTAGGGGAAAAAAACGATACTATAACGTTTGATAAAAATGTATTCCACATATTGAGGTCGATCGGCTCATTCGTATTCAGACCCCACCGACTGTATCTGGCCTCAGATCATACAGAGTGAAACGGAACAAAGCCAGTGTTTTTATAACACTAACCTTTCCTTATTTGTTCGGTGCTTTTTTTTACGTCAGACTATCAAAAAATGCAAGGAAACAGTAGGGCGAATATCAAGGCCTAAACCCCCAAATAGCAACCACATAAGCTAAAAAAGGGAAAACAAAACCCTCCAGTGGGAATAATAATCCTTGAACTCAAACCTAACTTCGATGAAAGAACAGCATTAGACCGGTGACGCGACACGCCAATATCAGAGAACATAAATAGCCCTTCTTTCCCTTAGACAACGGCGAAAACCAAGGTAGCCTCTGGGAAATAAACTAATCAATATCTCTTTCAGTTAATGCGTTTACACGATAAGACGTGAAATGAAAGCTGAGAGGAGTTCTTTTGTGAATGAATAAGTGAGGTTGGAACGCCTTACATTTGTTCCCCAGGGTATAGCATGGGAAAAAGAAATTTTCCTGCAGGCCAGAGAGAAATTCTGCTATTTTTGAAGTCTACGTCAAACACTTCGGCTTCGGCCTAAATTTATCCTCAGTTCGTTCCCCTCGAGCCGCGGCGTGTTTACCTTAAAAACGTGTGCGCCTGAGTGCAGTCGGAAAAATTGGAGTCTGCAAAGTTTATTTTGGCAAAACATATATTGCATGGCATTCTCCAAATTGGGAGAGCTCGCAAAAAAACAGGATATATCTCTTCTTGCATTTTAGCTTCATTTATTCAATGGGTGTTTCTCCGGCATTCAAAAACCACCAAGAACTTTGACTAAAAACAAGGACTTCCGTCATAACGTAACCTAGTGCTTGCCGTTGTGGTTGTAAGTTCAAAATTGGTTATACTTTCAAAAAGAGGGTTTCAGGAGAAAAGAGAGGTGTGTTGAGAAGCAAGTTCAACACATCAAGGCTCTCTTTGCGTGACCCTAAAACTCGCACAGATCCCCTAAGCACCATGGCAGGTGCCCTTCCTGACAGTGCAAACCACGGCTGTAGATCGAATATAGCTCGCTAGCCGACTAATCTCGCATTATAGTACATCCCTCAAAAGCAAAAATTTATCCGGAAAATAAATTCAGCAGTCAAGTAAGACTGGAAAAAACAATTGCCCACAAAATTTCCAAAGCGGGTGATTTGCTCCCTCTCTCCTTGGATTAAACGAAACAGACAAGAATTATGCTTTGTCTCGTCTAATTTATTCCGATAGCAACACTGGTTCGTTTTTTTTTTTTTTTACTTGGCATGATAAGGGCAATTATATCATGATCAGATATGGTTCCATGTTCTCAACAGATTAAACAGACGTTTCATTTCTTTTTGATCGTCTCGACGTAAATCCAGCTGACCAAGCGAGCAGTTGAAATACAGACACGATGCAACAACGTCAAGCTCATGAAAACAAGCATTAACCTTGCGCTGCAGGGGTTTTTTTTTTTCTTTTTCAAGTGTAGTAGAAAAACCACCGATCAGTGAAAATGAACTCCTGACATTTAAATTCAGCATAAATAGTTACTCTAAGTCGAAAAATCGTCCCGACATTAAAAACGCCCGGTTTGTGTGTAAATATTAGTGGCACACTGGAAGGCAAGCGCGCCTGTTCCTGCGTGTGTTTTCAATTCAGTGAGAGCGCATGCACGTCAGTCCGCTTGGGGAGGGCATTGCTGCTTAAAATGCTGCGAATGTGACAGCCGATAGTCCAGACTGCCCGCGTGGGGAAGGTGACGGGGGGAAGCCATGCCGAAGCAGCGAAGATGAAAGCAAAAATAACGCACTCTCGGAGACGGGGCTGAGCAGGGCATCGGAAGGCGCAGACGGGGAGCGAGCGCTGTGCTCCACAAGTGACTATTCATGCACGTCCCAAATATCGAGGACAATAGCGGGCAGACAGAGAGAGACTGGGAAGTGCGCGAGAGGGGAGACGACGACGGACAGTGGTGCGAGCTGCGTTACCCTTGGGGGGTAAAAATGACCGTAGTGCCCGGAGAAAATCTCGATGAGACTGTGGCACTCTCCGCCCTGTCCCAAGACATCTATGACCCGGAGCGTGTGGATCAGGAATGCTGCGAGAGAGTGGTCATCAACATCTCCGGACTCCGGTTCGAAACTCAGCTGAAAACCCTCGCGCAATTCCCTGCCACCTTGTTGGGGGATCCAAGAAAAAGAATGCGCTTCTTTGATCCGCTGAGAAATGAGTATTTTTTTGACAGAAACCGGCCCAGCTTTGACGCGATTCTGTATTATTACCAATCCGGGGGGCGGCTCCGGAGACCTGTTAATGTGCCCGTTGACATATTCATGGAGGAGATAAAATTTTATGAGCTAGGGGAAGAGGTCATCGAGAATTTCAAGGAAGACGAGGGTTTCATCAAAGAAGAAGAGCGTCCACTGCCAGACAGTGAATTCCAACGTCAGGTCTGGCTTCTATTTGAGTATCCCGAGAGCTCGGGACCCGCCAGGGCCATCGCAATAGTCTCGGTCATGGTCATTTTGATCTCTATTGTTATTTTCTGCTTGGAGACATTGCCCGAGTTCAGGGAGGAGAGCAGAGTGCACGAGGACCACCTTGCTTTGAACAGAACTGTTCAAGTGAAGAAGCCTAATCCGTTCACGGACCCCTTCTTCATTGTGGAAACTCTGTGCATCATATGGTTCTCCTTCGAACTGCTGGTGAGGTTCCTCGCGTGCCCTAGCAAGCCAGCCTTCTTTAAAAACATCATGAACACCATAGACATCGTGGCAATCATGCCTTATTTCATCACCCTCGGCTTGGAGCTCGCCGAACATCAGGGAAACGGGCAGCAAGCCATGTCTTTGGCTATACTGAGGGTGATCCGCTTGGTGCGCGTGTTCAGGATCTTCAAGCTCTCCAGACACTCTAAGGGCCTGCAGATCTTGGGAAAGACACTTCAGGCGAGTATGAGAGAGCTCGGGCTTCTCATATTCTTCCTCTTCATCGGGGTTATCTTGTTCTCCAGCGCCGTCTATTTCGCCGAAACCGACGACCCGGAGTCGGGATTCAGCAGTATCCCCGACGCGTTTTGGTGGGCTGTGGTGTCAATGACTACGGTGGGATACGGGGACATGTGCCCGGTCACAATCGGCGGAAAGATTGTCGGCTCTCTGTGCGCCATCGCCGGTGTACTGACCATCGCGCTGCCAGTCCCTGTCATCGTCTCAAATTTCAACTATTTCTATCATCGAGAGACGGAGCACGAGGAGCAGTTTCAGTACACTCATGTAACTTGTGGTCAGCAGCAGCCTTCTTTCGGGGAATTCAGAAAGAGTGACAGCAAACCGTCGCTCACTAAATCAGAGTATATGGATTCGGACGATTTCGATGCAAAATATACAAACTGTAGCCCGCACAAAGCGTACACGGGCAAGCTGACGGATGTATGATAGTAAACAGTGAGGAAGCCAACCCTGAGAAACGCGCGTTTCTAGAATATATAGGCTACCCCATTAGGCACGTTTGCTTCAATATAAGAGACGCCTCATTCCAACCATTGTGGACATAAAAAGAGGGTGTCTGTGACAGAACCATGCACGCAGGATTACAAAGACGTGGTTGGTTCATTCTCCATCTCTTTTCATCGTCTTCCATTTTCAACACCCGCGTTACTCAATGAGTGTACGTGCCGCTAACCCATACATTTAGAAACGTTAATTAACCTCATATCCATTATGTCTAACCTCCAATGTTTTAGCACTTTATCATCATAAACTTAAATTAGATTAAATATTGGCGTGAGTACGTGTGTCAAAAAGGAAGTTTACGTACAATTTGCTTATTTAGAGATAATGTCAAGGAAACAGGACCAATCAATTTCAATTAACCAATCTGCCTAAACGCCGCTCTTCAGTTGCAGGCAGCGCAATTCATTCCACAAGGTCACACGAAGCGCCGTCCCTCCCCTTTGTGTTCACCTCAGTGGTTTCGGTCACGTATTTTCCACCGCCGCCACAAGTGCACGCGTTATCCGCGCATTTGTTATGGGGAATTAGAGGCGCTGGACGGGTCTGCGCAGCTATGCCATCGTTTTTAATAGCAGGAACGCTGTAGCCGGCGTGTGCCCTCTGAAGACCGCGCTTTGCCTTCCAAAAAACCAGTTGTCACCAGACCGTGACGAGCAGTCAGCTGCCAGGCCAATACTCAAACTAAAGTTCAGGGCATAGCGAAAACAGCGAGGACAAATAAGCTCTTGATACTGACTGAAAGAACTTTCAACACGACTGATTCATAAATAAATAGACTGTGCCATCAAAGCAGCGTTGATATTCATCTCAAGTGAATAGTCTATACCCCGTCTCGTCGCCGGAGGTAGACAGACAACCTCTAGCCAACCCAATAATGCACTGAAGTAGCGCCAAAGATAACATTGAATATATACAACGAAAGCAGTGCAATGTATTTACTCTTCAATATAGATATTGACATTATACACTTGAGTCATATGCGCTCAGTTCGATTAGTTATAAATATTCAGTCAAATTATGAGATTTATAAAACAGGAGCGCCACTGTGTGGCAGCGATTTAGTATTACAGATGTCTTTGAAGACTGTGTTTCTATGGCAACCTTCCAGACCGTTCTACATCGTGGACCCCGGCAGGTGCGTGTTGCCTTTGGAAGTTTAGCAACGTAGTATATGATGGAGGGCTTGAAGCCATTATTAAAGAAATGTGAATACAGTCAGTGTTATCAAGTATTAACATGGACATGGATATACAAACCTGTGAGCCTCAAATTTTCTCTGACCTTCCGCAATCACAAAATACCAAACAAAAACATTTAAAACGCAAAGCAGTAGAGGAGTCAGCGTTTTTTTATGTGACTGCAAAACGCTCACTCCAAAATTTGTCATTCAAGTGAATTATATTTCTTTAACTAAATTTTATGGATAATTAGAAATTAACGGGCTGAATTTCCCCGAGAGGCCAATGGTGGTAAATATGGAGCAGAACCAAATCTTAATCGCCTGTGTCTGGAGTCATCCAATGGAAACGAAGAAGAAGTAGACAAAAAATATTCCATGGAAAAAAGTCATTCGCCCAAGCAATGTTTTCTTGCATCGTCTTTTGAGGAAATAAGGAGTCATATCTGTCCATGTCCTTCGTCTTGGTGCAAGGATAACAAACTCGAACCCTGATTGGCTGCACTGAGTGCGGCGGTAACACGTCATCGTGCGCTACAAATATTACGGATATGAATGCAAATGAAAGTGAACGCGAAGACCTGGCCGCGGCACGTGAACTCTTTGCCGATGTCCTCTACTGATTTGGGATGAGGGGATGTGACGCCCACAATTCACCAAACGAAAGGCCGTGATCATCCAGAGTGAAGGTGAGCTTCTTGGCCTGATTAAAAATCCCCGCAGGCAAATGAGCTGTACAACATAGTTCCACCTGAACAACTGGCACTCATTCATTTGGCTGTGGTGACATTCTCATTCAGCCATGAATAGAGCTTTTGCATATTACTATTATTATTATTATTATTATTACGCAGTACTCTTTGTGACTTACTGGATTATTCCACAATGCATCCCCCTATTATTGATTAAAATAGGTAGTTCAGATATTTTGTAGTTTTGTCTACTTCAAAATAATAGAATTTAACTCACAAATTCGAACCGTAAAGCGTAAGAGGTTCTCAACCAAAACCAGAAAGGGTCAGCGTGGGTGTAGTTTTTCATTCCAACCAAACAGTTACACACCTGATTCCACTCATCAAGGACTTCGGCAAAGAATATTTGGTTATCAGGAGTATAAATACCTGGATGGAATGAATGCCTGTTCTCACACCAACCCATCAGGTCAATGTTGAGGATCCCTGCTTCAGATAGCACAGACATTTGAATCCAAATACAAGCCCTTTAGATCTTTACATCAGTGAAGTTCAAATCAACACAACCATTTCAGGCACATACAAATTTGTCTGTAGAGCTATAACACGATCCCTGAAAATCAAATTACAGAGAGTGAGTCATTGCTGTGGCTCCCATTGTTAAGGACAGAAATGGCTGGTTGGCCAAGGGGGAAAAAAAAAGATAAAATCTTCACAGCAAACAGTTTAACAAGGGGTTTTACAAATGAACTGAATGATAAAATATCAGATACTTTATTTACTGGCACTGAGGTTGCCAAGGTGATATTAATCAGGGCTAGTTTAATTAATTATACCTATGAAATTATGTTAAATAAATTAGTAAATAAACAGGTGCAGGTAGTGCAGGTATACTACTTAAAAGCTCAGTGATATTGAGACAAGGTCGCAAATCTGTCGTTCAAACCACAGATTTCCGAACACAGTGAATAGTTATTGCACTGGAGTTTACTATCGGCCTAACTGGAAAACGTGTTAATAAAGGGAAATGATTGAGAACAAACTTGGACTAATCGTCGTCATAAAGGGATGTATCATTGCCGCTGAAATGTTCAGTTCTGGCACCGGCCCTGTTAAACCATATGCCGCTCAGAATGGCAGTTTTGATCAATTCAAGTTGTAAACTATTGCCAGGGGTACGCTAAAATACACACAGTCGAAATAAAGCTCAGTCGCCTCATGGCTTCAGTACAAATGCTATGTATCGCTGCACGTGAGGATGCAACTGTGACGTCTTTTCCGGAAAGTCCCGAAGTCACTGGGTGAAATATGAATAGGACTGCAGTATTTCTAAAGGCATAAGGTTTTTTTTTTTAATTTAAAATAGGCAAACTTCGAATAACTGAGTTTAAGTGTGCTGGAAATGTTTTTGTTTACACACACACACACACACAAACACACACACACACACATATATATATATATATATATATATATATATATATATATATATATATATATATATATATATATATATATATTTTTTATTTTTTTTTTAAAGATCGAAGTCTAAATTAGTTTTTCGAAGTCCTCAAGGTACGGCATTTCGCTCGAAAAATCTATTGAGTTGCTATTCTAATAATCAGACAGTAGGTGGCAATGTGTGCTCACTGAAGTATAAAGAAAAGACGCTTCCACATATTAGTCCGCCGCTTGTTCCCCTTTAAAACTTCAAATTAATTCCGCTCACACCTGTGGGAAGATATTGTCAGCAACAAGAAAGTTCATGGCAATGACGGACGTTGTCTAATTATCCAGTAAAAAATGTATTCACACTGATTTTACCATTTTTGTACCTCGGGCAGAGAATGGAAAAGTTCCATTTGGTTTACTCAGCTCAAATGTAGGCTTAAAGGATGCTGTGAATGTTTTACGACGAATTTTGCGACGAGTCCGTTGAAATCAATTGCACGAGGTATAATCCCGATTGAACTTTCTAAAGGGGAACATCACAGAGAGCTTGGTGCTCGGACATTACAAGGCCCAGTAACAGGACGCGGGTTATGTTCTGAGTACAGCGTCCAGGCTAACGTCGTGCAAACCCATCTGTGATAACTCCAGACATAGTGATGAAAAACACTGAAAGGCAGGTTCTGATCGACCCATGGTGTTCAATACCAGGCACATTCAAACACAGTATGTTCACTGGGGGGGGGGGGACAAGATGGCTGTGAGATTGAACATTGTAATAGCAGTAATGGACCAAACCATAACTGTATTATTACACAGCAGCGCGTGTGTGAAGGTGACAGTGGGTACATTCCAGTGACAGTGTTTATTTCAGCATAAACGGTTTACATATGGAAGCGTGCGCGGGTGGAGCGTTCGCAGTGAAACCAGAGTCAGTGTCCCTGTGGGTCTGGCCTGCCTGTACATGGGTCACGAGAGGTTAATATGGCTGTCAGCAGCAGCTTCAGAAAACAAGAGTCGGGGGAGGGAGACGTGTCGGGGTTCCAAACAGAGACTCATATAGCAATATTGGCCTGGCCAAGGTCCGGCCCACATAAAGCACTTCACACGGCCCAGTTCTGGCCCACATACAGTAAGAACAATGGCGCTTTAGTAGCCCAGATCTGGTTTACCGTAGCTGGCCCACATCACTTATGTCATCACATAAACAGTGCCATCACTGCCAGACCTGGCCCACATCCGGTCAACATACCGCTTGCCATGCCAGCAGTTGCCCAGCAGTGCCAGCTTGAAGCCAGATCTGGGCCAGATCCGACTGCTATGTGGAGAGGCTCATGGGTCCAGTCTCTCTGGCTTCCATGATGAGTGCAGTAGCTTTATATCGAGCAAATATGCTTATGACACTTACAGAGTTGGACTGGACTCAGCCAACACTGCACTGGTCTCAAAAGCATTTGAAGACCTGCATGCAAGAAGTACTTAAGTCACAAACATTTTTTTTAAAAGATTTTTTTAAGATATCGATGGTCAAAGTTTCAAAAACATGCTGCAGATACTTTTTTTTCCAAGGTTATTATTATGGACTTGTGTCCTTGTTCTAGGGGCTAAACGTGGTTAGTAACCATTTTTTGTGGAATGATTCTCCTTTATTATCAAGAAAAGTAGTTTTGGACTCAGGTACTTTTGATGACAAAATGGCTGGACTTAGGTACTTTTAGTGGAAAAACCATGGACTTGAGTACTTTTAACACCAAATGCTCTTTATTGCTTAAATTTCAATGCAAACATGATATTTTAGCTGAGCTTCCTTGCTCCTGTGCCTTTATGGCAGGCATAACTACTTGCTTGTTTAACACTAATGTAACTTGATATAATCCAGAGTCACTTCAGACAGATCAGAAACGAACATTCAAAATGCAGAAACCATTCAAACCATTCTGGATTACCTCCATAGTTGCCATTTTCTGTGCTTGTCATATGACTCATTCCAGCATTTTGATTGGCCAGTCATAGACTTGAGCACTAATTGCTCAAATTTTATGGACTTGAGTACTTCTTGCAGAAAACTTGAGCGGATTCTGAAAAAAATCAAATAACAATAAATAGAGGTGAATTACTTCTTTATCCTAATTTTGGTATCAAATAATTCTTTTATCAGTACAGATTTCAAAACTGGTGCCAGCTCAATTAAAAAAAAAATGACTGAGGTACGTCTTGCACGCAGGTCCTCATTTTAAATATCAATCACCCGGCTTGGTAGAGTAAGCCGACAATGTACTATTAACCGAGCATAACCTTCGGACCCATAAATCGATCTGTCAAATGCAGCTGCTGTATTCAAACCTGCGGAACTTTGGGCCTATTTTAAATTCTATTGGAGTTGCCAAGGTTTCCAATGATCTCAAATTGTCGTGCTGAATTACAGAGAAATGCATATACAAAAAAATCATGCTCAAGATCTTTGTGTATCATTGTCCTAGACTATGAAAAAAATGCTTTTTTTTTCTGATTTTGAACCAACTTATGAGAAAACTTAAGCGAAAAAGGTAGCATTTAAGGGGTTAAAGTAGAAATTAAGTGTGCTGATAAAAACGACTCTTAAGAGTATAGAGTAAGAGTTAAGTACACTCAGTTGAACACTGGTTCAGCCATTCGCGAATCAGTTGTATGCTTACTCGGTCAGTGTGGAGGGAGTGTGCAGTGGAGATCCCTTGCTCAGATGGCGGCATTTTGTGATAAAGTGGTTCAGACAACCTTTCCCGGCGCTTCTCCCAACCCAACAGATCAGTGCTGATGGGTCACTGCACTGCAGTTATCAGTCTGGGGAAGTACTGAGACTGTTTCTCAGGCCTAACTAATCACACCACATCTCTTATCCTGTCATTCTCATTCAGAACTGCACTGGAACAGGCCTAACTATTCAAACTGCATCACCAGTAGAGCCGCTCTCACGAGCCAGAGCACTAGAGCAGGTCTTTCAGGTTCTTCGCAGCCTTTTTTTTTTGGCAAACTTAGAAGTTACCTTTTTGAATTGTCTCAAGCCATACAATGTGACAATATCGAGACCTTAGAATTACAGGGTTCTAACAAACATTTACGAAGTTTTGAGGAATTTGCTTGCAAAGTTTGGCCGCTCAGTGTACACTTTGGGAACTGGGACTTTGTTATTCTGAACTGAACCCAATTTAACAAATGAATCGAATACCCGTACTTTATCATTAGATAGTACTAGTTATCACCAATTGTGTGCAATAGTTAACTCAATTTCAACCAATATGTCAGTTAAAACCCTGCAATTCTGAGATATGTTGAGTTGGAATGAGACAGTTCATTCACGGAACATGTTCTTAATTAGAGAGTGTAGCTGCTGTTGGCCCTGTTGGCGATGGCGGTGAAGTCCGTCAGGAACGACATTATCACGCGTAAGACTGGACTCTAGTCGGCCGGAGTGAGTGTTAGTACAGAGATGCGTTAGCGCGAGCAGTGAGGCACAAGAGCCGTTCGCTAATGTCCCAGGACAAGCTGTCAAATGTCCTGCGCATAATGTTTCCTCAGTGTCGCTTTGGCGATGGTGTGGGAGAAATGCGCTGCGCGGAAAGGTCAGGTTATTTACGTCGGCGCGCCGCTGATTGCTGCTAAACCAACCGACTTATGTCCGCAACGAACAAATGCCTTGTGAGCGCTGTGAGGGAATCCGGAACATTCCAGCGCATTGTGATATCACGAGCGCGAGCTTCCTGTGAGCTTAAGGCTTCAGCAGCGAGCGCCTCGACCGATCACGGTCACAGGTAACCCGAGACGCGAGAATACAGCCAGGGCACGAGGTCTGGTACGCGCTTTTGGAAAGGTGATTGACGCCGCGCTGCTGTGCGGCATGAAAAGTAAATCATGCAAATCCGATTTACACAAAGGCTTGTTGTTGTTAACTAAGCCACACTTCTAAGGGCACGGGAGTGCGTTGATTTTTTTTTTTTTCATTTTCATTTATTTATTTTTGTACTGGGAGTTACTGGCAAAGCATGACTGCGGGGTGAAGATGGGCAGCTTCGCGGAATGGCTGCCTCTCCAAAGGTCTTTCGTTAAGTCACTGGGGCTGAAGTGAAAATAAAACAGCATTTTGCTCGGAGCAGAGGAGAGTGGAGACTCCTGACCTTGTCTGAGTGATGTACTGTACTGCAGGGCTGGGCTAGTCTGGCAGCTCAGTGATGGTAATGAGAGGTAAATGAGACTGAAGACGCAACAGTAGAAACAACATAAAAGTGAACATTGAACTGGAGCAAGGGAGGGAAGGTCAGCTGCTGAGTGTGCGCTCGCGCGCGCGCGTCTGTGTGTGTATTTGTGTGTGTGTGCGCGCGCATGTGAGTTTGTGTGTGTGTGTGTGTATGTGCGCACGCGTGTGAGTTTGTGTGTGTGTATGTGTATTTGTGCGTGTGCGCGCGCGCATGTAAGTTGTGTGTGTGTGTGTGTGTGCGCGCGCGCGCGTATGTGTGTGTGTGTGTGAAATGTAGTCCAAAAGTTTTCACCTGCCCACTGCATCCAGCTCCTACCCACAGGTCTCCATATTGTTCTGCCTCTGGACTCTGATGAACTCAGGCAAGCGTGTGGTTGACGCAGCGCATCTCTCCTGCACCAGACTTCAAGTCATCAGCACAAGTTATAGCAGGTGTGTAGGTAGCCAGATAAAATATCACATCTCAGCAATGAGCGTGACTCATTTGGTTGTGACCAGATGGACCTTAGAAGTGGAGAACAGCTTCCTCTAGAGTAATCGTTGCCATAGGAGGAAGTTGTGACGCTGTTGTAGGCTTTGTAATTCTCTTTAGTCAAACAAACACATTACGTACCAACTGATGATTCAAAACTTCCCTGAACTAGGCGACGAGTCAGCCACCATAGCTAGTGCCTATGCATTTACAATGGCATCAAGGTCAGTGTGAGGGATCGACTGAGTCCATTAAGCAGCTCTCTGTTGTAACTGGGGTCAAACAAGGCTGTGTTCTGGCCCCAGCCCTGTGATGTTAGTCAACTACTGCATAACAGATGGACTGAGGCGAATGCAGCCTAAGACCAAGGGTACAGGAAGTTAATGTCTACAATCATGTTGGCCGAGGACTGTGCCAGAGCAGCTGGGTTCCACGCGGAACAGCAGCTAAGTGTGAATGGCCTTCCTGCTGTCAGCGAAGGCGACCCCCATCAGCATCGATAAAACCAAAGTCGTGTGCCAGCCTTGCCTCAGAGTGCCCAGCATTGAACCACCAATCTGAGCTCAGTCTCATGCTGACATGTCATACAGTGATGCTGCCTGACCCAGCATTGATATAGGAGGCAAAAGAAGGCTTTTGGTGACTTTATTTATCTTTATTTGATGCCAGTTTAAAACACACCCTTACCCCCTTGCCCCTAATCCTTAACCTGAACCCTGTAAGCATCAAATAAGGACGGTAAAAGCCTTTGCATGATAAGTCTGAGTGAGAAAGTGCTGTCCATCCTGTTAAAAGGTCAGGTACTGTGCACCGTTGTTTAGCCCACTTGGTCGCAACCCCTGTCAAGAACTGTTAAAGTGGATGATGGAACTCACTACAGGGTTGCATAGACCAGTTCAGTTTTTACTGGCTGTAGCCATCGATCGGCACAGGAATGCAGTGGATTTAATATTGTTTCAAACCTCTAGGACCTCCAGGCAGTGATCAAATGATCCATCACCTTCGGCTGTGAAAACGGGAGTGTCTACCATTAGCACATCAAGAAAATCAATTATTTCTACCGGGGTTGTCAAATTTAGCTGTTCAAAGTCCGAAGGCGGGACTAGATTTTTGATTCCAAAGTCCATGCAAGAGCCAGCCTGTTCAGCAGAAACTTTAAGTCCCAAAAAAGATGGGCTGGACACACCGTAAGGATATCTGTCAGTCATTTCCCACAGATATATTCTGCAGTGAACTGAAGGCAGGCAGAAAACGCTCCAGAGGTGCGACAACTGTGGTCGTCAAGGTTTTGAAATGTGAGCCATATTGTCTGAAGAATGTCTTCAGATTGTCTTGAGAATAACGGGGCACTCGTGAAATAGTCCGCAGAATATCTTCAGAATGTCATCAGACATTTATAAGACTTTTTGCATAATTCCCGCACATTCGGTGCGTGCGCAGTCAGTAATGCCATCTTGACAACATCAGACATGAAAGTACATGCCAAGACAAATCCGTTCAGTGGGACTGCAACTCTGCTCGCTTACGTTGTCTTGAAACAGTTGCCAATTTCGAGTCTTCAAACAGTCTTGAACTACCACAGCCCAGTGGGATACAGGCTTAAGGGGTTAAGACATCCATCCAGTCTTCTGGACCCAAATTCAGGGAAACGCTTGCTGAAGACCGGAACATGTGGTCTGAGAGGACACCATAATACCATTATGTTGCCATAGGAACACCAGTAGAGCAGGAAAGCAGTTTGGGTCACATACAGTACTATGCAAAAGGCTTACGCATATTTTCAGCAATTTCTTAAGGCAAATATGCTTGCAAAAATAATGAAATTAAAAGTTTCTAATTACTGAAAAATGTACTAAACAGAGCTGTAAACTTTTAAAAACTAATTCAATTCAGTATTTGGTGTAACTCAAGTTTACCAAAAAATTGGGGCACTGTCCTGTTGAGTTTTATAAGATGATTGGCTTTTTTTTGCTTATCCCAAGCAGAGTGGAAAACTTGCCGCCGTTCTTCGGCAGACTGACTGTCTCACTTGTGTCTGTCCCTCCAAGTAACTGCAGACAGCCGTGATGATGCTGTCTTGGGGGCTCTATCAAGGCTGTATACTATGTATCAGTTGTTTTTAAATGAAATGCATCCATTTATTTATGAAACTTCTCTTTAAATTAGCATTTGGAATTTTTTATTTTCTTTTTATCTTCAGCAACTCTAATGTGGAAAAGTTAAAATCTAAAGTACATTTAAATTTTAACAAGTGTTTGCCACCAGCATGGCAATATCCCCCACCGCCTCAATTTTATGTGTCCGGACGGACGGAGCCCAATGCTATATTCCCCGCTTCGTGCTAATCGCGCGGCGGGGGATAAAAAGCGCAGGGTGCCTAGGACTATTTGACAGTACTGTATGCAAGCCACAGAAAATCCTGTTCTCTGATTGGCCAGTTAAGTCATGTGTGCACCCTTGAAACACCTATAGTTTTCTGAAGGATGGTGTCACGGCCAAAAGTGTCACGGCCATCATCATCACTGATGGAAAACATGCTTGTGCGTGTGTGATGTGTGCGCACAGGTGCACGTGTAGGCTTGAGTGTGTGTGTGTGCGCGTGCGCGCGCATGTGTACGAGCGTGCGTGCAGCCATAGCATCTGGAACGCTCCAGCGCGCTGCGATGTCACAGATGTGCACTTCCTTCGAGCTGAAGTCGCGGCACACAGCTGACTCGAAAATAAAAATAAAAATGCTATCACAACATTATTACTGCAGGCCCTGCTGCTTCCACTGACCACAGATTCAATGTTGTTCTGCATTTCCTAATAGACAAAAATAAAAAAAATAAGCCGTGTAATCGCATCGCAGACGAAGCAGAAACTTGCAGAACTGGCCGCTAATTTAGCCAAGCCGAGGCCAGAACACACTGAGAATTAACATGAGGCTGCCTTCACACCGGACGGGAAACGTATTTTTCGCACGACAGATTACATTCAACGTCAATGCAAAGACGCGAATTCGCGTACTGTGTGAAAGCAGCTTTACTGGATCAAAACAGCAAAGACGAAGCAAAAGGATAAACTGAAATGCCAAGTTCTATTTTTCTGGCTCTGCCAATAAGGAGCACAGGTTAGCTCACCGACTATGTGATGCGACATTTTGTAGCTCTGGGCGCAGGTAATACAATCTGACAGCAGTGTCAGCAGTATGCAAAGCGCAGAGGCCAGTAACAGCAGCGTGAGCCTCCTTTTGGCAAGAAGAGCATTCGCAGGCAAATAAGGCCCAGAGAGCAAAGACAGCCTCCAGAGCAGATGGACCAACTCACTTTCTACAGCAGTAGTGTACACTGTAGCGTCGGTGTATTGGGATATATTCACTTTATACTGCAGTACTGTACACTGTAGTGTTGGTGTATTGGGCTATGTTCACACAATACTGCAGTAGTGTACGCTGTAGTGTTGGTGTATTGGGCTATGTTCACTCTATACTGCAGCAGTGTATGCTGTAGTGTAGGTGTATTGGGCTATGTTCACTCTATACTGCAGTAGTGTACACTGTAGTGTTGGTGAATTGGGATATATTCACACTATACTGCAGTAGTGTACACTGCAGTGTTGGGTTAATGGGCTATGTTCACTCTATACTGCAGTAGTGTACACTGTAGTGTTGGTGTATTGGGATATATTCACACTATACTGCAGTAGTGTACGCTGTAGTGTTGGTGTATTGGGCTATGTTCACTCTATACTGCAGTAGTGTACGCTGTAGTGTTGGTGTATTGGGCTATGTTCACTGTGTACTGCAGTAGTGTACGCTGTAGTGTTGGTGTATTGGGCTATGTTCACTGTGTACTGCAGTAGTGTACGCTGTAGTGTTGGTGTATTGGGCTATGTTCACACTATACTGCAGTAGTGTAAGCTGTTGTGTTGGTATGTTGGGCTATGTTCAGACTATACTGCAGTAGTGTACACTGTAGTGTTGGTGTATTGGGCTATGTTCACACTATGCTGCAGTAGTGTACACTGTAGTGTTGGTGTATTGGGCTATGTTCACTCTATACTGCAGTAGTGTACGCTGTAGTGTTGGTGTATTGGGCTATGTTCACTCTATACTGCAGTAGTGTACGCTGTAGTGTTGGTGTATTGGGCTATGTTCACTCTATACTGCAGTAGTGTAAGCTGTAGTGTTGGTATATTGGGATATATTCACTCTATACTGCAGTAGTGTATGCTGTAGTGTTGGTATGTTGGGCTATGTTCAGACTATACTGCGGTAGTGTACACTGTAGTGTTGGTGTATTGGGCTATGTTCACACTATACTGCAGTAGTGTAAGCTGTAGTGTTGGTATGTTGGGCTATGTTCAGACTATACTGCGGTAGTGTACACTGTAGTGTTGGTGTATTGGGCTATGTTCACTCTATACTGCAGTAGTGTACGCTGTAGTGTTGGTGTATTGGGCTATGTTCACACTATACTGCAGTAGTGTAAGCTGTTGTGTTGGTATGTTGGGCTATGTTCACACTATACTGCAGTAGTGTACACTGTAGTGTTGGTGTATTGGGCTATGTTCACACTATGCTGCAGTAGTGTACACTGTAGTGTTGGTGTATTGGGCTATGGTCACTCTATACTGCAGTAGTGTACGCTGTAGTGTTGGTGTATTGGGCAATGTTCATTCTATACTGCAGTAGTGTATGCTGTAGTGTTGGTGTATTGGGCTATGTTCACACTATACTGCAGTAGTATATGCTGTAGTGTTGGTGTATTGGGATATATTCACTCTATACTGCAGTAGTGTACGCTGTAGTGTTGGTGTATTGGGCTATGTTCACACTATACTGCAGTAGTGTACGCTGTAGTGTTGGTGTATTGGGATATATTCACTCTATACTGCAGTAGTGTACGATGTAGTGTTGGTGTATTGGGCTATGTTAACTCTATACTGCAGTAGTGTATGCTGTAGTGCTGGTGTATTGGGATATATTCACTCTATACTGCAGTTGTGTACGCTGTAGTCTAGGTGTATTGGGCTATATTCACTCCTTACTGCAGTAGTGTACACTGTAGTTTTGGTGTATTGGGATATATTCACTCTATACTGTAGTAGTGTATGCTGTAGTGTTGGTGTATTGGGATATATTCACTCTATACTGCAGTAGTGTACGCTGTAGTGTTGGTGTATTGGGCTATGTTCACACTATACTGCAGTAGTGTACGCTGTAGTGTTGGTGTATTGGGCTATTTTCACTCTATACTGCAGTAGTGTATGCTGTAGTGTTGGTGTATTGGGCTATGTTCAGACTATACTGCAGTAGTGTACGCTGTAGTGTTGGTGTATTGGGCTATGTTCACTCTATTCTGCAGTAGTGTACACTGTAGTGTTGGTGTATTGGGCTATGTTCACTCTATACTGCAGTAGTGTATGCTGTAGTGTTGGTGTATTGGGCTATGTTCAGACTATACTGCAGTAGTGTACGCTGTAGTGTTGGTGTATTGGGCTATGTTCACTCTATTCTGCAGTAGTGTACACTGTAGTGCTGGTGTGTTGGGCTATGTTGACTCTATACTGCAGTAGTGTACGCTGTAGTGTTGGTGTATTGGGATATATTCACTCTATACTGCAGTAGTGTACGCTGTAGTGTTGGTGTATTGGGCTATGTTCACACTATACTGCAGTAGTGTACGCTGTAGTGTTGGTGTATTGGGCTATGTTAACTCTATACTGCAGTAGTGTATGCTGTAGTGTTGGTGTATTGGGATATATTCACTCTATACTGCAGTAGTGTACGCTGTAGTGTTGGTGTATTGGGCTATGTTCACACTATACTGCAGTAGTGTACGCTGTAGTGTTGGTGTATTGGGCTATGTTAACTCGATACTGCAGTAGTGTATGCTGTAGTGTTGGTGTATTGGGATATATTCACTCTATACTGCAGTAGTGTACGCTGTAGTGTTGGTGTATTGGGCTATGTTCACACTATACTGCAGTAGTGTACGCTGTAGTGTTGGTGTATTGGGATATATTCACTCTATACTGCAGTAGTGTACGATGTAGTGTTGGTGTGTTGGGCTATGTTAACTCTATACTGCAGTAGTGTATGCTGTAGTGCTGGTGTATTGGGATATATTCACTCTATACTGCAGTTGTATACGCTGTAGTCTTGGTGTATTGGGCTATGTTCACTCTATACTGCAGTAGTGTACACTGTAGTGCTGGTGTATTGGGATATATTCACTCTATACTGCAGTAGTGTACACTGTAGTGCTGGTGTATTGGGATATATTCACTCTGTACTGCAGTAGTGTACGCTGTAGTGTTGGTGTATTGGGCTATGTTCACTTTATACTGCAGTAGTGTACACTGTAGTGTTGGTGTATTGGGCTATGTTCACTCTATACTGCAGTAGTGTACACTGTAGTGCTGGTGTATTGGGATATATTCACTCTATACTGCAGTAGTGTACACTGTAGTGCTGGTGTATTGGGATATATTCACTCTGTACTGCAGTAGTGTACACTGTAGTGCTGGTGTATTGGGCTATGTTCAGACTATACTGCAGTAGTGTACACTGTAGTGTTGGTGTATTGGGCTATGTTCACTCTATACTGCAGTAGTGTACGCTGTAGTGCTGGTGTATTGGGATATATTCACTCTATACTGCAGTAGTGTACACTGTAGTGCTGGTGTATTGGGCTATGTTCAGACTATACTGCAGTAGTGTACACTGTAGTGTTGGTGTATTGGGCTATGTTCACTCTATACTGCAGTGGTGTAAGCTGTAGTGTTGGTGTATTGGGCTATGTTCAGACTATACTGCAGTAGTGTATGCTGTAGTGTTGGTGTATTGGGCTGTGTTCACTCTATACTGCAGTAGTGTACACTGTAGTGTTGGTGTATTGGGCTATGTTGACTCTATACTGCAGTAGTGAAAGCTGTAGTGTTGGTGTATTGGGCTATGTTTAGACTATACTGCAGTAGTGTACACTGTAGTGTTGGTGTATTGGGCTGTGTTCACTCTATACTGCAGTAGTGTACGATGTAGTGTTGGTGTATTGGGCTATGTTAACTCTATACTGCAGTAGTGTACACTGTAGTGTTGGTGTATTGGGCTATGTTCAGACTATACTGCAGTAGTGTACACTGTAGTGTTGGTGTATTGGGCTATGTTCAGACTATACTGCAGTAGTGTACACTGTAGTGTTGGTGTATTGGGCTATGTTCACTCTATACTGCAGTAGTGTACGATGTAGTGTTGGTGTATTGGGCTATGTTAACTCTATACTGCAGTAGTGTACACTGTAGTGTTGGTGTATTGGGCTATGTTCAGACTATACTGCAGTAGTGTACACTGTAGTGTTGGTGTATTGGGCTATGTTCACTCTATACTGCAGTAGTGTACGATGTAGTGTTGGTGTATTGGGCTATGTTAACTCTATACTGCAGTAGTGTACACTGTAGTGTTGGTGTATTGGGCTATGTTCAGACTATACTGCAGTAGTGTACACTGTAGTGTTGGTGTATTGGGCTATGTTCAGACTATACTGCAGTAGTGTACACTGTAGTGTTGGTGTATTGGGCTATGTTCAGACTATACTGCAGTAGTGTACACTGTAGTGTTGGTGTATTGGGCTATGTTCACTCTATACTGCAGTAGTGTACGATGTAGTGTTGGTGTATTGGGCTATGTTCAGACTATACTGCAGTAGTGTACACTGTAGTGTTGGTGTATTGGGCTATGTTCAGACTATACTGCAGTAGTGTACACTGTAGTGTTGGTGTATTGGGCTATGTTCACTCTATACTGCAGTAGTGTACACTGTAGTGCTGGTGTATTGGGCTATGTTCACTCTATACTGCAGTAGTGAAAGCTGTAGTGTTGGTGTATTGGGCTATGTTCACTCTATACTGCAGTAGTGAAAGCTGTAGTGTTGGTGTATTGGGTTATGTTCACACTATACTGCAGTAGTGTACGCTGTAGTGCTGGTGTATTGGGCTATGTTCACTCTATACTGTAGTAGTGAAAGCTGTAGTGTTGGTGTATTGGGCTATGTTCACACTATACTGCAGTAGTGTACGCTGTAGTGCTGGTGTATTGGGCTATGTTCACTCTATACTGCAGTAGTGTACACTGTAGTGCTGGTGTATTGGGCTATGTTCACACTATACTGAAGTAGTGTACGCTGTAGTGCTGGTGTATTGGGCTATGTTCACTCTATACTGCAGTAGTGTACACTGTAGTGCGGGTGTATTGGGCTATGTTCACTCTATACTGCAGTAGTGTACGCTGTAGTGCTGGTGTATTGGGCTATGTTCACTCTATACTGCAGTAGTGAAAGCTGTAGTGTTGGTGTATTGGGCTATGTTCAGACTATACTGCAGTAGTGTACACTGTAGTGTTGGTGTATTGGGCTATGTTCACTCTATACTGCAGTAGTGAAAGCTGTAGTGTTGGTGTATTGGGCTATGTTGACTCTATACTGCAGTAGTGTACGCTGTAGTGTTGGTGTATTGGGCTATGTTCACTCTATACTGCAGTAGTGAAAGCTGTAGTGTTGGTGTATTGGGCTATGTTCACTCTATACTGCAGTAGTGTACGCTGTAGTGCTGGTGTATTGGGCTATGTTCACTCTATACTGCAGTAGTGAAAGCTGTAGTGTTGGTGTATTGGGCTATGTTCAGACTATACTGCAGTAGTGTACACTGTAGTGTTGGTGTATTGGGCTATGTTCACTCTATACTGCAGTAGTGTACGATGTAGTGTTGGTGTATTGGGCTATGTTCAGACTATACTGCAGTAGTGTACACTGTAGTGTTGGTGTATTGGGCTATGTTCAGACTATACTGCAGTAGTGTACACTGTAGTGTAGGTGTATTGGGCTATGTTCACTCTATACTGCAGTAGTGAAAGCTGTAGTGTTGGTGTATTGGGCTATGTTCAGACTATACTGCAGTAGTGTACACTGTAGTGTTGGTGTATTGGGCTATGTTCACTCTATACTGCAGTAGTGTACGATGTAGTGTTGGTGTATTGGGCTATGTTAACTCTATACTGCAGTAGTGTATGCTGCAGTGTTGGTGTATTGGGCTATATTCACTCTATACTGCAGTAGTGTACGCTGTAGTGCTGGTGTATTGGGCTATGTTCAGATTATACTGCAGTAGTGTACGCTGTAGTGCTGGTGTATTGGGCTATGTTCAGATTATACTGCAGTAGTGTACGCTGTAGTGCTGGTGTATTGGGCTATGTTCACTCTATACTGCAGTAGTGTACGCTGTAGTGTTGGTGTATTGGGCTATGTTCACTCTATACTGCAGTAGTGTACGATGTAGTGTTGGTGTATTGGGCTATGTTCAGACTATACTGCAGTAGTGTACACTGTAGTGTTGGTGTATTGGGCTATGTTCACTCTATACTGCAGTAGTGAAAGCTGTAGTGTTGGTGTATTGGGCTATGTTCAGACTATACTGCAGTAGTGTACACTGTAGTGTTGGTGTATTGGGCTATGTTCACTCTATACTGCAGTAGTGTACGATGTAGTGTTGGTGTATTGGGCTATGTTAACTCTATACTGTAGTAGTGTATGCTGCAGTGTTGGTGTATTGGGCTATATTCACTCTATACTGCAGTAGTGTACGCTGTAGTGCTGGTGTATTGGGCTATGTTCAGATTATACTGCAGTAGTGTACGCTGTAGTGCTGGTGTATTGGGCTATGTTCAGATTATACTGCAGTAGTGTACGCTGTAGTGCTGGTGTATTGGGCTATGTTCACTCTATACTGCAGTAGTGTACGCTGTAGTGTTGGTGTATTGGGCTATGTTCAGACTATACTGCAGTAGTGTACACTTTAGTGTTGGTGTATTGGGCTATGTTCACTCTATACTGCAGTAGTGTACGATGTAGTGTTGGTGTATTGGGCTATGTTAACTCTATACTGCAGTAGTGTATGCTGCAGTGTTGGTGTATTGGGCTATATTCACTCTATACTGCAGTAGTGTACGCTGTAGTGCTGGTGTTTTGGGCTATGTTCAGACTATACTGCAGTAGTGTAAGCTGTAGTGCTGGTGTATTGGGCTATGTTCAGACTATACTGCAGTCGTGTACACTGTAGTGTTGGTGTATTGGGCTATGTTCACTCTATACTGCTGTAGTGCACGCTGTAGTGCTGGTGTATTGGGCTGTGTTCACTCTACACTGTGTACGCTGTAGTGCTGGTGTGTTGGGCTATATTCACACTATACTGCAGTAGTGTACGTTGTAGTGCTGGTGTGTTTGGCTATGTTGACTCTACTGCAGTAGTGTACGCTGTAGTGTTGGTGTATTGGGCTATGTTCACTCTATACTGCAGTAGTGTACGTTGTAGTGCTGGTGTGTTGGGCTATGTTGACTCTACTGCAGTAGTGTACACTGTAGTGCTGGTGTATTGGGCTATATTCACACTATACTGCAGTAGTGTACGTTGTAGTGCTGGTGTGTTGGGCTATGTTCACTCTATACTGCAGTAGTGTATGCTGTAGTGCTGGTGTGTTGGGCTATGCTGACTCTATACTGCAGTAGTGTACGCTGTAGTGCTGGTGTGTTGGGCTATGTTGAATCTATACTGCAGTAGTGTACGCTGTAGTGCTGGTGTGTTGGGCTATGCTGACTCTATACTGCAGTAGTGTACACTGTAGTGTTGGTGTATTGGGCTCTGTTCACTCTATACTGCAGTAGTGTACTACTGTGTTCCCAAACTCGGATGTGGGGACCCATTGTGTTCGCTGATTTTTGTTCCAACCACAATTGTAATCTGAGAATTTTTGTTAGTTTCCAATTTTTCTTTCTTGTTCTACTCTTGATGTGGGATTATTTACCCCTTTAAGCCACATATAATGTCAGAGATAACTACACAGGCCCCAAAGAGCTCCATATTCAAATTACACTATATTTCGAATAATTGTTGTTTTGCACAGAAGGATGCGAAAATTGAGACTCTTGAAACTGAAAAATCTTTTGGCTTCTAACTCGAAATCATGCACAGGTGGTCACTAAAACTAACCATTTATGCGGTAATGAAGAATTCAAAGACAAAGAAAATCATTTTGATTCAAACCTGCTTGGTGTCTTTTTGTTTTCAGTTTTGGGAAAATTTGTGAGAATGAACTTTAACACCTGCAGTCAGGAACCTAATTAGAAGCTCACTGATAAACTATATTCCCGAATCAATTAAAACATTAACGCCTGATTTGCTAACTTAGAATTTTCCCAAATAATCACAGTTATGACCTTTGGGCTTCTAAACATCATGGAATGTGTGGGGTGTTGGTCACTCTACACTGCAGTAATGTGCACTGCAGAGTTGATTCAATGTACTATTTGTTCACTCTATACTGTAACAGTGTACACTTCAGCGCTAGTTTCATTTGGTCGTCTTCATTGCATATAGCTGTAGCGTACACTTTTGTGCTGGTCTTAATGGGTATTCCTCACTCCATACTTTTGTAGTATACAGTACACCTCCATTTTTAATGGTTAGTGTACACTCTGTGCCTCCGTTGTTTCCATTGCAATGCTGTTTTTGAAGGGCACTGTTCACTGCATGCCACTGTAGTGCTGGTGTTATTAGTTAGCAGTGCTTACACGGCCAGTTCTACAGCACATAACATCAGAATCTCACTATGCTGGAAAAGAGCTAGTGGGAAAGAGATGAGTCAGGCGTGCAGGAATGAGTCGGCGCTTTAGTTCTTTCCTGGAGAGACACAGTGTAATCTGAACATACAGTGTAAGGGAGGATGGGGTGTGTGATGTTTGCTGATACAATTTTCTCCAGCCAGAACCCAACAGCTTTTCTCTTTTAGTATGCAGGCGGTGGAAGAATGAGCTGTGGACTGCCTGATGCGAGGACGCATCGATGCCACACAAACACCCGGGCACTGGGAGAAGTCTGGGATGGACCCATCGCACTTTGTGGCACAACGCCCTCAAGAAGTTTAGGTGGAGGATTTTCTCTCGTGCATTTGGAATAATTCTGAATATTCATAAGAATGCAAAAACAGGCCCTCCTCTTCCGTTACATTGGTCGGGATTCAAAACAGGCAGAGAGACATTTTGCTCTGAGGAGGACTGACCTTCCGCAGGCCCTCACTGTGGAAACAGGGAATGCACTCACTCCATACCGGATTACAGGAAAGAGAGTCGCATCACCGGGGCCAACCAGAAAACCAGCAAATGTGCGACTCACACACAGGAATATCAAGGTACAATATGGGCTACTTGAATGATCAATCACATACATTTCACATGCAACAACTCACAAGCATTAATCTTTTCATCGTTTCTTCTCAACCGTATGCACACAGAACAAACAGCTTAATCCATTCACTGTTAGCCATCAAACCCGTACATTACACAGAGAAATTAAACAGATTATCTATTCACGATGACACATTTCTTCTAGGACAGTGCTGAACAGTGGAGATACGAAGGCCACGTCCACAATAATCTGCTTTCGTTTTAAAAACGACGTATTCAAACAAAAACTATTTTCGTCCACATACTAAAACGCAACCCCGGAAGTTTTCAAACATTTTAGGGCTTTGAAAACGCTGGAATAATGCATATACTCGGCAAAACCGTAGCGAAAGTTACGCGTTTTAAAATGCAAATGTGTTATTGTGGATGTAACCTAAGAATCTGATTCAACCAAACCATAACCTACTCCGTCTTTTACCTTACAGAACAGAGTGAACAGATTCTATGTATAAAAAACTACAAATAGTTTGGCCCAACTAAATTTGTGACTGTATGTAAGCAATGAAAAAATGCATACAACGGATTCAAAATGGACTCAAGACATTGGACTGAAGTTGTGGGCTTATTTTAACAGTATGTACTATTGAGTACATACACTGAATATCATGTGCTATACCAAAACATATGTGTGCATGCGTGAAAAGTGCGGCATTTGCAGGAAAAAAAGATAGTGTTCATGATCAGTGACTGCAGCACCGAACTGCTCAAATGTTTGTTATCTACAGTGTGGGAACAATTAATCCCTCATTGACATACATGCATATGTATTATATATATGTTCTGAATTTGTTTGACTGGTAAGGGTAACACGATCAAAGCTATATTTTTTTAAGCATCAAATATGTTTTATAAAAAAGGGATCGGTTAAACTGGTGACTTATTTTTAAATTGTGAACATTTTTGCTATATGGTTGTTTTTAAATTATTATTATTTTGCATTGATGTAAACAAAGCAGGATGGAGGTGGTGGCAGCAGTGTTTGAATGGCTTCCCCTAAACTCCTTTCTAGGGAGTTGAAATGTCATCAAGCCTTCGCACGCTTATTGCAATTTCGAACCCCCCTGGACCCCCCGGCAAAGAGAAGTATTAATTTATTTTGTTGCCATAGCGTCCCAGATGAGAAAATGGGATGATGCTACAACGTTCAAAAACATCATTTCAATTTATTCAGTGTTCCTTGTCTTGTGGGTCGAGCCCAGAGGGATAATGGTTTTAAAGATTTCAATCCAGTGAATCTTGCGCCCCCTACAGGGGACGGAAATGAATTGCCGGGTCTCGGTGGAGCATTTTATTTTGTATAATAACTGTTATTACTTTGATCAGAATGCTGTATCACTGTTATGGAAGACATCTACCTCAGTGTCCACAATGTCCGTCCTCAAGAGAAGCTTTAGCCACTGGTCCCATAGGAACGGCTGTGTCAGTGTGTGTAACTATATGCTGTGCCACTACTCCTTCTGCAGTCCAATCGTGTACCAGCTGTCTATCCATGTTACAAGGCAAACGGTGGAGAAAAATCATGACTGAGTAACCATAGCAACAAACTATAAAAAATGTAATACAACGCAACATTGCAATGTTACATTACATATGGCACCCACTAAAATGAATAATAGTGTTAACTTATGCCGATTTACTGGCATTTTGTTTCGGCAAAAAGGAATAAAAGAACACTTATTGAATATGCATCGAAAGCTCACTGACTTACAAAAGAAGTCACTTTCTCATTAGCATCGTAATATTACGCTATACAGCCCTATTACCGTTATGTTAGCTATACGCATCCATGGTAATCCTCCCATAACCTCAAGTTGGCTATAAGGTGTCAGGCAGCCTTGTCTTAGGTGGGAAGATGGCAAGCTAAAGTATGTACCATGGAAGAGGAGACGTTGGAGAGATATCGGACATTGATTGACTTGTGAAAGCTGTGTGATAACAGCATAGCGAGAGAGGTGGGGCATGAGTCTATTGCTAGCAGTTAGCTGTGGTAGACTAAGCACACAGATGCTTATTTGCCAGTGTTTTAACCCGGGGCAACTTCCTCTGAGGATTCAAAAGAGGGACGGCAATACGAGCAAGGCTCGGAGAAGAGGCAGTATTTATTTTTTTATTACATTTATTTTTATCTACTAATTTCTCGCGTAGTTTTACATGCGATGAAAATCACTCAATCACGTCGGAGAAAGAACGTTGTGTGTCTGTGTGTGTGTGTGTGTGTGTGGGGGGGGTGCACATTTTTATTTTCCATCATTACCACTGTTATTTTTTTATTTCTTTTGTAAGAGACAAAATTTGTCTGTTTTGTTTTATGTCTGTCAACAACCTATTTTTTGATAAATAAAACTGTTTTTGTTCTTATCCTTTTGATTTTTTTTTTATTATTTATTTCATATGGCAGCTATTGTTAGCCGGTAAATTTATACTGTGTTTTGTAAAGACGGAGGGAGAAAAGTGAATGAGTCATAAGGTATTCTGACATCATAAAGGCATCATGACAGCTGTATCAAATGCATTCGTCCTAACCACTCCACAGGCCATCTCACACACTCATCACTCTGCCTTGCAAATGCAAAAGGTGATTTCAGTAGAACTGTGATGTTACATTTCTCAAAGCGATTGTCCACGTGTGACTGACGTTAGCATGAAATTTGTAGGGGTTACTAGGGCTCAGGGTTGGCGGCTAATTTTAACACGGAGGCCACAGACTGCATCCCTACCCCAACATAAGTAAGACATCGACTGTGGAACAGAATAGGACATAGTCGAAGGTTAAGTGCATGTAGAAATGCGGTGTTCCCCACTAAATGTAATATTTTTTTCTTTTTAAAATCCCTTGCTGCAATGCCAGCTCTTTGACATCCAAATAAAATGGACTAATCTCCAACCACAGTACATTTGAAACATTTGTGTGAGTTTTACAAAAATATTAAATGAAAATTTAGAAGAAATTTTTACACCGCTCATTATACCATCATGCAATAACACCAATGCTTTCAACCATTTTATCTGCTTCAATCTTGTACTGGCCCAATAGTTCACTATACTGATGTACCCACTGCTGAAGATTTGCCATCCACGCAAATGGCCAAAGCTATTAAGATACAAAAGCAAAAAAATGAAAAATACCAGTTAAATTAATTCCTTTGCGTGAGATTCCATATTTATCGGAAAGATGTGGCTTTACAAGACAAAATTAAATCATCAGTACTTCAGTCAAAAGAATGTGGGTAAAGAATTCAGATCCCTTTTCAATTCTGTAAAAAGCAATGTTTACACAGAGGGGTTCCATTTGCATAGAAACAAGGAGAATTTTGCTCTTTGAAAATGGGTCTGAAGTTCACCACTTTAATGATGAATAGGATGGAATTTAACCAACCGTACCTACGATGCAACCAATATATAGACAATGCTAAAGAAAAACTGAAGTAAAATGAATCTCACTTTGCCTGTTCCAATTTTACTGTTTGCCGCTGTTTTCCAAGGTGAGGCATTAGGAAATATGGATAACACTTCACAATAAGGGTCATTAATTAACATTAGTTAATAAGCAGTAATAAGCATTTACTAACAGCCAATTAACATTTAACTAATGGTAATCATTTACAAATGATGTTCACATCAACTAAGGTATTAATTTATACAATATTGCATTATTGAGTGGTGTAACAGTTTGAAGTGCTGCATAAGGGATGTTTTCAACTTCACTATAAGGAAAACACAGAGAATTAATAAATGGTCAATTATGGTTGCATAATGCTTATTCGGCTATCTAGCGCGTTAGTTACCTGCGATTTAACTGATATCTAATGAACTAATGTTAAGAAACGGTCATTATTGTACCCTTATTGTAAAGTGTTACCAAAATATTTACTTAAAATGTCTTCCTGTGTTTGATAGTTTCACTCCCTTTCAATCCACAGCATTTTCAGCTTTGCGGCCACTCATTCTAATTATGTCCTCCAGCTATGGTTTTGATTTTAGCTGGGCATAAAATCAAAACTCAAATCCATCCGACCGTGTGAAAGAACTGACCGAATCCCATGTTTTGTGGCTTTTCAGTCTTTCGGTAACTCAAAAACAGTTATTGTCTGATGCTCGATGCACAGTTCAATATGCTAAAGTTTGGCCGGTGACAAACGGCAGCTCATTGTTTGTTAGGTTTTTATTTATTCCCGAACTTTTACATACAGAGGAATTTAATAATAATATAATAAAAAATAAAGAAATATATAAGAATATAAAGAAACACTGGGAGCACAAATATGGTGTAGACTGGTCTGTTTTGGGGACAAAGGGAGCACTAATGCTCCACAAAATGTCTGTACTTGGGTCATGAGGAGTTTTTTTGACTATCTGACCTTCATATACACTAGAAAGCACCTGGTTTCCTCTAGACGGGGAGCCACTAAGAAATTCATCGCCATGTCCTCAGCAGGCCACCGTACTTAACCCTTAGCCAGCACTCACAAGACAGCAGGGAATGTAAAATGAATATCCTGTATCGCTAACAAAATTACATATCACCAATATCCGTCACCAGTTAGGATAACACTATTCATAGTTTCCATCTTGTAGAGTAAATGAACGTTTTGGGCGAGAACAAGAGAATTGTGGTGGGCGCTTCGGCCATATCGCTAAACTGGAGTGGTCTGCAAGTCTCTCCACCATTCTGCAGCCAACACTTTCCTCAGAGAGAGAGAGATCCAGCCCTCTGGTTATATTAGCACAACTGACTTTTCACTGGAGATTAAATGGCTGAGGTTTTATTGGCGGCAGAGGAATTTAGGACTGACGGAGATGGTTATTACTTCTTCCATAAGCATTGATACATTTCCACTGATACATTCCCATTTACTCAAGTCTCACCAAACATCTAGAGACGCCTTCTTTAAAAAAATGCCTTTACTGCGGAAGTTCTAATGCTGCAATTTAAAAATTCAAATTGTAACTGTCATTGCGATTTTTTTTTACTTTTCTCTCTTTGGCTCTATTACCTGAACGACCACAGTGGCTGGGAAACAGACATCAGAGTTTAGATATCAGTGGAAACTATAGTGACCGTCATAAAGTTGACCTTTCTTTTTTTTTTGCAATTAGAAAATAAACAAAAAATAGAAGCTAAAACAGTGTTTTTTTGCATATAAACCCCAGTAAGAGTAATAACACATATCTGGAAATTGAAAAGATTCCTATGATTGGCTGAGTTTGCATACTGCAAAGGGCATCCTGTCATGATTATCACCAAAGTCCAAGAGTTTTGCCATAAGTGTTTGTTCAGAATCACTGTGCAGCCGGCTAACGTGCTAACGTGCGTGTTTGACCCAGTTCTGTACAACCAGTGTTCTGCTTATTGAGGCTTCTCGTGTTCCACAGCGCATCGAAAATCGTTTCCTTATATGTGCTTATCCATACTTGTATTGTTAAAAAAAACCATTAAAGAATCCATGATGTCATAAAGAAGTGTTTTCAACAGGTGTTTCCATCTAAAACCTCAGATAGTGTTGTCTGTTCTGTGTGATAAAACTGGACAGTAAATTAAGCTACTTTTGTGTAACCTGTGGTTTATAAGAAGTGTGAATTCAAATATCAGAAAAAAACGCTGTCGTCATAGAGAGAATATAATAAATATTGACGAATGTTTATATGTATGTATTGTTAGCGTACATATATATGCAATAAATTTGGTATGACTACTAGTTGTGACTCGGTTTCAAATGTGGCCTTTTTTATTGTATCAATATGTTGTATATTACCTGTTAAAATGATATTATGCTGTATTACAGTTGATTAGGTTTTATGTTAAAACAAATAATGTTTATTGAATTAATAAACTGTGGAAATAAATGGTGTTGTTTGGAGTAGTTCAATGAGCATACATCGCTAGCACTAGCACATCATTTATATTGCTTCTGTGTGGACTCACATTGATTACTTCCAACATTCTACATTCCATGAACCTCACTGTGTTAAGTCATGTATTTGCAAGCAGTAGTCGGGTAACAAAATTGTTTCCCTTTGAAAAGAGCAGGAAGCGTTCCGGGGAAAGACACACAACCGCATTTCTGGTGTATTTTTTTGTTGATGGTCAGATATACAAGTACCCTGATATATATGCATACTAAATACAAACAAGCCAAAAGCATCCTAAATATATTCTGATCTACCACGATATTAAAACCTCAAAATGTTTATGCTAAAGGTGAGGTAAATAATATTGATTATCTTGTTAAAATGGCACCTCTCAAGAGGTGGGATATATTAGGCAGCTAGAACACAGTCAGTTCTTGTAGTTGATGTGTTGGAAGCAGGAAAACTGGACATGCATAAGGATGTGAGGGACTTTGATTAGGGCCAAATGGTGATAGCTAGAATGTCAGGGGTCTTGTGGAGTTTTCCCAGTATCCAGTTCTAAGTACTGCCATAAAGTGGTCCAATACGGGACAACCGGTGATCTGATGACAAAGACTTGGGCGGCCTGGGCTCCTTAATGCGTGTGGGGAGCTATGGCCAGCTGAGATTCCTCAGGAAGTTCATGCTGGTTCCGATAGAAAGGTGTTAGAACGTGCAGTGCATCGCAGCTTATTGCGTACACTTGCGCCTTTTTTGCCGGTTATTTTAACAGCAATTTTACGTTTAAAAAACGTTTGCAACAGAGTGCTGTGTATGTTAAGCGTAAACCACAGTTAAATGCGTGCAGGACTCCACTTGCAGTTAAAATAACCAGGAAAAAATACGTAAATTTAGCTGTTAAATTCTGTCAGTTTATCACTAAGTATGGGGCTGCGTAGCCGCAGACGGGTTAGGGTGCCTATGCTAACTCCTGCCCACCACCCAAAGAGCCTACAAGGGGCACATGAGCATCAGAACTGGACCATGGAAAAATGGAATAAGGTGGCCTGATCTGATGATCACATTTTCTTCCACGTCATGTGGATGGCCGACCATCGACCACCAACCAAAACACTGTAGCACACCAACTACACTCCTTCACAGCAACTGCATTCCCTCATGCCAGGGGCCTCTTTAAGCAGGATAATGTGCTCTCCCACACGGCGGGAATGGTTTTAGGAACGTGACGAAACGTTTAAGGTGTTGACTTGGCGCGCAATTCCCCAGCTCTCAATGCAAACGAGTATCTGTGGGATGTGCTGGACAAACAAGTTTAACCCGAGCAATCCCCACCTCGCAACTGCGAATACTTCAGAAAATCTGCTGCTAATGACTTGGATTCTGATACCATAAGCACACCTTCGTAGATCAAATGGAGTTTGTGCTTTGATGGGTCAGATCTCATTTGCTGGTGCAAGGGGGCGAACAGAATATTAGGCTGGTGGTTTAAATGGTACAGCCGATCGGTATATGAACATTCCATGTGTCATGTACTCACATCCACAGACAGCAAAATTAAAAAGCGAAAAGCGCAGAACAGGTTGCACACCAGTTGAAGCCAAAACAGGTACCTGGCCACTGACGGCGCGTGCCACCACACATCTGCAGCCCCTCTCGGGCCGCATTGGGTCGCAGGTGCGTTCACGCAACCGAGCCAATCAACATTCGGTAAAATATTTTCTTTCACTGAAGACCAGAATCGTCATTTGTGCAGTTCCACGTTTAAATAAAAATGACCAAATAAGGCAGTTCATGGGACGCATTATCAAAATAAGATCTTGCTCATTTCATTAAAGGAGATCAAGGAAATAGTTTTAAATTACTGTCAAGGATTAATATGTGGCGCTTAAGACCTGAGTATGAATGAGCTCGAAATATCGCATGAATAAACGAGCATCTCGATTCTCGAGCGTCTCCATGAATTGCGCTTCTCATCTCGTGTGTCTTACCCATGTGAGGATTAAACGCGAGCTCCGTTGAAGTCTTCTGCTTCTTTTTTTTCAATGGCTCCTGAGAATCTGTTTAAAATCCAGCAGTGTATTATATAAGCGCAAGGCTATTTTTGTATTCATGCAGTGTGCTTAGAGTGTACACGTGACCTGCACCCAATTACGATTTATCCGGGTGGATGAATCCGCGTAATTTTACACAAATCAAAAAAAGAAATCTCAAAAAATCCTAACGGGAAATGACGCGTTGAAGCGCACACAGATTCACAAAATACGGAAAAGAAAATTCAGCGGGCTGAAGGAGTCGGCAGCATTGTAAGATCTGACAGTTGGAAGAATTGGGAATCCCCCCACCCCCACTGCAGCACGCGGCTGACTGTGACCGAGAAGATGCGCGCTCCTGCCATTCTTCATGCGCTATTTTTAGAAGGGGCCGTTTACCCCCGAGGGAATAAGACGACGTTTTTTTTTTCCTCAGACGTGCATCAACCGAGACAACACAAACATTTCAGAAGGGACCGAGCACGGGAGAAATCATTAAGATGGTCTGGTTACTGAAATAACACATTTTCCACATTTACGTATTATTATTATTATTGTTATTATCATTATTATTATTATAAAACATTAGTGGGTATGTTGCTGTCAGGAAGATCAGATCCTTTAGCTAGTAGACATATATGAAATGGTAACACTTTACAATAAGGGTACATTAATTAACAGTAAGTAATGCAGTAAAATGCATTAACTATCAGTTAAATAACAGTAAACTAATGGGTCTACTAATAATTTCCTAATGGTGTTCATGTTAACGAAGGTATTAATTGATACATTATTGAATATTTTTATAGTTTGACGTGTTACTTCAGGGATGTTTTCAACCTCACCAGGATATCAAAGAGCATTAATAAATGGTAAGTTAAGTTCACCTAATGCTTATTTAGCTCTCTAATGCATAAGTTAACGGTTAATTAATTGGTAGTTAATGCTTATTATTTCATTTACTAATGCACCTTTCTTGTAAACTGTTACCAATTAAATAAATTAACAGCAGGAATTGAGTACAATAAAGTCAACAAGCAGGCAACTCTGGGCCAGGTATGAGCCGGTTCTGGTATGAATCAGCTGGAGCTGGGGTGGATGTGGATCAGAACACAGAATCTCGCAGACCGTGAGAAATATTGGATACCAATGCCTCAAGAGGAACATCTGGGATCAACCACATCATGCTGATTTGCTATGCCTGCGAATAGGAGCGCTCAATAAGCAAGCATTTAATTGATCGATTTGGAGCGCACAGCGCGTTTGATATGATTGTTTTTCAAATCATCGATGGCGAGCATTCCATTAACTCACTGGCAAGGTTTTTACGTGGTAAGTGTTGCCCATGGGTGTGATGTCACGATGTTTACTGCCAGAGTGATAAATAGGCCAAGGCTCTACTGTCAACACAGTTAGGTTTGGTCGAGGGGATTCTCAATATTGGCTGGTTTCGTGCGCTTTTGAGCGCTGAGTTTAAAACTATGTCCCTAACGGTGTGCTGGACCCGTTCGTAAAACTTGAAGCAGCTGTGCTTCGTACAGAGAAACACAATAACTGACCTCACCTGGTGCGGCAGTAGACAAAATGCCAGTCAGCAATTGGACAAGATTTGGGTTGGAGAAACATGCGGTAGGGGGTGCAGTCAGCATCTTCGCGCCTGAAGCCAGCCTGCTCTTTCAACTGACCGCGTTCCCTCACGTACACACACACACACACACACACACACACACACACACGTCGCTGGATTAGCCGCTAATCCCAGTTCAAATGGTGGTGCGCTTGTCACTGCAGTACCAGGGGATAAACCCTCTTTACACGGCCTTTTAGCTAAAAACACTGGGGATATGCTCTCCACAGTCCCAGCACAGCAGCTGCTCCTCCTGCAGTCTGTTTATGATTGGATTATCCACACAGATACATGAGGGAAACAGAGAGATGCACTGTGTACTGCAGGGCCGAAATCAGCCTCTGTCGATTCCTGCTCGGCTGCCCGGCCTCTACCTTTTAACCCTGAAATTGGCCCGTCCTAAGAGCGCAGCACTGGTGACAGCATTAAAGCCAACCTTGATAGTGTGGTGAACTCAAATGTTTTGTGGAAACCCATTACCTCCAAAAATATATAGTGTAGGCCAACTTAATTGCATTATGTGGAAGGAACTTAAAAAAAAATGTTTCAGTAATTTTTTTATGTTTTTAAGTGCTGTGAACACAAATCATTAAGTTGGCGCACTCAATTTTTTTAAGGTAATCAGTTTCCGCAAAACATTTGAGTTCACCACACTTGTCAGGGTTGACAATGTGCAGTGTGTGAACATTTGTAGAGAATCTAAAAGGAGAGCTGATGGACTCGGAAGATTCCAGAACAGCTCTGCTCTGCCTTGGACCGTTTGAGTGTTTTCCTGTTGCAGAATTCCATTGCACTACGTCACATTTATTCAGTAGATGCTCCGGTCTGAAGTAACTTCACACAGGAGCTCACTGAGACAGCTACAGATTAACGCGCCGATGAGGTACCATAGACACTGACTGCAGAATCGATTATTTTGCGGAGGAAAAACAAGCGCAGAGGAGACTGTAACTTCACTCACTGGCTACCTTATTAGGCACTTCTCTCTGATACTGGGCAGATACCCTATCTTTGTCCCCAGAACAGCCTGAATTCTTCATGGCATGAATTCATTTAGATGGTGAAAACATTCTTCACAGACTCTAGTCGTGTTCATCAGACGGCACGACGCAATTGCTGCAGATTAATCGTTGCATTTATGCCGTGAACTTCCAGACCCACCCAATCCTCAAGTGTGCTCTACTGGACTGAGAGCTGGTGAACGAGGAGGCCTGTGAAGTGCACTGAACTACTCTCATGCTTGTAGAACCGCTAAATTGGTGTTAAGGGGCCAAAAGTTTGCCAAGAAATATTCTCCACACCATATCACTACAACCACCAGCCTGAATTATTCACTGTAAACCCTGTCAAATGTGGTGAACTCAAATGTTTTGTGGAAACCCATTACCTAAAAAAAATTGAGCATGCCAACTTAATGATCTTGTGTTCACAGCACTCAAAAAGATATAAATAACTATATAATAAAAATAACTTTACCTTATTCCTTATTTACCTTAAGTTCCTTCCACACAAGGCAATTAAGTTGGCCTATACAATTTTTTGAGGTGATCCGTTTCCACAAAATATACTCAGCAACAAAAGTTTCTGTGACACCAATATTGTTAATTATTTTTCATAACGCAATTATGAAATTGTCATACATGGTGATATCAGACTGAAACAGTACACGTAAACACAACATTGAAATGGAAATCATGAAAATGCGAGAAAATGACTTTGCACGTGAAAATGTGCGTAAATCATGCTTGTGGATGGCAATAAAAGAGGAGAATTTTTGGAATGTTCACATTGTGCCTGATGAACGACGGAAGCATCACTTATCGAAAACACAGCCATTTCGGATCAGGAACTCTACCCTCTAAATGCCAAGACTGTCTGAAAATGATCGGTGGAGGGCCATTGGGATGATTGAATCCGGAACCTCACAGAGGGAAGTTGCTCATCGCCTGAATGTCCACCGAAACACCATTTGGAACTTATGGCAGCGTCATCAGCAGACAAGACATGTCAGAGACCGTCCTCGCAGCGGCCGTCCACGAGTAACCACTCCCAGACAGGACAACTGGATTCGAACAACCCATCTCCAAAATCGATTCCAACCTGCAACCATAACTGCAAGAACGATACCTGGTTTGAGGCGACTGTCTGCACAGACAATCCGTCGCCGTCTCCGTCATTTTGGCATTGTCCCACGTCGGCCAGCAAGACGTCCAATACTCACAGTACAACACCGACGACTGCGTCTACAGTGGGCACAACAACATCGACGGTGGATTTAACGTCAGTGGGATCTTGTACTCTTCACTGATGAATCAAGATTCATGCTTAACCGATGTGATGGTTGTTTACGTGTATACCGTCGACGTGGAGAACGTTATGCCAACAACTGTGTTCAGGAATTTGATCGTTTTGGAGGTGGTAGTGTCATGATTTGGGGAGGGATCACGGCTAGAAACAGAACAGATTTGCTTGTTATTGATGGAAATCTGACAGGTCAAAGATATCGCGATGAAGTGCTACGGCCATTGGTGGTACCGTTTTTGATGCAACATGGTCCCGGAATAACGCTGCAACATGATAACGCCAGACCACACGTTGCAAGGATTGTACAGCAGTATCTGATGCAACAACATGTCAATGTCCTGCCATGGCCAGCCAGATCCCCAGACATGTCCCCAATCGAGCATCTTTGGGACGAGATGGATCGACGTTTGCGGCGGTTGGATAACCCGCCAGCTACACTCCAGGAATTGCGACAACGTCTATGTCAGATTTGGAATGACATCCCACAGCAATTTCTGGCACATCTGATTTGGTCCATGCGCCGGAGATGCGTTGCTTGCATCATGGCACGAGGAAGTCACACCCGGTATTGAAGTGTGAAGGTCACAATTGGTTGGACGTCAGACAAGTGCTTCATGACGCATGAAAATGACATTTTTCGTTTTGAGTGACGTTGGCACTGAAAAGTCAGTGTTTCTCCTGTTAAATAAACATATTGATTGCATTGAGATCTTTGCGTGTCATTTATAACATACACATAAATGGTGTCACAGAAACTTTTGTTGCTGAGTATATTTGAGTTGACCACTCTATAAGGGTTTACAGAGTTGACACAAACCATGAAGGATCGATGGATTCATGTTTACCCCAGATTCTAACTCTACCATATGCTGGTCTCTGCAGAAATGGAGACTCGTCAGAGCAGGCAACACTTTGCTTCAACTCTTCAGGTTCAGTGAGCCTTTGTCAGTTTCCTGTTATTAGCTGACTAGAGAGGACAGAGGTATAGTCCTCTGAGGCTGTAGCCCCTTGACTTCAAGGTGTGATGTGTTATGCATTTAGAGACATTGTTTTGCATTGCACGGTTGAAACGAGCAGCTATTTGAGTTTGCGTCGCCTACCAGTCAGCTCAACCCAGTCTGGCCGCTCTCTCCTGACCTCTGCCTGTAACACTGTATTCTCACCCACAGAATTGCTGCTCTCCCAATTTTTTTTTTCAGTTTTTCTCAGCATTCTGTGTAACCTCCAGAGACCGTTGTACGTGTAACTCCCCGATCAGCAGTTTCGGAGATATTCAAGCCGCCCCACCTGGCACTAAAAATCTTTCCGCGTCAAAGTCACTGAGATCATGTTTCTTACCCGTTCTGGTGTTTGTTCTGTACAACAGCTAAACCCTTGATCATCTCTGCGAACTTTCATGCGGTAAGTTGGGCGAAACAGCAGATGTACAGGTTCACCTAATAAAGTGACCGATGACTGTGATACTGCCGACTCAACCACAACAAAGGACGACAAGACACACAAAAATAATTAAAACAGCCAGCAGTGATCCACATTGCTTATATTCAGCCCACCTGCAAACACTTGTAAAATGATGGAAATAACTGCTTTTTGACTTTCACATGATCATTAAAAAAACAGGGAGTACAAGGTTCAGATTCGTGGCATATCAAAGACACTATCAGACATGCTGCGTGTTCACACACACACACACACACATACACACACACACACACACACACACACACACACACTCACACATACACACACGCACACAGACATAAACCCAAACACATACACACACACATACACACACACGCACATGCACCACAAACACACGTTGTGTTTTTGTGCTCTGTGAGGACATTATGTTCATTCTCTGACATGTGCTATGCTAAAAGCTCAGTGCACATTAAGGTACTGAAGCGGCACTGCACAGCCTCTCAGAAGACTCACTGAGGGAACCAAGAGACGTGAGGCTTGATTTCTGATGACACCGTGCACATCCACTAGGAATCCTGCACAATGCCTTTGATGGCACTGAGGAGAACTACACAAATGCATGCGCATGCACACAGGCGCATGCATGCACAAGCACACACACACACACACACACACACACAGACATGAACAGAAATGCACTCCACAAACACAAATGCATGCATGCGCACGCATGTGTATATACAGAGACTGCCAGCTCTGATTGATGGCATCTGTTAGGTTGAAATTGGGGCTAAATTTAATGTTGATCCAAGACCTAAAGAGCAATAATTGCAATTACAATATGCCAATAAGTGCAATTATGACATGGCAACAGGCACAGTTATAACAGGACAACACCTGCTATTATGTCATGGCAATTTAAACAGTTCAAATATGGCAATACGCACAATGATAACATGGCAATAATTACAATTATAACATGACTACAAGCACACTTATAACATGGCAATAATTACAATTATAACATGACTACAAGCACACTTATAACATGGCAATAATTAAAATTATAACATGGCAACAAGCACAGTTATAACATGGCAATAATTACAATTATAATATGGCGTAATCACAGTTATAACATGGAAATAATTACAATTACAATCAATGTACAACCTTACTGGATTGTAATGGACCCTGCGATGCAGTGCGTTTTTGCTCATTAATTAGGTAAGATGCAACTTTACAGATTCACAGCATATTTCTTGTAAATGAAATTGATATTGGTGGCGGTAAGTCAAAAAGGACAACCAAAAAGCCAATGTTACAGCCTACCATCAGTCTGCTAGTGTCGCTTGTGAACTTAGGATCTGTAAAGGAAACCAATTTAGCAAGTAAATGTAATGGCTTATGCTATTCAAACCCAGCCAGACGTTTGCAGTAGCCAGCTAAATTGCCACAGAGCTACATAAAAACGGGGTGTTAAGCGGCATGGTTTGGAGTTACATAGAGTTTTGCACCCGCTAAACGAATACATAACCTTGTTAACTGGAGGCAAGTATTCCAAACTGCCTGAGGACAGCGGCACTCAGCTTGCCAACTTAAATATTAACAGTCTGGCTGTCACCTCAATGTTACCTTCACCTGAAATATCAAAACATCCTCACGGACAGTTTTAAAGGTAACTGTAATATTACTGGAGCAGATGAAGGTTCACATGCTATTGAGATACAAGAAAAGCATGCGCTTGAGCCCATTTTTTATGCAGCACTGTAGCTACCTTGCTGGTGACTGTTGACGTGAAAGTAAGGTAGTGCAGCACTCTTAAACTGAGGCAGAAATACAAAACAAACATCGGTTGATTGACTATTGGTGAATTTGAGCCTTTATCAGGCTTTGACTGTATTGTTAATAATTTTATGAACGTGCTGGCTAGGCTTGATTTGCAAGCAAACAGATAAAAGCAATGTGCAGTCCTATTGGATTGTACAGGGCTGTGCTTTGCAGTGCTTTTTTGCATATTAATTTAGTATGATGCAACTTTACAGATTCCACCAAATTTTAATCAGCTCATCTCCTACACTATATCTGTCAGTGTGCAAAGTTTAGAAGATTATGGGTATTACCATTCTTGAGATATTGAGTATGAAAGGATCCTTTTGCGCTCACTCACTCACACAGCAATAATTACAACACAGTAATAAGTACATTTATAACATGTCAACAATTGCCATTATAAAATGGTAATAAGTATAGATAAAACTTGGAAATAGGTACCATTATAACATGACAGTAAGCAGCTTAGTAATAACATTTTGCAGAGGCAGACAATCTGGGCATTTTCAAGAACTGGCAGTGCTATATTACCTGGCTCTTTAGTTTAGCGAGGCATTAGGCACACTGTAGAGGTAGGAAAATTAATAATAGCCCGTTCTGGGCTATATTGTCATGTAATAATAATACATTATGCTTTTGTGTTATTTTTTGTTGGGCGATGTAATGTGTAGTGCGCTACCATGTTAATGTGAAAATATGAATAGCAGCGAAAATCCCCCACGCAGCTGCACATCCAAGGACATATCAATACCCTCTCTCTCCATCTCTCTCTCTCTCTCTCTCTCTCCCTCCATCTGCTCTTGACCCTACACCTGCACTACAGGAGCCCACACACTCCACACAAAACCACACAAGCACAGCTGAAACTGCACACCTGCATGACTATACACGCCAGGTTTTCAGCTACCAGGGCCGCAAAAAACAGGCTTTCACTCATTTCACTCGCTCAATATTCAAGCACACTCAAGAACATTCTCTTAAACCTACTCCGAGAGAGCACATCTGGGAGTATAATTCATATTCTAACAGAGCATATGGCATCACTCGAGTACAATTTGTATTCTGACAAAGCATACTATATTATGAGAGTGCAATTCATATTAAGCTAGAGCACACTATATTATTACAGTACAATCCATATTCTGACAAAGCATACTGTATTCTTAGATAACAATTCATATTCTAATAAAGAATATTATATTATTAAAGTATATTTAATCTTCTGATGCTGCATGCTGTATTATTTGAGTATAATTCATATTCTTACAGTGCATACAGTATTATTCTTGGAGACAGATGAACTTCAGAGCCAGGTGGGAAATGAACACAAGGAATTTATTCCTATCCCAGGGTAAGTGCTTGCAAAATAAACAACAAGTAACAACTGGACAAGAGAGTCTTCACTGGACCAATTAGCTGTTAGGAAATCGAATAATCTCCTCCCAGGGAGGAGCCTACAGCTGCATGTGCAGCCACTGACCACGCCCAATAATACCTCCCACCCTTAACCCTTAACGGAGCCCAAATTCCTCTGTAGCTCCGGTGCAGTCCTGGTTCAGCCCATCTATTTACCTACTATACTGGCACAGGGCATCACAGCAGGAACTCAGTGTTGAGCCATTTAGCTTTAACAATTAAAATAGTTAACCATAATAACCGGTGACGAGCTCATTTTACGCAGATAATTAGGCAATCGATGTAAGCTGAATGGCGCTTAAGTGGTGCGCAATCTGGGCTACCTTCCCGAATATTATCTGCATTTAGAACTGAGAGAGCTACAGTCTGCCCTGTAGCATAATGATGGTCACGGAGACCAATGGTATTATTGGGATTTTATTCAGAGCTGCTTCTTCCAGCTGCGTGAATGATACAAACGCAAAGCCGTTCAAACCCAATCTAAATTTTTTAGGACTTTAAAGGTGTACTATGCAAGTTTGTTTATTTTCTGCGCGATTATATTTTTGTCTCAATTCGCCGACATCTCTCTACAATCCGCTGTGAACTCACTGTAAAAAAATCCCGGGCTCTCGAGACCGCACAGACGTCACAAACTGCAAATAAACACAAGGGGCACAGGCTGTGCCGTATAACATAACAAACCGTCCCGGCCAATCACCGACAAGAGTTTACAGTTATGGAAGCATGGGAAGGAGGGAACTATGGGAGGGAGGGGCAAGCTACCTCTGTTTTGTTTTAATTTTAATGTCAACAGAAGTGAAAGTAAACAAACTTGCAGAGTGCACTTTTAAAGGAGCTGTGTCACGATTACTGAGCATGCTCAGAAGGTACATCCTAAGAAAGTGAATCTGCCTGACTGCAAATTATGATCTGATTCCATCCATGCCAATCCGGATTCAAATTGCATTGCACTTATATATTTTAGTTGCGCTTTTTATGTATAAGGAGCTTTCTATGGAAATTCAAGGATTCACAACGCGATTTTAAGCTTTAGCCATGGGACACGAAGAATGTAAGCTGGTTACCATCGCCAATGATCACAGATGAAGGAAATTACATTAGAAATTTTGGCTGGCATTTAAGCAGATTTACTTCGTTCAAAGTTGCGAGCACGCGCAGTGATCGTGACACAGCTCCTTTAAATAAAAAAAAGCAGCCAACAATGCCGAGCGGCTATTTCGCTGAATGTTCCGATTCATTAGCATAGAGGCACGCATCATCACCGTTGTAATTATTGTTCATAATTTCTCGTTGGGGGCAGACCTCTGGGTTGACTTATTCGCGGGAGGCGGAGCTTACGTGATGTCATGATTCGGGAGCGTCATCTGGCTGTGCCGCTGCAGGATTCCCGCATGACCGCCCAACGCAGCATTTATGGCAGAAATCTGCCCCGGTTCTGCCTGAGGGACTTTGGACCCGGGGGGCGCAGATATGAATAGCATCTCTTTATTGAGGTTTACCTCATTCTGTCCCAGGGCCAGATGCCATTCTACCGTCTCATTACACACTAATGAGTCCGTTTCACGCACATTAGCTCGCGGGGAGCCCTTTAATTTGATTGGCTCTCAGAGACGGTCCACATTGACGACCTCATCTTATAACGACGTCCCGTCTGAGTCACTGCTATCACTTATTAAACCCCCGAAGACGCCGGCCAAAACACTGATCTCATGTACTCCCGCAGTCTCATTAGATCATGCGCATTTGAGTGTGTGTGCATGCACAAATGTGTGTGTGTGTGTGTGTGTGTGTATGGGCAAAATTTATGGCCCCCCAAATATCATAAAGATGTCAATAAGACCCCCCAAATAATGAAGGTATAACATCCATCCATGCTTCTCAAACCCCCAACGTTCAAACCAAAATTACGCCCTAGATCAGTCTTCCCCAACCCTCTCCTGAGGGCCCACCTGTCCTGCATGCTTTAGATCTCTCCCTGCTTCAGGAAAGGTGATTCAAATGATCAGCTCGTTAATCACCCCCTAAAGCTGATTGATGACAGCCTGATCATTTGAATCACCTGTGCTGGAGCAGGGAGAGAACACATGCAGGACAGGTGGATCTCCAGGAGAGGGTTGGGGAACACTGCTCTAGTGTATGTGCGTGTGTGTGTTGCATGCCCCCACTTCCAAGACACCCTTTTCATTTCTTTAACCGTTCAGATGCACCACAATGCACTGCCACACCATGAAAACAGTTTTTTGAACATTAAATACAATGATATCTTATATAATTTACCTACATGTTGCAACTAAATTCGTCCAGCCATTATCTAAACTGCAACTTCCTGGTAAGGGTCCTGGATGGACAGGTGCCTATCCTAGCATGCAATGGGATGCTCTGGCCCGTGGGAGGAAGTACTCAGGCAAAACCAAGCGAACATGGAGCAAGTATGTCTGCTCCACACAGAAAGGCCCACAGGCAGGATTCAGGCCGACAACACTCATACAGCGACGCAACACTTCTGCCCGCTATAGCTCTGTATGCGCTACACTGCACGGGCGAGAGCCATTCCTGGTCCCTGCTAAAATGTCAAAAGTCAATAAATAACAAAATGTAATACGACAGGGAATGGTTGATGTGTGAGCCAAGTTTTAAGAAAAAAATTCAAAAGGTTTTCAAGTTATGCTGCAGATGAAAACATGTTTACAGAGAGAGAGAGATATACAGGCAGGCAGGACGCTTTTAAAAAGTGCATATCTTAACATAACATAACATGAATGGCAAGAACAGGCCTTTCAGCCCAACTATGCTTGCCAGTTTCTTTATACTATAGTAAATATATCCCTTCAGATACTGAATGACTCAATGTTATATAACTTTAAGTCAAGCCTGCTGTTGAAAACCCCCCAGGTCTCTGCCTCAACAATATGGTCAGGCAAGCTATTCCACATTGAAATTACTCTTTCGGTGAAGACATATTTTCGAATATCAGTGCTAAATTTACCTTTGGTCAACTTCCATTTGTGACCCCGAGTTCTACTCACAACACTTGGTCGAAGGAATCCAACATAATTCACTTTGTTAATCCCTTTAACATATTTAAAGACCTCAATCAAATCAGCCCTAAGTCTCCTTTTCCTAAGACTAAACAGATTAAGGATCTTCAGCCTCTTCTCATAGCTTTCATCTTTAATACCTGGAATAAGCTTAGTGCTCTTCTCTGAACTTTCTCTAGAGCCTCTATATCTTTCTTAAAGTATGGTCCCCAGAACTGTACACAATACTCCAGATGTGGTCTAAAGAAGCATCACCTCCTTAGATTTGTACTCAATACTTTTGGCAATGTATCCCAGCATCCGATTAGCTTTTTTAACTGCTTCAGCACAATGGCTAGAACCTGTGATGGTTTGGTTAACAATCACTCCCAGATCTTTCTCTTGTGCAGCACATTCCAGTTTAAAACCTCCCATGAAGTAATGCCGTCTAATGTTTTTATTACCTACATGTACAACTTTACATTTTGCTAGATTAAATTTCATTTGCCATATTTCTGCCCAATTCTGGATTCGATCCAAATTGTCCTGAATCACTTTAGTGGACCATAAACTATTTGCCAAACCCCCCAATTTAGTATCATCTGCAAATTTAACCAATCTGCTCTCAATATTCCTATCAAGGTCATTAATGTAGATGAGGAACAGCAAAGGTCCCAACACTGATCCTTGGGGACACCACTTCCCACCATACCTAGCTCAGATGAGATACCACTGACCACCACTCTTTGTATTCTGTCCTGTAACCAGTTTTGAATCCACTTCAGAATACCTCCTGTAACTCCAATGGAGCTCATTTTAAAAATTTGTCACTTATGCGGTACTGTATTGAATGCTTCCTGAAAATCCAAGTATATGATGTCATAAGCCCTGCTTTGGTCATAAGTCCTGGTGGCCTCTTCAAAAAACTCCAGAGGGTTTGTTAGCCATGACCTTCCCTTCCGAAAACCATGTTTGCTATCCCTCAAGATACTGTAACGTTCAAAACATAAGTCCAGCACATCTTTTATGATAGATTCCAATATTTTGCATGCAATGCAAGTTAAACTGACTGGCCTGTAATTTCCTGGCTCGGTACGGTCCCCTTTCTTATATATTGGTATTATATTGCCCTGTTTCCAATCATTTCGTATTTCTCCAGTTTCTAAAGACCGTCTGAATTATATGGTAAGACTTTACAATAAGGGTACATTAATTAACATTAGCTAATGCAGTGAGAAGAATGAACTATTTTTTAGTAACAGTAAACTACTACTGATTTACTAATGGTGTTCAAGTTAAATAAGGTATTGATTTTTACATGACTGAATAGTTTGATAATCTGAGGTGTTACTTAAGGGATACTTAAGGAATGTTTTCAAATTCATAATAAGGATGTCAAAGAGCATTAAAAAATGGTAAGTTGAAGTTACCTCATGCTTATTTAGCTCTCTGGTGCATTAATTAATTGGTAGTTAATACGCCCATACAGGATCAAGCCCATTATCGTCCCCGCGATACATACCCCTCCCCCACCTCCGACTGCGGCAGACACTGCCCCTCTGCTCTAATAATAGACCCTGAGTCCCGAGGGATCGGGGGCCGGTCCTGGGGGCCCCAGTCTTGGTCCTGGGTGAGTGTGTGTGTTTGTGTGTGTGTGTGGGGTTGAGGCTGACGGGCTGTGATATACAGACTCTTACATAAGCACAGGCTGTTTATGAATGAGCACGTGTTTGATGTGAACCGGAGCTCCAGTACTCAGTGTCACTCCAATGCAGCTCTACACATATTCACACACAAAGCAGTATCTGGACGCAGCTTCAAGTACAAAAATGCCGAGAAGCATTACAAGACAGTTCAACATTACGGCAAATGCAAGCTGCAAGACTGCACTTCACCCTCGTCTCATTTCTTTAAGCCAAGACACAGAGCACCATAACAAAAAAAAAAACCTGCTACTTTCCAAATGCTTAAGAACTGCTCTCATGAATTCTCATGCGCCGCGGTGGAAGATAAGATGTTCTTTATTGGTAAAAACATAATCTTACTCAGGATTTGACCTGACATTGTAATATACTGGACATGGAGTCTCTTTATGAGATGTCGTAATAAGTCCACTGAAGGGCGATTGATCCCAAATCACCACTCAATTGCACATGTAAAAGAACAACTGAATGAGACTCTCGCAGGGCACGAGTCGCTGTTTAAAATAGTGGCCACACCTCCAGCTGTGGCTGCAACAAAAGCACACAGAGTGTGTTCACACACACACACACACACACACACACACAAACACGCACAAAGCGAGACTCAGTCACTTTTCATTCAGTCTCGTAAAGCACGTGAGGCAGACGAAGCGGAGACAGACTACAGCGAACGCAGATGCTAGCGCGCACGCAAAGTGCTAACGCACAGCAAGCCCACAGGGGAGAGTGGATCTATATATATATGTATAGAGAGAGAGAGAGAGAGAGAGAGAGAGAGAAGAGAGAGAATAAAGAATAGAGGGAGCTGAGTATATTTTGGCCTGTCACAATTCAAGGGACGGGGTGTAGTGAATGCTTAAAAATGACCTTAAAAATTTTACAATTAAATTCAAATAATTTATTACATTCATGATTCCAAATCTATAGCAATACTTCATGGAATATTAACATTGTGGTCCTCTCTGCTCGTTTTGCTCATTATTGCTAGGACTTATTTTTATAATGAGGTAATTACTATGATAGTTGCTTTCGTTAACCTGTGTAACTTGCTAATATTTACTCCTGAAATGTATGTTGTCAATAAAGCATGAGAACTGACTTTGAGAGGTGCTGAGTTAAAGAGGAGGCGAGTGAGGAGTGTGTCCAAGAGAGGGAAACGGAGCATTAAACTTGGCTTAAAAACACAGCATTAAACTTGGCTTAAAAACACAGCATTAAACCTGGCTTAAAAACATAACATTTACAGGAAAATGGCAGCACTAAGTCAGGGCAAAGAGAAGAAAAGTAGTCTGTGTTGTTAGCCAGAAATGTCTCTGAATACTGAGGTGAATCAGGTCAGTGTCACAACTGAAAGATACAGAAATGGCCGCACCAACAGGGCTTCAAGCAACAACCACTGTAAATCCAGTTCTAAGGCGTCACCACCCGAACACAACAGCAAGTGACCAGCAAAAGTGCCAGTGCACCCATGAGAGAAGCTGTAGACAATGTCACATGCATAATCCCTGTGTTCAGACCGAGGGATTTAACCTGAGATAGCATGTCAAGCACATCAAGCTGTGACCTCGCAAATACCAGAGTGAAGAACCACTGAATATCAGCTGTGTGAGAAGATTGACAGCAGCGAAACCCTGTGAGGATGCTAGCAGCTGTAGGGAGGTTGAGGTATGAGAGTGGAGGTGGGGAGGATTGGGAATGAGAGCAAAGGTCGGGAGGGTGAGGTGTGAGAGCAGCTGTAAAGAGGGTGAGGTCTTAAAGCAGAGGAGAGGAAGGTGAGGTATGAGAGCTGCGGTGCGGATGGCGAGGTATGAGAGCAGCTGTATGGCGGGAAAGAGATGACAACAACGGAAGGAAAGGTTAGGTATGAGAACAGAGGTATGGAGGGTGAGGTTTGAGAGCAGAGGTAGGAAGGCAGAGGTATGAGAACAGAGGTATGGAGGGTGATGTATGAGAACAGAGGTAAAGAGGATGAGGCATGAGAGCAGATGTAGGGAGGGTGAGGTATAAGAACAGGGGTATGGAGGGTGAGGTATGAGAACAGAGGTATGAAGGGTGAGGTATGAGAACAGAAGTATGAAGGGTGAAGTATAAGAGCAGAGGTATGAAGGGTGAGGCATGAGAACAGAGGTAAGGAGGGAGAGGTGTGAGAGCAGAGGTAGGGAGGGTGAGGTATGAGAGTAGAGGTGTGGAGGGTGAGGTATGAGAACAGAGGTATGAAGGGTGAGCTATGAGAACAGAAGTATGAAGGGTGAGGTATTAAAACAGAGGTATGAAGGGTGAGGTATAAGAGCAGAGGTATGAAGGGTGAGGTATGAGAACAGAGGTAAGGAGGGAGAGGTGTGAGAGCAGAGGTAGCGAGGGTGAGGTATGAGAGTAGAGGTGTGGAGGGTGAGGTAAGAGGTATGAGAACAGAGGTGAGGAGTGTGAGGAATGAGAGTAGAGGGATGGTGGGTGAAGTATGAGGTATGTGAGCAGAGGTATGGAGGGGGAAGTATGAGAGCAGAGGTATGGAGGGTGAGGTATGAGAGCAGACGTAGGGAGGGTGAGGTGTGAGAGCAGATGTAGGGAGGGTGAGGTATGAGAACAGAGGTATGGAGGGTGAGGTATGAGAACAGAGGTATGGAGGGTGAGGTATGTGAGCACCAGTATGGAGGGTGAGTTATGAGAACAGAGGTATGGAGAGTGAGGTATGAGAGCAGAGGTATAGAGGGTGAGGTAAGAGAGTAGAGGTATGGAGGGTAAGGTATGAGGTATGTGAGCAGAGGTATGGAGGGTGAAGTATGAGAACAGAGGTATGCAGGGTGAGGTTTGAGAGCAGAGGTAGGAAGGCAGAGGTATGAGAACAGAGGTATGGAGGGTGATGTATGAGAACAGAGGTAAAGAGGATGAGGCATGAGAGCAGATGTAGGGAGGGTGAGGTATAAGAACAGGGGTATGGAGGGTGAGGTATGAGAACAGAGGTATGAAGGGTGAGGTATGAGAACAGAAGTATGAAGGGTGAAGTATAAGAGCAGAGGTATGAAGGGTGAGGCATGAGAACAGAGGTAAGGAGGGAGAGGTGTGAGAGCAGAGGTAGGGAGGGTGAGGTATGAGAGTAGAGGTGTGGAGGGTGAGGTATGAGAACAGAGGTATGAAGGGTGAGCTATGAGAACAGAAGTATGAAGGGTGAGGTATTAAAACAGAGGTATGAAGGGTGAGGTATAAGAGCAGAGGTATGAAGGGTGAGGTATGAGAACAGAGGTAAGGAGGGAGAGGTGTGAGAGCAGAGGTAGCGAGGGTGAGGTATGAGAGTAGAGGTGTGGAGGGTGAGGTATGAGGTATGAGAACAGAGGTAAGGAGGGTGAGGAATGAGAGTAGAGGTATGGTGGGTGAAGTATGAGGTATGTGAGCAGAGGTATGGAGGGGGAAGTATGAGAGCAGAGGTATGGAGGGTGAGGCATGAGAGCAGACGTAGGGAGGGTGAGGTGTGAGAGCAGATGTAGGGAGGGTGAGGTATGAGAACAGAGGTATGGAGGGTGAGGTATGAGAACAGAGGTATGGAGGGTGAGGTATGTGAGCACCAGTATGGAGGGTGAGTTATGAGAACAGAGGTATGGAGAGTGAGGTATGAGAGCAGAGGTATAGAGGGTGAGGTAAGAGAGTAGAGGTATGGAGGGTAAGGTATGAGGTATGTGAGCAGAGGTATGGAGGGTGAAGTATGAGAACAGAGGTATGCAGGGTGAGGGATGAGAACAGAGGTATGGAGGGTGAGGAATGTGAGCAGAGGTATGGAGGGTGACATATGAGAACAGAGGTATGGAGGGTGAGGTATGAGAGCAAAGGTATGGAGGGTGAGGTATGAGAGTAGAGGTATGGAGGGTGAGGTATGAGGTATGTGAGCAGAGGTATGGAGGGTGAGGTATGAGAGCAAAAGTATGGAGGGTGAGGTATGAGAGTAGAGGTATGGAGGGTGAGGTATGAGGTATGTGAGCAGAGGTATGGAGGGTGAGGTATGAGAACAGAGGTATGGAGGGTGAGGTATGTGAGCAGGGGTATGGAGGGTGAAGTACGAGAACATTGGTATGGAGGGTGAGGTATGAGAACAGAGGTATGGAGGGTGAGGTATGAGAGCAGAGGTAGGGAGGGTGAAGTATGAGAGTAGAGGTGTGGAGGGTGAGGTATGAGAACAGAGGTATGGAGGGTGAGGTATGAGAACAGAGGTATGACGGGTGAGGTATGAGAACAAAGGTAGGAAGGGAGATGTATGAGAACAGAGGTATGGAGGGTGAGGTATGAGAACAGAGGTATGGAGGGTGAGGTATGAGAACAGAGGTATGAAGGGTGAGGTATGAGAACAGAGGTAGGAAGGGAGATGTATGAGAACAGAGGTATGGAGGGTGAGGAATGAGAACAGAGGTATGGAGGGTGAGGTATGAGAACAGAGGTATGGAGGGTGAGGTATGAGAACAGAGGTATGAAGGGTGAGGTATTAAAACAGAGGTATGGAGGGTGAGGTATGAGAACAGAGGTATGAAGGGTGAGGTATGAGAACAGAGGTAAGGAGGTTGAGGTATGAGAACAGAGGTATGAAGGGTGAGGTATGAGAACAGACGTAAGGAGGGTGAGGTATGAGAACAGGGGTATGGAGGGTGAGGTATGAGAATGGAGGTATGAAGGGTGAGGTATTAAAACAGAGGTATTGAGGGTGAGGTATGCGAACAGAGGTATGAAGGGTGAGGTATTAAAACAGAGGTAAGGAGGGTGAGGTATGATAACAGAGGTATGAAGAGTGAGGTGTGAGAATAGAGGTATGGAGGGTGAGGTATTAAAACAGAGGTATGAAGGGAGAGGTATGAGAACAGAGGAAGGAAGGGTGAGGTATGAGAACAGAGGTATGAAGGGTGAGGTATGACAATACAGGTATGAAGGGTGAGGTATTAAAACAGAGGTATGGAGGGTGAGGTATGAGAACAGAGGTATGAAGGGTGAGGTATTAAAACAGAGGTATGGAGGGTGAGGTATTAAAACAGAGGTATGAAGGGAGAGGCATGAGAACAGAGGTATGAAGGGTGAGGGATGAGAACAGAGGTATGGAGGGTGAGGTATGTGAGCAGAGGTATGGAGGGTGAGGTATGAGAACAAAGGTATGAAGGGCGAAGTATTAAAACAGAGGTATTGAGGGTGAGGTATGCGAACAGAGGTATGAAGGGTGCGGTATGAGAACAAAGGTAGGAAGGGAGATGTATGAGAACAGAGGTATGGAGGGTGAGGTATGAGAGCAAAGGTATGGAGGGTGAGGTATGAGAGTAGAGGTATGGAGGGTGAGGTATGAGGTATGTGAGCAGAGGTATGAAGGGTGGGGTATGAGAACAGAGGTATGGAGGGTGAGGTATGTGAGCAGGGGTATGGAGGGTGAAGTACGAGAACATTGGTATGGAGGGTGAGGTATGAGAACAGAGGTATGAAGGGTGAGGTATGAGAGCAGAGGTACGGAGGATGAGGTATGAGAACAGAGGTAAGGAGGGTGAGGTATGAGAACAGAGGTATGAAGGGTGAGGTATGAGAACAGAGGTTTGGAGGGTGAGGTATGAGAGCAGAGGAATGGAGGGTGATGTATGAGAACAGAGGTATGGAGGGTGAGGTATGAGAGCAGAGGAATGGAGGGTAAGGTATGACAGTGGAGGTATTGTGTGAGCAAAGTATGAATGGAGGAGATGGGGGTGTGTCGGGGGTGTGAGCTAAAGTTCACGTTTGCCTTTTTAAACTTTCCATCCCGTTAAGCCCTGTTGGTGCAGCTCTGGTTACACTGATGAACAGCACTGCTGCTGTCTGCGGCTACAGGCGCTACAGTCCTGAGCCCAGCCTTACAGTATCACCTAACAGCCTCTACACACAGGTACACACAAATACACACACGTACTCACACACACACACACACACACACACGTGTGCACGCCACACACACACACACACACACACACGTGCGCACGCCACACACACACACACACACACACATACACACACATATATACATGCTCATGCACCCACACATTTGTCCATAAATACACACACACACACACACACACACATGTTCATGCACCCACACATATGTCCACAAATACACACACTCAGACACGCATATGCACACGCACGTGCGCACGCCACACATACACACACATACACACATGCTCATGCACCCACACATTTGTCCATAAATACACACAGATACACACACACATACACTTGTGTGGGTGCCACACATACACACACATACTCATACACCCACACATATCTCCACAAATACACACACACACAAGCTCACATACACACACGCACACACACACACACACATGCACACACAAACAAGCATGAATACATGTGCAATCATACACCTGCATGCACGCACACACACACACACACACACACAGACAAAAACAAATGCCTGCACAGGCACTCACACACACACACACACTCGCATTACAGTAAGTGATACATTCTGCAATATATCGCTGCATATTATTCAGCATATTTCTCATCACAGATGTTAAGCAGGGAGAGAGCCAGATCGAGTCAGCAGGAAGAGGGCTATGGTAGCCTTGCTTACAGTACAAATCCACCAAGCTCATGACCCTGTTATTAGCCATGGCTTCGCTGGTGGTGTCGGGCATTGCAGCCCAATTAGCCCATGGGCTAATTGGGCTGCAATGCCCTACACTACCAGCAAAAGGCACTCCAAACAATTCTACGCATGGCTCCATCACAGCATCCAAATATGGAGTGGCATCAAAGCAGCATCAGCCTTTTTTTTTGCTTCAAAATGGCTGTCTATTTGAAATGATGAAGGATTGACTTGTACACACATAGTCCAAATTGTGCGAAGTGTGTGACCGGTTTCCTGGAGAGGCGTCACTACAGGGAGGGAAGTGCGGGGGGCTTTAGTTGGGGAAGGCGCGGGGAAAACATGACAGACAGTCGGTTCTTCACTGCCGATCGCTGCTGATGGCTCCTGGTTGCCATAGAGACCCGTGTTCGACATGATGCAGGTACAGGGAGGCTGGGGGGGGGTAGGTGTCCAGCTCGTACTCTCTATCAGACAAGCAGGCCCACCTGCACCGCCCACACAACACTCTGCTAAAACGGCCAAGCATAGCAGGCCCAGCACAACCCAACACACCATAACACAACCCATCACAGCTCAACACAACATCAGCGGTGCCGTTCAGCGCATTCCACGTGAACGTCACCGTACGCCAAAAAATATCACAGAGCAGCTAAATGCCTGCCGTGCCTTTCTCCGTGACTGATAAACGCTCAAACGCTGTTACAGTAAGACACCTGCACTAGAAGATCTGAGTAAAGCTGCTTTCACACCGGACGCGAAACGATTTTTTCGCACGATAGGTTTCATTCAAAGTCAATGCAAAGACGTGAATACACGCGTTTCACTTGTATCCACGCCTTTGCATTGACTTTGAATGTAATCTGTTGTGCGAAAAATTTGTTTCGCATCCTAAGTGAAAGCGCCTTAAAACTCAAGCCCCGACACAGCACACTGGCCTGATCATCCAAACACTCACACAGACATGGGCATCAGTGCTACGAGGTCACACTTGTCTTGAAAACACAACACAGCATATAAACAAGGGCAGGGTACTGCCGCGGGGAAAGTATCATGTTAATATGGATTCCAGTGGCACAACTGACCTCTGATTTTGCCCGACTGACCTTAATCTCTTTCGTGCTGTCAATCCTGATCCAGTAATGATTCAATGTCAACTATATTTACAATATTGCGGACGCATTTGAATGAAAAACACAAATAAAGACAGTAATATGAACAAAAAAACTGCCTCTCAAAGTGGGCGTTACCCCTCAGCCCCTGGATTGTACGCTTCTGTAAGTACAGAGGACCAAGCAACAGAGAAACATGACATAAATTGATGTTGGATTTTTCAAGTTATCCTTCTGAATATGAAATTCAAAATGGCAGCTGCGGCCGCCATACTGGACATCCGAATGCCGCCAAATTCGATAGGCATCTGTAGGTACGCGAGAACATGCAACACAGCAAAAATGGCATTGAATGACAGAGGCGTTTTCAAGTTATCGTGCAGAATACAAAAGTTTAGGACAGGTGGACAGACATTGCACATGACGACAATAAATAAACTAGAATAAACTAGAAATAATTGTGTAATGTGGAAAAAAACCACTAGATGGCAGTATTGACTTTTTTTTGTTAAGCCAGTCTGGAGCTAGGTCTTGGGCATATCCTGGGCATGTCTGAGAGGGGAAAGTCCCAGAGAATTTAAAAAAATCTGGAAGGTGGGAGGGGGCTGGAAAAGAGTATATAAGGAGAAAAATTGAGAGAGTAAAGTAGTAGGAGAAATCGCAAGGAGAAATAGTGGAAGGATACATTTGACCAGACCTGTCACTCTTTTCAAGACCTGTGAAGCTTTTTGTGGATTTTTGCCTGTGTTGGAGCATTTTCCTGTCCCAGGACATCGCAGCACAAGAACCCCGTCTCAACGGATTGTAACTATCAGATTTTTATATACTTCAATATTGGTCAGTGCTTTGTTTATTTAAATCTGTTTAAGTTTTAAAAGTTTGTCTGTCATCCCTTGCTGTCCGATATGTCATAATAAATTGGGGCCATAACAATTGAAACACTGCAGTGTATCCAGTGTTTCTGAAGAGTAAAGAGCTTGTAAGCTTACACTGCGCTGTCCGTGGTGCTGAAGCAGTCCGTTTCCTTGGAGAAGCTTCTCTGTAACACCGGGGCAAACAGCACAGGAAAAAAAAAGATGAAATCCATCTTTAATCTGAACTGTGCACTCAGCACAGATGCAGCTGATGAAATTTCATTGACGCGTCGAGCAGGAGCTGCATCGAGTTTCAGCCCCGCAGCTAAAGACTCGATTCAAGGTGCAAAGTACAGAAAAAACGTTCCTACGCCCAGAGGTGAACTTTAAACTAGAGAAGTAAGCGCAGATTGCTTTCCCCTCCTAGCACCTGTGTAATGACTGAACTAATCTGAATCTACGCTACACTTTCAGCTCTGCAGAGTGTCGCATGTGTTTTAAACCCATCCATTCATGTCAACAGTCTCCCTTCGCCATGTCGGCCACAAACCTGATAACCAAAGCAATAACCTCTAGCCCAACAAATCCATGAGAACATAAGGCAATTATCATAGGCAGGGTGATATAACTATCAGAAACATAATCACATATGTGCTAATATATCTGCCAGAAGTACAATGGCTAATGCTACCAGTAAGGGTGCGTTACATTTTAAAACCAGCGAGCTAGAATTCCCAATAACTCCAGCTAAGGAACAATACCTAATTTAACCAGCTGAGACACAATGGCTAATCTATCTTTAAGAGGTATCATGACGAAAATAATCAGCTTAGATACGATGGCTCATATATCAGTAAAAGGTACAATGGCTAGCATAATCAGCCAGGATAAAACAGGTTACACATCCAGCTCCAGAGCAGCAATAGCATACATATCCAACAGGAAATATAGCCATGGCTACTATGGTACTAAGGTACTATGGCACCACATCTGGCTAAGGAACAATGGCTAATGGAAGAAGCTAGCGCCACGGCATTCCCTGCTCATGAATGTGCAGTGAGTGACCTGGCAGCCATTGACCTCACTGCCAGAATACTTATCTTTCTGTGACATTCTGTGCTTTCCAGAAACTAATGCATTTGAACAAGGGGTCATGATTTGAGTCAAACCCTGAAAATGACCCTAAACATAATATGATGGCTTTAGCAAGCAAATATCATAAAATAAGTTGATTTTAAATTTAAAATTTCAGCCTGCTTATCTTATTTAGCACACAATACGCATAGCAGTCGTATATACATGACAATTTTTTGCCCGAGAGAGACTTTGACGATGATCCCCGTGACCATCTCCGTGTGTATTTTGACTGGGCGGCACACATCTACGCATGTGAATCACCACATGTTGGCGTCCATAGTTACGAGGACTGCGCATGAGTACTGGCGTCGACATGCTGTTCCAGTACATTCTTGACATGCCCGATATTGTGCTCTCACTCCCGAAACAGTCGTAAATCATTTCATCCATAATCAACGCCCTCTCACATTAACCAGCTAAATAAGTCCAAGGCTCATCCCCTAATGCTTGTTCAAAACAGCTCAATTAAATAAGCAAAAAAAAAGTTAACTCAAACATAACCCGTCAAAGAGAGAATTTATTGAGAAGCTAATTTGGATTTTATCATTTTCCCAGTAGGATTCTGGCTGACAACTGACCTCCATTACAGTTAATTACCGCGGATTAAATAATTACGAAGGACAGAAGCTACGACCACGTCAAAATAAAAGAGCCAATGATTACGATGTGACTGGCTGTAATTGTTAAGACTCCCAGAGGTGTCGACGGAGCTTCTTCATTTTGAGAATACAAGCCATGGGGGCGTTATGCCATTGTATGCATGAAGGGAAATATCTGACTATTAGCCATTCATTCCCTTTATTAAGTAGAGCTTAAGGTCACAAACCTTAGAGAGAATCAAACACTTGTCCATCCCACCATACCACAAATACCCCGAAAAACATCATCCCACCGTCCCCTAAAACCGGTTTATTCTCCACCAATTAAATCGATCTACATGGCGCGTCGTTGTCCTGTCGTACTATCGCTTTTATTAAGGGAGCAGAGCAGTAGAAAGAAAGAAAACCCCTTTAACGGTGCTTTTCAGCAAGGCCGATGTGAGAGCACCGATGGCTTTTATGCTGCTGTGCTGTCGTGGTGTAGGAGGAGAGGCACTTGTGGAAACCAGTGTTAGCACAACCCGTCTGCATTGCGTCGAACAGCACCCCCCACCCCCCTTCCCTCTCTCCTTCAGGCTCTCCGTCCCCCTCCTCCTCTTGTGCTCTTTGTACAGCTCCCTAGAAAGAGCGCGGTGGGCTCCGTTTTAACGCAGTAAAATTCTTGATTTACCTCCATAATTTCTCTCACTAATTGATCAGTCCCCCCTTTCCCGAACCCCCACGATTCTTCGTTCTTTGCCTCAGCAGTTTGGTTTGAGCAGCAGTGGTAGGTTAGTATATTGTCTGCACCACACAGGAAAAATGCTCTCCAATTTCTGCTGATGCGGCAGCAACTGGCCAGCGCGCTTATTGCCCCTTAATGTATTCAGAGCTCTCGATCGCACCATCATAATTCCTGCTGCTGTGCAGCGCGGGCAGCCGAATGCGCAGCTGGGTTTGAGTTCAGCGGAGTGGCGCTGCGCTCGTATCGCGCATTCGCGTTTCTCGCTCCCATAGGCTACAGAGCCTCGTTCAGCAGCTCGTTTCTCTCTAACCTCAGTATGATTTTAAATAAGTTGCATTTGCATTCGGCTTCTCCTCCAAGACTCGCATCTACTAGAGTCTTGGCTGCCCCGACGCAAACCGGCAATAGAAACCAATGACAGCAAAATGCCACGGACGTTTGGGAGAAAAAACATAGTCTGTCGACATCTCAGGTAAGCTCGAGGGGAGCACGTTGTAAAGTGATAGCCATATTAAAAAGGATTAAGCGTTGCAAAGTTCCAGCACTATCTGAAGCTTCCCACGAACTGGACACATTCCTGCACACTTCCCTTCAAGATAAGGTAAGCGCTGCAACCTTATTTATCTTATTAATGCGAATCTTGTCTGTGGTGCTATGGTTATGGCGGTGATTATTATTATTATTATTATTATTATTATTATTATTATTATTACGCAGGATGGAGGAAGCAGCAGCCGCAGTGTTCGCGGCCGCAGTAGTATTTGTTGGCCGGCAGCCTGAATCTGAGAGAATTTAGTGTATGCGAGATTTTGCGGCGAGTGTGGGTGGGCAGTAAGGCGAAACTTGTATGACGCTGCATGCCATTAAAACATGAGCACGACGAGTGATTGACTGGTCAGCGATGAATCCATGGCTCTTTATTACACATTTATTTCGTTGAAATTCTACTTCCGAACACCCGGCATCGGCATGTATACCATTCTCCAGCAATCTTGAAAGGAGCAAACCGCATAAACCGAGGAGAAACTGCTGAGCTTGCAAAGACCTCTGCTGTTCGATCCATTCTTTTCCCCTCTCTCTCTCCCCCTCTCTCTCTCCGCCTCTGTCCCTCTCCCTCTCTCCGTTCTCTATCTAAGTGGGTGACAGGGGGAGCAGTACGCAGCAGTGGCGGAGTGAAGCAATGGCGGTATCAGCGGGATTCACTGGGGGGCCGCACTGAGGCGAAGCCCGCACTCCCGGTGGGGGACCGAGGCGCACCGCAGAAGGGGCGGAACAGGAGAGAAAATCTGCGGGAGAAACTGGATGCCGGTGCAACCGGGCTAACCGAAAACCCCGCATTTCGCTCCCTCCCCGCACCCAAGTCTCCAGTATGACCGTCGTGCCAGGAGATAACATGGACGAGACCTCGACTTTGCCGGGGAACCCACAGGACACGTACCCGCCTGACCACGGCGACCACGAATGCTGTGAACGGGTGGTCATCAACATAGCAGGGCTGCGGTTCGAAACGCAGCTCAAAACTCTCGCGCAGTTTCCGGACACGCTCCTGGGAAACCCCAAGAAACGGATGCGGTACTTCGACCCCTTGAGAAACGAGTATTTCTTTGACAGAAGCCGCCCGAGTTTTGACGCAATACTGTATTATTACCAGTCCGGGGGCAGGTTGAGACGGCCGGTTAATGTTCCTTTGGATATGTTCTCTGAAGAGATTAAGTTTTATGAGCTCGGAGTGGAGGCCATGGAAAAGTTTCGCGAGGATGAGGGGTTTATCCGCGAGGAAGAGCGCCCGCTGCCCGAGAAAGAATTTCAGCGTCAAATCTGGCTTCTGTTCGAGCATCCGGAGAGCTCCGGACCCGCGAGAGGGATTGCTATCGTATCTGTGATGGTCATTCTAATTTCAATCGTCATATTTTGTTTGGAAACGCTGCCTGAACTGAAAGATGACCCGGTAGGCCACTATGAGACTGTGGGGAACAGTACATTCTATTACAAACCAAATATCTTGACCGACCCTTTCTTCATAGTCGAGACACTGTGTATCATCTGGTTCTCGTTTGAGTTGATAGTGCGGTTTTTCGCTTGCCCCAGTAAAGCCGCCTTCTTCAAGAACATGATGAACACGATTGACGTTGTCGCCATTATTCCTTATTTTATTACACTGGGCACAGAGCTGGCGGACGACCAAGAACAGGAAGGCAAGGAGGTTAAAGGGGACCAGGCAACATCTCTGGCTATTCTCAGGGTGATCCGTTTGGTCCGCGTGTTCAGAATCTTCAAGCTGTCCAGACACTCGAAGGGGCTTCAGATTTTGGGACAGACCCTAAAAGCCAGCATGCGCGAGCTGGGACTTCTCATCTTCTTCCTGTTCATCGGGGTCATCCTGTTTTCGAGCGCAGTGTATTTCGCCGAAGCGGAGGAGAAAGGCTCCTACTTCTCGAGCATCCCGGACGCCTTCTGGTGGGCCGTGGTATCCATGACAACCGTGGGCTACGGGGATATGGTCCCTGTAACTATTGGGGGTAAAATTGTGGGCTCCCTGTGCGCGATTGCCGGCGTGCTCACAATCGCGCTGCCAGTGCCCGTAATCGTCTCCAACTTCAACTACTTCTACCACCGGGAGACCGAGGGCGAGGAGCAAGCGCAACTCCTGAACGTCAGCAATCCCAACATACCGTCCGACTCAAATTCTAGTCGCCGCAGTTCATCCGTCGTCAGTAAGTCAGAATACATGGAGATCGACGAGGACATAAATAACAGCATCGACAATTTCAGAGAAGCTAACCTCAGAACTGGCAATTGCACTGTAGCCAATCAGAACTGCGTCAATAAAACCAAGCTGCTAACTGATGTGTAAAACACGACCGAACCAGCAGCAGCCGACGGACTGTAGTGACTCCACGTCCATTTGTATATAATGTATGAAACCCGAATGCTTTACTGATCTCGCTAATGCGTTCTTGCATTGCGATTATTATCCTCAGCGACTTTAAAGGAAGAATACGACACAAAAAAAAACTAATACTTTCAGAGTAAGTGAAAGATATAATATATTCATTTATTTTCAAATGGGATCCTTCAAGTTCGTACGAGAGAATCCGTTTTAACTATAGGATTAGTAATAGGTGCGCTATCCGGAATTGCCATTATTTAAATATGTATACGCACACGTACAAATAGCAAGATTTCAAGAGAAAGAGCCAGTGGTATCGGTTCCGCAGCGATAAGTAAGCATCTGCAGCTATCGATCAGCGTATTCCCAGCTCGCTCCAGGGCACACTGTACCGCAACTGTACACAACAGAAGTACTGCATCAAAACGGCTGCTCCTTTGCTGCGAATTCACAGTGGACGTAGTTACGGTCTCGAGGATATCTGCAATGCTGCTATTTTTCCGCAGATGCAGGCATTTACAATTCTGCAAGGCTGGTGAGATGTCACGCAGCTCAGAAGCAAGACAGCACAATTAAAAAAAATAGTAAAATGTTCGCATGTTCTAACACTCTTCTTTTTATTACTGGCATGCGTGAGATGGAGAATCTATCTTTGTTTGATCCCTACTTTCGGATTCCGTTCTCTCATTTGCTTTCACCAAAAGTGCACTGGTTATGTATTATCTCAATGACTAATAGTTTAACCTTATTTAAATACTGAATGTTAAATCTTAAGGGAACCGTAACTTTTGGTGATCATAGCATGTCAAAAATATCAGCATTATGGCCTAATCGCCTAAGGTACTGTGTACCATGATTCAATATATTTAATGCATGACGTCAGTATTAAACAGCTTGCGATAATTGAGGGACTTGTAATGGATCAGATGACTTTCCTAGTTATTGTTAAGAAGATCAGGCTTCACGTCCTAATTTAGTCTGAGAAATGACTCAATATATCTGAGCCCAACATCGGGAAACGACTTCTCAGCAAGATAACATGGAATAAATAATTATACCGAAACAAGTATACTCCATAGCTAGTACCAGTCAGCATTACTTCAGGATCGCAATGCATGATGGACTTTTTCAGAACAATGAAATCGGAAAATTATTAGCCTAATCTTGTAAACGGTGCACACGTACTGCGCCGATTCTTAAATCTTTATCGGTTCAAAAAAATATTATTCAGCACATTACGCGGAGGGTAAAGAAGCAGTTTTACTTGCGTACATTAGTTGCTAGTGCCTTTTAAATCTCTTATCCACAGAATCATTGAAAGTGCCTCCCCATGCAACATTATTACTCCATTTACAACAGGGCAAGAGAGGCATTTTTCTTCATGCGACAGAAGTTGCCATTCGTCGCACGTTATCCACGTCCAAAGAATGGCAGATGACACAATAGAATTCCAACAGTGAGCGTGTCAGTGACGCAGCATCATAGAGAGACTCGCGCTAAATATTTAAACCAGGCAGTGAGGAATTGTGGAGAGCGAGAGGGGAATATAATCTGGACCCATGACGCGGATATTTCCATGATCCGGACCCGGGTTCGCCCAATCAAACCAGAAATAAAAGATCAACCAGCCCCTTTTAAATGCATCAAATCCACCATTTACGAGGAACCCACAACACCTGCGGTATTTTTTCGTTATGTTTTTTTTTTTTTAAATTATTATTATTTCGCTCGGGATTTTACCATGGTGAGCCTCTTTTGTTGTCTACCTCAGCCAATCAGCACTACGCTCCTCACCCCACGTGCTGAACTTCCACCCCAACATCATCATCTGTGGCGACACTTTCTCCACGACCCCTAATCAACCATGGGAAAAGCCAGCCACATGGAACAACTTATAGTGCAAAGTCCACATCTCTTGGTCTCTTCAGCTACGCACAATCTACAGCCAAGCATATCAGCAGGCCTGGGCCGCGAGCGGTGGACTTATACGCACCTCTGAGATGAGGGACTGAACATAGAGGGACAAAGATCGTCTGCCTCGGACAAAGATCCGTGATGAGACTGACTCGGCGTACAGCCTAATCAAACACCAACCTTCACCAACTATGTTCTGGATGTTTGAGAATGACACAAATAATAATAAAAAAAAGTTATTTTTCTATACAGTACAATTTTGCTAAAATTCAAAATTGTTTGTGTGCAATCGCGACTGTCGGAGCAACCAGGGAATAGAGTTTTATGAACAGTATTTAAGGACATTTTAGAGGGTGGCTTTTAGGTTTTCGTAAATGGACACGCGCGTTCCTGATGGACAGCGCTGACACGCACATGATGCGGAGGAGCCGGCTGTTTGGACAAGGATTCTCAGAGCTGCTCAGGTACCAGACGGAAACACCAGGTGACTTCTCCTCTACAGACTCAGGAGTAGATTAAACAAGCCGGGCGGTACTGATATATAGCATTTATCAATATAGGCTTACACACAAGAGTATTATCGCAAGGGAAAGTAGCTGTGACTAACTATGACTAAAACAATGGACTAACGGCAGCACGATCTTCCTCAGCGTGCGAGCAAGCACTGAACGAAGCACTTCAAAGTCTAGAGTAGGGATTTATCAAATCACGGTCCGCAAGGGCCGCGAGTCGTTAGTTTTCCACCGTCCCTTTACTTGGGAGTCAAGAGTGAAGATGCTCTGACCAATCAGTTAACACTAAACTGTTCAGCTATTTTACTGGGAATGAAAAAGAAAAAAAAAAAAAAAAAAAAAACAGCCCGGATGTTGAAATCAGGGCCCAGATTGGTGGAACCGGGGAGATGATTGGAATATGATGGACGAAGAAAATCTAACTAATTCCTAGATAATTTCACATTTCACACGATCATGAAAGGCTTAGTGGTCTCCCACTCATAGTTCTTTTTTTTTTTTTGGTTTATTTTAAGCAACATTCCAATTGTTTTAGAATTCAATTGAGCCCTACCTGAATGAATAAATGAATAAATACAATGTTTGAAATTTGTTTAGTCTCTGAAACAATGTGTTTTGAACAGAATCTGCTCCGCCAAAATATAATAATTTCATAAGATTTTCGCCCAGCTTGTGATTTATAGTTGAGGTTCTTCTTCAAGAAATACGCAGAGATTTCAAAAATCAAATTCAGTAACAGGTTCAATAAAAACAAGGATGCACTCACAGATAGAATCAAATTCACATGTGCAAATTTTTAATTTTTAGAAATAGATGAACATTTCTGTTTTCTATGGATTGAATGCTGCTGGCCCTTACATTTTTACTGGTCCTAATTTTAAGGGTATTACTTTACAATAAGGGTACATTATTATTAGCTAATGCAGTAGAAAGCATTAACTATCAGTTAATTAATAGTAAACTAATGGGTCTACTAATCATTTGCATATGTTGTTCATGTTAACTAAGGTATTAATTTATACATTATTGAATAGTTTAATAGTTTGAGGTGTTACTTAACGGATGTTTTCAACTTCATAAGAAGGATGTCAAAGAGCATTAATAAATGGTAAGTTAAGGTTACCTAATGCTTTTTTTAGCTCTCCGATGCCTTAGCTAAATGTTAATTAATTAGTAGTTAATGCTTATTGCCGCATTAAGTAATGTACCCTTACTTTAAAGTGCTGCCATTTCAAGAGTCGGGACCACAGGCTGCTTTGAGGAGACAAGTAAACTTTGTATCAAATCGGGAAAACATTAACACGTTTCCAGATATAAACCCAGAGGGGAGAAACTGCAAAACATCTGGTGCTCGGTTTGATTTGGCTGAAAGACTCCCATAAACCCACCTTACAGGGGACGGTAAACCCAAAATGCTAGTGCAATCGAGTCTGAACACTACTGTACTCTTTGACTTGGAAACCACTGTTACTCCCATTAAATACTGTACTGGTGCTATGCATATTTCAACATTCAAATGCTATCAGTGTAAGCACCATATCTCCTTCCCAGCTCTCTCATTCTTTCCCTCCCCATCCCCCATCCACTTCTCTCAACACACTCATTTTCAAGAGGACACTTACAGTGTATTCCCAACAGTGTGTTGAGAGCCCACTGGCTCCTTGTTCATTGATTGATTCTGTTGGGCGCTGGAGAGCCACAATCACATATCAGTGTGTTTATTAAAACCCACGAGGAAGTACTGTACTGTTGAACATATCAGATTGTTGGCCCTCAGAATTCTACTTCTGTGTTCTGGAACCCCTTTGGTTTTATTCACCAGTAGTGGCTGTGACTTCACCATTAGAATGTTCAGTCCAGAACATTCTTACAGCATATTTGTGTTCTTTGTATGAAAATGTTTAATGGTCTCCTATTATGCCACCAGGTGCACAGGTAATTAGCCTTTATGAGCCAGTTCAAAATCTTCCCTTCCTGACATCACAAGGGGGAGTGACCACCCAGAATAATGAAATCTGATTGACTGCTTGGTCGAAGTTGATTAGTTCTTCTTGCATCTGGTTGGTTACATCCCCGTGTGATGTCAAAAAGGGAAAGATTTTGAAATGGCTTGTAATAACTAAGTGACTGTGCACCTGGTGACATAACAGGGAACCTTTATGTGAGTAAATATGTTGAGAGACCAAAGTCCCATCCCTATAGATGGTGATGGGTTCTCAATAGCCACATTTCACAACCTAGTACACAGGTTTGCATACGAACAAAAACTGAAGGCAGACTGGGTATAGGCTTGGATTACCAAATCCCAAACCGCGCTAATACAGGCTGAAGGTAAAATGCGCTTATGTCCTGCCTGATGTCCTGAGAAGGTGCATCTTCCCCCAGACAGGAAGTGTGCAAATGCTGACGGTGTGTCCATGTATAAAGCAAGCATAATAAATCTGCAAAGGTGCTTGAACTGGATGGCACAAAATGTTTGTTTATGTTACATGACAAACGTAGACTATTCTTTAGCGGAAGTGCTCGGATAACGGTAATTAGATTTACAGTCATATTCATAGAAATATGTGACAAACTCCCTCTTGACTTCTGCTAATTGGATCTCCAGTCTCTAGATAAAGTCGCGAAAACTCAAGAACAGGAGCCATTTTGTTTCCATTGCGTGAAATCAAGCCGTTTCACGCAATGGAAATCGGGGAAGTAACTTGAGCTATTGTTGGAGGGGAAACGTATTAATTTCAGTGGAAAAACAAATAAACCAGCCATAAATGGTTTTGACTAGCATAAGAGAGGAAAATTTTTGGACATGAGTAAAGAGAAAATGAAAAAAAAAAAACTCATTCATTTTGAGGCGGTACCCAATGATGCAATGGAAACAAAATGGCTCCTTGACCAGATTTTCTAGAACCCTCCAGTCGTGACTCTATCTGTCTAGGAACTGCAGTCTAATCCAGTAGCCTGCATCGAATGCAGTGAATTTGGGGGCTGATAATATCAATTATGCCAGACAATGGATGAGATTCTTTATTCTTCATATGACTGAGTGAACTTTCTCTTAATTTTGTACTGACATAATCATGCCTAGGTTGCGGAGAAAAAAAGACTGACAGGAACATCCAAAGATTAATTTTCTTTCACTCTATAAACCCCTGACCAGCAGGGGGACACAAACTGAATGATGAGCAGGGGTGGATCCAGGTTTTGAAGTGAGTAGTTCGCACGAGTAGTTTCCAGTTCAACAGACTGGATCGCCGCAAGTCATATTTGTAACGTCAATGAATGAAATTCCATCGTTAACTCTTAAGCAAGTTCACAAGCTCTAGTGAGAGCAATGACAGAGGTCCGCTGGGGGAAGAACTGCCCCTTTTATAGTTTTGCGGTAGTTTACATGGTAGTTTGTGACATAAATAGCCAATCAGAATGAGGTTTGAGTGAGTTTCAACACAATGAAAGTGTTACTAGCCAATCAATGAGGTGTTTGAGTGAGTTCCAGGTAGTTACTGTAAGGACACCCACCCACTGCGTGCAAATTTTGCACCGGAAAGCTTTTCCGATGGTTTCTGAGGCGGGATCGAGGCAAAAAACGTCAGCGTGCGCTTGGAGTGCCCGTTTCATCGCGAGAATCACAAGATAAGGCGTTTTTTTGTGTATTTTGTTTAATAAATAACTGTAATACAAGAACATGGGTGATTTCTACAAGAAGATGAGTGAGTTTCTAGTACAAAATAACGACGGAATGAAACTACTTTTTGATCAATCTACCCAGGTTTGAAAAAGTTTGATTGAGTTCCGGAAACTACGTAAACTACCCTGGATCCGCCCCTGATGAGAGGATACCTTTCATTCAAATGTACACGGTCTTAGAGCAAATGATGAAGGATCTCCATTAATCTGTATGCACAGATTTTATTAATATTGTGTCAGATGCTTTTTCCCTGGTGCTCATATCAGACTGAGTCGGGCTTCCAGTGGCATTTTACAGCTAGTTATCAATCTGAGGGATTAATTCTTCTTGACAGCATCTTGCACATGAAAAACAATAAATAAATACTGCATGGTTTGAAGATTGCATGAAATGAGTCATCCGATACCGATGGGCAAGTGGGCAGCAGCTGAATCATAATTTATTTTATTCAGCGATGGCCATAATTATTATGATTGTGATCATGATTTATTACTTTTATTATTATTATTACTATTATTATTTTTTTTTTATGGTAGCACTTTATTTTGATGGTCCTTTGTAGATGCTCAGTAGACAAGAAATAGCATGTTAGCTACATAAAGGTTGACTTTCAAAAAAGGTTGATTTGTAGGCAGTTCAGATACTATGAACAAAACATTATCATACCATCTTCGGACTGTCGTAGACATGACCTTAAAATTTATGTTTACAATCTATGGTGAAATGTTAAAAGACATCAAAATAGAGTGTTACCGTTAACATTATTACTATTATCACAGATAATGAGGAATTTGTTCATGACCATGTGAATTAGAGATGCTAATTTTTTGTGGCTAAAGCAATTAGCTCTTCAAATCCACAATAGCTGCTCCCTGCTCAGTTGCTCAGATGTACTGCGAATGAGTGCAATATTGCAGCTCTCTCCGTTGAGTTAACGTCCATCATCCTCCCTGTCTGAAGGAACACCGCCCATTTTTTTCCCATGTACATCAAGTCATTTCTACAGCTTTTGGATTTGTCCTTAATACAGAGTTTTGCAGCAGTACTGTGTATGGCTTGCCACTTGTCGTTGAGGACGTAGTCTGTGATCTATGCAAGGGCACCCATTGTTTTCTGTCATTCATGATTTTGTTATACGCGGTATAGCATCAAATTCAATAAATTTTTCAGGATCTGATTCTGATTTTCGTCTAATTTTTTGTGTGCTCGTGAGGATCTATGAGAATTGGCCATGTGTAAAATAAAATGCGTAGAATGACATTGATGTATTCCCTCTTACTGGAGAATAATACTCAATTTCGCAAGACGGAATTTGTTACCTTTTCATATTCCAATTCCATACAATCCAGAGGTGATTATTGTACGTGGATTAACCCCTAGAGCACTGAAATAAATTTGCAAAAAAATAGACATTGAATTTTCTTGCGCTGTTGAAAACCTATCATGTGGCAACTTGTTCCAAAACAAGTTGTCTCATGATAGGTTTTCAACAGCTTTGATTTTGAAATCTTGCATCATTGAGTAACAATAGCTGCATTTATCGCTACAAGGGTTAAGCAGTGGTTTGACAGTCAGAGTTTTAAGCTGCAAGCTTATTGGGAAAATTCATGCTGTAACCTGTCGTGTGTTTTCATACACGTACAGTTAAAATTTCATTTCACCCCCATCATTCACAAATATTTCCTGAGCCACGATAGGCTGGCTGGGTCACAGACCCTGAGGCCGAATTCGGCATCACACGGTGACACTGATCTAGCGTTAATCAACGTCCAATGTAAAGCAATACATTGCCATCTCAGCTAGCTCAGTACCCCGCAACCAAGTTCTTACATCTGTACTCACCAAATCTGTATTTCTGTGAGAAAATAGCTTGTGACTGATGAGAACAGATCGTCTAGCTGGGCGTCAAACATGGGGTGTGTTTTCCAAAATCATAGTTGCTATCTAAGTTAGCAACTAACATAGTTTGTCCATTCACTGTCAATGGTTCCAACTATGCAGGTTAGCATCTGCGCTTTTGGGAAACACACCCCTATCTCCAGTGTTCACAGGGGGGCACTTCAAACCCGTACATACCAACATCAGTGTTCCTGTGCTTGAGAGACAAAACGCAACCAGAACCATCATGTCCCACTCATTCAATCCAATAAAATGTAAGAACTAGTAACTATCGATTTGGTTTCTCCGTACAGGATTGGCTATATTGAAAGTGTACAAGTACATTTCATCACTGCCTCATAGCATTCTTTGCAACACAAATTTTGCAGATCTAACACCCCCACTTAGGCAAAAGGCCATAACCTTCTGGGTCACACTTTAAACGAGGTGTTGATCATAAAGGTGTCATACAGCATGTATAATGCCTTCATAAATGTGACATTATGTCTTCATAGATCATACATAAGTAAATGTCATGCTTTGTAAAGGGTGAAATAACACATCCTTATTCAGCATGTGATGCCAGATGTGATATAATTGACAATGTCGCTTAGCTAGTGGCTATATGGGTGACATTGTTCGCTAAGTGAAATTATCATTGTCACATCTGGCATCACATGCTGAATAAGGATGTGCTATTTCACCCTTTACAAAGCATGACATTTGCTTATGTAAGATTTATGAAGACATTTTGTCTCATTTATAGGGGCATTATACATGCTGTATAAAGCCTTTATGAGCAACACTACATTGAAATTGTGACCCAGTTCTGTGAGCTAGTGCTCTTGCAGTACACTGTGCCTCTCTCTAGAGCGCTAGCTGTCCTGTGCTACGGCGTGCTAATAGGCATTCGTGTCCTGCAGGTTTCTGCAGCAGCGATGGTTTGGACGTGGGAGGCATCGATGGCACGGAGAAGGTGGCGGTTTCACGCTGCCCTCTTCCTTTGGGAACGCTAAAGCAAAATTCTGATTATTCATGGAGTGACAAAACTAGGTTATTAGTCACTTCCTGGACAGCGTCATCTTTATTGTGTTCAAGAACACTGGCAATAGGATGCTGGAACCAAATTCTATCTTTCACTACGGCCAATATATTACTGCTGTCTGCTGATTTAACAGGATTATCACACAGTACTAGATCCTGCCTTTCACAATGGTATTTTCACATTACTGCTGTCTGTGTGTGTTTCAGAAAAAATCACACTGGACCTGTTCTTAAATTTTCACCCTGGTCATTACATGACATCGCTTCCTGATTGGGCCTCTATTTTGATTGCTGTGTCCTTTGAACTTTGGGGAAACAGGTGGAAAAGCAGAATGGTTCTAGGCAGGCCTGGGCGATATATCAATGCGACATCAATATTGCAGTATAAGATGAGATATCGTCCAGCATTCTGTTCACAGAATATTGTGGTGTTATTAGTTTTGTCTTTTCTGGTTTTAAAGGCTGCATTACACTGAAGGGATGCAGTTGTCTGTACTTATTAGACCAATGTTGCAGTTTAATACACCTGTTTGGTCATCATATCCACCTTACTAATGACTGTGAAAAAAATCGCATTAGGTGAATATTTCATGAAAGCGCTGAAAGTTATCCCTACATTATCGCCACAATATTGCTATGTAGTATTCAGTTAAAAATATTGTGATATTTGATTTTGTTCATATCTCCCATTCCTGAGTCTGAAAGATTCGTTTACACAGACTCCTGCCTGACTTTCGCATACAGTCATTTTTCTCACCACATTCTGATACACATCTTGTGATTCATACATTTTTACAGTAAATTATCATCATCATTTCAACTTACCCCGTCATTCCGCTTTGACTGATAACTCTCCGCTGCACAGATATGGATTTTCAGTTCTGACACACGAACGGGTCACAGGATACCGTACCAGCCAAAAGTTTGGACACACTTTGCTAATGTCACAGCGCCCTGTTTTTAGAGAAATTTAAATGTCTTAACTTCTCTACGTAATCTCAAATGGAATCCGGTAAGAGGTAAACAGTCAGAAGTTAGAAGAGAACAATTTACTTGTTTGATTTGTGTCAAAAATTTTAGAATTCTCAAAGAAGCCATAAGTAAGCAGACAAACAAAACAAGCTCTTTCCATTTTCCAACAGCCAAATTAAAAACAAGCTGTTTTGGAACTTATTAGGCAAAAAAAAAAAAGTTGGTGAAATGCGAACCACAAGTGCTGCACATCTGCAAAAATGGAGTATGCACTGTAAGTAGGATGGGAAATGCTGGTTATTTTTATGGATTTAAGAATTAGATCTTTTTTCTTTTTTTTTTGCAAAATAAACGGTACCCATTTCTTTATTTGACATGTCTTGAAAGAAAAATGAGAGCACGTCCAAACTTTTGACTGGTCCTGTATCTTCACTCCATAGTCACTCACCTGGACACACAATGTTTTTACAAATACATTTAATCGCACTATTGCAGGCTGTACCCACTGGAGACATGTTTGCATCCACACAGCAAGATTTCAGTCCTTACAGAGCCACACTACAGTCATACGCAGCATGCGGTGTCAGAGTTAGTGTGGAAAAGAGATGAACTATAATTTTATATGGGGTCATATCATTTAAAAACAAGCTTTAAATTTCTCTCGATCCTGCAACATGGTAAATTGGACATGTGCTCCTTCACTTCCGCCGCAATATTTCTGATTTTTGGACATTAACAGAGAGAGATTTATATAGTTGGTGATGCCACTGTGTTTAATTTAATTGCATTTTCACTTGCCATCTTCGGAATTCTATGCGTAAAACAGCTTTCTAAGGGAAATTGGCTGGATTTTTTTACTGGAAGAGGTCAAATTGCACATATCCTTTCCCATGTAGCTGTGAGTCCCTTGGCAAACTGGAATAGCTGAGGGGTGGGTGGTCTAGCATCCTGACCAAGTGTCTCTCCAGCCAGTCCACAATCCTTTGTCTTAAATACAGATCTCTTCTGATAAGCGCAATGCTAGAGGGTTGATGTCAGACATTTCTGAACAAGCCAAGAAGAAAGAGGGGAATGAGGGTATATCTCATTTGTAGGACCAGCTAGCCAGCTACAGTTCAGCCCAGGCCAACATCCATGTATGAAGCTAATGCAAATATCCTGAGAATTTATATCTATTTCCAATCCCTCATACAGAGGCCATAGCTTTACATCATTATATGAAGGGCACTACTAATGAATCATTTATCTGCTGGAAATTGAGCTTGATGAACAAATTGAGCTTATACTAACAGGTGAGGTCATTTTTAACAACTGAGCTCATGCTAAAAGCTGAAATTGTACTAATGGTTTAGCTCATGCTAACAACTGAGCTCATGCTGATGACTAAATTTGTGATAATTGTTGAGCTCATGCTGACAATTGAGCTCATGCTAATGATTAAATTCACGCTAAGAGTTCAGCTCAGGCTAAGAGTAAAATTCATGCTAATGATAATCGTTGAGCTCATGCTAACAATTGATCTCATGCTACCAACTGAATTCATGCAAACAGTAGTGACTGAATTCTTCCCCACGGGCTCTTTCAATCCTCATCATTCGAAAAGCTTAGTCAGGATTCCCTCAGGGCCTGGGAACATTCCGGATAACCAGTGCAAACACAACTGCTAATAAGTTTTTTGGAATCGCTAGTAGTTTTCATTGAGATTACATGGAAGAAACCGTAACTGCAAGATATTGACTGCAAAGAATAAATCAAACTCTTCTGGAATGGAAATTCCAAAACTTGGAGTGGCAATGATCTGATTTAAATCCAGTATGGCTCTGGTTGGATCGTTTGAATCGTAGCATTAAACAACATAACTTCAAATAAATGTGGGTATTTGCTTCTTATTATTACTAATTATACCCACAAAGAATAAAATAACAAGAACTGTTTAAAAGCCACTGAAATCCAAACTTTTGAGGAGTCGTGTGTAGAGCATGAGCCATATTACTGACATGCTGTCTTCCATTGTCTAATTCAAGTGAAAATGCATTTCTGTGGGCAAATTGCATTTTTCATCATGTTTAAAGGAAAAAGAAAAACCTGGTCAGACTCTCCAAACTAAAAGGGAGATGAAAAGATATAAAGGACTATAAAAATAAAATAAACAAAGAAAAGTTATGCTGTTGTGTGCAGCTTTTCTGATCGGCGATCAGACATTAGTGTCTCTAAACTGTCGGGGCCAGACAGTCTGAAAGTTGAATGAGAGGGACTTAATGTCTGTGTGTGTGAATGGGGAGAGGGTTGGAGTTCTCTCTCTCTCTCTCTCTCTCTCACACACACACACACACCACACACACACCTGTAAAAAGTTATGTTGAAGCAGACCCATAGTCCTCATCAGCTACACGCTTTTGGCAGGCGGACCTGAGATCCCCGTTACCCCCCATCCCCACCCTCACCCCCGCCCTCACCCCCGGGGTCACTGTGGAGACAGCCGCCGCCCCCTTGCCTGTTGCACATGCGGTGCTGGCCACGCCTCTTTAATAATTCAGAGCTCTTCCATCCCTCTATTGTTGAGATGAAATCTGGGAGCTGATCTTTGTGAAACTCGAGTAGGATGCTAACCTGCCCTTCCCCTCTCCCCAGGTGACGGCAGACAGACAGATATCAACCGCCCGCCCGATAAATAAATAGGCTTATTAATACGTTAATACGACCCCGGGATATGCGGACCAATCCTGCCCCCTATAGCGTCAGAGAGCCGCGTGGCTACTACAGGCACTGCTCTTACGAGACAAAGAAACATGTCATCCTTCATCCCTCCCGTGCAGGCATGCGTGCGCGTGTGTGTGTGTGTGTGTGTGTGTGTATGCGTGTACTGCAGCAGAGCAGCGCTAGTAGCTGGAAGAGTCAATGGCCGAGCAAACTTTTTTTTTATTTGCCAGGGAAAAATTTTACCGTTGCCCAAGACCATGGCAACTTGTATCATAGCAACAGAAGGCCGGTAAGGGGTTTCATCATATCTCCACACACTCTATTCACAAAGAGAACTTTTAACATTTTTTTTCCGACTGAACCAACTGAATCCAGGAGCCGCTCAAAATGGGCCGGGAAACGACAGCGAGTGACCGGACAGGCAACAAACCGTCTCCGTGGACTGAGGGAAAAAAGAAGCTAAAAACCATTCATGAACTCAGCTGCCCCCATCGCAAAAAGAGACTGCACTGCTGCAATGCATGCTGGGATACAAGGTGAAACAACCTTGCATGAATAAAGGGCATTACTCATTCCTCCAACAGTCTGACTGCCGGCCCGTCCTGGTGGGGAGGGGAAGGGGGGGTCCGGGGATCCGGCTCCATGATGGGGGGCCAGAGGGGTCGAACAGGAAAGCAAGACCAGCAACCCCCCCGACACACACACACACACACACACACACAGCACCCCACTCAAAGTCAGTGCTTCTGCTCGGGGCCTGCTGGGGTTTTGACAAAACAGCAGGACAGTGCTGGGTAAAAGTGCTGGGTCAGCTCTCCATACTCTGCAGATACACTCGGCACAGACGGTTGCGGGAGGGAGATGCGCCGCTGCGCTGACCTTGGGGAGAAAGGTGATTTTTATCAAGGCTGCTTATCAACACAGCCCAGCCCTGCTCACTGCTCTGTAAACACAGAGGAGCGAGGAGAGGTACTTACGCTTAAGACTTAAGCCGTAACACTCATCATTCAGTCGAAGTAAATAACTAACTAACTTAAGGTGGCTGCGCTAAGATTTCACAGATAGCAGGGTAATGGTTAGAGGACTTGGGTCAGCCACCTTGATGAAGGACCAAGTCAATTATGTTTGGGAACTTCATAACGCAGCAGAGGGGGAACTTAAGTTTAAAATTTTGGGTTTATTACTCAACCCTTTGAGTCCTAACTCCAAAATCTGGTGAGCGACATGACAAGAAATGAAAGGGTATTAAAGTCTTCGGACAAATCGCATGAAAGGGTCCTGAGGAAGGCACTCTGGCACAAAGAACCACTGGGAGACGACAGCATGACCACTTTGTTGTTTTTCGTCATGTTGGGTACAGTGTTAATAATAATAATAATAATAATAATAATAATAATAATAATAATAATAATAATGCATCAATTTTATATAGCACTTTTCTGGGCACTCAAAGACGCTTCACAATGGATACATTATTCATTCACTCACACATTCATGCTCTGATGGTGGTAAACTACGTTTTTGTAGCCACAGCTGCTGACTGACGGAAGCGTGGCTGCCAGTAAGCACCTACGCCCCTCCGACCACCACCAAACATTCACACACAGCCATACAGGAGTGTTCCTACATTGCATGTTTTGTGGGTGGGGGAAACCGGAGTGCCCGGAGGAAACCCACGCGAACACTAGGAGAACATGCAAACTCCACACAGAAAGGCCCCAGGCCAGATTCAAACCCACGACCTTCTTGCTGTGAGACAGGCTGAAAAAGTATAAAATAATCCAATAAAAATAACCCTGCTAAATGCTACATTCTTTCTGACACACACTCACACATGCACACACACACACTGACACATAATTGTGTTTTAGGTTTTCTAAGGACATCCCATAGTCTTACGCTCATTCACTTTAACCATAAACAGTTCATTCCAAACCTTAACCTCACCTTAACTTAACTAAAAATAGCTCAGTTACCTCGTGGGGACCGATAAAATTTTGTTTTCATCAATTGTGGGGACATTTAGAACACACACACACATACACACACTCACAGCTGACCCCTCAGGCCCTGACACCAAACTCTCACTTCCTGTTATCCTGCCCATTAAAGCTGTCAGTGTGTTTATACAGCGGAGACGCAATGTGGGACTCATAGACCAGCTAACACTCACGCGCGGCGCAGCGCTGTAATGTATGTGCATACGGACGCTTTACCCAGCTTAAGTCCGCTGACTCAGGACCCAGCCTGCCAAGCACTATCCATATGGCTTCGCAGCATGCGAGCAGGACAGCCAATACCTGAGTGTACAAATAAATATGCAAGGATATTCTCGCCAGCACCTGCCGCAGCGATCTTCAGTCCTGATGCGCTTTTTATCAGCCAGAAAATGAAGCCAGTCAAAGTTACTGGGACAGCCATTCTCAGGTACTGAAAAAACGCCAGTTTGATTGATGATGACATCGTCTCATGTTGATGACGTCATGGGCACACACTGATGAGGTCGTGTTGATGCGTGAGGTGCTGCTAAAGGGTTCTAGCAATTATCGTCCCCGAGAAATTTTCGTCGCTGGACTCCTCGTCCCTGAATTGTTTGTCCCCAATGATACTTTGCCCTCTTCCTGCATTATAACACAATCCCTAAACCTCACCCCAACCCTTATATCATGGTGATCTATCCGTTGTCTGTTCGTCCATCCGTCTGTCAACAATGGTGCCACATTTTTATTATTGGGGGACAAAAAAATCAGGAAAGGAAAGTCCAGGGACGAGAAATTTGGGGACAATAAGTTTGTGGAGGAAAAATCCGGGGACAAAGAGTCCTGAAAGAGGTGGGGCTTTTCACGGCCCATTGGGATAACACTGCTCCACAAAAAAAGAAATTAGTAGAACACAATGAGCACCATAATTTTATATTCACACTCAAATTGGAGTTTATTTATTTCATCGTTTATTTTCACAAAATTTGGAAGACGACGAGGAGGCGATATCATGAGACGTTTTGACGCATTTAAAGAGTTCCCACGGGAGAAATCTTTTTCTCAGGCTAAACGCAACTCAAAACATTTTTCCACTCGCGGAGGAAACATTAGCTTGTTATTAGACGAAGCACTTGATGAAACAAAGTTAGTTTTAGGTTTCTGCGGTGGATGGGTCCCCGTGCTGTATCACTGGATCTATGGCTGAAATAGAGACACCCCTTCCTCACATGCATACAAACACACACACACGTGAACGCGCACACACCCCTCCATTAAACCTGCATCACGCGAACATGCCACCTGACACAATAACCTGACCTTCTCACTCACAGACGCGCGCACGCAGACAAACCCTGAGTTAACAAGTGCATGTGTGAAACATTGAGATAACTGAGGGGCTGTCAGGCATTAGACAGAGTAATGATTCAGCAGGGCTGTACTGCACATGCCCAGTAAAGCACCTAGAGGAGAGCCAACCTCAGTCACACCCTATTCCTACCTCCCAGTCCCGTCCCCAGGTCACGACCCCAAGAGCGCACCTCCAAACCACACCTAGACTACAAACCAGTCATCTCCAGTCACCCCACAAGCCCCAGGACTTCACCTGTAATGTTCATTTTTAGCCCCCACAGCACTATTTATTTTTGTCCGGACTGCAGTAAAATAGGGGCTTGCTCTATAAGTGTGAAAATCTGTGGCTGAGTGATCAAGCTACACCATTGGTCAGTCGAGTACTGGAGTTTCGTTGGCTGTTGCTGTTAAAAAATGAATTGCAGCAAACAGTCATCAACTACATCATCAGTAGGCTTTTACAGCGAGTCGTAGCCAGTTTGCTAGCTCCATGAACCTAGACTTAGTAAGCCCAGACAGATCACACTACCAAGGTTGCTCAGAGTATAGCTACTTAAAGTGCACATTTTGAATTCTAACATGTGATAAATAGTTAAAACTCAGAATTTTTTAAAATAAGTTTGAACGGGTGTTCAAAAACAAAATTGACAGCTCCGCCGTAGATGGCCCTCAATTACGTCCTCAAGGTCCACTCATATGCTAGCCTTTGACCAAGTCTTGTTAATATCTCAGTCATAATATCCCAACTTCCTGTTTATCAATGCTTCAAACCTGTGGTCACATCTTACTGCACGTCTGTTTGCAACATTTGCAAGCAGATATGAAGCGGTAACAACTCAGACCATCGCCGATGCACAGCGCACTGCCAAGGAGCGTAGAACTCAGAGGAAGAACAGAGCGAAGGACAAGAGAAGAGAGAGAGGGAGAGCGGGAGAGAAAGAGGGAGAGGGGGGGTGACCCGTGGCGAAGGACAGCCGAATCTGAGAAGGACGATGCAGCAGCCTCTGAGCAGCCAGGACAGAGACGCTGAGGACAAAGCAGGGGCACCAGCTACTGATGTAATCACAGCCTGCTGGGAAGGCCAGACCAAGGGGTATGAGGGAGTTTGTGTAAACAAATTAATTAATACTGTGTTATCGAGGACCCAACTACAAGGAGAAATCAGGGAGAGACCTGACTGGAGTCTTGGCACTGTGTGTTAAGTTTGGGTGTGCATGCACATCTGTGTGTGTGTGTGTGTGTGTGTGTGTGTGTGTGTGTGTGTGTGTGTGTGTGTGTGTGTGAGCGTGTGAGCGTGCGAGAGTATGTATGAGAGTGTGAGTGTGTGTGTGCGTGTGTATATACACGTGAGGCTATGAATTTGCGTGTGAGTGTATGTACATTTATGTCACTGTATGCACATGTGAGTGTGTATAAGCTCACGCTTGCATGCATGTGTGTGTGTGTGTGTGTGTGTGTGCATGTGTGCGCATAAGAGTTAGTAAGTGTGTGTGCGTGTGTCTCGTCGCTAGTCTTCAGCTGCCGCAGTGTACCCGACTCACGCATGAGTTATTATTTACCCTGAGTTCCCAGTCACATTGACATTTAAAGGCTCGCAGGCCGACTGACCTCAAACCAGGGCAGGGTGAACAATATCCTGCTCCCAGTGCATACAACTGCACCGGGTTCAGTTCTGCACAGTCATGCCCTCCCCGTCAACCCTCCACCGTATCCCAGCCCACCCAACGCGGCACACTATTATTATATGATATCTGACCAGGTGAAGGGGGCTCATTTTACACTCCGTCAGCAGACACCGGAAGAGAGCGGGACTGAGGTAATTCAGACAAAGCGCAGTCAACGTTCACCTTCGCACAGGACCGTCGGGAACGTGCCAAACCGCAGATGAGCAGGGCAGGGGCGTGCTCACTATGACATCACTCCTAACCCAAATCCCTCCTCCCTGCACCCCCTCAAGGGCACTCCCGACACGTGACCTGTACTCCTCTGTGCATTCGCTCTTTTAACCTTAAAGTTAAGGTTAAGACCCACAGTCCAGTCATGCTGAAACACCATGTCCAAAAGCAGCTGAAACTAGGCCTGCTGGGGAGGCGATTTGGTGACTACACTACACTCCATTTATTTGGCTATTAACCAAAGCAACATACAACAGATGAATAAGGTCATTGGAACAGGTACAAAACAGATCAGACAATGTGCAATTTGTTTAGAGCATCAGTCGGCTCAGTCATGAACATGCAGAGTGTATAGTAAATGGGAAACATAAGTCAGCTATATTTGAGCGTTACAGTGCGCTGTAACTGTGAGCGAGGGCAGGTGGGAACAGCTCTGTCCCTGGAGCTAAAACTCCCATGAATCACTGGGACACCTGGGCGACAGGAGCAGGGGGAGAGGTGCAGCACTTGTATATCAGGAGAATATAGGAGCCGCAGTGTGCTGTTCATCAGGACCGTCCTGATCGCCCCTCTCGCGCATCTGCTGAGGCTCTCAGCGCCACTTATGACAATAAAGGACCGTCCCAACCTCTCTGTCATCAATCCCCATATCTGCACCGAGGAAGCCAGTGCAACAGGATGGAGCCGAGCACAAACACCTTAATACACATCTAATATAAATCTACCACAAACACTATCATACACATCTAATATAACTCTACCACAAACACTATAATACACATCTAACATGAATCTACAACAAACACTATCACACACATCTAACATAAATCTACCACAAACACTATCATACACATCTAACATAAATCTACCACAAACACTATCATACACATCTAACATAAATCTACAACAAACACTATCACACACATCTAACATAAATCTGCCACAAACACTATCAAACACATCTAACATAAATCCACAACAAACACTATCATTCACATCTAACATAAATCTACCACAAACACTATCATACACATCTAATATAACTCTACCACAAACACTATAATACACATCAAACACCAATCTACCACAAACACTATCAAACACATCTAACATAATTCCACAACAAACACTATCATACACATCTAATATAAATCTGCCACAAACACTATTAAACACATCTAACATAAATCCACAACAAACACTATCATACACATCTAATATAAATCTACCACAAACACTATCATACGCATCTAATATAACTCTACCACAAACACTATAATACACATCAAAAACCAATCTACCACAAACACTATCAAACACATCTAACATAATTCCACAACAAACACTATCATACACATCTAATATAAATCTACCACAAACACTATCATACACATCTAACGTAAATCTACAACAAACACTATCATACACATCTAGCATAAATCTCCCACAAACAATATCGTGCAAATCTAATATAAATCTACACACACTATCATACACATCTAACATCAATCTGCCTCAGACACTATTATACACATCAAACATAAACCTACCACACACACTATCATACACATCCAACATAAATCTGCCAAAAACACTATAATACACATTGCATGTAATCTAATATAAATCTAACAAAAACACAGACTCACACATCTAATATAAAGCTACCATAACACAAATCTAATCGAAATCTGCCAAAGTCAATAATCTGTTCCAATCCACCACCAATGCCACCATCCAAAAATGACCAACATCCGGCACAACAACTATCATTCAAACTAAATCTACCACGCATTAGTTCAAACCTTTTTTCCCCCTCTTTCAGTTGTTTGTCTCTTTTGACTGTATGATTCATTGACTGATTGATTAATCTGGTTGTAGTGCAAACATAACCAGATCTAATATTGATTTACTACAAATATCAACATAAAATCTAATCTAGATCTACACACGCTGCAGTTCAGATCCTAAAGGTCCAATGGCTTCTCAAAGCTTTTTTGTGCTTTATTGGCCAAATAAAGCAGGTGAGTGGATACAGTAAAGAGTTGTATTCCCTGACTTCTTTAGCCTTAACGACAGCAGATTTTTTCCTTATCCTGGCACGCCCAATTGCCTTTTTCATTTGGAAAATCTCCTTACAGCTTGGTTCATGCGCTAATCCCCATCACTGGTTCGGGACAGTATAAACCTCCCCGCAGTTGTCATGGAATTCGGCCCGCAAGAGACAAAGCCGGCGGGCGTTGGGACCATGTTCCCAGACAGGTGAAAGGGACCCAAACGCACAGGCTGAGTAAAAACAAAAGTTCTTTAATATAAAAAGTGATAAAAACAGTCCCAGAGGGGAGCAGCAAAGCAGATCACAGCAGGGCTCAGGAACGAACAGGATACTGCTGCACCTAAACAGGTGCAGCCCAATCTTAAATACTAAACTTCACCTCCACCTTAACAAGCAATAGGTGTGGCTCGTTAAGGTGGAGGCAAAGAATGCAGCAGGGGTAAGGTCTGCAGGCCAACACCATGACAGCACCTCTCCCTGAGACACATTAAGTTGGCAGCCAGCTCACAGGCTCCCATGGCTGTGACAACGGAACACACCACTACAAACATGATGGCACCACCTACAGATACAACCCTTTCCCTACTACACCCTCCCTCACCTAAAGCCCAGCGCACATTCAACTGAGGAGTTTACTCAGATCCATCAGCAACACCAGTTAATGCACCGACAGAGCCATAAATGATACATTCGGTGTTAAATAAGCCCTCCTCCCTATTTTTCTGCATAATTTCAAAAAATAAATACAGCTTTCATGTTGCTATATAACAGTCGAATATATTATTTCAGTGCCGACTCAATACCACCTCTGGCTAACATTGATTTAAAAAAAACATCAATCCAGAGAAGATGCGACAGAGAGCCGACAAAAAAAAAAAAAAAACAATGACATTTTTGATTCATCTGAAGACGAGTGAACTGTGAATCCTTCATCCATCTGTCCGTGAGCACAATTTGCAGGTTCAGATATTTTTTTATTCATCCTCTGGGTTCCTAATTAAATGCTTAAAATGATTGCATTTTTATTTTATATATATTTGGCTCCATATTGAGGTGAGTCACTGCAGAATCCGCACCTGAGCCGCAGTCCAGATGGTGTAGATGAGGAGCCGAGCTTATTTAATGGCTGTGTGTGTGGGGGTGGCACTTATCTGGTGCAGATGTGGGTCAGCTTACTAGAGAATAAGGGAAAAATATTACTTCTATAAAAATAAATCATCTACATTATTATAGTCACTAAAAATGTGGCGCTATTGTGAGCAGCAGTTGTAGCAGAGGTAACCGCAGTAGTCATAGTAAGACTGCTAGTAGCAGCAGTGCTTGCAGCAGAGCCTGCAGGAGTCATGGCAGCAGGCGAGAGTCAAGCTTTCATCGGTTTTCAGAGGGGAAATGCTAGCATTCTGCGGCTAATGTTCGCCTCTTTCCTCGCTCCAGTCCGCTCCGCTGCATACAAATGAGGCCTCGGTCCACTGAAGAGGCTACTTCTGGGGTGGAGAGCTCCCGACGGCGAGAGTACGTATCCAAAATGACTCACGCCACTTCTCGCCGGGCAAAACTATCCAGCAGAATGCATTACCTGCCTCTCGGCGAGGCCCTGCAACCTCTGTAAAAGCACAAAACAGAGAGGCGTTGCTCCTTTAATTATATAAATATACACCATCACGTAACACAGTCCTCTGATAGCTTAATTAGTAGGCCTGCAATAATGAATCAAGACACAATAACAGTGTTAAAGGCCCCTGGAGATAAAAAGCTCATGGTTTTGCAAATGTATGCCTAGATATATCATTTCTTTCACAACATCTAACACTGCATTTCGCCGCATCACAAGGGACACTTTTAATGGAATTTAAGTGAATGCAGTCACTCACTCTAATAGGGAAAGCACAAGGCACAAACTAAATTAGTTCCGGGAACGAGTACAGACTCCCACTGCGGCTCATATTCGGAAAATAGCCCTTCAGAGGGTGTAAATTTAAGCGATAATGTGTGACTGGACCTGCCGGCTCATCCTCTGGAGCCTCGGAGGATTCGCGGTGGGGCACAAGGGGCCGGACCGACACGAACGCAGGGTAACGGAGCCTTTTTCGGCCAAAAGCATTCGGAGTGCTCAGGAAGCAAGGATTACGTGTTAATGAGGATCAAGTGGGCCACCACTGTGCTGACGGCCGGTTGGCCCATCGGAAGCTAAAGTGCGCCAACGTCGGTCACGCGTCGCCGAGCGGACCCGCGAGCAGCTGTCCCGGGAGATTGCCGCGGCGTGACTGGGTGTGTTTGTTGTTAGTGCATGTGACGCGTTTCCATGGGCAACGGGACCACAGACCAACCCCGCGGACAATGTTCTCCAAAAAAGAAAATGGATGTGGGCTCAAAGACCCGCACAGATCCTGCGCAGGAATGTTTTATAACATGGATGAAGTTTTTTCAACAACAGCTTGGGTCAGTTTGCATCATCGGCAGCTGGGGTCTACACACACAAATGGAAGTCAGTCCCCAAACATAGGCCTGATGCTACTGGTAAGGTCACCATGCCATTTTTAACATTCCACCCTGATCCTTCCAGGAAAAGCCTGTATTGCCACCTGGCCAACATTGGGGATCCCTAAACAAGCAGCATTTTAAAGAGATACGCGTGTTTGCAGTGTACTGACATGTCAAAGAGACATCTGTATTAGTGCATGCCTATGTGCATTAAGTGGACACACGCGTGTTGTTGAAGGAACTGGCTTATTGCCGCATGTTGGAGGGTCAAAGGTACACACGTGTTGGTGCGTTTGCTGATGTGTTTAACTGAAGACTCTTGTTGGCCTGGGTGCTGGTGAGTTTCATGCACATGCGTGCTGGAGAGGCATGTCGTCGGAGAAAAGGGCGAGCTGGCACAGAAATGACTGACAGCCCTGCACCACTCCTCAGCCGCTGCAATACCGATATTGTGCACTAGGTGACGACAGAGCGCAGGATGCAGCCAGCCTGAGGAATCTGCTGCAGGAAATTACGTTAATGAGACGCCACGGTGGGCTGCCTGCGCGACTCACCCTTCAGGTGAGTGTAGCACCTCCTTACTCACCATTCACACTGCTAGCTGGGGTACGGTGATGCCTTCAGTACTGCAGTGAATTTTACGAAAGCAGAGTGGCTGGCCGCATTGTACCACGCAGCAGTTCTGCACGCACAGATACATGCGAAACTGCCTGTGGCCACGGACTCCATTATCTGTTAGTCAGTACTGACAGAGGCTGAGCGGCTGAAGTGCTTGACTCACACAGTGAAGGAATATGGTTTAAGCCACTGTGAGGCCGCAATAAGATCTGTGCAACTGTAGAGCACTTAAGAGGAGCCCTTAAAACCAAGCCGTTCTGTCTTAGTCTAATCAACTGTAAGTCAGTTTGGATTAAAGCTTCAGCTAAAACGCAAGGAATTGTTAAGCTCAAGGTGGTCTTTCAGTAGAGGCGCGCCGTCAGACCACAGCACAAAGAGATAAATGCTCATGAATGTCTTTCGTTTGTCAAAGCGGAGATATGAATCTAAAATGAGAAAATTACAGCCAGAAAGCACGGGAGCATCGTGCGAATCGCACCGTCACTCCACGCACCGTCTTTCTGCCAAATCTGCATTTTTGCACGTTTTAAAAAAATAATAATAAAAAATTCACTCACCGGCTCAATGCTGCCACCTAGTGGCCATTTTACGACACTGAGGGTTATGTTTGGTCAGACTGAGCCTTATGCCCTTGGCACCGTTATATAACCTCTGTGCATTCTGTTTGTATAAAGAAGGACTTCTGTAGAAACACCCAGCTATAGCCGATCTCTCTCTCTCTCTCTCTCTCTCTCTCTCTCTCTCTCTCTCTCATCCCTTTATACCCACAGTATTAAGGAAGGTCTAGTGTGACTACTGGCAAAACAGCTCATCACTCAGCATTAGTCAGGATGAGTATAGAATTCACTCACTGAACTGAACAGGGAGAGCACTGACTGTCCAGTAGAGCCGCATGCTGTACTGAGCAGTGTGCTCACAACGAGCGCTTATTTCTCTCATGCTTGCTTCTCTTATCATTAGCCCCGCTCATTAAGGAAGGAATGAAAACTAACAGAAAAGCGAATGAGTGAAAGAGACCATTTCTTAGTACTTCAGCCCGTAACAAAGTCAGTTAGAGACTTGGCACAGGAGCAGCAGACGGCCTGAAGAAGGCCCACATTCTGATCACTTAAGCATCACACATCCCGGAAAAAGTACTTCCGCAGTGGATGCTGGCGTCTTTTCTCGCTGAAGATATCTCGCGGAAGCCTCCGATTCTTGCCTCCAAACTGAGTAAACAGACTGGAGTGAGCGTAATGGCAGTAGAACTCTGTTCCCGCGCCAGGGAAAGGAGGGAGTATGGACGCGCAAAATAAGCGATTGGATTGGGCCCAGTCCATCCTGCAGGCACTAGCTCCTCATCCCACTCATATGGAAGCACAGCAGCTACACTGCGACAGCAGAAAGTTTGGGACGGGCAAAGCATGGGATGCGAGCCAAATATTAAAATCTCATCTGATAAAATTTGCACAGACATTGCCTCAGGTCGCGAAACAAGTTTGAACGGAACACTCCTACCAGGTCCCCATTTTCACCCTCAGGCGAATATTCATTCCTTCTTATATAAAGGAGGAAAAGGTGAGTGTTGGCCAATAAAAGTGCAGGGACTCTTCAAGCCAACTACCCCCTGATGAGTTAGACAGGAAGGGGTTTATTTACAAAGAGATACACGTCTGTGCAGAGGGGCGCAGTGGACTCTAAACACAGTCTGCCTCGAGTCGGCCTCTTTCTGAAGCTACAGGCTAAGGAGAATAGATGTCTGGTTTCTGTTTCACTGAAAAAACAACGCATGCAATTGGCTGAATAGCAGTGGGCGCGTGCTGATTCGCCCAACTTAGCCAGAGCAGAGAGAGAGCTGTATTTGTGAATGTTCCTCTGAAAATACAGGTTTATTCTGCAGAATTTTGTTCCCTTGCGAACATGTCCCCCCGCCAAAGCCTGCTCATTGTCGGTTGCTTTGACTAAGGGCAGGAAATGAGTCATTGCGCCCCCTGCAGTTTTGAGGAGGAAGTGCCGCAGGACCTGACTGCGATGTGCTCGCTCCTGTTAATCAAGATCAAAGCCACCTGCTGGCAAATTCTTCCTGATTGGCTCAGTGATCACAGAAGCTAAGCCAATCACCAAGCAGGGTTCCGCAGAGCGAGAAGGAGAAAACAGCATGACATTCAAAATCCGTTCGTAAGCAACAAGGACGCAACGCGCTGCTACACAACCATCAAGACCAACCAATACACGACCATCAGTCTCTGCACAACCAGCTCTCACCCTCAACACAGCCCTGATAGCCTCTGAACAACCTCCTCTCACTGATTATCGCAAAAATCCATGTCATCACAGTAAAACAAAAGCAATTTTGTCTCCTCCAATTTACATCACACCACTGCTCTCGGTATCAGTCTAAATATGCTCTCTACGGACGTGCAGTAATTACAAATAGTCACTTAAATCTCAGCTTTTAAAATAGCTTTTGCATCTACCCCTTACAAACTGCACAAAAAACCCAAAGCTCAGTGTCAGAGGTGCACAGGGAGTAGACTGACTTCATGTCAATAAAGAACACAGGGCAGTACACCACTCTTTAGCCATATACGCAGCCAATGCCTGCAGGAAATTCTTAATGGCATTGCAGGTGTCATGAGAAGCATGCTCCATACTGCTCCATACTGCTCCATACTGCACCCTCAGATGAAGGTGAGAGGCAGGGGGGCTCTGATTGACACATGGGCTCATCACATCATGCCGAACGCCGCCGTGCCCGAGTAATGCCTTTCAGCCCGAGCCCTCAGGAAGAGAGGCGCAACTGGAGCCCAATACGGCTGCCTGCACGCGATGTCCACTCCTCCTCTGAGTAGTTCAGCGCTCGTTCCCTCCCTCCCTCTCTCTCTCTCTCTCTCTCTCTCCCTCTCCCAGTACATGCCTGCGATTGATCTGTGGTTGACCCTCCCCTGGATTTCCATTTTCTGGAGCAGTAATTCCCTCCTCGCCCTATGTGAAAGCAGCGGGGGGGATTTGGACAGCTGTCATTCAGCTCCCAGAGGGGGGGGGGGGAGCGAGAGTGTGTGAGATTGAGGGGGGAGCAATGGAGAGAGATGGAAGGAGAGATGGAATAGTGAGAGAGGGAAGGGGGAGGCGACAGGGAGGAGAAAAAACATGCCGATTGAGCATGAGGGAGAGAGAGAGAGAGAGAGAGAATCTGATTGGCTGATGGTTGAGATCACTACCACCTCCTTGCTCACTGCAGGCTGGACAGCATAGAGCTGATCTGACATACAGATTGAGCTGCGCAAAATCCCACAGCCACTGAGAGAGATCGGCACATCTGGGCCTTAGAGCAGGAAGAGGGAGCTGTGTGTGTGTGTGTGTGTGTGTGTGTGTGGGTGTGTGTGTGTGTGTGTGTGTGGGTGTGTGTGTGTGTGTCTCTATGAGAGAAAGAGGGAGTGAGAGTGAGCAGGAAAGTGTGTGTCTCGATGAGAGAGAGAGAGAATGAGTGTGTGTGTGACTGAGTGTGTCTCTATGAGAGAGAATGAGTGCGGGTGTGAGTGAGTGTGAGTATCTCTATGAGAGAGAGAACATGTGTGTGTGTGTATATGGGTGACTCTATGAGAGAGAGATGAAGAGAGAGTGAGCATGAATATGTGTGTGTGTGTGTCTGTGTCTCTATGAGAGACAGACACCATGAGTGTGTGTGTGTGTCTCTATGAGAGAGAGAGAGAGAGAGTATGAGGTGTACATGTGTGCGAGTGTGTGCGTGTACAGCGAGTGGCGGTGTATGTATGTGATTTTGTATCATATCCTCGTAAATCAGACAATTTGGTGAATATGTCCATTTATATTGTGGGAACAATGTAGTATAACAATAGATTTAGTGTATTGCTTGTATCAAGCTGTTGATTTATTGAAATGATGTTTGAAAATAACCTACCAATACCGACAATGAGGAACTTGCTAGCGCTCGTGCAAGTGTGTGTGTGTACATGCGAATTAATATGTGCCAGCGTGTTTGTTTAGCCTGTGTGTGTGTGTGTGTGTGTGTGTATGTGGATAGAGTGTGTCTGTAATATTGTACATGTGCAGAAATCCTGCGTGATGTGCATTGTTTACCACGAGGCACATTTGCAAGGGTGTGAGAGGGGAATTACTCCGCAATAATTACCAGGGGCTCATTTAAATGTCATCATAAACGCCGGTTGTCACTGGTTACCTGTTGTTATGGTAACAGGTCCCTTCTGTTACTGGCAAAGGAGGTACAGAGAACACAGAAGCCTGGCATTAAGAGCTTGACACACGTGCAAACATGCAATTTAACACACACACACATAGAAACAAGTACTCTCGCACGCACACACACACACAAGCACTCACCCACATACACTCATGCTCTCTCTCTCTCATAGACACACACACACACACACACACAGACATACAGACGCAGAAACAAGTACTCTCTCGCACGCACACACAAACGCACAATCATGCATGAATACACAGCCCCAGCATCCATCCCTAGACTGCATGGAGAAAAAATAATTATCATCATACATATGTATAATTATGCTGGATGTGATTATAATAAACATGGAAATTCATTTAGAAAATATACACTGTAAACCCTGCACTAAAAAAAAATGAAATGTTAGATTTTGTGAGATTTACTAAATGATGTAATGTCAACTGGTTCCAAGTAATTGCTTTGCGTAACCTTTATTTGACTTCTAACATTTTTGGCCAGTATAATTAATTGCATTGAGTAGAATGTACTTAACTCAGTTTTGTGGAACCAGTTGACATAATATTATGAAGTAAATCTAACTAATTCTAATATTTTTAATATTTAATTTTTTTTTTCTTTTTTGTGTGGTAGTGTGATGAACTCAAATTTTTTATGGGAACCAATTGCCTCAAAAAAATTGTGTTGGCCAACTTAATTGCATTGTGTTGAAGGAACTTAAACAAATTAGGGTAAAGTAATTTTTTGCATGTTTTTAAGTGCTGTCAACACAAAATAATTAAGTTGCCATACACCATTTTTTTTTTTTTTGAGGTAGTAGATCTCCAAAAAACATTTGAGTTCACCACACTTGTCAGGGTTTTCAGTGTAGTATGGAATACTGCAACAGAAAGAGGACGTATAAAAGTAGGGATTTATTGTCATGGTCTAGTAACTTCAGTTTGACCCCACTATTCAGATCAGATGATCCCATTAGAAATAATACATCCCACCAACATTTTGACCGTTTCAGTGACTGCATGTCCAAAGCGTGTGGATGCGCATTAAGTGTGTGTCCCGTGCGCGTGGGTGTGTTTGAGTTCACGGACGATATGCATGGGTGTGTATGAGTGCATGTGTGTGTGGTAGGCGTGGGTGTGCGTAAGTACGTGCGTAGTGTGTGTGGATGCGCACGGGTGTGTTCATGGTGCGCGTGGGTGCGCATAAGTGTGTGTGCTATGCACGTGGGTGTGCACAAGTGCGTGCGTGGTGCGCGTGGGTGTGCACGAGAGTGTGCGTGGTGTGTGTGGGTGTGCACGAGTGTGTGTTTGCGCCTGTGTGTATCCATACTGCGATTGCATAACGCGTGTGATAGGGCGGTGTTGTTCAGACTGGGCTGTCGGTGAGAGGCAGGCACTACGACTTTATTTTTCTCTCGGAATTGAGCAGATCAGAGCCCGAGCGAGCCGCTTGCTGTTGCTAGGACACGGCAAGGCAGAGGTCCACGGCAGATGAAGCACTCCGAGCTCGAACCATCGCAACATCACTTACAGAGCTGCTGCACGCGTGCGCTTTTTTCCATGACTACACTGACTCACAACAGATACATTTAAAATGATTTTCCATAAACCTTCATAATTTAAATGTTGTGATTAATTATGATCAGAGTAACCAGCCCCTGGCCCACCCACTCTTCTCAGTAGGGCTTATGTAGAGGTTGAGGGTTTGAATCCCCTGCATATCCATTCTACTCTGTAGGGCTTATGTAGAGGTTGTGGGTATGAATCCCCTGCATATCCATTCCAATCAGTAGGGCTTATGTAGAGGTTGAGAGTTTGAATACCCTGCATATCCATTCCAATCACTAGGGCTTATGTAGAGGTTGAGGGTTTGAATCCCCAGCAAATCCATTCTACTCAGTAGGGCTTATGTAGAGGTTGTGGGTATGAATCCCCTGCATATCCATTCCAATCAGTAGGGCTTATGTAGAGATTGTGGGTATGAATCCCCTGCATATCCATTCCAATCAGTAGGGCTTATGTAGAAGTTGCGAGTTTGAATTCCCTGCATATCCATTCCAATCAGTCGGGCTTATGTAGAGGTTGTGAGTTTGAATTCCCTGCATATCCATTCCAATAAGTAGGGCTTATGTAGAGGTTGTGGGTTTGAATCCCCTGCACATCCATTTCAATCAGTAGGGCTTATGTAGAGGTTGTGGGTTTGAATCCCCTGCACATCCATTCTACTCAGTAGGGCTTGTGTAGAGGTTGTGGGTTTGAATTCCCTGCATATCCATTCCAATCAGTAGGGTTTGTGTATAGATTGTGGGTTGGAATTCCTTGCATATCCATTTCAATCAGTAGAGCTTATGTAGAGGTTGTGGGTTTGAATTCCCTGCATATACGTTCCACTCAGCAGGGTTTATGTAGAGGTTGCAGAATCAATTATCTGATGAGGTGGTGAATTCCACCCATAGGGCTCAGATCGAAAAGCGGAACTTTCTCCCTGCACTATGGACCGCGCAAAAGAAGATTTGCAAAATGTGAACTAAGAGAGAGACCACGGAAATGGGCACGTGCTCGGCACATAAATAGCCGGCAACACGTTTTGAAGACAAAGTTTTTTTTCCTGTTGTATGTCAATCATTAGACCTCGGATTCTGTGCTCAACCAATCGCCGAGCAGAGCCAGGAACTCAAGCGAACCCCCGCGAATTTCTCCAGCAGCGCTTAAGCTTAAATGAAATGGTGGAGTTCATCAGTGCCGTCCGCGCACTTTGATTATCTGACCCGCTGTACACTAATGTGGGGTCTGATCGCACAGTATGCACTCGAGCCAAACCGTAAGAAGCAAACAGCAGGCCAGTCGCCGGTATGGAAACTCAGGCATAGTCTGAGCATCTTACCAGGACAGCACGGGCTCACGGCACTATTATCAAACAACAGCTTTGCCCACATCCCTCTTAAGCCTGACATTAACTACCCTGCACTAAGCAGCGCAGTACACTCAATGGTAGAGGATTCTCGGAGAAAACTCGACTCGGATAAAGATTACCGGGGAGAAGAATCATATTTATGGCGAAGGAATGTGAAGCTCACGTTTGACTGTCACTGCGTACATCCGCTTTTGGATACTTAAAGCCTTAGGTTTCAGTGCGCAGCAAAACTGCGGGATGAAAAGTCAACAGCAACTGGCATTTCCAGCAAATTTGTCAGTTCAGTTTGAGATTTGCAACGTTAGATGGGAAAATAAACTCGGAGCCAATGTGCGACTGAAGAAAAGAAAAAAAATATTAGGAACACATGAGTAAATTAGCTTTGATGATGGAAGTACGCATGGAAGAAAAATCAAGTTTGATTTCGTAAATGTACGGCGTACAGGGCACATACATGATCTGAAATGTGAGTTAGCGGTGAAATGTGGAAAAAGAGTCACAAGTATTGACAGTAATGTTGCCCGCACCATGTAGACTATCTTAGCTTTGAGAAAGGTATAACCCCTTCTTAATGACAGAGGTCATACCGGCTTTTAATTTTACGCATTTAAAGAACCACACAGAGTTTAAACGGACACCGTCTTACATGAACAACCAAACACCGTCTCACAAGTTAAACCAAGTTAATAGCCTACTCGAATAAAGAGAACAACTAAGTAAACCCCGAGACGCATCCATTGATTCGTTCAAGAGTCTTTCGCCAGGATTCGCGACACGACAAGCAGGAACAAGTAACAGAGAACAGAGGAACGTTTCGATCAATTGAAACGTTCAATCGGCAAAAACATAATCTGAACGCAACACTCCAGTAAAATCTGAATGCGTAGTGAGGTCTGAGGGTATATGCACGCTGTAGGCGTAAAAACGCACGGACTGGCTGACTTCGCAAATGTGACCCTCCCTCTTCTCCCCCTCCCCCCGGATCGAACTGACAGATTGCCCAGCACCAAGAAACATTTTCAAAGGATTCCCAAGCAGCGGTGGCGAAACGGCTCTTGACGTCAGGGACAGTCATCCGGGTCCCTAGTTCGCTCTTATGGTATTATTTACTTTGCCAAGACCTCGGCGCTCGCGCAGGCTTAGTCGGTTTTTATACATATATGTATATGCATTATTATAACGGAGGGATGAGGGCGTTTTGGATTATAACCAGATTAATCTGGGACTGATCTGCTCATCGCGAAAAGCGCGCGGACAGCAAGGGAATATTCCGTCACGACTGTGCCCAACTCTTTGTGGATGAATATTTCATGGATCCGGAATGGAGATAGCTTTGGTAAGTTTTGAGAACGGCGGGGCTAAAGGAACCGGGAGTAGCGCTAACGAATCTTGCTCAAATGCGCTTAATCTCCCGCAAGCGCCCTTCGTGCCAACCGGGCACGGCGAGAGCTACGGAAATGAGCTGAACGCTCTGAGCAGCCTGAAACCGGGCGGGTGGAAGATAAACAACATGAACAACACGTTCAGCAGCAGCGAAAATGCCATGGACGCGCTACTGCGCGCAGATCACAGCCCCCATATATTCGATGAAGACACGCTGGACATGGATATGGACACCGACAGCAATGAGAGGGTGCTTATTAATATCGCCGGACTGAGGTTCGAGACTCAGTTGGGGACCCTGAATCAATTCCCGGATACTTTATTGGGAGATCCCGACAAAAGAATCAAGTACTTTGATCCTCTTCGTAACGAGTACTTTTTTGACCGTAACCGACCGAGTTTTGACGGAATACTTTATTTTTATCAGTCGGGCGGAAAAATCCGAAGACCCGTCAATGTGTCCATCGACGTGTTCGCTGATGAGATTCGGTTTTACCAACTCGGGGAGGAGGCGATGGAGAGATTTCGAGAGGACGAGGGCTTCATTAAAGAGGAAGAGAAACCCCTGCCGAAGAACGAATTCCAAAAACAAGTTTGGCTCATTTTTGAGTATCCCGAAAGCTCGAGTCCCGCCAGGGGCATCGCCATCGTCTCCGTGCTCGTCATCACCATATCAATCATCACCTTCTGTATGGAGACGCTTCCCGAGTTTAGAGACGAGAGGGAGCTGCCGGCGGCGCGCAGGTTTGACAACGGTACCGACACGCGACCCTCGCACACCTTCACAGACCCCTTCTTCATCATAGAGACCACCTGTGTGATCTGGTTCACTTTCGAGCTCATCGTCAGATTTTTCGCGTGCCCGAGCAAGTCGGAGTTCTCCAAAACTCTCATGAATATCATAGACATCATGGCCATCATGCCGTATTTCATAACTGTGGGCACGGAGCTCGCGGAGCAGCAGGGACAGGGAAACAACAGCGGGCAGCAGGCCATGTCACTGGCCATTCTGCGCGTGATTCGGTTGGTTCGAGTGTTCCGAATCTTTAAGCTGTCCCGCCACTCTAAAGGACTGCAAATTCTGGGCCAAACGCTAAAGGCCAGCATGCGCGAGCTCGGACTCTTAATCTTCTTTTTGTTCATCGGGGTCATCCTGTTCTCGAGCGCAGTGTATTTCGCCGAAGCGGACGAGCCGGAGTCACACTTCTCCAGCATCCCCGATGCCTTCTGGTGGGCCGTTGTTACTATGACAACTGTTGGTTACGGAGACATGAGGCCCGTGACAGTTGGGGGGAAAATTGTGGGCTCGCTGTGCGCTATCGCGGGAGTTCTGACCATCGCCTTGCCTGTGCCAGTCATCGTCTCCAACTTTAATTACTTTTACCACAGAGAAACAGACCAGGACCAGTCATCCCTGCGAGAGGAACCCCCCATTGAGCACGACGGCAGAGAGGAAGAGATAAAGCGAAGCCACAGCAAATCTTCTCTTAAATCCACAGAGGATGTAGAAAAGAACGAGGGGGCGAACACCCCAGTGGAAAAGGCCAACATCAAGGCGAACAGCAATATGGATATCAAAAGATCCCTCTACGCGCTGTGCTTAGACGCGAGGGAAACGGACTTGTAGGTTTCCGCAGCCGTGGAGTTCAGTTCCTCGCTGAATATGATGTCAGGCTACTGAGAGATTTTATTATTGGCCATGACATTGGGGGAGAAATCGGCCTCATAAAACTCTGACATCATATTTCCTGCAACAACGTCAATCTCAGCCGATGTGCGAGCATACGAACAGAAGCCTTCTCAACTGGCCAAATCAAAGAGCGCGCAGCTTGTACGAACAGGCCTTCACAGTATTTTCAAACATCGCCAACAAATTACTGTTGACAGCAAATCGGCCTACACATAATATTTTCCATGAAAGAAATTTCGAAAATGCGAAATGAAAGGCTGAAGTTATGGTTGGCCTGTAGGACTAGAAATAATTACATGTGCGCTTTAGAATTATGCTGCTGGTTAGGCAGAACAGAGATCGACCTGATCAGCAGGCCTTAATTGTGTTGAAAGCACAACACTACAAATGTGTATAAAATGACGCTTTTTCTTAACAAAAAAAAAAAGAATTAAATGCGTTTGATCCGACATCTTTCCTTCTACAAACTGTACTTACAATATTAAATGTTGTTTAATAGCGGATAATTTCTCTGAAGGCATGTACATATTTTCCTTTTTATAAATCAATATCAAACATCTTGGTATTGACTGAACCCTGTTGTACACAATACGGCCCAAAAATTCAACTGCGGTGACATGATCGCTTATATTATTTTTATTTTTTAAGACCCGTGGATATATACATATTTTTCAATTATTCAAGGACGTGTCGCAATTCAAACTTTAATGCAACTCCTGCAGGCATGGAGGCACTTAATCATAAACATGACGTTTAGTCGAGCCGCCCTATTGCTCACCTCAGCAAAGTGAACCCTACGGAGGAGAAGAGACCGGTGATTTGAGGAAACCCCTGGTCCAGCTAAAATTCTTCAGGCCGCTGCGATCCGCAGACTTGCACAAACAGGTTAGTCACAGAACATTCACAGACCATAGCCTCGACATGTTTGTATTCTGAGAGGGTTGAGTGTTCAATGACATTATTTATTTATTTATTTTTAAATATTATTATTTTTTTTTAGGAAGACGTGACAATATAGTTAATATTTTGCGATTACTTGTCACAGTAATTATTAACACAAACACATGTCTGGATTTGAGAGCCAAGAAGTAATGAAAACAGATGTTTCTTTCATAATTTATGTCAGCAGTCATGTAGAAAAAATGAGCAGAACAGCTGGAGAATTGGTTGGATTCGGGCAGGTCACGCGTAAGGAGCTGTCCAATCAGCACCAAAACGGATTTCAGTGCGCGGACATGCGGTCCCTTCGTTATCTTATTTATAGAGTTCGGAGTTTTCAGATTTATTTATTAATATATTTACTCATTTTATTATTAACAACGAAAATTACACAAGCCTACATTTCCGTCGTGCCGTTTCCACGGTAATTCATTAAAGCTGGTGAAATTACAATAAGCCGTAAATGAAATGTAAAAAACCAGATTCGAGCTTCAAAGGAGTGCTTCATATTTCCAGTTAACAGGCTTTATTTAAATTCTGCCAGATAGCGCATATATTTAAGCGGTAAGATTGATCATTGCAGAACAAAATGCTATTGGGCCAAGATGTGTCCAGATTGTGATTTGCAATCACTTGTGTAGCCGTTACAAATTTCTGTTAATTTTGACGAGCAGGCCTGACCCACGAGGAGTTACCATGCCAACCACAGTGAGCGCATGCCACATTTGGGCAACGGTTATTCATTCCCCGTACAAGCAATAATGTTATAACCAGGCAGGAGGATGACTGCCATTCGCGTCTCAGAGTGGGAGTAGATTACTGAAGGTATCAGAGGACAGTGCAAACTCTCTCAGGAGTGTGCAATGGCCATTGTGTTACCGTGGATTATGGAATTCAGCTGCTATGGCAACCGTGACTACAGAATCACGGGGCAGAAGTGCGCTAAAGCCGGTGTTGTGCGTTAAATAAAGCCTCCAGAATGTGCTGGGAAGGATAAAGCGTTAGCGGTTATAAAACGCGAAGCTGGTACGGCAGGATTCAGAATGCGCGGCTGCACTCCTAAGACATAAATCCACTCATGGCTCACAGTGCACCTGTTTGCATGTGTGTGAACGCTGCGCTTGTATGCCAGTTTATGCGATGGGAGCAGCACGTGTGTGGATTGTGTGCGCGTTGGCGCGCGTGGTGTTGCATGTAAGTGGTGTGCGGTTTCCAGATATACTTACATAAGCTATGTTCCCATGTCTCCTATGCTAGAGGGCGGAGTCTATTGACTGGGGGCGTGGCTGTAACCCGCGCATGAAATGTTAACAGGACAAAGCTCGTGGGGGTTGTGGGAGTTTGTCTTTAACTGGTCCCTGCGTGGTTGGCTTGGTTTGGAAAAGGTCAACCACTAAACAATGTCACTGCCACAATGTGGCAAGATGTTAACTTAAAAAAAAAAATAAAAATTTAGCAGCGTTTGGAGAATATTTTCACAGGGACCCAATCACCACAACAGCAGTAAACAACCCCGATCGCCTTGGATACGGGGATTGTTATGACAGCGACAAGGAAAACTGACTCAAGGTCAGACATGCTGAGCAAGAGACAGTCACACAGTTCGCAGTCAGAAGCACCTGTTCAACCCAAGGACTGGCCTGCTAAACGTTCATGTGTGGCTTTTCTGTCACAGGCGACACGCACTAAAGCGCTAGCACTCCTTCCTTGTTAAAGAGAACATTAAAATAGACTTGAGAGCGTTCAAAACTGGCCAGCCTGCCCCTGGCCTCATGCTGATTGGAGAGCTTAGAAGTAATTAAATGGAGCAGCCATGAAGCTGCTGCCATCTTCATGTATTGCAGAGTGCATCACCAGCACACGGGGTGTTAAAGAAGGGACAGAGCCAACTGAACGCCTTCACGACATCTACTGAACCCCTGAATTACCATATTGCACATGCACCGCAGTAGACGGTCCGCTATACACATGTATGCAATATACCTGATAACCACCCACGCCACTATACAGCACCATAAATCTGCCCTGAAATTTACATTGTTTTCTCTGGAATAGGAAGTATTTGTGAGCTTGTTAACATAACATAACAAAACATGGATTGCGAGAACAGGCCATTCAGCCAAACTAAGCTCGTCAGTTTCTTTATACTATTGTGAATATATCACTTCAGATACTCAGTGACTCAATGGTATCTAGCTTTAAGTCAAGCCTAGTCTTGAAAACTCCCAGGGTCTCTGCCTCAACAATATGGTCAGCTAAGCTGTTCCACATTGAAATTTCTCTTTGAGTAAAGAAATATTTCTGAATATCAGGGCTAAATTTACCTTTGGTCAGCTTCCATTTGAGACCCCGAGTTTTACTAACAAAACTTGGTTGAAGGAATTCTACATAATTCACTTTGTTAATCCCTTTAACACATTTAAAGACCTTAATCAGATCACCCCTTAGTCTCCTTTTCATAAGACTAAAGAGATTACGGATCTTCAGCCATTTCTCTTAGCTGTCATCTTTTATACCCGGAATTAGTTTAGTGGCTCTTCTCTGAACTTTCTCTAGAGCCTCTATGTCTTTCGTACAGTGCGGTCCCCAGAACTGTACACAATACTCCAGATGTGGTCTAACGAACGTGTTGTACAAAAGAAGCATCACCTCCTTGGATTTGAACTCAATACTTTTGGGAATGTATCCCAGCATCTGATTGGCTTTTTTGACTGCTACGGCACAATGGCTAGAGCTTGTGAGGGTTTGATCAACAATCACTCCCAGATCTTTCTCGCGTGGAGTACATTCCAGTTTAAAACCTCCTATGAAGTAATCCTGTCTAATGTTCTTATTACCTATATGTACAACTTTACATATCGCTACATTAAATTTAATTTGCCACATTTCTGCCCAATTCTCGATTCTATCCAAATCATACTGAATCACTTTAGTGGACTCTAAACAATTTGCCAAAGCTACCAATTAAGTATCATCTGCAAATTTAACTAATCTGTTCTCAATATTCCGATCAAGTTCATTAATGTAGATGTGGAACAGCAGAGGTCCCAACACCGATCCCTGGGGGACGACACTCCCCACCATACCTAGCTCAGATGAGATACCACTGGCCACCACTCTTTGTGTTCTGTCCTGCAACCAGTTTTGAAGTTGAGCAGTGAGGCTTTAGAAAATGTGCAAACTATAGCTGAGGGGTTTGGCTACATTTGTGTGTGTGTGTGTGTGTGTATGTGTGTGAGTGTGTGTGTTGGTGAGGGGGTGGGTGGGAGGGGGGGGGGGTGATAAAAGAGTTAACCTGGAGTTTACAAAATAGGACTGGTTTGAGTATTTTCCACAGATCAGGTGTCATTTTTCCTGCTAAAACCATTTGTTATTCAGATGTTTGAAGATCCCCATTAATGTCACCAGGTGCACAGCCAATTAGTCATTACAAGCCATTTCAAAATGTGTTCCCTTGTGACGTCACATGGGGAAGTGACCATCCAGATGCAAGGACTGACTGATCAAATTCAGCCAACCAGTTAATCAGTTCCTTCATTATTCTGGATGGTGTCTTGAACTTGTGATGTCACAAAGGACACATTTATAAATGGTCAGTGCAGTGCAGAGGTGACTACTACGTTGCGGGTTCGAGCCCCGGCGTACCCACCGGCAGGGGTCGGCAGCTTTTTCAGAGTAGCGCACAATTGGCTATCGTGCTACAGGGTTCCAAATTGGGAAGGGACTGCCGGATCTGGTGATACGATAGTAGCTTTGTTCGTTGCTCCAGCTCCAGCTGGCCAGACGGGCGGTCGTCAGGAAGGCTCCGGGTTGGTTCATGTCCGGGTATCCTCCGCCCTCCTTCTGAACTTACGAGGATTCAACCAATGAGTGTATAAGAATCAGTGGCTGATGGGCACGCGCTTCGGAGGAGAGTCGTGAACTGTCTTCACTATCCTGACTTGGCAGCAAGGGGTCGTATACGAGCAAGCTTTGTACATAGCTCACCAATTGGGCAATCCAGATTCGGGTGGGATTGGAGATGCCAAATTTATTTAAAAAAAAAAAAAGAGGCCAATGTTCCATTTACTAACCTATTAACATTGAATGCAAAATAAGTTTGTTTCAGCTTTATGCAAAGTTCCATTATATTTGCTATACATGCCATAAAAACAATGTATGATATACGTGAAACCTCCAAAACTCAGGAAACAAATTAAGCATTTGGACTGACCTACAGCTGTAAAAGTTCGTTCCAGATTTGGGGGAGCTGACAGTGAGTGGGTTCCTCAGAAGATTAATCTCATGAAACAAGGTCACAGCTCATATTGAAACAGGACACATCCTCAGGCAAACATAACATTGCAAGCCCAACCGCACCGGATCCACATCCTAACTGCTGGATCGTAACGACACTGCCGGAGCGTCTACTGTATGAAAGGGCCCTTCTCACTCTATCTGGCTACTTCAACAATTCTCTCCCTCGCTCACTCTCTCTAATTGAAGCACTGATTACTAAAACCCCACAAGTCAAGTCAAGTGTGACTTATGGGGTTTTAGTAATTGGTGGTTCAATTGAGAACCATATAGATGGCATGAAGTATTTAAAAAAATAGATAGACATAAATAAATGGGTCAACAAAATTGATCGCGACCTGAGAATTACAGGCTAGGCACAGTGTAGCCTCCAGGACCAACTGCAGTACTGTAGCTAATGCATTATAAAAATAAATCTGTAATATGAAAATTGACCACTCTTACAAAATACATTTATGTTGATGGCTGTGACCAGGTCCACTCACTATCTCTCCCTCACACCCCCTCTCTCACTCACTCTCTTGAACTCCCACCAGTCGAAGATATTATACATAGTTTTGTGCAAATTAATTGGGTAAAGCTGGCTGGAGTGGGGAATACCAAACAACGAAGGTTTTCAGGTTTTTATTACTTTAACGGCATCTACATTCCGCACTCAGTATGAGATGTGTCCTCCACGTTTCTTGATAAGTTCCACCCGTTTTGGCATGGAGCCGTCCTGGTTTTTGCAGGTTGCCATGATTTCTTCGTCGTGATGCCACACCTGGACAACTGCATCAATGACTTTGGCTTTTGTGCTGCAGACCTTCTGCTGCAGTCTTGACTTGATGATGGACCAGAGACTCTCAATGGGACTGAGGTCAGGTGAATTACCAGGCCAGTCCAACACAGTTACAGAACTGTGTTGATGATGTAGTCACATTAGTTCCATTATACAAGTCAAGCAAATTAACCTCTGAAGCCCCAGCCTTTTTTAGGTTTCTGTTTGAAAATGACATACCCAAAATGAATAGAGTATATCTCTGTTTGTGTAGCATGAAGTATCAGAGAGGGAGACATGGAAATGTGGAGAGAGGCTTAATTTTCTGACGCTACTCGGATTTTGATATTTGAACATTAATATGCTTGGCGCTTGAGTTGTGCTTGGTGTATGTAAAAATGACTTATATGTGCTTGTAGCAGAGGCTCTCCTGTTTCATTTGATGTGTAATATGACTACATTTCTACTTAATTAGCACGGCGTTGTAGGTATTTTTCTGCGGTGAGTCTCAGGGTCCCCCAATTGGGGGACCCTGGAGTTTAAGAGGTTAATGAAATGTGGCTAAAAGGTACTGTGCATTTATCTTTGAGATGGTTCTGTAAAACATCCATCACTTGGCATGGCTATTTGCACTCCATTCAGCCCATTCCATTGACAAGCACCTTTATCTTGTTAATTTGCACAAGACTGAACCACTAATAAGACAAACTCTAAAATATGCCCCTCAGCAGCATCTCGCAATCAGCTCTGGAGTGTAAAGGCTCAGTCTCATCGCCTCACTTAGTGTAGGGACTCCTACGCCCCTACCGTGTTTATGGTAAATCACACTATCTGAACCTGTTAGTGCAGGCTGAATCCGGGCTCGGAGGCTGAATCACTGGTCGCTTCAGCATTTATCGCCAGGCAGCACATTGCAGAGCCGCGTTTCCCTGTTCAGCTCATTCATCTTCTACGTGCACTGACCCAAAAACCGTGCGATAAATACACTGCTCCACTTTCTATAAATGTCAATTTTATGAAATCTCATTTCTTCAAAGCTTCCCTGTGCATTGTTCGCAGCTAATGCCTCACTAATGAAGTTAATTCAACCGCAAAGTGGCTGAACATCGCGTAAAATGAATAAACAGCAGCGTACCCTAACTAAAATATACCGCGAGTATGCTAAAGTATACATAAGGTCTACACACCGTTTAGAATTAACTCAGGGATGTCCGGTCTCCAGATCATTTATAAAGCTAATTTCAGACTATAGTCCATGATAAAAATGGTTCAATTCAAATCAAATTTATTTGTATAGCGCTTTTAGCAGGACAGTCATAAAGACGCTTTACAGAGTGAAAACGAACAGCGCCAGGCCTAATCGCCAAAATGCTAATATCAATCCTGGTCAGAAATCTTTAGTGTACAGCCACTGCACTGCTAGAAGGGCAAATAAAATTATCAGGAATAAAAAGTTGATTTTAAAAAAATGCTAACGCTAATGCTAATGCAGGTGCTAACACTACAGAACACAGATGTGTGTCAGGCTGTAGCTGCTTAGCCCAGTCAGGCAGACCACTCTTGGGAATGCGTGTGAGGTGACGGTCCGCAGGGCGCAGATCAGGAGTATAGAAACCGTGCGGTGACAGCGAAGCGCCTTCTTATGGAAATGGCTGCCGTGTGTTCATTCCTCCTCCCGCCCACTGACACATCGCCACAGAGCATAATGACATGTCTAGTACCCGCACTCTTTTACTACGGAGCCATGCTGTTGTAACACGTGCAGAATGTGGCTTGGCATTGTCTTGCTGAAATAAGCAGGGGCGTCCATGAAAAAGACGTGGTTGGATGGCAACATATGTTGCTCCAAAACCTGTATGGACCTTTCAGCCTTAATGGTGCCTTCACATATGTGTAAATTGCCCATGCCTTGGGCACGAATACACCTCCATACCATCACAGATGCTGGCTTTTGAACTTTGTGCCTATAACAGTCCGGATGGTTCTTTTCCTCTTTGGTCCGGAGGACACGACGTCCACAGTTTCCAAAAAACAATTTTAAATGTGGACTCGTCATACCACAGAACACTTTTCCACTTTGCATCAGTCCATCTTAGATGAGCTTGAGCCCAGTGAAGCCTTTTATAAATGGCTTCTGCTTTGCATTGTAGAGTTTTAACTTGCACTTGCAGATGTAGCGACGAGCTGTAGTTACTGACAGTGGTTTTCTGAAGTGTTCCTGAGCCCTTGTGGTGATGTCCTTTACACACTGATGTCGGTTTTTGCTGCAGTGCAGTCTGAGGGATTGAAGGTCACGGGCATTCAATGTTGGTTTTCGGCCTTGTCGCTTACCTGCAGTGATTTCTCCAGATTCTCTGAACCTTTTGACGATATTACGGACCGTAGATGATGGAATCCCTAAATTTCTTGCAATAGCTCGTTGAGGAATGTTGTTTTTAAACTGTTCGACAATCAGCTCACGCAATTGTTCACTAAGTGGTGACCCTCGCCCCGTCCTTGTTTGTGAATGACAGAGCATTTCAGGGAAGCTGCTTTTATACCCAATCATGGCACCCACCTGTTCTCAATTAGCCCGTTCACCTGTGGGATGTTCCAAATAAGTGTTTGATGAGCATTCCTCAACTCTCTCAGTCTTTTTTGCCACTTGTGCCAGCTTTTTTGAAACATGTTGCAGGCATCAAATTCCAAATGAGCTAATATTTTCAAAAAATTACAAAGTTTACCTGTTCGAACATTAAGTAACTTGTCTTTGCAGTGTATTCAATTGAATATAGGTTGAAAAGGATTTGCAAGTCATTGTATTCTGTTTTGATTTACGATTTACACAACGTGCCAACTTCACTGGTTTTGGGTTTTGTACATTGCAAACAAAAACATTGCATCATCTCAACACCAGAATTTAATCAATATAAACAGCAATACCGAGGAGTTGAGAGCTTAATTGAAAACTAATCATTAAGAGGCAGTGTGCGTATACCTCGTGGTGGTAATGACCCGAGATGAGTGTCAAAGGGCAAAAATTGTAATTGCCATAAAAGGCTCAAATTCATCAACCAGACAGCGACCTTAAAATGGCCGTGCATGTGCACGTACCCACGATCCCTTCAATCCACCCGGCTCCCTGTGTGTGAAAGAGGCCTGTCACTCGCTCTAGCAGAAAAGTCTGCCTGGGAGATAAAATGGCGCCATCCTCTCCACGCCTGTCACCATTTCACACTGCAGGGTTGTTATTCAAAGGCTACAGATGGCCTGGGTTAACACTTCCCCACTCACTCTCTCTTTCTCTCTCTCTCTCTCTCTCTCTCTCTCAGCTGTCCAAACTCAATCTATTCCTCAAACCCTTTTGATATTGCAGTCTGGTGCAGTCTTATTTTGTTCATTCTTTTGCAATCGTATAAATATCAACTTAATCTGACAATCCCTTTAGAAAACTTGCTATACCTTTCGTAAATGGATGGTATTTTCACCGGCATAGTGTAGCATTACTATAGTGATACTATAGTTATTCAAACTACTGCAATACAGTTGTGTGGACTATAGTAAGTTCATGATACTGTTGAGTTTCGCAATACTATAGTTATAATGTGATAGCTACAGTACTACTCTGGTTATACAATGCAGACTATAGTAATACTGTAGCTATGCCAAAAAAAACTACAGTATTGCTAAGAAATAACTATTGGATATTTTCATAAGGGAGGTAAAATGTTCAACTGCAGTATAAAACCTGCAAACCAGAGATGTGCTGTCAGGATTGGCAGTGATTCACCTTTTAACGTAGGATTACTCTCAACCTGCTCTCACACACCCCAGCCTGATCAACAATTATGCTATTTTATTTGCCAAATAATCGAGTCCATTATGTAGCCGATTATGGTTAGCCCCTTTGCGAAGAATAGAAATAGTGCCAATTTTTCCAGTTATGCATGAACCTATTTAGGCTTTATAACTCAGTAATTGTGTCAGGGAGACTGTGGAAAATTATTCCAGTGAAGCAAGACATTTGGAATTTCAATTATGGAATTATGTAGGAATTAAATTTTGGAATTTATGGACGCCGGCATCTATATCTGCGAAAAGGGGTTAAGGTGTGATAGTGGCAGAGATTCAATAAAATTCAGCTTCACTGCAAGATTGCAAGGATGGAAATAGGGATAAAAGACCTCAACTTTCTCAGTAATTCCATGTATCATTGTAGCCTTTAGCTTATTCCATAATAAAAGATTGTGAAATTCAGATCCACATAACTCTTATATGGCAGTATAAAGTGTGTATTTAAAGAAGAAAACATCTTACCTGCACTGATCAAGCATATAACGTGACGGTTTTAACTTTAATTTGAAATGGCGTTGTGTCTGCCTCCTACAACACAACAGCAAACAAATAGAGTAGACATGTATTGATTTGAAACTTTACAAAAAATTGTCGTTTTTGCCATGATATGAAAGGGCATGTCGTACTCTCTCAAACTTTCAACATCAATAGTGTATATGAATAGAGTAATCATGGATGTAAAACGGGTTTTTAGCAACCCCCAATATCGCCCTTGACCAGCAGTGTGAATCAGACCAAAAGCTGTAACGTCATTCGTGGGATCGATTGTGACTTAGAGGCTGTCGTACATGTATTTTACAAAAGTACATTGCATGTAAGACGATAAGTGTTAGAATTTTTGCTTGACTTGGACATCGAACTTGAAGAGGATGATTCAAGTGCAAGTTCAACAACTAGCGACAGTGATGACGAGGATGGAGAGCTTGGAGAGATAGGAATGAGGAAGAAATCGGCGACAATACGAATGCAGCTGGACGTCAACAGCTACCGCAAGCGTACCAGCGCAAACCAGAGCCTCGGGGACAAGGGGAAGCGGGAAGCAAGCTCTAGGGTGCGTTTCCCAAAAGCATAGTTGCGAACTTAGTTGGAATCATTGACGATATATGGTCAAACTAGCCATGTTGCTTTTGGGGAACCTGCCCCTAAGTGAGAGGAGAGGGAAACCGAACATGAACAAGCTCAGAATTTTACTGACGAACGCCCGGCTGGTAAACAGGAGACCCTAAAGCAATGAACAATGCCATATGGCTGGCAGTCCCTCCCAATGTATATCCATGCAGTGCGAAGTCAATTGTGCGCTGCTCTGAAAAGGCTCCCGGACACTGGCGAGACCAGAACTCCGACCCGGGCCGGGGTACTCAGTACTCAGTACTTCTCCGCAAAGTGACGCCTTTACAGGGTAAGCTATCCAGGTAGCCAAACAATAAAAAACTTTTTGAGGATCATGAATCTAATCCGCTAGAATTATAAAAATGAAACGAGACCAAGAAATTAACAAAGTAGGGCAGGCAGACGACAGTCAATGCCCTCGACTTCCTTACAGCGTCCCTGTTTCCCATGAATTATGCCTTCAGAAGGGGCTATTTTCGCTCATTTTTTTTTTTTTTTTGAGATTTGCATGAGTTTAAAGGTGCTCAAAATGCCTCTTTTATTCTCTTCCTGTCTGAGTGAGTGACCAGAAAGTGTCCTATTCATCAATTAGCTTTTCGTAGAGGTATTATTTGCCTATTTTTAAAATTTCTCAATAGAGGTCTACTTTAAAAAATCTCAGCCTTCACGTCAGCACATGAAGTTTAGATGCAATGAGCAACGATATGATGCAAATAAAAATTGGCCAGTTATTCTGTTGATTCATCACTCTCAGTAAATCAGTCAAGCTGTGTTCTGAATGCAAATAAAGCAAAGTAAATCAGAGCCGTAAGAGTTATCGCAAGTTAAAAGGTGTAGATTCTGCTTAACCTAGCTTACCTCTAACAGCTTGTCATTGTTGCAAACAATCGCTATCAATTCAGAGCTTTAAATACATGAGCCCGCGCTTGAGGGTATTTGGCCTTGAACTGAGAGGGAATGACAGCTCCTCAGTCCTGCTGAAGCACAAGGTTGTCATGGAGACCATTTGAAAGCGCGTTATTTCACCAACGTGCCAATGCGTAAAGAGCTCTGAAATTAAAGCTCCCGTTTGGTTTAGGGGTCGCGGCGCGTGCCGCAGCATTAGGCCTGCAGTCAGAATTAAGTGGAGACTAATTGGAGTTGGCCTCACCGTCCCTCAGGGCTCCGTGTGCTTTTCAGACGCTCCCTAGAGCTCGCAGGCTCACGATACAGATCTGGTTGCTATGGGAATAGTGAAGGTGTGCTTGAAGTGGGCCAATGAGGACTTGAAAAGGAGGGGGGAGGAGCGAACAGGACTCATTATGCGCGCCATTAAAACCGTTTCAAGCATGCGACTTTCGGTTTTATTTAAAAACGCGAATGTGCAGGATCGTTAATAAGCTTTCGTTACCGATTATGAGACTGCAAGCTTGCCAATTTGAATATCTCAAAACGAATACAACCATTTTTCTACAGCTTAAAGTGGATAATCATAGAAATATGGATGTCGATATGTGTAAAAGTGGGTCTTGCACGTTCTCATCCATATCCACCAAGCATTGTTCAGACAGCTTGTAATATGATGACATATCGTTTGCTGGGTAGCAGACAGAGGTGGATGCTGGTGAGCAGGCATGTGCATGTTTATGTATGGGTGATAGTGTGTGTGTGTGTGTGTGTGTGTGTATTGCACAGATAAGAGGCAGCAGTGCGTCATAAGGCCCCAGAGAGCGTTGTGACGAGAAGGGCTCGTTTGGCCTCATGTGCTCTGTTACACACGCATGAAGAAGCTCATTTAATTTAACACACTACCCCCCACACACATACGCCATCTTATCCTCCAAGACATTACGTAACATGGCCCGCTTCAGCACTAACCTCCAGGAGCACACATGGGCAGTGGCTGCTGTGTTTCTCAGCATAAACACTGCACCAGGCCAAAACTACCTTTCTGTGAGCTCGTGGTCCGACAGCACTTTACCACTATTATCACTGGTTTCAGAGGTTCATTTTTAAAGGCGCTCGGTAAAGAACAATGCGACCTCAGCCGGCCCACACATGAGCTACACGAGGTACATCTGTAATACGGCTTGCGCCGGGTTTATCCTCGAATGTCGCTTCCTAAGATGGAGTCTCCTTCTGAGTAAGCACTGCCTCCCCACAGCAAGAAGGCTGTGGGTTCGAATCCGGCCTGGGGCAGAGTTTGCATGTTCTCTCCGTGTTACCGTGGCTTTTCTCCGGGTTCTCCAGTTTCTACCATCCAGAAAAACAAGCATTATAGGAACACTCCAACCAGTACCCCTGACCAAGGACCTGGCTTTAGAACTGGAGTTGGTCCCCGGGCGCTGCTCTGTGGCTGCCCACTGCTCCTAACTATAGGATGGGTTGAATGCAGAGGAGAAATTACTCCACGGGGTTCAATAAAGTGTCATTATTATCTTATCTTATCTTATCTTATCTGAGGAGAGAAATTACATAGATTCTCAGATTTCTTCTCTTATGACGGTGCTTCGGCACAACACACCGTTACTCCTTTATAGCGACAGATACAGTAGTAAATCGTTTATCATTTCTCAACTCTGATTATCTTGCTTGGTAACCCCTGCAAAAATCGTACTCCATTTAACGAAAAGCATTGGCCTCTTTTGTAAATAAATAGAATGCACACACCAAGTGCTTGTGTGATTGAGAATGTGCGCGTGACTGAGGGTGCACAAATGGACTGGCTTTGAGAGTTACCAGCCTGTCGCCATCACCGCACTGGGCGTGCTCAGAGGGGCAGGGCTGAGGGTGGCCAGCGGGCACGATGACGCCCCCTCCCTCTCCCCCGTCACACAGGAAACACAGACCGGAGACATAGGACGCGCGGTGAACCCGAAACGCTTCCTTACAGATGCGGCGAAGCGTGCATGTAGCGTGCCGCTAATGCGAGCCGACAAACATCCATACTGCCTGCCCGAAATGCCACCGTCCTGAATCGCAGCATCAAATACACTAAAGAAACTCAAGTCACATATACAGGAAATTCATCAGCAAAATTCTAAATTCTGTGCCACATCTTAAATTTATGTATCTAAGAATGAAACCACAAACGTGTGTCTGCAAATAGCTGAAGGAGAAAGGAGTCTCATCTAGATTTGCTGAAATTAAATTTGGATTCCGCCAGGTTGAAAAATAACTGAAAACTGTGTATGAAGTGGAGTTGAGACCGGTTTAAAAACAGCAGGTAGGGCTTTAGCATTCACTGAGCGCAGCCCGTCTGACTGTAATATGAAAGGAGAACCACACAGCTGCGGGACATTGTGTTGGAGGTCAGAGTGGGACTGACAGGGAATTTGTTCATGCATTTATTTATTTATGGAGGGCACTGCACAGTCTGTCCACGCCTGACTGCCCTGCGGAAACCAGAGACGAGAGCTTCTCACACTAATAAATACAAATATGGAAGAGTCTGTGCACGTGTGAGGTAGCTATGCAGGGTTTGTGTTTGAAGCAGCTGTGCTGGGCATGTGTGTGTGAGATGTTGTGTGTGGGGTTGTGTGTGAGGTAACTGTGCTGGGTTTGTGTGTGAAGCAGCTGTGTGCGAGGTTGTGTGAAAGGTATTTGTGTGCTGGGTTTATGTGTGAGGTAGGTGCGTGTGGGGTAGCTGATCTGGGTATGTGTATGAAGTAGCTGTGTTGGGTTTGTGTGTGAGGTAGGGGTTTACAGGATAGCTGAGATGGATGTTTTGTGTGAAGTAGCGGTGTGCTGGGGTGGGTGTGAGGTAATAGATGTGTGTGGGGTAGCAGTGCTTGGTTTGTGTGTGAGGTAGCAGTACTGGCTTTGTGTGTATGTGTGTGATGTAGCTGTGCTGGGTATGTGCATATGTTTGTGAGGTATCTGTGAGCTGGGTATGTGTGAGGTAGTAGATGCGTGCGAGGTAGCAGTGCTGGGTTTGTGTGTGAGGTAGCAGTGCTGGGTTTGTGTGAGGTAGCTGTGCTGGATTTGTGTGTGAGGTAGTAGATGCATGCGGGGTAGCAGTGCTGGGTTTGTGTGAGGTTGCAGTGCTGGGTTTGTGTGTTAGGTAGCAGTGCTGGGTTTGTGTGAGGTAGCTGTGCTGGGTTTGTGTGTGAGGTAGTAGATCCCTTTGGGGTAGCAGTGCTGGGTTTGTGTGTGAGGTAGTAGATGCCTTCGGGGTAGCAGTGCTGGGTTTGTGTGTGAGGTAATAGATGCATTTGGGGTAGCAGTGCTGGGTTTGTGTGTGCGGTAGGAGTTCTGGGTTTGTGTGTATGTGTGTGAGGTAGAAGTGCTGGGGTTGTGTGTGAGGTAGTAGATGCATGCAGGGTAGCAGTGCTGGGTTTATGTGTGAGCTAGCAGTGCTGGGTTTGTGTGTGAGGGAGCAGTGCTGGGTTTGTGTGTGAGGTAGTTATGCTGGGTATTGTGTGAGGGAGTAGATGCGTGTGAGGTAGCAGTGATGGGGTTGTGTGTGAGGTAGTAGATGCATGCAGGGTAGCAGTGCTGGGTTTGTGTGTCAGGAAGTACATGCGTGCGGTGTAGCAGTGCTGGGTTTGTGTGTGAGGTAGTAGATGCGTGCGCGGTAGCAGTGCAAGGTTTGTGTGTATGTGTGAGGTAGTAGTGCTGGGTTTGTGTGTGAGGTAGTAGATGCGTTCGGGGTAGCAGTGCTGGGTTTGTGTGTGAGGTAGTAGATGCATGCGGGGTAGCAGTGCTGGGTTTGTGTGTGAGGTAGTAGTGCTGGGTTTGTGTGTTAGGTAGCAGTGCTGGGTTTGTGTGAGGTAGCTGTGCTGGGTTTGTGTGTGAGGTAGTAGATCCCTTCGGGGTAGCAGTGCTGGGTTTGTGTGTGAGGTAGTAGATGCCTTCGGGGTAGCAGTGCTGGGTTTGTGTGTGAGGTAATAGATGCATTTGGGGTAGCAGTGCTGGGTTTGTGTGTGCGGTAGCAGTGCTGGGTTTGTGTGTATGTGTGTGAGGTAGAAGTGCTGGGTTTGTGTGTGAGGTAGTAGATGCATGCAGGGTAGCAGTGCTGGCTTTATGTGTGAGGTAGCAGTGCTGGGTTTGTGTGTGAGGTAGTAGATGCCTTCGGGGTAGCAGTGCTGGGTTTGTGTGTGAGGTAGTAGATGCGTGCAGGGTAGCAGTGCTGGGTTTGTGTGTACGTGTGTGAGGTAGTAGTGCTGGGTTTGTGTGTGCGGTAGCAGTGCTGGGTTTGTGTGTATGTGTGTGAGGTAGAAGTGCTGGGTTTGTGTGTGAGGTAGTAGATGCATGCAGGGTAGCAGTGCTGGGTTTATGTGTGAGGTAGCAGTGCTGGGTTTGTGTGTGAGGTAGTAGATGCCTTCGGGGTAGCAGTGCTGGGTTTGTGTGTGAGGTAGTAGATGCGTGCAGGGTAGCAGTGCTGGGTTTGTGTGTATGCATGTGAGGTAGTAGTGCTGGGTTTGTGTGTGAGGTAGTAGATGCGCGCAGGGTAGCAGTGCTGGGTTTGTGTGTACGGAGGATACAGCTCTATCTGCTGGGAATGAAAGTGCTTGCGTGTGATAAACTGAAACACCATCACACATTTGCTGGAGAGGAGGCCACACATTCTGCTCCAGCATTAGTGTAATTCTGCACCCCTCTAATCCCAAATCATCTCACTTCACAACCAGTGAGCACATTCTCATTCTGTCCACAGCCACGCAATGTATTTGGGATTCTCTGGATTGAGACAACAGCCACGAAAGCGCAGCTTTTGAAAACAGCAGCGGTTTTGTGTCAGAAGCAGTACATCTGGGAATATAGCCCCTTTACATACACAAGCACACACGCACACACACACACACACACACACACGCACACACAGGCACAAACACAAACACACACACACACACACACACACACACACACACACACACACACACCACAAGGCGGTGGGCATGAGGGTAAGAGGCTTAGCTGATTTCAGGGATGGACGTGACATTAAAGTTAAAAATAGACCAGAATTTGTGTGTGTGTGTGTGTGTGTGTGTGTGTGTGTGTGAGGGTAGAAGAACATGCATGAACTTGTTACACACTCTCCTCCCCTCCACCTGCACTAACACATAGTCTAGTCTCAACAAATCCCTGTAACCAGCTCAGTAACAAGCGGCTAGGTTTGTAATATGACAACAAAAACGTTCACCAACAGATACACAATACTGTCTCCACTAAATACACCACACACCTGTACCAACAAATACACATTCGCACCTTTACCAAACTCAAATATTGTGTTTTCCATTGTATTGTGCTGTTTGGTTGCAGTGGCTTTGACCATCGATACAAAAGCATGAAAAACAAATTTTATTCCGAGAAAATTACAAAACAAACGATGAAGAATGATGAGTAGAAAAAAATGTTAACATTCTATTGAATGCGGGGTTGTGGATGGGATCAGAGAGGACCTGTGGCACCATGGTACATGAATGCTGGAGCACTAGCTCCCTCTAGTGGTCTACACCAGACCAGGCGCTATGTGAAGCAGGCGCCGGTACTCCTACTGCTAAATCAATGCTTGATGGCATGATTACATCCCCAAACGCAGCCGACAGAAAACCTGCCGGGCTGAATCAAATGATCAATATGGCTTCATATCGACAACATTTCAGGAGACCCTCTTTAATATGCGTTGCAACATAACCACAAGCTAAGTTGCACACTTAGCAGGTCTTCGAGGCCTTCAAAGATCGTTAGGGGTGAAAAATCCTCTCAATCGCGCAGATGAAATCAATTCCATAAAGATATTCCCGCGTAAAATATTAATTGGCTCAAATTAATAATTTGTTTCTAAATATTTACAACACAGTTTACAATAGAACGCGTGTGCGCCTGTGTACATTCGTGATGTGACATCCATGTACACCTGCATATATCTGTCCATTTACAAGCATGGGAGCGAAAGTTTGAATGCTAGAACGCATAATATGCGAGCACGCACATCCCTTAGGTAAGGATGCCATCCTGAGTTCAGGAGTACCACCGGATCCGGGGTGCATTTACCCAAAATCACAGATGCTAACTTACATAGATGGGCCCATTGACTGTGAATGAACGAACTGTGCAAGTTGCTTAGTTAGCAACTACGCTTTAGGGAAACGCGTTCCTTCAGGTGCAACTCAAAACATTTGTGGGATACTGTAGGTGTATTTATTATTAATATCAGTTAGCCTAAATCTCCTGCTCCAAGATGTATTTCTGTAGCAGATGAGCCCGGGCTGAAGAGCAGGGTAGCCATTTTGTATTCAGACCCTGAGGATTACTTCATGGCAATACCCACACTTGTGGTCTTAGTACTTAGCCAAGTGACCACTCGAGTGAGGTATGGCCAGGATCTGGCCTTTATCTACAAGTAGAAGTAAAGACTGCAAGTGCAGTGAGATTTTGTTGCCTCACATTGAGATGCTTTTGACTAAAGGAAAATGTTTCCAGATGAGGCAGCACTTTGTGGAGTTTTTGAATCAAGCGAGATATTAAGAGGATGCATATTCTGAATACATTTGTGAACACAGGCCCAATCAGCAATCCAAAATAACATTTTAAAAAATCAAAATTTCACAAACGAATCGAATGAATATTGAAAATTAGCTCATAAAGTCTTCAGTAAATAAGCAAGCAGGTAGATCACTGTTGCCTAATTTATACTGAGTAGATTACCCTGTAACATAGGCTTCGGAAACCTGGTACAGCCATTTACATGGGAAAATTTTCTTGCCCATCATCTTAAAAACCACTCCATCCTTTCTGTGTATTAAATCCAAAGGCATTGTGGTATAAAATTAGTGGTCAATACTGCTCTAAAGTGAATGCGCACTTAAGACCGCAAGACTGCAAATGCGGGTATACGGACGAAGCCTGTTTATGTTAACAGCCTTCTTGTTCCTCTCCACACAGGGCCACTGCAGAGATGGAGCTACCATCATCACAAAAACCTGTGCCTTCCAGCAACTTACCCCTTCCTTCCTTCCTTCCCATCTCCAAAACAGCATACTGGCTGCCCTCAAACTGTGGACATATTTTGATTGACATCAGTGGGTCTCCGCCCACATTCATGGAGCAAAGGAGGGGCGAGGCTTCAAACAAAGACAAACATTCGGAGTTCTGGGCATCCAGCAAAGACTGTTTGGAAAACAAACAAACAAATGAAAAAAGCCGTCAAAAATGCCCGCTTTGTGTACTATCACACCGCTGTTATGTGAAGATGTCCAGTGGAAGTCGACTGTTTGAAAAATACTCAGTCTATTTATTTTTCTATTATTGTTTTTCCTAACTTATATTTTTCTAAAAAATAAATAATGAAAAAAATGGAAAAAGAACTAGAAATATCAGAAGGAAAAACAAAAGAAGGTTTGATAAAGCACATTCATTTCACGTCAAGGTTGCAGAGCAAATGAGCTGGTGTTCGTTGACTGCAAAAGGACTATAAAATCCCGGTTGAGGACGAGTCCTTTCGAACTGAAGAGAGAGAGAGAGAGCGTTCTGCCTCAGCTGGAGTAAAAACGCTCGTTTCGCACATGATAAATCTACAAACTGCAAAGGAGTATGAAAAAACTGTGTTTAATGGTTTTGTTTCAACCATTCAGTGGAGGCCATCTCAGAATCCATCAGCCATTTTGAAAATGCTGAAATCTCGTCTTTGCCGTAAAGTGGCCAGTTCCTCCTTCTACACGTCGCTTTTTCTGGACACGTCTTCATATCAAGCATTAACCTGTTAGCATACTGTATGTGTGTCCATACTTGTGAGTTTGAGTGTGTGCTTTTGAACGAGACTTTCCATATACTGTACATCTCAATACCTCGCCTTCGCCTCAGTGTATCCTCCTTTAAATGAACATCAGATGAACACATTATGTCTGCACTCCTTGCATAGAGCACTCCAACAACAAGCAGCCTAATGCGTAGAGGGGTGAGACCCACCCCCTTCTAGATCAGGTAAATAATGTAGCTGAATATCTTAAACACACCATTGGGAAGAACATGCACTGGAGTCCATTTTGCCTCAAGAAGCCCAATTACTGATAACAAATTCATCAACTACAAACCAAAAAAATATTCTTTTGATAATAAAGTGGATTGTCTTACGGAGTAGGGGGGTCTGTACAGTTACACAAGGTCTCTTCCGATTGGCTGGCCACTAAATCATTGCTCCACAGATTGGTGAAAATGTGAATCTGCAGGACTACAAAGATGGTACCAAAAACAACATGATTCTCGAAGTATCAGTACAATAACATTCCTGAGGTGCAAATTTAACAAATTTGTTAATTCTGGAAGTTAAAGAGTTCATTTTCAGCAAGACATGCAAACAGCGATACATTGTTTGTTTCACTACTACAGGTTCACAGCAAAAAAAATGGATTTAATTGACTCTACAAGGTGTTTTAATGGCAGGACGCTGTAGACCCAAGAACAGGGAGATGTTCAAGATCGATGGCTCTCACGCCTACAGTATGTCCCGTGAGGGATGACTTTGAAGTTTTGAATGACTTGTGAGTTCTAGCGTGTTTTCTAACATGGCTACCAACTTAGGTTTGCTGCAAATTTCATTCAACAAGCTGAGATAATACTGGACGCCATCCTGAAAAACAAGGCAAGACTGCTCACAGACATTCTCGCTGGTCTTCACAAGACCAAGCGTAGTTTAATCGTTCAAGATGCTAGACTTGAACAAGCCCCAGGTTTTGGATGATTCTGAGAACAGGAAAAGCTGAGCCATTGGTGTATGCTGGTCATGTGATCTCTTTTTTAACCAATTAACCCAAGTTGTAAAATATGTTTCATTTTATCCAAGGAAAGAGTCTTCACCTCAGATAGATTTCTGCACATAATGTCCCCTTCACTGATCATACATTCCAATAAGCAGCATCCCCCTGCCACACAACTATCATAGCACTGAGATGACTGCTACCTACATACTAGACAAATACATATGCAGTGCGCGGGAAGTGTTCGCTTAATTTTTCATCAGTCCAATGCCCATTTTAAAAATGTACTCAGGTACCGGTATTCTAAAAACAGTAATAATGTGTTCTAATTACTCTTATTAACCCTCATAAATGAGTGTGCGTTATAAATAAAGATCTGCATTCAAAGTCCACTGGAGTGTCCTCTGGGAAGGAGAGGATATCTGGGTACTGTAGTCAGGAGGTGATAATTTAAAAACTTCAGGAAGGAAGCTGTTGATGTGATGAGTTCTTGTGGGGAAAAAAAAAATTATAATTAGCATAAACCAGCCCAGCTACCTCCAGTCTTCAGGATTAGCTAGTCATCGTTTACCCCAAATGAAGTTGCCAAATTAATAAGAAGCCAAACTGTGGATGTTCCTGTAATTTCAGGTTTAGATGTTTCACATGTTCAAACTCCTCCCTTTAATGTGAACTTGTGGGGTTTTGTTGAGAAAAACAAATGTTACTAAAATGTTTAAATCTTTAAAAAATAAAACAAAATAGAGACTTAAATCGGCTTGGTTATTTCTGCAATAATTCTGCCCTTACCATGACGACAATGTTTACTCAACCACTCGGCAACAGTACAGTCAGTACTTCAGATATATTTTACGCTCGATAGCCAGCAAGACAGCCATAGCCACTAGATGGCAGTACAGCTACGTCTGGGATACGATAATACAAAAGAGCGTCGCAAACATTTGCGGAGTGCGGTTACCTGGACAAATTACTGATCAGTGATACTGATGGAGAAGTTACGAGTGGGGCCATTTTTCTTGTGTAAAGAAATGCGGGCGCTGCGCAGATAAAAGCTGCCTTATTCTGCAGCAACATAAATCCTTGCAGAGAACGTGTTTAAATATAAACATCTCCACTCAGTGGCTGACAGTGCAAGGTCTATGAGAGCATTAGGAAGACACTCTGAATGACTGATGGCACTCCACACAAGCAGGTGACAAATCCACTGCACCTGCGGCAGCTGAGCATTCTGGCACCTGCTATTATGCGGTGCTGTGAGCTCGTACACACCATTCATATACGGCAAATGTTTCACCACAGAGCACAGGCACTGAGTCCCATTGGAGATGGCTACATAGTGGTGCTAATGCTGTTACAGTCAAAAAATATCTTACATTGCCTAAGTGTTTGGAAAACAACGAAAACAAATTCTGTAATGGGGCATTCCGAGGTATCTGCAACAGAGCTCCAGAATTTTTTTTTTCTCAGAATTTTCATGAAATACCAGGCAGATATGTTAGTTGGCATCCAAAAGTTTCTGAAAAATGCATTTTGGCTTAATGGATCATTGCACTCATGGCAATTATGCACCGTTGTCGATTTCATGACAGTGACCAGCGTCAACATATGGAATTTTGTTTAGATTTACATTTTTCAAGTTAGTCATGCCAGGCATTAAATGCATTAATTGCCGTCGATGACATTAATTTTCATATCACCAGAAGTACTCCCAGCGTACTTCAAATTCAGCCTTTCAAACAATTCAGAGGACCAACACATTAGTCGCTGCAATGGAATTACTTCTGTAAATGTCCAGTCCGTAACTAAATGAATACCACAGAATGCCTCAGTACTGCAGCTACATCCAAGGGACATCATTCAGAAATGGAATAATAAGTCCAAACAGGGCTTCAGTGATGATGTGACATCAAATGCCAGGCAGGGTATGAGGTCAGAAGGGAGAAACGGCATGGCTGAACAGCGCACTCTAGTGGCTGGTGTTGACACACAAATGCTCATCCCATATCTCCATCACACACAAAACTCACCATTTTATATCTGTGAATGCAATGATATATGTTTGCTCCACCCTCACCAATTACATTGGTTCAGTCAGCAGCACACACCAATACATGTTAACTCAGATTACAATGGAATACTTCAGAGCCATCAGTCTCTGGGATTGATGATTTGATCAATGAAATGACATAAATACTTTACAATTGTAGGGGAATTTACCCTCGTTTTGCTCTCAAACAGATATAAACACTACTTACAATGGTCAGTAGGGGTTTCCTTAGCTAGAGAAAAGGGCAAACTTGAATTTATGTAATGCATAAAATATTCCCCCACAGAATATAGGGGATGACCTTTGACCCCCCACCTGTAGGTCGCATGCGCGTGAATTGACTCAAGGATCATTTCAACCAAGTTACATGAAAATCCACTGAAGTATGTGGATACAGTGACCAATGATGTAGATTTTGGATCAATGACCCCCAATTGACCCCTACATGACCTTTGACCTCAAAACTGGTGGGGTCACATGTGTGATTTGACCAAACAATCATTTTGTCCAAGTACCATGAAAATCCACTGAAGTATTTGAATACAGTGACCTTCTTTCTGACTAATGACCCCTAGATGACCTATGACAGGTGTAACCATACACGGTATAAAAAGATGGACACAGCGCCTGTGTCTGAAAACTGAGGCCGATGCTGAAATCTCTAAAATTAGCATTTTATTTAATGGCCAGCAGATGGCGACGTCGATGGTTGCGGAAAGAAGTTCAATCCTATAGAAGTCTATGAGAAAATAACCCTACTTTCCCACCTGATTTATTATTTCAATGATGATTTTCCACATTATGTTATCTATCGCAAGTTTCAATCCTCCTTCGATATATCATGATGTTCATTTTTGTAAATTATGGTCCCAAATGGACTAGAATAATGAATAAAGCCAGAATATGCTTTTGGGGCGCGGTTATCCTCTGGTCCTCGTCTGATACGGTCAGATCCACCCCTCGCTCCCCCCTGGATATTCAATTCACGCTCTCACCCAATAGGAATCACATCCTGTTTCAAAATGACAGAATGGCGCAATTCAAATTGCCAAAATTGAGGCTTCATGAATGGGATGCTGAAACCAATGGGTGACGTCAAGGTTGCCTCGTCCGTAGATATATATACGTAGATGCCGCCAGTAGCGGCTGTAGACCCGGGGATGGCGGGGCGCAGACACGTCCCTTTATGACAATTAGTCCTGGGTTGTTCGCAATCATTTTCCTTTACTGACGCGTTTTCCAATTATCGTACTTGGCAACTTAAGACACGGTCTCTCCATATGTGATCGAACAGCGACGAATTCATGGGCGAAATTCAGTACAGAAAATTTTTTTACTTATTAGTAGGCCAGTGCTACGCGTTGATTGATCAGGTCCGTGTTCCAGTGAAATATCGCCTCTCACTCTCGGTATTGTGTGGGTTGATAAAAAAAAAGTGGCACTTGGCAATTAAATAGGCAGCGTGCTGCTCAAGCTGTTTGCATGAGAGGCGACAGGTATGCAAGTTTGACTACCCTTGATTTAAATACAGCAAATAAGCGTCCAGATGAATGATTGTCTTCTTATCGGGGAGAACAAGCAGCAGCTGTTAACTGTGGAGTGCTCTCGGAGCGAACCTTCGGTTACTCATGAAAATGACTGAGAACAGGTCAGGACTAACGAACCGTTTTAAACGGATGTTTTGTCACAATTCTCAGTTCAGGTTCCGCCACTGAGCTGAATTAAGCCCATGATTTCATCGCATATGGAGAGACCGTGTCTTAAGTTGCCAAGTACGATAATTGGAAAACGCGTCAGTAAAGGAAAATGATAGCGAACTACCCAGGACTAATTGTCATAAAGGGACATGTCTGCGCCCCGCCATTCCCGGGTCTAGAGTCGCTACTGGATGCCGCCTCCCGGGTTGTCAGAAGGGTCAACACGGCCGCCATATTGTGTCGGGGATTCAGGCGGGGTCAGGCCACTCAGTCAATGTCTTTGAATGCAGCCCCAGTCATTTATTTTCACCTTCTTAAACCTTAAATGTAAATCAGCTTACTGATAAGTTATTAATATTTAAATTTTGAACATAACTAAATTTTACACAGAGTCAATTATCCTAGGTCGTTATAGAGCTACTATTTACTGTAATGAAGCATTTTTTGCATGAAAACCTGCATTTTTAAATTAAGCAAGTATCCTGCATCATAAATAGCGTACGTGGCTGCCATATGTATCAAATAATACAGCTTAACACATAACACCCATGCGATTTAACAGCGACAAAATAATGGGCTACATTCAGTACATAAAAATCATTTCAGTATAAATTGGTCTATGCACTGGCACTCAGCAATGTTAATTTTTTTCCAGCGAGAGCGGCATTTCAGAAGTCTTTTGCAAATGAAGCTGCTTTCACACTGGATGCGAAACGAATTTTTCGCACAACAGATTACAGTCTGTTACACCTGTTTCGCGTGTATTCGCGTCTTTGCATTGACTTTGAATGTAATCTGTCATGCGAAAAATTTGTTTTGTGTACAGTGTGAAAGCAGCTTGAAGGTAATTTTGCCGACAAGTATGTACACCTGTTTTTGCAGCACGGTCACGCAACTTGCTGTTGCGGAGACTGGGGTCCTATAAGCCATGGGAACCAATGAGCCCTATCACTATTTTGCGATCAATCGATGACAGAGCTGCTTAAAATAGACAAAATATTTGACCATTGACTGATGAGTCATGAGGATAAATGAGCCATATCACTATTTTGCCTATTTTAAACACCTTTGGCATCAATTGATCGCAAAATAGTGATATGGCACATTGGTCCCCATGGCTCATAGGACCCCAGTCTCCCCAACTTTAATCCAAAGAAGCAAGAGCTTATTATGCACAAATGTAGAAAAGGAAATTTCAATCAAGAAAGGCCAGTTATTGAATGGATCCAGGAGGAAACAGCCGCTGACGCTGTCCCTACTACAAAAACGGTCCCCTTCATACAATGTAAATTATTGCAGTATTGCAGATGGAACTCAATCGACCATGAATATGGTGTTATGTGGACCATCTGACTTTGGTTTGCCTTGCAGCGTCTGGCAACACACTCGTTCTTCTGGAGCCACCAGATGATCTGGTCAGTATTCGTTAGTAGTACAGGCTTGGTACTTCCTGCCAAAACAAGTTCTATTACGTATGGCAGGAGGAAGGCACTTCTGCGGCAGCAGATGATGTAGAGACTGTGCCGCTGGACTCCAGACGACTTAAAGTATCGTGTCAATCTTGAGGAAATACTTGTTCAATCCACAATTGCAATGAAGTCAGAGATGTGGTGCTCATGCAAAAATCATATTTGTAACAGGACCAAGATGCTGCACAGCCTCAGGGCCAGCCTGACAACATATTGAGTATTGCCTAAAAAAAAAGAACAAATAATGCACAATTCATGCTGTGCCAACTGATGTTTTTACAGAGTTCACAAAAAAGCATGACTGTAACAATGTACTGATCACATTTTTCTCTCTCACAAGCTTTAAGCTGACAAGTGATGGCAGAAAATAAAAGGTCAAAAAACATAGTGTTGTCCTCTCCCTGTATCATCAAGGTTCAGTTCACAGTATGGTTACTGGATAAAGAAAAATGAAATTTTATCAGGTTACAAATCTAAAACCTGACCAAGACAAACTGTGTGAGACCAATGGCAAAGTATACATACACGAGAAATGGTGACAATCATTATTCTTTATTATTAACGGATGGCTTGAGTCTAAAAGAAAATGAACTGAAATAATTAACAGCGTATTGGTGTCTGAACAGTCTGCCATTAACATCGTCTTCCTCATTGACATAATTGAAACCACCTTTACAACTTCATCAGCCATTTCTAATCATCTCAACAACTGCTATATTGTATGCATTCAAACCTCTGACAGTAATATGAACAGCAGTCTTCATGATCTCCGTATGACAGTACGTCACTAAAAAGTAATAATGGCAGTATGAATGATCATTACAGTTAAAATAAGAGTTGGCACTATTAACTGAATGACAATGTATCAGAGGTATTTCAACATGCAGGCAAATAAAAATGAGGCAAAATACACAGAAGATCACGGAATAACTGTTTAACACTTATTTCCGCTGAGTGATTGCTGACTAAACAGATATGGCACCAGCCTGGTTTGGACCAGGCTAGAGGCACAAAAGGAATCTGTATGGTAACCTCTGTGCCGCTGTGACCCTGCTTTCATGCAACTGAGTCAGGGCTAAATTCAGCCAAGATAATTGGAAAATCCCGGCTTAATCCGCTATCTTGATTTTGTGCAACAGCCTCCAGGTATATCAAAATCATGAACAGACCTGAAGCTGAAACCATAAGAAAAGCAGTAATACAGAACGCTAGCTAGCTGGCTTCTTAAGTCACTTGATTGAACGGGATAGATACACATATTCCGTCCGTCTTGTTTGCTTTCACGCCAAGATTTTAAACCAAATTTTCGCATGTTAAGCAGGAAGATAATATTTCCGAACTCATTTTTATCCAGACGCACCAAACAAAATTTACATGAAGCGATAAGTTCGACTCAGCCTGGATACGCTTCTTGATCATTTTCACACATGCGCTTGAGAGCAACTGTCAACCAATCAAATGCATCCCTCAACAAAAAAAATCTTGCCGTGGAGTTGTTCGGCTCTGCCATTGGCTAAAACTTCATCCCTTCGAAAAAGTCATCTCGAGACAGTTGTGGAACTTTGTATTCTTTGGTAATGTATAAATTAGCGATATATAATACATTTTCATAGTTAATTCACTGTATCATTATATGGTCATACTATCCAGGTAGCCAGTTGGTCAACTCTTTGCATTAATTTTGCTAATTACCAGAATAATTACGGCTATAAAGTGTCTAAAGCTGCTTTCACAGCGGACGCGAAACCAATTTTTCACACGACCGATTACATTCAAAGTCAATGCAAAGGCGCGAATAATTCGCGTCTTTGCATTGATTTTGAATGTTGTCTGTCGTGCGAAAAAATATTTTCGTGTCCGCTGTGAAAGCGACTTTACAATACAAAATATTAGCCTGTTTCCGTGCTGCTACATTTCACAGACGGTGCTTATAAGGCCCCGGTGTTGCGGCACCTCGCCGTTGATAAGTTACCTGTCTAATGTTGATTGTCGCGTTATGGGCGTTGCTGCTCGCTATTAATGTATGACTGTCAAAAATTCGCATGGAAATGTTGTGCTTTGTATGTATGGGACCTCAGTACTAGATCATGGCGAGCTGGAGAAACATTGGCGCCAGACGGAAGAAGGAAATGGCAGAGCAGCAGAAGGAACGGAGACGCGCAATGCAGGCGCGTCACCGGGCAACTTTGGCTGGTCTCTTCGATAACTTGAGGACTTTGGTGTGTCCTTCAGAAAAGGCACCAGCAAAGGTATTGAAATGACTCCTCAAATACATTTGTGCGTGTTCAGCATACTCCATTGAGGGGTTGGCCCTGACAGAAAAATAACACTGCATTAATATAGTGTTAACCAGCACGGTGTGAAGTCGTTCTGATGAGTGGTTCAGAAAAAGGACGGAGAGACTTGTGCCAAGGATCCCCATTCCCTGGCGTTAGCGGCCCTGCTGGGGTTCCCATCAAATGTCAGCTGGTATGAGTTCTTATGTAAGGAAAATTAAAGTCTAGAACAGTAAAATTGATAGCAAAAATTTAGACATGATGTGTAATCCACCCTTGGGTGAATACTGAAATATTCACATTTTCACCTCCTGGTCTGCCAGGATTATTCTGAATCTTCTCCACGCAGTGTGGTTTTCCTACATTATCCAGAAATAAAGGTTTAACTTCTGTATCAGTCAAGAAAAGAAGGTATGAAAACAAACGTTTTTCTTTTCTTTTCTTTTCTGATATAGAAGTTAAACCTTTATTCTAAATTAGGGACATGAATCTCATTCAACTATTACCCAGAAATAGTTTTCCCCAAACCACCTTGGGGAAAGGTGGTTGTATTAAGCATTCCACTTCACAGCTGGCAAACTTGTTCAACCTCTGGAGCAAAAATCAAATATAACCCCGTTCAAAATTATACCTTTAGAGAGGAAAAATTATGCTACTTTTGACTCAAATGTTCTGTATTATGCTGTTTCTTTCAAGCTATTATTGAATGTGTAAAAGAGAGGTTTTCTGTGCCATTTGCTGCGTGTCTTTCTCTTCCCTCTGACGAACAGCCTGTACTGCGTGACCTACGACAATAAGCCCTACTCCGATTGGCTGGCGAGCCGAGCTAAACGTGAAAAAACTGAGGTTAATGCTACGAGGGAGAGAGAAGTAGGGAGGTCGAGCGAGGCTGTGGGAGGCAACAGGGCACACAGACCAGTGTCGGGTCTAGAACTGGGAATTGGGGTGGCACAGACATGTCCCTTGTAGTCCTTGCAATTTCTCAATCATTTTCCTTCATTTACGCGTTTTCCCATTATTGTAATTGGCAGCTGAAGACACGGCTTCTCTCCATATGCGATCTAACTGCAATGAAATCATAGGCTAAATTCAGTACAGAAAAATAATTTACTTATTAATAGGCTAATGCTTTGAGTTGAATGAACTGGTTCGTGTTCCAGTGAAATATCGCCTTTCACTCTCCGTATTGCGTGGGTCGACTAAAAAAAAAACAACTAGAAACGTCCGCGTTTGAACACCCTCGGCCTGACTTATGAAGTGTTTCAGAACAATTACACAATAACCAAAGTAGAATTTCACAGAACATACATTTACAAATTCAAAAATGCCCAAAGTCCCACAAAAATTTTGGAAAATTCAAATTTTTTTCACTAATCTAGAGCCCCGCATATATATGATCGCTGCCCCAGGTATAAACCCCCTAACTCAAATGCTTCATCAAAATCAGTCCACGACAAAGTTTATTTCAAAAACGCCAAAAATGCCATTTTTTCCCCAAAAAAAGGTCAGATCTGAAAAAGTCTTTCCTGGCCTGGATTCCCTACATTACCGCAAATGTTTTGGCATGGGTAACTAGTTTATTGATGCTGACTTTAGAGGTGCACACACGGACAGACAGACGGCAAACTGATGACAATACCCTTCGGCCTGAAGTCGGGCCGAGGGTAAAAACTGGCACTCGGCAGTTCAATAGGCTATAAAAAGCCTGCGGCTCCAGCTATTTGGGTGAGAGTCGACTGGTATGCAATTTTGAACAGCGTTGATTTAAATACAGCAAATATGTGTCCAGATGAATGATTGTCATCCTACCTAGCCGGGGGAAACAAGCAGCACCTGTTAAGTATGGAGTGCTCTCGGAGTGAACCTTTAATTAATTATGAAAATGACTGAGAACAGATCAGGACTGATAATTGTTTTCAACGGATGTTTTTTGCAATCCATTTTTCAGTTACACTGAATTTACCCCATGATTTCATTGCTGTTAGATCGCATATGGAGAGAAACCGTGTCTTCAGTCGCCAATTACGGTAATTGGAAAATGTGTCAGTAAAGGAAAATGATTGAGAACTTGCCAGGACTAAAAAGAACGTGTCTGTGCCAGTGCAATTCCCAGTTCTAGACCCACCACTGACACAGACACAGCTGGTCTGTTTGTGATGTAGAAAACAGTAAAAATGTGAAACCACATTTTTTAAATGCTGAAGTGGAAAACAGGGTCTAATAGCTAAACTGGGTGGTCTCCAACGTCGACCATCAACAGGCTGTTAGATACGGTGGAGTCCACTCAACAGAAGGACTAACTGGGAAAACGTATTTTCCATAAAATGGGCCCTTTAGCTTAAATTATAAAATTTTATTGCACTTAAGTAATTACTCTCCAGAGACTGATTTCTCTCATAGCCGTAAGGAAAAAAGATTTGCCTTAAATTTTTATTTCTTTTCCTTTGTTCCTTTCCAAGTACTCTGTGTGCTCGGTCTAGTAATAAAAATAACCCAAATTGCATACTCTGACGCTAAAAAGCTCTCAGACGTGGCAGCCGCCGTGAACAAGCTTCTCACACAAATGAGCATACGCGCTATGATTAAACCTTACAGATAGCGAGAAGTATTCGGCTAAAAGGCCGAAAGCTCTTGGCTTAAATCGTAAATTGTGGCCCACAATCACCTGCCACTCCAAGCCATTACATTCTAAGATATTGAGGTCAGCAGTGCAGCAATGATCAGCACGCTGTCCTGTGAAACGGTTGCCTTCTTTCGGTGAGAGGACGGGCGTAGGGGCAGTATCCAAAGAGGCGCTAGTGTGCGTGTGCCTGTGATAGAATTTTAGCCTTTCCGGAAAATTCTCCCCATAAATTCTCCCTACTCTCCCTTGGGAAAAGTGTGGGAGGTAGAATGGCATTTTTTTACAGTGGGGGTTTGGGTGTGTCACATTTTAGAAGTATTGGAAATGCTGACCAGCATGGATTTAAGCAAGACACTTGACCTGTGCTGTTTGGATCCAAGATCTGATTCTGTTTGTTGGTCCAAAAGCATGCCATTCCTTCAGAATGTACCACACTCAAAAATTGAGGTATCTGGTTGATACGGTCCCAGGATGCATCTTCACATGAGCAAGAATCAAATTTCAGCAACAAAAAAAGTCTTTTTTTCTGAATCTTAATTTCTGCCTGTCAGTGGAAGATTTTGCGCCAGGCCAAAAACCTCCTCCTGCGGCAAGAGTCCTATCTGGAGGAGCTCCTGTCCATGAAGGGTGAGCCACCGTTAAACCTTTAAGCTAGTGTCTCACTGAGCGGCGAATGCTTACGAATGTAGCGAATTTTGGATATCAGGATAGACCTAGGTGTCATTAGTGACATTAGCAACATTCGTGTAAGCGAAAGAATAGGAAATGGCTTCCTAGAATATGAAAATGAACTCTTTGCGACCCTAAAAACCATTTGCAAACTCTTTTGCAATCTTGACGAAACCTTGATGGTATCCTCACGAAACCCAATATTCGTCTACATTCGTCAGCATTCATAGCTCTGTTGTGTAGTGGTCAATACTTCACGAACCAAAAAGAACTTTTGCGACACGTCTTACAACCGTTTGCAAACGATTACAACTCTTACAAACGTCTGCAACTGTTTGTGAGAAAATAAATTCGCAAAGAAATTTTGAACATGCTCAAAATTTCTTTGCGACAAGAAAAACTGTTTGCGATCTTAAAAACTTTTAGCGAACTGCTTTACGCCCTTTTACGAACTCTGATGAAACTTAAAATTCGCTACATTTGTACGCATTCGCAGCTCAGTGAGACACTAGCTGTAAGGACCCGTGTACTAGTTCGTTAAATGCAGCCGCTGTATTCAAAACTGTGAAACCCACTTTAAATTGTAGTGGCGATCCCAAGGTTGCCAACGATTCCAAATACAATTGCAATCAAAATGATTCACCCCTGTTGCAAATTAGGTTTACAGGCAAAATTTACAAACTTTCAGCTGTTTGCAATGAGGAAATCAAACAAGAGCAATTTAAATAGCTCAACACAACAGTTATTACAAGTGGCTTCTCCAAATTCAATACAAAATGCCACTTTTAATGACTACTGCAGGCTCAAAATTATGCAACCCCTTCATGACAAGCATCTTTAATACTTAGTAGAAAACTCTTTTGCCGCTATGACCTGCTGGAAATTCGATTCATAGGCAGAAGTCAGCTTTTGGCAGCATTCCCAGGGAATCTTAGCCCAGTCCTCATGGACAATGGCCTCCAGTTCACTAATATTATAGGGTTTGCATGCTGCAACTGTGTTCTTCAAATCCTACCAGAGATTTTCAATGGGTTTCAAGTGAGGCGACTGCGATGGGCACTCAAGAATCTTCCCAGACTTCTTCTGAAACCAAGCCTTGGCGGATGTTGAGGTATGCTTAGGATCATTGTCCTTTTGGAAGGTCCAATGAAGCCCAAGCGTCAGCTTCCCTGCAGACGGGATGACATTTTCTTCTTGGATGTCTTGGCACTTGACTGAATCCATCTTGCCTTCCTCACTTCACAGATTTCCAGTGCCAGAGGAAGTAAGGCAGTCGCAGAGCATCAAACAGCACCCACAATTCTTCATTGTAGGCAGGTCGTACTTTTCAGCATATGCTTCTTTATTCCTTCTGCAGACATACCACTGATTCCTAAGCCCGAAATGTTCCAGTTTCATCACTCGACAGAACAATATCACCAAACTTCTTTGGCTTGCTTATATGAGCTTGTGCTTTTGGATCAGTTGTGTATGTCTTCGAGACCTTCAGCGTTTGGTATGCGCCCTACTGTGCAAGCTGGAACCTCAGTGCCTCCTGCCTCCAAGTCTTGCTGGTCTCCTGCAGTCACTTGGGGGCTTAGGACCACCCGTCTCCTCAGGAATCTGGTAACAGCCATTCCAAGCTTCCTCTTTCTGCCACATCCTGGCACTGTAGCCACTCTTCCTTTAATTCTGAAGTGGCAAACTATGCTTCCATCTGCAAGATTCAGTGCCTGTGCTAACTTTTTGTATCCTTTTCCATGTTTGTGCCAGGCAACGATCTCCAACATTAGCTTTCTGGACAATTCTTTTGACAGCCATATTTCAATTATGCAATCAAATGCCACTGTAATCAAACCCCTAGCGAATGCAAGTATTTGATGTGTTCTATCGCAAGCAAACCTGATTCAACAAATTAAGCACTTGATTAGCTGCATTAGGTGTGCTTGAGACAACACCTGATTTGCAAAAATGCTCTTATGAGGGATTCTATTTGGGGGGTTGAATAATTTTTAGACTGCAGCAGTCATTAAAAATGGCATTTTGTGTTAAATTTGTAATGTTCATTGTGTTCATTTAAAATGTTCTTGTTTAATCTGTTTATCACAAGCAGCTGAAAGTTTGTCATTTTTGCTCTTGAACCCAATTTGCAATGGGGGTTGAATAATTTTGCAACTGTATGTCCTGCTGAATTACAGGGAAATGTGTGTAAAATGATGTAGAAGACCTATATTTTTCCCATGATGTGATGCAATGCTGTGGCCATAAAGACAGGGCGCCCTGGGTTTGAATATTTCTCTCAGTAGAAGTGTGATGTAGCTTCGATGAAATGGTACAGCCAGCAGATACAAAGTATATATGTGACGTTGTCCCACAATATGAAAATAAAATGCTTTTTCTGACTTTGAATCTGCTTTAGAGAAAACTTAAGAGTGTAAGGGGTTAAGCTCAGATCACATCACCATTGCATGTCAGAATGATCAGCAGTAATTACGCTGCGTGAATAATAAGTGAATCAGACAGACTCATTTGAACTCTAGAGATGTTTCTGCCGGATGAGGACGGACCGTGCAGCCTGGAGGAGGTGAGAGAGCAGTACCGACGGCTTCACTGCCAGCGCAGGTACGGTGGGCTCCACTGGGGCACACAGCGTTGTTAGTTCAAGTCCCACTGCAGCCTCAAAGGAATCAGGGAAGCTGTTGGGCCTCAGAGCTAGGTCCCTACCCCCATATTACTCTTGGGGATATTTGTATCTGCTGATTACAATCAATTGCGAATGCCTAGGGGCAAAAGTTTCAGCCAATTTACAGCTATAATCGTAATAACGATCTTTATGGCTACCACTAGAGGGCAGCATCTATCCACAAAGCTCCCACGGACCTGTAAACCTTAAAAGAATATTGGGGAATTGATACAGTTGCGAAGGTAGCTGGGTCTCATGTATAAAATGAACGTAAAATACGTTGTTTCAGCAGTATAGCAGCGATAATGTTGAACAGAAAAGCTTCTTTTTTGAAGGAAACGATGAAGGGAGAGATAGATACTGGAATGAAAGAGACAAAGAAAGGAATTGTAAGGACAGGAGAGGGCAGTCAAAATGCTTCTTCTTCAAATACAGAGACACCCACTGAAATTACACTGAAAACAGTGCCTCCGTTAACAAATCTCTTTCCTTTTTAATGAGTCTTAGCCTAGGAAACTTAAACTAGGAAACTAGATAATTTTAAGTCAATGTGAGCTTTACAAGTGAATTTTTTTTTTTATTCCATCGGCAGATTTAGAAAGGAGTCAAAATGAACTAACCTGATTGGAAAAATTTTTGTCTTACTGAGAAAATGTTGGTAGAAAGGAGTGCTTTCATTCTAAATACGACATTGAAAGGCTTGGTCAGGTGGACATATTTTGCATTTTTCGCGCTGTAGAAGTTCTACGGTGATTTCTGGAATGGCCACCACACAGCTCATGTGTTAAATGTAAAAACAGAAGGATATAGGTGTACTGTAGTTCATGTGAAGCATCTCCTCTCATTGTTGCAGACCACCCAATGCTGTCACTGGATGCTCTCGATGGAAGTCCAAAGACCTCTGCTCGTGTGCTCGAGGGGAGATGCCTGGAGGGGGTCCTGGTCCGGGTGGGATTTCGGACTCGGACAGCAGCAGTAGCAGCAGTAGCGAGGAGGAGCTGGCAAATGTTCTAGATCTTTCTCAGTCCACCTCCACCTCCCAGTCGGACATCCAAGAGTTTGAGGGGTGGGCTACACTTCTTACAGAGATCTGCTGGTCTAGACATTTTCACTCCAAACCTAATAAAGCTCACCTCATTCAACATTAGAGCAGGGCCGCCCAACCCTGTTCCTGGAGATCTACCATGCTGTGGGTTCCCACTCCAACCCTAATAAAGTTCACCTCATTCAACAGCTATAGATCTGGCTGAAGTGCTTGCTAGTTGCATCAGGTGCGCCGAATCATGTTTTGAAATGGAAACCCGCAGGGTAGTCGGCCTCCAGCTGCAGGGCTGGCCAGCTCTGCATGAGGCAACCTTCAGTAAAGGGTGGTTGTACTGTCAGATATTCCTCATAACACCGTGACAGGTGCTTTACAGGAACAGAGAAAGGGTCTAATCGAATTGCCTTTAACAGGATAACGAGCACATCAGATTGTGTCCCTGAGGAAGGGACTGTCGACAGCTCATTAGTCAGCCAATCATTGAAAATACAGGAGGCATTTCAGTCTGCATGAAGAAAATGTCTGTTCATACCATAACAAATCTGATTTTGCGAGCGCCGTACATCGTTTTTTCGCCATTACCATTACGTGTCAGGTGGGTGAGTGTTTTCATTCAATGAGATTTATTTAGATGGGTGCAGACCTCACGCCTGCAAACGTACGGTAATCTGGACCATCCCATCCCAGACAAAAACGCCATGCATTGGCTGTTCAGTTTGGGTTTAAATTCTGTATTTAACAATGAACACTGTATTTCTCCACTCCAGGGGGAAAACCTACTCACGCAGCGCATTTACGCAGTTGGCAGTCTGTTTTTGTTTGTCTAAGACACAGAAAACTGAATGCTCTGTTCTGTGTTTACTGGCTACATGCCTTTGTGTCGTACGCAGATAGTGTGTAACCTCCCCAGCACAGTATCTGCTGGAGTTTTGCTCTTTTTGAAGGGCCTTGTAGCTGTATAGCTTCTGTTTGGACCAAAACACTCTCAGCTGTGGGCTTGAAATCGCCCCCAATGTGTGAAAGCTGACGGTCCAAAGAGAACAGCTGATCCCTTTTGTCCCTGTGATGAAAATATCCTATAGTTATCTCTTTGTAATACTATAGTATTGTTGACATAATTACAGTATTACTATAGTTTCCATAGTATAACAAGTATAGCCATCACATTATAACTATAGTATTACCACAGTTAACAGTGCCATGATGTTGCTACAGTCCACACAACTGTATTGCTGTAGTTTGGTTAACTGTAGTATCACTATCGTAATACTACGCTATGGAAGCGAAAATACCATCCATTTACTATAGAATAATTATAGCCTGGAACTGAAGTTATTTTTCATAAGGGTCGTTACGGAGTCCTGCGGCCGTAATGAAGACTCTGGGCCTGATTTACTGACGCATTTAGCAGTAGCTAAACGTTAAAACCAATGGCATGAGCAAAGAACGGCAGTGCCGATTGTTTTCAATCAGAAGTTGTGTTCTTGGTTGCGCTAAAAGGTTTAGCATTCGCCGAAGGTCTTGTTAACTTTGGCCCTTTGAGTTCAGTCACTAAATGCTTCAGCAGCAAAAATCTCACCTTTGATCTGCAAACAGACAGATTCTCCAATAGGCTCCGTCTCATCTGCAATTCTCCGGACGGGCATCAAACCGAGCGAGGCGAGGGCGAAGGCATGACGAGTGTGTTAATCGAGTCATTTAGATTCTGTATCCTTTTAGCAGCGGATCGCATCAATTACACAGCCTTCCGTGGAATTCAGTGTTTCCCCGAGAGACAGTTTCAAAGAGCTGGAAGTAATTCAGGCCAGAACATGGATTACTGTCCGAAGAGACCAGCATTACACAGCCTGAATAGAGATGGGATTCAGTGGACCATCGCGAGGTAGCAAACTTTCCAGATGTGTCTCGACTATTTAACTTGTCTCAGTTTTGGCAGAAGGAATAAGACATTTCCTTGTGTTTATAATTAGAATGAATCAGTGATGAAGTTGAGAAGTCAGTGGGATGGAGTGCAGTTGGACCAAAATGGCTAATTTTGAGTCAGCCCTATGAATGCCCTTCAGCTGCTGTATCCACGGTAACCGCGCCAGGCATTCTAAAACAACGATCTAGAATGTTTTTATGAAGAAATGCGCTTTTAAAATAGAGAATGGATCTGCTACCGATGCTGTATTAGACGGTCACGCAAAGCAGGTTCGGCTTCAAATATAATCCACCCCATCACCGTGACATCACATCAGGGACCGAATATCCCCTCAGTGGTACAGTGTAAAGTGACATTTGGAGCAAAATTTGAATTTTAAGTCTGAAGACCTGTTATTTTAATTTTTTGGATACACCCAATACAATGTGTTGCTGGCATCAAATTCAAAAAGAGCAGATATTTTTCAAAAAACAATATAATTTCTCAGTTTAAATATCTAATATGCTGTTTTTGTAATATTATCAATAAAATGTATGGTTTAAGTTCATTCAAGCATTCATGGTGCTTTTTAAAACATGCAAGTGTCCCACACCATATGCACTAATGCTTCCCCATACCATCAGAGATGCTGGCTTTTAAACCGAACACTGATAACGGGAGGGGTGGTCTTTCTTCTCTTTAGTCTGGAGGACACAACGCCCACGATTTGCAACAAGAATGTCAAATTTGGACTCGTCTGACCACAGAACACTTTGACACTTTGCAACAGTCCATTTAAAATGAGTCTTTGCCCACAGAACACAGTGGCATTTCTGGATCATGCTCAACAATGGCTTCCTTTTTGCATGATAGATTTTTACGTGTCATCTGTCGATGGCACGGCAGACTGTGTTTACAGACAGTGGTTTCTTGAAGTATTCCTGGGCCCATTTAGAAATGTCAATGACAGAATCATGCCGGTGAGTGATGCAGTGGCGTCTGAGGGCCCGAAGATCACGGGCATCCAGGAAAGGTCTTCGGCCTTGTCCCTTACGCATAGAGATTTTTCCAGTTGCTCTGAATCTTTTGATGATGTTATGCACAGTCAATGATGGGACCTTCAAAGCCTTTGCAATTTGACGTTGAGAAACATTGTTTTTAAAGTATTCCACAATTTTTTTACGCGAGCCTTCACAGGTTGGAAAGTCTCTGGCCATCTTTTACCTATGAGAGACTCAGTCTCTCTAAGACATCCCTTTCAGAGCCAATCATGTTACACACCTGATGCCAGTTAACTTAATTACTGGCCAAATGTTCTTTTAGCTGATTCTCTCATATATTAATTGCTTTTTCAGATCTTTTTTTGCTTGTGTCCAAACTTTTTTGGGACCTGTTGCTGCCATAAAATTAGAAATAAGCTCATTTTATGGATAAAAATGTAAAATGTCCCAGATAACATTTAAGATGTTGAAACCATGTGCCATTGTAAATAACATATTGGCTTGTGTGATCTGAAAGTCATTGCATTTTGATTTTATTCACAATTTACACTTTGTCCCAACTATTTCGGAATTGGAGTTATACTTCACAATAAGGGTACACTAATTCACAATGGATAATGCAGTAAGAAGAATTATTGGTCATTACTATTGGTTAATTAACAGTAAACGTATGGATCTGTTAATCATTTTCTAATGGTGTCCATGTTAACTAAGGTATTAATTTATACATTATTGAATTATTTGACTGGTTGAGGTGTTGCTAAAAGAATGTTTTCAACTTCATAATAAGGATGTCAAAGAGCATTAATAAAAGGTAAGTTAATGTTACTTAATGCTTATTTAGCTCTCTGATGATTATTCAACTGTGAATTAATTGGTAGTTAATGCTTATTACCGCATACCGCTATTGTACAGTGTTACTGAATAATGTCCCACGGCATGGTGTAGCGCAGGGATACTCACTCTTTTCCAGATTGAGCCGCAGTGGGTGCAGGCTTTCATTCTAACCATGCAGTCTCACACCTGATTCTACTAATCACGGGTCTTTGGCAAAAGCCTCAAGGGTTGATTAGTAGAATCAGATGTGTGACTGGTTGGTTAGAATGAAAGCCTGCACCCACTGCGGCTCAATCTGGAAAAGAGTGAGTATCCATGGTGTAGCGAAAAGGTGGTCCATGTCAGCGCTCTCCATTGCCCCCTGCAGGTATCTGCGGTTCTACAGGCAGACATTGGAGAGACTGCTGGGCAGAGGGGCACTGCGCCCGGAGCAGACAGGACTGACTGTGGTGTCGGACGCCATTTTGGGATTGTGGCGTAGCCTCTCGCCGGAGAGCAGGGCTTCCTTCCTGCCCCGCAGCCCCGAGCTGAGCCCCCTGCCCTTGGGCAGTTGCTCTCAGGAGCCCCCCCTCCCGGACACCCCGGCCAGCTCCTCTCAGAGCAGCCAGAGCGCGTCCGGATCCTCCGCCTCCAACTTCAAAGAGGTAACCGTGTCAACCCTCACCAAATAATTCAGCTCCAGAATGCAGGCGTGCGTCGTACGCGCGTTCCTGACCTCTGACCTCCAGCTGGAGTCTGCCCCCTTCTGCACGGCTCATTGATCAAGGATGGGTCAAATGCGGGGAGGTTATATTACCCCACTGGGTTCAATGAATCAGGATCCAACCTGATCTCAGTGAGTTGTAATGAGGTGACCTAATGACCTCTGAATGACCATCAATCAACATGAGAGGGAACAAGAATAATCCAATATTAACGAACCCCCTATTGACTTACATGTATTGGCATTTGTTGCTATAGGGATTAATGCCTTTTCAAACCGAAGACATGGATGTGAAAGTCTTTCAATGAAAAGGCCTTAGAAACTCCCTGCAGATTTATGGGCTGTTTCTCAGGGGGACTTTCTATTCATTACTGACATTTTCCTTCGCTATCGCTGCGTTTTTTTAAGCACACAAAACCAGCATATCAGCTTAGCTTCGGTTAAATCCAGGTGCGTTTAATTCTAATGCAGCGATGTGAAACAGCCGCCGGCCAAAACCATCCATTTGCACAAGATATGGGCGCCCTAGCGTATTTTTGGAACCCTGCGGCTTACGTAACATCGTTTACAGTTTGGCGTGAAAAACTCGACAGTTTTGACTAATGCAACGCATAATTCATAGATGAACTCCCAGCGGCAGTCGGGTGATCGACAGGCGGTGATGTGATGATCACAGCTCATTTTGCCGGAGCGTTATCTTCGACAAACACGCCGGGCAGGCACATTCCCGAACGCTAATATAGCTATTACAGTTCGGCCTATTAGAGTAATCAGCTAGGGTGCAGCGTCTGACCTTTGAGTCCAGTTTATTAGTGCGTGTCTGGTAACGGTGTTAAATCGTGATTGATGATCTCGGATGGCAGTCCGTACACACCAGATGTATTACGAGCCGCTGTGTGTTCAGTGTGTGTGTTTGTGTGTGTGTGTGGGCCATGTCAGAAGTGTTTGTGTTCGCAGATCGGCCTGTCAGACTGTTTATAACCCCTGTCCCACCTGCTGATTATCTCCCGTCTGCCAGCTCGGTTTGATCTTCTGACCGCGAGCGAGAGCTGGAACCTGACAGCCAATCAGAACAGGCCCTGTATCTGAAGGGCAGATGTAATCTCGCAGTCTGACTCCTGCAGGGTGAAGACGCGACATCCACAAACTGTCACGACCAGAAAAGCACAAAAAATACGAATGTTCACCCAGAACAATGACATTAGGACATTAAAGTCCGTGGATTCCAAGATATTCTCACACTGTCTTACTCTGTATGGTGCTCTGAGACACAGGAAATGATCATGTTGCCATATTTTCTCTCCCAGAACCTGCTTTTCGCGGTTAACGAGCACTGCTAAAAAGTATCTTCATGAACTCTTCAAGCACTGAATACATTTTCAAGGAATTATAAATATAATTTTCCTGAGCTGTTGAAAATCTATCGTGTGGTAACTTGTTTAAAAGAGCTCCCTACAGGAGCTCTAAACAAGTCGCCACATGATAGATTTTCAACAGCATCTGATTTTAATATCTTACATCAATTGGGAACCACAGTTTCCTACTGTGCTCTAAGGGTTAATACATAATTTAGTCCTCTCATGAGACATGACCTGTTAGTCTTTCTCTCACAAGTAGAAACTATTGGTTTATTTTAAGCTGCCTTGTGGTCAACACATGAAATTTTTGTACCCCATAGGCTAATCTAGAGATGAGTCGATAGCCTCTCACTTCAGCGGCAGAATTTTTGTTTCACTGAAAGAAGGTACTAGAAATAAGTGTTTTAAATCTAAATACCAGATTAAAGTGCTTAGCGGGATTATTTTTGTCCTGTTTGAACCAGAGGCCTGCAGGTTGAACCAGTTAATCCACCTGACACATCCCTGCTCTCGCCTCGTCCATCGAGAACAAATTCAGCAGCACAGCGCAGGCCGGCGCTTCAGTACCCACGGCCCAGAAAATGGAGCTGGAGAAAGTGTCAATCATGTTACACAGCTCTGCCTTACATTCAGTACAGATTGAGAGTTCCTTCGGTCAGATTTCTGAACTGCACTGTAGGAGAGCACCAGTGTGTCTGCAGATTTTTTATTCATGAGATTTGAGGGTATAAGTCCAGGAGGTCAAAGTCCTTCCATTTTTATAAAAACCCAGGGGGCTAGGAAAATACGCGGAGGATGACACTTTATTTTTGAGCTGGGATCTTACACCTCTGGTCCACACAGTCTCCAAGACTGATACTGTCCACCGATTACATGACTGCCGTTTAATGCGGGAGGTTTTATTTAATGTGTGGGCTAAACAAGGAGATGAATTTCCAAGTTTAGAAACCCCGACCCAGCTTGCAGCGCCAGGGACCAACATCGGACTGGCTGTTGCCAGGCGACAGGCTTGCGGTTGCGAACAGTCTAAACAGGTAGCAAACGAAAATAACTGCCGAAGGTACCTGCCAAAAGCGAAGGGGACAGCGGTTCACCAGTTTTTATTTAACAAGAATGTAATTCTCGTTGAAAACCTTTTAAAAAGTTTTTGAAAAAAAGTGCTCTCCATCTTGTTGCATTTATCTTAATTCACTTTGAAACGGAATTGAGATGTGAATAAGGAAAGCTTTAACAGCCAGGATGTAGTTTGCTGCAAACTCTCGCTCTGTTGTGGGCAGTAAAGATACATGGGTAATATTTTACAATAAGGGTACATTAGTTAATGCAGTAATGAACATTAACTACAAATCAATAAACAGTTAATTAATGCATCAGAGTTAAATAAGCATTAGGTAACCTTAACTTATCATTTATTAATGCTCTTTGATATCCGATTATGAAATTGAAAACCTCCCTTCAGTATCCCTTAAGTAACACTTCAAACTATTCAATAATGTACATTAGTTAACATGAGCACCGTTAGTAAATGATTAGTAGAGTCACAAGTTTACTGTTAATTAATGTATAGTTATTGCTTCTTTCTGCATTAGCTAATGTTAATTAATGTACCCCCCCCTCCATTGACCAGTCTCCTCAGCATTGTTCTGCCCTTGAGCCAATCAGAGAGCTTCACAGGGTCAGTACTAGCTTGCTCATTGCTGGAATATGCTGTGAGGAATAGCCTTGATTTTTTAGCCTTTATTTAACCAGGGAAGTTCAATTGAGAACGTTTCTCTTTTCCAAGGACGCCCGGGAAGAAATTTCTGATAGAACAGTTGCAAGTCAGGAGCGATAGAGAGAAGCAGTTTTACGCAGTTTCGAGGTTAAGGGCCTCCCTCCAGGGCGTTACCCAGAATTCCTCCAAACTTCATCTCTCCGGTTGCATGTCAGAATCCCCCGCAAGTCATTCTCTCCCCTCTGAAGAACAGAACAGGCTGTTCTGAGTGGGCGAAACCCTCAGTGAGCTCTCCTCTGATTGGCTGGTGAACAAAGATGAACTGTTCTGAACACAGAAACAAGTAACGTCAGCGCTACGAGGGAGTGAGAGGTGTGGAGGTCTGTGGAGGCCGTGGGCGGGCCCAGAGTGCAGGTCTACTTGTGTTGCAGAAAACATCAGTCCCACATCAATCTCAAGCTGTGCCTTTCACACACTGAAGCGGATAGGGGGGGGGGGCTGTATCGGCCAAACTGGGGGTCTCCAATATAAGCCTTCTCTGTGCCATTATATACAGAAGAAACCACTGTGCAGGTGACCTAGGAAGGGTATTTTTCAGCATCTTTAAATTAAACCAGCAGGTTTCCCTGTTTTTTTTGTGGCAGGACCTCCAGGATGCGTACGATGTGGTTCAGCGGGACCTACACCTGAGCGCAGATAAGGACAGGTAAAGATGGCTGCCGCTGAGACCCCCACACTGCAGTGGGAGGGGCCAATCAGTACAGTCTTGTGCAAATTTATTAGATAAAGCAGGCTGGAGTGGGGAAAACCAAACAACAAAGGTTTTCAGGCTTTTTATTACTTAAACAGCATCCAGTCAGGTCAAGTCAATTTATTGAAATAACACATTTAAAAAACTACAGGAGTTGACCCAAAGTGCTTTACAAAAGCGGCCGGGAGAGTAAAAACATTAGGATGAAACATAGCTTAGCTTCGCTTAATGTAGCTCAGAGCTAAGGCATCACAGAGGTCCAAAACAAGAAATAAAAACATTCAAGATCAAAGAATAATAAAAGCAGGTACAAAATTTAGAAAGGGCAAATCATAAAAGGACAAGCACTAAAAACCATATCAGAAGTAATAAAAAATAAATAAAATAATCAAGGAGAGGGCCGTAGACTGAGTTAAAAGCACAAGATGAAAAATGGGTCTTAAGACAAGATTTAAAACTAGAAATGGTGGGACATGACTTGATATGAGGGGGAGAGAATTCCAGAGTTTGGGAGCGACTACTTAGAAAGCCCGGTCCCCTCTGGTCTTGAGGCGGGCGCGAGGGACTGCAAGAAGGTTCTGTGAGGATAACCAAAGAGATGTAGGAGCAGAATGCGGAGATAAAAGCTCAGTAATGGAAGATGGATCTAATCCATTAAGAGCTTTAAAAACAAACAGTAAGATTTCAAAATCAATTCTGTACTGTACAGGCAGCCAGTGCAGGCGGGCTAAAACTGGAGTTATGTGATCTTTTTTCCTGGTGCCCGTTAAGAATGTCACAGCTGCATTTTGAACTAGTTGTAGTCTGGCTATGTTGGACTGACTAATACCAGCGTAAATTTAATTACAGTAGTCAAGTTGGGAGGAAATAAAAGCATGGATCAGTGTTTCCAGATTATTCAGAGTCAGCAGGGGCTTAAGTTTAGCTATTGAGTGCAGTTGATAAAAACTGCCTTTGACTACATTACTGATTTGTGTATTAACATTCAGGGAGCTATCCAATATGACACCAAGGTTTCTGACTAGACTGTAGATTAGCAGACAGGGGACCAAGAGCAATACTTAGGTTAGCAACAGCACTTGGAGAACCAAATAAAATAACTTCAGTCTTGCTGTTATTGAGCTGGAGGAAATTGCTAGTCATCCAGGATTTAATTTTGTCTAGGCAGCTAAGTAGCTTAGTCAGGGCACAGGAGCTGCTTAGTGTGACAGGGAGCTACAGCTGTGTGTCGACCGCATAGCAGTGATATTGAATGTTGTACTCATTAAGGACAGAGCCTAGAGGTAGCATGTACAAATAGAATAATAGTGGGCCTAAGATAGAGCCTTGAGGGACACAACAGGTATTAGGGGCAGTGGAGGACGAGTGGTTACGCATCTCAACAGAGAAAGTTCTGTCTTTCAAATAGGAGAACCAGTCTAGATCTTTACCTCGCAAACCAACCTCATCTTTCAAGCATTTAAGCAAGATGTTATGATCGATCGTATCAAATGCTGCACTGAGATCTAGAAGTAACAGAATGGCACAAGAACCAGAGTCAACACAGAGAAGGACGTCATTGTGGACTTTTAACAGTGCCAATTCTGTACTGTGCAAGGCTCTAAAACCTGACTGGAATTTATCTAAAATGTTAAATCTATTCAAGTAGGATGAGAGCTGTTGAAAAACCACTTTTTCTAAAATTCTTGATATGAAAGGCAATTTAGAGATTGGCCTGTAATTTTTCAGATCAGAGGGATCCAGGTTAGGCTTCTTTAAAGGAACAGTCCACCGTACTTTCATAATGAAATATGTTTTTCTATGAAATGAGACAAGATGATACGTACCTCTCCGAGTTTTGAGCGAACACCCAGTCAGCCAGAGGCGCTGCCACTCCTGTTAGCATTTGTAGCTAGACTCATTGTGGTCAACGGTATTTTTCGGGGCTGTAGTTAGATGCGACCAAAGTCTTCCACTTTTTTCCTGTTTACATAGGTTTATATGACCAGTGACATGAGTTTGGGTTCGGGTACGCAAATCCAAACGTGGCTTTTTCTATGCTGTGGGAAGTGCGTACTATAATGACAGGCGTAGTAACACCTTCTGCGCGCTTCGACAGCGCATTGATGCCTTCACTTCTGATTTCTTTTCTCTCCCACGACCCCCCCTACTTTCGTAAATACAACCAACGTGACTGCACTGCACTACTTGGTACACAGTCAGGAAGCCAGAGCTTGCAGAATATTATAAAAGAAAATAATCAAGTGTGCTACTATGGAACATTTTCAAATGGAGGACATAGATGCCGACGACTGGCTTGTGGCGGCGCCGGAGCCATATCTATTTGAACCGGAATATACCAGGGAGGCCCTAGCCGAAATGGACCGTGAGAGGGAAGAAGAAACGGACGAAGATGAGTCGTATGTGAAGAAGTGAAGTGAAGGTATCAATGCGCTGTCGAAGTGCGCAGAAGGTGTTACTACACCTGTCATTATAGTACGCACTTCCCACAGCATAGAAAAAGCCACGTTTGGATTTGCGTACCCGAACCCGAACTCATGTCACTGGTCATATAAACCTATGTAAACAGGAAAAACGTGGAAGACTTTGGTCGCATCTAACTACAGCCCCGAAAAATACCGTTGACCACAATGAGTCTAGCTACAAATGCTAACAGGAGTGGCAGCGCGTCTGGCTGACTGGGTGGTCGCTCAAAGCTCGGAGAGGTACGTATCATCTCGTCTCATTTCATAGAAAAACATATTTCATTATGAAAGTACGGTGGACTGTTCCTTTAACACAGGTTGAACAATAGCGTGCTTAAAGCCGGAGGGGACAACACCAGTAAATAAGGAGCCTTTCACTATAGCAAGAATAAGAGAGTAAATGAGGGTAATAACTTCTAAAAGCATCTACATTCAGCACTCAGTACGAGATGAGTCCACCACGGTTCTTGATAAGCTGCTCCACCCATCTTGGCACGGAGCTGACCAGGTTTTTGCAGGTTGCCTCGATTTCTTCGTCCAGATGCCACACCTGGACAACTGCATCGATGACTTTGGCTTCTGTGCTGCAGCCTTGACTTGATGATGGACCAGAGATTCTCAATGGGACTGAGGTCAGGTGAATTACTAGGCCGGTTCAACACAGTTACTGTACTGTGTTGATGATGCAGTCACATTAGCTCCATCATACAAGTCAAGCAAATTAATGAAATGTGGCTAAAAGGTACTGTGCATTTATCTTTGAGGTGGTTCTGTAAAACGTCCTACTCGACACGGCTATTTGAGCTCCATTCAGCTCTTTCAATTGACAAGCACCTTTATCCTATTCATTTGCACAAGACTGACCTCCCATTTCACCGTGTCACACCCGCAATCTCCCACGCAAACATAATGATGGCCTCTCTACAGCTTTGTCACTTTTACTGCAACTAAAAAATATCCCCCAGTAATATCAGACAAACAACTTCCAGTTAGAGCATGAAACACACTGCAAAATTAGTAATTTAACCCAGTATAATTCCTCAGTAAAAGTCTATTGTCTGCTGAGTTCCGCTGGCTTCGGAAAGTGAGCCGAAATGGCTGACGGTGGACAGCGAGTGTGGCTGGGTGACTGCTGTGGACCGAGAGAGTAGGCTGACATACTAAAGCCCTTTGGCCCCCTGTCTGTCTCTCTGACTGCACCTACACACACACACACACACACACACACAGCTTTGGAGAAGCGGGCCTCTGCTGGAGTGCATGTCGGTACAGTTGATTTATCCATGTGACACACTTCAGAAAGGGAGGAGGGGGTATTTTCATTAGAGCCTGATTCCTGCTCATTTATAATTAATTAGGTTTTAATTGGGGCCTGTGAAACAGGGCCCGGACGGAGCTGGGCGGTAATTAGCCCGGGGCGGCGTGTATTAACATGCAACAGTGGGATTAATACAGCGCCTCACCACTGGGCGCCCTTCATTCGACAGCCTGTCCCGCCTGGCCCCGCCCCGCCCCACAGCGCGTGTGATAATGTAGAGCTGACTGATTAAAATGCATGATGTCCTCAAAAAAAGTCTCTTCAGTGGTGCAGCAGGAATGCAGTTCCTACTTGCTGATAATCCCCCCGCGCACACACACACACAGACACACACACACACCCTACACACTAGTCCAGTATCATGAGAAAAGGTTTTCCTGACAACCTTGCACTGCAACGCGTGGTTTAACAGACAAGCTAACCTCGCTCTTCAGTTGAGTCATTGGTGTGTGGAATCAGGTGAGTTAGTGCTGGGCTGAAACAAGTTCTGCGCCCACAGCTGCCCCTCTCATATCAGGCTGGACACCCCCCCCCCTTATCGCCCCCTACAGCCCGGTGCGGGAGCTGCAGAAGCAGGAACAGAGGGAGCTGTACCGCCAAATCCTGAGCCTCATGCACACCCAGCCCATGCAGGTAGCCTGTCTACTCACCCCTCTATTTAACCAGGCAGCCCACTAAGCTTAAAGATTCCCTATTCTTGTTGCCAAGTACACAGTCTATTAGCTATTGCAGGCCATCAGGTTCAGGTTACTTTATTGATACCCGTAGGTAGGTTTGTGTTGCAGTAGCAGAGAGCATCCAACTTATTAACCCCTTTGCGCAGAAGCCAAATCTGGCTTTTTAGGTGTTACCTGATTTAAGGCTTTATAATTCAAGATTGCAGCTTCACAGACAGAAAAACTTTGGCTCAATTGAGTCTAGACACTTAAAGCATTTAGACTCCCATCGTATTTCAGTTTATTTTTATGATTTTGGTGGAGAAAAGGGGCTGCAAACATAAAAAATCTTCATGAGAATTCACCATTGAAATAGCAAAAAAAACAATACTGATAAATGAAAAACTGCTGGGGCTTAAATCTATACATTTCTGGGATCATAAACTTCTTGACGTCAAGAACAATTCATCTTGAACATTACATTCTAGATTACTCGCTTGCTATGAGCCAAATTAGACAGCTATCCAGGTGTCTCACCAAAGTCTGAGATCCATCAAAATGATTCACTGTCAAATCATACATTAATGATATATTAAACACAAATTAACTTTTGGGACATGAAATTCAGCATGAACTAATGATTTCCTGGTTGAGTTTAGCATGAATTTATCAATATCAGTGCAGTTGAACATCATTGGTCGCCAGTAACCTCTCCAAACACAAAGCATGCCTTTTCTCCATAATAAAGTTAACAATATTGTCCATTTTTCTTCGAAGTCCCCTAAGCATTAAATAAAGTGCTGATTAAACAGCTACAACATTCACGCTGCAATGAAAAGCTAACCGCTCTCACATCCGAGCTCATAACCTTACACCTTATAAGGGTAAAAAGTCACTAACTCAGTAATAACTGAATTCTGAAATGGACTTTATTTTAACGGAACAGAAATTTCACTTTCAGGAAAAATCTAACGACAAATACCTCCATATTCAACAGAATGGTGTTATGAACGTACCGAGGGATCTACCGACGTGCGTGGGTTGCATGCATTTAGAGAAAAGAAAACCTCGGCATTCGATGTCTTTAAACGCGGTATAAATTCTACTGCAAAAAGCCATATTGACCAAAATGCAAACAGAGTAGAAGTATAACCTGTTTTCTTCATTGATGCCCTCCTCCAGAGACAGATGTATCGGGTAGAAGGAACCCTCCAGTACTGTTTCATTCGGAATAATTCCCATAGACCGCGTCCATACAACATGTATCTCGTAAATGAAACTGAACACTTCAGGCCGGTTTTGAGTGTCTGGTTCTTTGATATCGCGTGATTTTCAGCTGCGCACCCGTGGCCAACATTTGAAAAACACAACCGACCTTACTTGTATGCTTAGATTTGTATCCTATTCTTATTGTCCGATCAATGTATTTCAGTTATTGAGGAAAGTTTAAACAGTCGGGAATTGGATAAGAAAGGAGTCTATCAATACATCGTTACCAAGGAAGCTTCACAAGGGCGTGAACTATAACTGTAGAGTTACGCAGATGAATCTGAGTATATAATTGAGTGGCTTGCAATCGACACCAAGACTTGGGTGGATAGAAGGGAGCGCTGAATTTGTCAATGGAGGAAAATACGCTTTAGTCCATGGGAGGGAACTACGCATATTTTGTGAGTGATGACTGTAATTAACAGTAGAATGTGAGAGAATCAATACTATGTCGGATTTTTTGCTTCGCAAAACGTATTTTTTAACCACTAGTTGGATTACTGTTGGCTCACTGTAGCTAAAATGGTTGCTACAGAGTACTAAGTATTTTCTTTCGCAAGTGATAATTTTTTAAAACTACTGGATCGATACCATGGGCAGGGATATTGACCAGTTTGCACATCAGGCTTAGCTGAGGAGTTTAATTCATGCTACTCCAGAAAAACAGGGATTGGAGGGAACTTCTCCGTACTCTAAATCGCGTTTCAGCTCTGCCTGCTTGTGAATATTCAATAGCTGATCCGGGGGTGCCATCTCGTGGTCGAGTACTGTAACTAAGTGCTTAAATTTGCATATCTATAGACGCGAACGTCTACATCTGCAGAAAGGGGTTAAACATAACATAACATAACATGACATGACATGACATGACATGAATAGCAAGAACAAGTCTTTCAGCCCAACTAAGCTTGCCAGTTTCTTTATACTATTCTGAATATATCCCTTCAGATAATGAATGACTCAATGGTATCTAGCTTTAAGTCAAGCCTGCTCTTGAAAATCCCCAAGGTCTCTGCCTCAACAATATGGTAAGGCAAGCTATTCCACATTGAAATGACTCTTTGGGTGAAGAAATATTTCAGTGGTAAATTTACCTTTGGTCAACTTTCTTTTGTGACCCCAAGTTCTACTCACAACACTTGGTCGAAGGAATCCTACATAATTCACTTTGTTAATCCCTTTAACATATTTAAAGACCTCAATCAAATCACCCCTGAGTCTCCTTTTCCTAAGACTAAACAGATTAAGGATCTTCAGCCTCTTCTCGTAGCTTTCATCTTTTATACCTGGAATAAGCTAAGTGGCTCTTCTCTGAACTTCCTCTGGAGCCCCTATATCTTTCTTAAAGTATGGTCCCCAGAACTGTGCACAATACTCCAGATGCGGTCTAACAAATTTGTTGTACAAAAGAAGCATCACCTTCTTAGATTTGTACTCAATACTTTTGGCAATGTATCCCAGCATCCGATTAGCTTTTTTAACTGCTACGGCACAATGGCTAGAACCTGTGAGGGTTTGGTCAACAATCACTCCCAGATCTTTCTCGTGTGCAGCACATTTCAGTTTTAAACCTCCCATGAAGTAATCCAGTCTAATGTTTTTTTTTACCTTCATGTACAACTTTACATTTTGCTAGATTAAATTTCATTTGCCACATTTCTGCCCAATTCTGGATTCTCTCTAAATCGTCCTGAATCACTTTTGTGGACCCAAAACTATTTGCCAAACCCCCCCAATTTAGTATCATCTGCAAATTTAACCAATCTGCTCTCAATATTCCTATCAAGGTCATTAATGTAGATGAGGAACAGCAGGGGTCCCAACACCGATCCCTGGGGGACGCCACTCCCCACCATACCTAGCTCAGATGAGATACCACTGACCACCACTCTTTGTGTTCTGTCCTGTAACCAGTTTTAAATCCACTTCAGAATACCTCCTGTAACTCCAATGGAGCTCATTTTAAAACTTAGTTTCTTATGCGGTAGTGCATCGAATGCTTTCTGAAAATCCAAGTATATAATGTCATAAGCCCTGCTCTGGTCATAAGTCCTGGTGGCCTCTTCAAAAAACTCCAGAAGGTTTGTTAGGCATGACCTTCCCTTCCAAAAACCATGTTGGCTATCCCTCAAGATGCTGTTACGTTCAAGAAATAAGTCCAGCTCATCTTTTATGATAGATTCCAATATTTTGCACGCAATGCAAGTTAAACTGACTGGCCTGTAGTTTCCTGGCTCGGTACTGTCCCCTTTCTTATATATTGGTATTATATTGCCCTGTTTCCAATCATTTGGTATTTCTCCAGTTTCTAAAGACCATCTGAAGATGGCGGATCGTGGCTTAAAGATGATCTCACCAACTTCCCTGAGCACTCTTGGATATAAGCCATCAGGACCCGCCGCCTTATCTGCCTTTAGTTTATGCAACTTGTCTAATACATCGTTATCCCAAACCTCAATTTCCGCTAAATAATCTTGAGCATTTGACATGCCCTCTGGCTAAATAAAGACCCCCTCTGAGGTAAAATTCTCAACAAAGTAACTGTTTAAGGCATCCGCAATATGCTTGTGTTATGGCCCCAATTTGTTATTACAATTTACAACACAACAGCAACAGCAAGGGATGACAGACCCAATTTAAAACTTAAACACATTTAATTAACAGACAAAGACTAATACTAACCTACAACTAATAACCAAGATTGAACACAACAAAAACAGAAATATTTACAGTCCCTCTTTGTTGGGGTGGCTTGGTGATGTCCTGGGTAAGGAAAAATGCTCAAACACAGGCAAAAATCCACAAAAGAAACTTCACAGGTCTTGAACAGAAATGACAGGTCTGGTCACATGTATCCTTCTCCTTGCAATTTCTCCTACTACTTTACTGCCTCAGTTCTTTTCCTTATATACTCTTTTGCAGACCCCACCCACATTTAGACCTCTTTTTTTTATTTTCGGGGACTTGCCCCAGACATGTCCAGGACATGTCTAAACCTAGCTCCAGTCTGAGCTTAATAAAAGAAAGGTAAATACTGCCATCTAGTGGCCTCTATTCACATTACACTTGTTATCAAAAAGCAGCGATTCGTTTTTATTCTTTATGCACTTAACCTGCTCTTTAACTTTCCTATTTCTGCTACAGTACTGAAAGAAGCGCTTAGAGTTAGTTTTTGCTCCTCTGCAATTAGTCTTTCATACAGTCCTCTAGCATTCCTCAGCTCTTTTTTGACCACAGCCCGCATGTTACAGTATTCAGCCATAGTATTCTCATTGTTATCCTTTATGTACATCTTAAAAAGATTCCTTTTTTCCCTCAAAATCCTACGAATACTTTTGTTCATCCACTGAGGATTTTGCTTTTTCAGCTTACTTTTGGACACCTTTGGATTGAATCTGCATTGTGTTTCTAGTAAACCCCCTTAAATCTTTCCCACATCTCATTTACGGACTTAAAGTCCAGGAGTGTCTCCCATTTTATTTCACCTACAAAACCCAAAACCAGTGAAGTTGGCAAGTTATGTAAATCGTAGATAAAAACAGAATACAATGATTTGCAAATCCTTTTCAACTTATATTCAATTGAATACACTGCAAAGACAAGATGTTTAATGTTCAAACTGAGAAACTTTATTTATTTATTTTTTGCAAATAATCATTAACTTAGAATTTAAAGGCAGCAACACATTGCAAAAAAGTTGGCACAGGGGCCTTTTTACCACTGTGTTACATCGCCTTTCCTTTTAACGACACTCAGTAAACGTTTGGGAACTGAGGAGACCAATTTTTGAAGGTTTTCAGGTGGAACTCTTTCCCATTCTTGCTTGATGTACAGCTTAAGTTGTTCAACAGTCCGGGATCTCCGTTGTCGTATTTTACGCTTCATAATGCGCCACACATTTTCAGTGGGAGACAGGTCTGGACTACAGGCAGGCCAGTCTAGTACCCGCACTCTTTTACTACGGAGCCATGCTGTTGTAACATGTGCAGAATGTGGCTTAGCATTGTCTTGCTGAAATAAGCAGGGGCGTCCATGAAAAAGACGTTGCTTGAATGGCAACATATGTTACTCCAAAACCTGTACGTACCTTTCAGCATTAATGGTGCCTTCACATATGCGTAAGTTGCCCATGCCTTGGGCACTAATACACCCCCATACCATCACAGATGCTGGCTTTTGAACTTTGCGCCTATAACAGTCCGGATGGTTCTTTTCCTCTTTGGTCCGGAGGACACGACGTCCACAGTTTCCAAAAACAATTTGAAATGTGGACTCGTCAGACCACATAACACTTTTCCACTTTGCATCAGTCCATCTTAGATGAGCTTGGGCCCAGCGAAGCCGGCGGCGTTTCTGGGTGCTGTTGATAAATGGCTTTCGCTTTGCATTGTAGAGTTTTAACTTGCATTTGCAGATGTAGCGACGAACTGTAGTTACTGACAGTGGTTTTCTGAAGTGTTCCTGAGCCCATGTGGTGATGTCCTTTACACACTGATGTCGGTTTTTGATGCTGTACTGCCTGACGGATCGAAGGTCACGGGCATTCAATGTTGGTTTTCAGCCTTGTCGCTTACATGCAGTGATTTCTCCAGATTCTCTGAAGCTTTTGTCGATATTACGGACCGTAGATGATGAAATCCATAAATTTCTTGCAATAGCTCATTGAGGAATGTTGTTTTTAAACTGTTCGACAATCAGCTCACGCATTTGTTCACCAAGTGGTGACCCTCGCCCCATCCTTGTTTGTGAATGACTGAGCATTTCAGTGAAGCTGCTTTTATACCCAATCATGGCACCCACCTGTTCCCAATTAGCCCGTTCATCTGTGGGATGTTCCAAATAAGTGTTTGATGAGCATTCCTCAACTCTCTCAGTCTTTTCTGCCGCTTGTGCCAGCTTTTTTGAAATATGTTGCAGGCATCAAATTCCAAATGAGCTAATATTTGCAAAAAATTACCAAGTTTACCTGTTCGAACATTAAGTAACTCGTCTTTGCAGTGTATTCAATTGAATATAGGTTGAGAAGGATTTGCAAATGATTGTATTCTGTTTTTATTTACGATTTACACAACGTGCCAACTTCACTGGTCTTGGGTTTTGTAGATAAGAGCGCCTCCTGTCAAAGTTTGCTCGCCTAAAATTGAAAATTTTTGTTTTAGAATACACCTTTTTAACTTCCCATGAAACATCAAAATTAACAGCAGAGTGATCACTTGTCCCAAGTGGCTCCAGTACCTCAACATTGCTAATTCTATCAGGGTCATTACAGAGCACTTAGTCTAAAATTGCCTTCTCTCTGGTAGGTTTATTAACATACAGCACCAAGAAATTATCATTTATAACATCTAGAAATTCTTCCTCCCCTCTACCCTGTCCTTTCACCATTTCCCAATTAATACCAGGATAATTTAAGTCTCCCATAATAATAGTACCACCACCTCTACAAGCTTGCGTAATCCTCCTAAAAAGCATTTCATTGATTGTCCTGTCCATAGCTGGTGGTCGATAGCATACTCCTATGTTTAAGCCTGTCTCGTGTTTGCCAATGAGCCTGACCCACATATCCTCACAGGACAAGGAATGTTCAATTTCGGGAATTTCCTGTACATTAATGTTTTCGTTCACATAGAGTGCTACGCCCCCTCCTCGCCTATTACCTCTATCCTTCCTAAAGAGCTTATAACCTTGTATGTTATATTCATCTCCATCCTCTTCACATAGTTGGGATTACACAGACATGGCTATGTCATAGCCCTGACTAATCACTACAGCCTTAAGTTCTGGAAATTTATTTTTTATACTTCTTGCATTTAAATAAAAACATATCAGGTTATTACTAATGCTCTTCCCCCTAGATTTTCCATGTGGCCGCTGCTTCGAGCGCCCCACTACGCTTTGTTGCTTTAAAAGTAAATCCTCGATAGTGCATGTAACGCCGCCAGCTTCCATCAGGGCAGTCTGCATTTACCCTCAACATACGCTGGCCCAGTGCAAAAGTACCCCTCCGGTTCAGGTGCAGCCCGTCAGGCTTGAATAGGTCACTCCTGTCCCAAAAAAAGTTTGAGAGCCCCATAAAGCTGTACCCCTCTTTCCTACTCCAGGTTCGTAGCCACGTGTTAAACCTCCAGATAAAATTCTGCTTACCTGTGCTTGCACGTGGTACCGGTAGAATCCCGGAGAGCAGTGGATCTGCTCCTAAGCTTCTCAGCTAATTCCACAAATTTTCCTTGCGGAACCTCAAACCTACCTTTACCTATGTCATTTGTCCCAACATGGACTATGACAACTGGATCCCTCCCCGCTCTGGCCAGGAGCTTGTCCGCATGCTTCAGGAGGTCTGCTACCTGGGCAGCAGGCAGGCAACACACCGTACGAGACTCCTTGTCGCGCGAACAGACTAAGCTATCTATTCCTCTAAGTATTGAGTCCCCCACTATCAATAACTCTCTTTTCTGAGGGGTAGAGGCTAACAGGGTGCCCTGCTGCTCATCAGCCCCCTCACTCACAGGGTCAGGGGCCAAGTCGAGTTCCTGCAAGAGCTGGAATCGGTTGGACACCTCAACCACTGGAGAAGCTGTCGCTGTACGACGTGCACGCCCTTTCCTGCGCTGTCGACCTACAGTCACCCAACTTTCTCTCCCTGCCTGCTCTGGGATCCCTGTACCACCCTGCTTCGGCGTACACACCATTTCTCTAAACGACATACTACTTAGTTCCTCTAGGAACTCTACTGATTGCGAACTATGTAGCGCCACCAACTGGCCCTGAAGATCAAGGATCTTGCCCTCCAGATGCTCAATTAGCTGGCACCGGTGGCAGACAAACCCACCGTGGAAATCTCTTTCCAAAAGTGCGATCGTCCTGCAACCGTCACATAGTTTTGGCCACATTTTGAACCCCCTACCTAATGACCTTGCTCACCCTAGATAAAAGAAAATTACTCATGCCGAGACAGAAGCTGAGGATTTACAGTGTGTTTAATCAGAAGAGCCCTTTCGTGATAATAAAATGCAAGAAAGACAAAAACCCCAATTCGCGTTAATATTCAGCTTGGCAATGCTTTTATGCGGTAATGTAGTCAGGATAGAAAACGAAGGGGACTAAAAACCCCGGTGAAGGTCAATATTTATTGGCTAGAAGACTGTATTAAAGGCAAGAAACTAAGTATGAACCAAGCCGGGCTATAGTTAGATATCCAGGTAATTGGATTATACTCTTGGCGTTGAGAGCTTGCAAGGGTCCGTTTGCTAAATCAGCTACAGGAAAAAAGGAAAAAAAAACAGGCGAGTACTACAGTCCCTGAAAACTGTTTTACTTTGTATATTACACAATTCACTTTGTTCAATAAGTATTTAGCATTTAATTTATTCTCAAAATTTAGCGTTTAAATTTATTTTACTTTACCTTACTTTGCTTTGCTCCCGGGAGACTGAAACTCCCCAAAAAACCCCCAAAAAAACCCCGTCGCCTTTGTTTGACCAGATTAGCGACTTAATTTGGCTGTTTGCTCACAGTTGTTACAGGGGGAAAAACAGGAAAAATACCGGGGGAAGATTCTCCCTGTCTCTACTGCGACAAAGGTTATACCACGGGAGCAAATCGTCTAATCTCTATTATTGTTTGAGTCTTAACACACAAATTATTTTCATGAAACCCCGCTAACACAAACGTATTTCTCAGCTTCAATCCCACACGACTTCCTCTCTTCCTCTCTCAACTCAAGCAGAATGATCACCAACGAACAGCACTACAGCACAGCTGTGTGGGACAACACTGACATACACTCAGAATTGACACAGACATGAAAGTGCTCAGAGCCACACTAGACCACATCCTGGCAACCACCTAAAATAACAATAATAGAACTAGAAAATTCCGGTAGAAATTTTGAATGTGCCTGCTGCTCTACACGTAAAGTGTTCAAGATGCTTGCTAGGGTTCTGGTAAGCTGTTGATATAGTGTTCCTGGTGCTCACTAGAGCGTTGCTAGGCAGTTGCTCTGGAGATCCAGGTGGTTGCTAGGGTGCTGTTAGGCAGTTGCTATGGAGTTCTGGGTGGTTGTTAGGTGGTTGCTATGATGCTCTGGGTGGTTGCTCGACCATTGCTAGGCTGTTGCTATAGTGTTCCTAATGTTGCTATGGCGTTGCTAGGCGGTTGCTACGGTGTTGTTAGGCGGTTGCTATGGTGTAAAGGTGGTTGCTAGGGCATTGCTAGGCGGTTGCTATCATGTTCTGGGTGCTTGCTAGGGCGTTGCTAGGCAGTTGCTGAGGTGATCTAGGTGGTTGCTAGGGCATTGCTAGGCGGTTGCTCTGTTGTTCTGGGTGATCGCTAGGGTGTTGCTAGGTGGTTGCTATGGTGTTCCAGGTGGTTGCTAGGGCGTTGTTTGGCGGTTAGTATGGTGTTCTGGGTGGTTGCTGGGGCTTTGCTAGGCGGTTGCTACGGTGTTCCGGGTGGTTGCTGGGGGGTTCTGGGTGGTTGGTAGGACGTTTGCTAGGCGGTTGCTATGGTATTCCGGATGGTTGCTAGGACGTTGTTTGGCGGATGCTGTGGTGTTCTGTGTGGTTGCTAGGTAGTTTCTATGGTGTTCTGGGTGGTTGCTAGGGTGTTGCTCGGCGGTTCCTATGGTGTTCTGGGTGATCGCTAGGGTGTTGCTAGGTGGTTGCTATAGTACTCCGGGTGGTTGCCAGGTCGTTGCTAGGTGGTTGCTATAGTGTTCCAAATAGTTGCTGGGTGTTGCTAGGCGGTTACTTTGTCTTTCTGGGTGGTTGCTAGGGCAATGCTAGGCAGCCGCTATGGTGTTCCAGGTGGTTGCTAGGCAGTTGCTATGTTGTTCTGGGTGGTTACTAGGGCATTGCTAGGTGGTTGCTATGGTGTTCTGGGTGGTTGCTAGGGCATTGCTAGGCAGTTGCTATGGTTTTCCAGGTGGTTTCTGGGCATTGCTAGGCTGTTGCCATGGTGTTCCTAATGGTTGCTGGGGTGTTGCTTGTCAACATTTGAGAGTTGGAACGGAGTTTATACGTGACTGTATGAGAGGGTGAAGGGTGAAGATGAGTTTGAAGGATTTTCTCATTGACTTCCATTATAACGGATTTTCAGAAATCCATGTTTTTCGGGAATTGTGGGAAATCCGTAAGTCGGATCACTTAGAAAAGTCATCAGTCTTCACAAGGGAGCCACACGTTTTCATATGTAATGTATGGGTATCAGGTGAAAACTGTGGGAGGAGTAGCAAACCGTGCAATTACAGAAAGAAAGTGCAACAGAGAGCAGTTAATGGTAGAGAGAGAGAGAGTAGAGGGTAAAGCCTGGATTAGTTTCCGAGCGAAGGGCCTTGTTCACGATCCAAACATGAAAGCTTGTCTTAAGTTCATCTTTCCACATACAAGTGGGAACCCTAATCCCAATCTACACCTGCCTGCCGCCCTTCCAAAGCTACACTCCGGTAAATACCGCTCAGGTGCTGGGCCTTGACCCTACCTAAACATTCTAGGGCTTATGTAACATAACCTTTCAGCTTACTGGAAACCAGTGGAGTTCTAGAAAGCAGACAAAGAATTTGAAAAAAAAACATTCCAAAAAAACCCCACAACTGAAAAGACATGGCTATACACATAGACTGTATAAAAAGATGGACAAAGCAACTATGTCGTCACCCATTGGTTTCCGCCTACCATTTAGGAGGCCTCAATTTTGGCAATTTTAACAGCACCATTTTGTCATTTTGAAATCGAATGTGATTCCTATTGGACGAGAGCGTGGATTGAAGATCCAGGGAGGAGCGAGGGGTGGTTCTACGGGTGGATCTGACCATGTCTGACGAGGACCATTGGTTAGCCATGCCCCTAAAGCATATTCTTTATCCTTTATTCTAGTGTATATGGGACCATAATTTACAAAAATGAACATCATGATATATCGAAGAAAACTTGAAACTTGCGATAGATACCATAAAATAATGTGGAAAATCATTATTGAAATAATAAATTGGGTTAGAAAGTAGGGACATTTTCTCATAGACTTCTATAGCATTGTACTTCTTTCTGCAACCACTGACGTCGCCATATGCTGGCCAATAAATAGAATGCGATTTTTTTTACATTTCCGGATCGGCCTCACTTTTCAGACCCGGGTACTGCGTCCATTTTTTATTCAGTCTGTGGTTGCACACAGAGATACAGGTCTTGCTGTTGTAGTTACTGTTTCTGTTTTTAACTGCCCGGATCAGGGCACCACTGTGAGCCCCCAAGGGGAATCCACCTGTCAGCCTGACCCTGTTCCTCTGAACCCTAACTGGCTGTTATTTCAATAAACTCGGATAGACCAAGCCCTGCTTTCACCTTCTCAATGCTCACGGTAGCCCCCTGGGAGCCGCAGTACAGGAGTAATTTGCTAATCAAATCAAATCTGCTTCGACTGCAGGGCAGGGCCACATTCTACTGTTGCCTCTACCAGTGCTGAATAAACAACAGGAAGAAACCTAAAATCAACATTTACTGCGCTTTTCTCTTCGACCCCTGGCGAATCAAAAGTCCTTTTTTGCACTGACGAGGAGGAAACTCATTTGAAACTCCACCAGTGTTTCACACCTGCCTTTGGTGATGCACGGCAGCCATTTTGTGTCATAATGTTTAGGATGCATCAGCTGAGGTGGGGAGGAAACTCTCTAACCAATGAAATACCCTTTGTGACCCATTGCCATGGAGTGATGTGCCAAGTCATTTCTGCTCTCCAATCCCTGTGCTCCGTATGACTTAACTCCTCCCCTTCCTGTTCCTCCAGGAAGTGGGCGTGGCAGCAGACCACGACATGGGGTTCCTGAGGTGCAATGAAACGTTCGACGAAGACTTCTAAAATGCCCACCAACTGTTTATCCTTTTCATAACTTAAAATATTTCATGAAATATTTGCAAAATACTTTTGTATATGTTTCAAATTCTAATTGACCACACTATTTAAGACTTTGTAATTTTGAACGGTTGTTCACACACTATTGACAAAGGTAATATATTTAAATTATTTTGAGTGTACATATTTAATGTATTTATTATATACTTTCATTTGAGAGATGAGGGATAGTATCCATTGTGCCGTTGCGCTTGTTTTAGTAAATGCGTTCCCTCGGAGGATTTGACTTCCTGGTGTGGCTCTGATCCGGGCCGCGGCGACAAAGGAGGGACAAAGATGGCCGCCGGTGCCACGGCGACACTTTACGCGCTGATGAACCTCACAGAGTCCTGCCTCATATATTATGCAGCAGGAGGGCATTACTAACTTACACTTTAATGGGATTAATCATCTTTTAATAACATCTGTGATGAGGCATATGGCAGCTTGTGATCTGATCTTTCCCTAGAAAAAAATGTTTTAACATATCAAACCGAGAAGAAAAAACGTACGGCACCATGTAAGGGATCTAAGAGAACATTTCAAAGATTATTACAGAAATAACCAATCAGGTACAGCCTGGTGGAAATGATGGGTATGTATATTCAATAAAAAAAGATTTATCACATCAAAAAGGGAAGAAAAAATCGTATAAGGCACCATGTATGGGATTTAAGAAAACGTTGCAGAAGTTATTGCAGAAATAACCACTTAAATGCCGCCTGACAGAGGTGATAGGCATGTATATTCAACAGGAATTTTCACATCAAACTGGGAGGGAAAAAACCTTATAAGGCACCATGTATGGGATCTGAGTGCACTTCAGATTTAGACCAATCAAATGCAGCCTGAGGGAAATGGGTAGGATTGTATAGAGTAAAGAGCAGAATTAATGCAACCCTTGATTCAGGCTTAATCTATTAAATGGCACATTTAACAATCCACCACCCAAGTTATGTTGGGAAACTGTATCGTTGATATTGCAGTACACTTATTCTCTTGAGGGATGACAATGTTTCTGCTTGCACTTAACCTTATTTCCGTGTTCTGAAACAGGAAGTGATGAAATGACCAAATATTGTTCATATGCGTGAGATTCACAAATTAAATTATTTTACCAATTTAAACTCTGATTTCATTTGCGATAATTGTATGGGGTGCCAATATTTTTCTTAGACTGGTTTTGGTTTCAAAACATGAAATTACTACATGAAAAACATGTAGCATGGAAAAGCATGGAAACTGAAATTAACATAGTTTCTCAGAATATAGATCCTGTATGTCTGAACAAAAATTATGAATTTTTTTACAATGTTACATTTTTTGTTGGCAGTAGTGTCAGTCAAGGGTGACATCCATAACAAAATGTCCTCTTCATGCGGTATTCAGTCACTTTAGCTAGCTAGCAGATATTACAGTAGAAGCGAACTACAATCTTATTAGCTAGCTAGCTTGCTACACTGTTGTGCTATCGCTTTAGCTAGCTAGCTACGAGTTATTACAGCAAAAGGGAACTACAGATTTACAAGCATTACACCACGAAAAAGATAAATTTCCGCTACAGAGCCTCAGGTATGGAGGTGAGGTATTGCTGCGCCCTTGGTCTGCTGCCAGACCCCTCTCGGTGTCCACACTGGCCTCAGACAGACCTTCCCTGTGACCCAGTCAGCAGAAAGAAAGGACATCACACCCGTCTTACATCATTTCATCCTTTTATTCAAGTAGCAGCATGGCTGAATCGCAACACTCAGGCCCCACGCGTGTGCTCATTACGGGATACACGCGTGTGCTCACACGCTCCACACACTCTGGGCGGGGTCAGCTGGCCTCTGGATCCAGTTGGTTTCAGTCCCATGGTAACGACCAATCATCAGTGTCCGGCGTTAGGGCTCGAGTTAATCAGCCAATCGGAAACAATATAAATGTTGTTTCTGCATCATTCAAAGCAAACCAGGGACCCAGTTAGCAGCCTGTTCCTGCTGTTGTAGATGCCAGTGTACAGCACAGTTGGGGTGAGCCCACTGTGGATGAACAAACGTGCACACACACACACATACACATTCATGCACACGCATATATGCTCACATACACATGAAAGTGCATTCATACACTCAGACACTGGCACTAGTGCACACACACACACACACACACACACACACAGGAGATTCTCTGTGTCCCGTACATTCTGTAGAGCAGTGCTGTTTCTTGCTTGGTTTTAAACACTGAAATTGCAAAATACACACAGACAGAAAACACTAAATAACAGTGAGGACTGGTGGGTGGGTAGGTATTGGAGGTGCATTGCACCCGTCTCCCACTTCACGCAGAGCCCACACTCCCAGCCAACAGGGCAGCAGGCTGTGACATCGGCGGGCTGTTGGGAAATGTAGTCTTCATCTGGGTGTATTAAGTTCAGATACTGTGTTTTCGCCACCAGACTCCTGTTTTTGTAGCGTTTGTGAAGAACTACAGGTCCATCGGCCCGGTAATGCATTTCAGAGGGACCTAGAATGTGTGCTGTCCTTACTCGCACCAGCCGATGGGCCTAAAAAAAAGCCTGCCCGCATTGTACTGAAGGGTATTTTTCCATGTTCAGATCCAATAGGCGCGACATCCCTGTGGATCATTACTTTGTGTCCTCTGCCAACCACCACTTAGAGAAGCAGAATTTCAGGCAGCGTCAATCAAACCAGAGCAGGAGGAAACCATTACTGAGCTGCTCGGAAAAATCAGGGGTTTTCGCCCTTCTCTGTGGCAAACAAAATCGATAACTGAGCACAAATTTCGCTAAAATAAGGCGCCCCTGAAATATGGAGCCTTCAAAACACGCAACGCTCCAGGAAGGCCTGTTCCCGAAATCTAATCCTCGAGATTGAGGTCCGCCGAGCGAACAGTGGATGAATAATGAAACAAAATCGAAAACCAGAAGCGGTCAGTCGGACGGGCAGGAAGGGAAAAGCTGTCGAAGATAAGAGTGCTGTTCACTCTGTGATGTTTCCATGATGTTCGGCTCGAGGGATGGTGAAACAAATTCATTTTGTCAAGGCAGTGTGGATGTGCCGCTCTCCCGAAACCCAGCCACCCTGCCCAGCCAATCATATGAGGCCGCACAGCACCTGCACTCCACCCCTGACCATTGGGGGGGGGACACAGTCCGTCTCTCGGAGGGGTCAGACCCGATATTGGGGGTCACGCGGGGCAGGTGCAAGGTCTAGCTGTTGTTCTCGGCCGTCATGTACTTGAGCGCGGCGAATCCGTACCGACGAGACATGCTCTGCTGAAACTCTTCTTTGAGGGTTTTCAGGCAGACGCGGTACTGCTTGTTGGAGCGGAACTTGGTGATGTCGAAACTGGGCGCGTGTGGCATGTGGATCATGTAGGCGTTGGGCAGAACCACAAACTCGTACTCCTGCAAAGAGAACAAAATGCAAAAATTGGAGAATGCAAAGGGAAACCCGTCCCACCAAAACCACAACTCTGCCAAACCTCAAGTCAAGGTGTGGGAATCCGGATTAAATGTTTATTACACTGTCAACACTTTCCTTAAAGGGATACACAGGTCTAGGGGCACAAATTCAGAAAATGTTACGGTTTTTAGTGATTAGCCTGTTCCATCAGGTCTTGTGCGGTTGTATTCAATGACTACCAGAAATTTTGACATTTTTGGTGGATATTTCAGATACAGCGCCCCGCCATTGAAATACGCATCAGTCCATGCCGTCACTGGTTCATGGGGTAGACAAGGTCGCCTCAGCATTGTTAATGTGCTTACAACAGCACACAATACCTGCTAAATTCAATCCTCTGAAAAATGGTGCTCTGCATTGCATTTGGGTGCAATAACGACGACAGAAGTACAATAGGGAAATCAGTCAGTTTACAATGACTGCTAGTTTCGAACCCCGATGCCGTTAAAGTTTGGCCACGGTGGTCAAAACAAAAAGATCCCATGGTGACTCCCAATGTTCATGTTTGTTAGGAACACTTCAAGCACTGGTGCTACGAAAGCAATCTCTCAGCAGAGCTCATGAACCAAACGCCAAAGATGAAATTGAAGGCAGACACCTTTTCCAACCTAAATTGTTCTAGCAAAGCCTGTGCCCCACGGGAATCACCCACGAGACTGCAGACGCTGAGGGAACGACAGGAGGTTAGAACCAACATAGTTATAATCATTGTATTCCAGAATGACAATTAGCTGGCAAGCTAGGCCGGGGCTAAACCTTTCGCGGGCATCGACCTGAGGGCAAGCTGCCAGGCACGATTGTATCTTTATACCATCAAATTCTACACTATGTTGTGGAACGATAAAAAGTTCGAGGACTCAGCATTCTAACTGCGTTAGCCATTTTATGATGCAAAGACGATAGCGAAAATAGTATTTAAAATCATCTCTGAACAACCCTCAGCCAGACTATGCAGTCCAATAGGGTCAATTATCTAGCATTGCTCAGAATTGTCAAAATATGTAGACAATGATGTTCTTACCTTAGTAGCAGTTCAGAGATAAAAAAAAAACATGTTATTGTTTTTAATCTGCAAAACGAGCAAGCTTGGACAAATGTCACTAAATGGTCTTTGACATAGAGGTAGTAGCTGCGCTTCATTGTAACTGGCACTATAATTAGCATTTTTACCCATGATGCAGTGCTGTAGAATGTACATTAGCCCTATAGGAACAAAATAAGTGCACTCATGGGCTATTATGTGTTGAACAAACAGAACAGTACGTGTTTTAGGCGATCGAGGTGTGGTACACAAAATACACGCGTACGAATGAACCAGTTACATCTCGGCATTTGCCTTTGAGTTTGCATGGCGCGTAGTGATATAAATTCAATACGTGTTATCTCAAGATTGCTTCATCCAAATTTCAAAACCTTCCAAGTCTGATTCTTTTATATGATAGGGGACCATCAGAGGGGATTTTTGCTGGGCCTCTGTATCCCTGTAACGCTTTATCATCATGACACCCTTCATTGCAGGCATAGGATTCACACACCATTCACTCACACACTCATATCTATGGGCAATTTAGAGCCTCCAATTAGCCTGACATGTCTTTGGACTGTGGGAGTAAATTGGAGTGCCCGGAGGAAACTCAACATACAAACTCCCCAAACAGAAAGGCCCCTGGGAAGATTCGAACCCACAACCTTCCTGCAGTTACCCAACGCCAGGACCCACAGCGCCGCTGCTGGATTCGACCTTCCAAGTGGATTCGTCCCACCTGTGGAAAGCGTACCTGACATAGGTGCGTACCTGCGCATCCAGCTCCATGACATGGGCCACTTTGTTCCAGCCGAACCCAACGAAGCGGCGGTCGTACTCGGGACTGTCCCTCCGCACCATCACGTACGGCTCAAAGTCCGCCTCCCACTGCACCCGGTAGGGCGTAGTGGCCGTCCGCCATTTGGCGAAGTTCGTGGGGGCGTGGCCTTTGGTCCACACGTGGTACCTGTGGCAGACGGAGGACAGATGGCAGGTGATCGTGGCTCTGATTGGCTGGTCAGCCCCCACCAGCAGCAAACACATGCTGGGTTGAAGCAGTTTGACAGGCAATGACTTGGAAAACTCGATAAGTTTATATAATTAAACAGTCACATTGTTCACAAAATAATGTGACTGCAGACGTGAGAATGTCCAGAGCAATACTTGCTTATTAAAGTTTAAACTTTTTTTCAGTTGTTAATGCAAAGACATTAATATTGTATCTTTTTTATGGGATTGTGTTGTAATATTGTTTCAATGTGTTCATATGCTCAAAGCACTATGCAGAAATAAAATCATCATTATATAACCTCTGTTACAGCGGTAATGCAATTCAGTGCCGTGATTCACACACTAATGATTTTCTGTTAGCGCATACTTAGCCCTCTCACCACAGTTGACGAGATTTCTGAATAATTATCATAAGGTCACACCTTTGCCACAGTGTGTGACAGACAGGTCAGTCCCCGCCCTTCTGCAATGTACAGACATCACGCACGCGCTCCTGACTGCACAATATTCGCCTTGACTGGAAAATTAAGCCGGACTCCACCAAAGGCAGGATCGATTTCAGCTTTAATATGGCGCTCAGATGAGAAGAACTCTCTGGAAAAGCGCGTCTCAGATAAATGAGTGTTCTTTCAGGCGTGCAGTATTTGCGCACCTGTAAACCTCAGACACGGCTTAGTGAAGCGACGTCGTTGTGGAGATTGAAGCCGCTGTTGTGAATGGTTTCAATTCCGCATGTCGGGGCGCAGAGATGGTGTCCATGGGAACTGGCGAAAATTAATCAATACGGCTCAGGAACCCATAATAACCCCGAAAAGGCAGAAAACTCAACATGTACAACTCATACTTCTGACGGAACATTCCAAATGTTTTAAAAGAGTTTAAATGGTAAGAAATTCACCATGCACTGCAAGGAAACAGTGTTTTGCTGTTTTTATAGGTTCTCTTGGACAAATATTTCTCACCGCTAATCTCTCCATTCCTGAGGCTGATATAGAGACGATTTTCATTCAGACAAATCCATTTCTTTCACATTCCTGTTGACAGAAGTATTAGAAGAAGGGTGAGCTGTACGTCTGGAGGCTAACGCTCGAAAGAACGCTTTGTTTTACAGGTGCATTTAAATAAGACGTTTCTGTCCAGCCGTTTTTCGCTGCAGAAGCAGGTTAGATTTGGGGCGTCTGGAATCAGTGTTACCGTCAAACGGCTTCTCAATTTCCGCTTAAACGAGAGGCATCCTTGAGCTGTCTCCCGTATCGCGATCGGCCAGGCGTAACAAAAGAACACAAGCGATTTAGGTTTCTTACAAACTATCCAGCAGTAAACACGAGATCAGATGACTCATTATGGGTGATTGTTCTGGCGTTCCTCTACGACAAAGAAAGCACTCGAATTGATTACCAAATGAAACGCGGGGATTTGCTTGACAAATTTCCCATGAACCCAGTTTGTAATGTTCAACAAGAAGGATCTGCTGATTAATTTCAGTCTGCTATTCTAGCTAATCGCTCATCTGAAAAACAGCTACTGGAAATATCAGCGTGGTGTTATGCGCATGATTACTGCTCTAATTATTCAAGATGTCTAGGAGGCATTGATGTGTGATGGAGGCAACCGTAGTTCCCCGCTGATAAATGGAAGCTAAATTAATGCGATCAGGTGCTGATTACCCTTAAGGGCTCATGTGTTGGGTGCTTAGCCAGGCTCGCTAGCAGAAAGGTGCATCATGGGAATTAAATATCTCCCAGTACTTAATGAACGCATCATTCTCTTACCAAGGGTTTGCAAACGTACTTTTTTCATATAAGAGACCAAGAATTACATTTTTTTAACTAAAAAAAAAAAAATAGTTCTGAGGGCTGGGAGTTACTGTACAAATTATGAGCCGACACTATAGGCAGCATGTGATTGGCGGTTTGAATGCGCAGTGTAATATAAGGCGGGGCTTGCCGTCACGAGTTGGAGGAATCATGTTCCACAGTGTTTTGCTCCTTATTCCATGGGAGCTGGTTGCTGTGGTGGACATAATTGAAGACCACAATGGAAAAACAATCAGAGTCCAAATTTTGCATTTTTGTTTATTTTATATATAGTATTATAAGATTCATCATAAAATTATACATGATTATGACATTTTATATATTTCATTTTTTTGCATATTTTTTCAGTGCTTTGTTTTGAAGATCGTTTAGAATTTTTAATTCATCATTTCTCCACAACTTGAAAATGTGACTCTGATCATTTTCCCATTGTGGTTTTCAATTGTTTTGCTGTGTTCAGGGTCAGACCAATGTGAGGGAAAACCCAAAAAAGCGAAGTTTTCCTTAAAAATGAAGTTTTCCTAAAACGTTTGGTGGTAACACTTTACAGTAAGGGTATATTAATTAATGCAGTCATAAGCATTAACAACCAATTAATTAACAGTTAACTAATGCATCAGAGAGCTAAATAAGCATTAGGTAACCTTAACTTACCATTTATTGATGCTCTTTGACATCCTCATTATGAAGTTGAAAACATCCCTTGAGCATCTCTTAAGTAACACATCAAACTATTCAACAATGTACAAAACCCAAAACCAGTGAAGTTGGCACGTTGTGTAAATCGTAAATAAAAACAGAATACAATGATTTGCAAATCCTTTTCAACCTATATTCAATTGAATACACTGCAAAGACAAGTTACTTAATGTTCGAACAGGTAACTTTGTGATTTTTTGCAAATATTAGCTCATTTGGAATTTGATGCTTGCAACATGTTTCAAAAAACCTGGCACAAGTGGCAAAAAAGACTGAAAGAGTTGAGGAATGCTCATCAAACACTTATTTGGAACATCCCACAGGTGAACGGGCTAATTGGTAACAGGTGGGTGCCATGATTTGGTATAAAAGCAGCTTCCCTGAAATGCTCAGTCATTCACAAACAAGAATGGTACGAGGGTGCGTGAGCTGATTTTCGAACAGTTTAAAAACAACATTCCTCAACGAGCTATTGCAAGAAATTTAGGGATTTCATCATCTACGGTCCGTAATATTTTCAAAAGGTTCAGAGAATCTGGAGAAATCACTGCACGTAAGCGACAAGGCCGAAAACCAACATTGAATGCCTGTGACCTTCGATCCCTCAGGCGGTAGTGCATCAAAAACCGACATTAGTGTGTAAAGGACATCACCACATGGGGTCAGGAACACTTCAGAAAACCACTGTCAGTAACTACAGTTCGTCGCTACATCTGCAAGTGCAAGTTAAAATTCTACAATGCAAAGCGAAAGCCATCATCATTATCAACAGCACCCAGAAACGCCGCCGGCTTCGCTGGGCCCAAGCTCTTCTAAGATGGACTGATGCAAAGTGGAAAAGTGTTGTGTGGTCTGACGAGTCCACATTTCAAATTGTTTTTGGAAACTGTGGACGTTGTGTCCTCCGGACCAAAGAGGAAAAGAACCATCTGGACTGTTATAGGTGCAAAGTTCAAAAGCCAGCATCTGTGATGGTATGGGGGTGTATTAGTGCCCAAGGCATGGGCAACTTACACATATGTGAAGGCATCATTAATGCTGAAAGGTACATACAGGTTTTGGAGCAACATATATTGCCATCCAAGCAACGTCTTCTTCATGGACGCCCCTGCTTATTTCAGCAAGACAATGCCAAGCCACATTCTGTACGTGTTACAACAGCATGGCTCCGTTATAAAAGAGTGCGGGTACTAGACTGGCCTGCCTGTAGTCCAGACCTGTCTCCCATTGAAAATGTGTGGCGCATTATGAAGCGTAAAATATGACAACGGAGACCTCGGACTGTTGAACAACTTAAGCTGTACATCAAGCAAGAATGGGAAAGAGTTCCACCTGAGAAGCTTCAAAAATTGGTCTCCTCAGTTCCCAAACGTTTACTGAGTGTCGTTAAAAGAAAAGGCGATGTAACACAGTGGTAAAAAAAAAGTTAAAAAAAAAGAAAAGAAGAATTTTTTTATCCAGCAGCCATACCATCAATTCGATCTAAGCAGGTGTGGGCTTGGTCAGTACTTGGATGGGAGACCACTGAGGAAAACCAGGTTGCTGCTGGAAGAGGTGTTGGTGGGCCAGTAGGTGGCGATCTTCCCACTGGTGGAATAAACCCCAATGCCCCAGTGCAGTGATGGGGACACTGTACTGAAGAAGACGCCGTCTTTGGGATGAGACGTTAAACCGAGGTTCTGACTCACAGTGGTCATTAAAGATCCCATGACACTCTTCGTTAAGAGTAGGGGGTTCCCCGGTGTCATGGCTAAAGTCCCAACTTGGCTCTTTCGATCTGCCGCCTAATCATCCCCTGATCTAATTGGCTGTGCAATACCTCTGTCCCTCCCCACCTATTCCCCCAGGGCTCCCTTGAAAAAGAGATTTCAATCTCAATGGGACTTCCCTGGTTAAATAAGGGTTAAATAAATAAATAAAAAGGCCCCTGTGCCAAATTTTTTGCAATGTGTTGCTGCCTTTAAATTCTAAGTTAGTGATTATTTGCAAAAAAAAAAAAGTTTCTCAGTTTGAACATTAAACATCTTGTCTTTGCAGTGTATTCAATTGAATATAAGTTGAAAAGGATTTGCAAATCATTGAATTCTGTTTTTATCTACGATTTACATAATGTGCCAACTTCACTGGTTTTGGGTTTTGTATAAGTTAATACCGTAGTTAACATGAACACCATTAGTAAATGATTAATAGACCCATTAGCTTACTGTTAATTAACTGATTGTTCATGCTTTTTGCAGTATTAGCTAATGTTAATCAATGTCCCCTTGTTGTAAAGTGTTACCAGTTAGGTTTTCGATAAGGCGCTAGGGACACTTTTGGACACCAGACCCTCCTGAGGTCCTGGGACAGTTTGGGACGTCCAGGTGGGAAACAGGTGGGAGTTCTCACCTGAAGGTGAAGAGGGTCCCCATATCCAGTTGCGACAACAGCTCAGCCTTGGATTTGGGGTACGAGAGGCGGTAACGCAAGGTCTCAAAGGCGGGCACCACCAGCGCCTTCTTTGTGTTCGCCATGTCCAACTGCACCACTGACTTCCTGAGGACCAGAGATAAAGCATCAAGTCAGCCTGAGGCTCTACCAATCACATCACAGCTCTGCTCTCACACTCACGGTCACAACTAATCACAGCACAGCTCTATACACTCTCAAACAGTGCTGCCCAATCGAAACCCAGCTGTTGTTCCTCTCACACCATAATGACCAATCACATCACAGCTCTGCTCACACTCACGTGGCCACAATCAATCACAGCGTAGCTCCGTTCACACTCAAACAGTGCTGACCACTCACAACCGAACTTGAGCTACTCTCGCATTATAATGACCAATCGCTGCTCAACTCTGCTCAAGTTGACACAACAATGACCAATAACAGCTTAGCACTGCTCACACCTACATCGGGATGATCGATCATAGCCAAGCTCAAAGTACACACACATCACAACAACCAATCGCAGCCCAGCTCAGTTTAAACTCACATAGCAATGACCAATCACAGCCCAGCTTAGCTTTGCCATCACAGGCTAACAGGAAGTGAGCTCACCTGAGGTACTCGTAGAGGCCGTACATGGGGAGGAAGTCGATGTCGGACAGGAACATATATGGCGTGTGCACCTGCTTCATGGCCACGTTCCGCAGCAGGTTGACGGGGTAGAACTGGCCCTCCTTATAGACGATATGGTAGCCCACATTCCCCCGGCCCATAAGCACCTCGGAGCCCTGAGCGTAACGCAGGAACTGTTGCGCCTCGGCGTCCGACAGGTACAGGGCCAGGCTGATTGGCCCCTCCCAGTGCTTACAGATGGCCTCCAGCATCTGCAGCCTGCAACACAGGACAGAGAGATTACAGTATATCATAACACAGGGCAACGAGATTACAGTATATCATAACACAGGGCAGTGAGATTACAGTATATCTTAACACAGGGCGGTGAGATTACAGTATATCATAACACAGGACAGAGAGATTACAGCACCGCATTACACTGGACAGTGAGATTACAGTATATCATAACACAGGAAACTCAGATTACAACACCACATTACACTGGACAGTGAGATGACAGTATATCTTAAAACAGGACAGAGAGATTATAGCACCACATTACACTAGACAGTGAGATTACAGTTAAGAATAACACAGGACAGAGAGATTAAAGCACCACATTACACCGGAAAGTGAGATTACGGTATATCAATGCAGGACGGTGAAATTACAGCACCATATTACACTGGACAGTGAGATTACAGCACCACATTACACAGGACAGTGAGATTACAGAACCACATTACACTGGACAGTGAGATTACAGTATGGCATAACACAGGACAGTTAGATTAGCCAAATTATAGCACATAATAACATTGAACAGCAAGATTATAGCCTAACATATAACATGGGCAGTCTAATTATGGCATAAACTAACAAAACAATGAGATTACACCACATCATAATGCAGGGCAGTGACATTGTAGCATAGCATAACACAGGATGAGATTATATCATAGCATAGCACAGGACCGCCATATTGTAACACATCACAACCTAGGACTGTGAGATCACAGTAAACCACATGACAGCAAGATCAATTTGGGGTAAGAGACTGACAGCCAACAACAGTTTTGACATCAACCTCCTCATGTGCCAGGACTAAATACAGCATTCAACCATCTTCCAAATCTATTATCCCATCTGTGTCCTTACTCCACAACTATAACAGGCGTCCATTTCAGGAAGATTCTGGTTTTTTAATGGATAAAGATATCACAGCAATGTGTGAATTTAATTCTGAGCCAGAACCAAAAGTCTGATTATTATTAAAAAATAAATGTTTTAATTTTGGATGAGAGACAGCTGATGCGTGATTAAAGGAAAATTGCCGTGTTTGTTCGCTTGAAAAGACCTGAGGATCACAATTCATGTGATTAGGCTGGTTAGCATCTTTAATTGAGCCAGAGATGAAATTAGCCTATCATTACACTCCCCTTTGAGATCATTAAGATGCTGGGGATTACCTGTACTGGTGACTGATTCAGCCATATTATCACAAACACTGACAATTAGCAGAGCAGCACCAAACACAGCCACATATTTCCGATGTTTATCTCAAAAGCACAGAGTGAATAGTTCTTTTCCCCAAAATGCGGTTTTCTGCGGTTAATCGGGTTACATCAAAAAAAAAAAAAGCCTGAGTAATCGGACAGGGATCGTATTAACGCAGCCGATAAAGAGCGCCATTACTGTAGAAGGGAACCAGGGCAGATTGGGACAACGCTGTCGAGGACCCCTGAGTAAACTCAAAGTGAGAACACATCTGCGTACATCAAGGACCATTACATCTCTGTCACTCACACACATTCACGCAAACAAACATGTACACACTGACATAAAGGTCACAAAAACACGCTACGAATGCACTTGCTCACCGGCACATGGAATCACTCAGCGGCACAGTCACACACAGACATACGCACGCACACACATAAGCTAGCCTGAAATCCATTCGTAAGTTACAGTCTGGCCACAGTCGGCAGGCCAGCGTTTAGCCCTTACGTCGCAATGGACTGGATGTATAAATATTTTCTGCTCTTGGCTGATTAGGTGACCTTTTGGAGAGAACCACCAATCGTGCGGCGCCATTTGCAGAATGAATGCTGATTGGGTTATCCGTTGCATCGTGTTGTCAGAAGTGATAGCTAAGTAGGTGAGCAAGTAAACGTTGGGATATACAAGTATCTATCTTATATCTGCATGTTGCGTGTATATTTTCTTTTACTTTGCTACATCAGGCATTTTAGAACACAGCTAAAAACTGTACTCAGCATTACAAATATGAGTTAGCTGGCCAGCTACGGGATTAGTGAATGTTATTTCACATGAGCTTAAAAATTAGATTGTGGCTTGCTTGCGTTTACTCTTGGAGTGGTTGTTAGGGTTTGAGCAGGATAATGTTTGGCCATATCTGCATTTTGTTTATTTCAGTGGGATTACCCAGTGTAATGAAAGCTAAATTACATAATACTCAAATAACGTAACGTATTTCACTGTAATTGGCATTAGCCATAGCTTGAAGGGCATTGCATCAGCTAGTTTTAGTCTATGTAGCTGGTATTTAATATGACAGAAGCTAATTTATTCCTTGCTTGTCTACTTTCTTCGGAAAAGAGAAGATGGACAGCTTGTTCCTATTATTGCGACCTATTGCTGCACAATTTTTCGGTATTTTTAACATGGATGGCCAATGCAAGATACGCTACACATTTAATTTTTATGCCTTGTTTCGCCGCTTTTCCCGCTTGTTTAATATCTGATATCAATCCAGTACAAGATCATAGCAATCAAATATATTCCCTTTCCCTTTAAAAACGATTAGACATTGATGTCAATTACAGTATCACTGAACATATAAACACAAGCATTATTTCAGTTTGAAAGTTTAATTCATAGTTTGCTGCAGTCCATACTGTATTTCTGTATTGCCAGATGTTACGTGACCGCTGCTGAGAGACACGTCTCGAACAAAGTTAATTTTCTCCTGATATGTTCGTCTTAAAAATGCCATTGCAGCACCAGAATGTTTGGCAGATATGTGGCCTGTGAAAAATAAGTCCAGTATTTAATTCTGTGACAATGGGGCAAAATAATCCGTGATAATCTGTGCTCACGTTCACTTCACTTCTCCCCATTGGAATCAATTCATTCAGGACCCGTCGTCTAAAGTCTAAATCTAACGGCACCCAGGTGACTGATACCAGAAATTGCTTCTTGGTGAGGAGTCTTCCATTCTCTGTTGTCTTTGGCCATAGTGATGATGTTAGAATACCTCCCCCATAGAGATAAATATACCTCTATGACCATCCCAAAAAAGGGACCTTGCGACTGTGAGCCAATCACAGATCTCTCATGGATTTTGTGCCAATATTTGAAAGGCACACGCTAGCCTACCGACTGAGGCAAGTGACCATTGGGAGCGATCAAAGCTCGATACGGATGAATTTCAGGCTACGCACAAGCAGCCGCACAGAGATGTCCTCAACACTGAGGAGAGGTCATGTGACCCCAGTCAGAGGTGACTGAGGCCTTGCTACTGTACCACAGCCTGTCTGGGGTATCTGGCCTGGAATCTCCCTTAAAGGGGTTACACACACACGCACACACACACACACACACACACACTCACACACCCTTTTCTCCCATTAAAGAAACCCAACAGAAAAGAAACTCAACTTTCAAACAAGGAAAGCAGGTTTCCAGGACAGCACAACCAGAAAGTCAATAAAACTAACTGTCAATTTCACTTCAAAGCCTATTAGCAGGAGGCAATGGAAGGGTAAAATACTGTTACGGTTTCAGGAGAGTATGCCGCACAAGTTCATGAAAAGTCTGGTTTCCAGCGGTTCTTTCCCAGGAGCTGCCCAACCCTGTTCCAGGAGATTTACCTTCCCCTGGGTTGGTGCACCTGACCGTGAATTAGACGTTTTATCGAATCTCTCCATGTTGAATGAGGATGCAGCAGAAAGCTAATAGACAGCAGATCTCCAGTAACAGGGTTGGGCAGCCCTGATGTAGGCGTTGAATGAGCTCTGCTTTGTTAGGGTTGGAGCAAAAACCTACAGGATGGTAGATCTCCAAGAATAGGGTTGGGCAGCCCTGCCCTTGCTGTTAAATGAGATGTGCTGTGTCAGGGATGGAGTGGGGGGGGGGTGGATACTGGATGGTAGCCCAGCAAGAACTGGGTCAGACAGCCCTGCTCAGAACAGTGAGAAATTCAGTTCAGTCTTTGGGGAGCTTGTTGTTAGTAAGCAGTTTTGGACAAGGCCTGGGGTCGACACCGGGCCAGTCCCACACGCAATCACACACACACGCGTGCGCGTGCGCGCGCATCCTTCTACTTATATCTTTGTGAGGGCATTACATCGACTTCCATCATTCTTTCTGTGTCTCTACAGCCTTTCCCTAATCTCAACAATGAGCAGTGTATGCCTAACCCAAACCCTTACCGTCACCTTATCCCTAATTCTAACCTTAACTAATAAGTCACAATTTGCCTTTGTAGCTATAAGGACATTTGAAAATGTTCCCACTTCCCAATAATGTCCCCGCTCGGTAGGAAAAAAAAAATTTTCGGTTCTCACTTTATAGCAAGTACAAGAACACAAACACACTCACACACATTCACTGCCCCCTAAAGGAGGGGAGGACCACGACATACCTGTCCATGGAGAGCTGCGCCACCAGGGTGACATCAGTGAGGTCGGAGGTCGGCTCGTACTCGTAATGCAGGAAGTACAGGTGCGTGCGGTGCACCGTCAGACGCTCTCGGCGAAACTCGTAACAGGGGTCGTCTTCGTCCAACTCTGACAGTGTCTTCTGGAGCTGTGGAGACACGGGGGGCGGGGTGATTAGCACTGATTGGCCAATTCTGGCGGTTTACACTAAGTCCTGGGGAGGAGTTTTACTTTGTGAATCTGGATTTTTACACCGCAGAGGAAGTGTTATTTTCGCTGGAATACGCATCGCTGAATTTCAGGCCTTGTTTTCTTTGTCAATTTAATAAACATTTTTTTTTAAATAACTGATTACCACTTCCTCTGCAGTCAAGAAAATATTGAAATGCAGACAGTAACACGCTAAGTCAATTTTCTGAGAGATTTAAACAACCAGTCGCGCTTCGCACAGCACACGCTCATGCATATTGATGAAGCTGGTTTTACATTTGCTCGCGAAGTTAGATTTTCCTGATTGAACGGCATAATGTATTTGTTCACGCTGCCACTTTCTGTATAAGACAGAAAAAACAGTGGAGCCTTCAATCTCCCAAATAACTCCAGCATCCAGTTCTCAAATTCACTTCATTTTGCTGAATACGCACACACTGCTCAGAAATTCATGTTAATATTTGCGCTTTTGTTTGACCCTGACACATCGGACAAGCTCTCCAGCAAACAGCCGCAATACGTGTCTCTTGGTGACTGACAGTGTAACACTGGCATCTTGCTAGTCTCACCACCATCTTTGGTGGAATCCACCTGCACTGGTCACAGGTCACCCATGGCAACCAGCAAAGGTCACTTCCGCATTATTCCTATGTTTTGACTCACGGGTTTCTCAGCAGAGCTGGTAGGCCAAAGGGACAACTTCAGCGGCCAGGTATTCAATCCCATAATTCTCTGGTGTCAAAAACATTGCTCACCTCTCAAAAATATATTTAATCTAAAATGACTGGTCAGGACACTGCCGCGGAGACAGGGATCGATTTGCGGTTGAAACGGCTCAAATCTCGGCTTCTGTTGCACAGACGGATTGGGTACAGGCTTGATCTGAGGGCAGGATCCTTTGGGAGTTTTAACGGCGAGACCAAGGAGACGAGAGGCGCGAGACGGAGACGTATCTGGAGCAGATCGAACCGCCTGAGACTGCACTAGCACTGACAGTCACACGGCAGCACTGCAAATGAACTCGAGACTAATTAAGCTGGTAGGGCTTTCACAGGCTTAACCAAAATATATCAAAGACCCGATAACGCGAGTCGAACAGCGAAAAATAAAAATAATACTCGCCGTCAGTGCAGAGTTCAGTGTTATTTCAGCTGTCTGACGTGCATGTGTAACTCTGTAAAAATGAGAGAAACTGCAGGAGAATTAGCACAGGATACTTCACTGAGGGGGTGGAGCCTTCCTCATTCACATCCTCCCCCTCCTCACACACAGTATCTCCCTGTCATCAGGCACCTGAAACCCACTGTGTTTTTAAATCTCCCTGTTACCAGGCAGGCCACTTAAAACACCCCTATTTATGTGTGACTTTTCATTGGTCATTCTTGCATTCTTGAAGTCTACTAAAAAGGTTAAAATGCATTATTATTAAAAAAAAAAAACATGGGTTTTCTCATGCTGGCCAGGTCCTGCCCCCGCACTCCTGAAAACCGGAGCCTGCTGTGATTGGTCAACTTGATCACTCACTTTTGATTGACCCATCATTTGCGCTTGTCGGGAAAGGTCACGCCCCTTACCATAAATGGATTTCCGCTCCAGAGCGTGAATGAGCTTTAGAAACAAATACCAGTGTAGCCTGGTGGGCGTAACCCGCTTGATTGAACGGCATGCCGAACTAACTGCTTGACGCGAAAATTCAAATGGTGGCATCACCAGTTGGTGAAAAAAATGGCCAGAAACTATTGAGGCGTTTCAGTCCACTCTGGAGCAGAGAGTTTTTGCGGCAGAGAGCGCTTCTGCTGGAGGTGACTTTGAGTTGTTTTCCGACAAAGACCTTTTGAATGCGAATACAAACAATATGATTCATCCTACGAAATTAAAATAATGAAAAACCATAATAGGAGCACTTTAAATACTTATTTACAAGGACAGTATCTGGAGAAGCACCAGGGATGACCGAAACATTACAGTAAAGGCCCCCGGAGCAGTGAAGGGTTAAAGGCCTCACTCAAGCCATTATTGGGTTTTTGCCTCATCTTCCGATGTGTATATATTTTTTGCATATTGTTTGGGGTTATGATGTTTTTAACTGTGTGCAAAATAAAATAAACAAGGGCCCGAAGGCAGAATTCTACATCTTCATCTCTGCAACTTCATCTCTTCTGATGCAGTTCAGAATCTGGAATCCCACTGGGTGCTTGAACCAGCAACACTGCAGTCAGTCGGCCGACCAACAATGCACACCGTATTTCTGTTTTGAGGCCATTTTGACTGCGGTGCTGGTTCCTGGATTATACAACTCTGCACAGGTGGCTGATGGGTAAATGTAAATACTGTGACTCTATAAAGGCTGTGGGGTGATTATTAATCTGAAATGCTTTTGTTTAGCATGATAGAAAATGTCAAAAAGACGAGGAAATGTGATCGATCAAACCAATCAGAAAAGGCATTTTGATTACAAACGTGTCCCATCTTTTACGAAGCGTAAGTTGCGACAGTGTGACACAGCTCCCGGAGCCCGGAGGGGTGTGCTCCTTCTGTAAAGGGTATGTCACATGCCGAGGGCCTTTTAAATGCCACATACAGACCTGTCTGCTCTTACTGACCTCACTGCTGATTCCACATGCATTTCTGTTCCATTAATCAACCACTCAAAATACACAGAGACACGCGCGCGCACACATGCATGCACCACAAACACACACCAATACAGACAAGTACACAAACAGACACTGATACACACACACACACACACACACACACACACGCACACACACACACCAATGCATTAAAAACACAGTGTGCACCCACAAAACGCATACCAATATAGACAAACACACGCGAACACACGTACCAACAGACATGAATGGACGCACACCCACTCACACACAAAAACATGCCATGCATTCATAACACCACAAACACACAGCAATACAGACGACCAAATATGCAAACACACACACACACCTATGCATTAAGAACACAGTATGCACACACAAATACACACCACTGCAGACACAGAAGCGCACAAACACAAACCGCGCATGTGGTGTACTTGTGTTTAACATTCAGCACCCATACAGCAGCTACTGTCTCCTCATTTCACAGAAAAACACCACCTCCAGCTCAGCCTATACCTCCTCACTGCACCTCCTGAATCCTCCAGCACCGCCTACACCGCCTCACTGCACCTCCTCAGAGACCTCCTCACAGCAGCGCCTACACCTCCTCACTGCACTTCCTGACACCTCCTCCAGCACCACATACACCTCCTCATGGCACCTCCTGACACCTCCTCTAGCCCCCCATTCATCTCCTCACTCCACCTTCTGACCCCTCCAGCACCACATACACCTCCTCACTGCACCTCCTGACACCTCCAGCACCACATACACCTCCTCACTGCACCTCCAGACACCTCCTCTAGCACCCCATTCACCTCCTCACTGCACCTCCTGACACCTCCAGCACCACATACACCTCCTCACTGCACCTCTTGACACCTCCTCAATGCTCCTCCTGACACCTCCTCCAGCACCACATACACCTCCTCACTGCACCTCCAGACACCTCCTCAATGCTCCTCCTGACACCTCCTCACTGCACCTTCTGACACCTCCAGCACCACATACACCTCCTCACTGCACCTCCTGACACCTCCTCAATGCTCCTCCTCACACCTCCTCCAGCACCACATACACCTCCTCACTGCACCTCTTGACACCTCCTCAATGCTCCTCCTGACACCTCCTCCAGCACCACATACACCTCCTCACTGCAGGTCAAGACAACCCAAATGGGCTGGTCAGCACACCCTGGCCAACATGAGCCCACGACAACAGCTGGAGCAGCCAGGAAAAGGTTTTGTGGAACAGACGACGGATAACAGACACCACTGTCACATTATCATCAGGGCAACAGATGGAAGGGAGCTGGGGTGCTTTTCAGAAGACGATTTACAAACCCGCCTTCTATTGACCAGGTTTAGCTGAAGTTCCCGGCAGTGCTAACGAGCTAATGGCTACATAACTCACTCTGCCCCAACCTCCGGTATTACTGCCCCATGCCCAAACACAATAACACCGCTACAATAATGATACTCATTCCTCCATAATGACAGTACTGTGATTAAAAATACAGACTTGTGGAATTAAATACCCATGCAGCAGCGATGGCTTCATAGCTGATTATTCCAATATTACTTCCCAGACACCTGCTCTGGAGAATGAGCGGCGATAATGGGCAAAGGTGGTCGTTTAATGTGAGGCCTTGATTGATCAAAGGCAGTTTCACAGTCTCTTTAGCCAGGACTCGCCAGCTTACAGCCACTTTAGGGCCTGCTGGCCCATGACTCAAGTTTGAGAAGAGAAACGATTTAACACTTAAAGTGACCATTAAACGCAATGAGAGGCAGCCAGAGTAAAAGGTTGATTTTGAGAAGGTCAATGTTACAGACAACGTGGGGCTGCCTGACTGGTCTTCATGAATATTTATGAGAGTTTGGTCCTCTCTTTGCTCTCATTGGCTCTCAGTCTACACAAGGAGCGCAGAGGCTGTGGACCAGATTTAAAGGCCCCGCCCAACAGGAAGGTCATAATGTGGGGGCCACGACCACCAGCAAGATCGTGATTTGGGGGCCACACCCACCATGAACACTTGACTCACAAGAATCCGAGAGCCCGATAAAACTGACCTGACCCATTTAACCCAGCAGCACATGGGTAACCCAGCAGGGCCAGCCTACTTCTGTACTGGATTGCATATAAGATAATCATAGCAATAACAAAGAGAAGTGTGACTCCAAACATCCCAAACGAGAAACAATGATCTTGTCGTGATAAAGGTACTCAAACAAGACTGATGTTCTCGCTGTTGTGATAACATTCCCGAACAGGACCTACACTCTTGCTGTAGCAATAACATTCTCAAGCAGAATAAACACTCTCGCTGTTGCGATAACATTCTCAAACAGAACCTACACTCTCGCTGTTGCGATAACATTCTCGAACAGGACCTACACTCTCGCTGTTGCGATAACATTCTCGAACAGGACCTACACTCTCGCTGTTGCAATAACATTCTCGAACAGGATCTACATTTTTGCAGTTGCAATAACATTCTCAAACAGAATATACACTCTCGCTGTTGCGATAACATTCTCAAACAGAACCTACACTCTCGCTGTTGCGATAACATTCTCGAACAGGACCTACACTCTTGCTGTTGCAATAACATTCTCAAACAGAATATACACTCTCGCTGTTGCGATAACATTCTCGAACAGGACCTACACTCTCGCTGTTGCGATAACATTCTCGAACAGGACCTACACTCTCGCTGTTGGGATAACATTCCCAAACAGGACCTACACTCACGCTGTTGTAATTACATTCTCATACAGGACCTACACTCTCGCTGTTGGGATAACATTCTCGAACAGGACCTACACTCTCGCTATTGCAATTACATTCTCATACAGGATCTACAATTTTGCAGTTGCAATAACATTCTCAAACAGAATATACACTCTCGCTGTTGCGATAACATTCTCAAACAGAACCTACACTCTCGCTGTTGCGATAACATTCTCGAACAGGACCTACACTCTCGCTGTTGGGATAACATTCTGGAACAGGACCTACACTCTCGCTATTGCAATTAGATTCTCATACAGGACCTACACTCTTGCTGTTGCGATAACATTCTGGAACAGGACCCACACTCTCGCTGTTGGGATAACTTTCTCGAATAGGACCAACACTCCTGCTGTTGTGATAACATTCTCGAACAGGACCCACACTCTCGCTATTGCAATAACATTCTCAAACAGAACCTACACTCTCACTGTTGCGATAACATTCTCGAACAGGACCTACACTCTTGCTGTTGCAATAACATTCTCAAACAGAATATACACTCTCGCTGTTGCGATAACATTCTCAAACAGAACCTACACTCTCGCTGTTGCGATAACATTCTCGAACAGGACCTACACTCTCGCTGTTGGGATAACATTCCCCAACAGGACCTACACTCACGCTGTTGCAATTACATTCTCATACAGGACCTACACTCTCGCTGTTGGGATAACATTCTCGAACAGGACCTACACTCTCGCTATTGCAATTACATTCTCATACAGGATCTACAATTTTGCAGTTGCAATAACATTCTCAAACAGAATATACACTCTCGCTGTTGCGATAACATTCTCAAACAGAACCTACACTCTCGCTGTTGCGATAACATTCTCGAACAGGACCTACACTCTCGCTGTTGGGATAACATTCTGGAACAGGACCTACACTCTCGCTATTGCAATTAGATTCTCATACAGGACCTACACTCTTGCTGTTGCGATAACATTCTGGAACAGGACCCACACTCTCGCTGTTGGGATAACATTCTCGAATAGGACCAACACTCCTGCTGTTGTGATAACATTCTCGAACAGGACCCACACTCTTGCTATTGCAATAACATTCTCAAACAGAACCTACACTCTTGCTGTTGCGATAACATTCTCAAACAGGACCTACACTCTCGCTGTTGCGATAACATTCTCGAACAGGACCAACACTCTTGCTGTTGCGATAACATTCTCGAACTGGACCTACACTCTTGCTGTTGCGATAACATTGTCAAATAGAACCTACACTCTCGTTGTTGCGATAACATTCTTGAACAGGACCTACACTCTCGCTGTTGCGATAACATTCTCGAGCAGGACCTACACTCTCGCTGTTGCAAAAACATTCTCAAACAGAATATACACTCTCGCTGTTGTGATAACATTCTCAAATAGAATCTACACTCTCGTTGTTGCGATAACATTCTTGAACAGGACCTACACTCTCACTGTTGCGATAACATTCTCGAACAGGACCTACACTCTTGCTGTTGTGATAACATTCTCGAACAGGACCCACACTCTCGCTGTTGCAATTACATTTATGAACAGGACCAACATTCTCGCTGTTGCGACAACATTCTCGAACAGGACCTACACACTCGCTGTTGCGATAACATTCTCGAACAGGATCACACTCTCTTTGTTGTGATAACATTCTCGAACAGGACCTACACTCTTGCTGTTGTGATAACATTCTCGAACAGGACCAACACTCTTGCTGTTGGGATAACATTCTCGAACAGGACCTACACTCTCGCTGTTGCAATTACATTCTCATACAGGACCTACACTCTTGCTGTTGGGATAACATTCTGGAACAGGACCTACACTCTCGCTGTCGCAATTACATTCTCGAACAGGACCCACACTCTCGCTGTTGCAATAACATTCTAAAAAAGAACCTACAATCTCGCAGTTGCGATAACATTCTCAAACAGGACCTACACTCTCGCTGTTGCAATAACATTCTCGAACAGGACCTACACTCTCGCTGTTGCGATAACATTCTCGAATAGGACCTACACTCTTACGGTTGCGATTACATTCTCAAACAGGATCTACACTCTCGCTGTTGTGATAACATTCTCAAACGGAACCTACACTCTCGCTGTTGCGATAACATTCTCAAACAGGACCTACACTCGCGCTGTTGCGATAACATTCTCAAACAGGACCTACACTCTTGCTGTTGCGATAACATTCTCGAACAGGACCAACACTCTTGCTGTTGTGATTACATTCTCGAACAGGACCCACACTCTCGCTGTTGCGATAACATTCTCAAACAGGACCTACACTCTCGCTGTTGCGATAACATTCTCAAACAGGATGTACACTCTCGCAGTTGCAATAACATTCTCGAACAGGACCTACACTCTCGCTGTTGCGAGACATTCTCGAACAGGACCTACACTCTCGCTGTTGGGATAACATTTTCAACAAGGACCTATGTCCTCGCTGTTGTGATAAGGTTCTCGGACAGGACATACGTTCTCGCTGTTGTGGTCAGTTTCGCTGGGGCAGCCAAAGAGTTCTCGACGCAGCAGGTTCCCGTCGTACTCGAGGAAGGTCAGGTAAAGGTTCCGGAAGAACTCCACATGCTTGTTCTTCACCCGTAGCTTCTTCGGGGAGTTCCAGTGGATCACCTGGGATATCAGGGGGAGGGAGCTAAATCAGTCAGTCACTTAGTCCCTCATCCACCCAGTCAGTCACTCACCCACATATTCAATTACATTAGTCATTCTCTAAGACACCATGTCAGTCAGTCACTAATGCACCCAAACAGTCACCCACTGAGATATTCAGTGAGTCAGTCAGTCACTAAGGGACTGAGTCAGTCACTGATCGAGGCAGTCTGCAAGTCAGTCACTCAGCCACCTATTTAGTCACTAAAGCTTCAAGTCAGTCAGTCACTATTGCACCCAATCAGTCACTCAGTCATTTAGACACTGAGTCAGTCAGTCATTAAAGGCCCAAGTCAGTCAGTCACCGATTGACGCAGTTAGCCAGTCAGTCACACACCCACCTGATAAGTCCCTCAGGCATCAAGTCAGTCAGTCACTAAAAGCTTGAGTCAGTCAGTCATCGTTCAAGGCAGTCAGTCAATCAGTCACTCACTCACTCACCCATCTGTTTAATCACTACGGCATTAGTCACTCAGTCAGTCAGTCAGTCAGTCACTATTGTACCAAATCCGTCAGTCACTCACTAAGCCACTGAGTCTGCAGGAGCCATTTTTTTAATCTAAGATCAGAAAAAGGTGCTAGAGGAGCACAGATAAATCATTAGTTATTTTGGATCATATTATTATTATTTATTTTTTTGGACTTCTATTTTGTTGAGCTGAGTAGGCCATGTTATAAAAATGGCCGCCATTAACCCTTGACCCCAGCATAGAACAAAGGAGTGGAAGGCTTGTGAAGCAAAGTTCTTTACTGGCTAAAACTGTTCCTATTTTGGCTAAAACTGATCATATTTTGGTTAAAATTAGCTACAGTTGACAAATTGGGCAACCATTTGAAGCATTTGAGTTAAATTGAGTTTGTTGATCCCTAAGTTTATACTTTCATCATCCATTTCACTAACACCACATGCTTGGAGACCCGTAGTTTGTTCCATCTGCCGGCCTGCCTGCCATACTCATCTGCCCACCTGCCTGTCATACTAATCTGTCTGCCTGCCTGCCGTACTCATCTGTCTGCCTTCCTGCCGTACTCACCTGCTTGCTTGCCCGCCGTACTCATCTGCCTGCCAGCCTGCCGTACTCATCTGCCTGCCTGCCTGCTGTATTCATCTGCCTGCCTGCCATACTCATCTGTCTGCCTGCCTGCCATACTCATCTGTCTGCCTGCTTGCCATACTAATCTGCCCGTCTGCAATACTTATCTGCCTGCCTGCCGTACTCATCTATCTGCCTGCCTGCCATACTCATCTGTCTGCCTGCTTACCATACTAATCTGCCTGTCTGCAATACTTATCTGCCTGCCTGCCGTACTCATCTGTCTGCCTGCCTGCCATACTCATCTGCTTGCCTGCCTGCCATACTCAAATGCCAGCTGTGCTCATCAGCATGCCTGCCTTACGCATCTGCCTGTCTGCCTGTCGTGCTCATTCACCTGCCTGCCTGCCTGCCTTACTCATCTGTCTGCCAGCCTACCATATTCATCTGCCTGCCTGCCAGCCATACTCATCTGCCTGCCCGCTGTATTCATATGCCTGCCTGCCATACTCATCTGTCTGCCTGCCTGCCGTACTAATCTGCCTGCCTGCAATACTCATCTGTCTGCCTGCCATACTCATCTGCCTACCTGCCTGCCATACTCATCTTTATGCCTGCCTGCCATACTAATCTGCCTGCCTGCCATACTTATCTGCCTGCCTGCCAAATTAATCTATCTGCCTTCCTGCCGTATTCATCTGCCTGCCTGCCATACTCATCTGTCTGCCTGCTGTACTCATCTGCCTGCCTGTCATACTCATCTGCCTGCCTGCGGTACTAATCTGCCTGCCTGTCTACCGTACTCATCTGCCTGCCTGCCTGCTGTACTCATCTGCCTGCCTGCCATACTCATCTGTCTGCCTGCCTGCCATACTAATCTGTCTGCCTGCCTGCCATACTCATCTGTCTGCCTGCCTGCCATACTAATCTGCCTGCTTGCCATACTCATATGCCTCCCTGCCTGCTGTATTCATCTGCCTGCATGGTGTACTCTTCTGCCTGCCTGCTGTACTCATCTGCCTGCCTGCCAGCCATACTCATCTGCCTGCCTGCCATACTCATCTGTCTGCCTGCCATAGTCATCTATCTGCCTTCCTGCCGTACTCATCTGCCTGCCTGCCTGCCATACTCATCCGTCTGCCTGCTGTACTCATCTACCTGCCTGCCATACTCATCTGTCTGCCTGCCTGCCATACTAATCTGCCTGCCTGCCATACTAATCTGCCTACCTGCCATACTCGTATGCCTCCCTGCCTGCCGTATTCATCTGCCTGCCTACCTGCTGTACTCTTCTGCCCGCCTGCCTGCCGTACTCATCTGCCTGCCTGCCTGCCAGCCATACTCATCTGCCTGCCTGCGGTACTAATCTGGCTGCCTGTCTCCCATACTCATCTGTCTGCTTGCTGTGCTCATCTTCCTGCCTGTCATACTTTTCTGCCTGCCTGCGGTACTCATCTGCCTGCCTGCCTGTTGTACTCATCTCTGCCTGCATGCCATACTCATCTGCCTGCCCGCCTGCCATACTCATCTGCCTGCCATACTCATCTGTCTGCCTGCCGTACTAATCTGCCTGCCTATCTACCATACTCATATGCCTGCCTGCTTTACTCATCTGCCTGCTTGCCTGCCTTACTCATCTACCTGCCTGCCATACTAATCTGCCTGCCTGCCTGTCGTACTCATCTGCCTGCCTGCCTGTCATACTCATCTGCCTACTTGCCTGCCTGCTGTACTCATTTCTGCCTGCCTGCCGTACTCATCTGCCTGCCTGCCAGCCATACTCATCTGCCTGCCTGCCATACTCATCTGTCTGCCTGCCATAGTCATCTATCTGCCTTCCTGCCGTCCTCATCTGCCTGCCTGCCTGCCATACTCATCCGTCTGCCTGCTGTACTCATCTACCTGCCTGCCATACTCATCTGTCTGCCTGCCTGCCATACTAATCTGCCTGCCTGCCATACTAATCTGCCTACCTGCCATACTCGTATGCCTCCCTGCCTGCCGTATTCATCTGCCTGCCTGCCTGCTGTACTCTTCTGCCCGCCTGCCTGCCATACTCATCTGCCTGCCTGCCATACTCATCTGCCTGCCTGCGGTACTCATCTGGCTGCCTGTCTCCCATACTCATCTGTCTGCTTGCTGTGCTCATCTGCCTGCCTGTCATACTTTTCTGCCTGCCTGCGGTACTCATCTGCCTGCCTGCCTGTTGTACTCATCTCTGCCTGCATGCCATACTCATCTGCCTGCCCGCCTGCCATACTCATCTGCCTGCCATACTCATCTGTCTGCCTGCCGTACTAATCTGCCTGCCTATCTACCATACTCATATGCCTGCCTGCTTTACTCATCTGCCTGCTTGCCTGCCTTACTCATCTACCTGCCTGCCATACTAATCTGCCTGCCTGCCTGTCGTACTCATCTGCCTGCCTGCCTGTCATACTCATCTGCCTACTTGCCTGCCTGCTGTACTCATTTCTGCCTGCCTGCCGTACTCATCTGCCTGCCCGCCTGCCATACTCATCTGTCTGCCCGTCGTACTAATCTGCCTGCTTATCTGCCATACTCATCTGCCTGCCTGCTTTACTCATCTGTCTGCCTGCCATACTCATCTGCCTGCCTGCGGTACTAATCTGGCTGCCTGTCTCCCATACTCATCTGTCGGCTTGCTGTGCTCATCTTCCTGCCTGTCATACTTTTCTGCCTGCCTGCGGTACTCATCTGCCTGCCTGCCTGTTGTACTCATCTCTGCCTGCATGCCATACTCATCTGCCTGCCCGCCTGCCATACTCATCTGCCTGCCATACTCATCTGTCTGCCTGCCGTACTAATCTGCCTGCCTATCTACCATACTCATATGCCTGCCTGCTTTACTCATCTGCCTGCTTGCCTGCCTTACTCATCTACCTGCCTGCCATACTAATCTGCCTGCCTGCCTGTCGTACTCATCTGCCTGCCTGCCTGTCATACTCATCTGCCTACTTGCCTGCCTGCTGTACTCATTTCTGCCTGCCTGCCGTACTCATCTGCCTGCCCGCCTGCCATACTCATCTGTCTGCCCGTCGTACTAATCTGCCTGCTTATCTGCCATACTCATCTGCCTGCCTGCTTTACTCATCTGTCTGCCTGCCATACTCATCTGCCAGCCAGCCTGCTGTACTACTCTGCCTGCCAGTCTGCCATACTCATCTGCCTGTCTGCCTTCCATTCTCATCTGCCTGTCTGTCTGCCATACTCATCTGTCTGCCTGCCTGCCTGCCTTTCTCCCTGCCTTCCGTATTCATCTGTCTGCCAGCCTGCCTTTTTACCTGCCGGGCATTCTCATCTGCCTGCCATACTCATCTGCCTGCCTGCCTGCCGTTCTCATCTGCCTGTCTGCCTGCCATACTCATCTGTCTGCCTGCCTGCCTTTCTACCTGCCTGGCATACTCACCTGCCTGCCGTACTCATGTCTGCCTGCCTGCCGTACTCATCTGCCTGCCAGCCAGCCATACTCATCTGCTTGCTCTGCCCCACCATCTCATTGCATACCAAAGGTGCAATTTAAGATCATTTTTGATAGCTGGTCAAAGAAGCGAACTCAAGCCTACATTGGTGGCTATGTTTTGAAATGTGAAATATGCCACTACCACAGAGCCAGTCAATCTGTAAGGGCCTGAGTATTGCACCCAATCAGTTTGTCGCTCACTAAGACACTGAGTTAGTCAGTCACTAAGAGTCCTAGTCAGCCAGTCACCGTTCAAGGCAGTCAGAGTCAGTCACTCACCCACCTGATTAGTCACTCAGTCACAATGGCACCCAAAGAATCAGTCACTCACCAACACGCTGAGTCAGTCAGTCAACGATTGAGGCAGTCAGTCAGTCACTCCTTCTCACCCCCGCACCTTGAGGTCAGACACGTCTTTGTAGCACTTCTCGGAGCGCGTGTGGTCGGAGAGCTGAACGTTCCAGAAACAGGGCAGCTGGTACACCAGGAAGGGGTTCTGCTTAATCACGGCATTAAAGATGTCCTGTAAGAGATACACACACACACAGCCTCAACACAGCAATAGACACAACACTCAAGAGTCTCAGTCATCTACTGAGCACATTAGATGCACTGAAATAGCCTGCCCCCGATTCATTCACAAAATACGTCTCCATTATCCGAACTGCACAAACAGCTTTTCAAATCCACACACAGGGAGACAGACGTCATCAGAAAGGTAAAAAAATGAATTATGAGCACAAATTTTCTTGTGGGGAAAAATTGACTTCCTCTCTATTTCTATGTGAAAGTTACCAATGACTCGCAATGAAACTGGTGGCTAAAACGACATGAGAGCCGAGCACAGAGTCGCTGCTTTAGAGGGAGCAGGCAGTTCGCTGCTGAAGTCCTGTATTCTCTTACACTGCCTCTGTCTGCTCCAGGTCTGCTCCAGTCGTCCACATGTGGCCTCTATACTACAGAGCTGTAGGGACCATTAGTTCCATTCGGCCTTATTTTTCAGGTGGAGCCTGGCTGGATTGATTCGCACTTTCGAATAACCGCATTGACAACAATTTAAGATAAGATAATACTTTATTATCCCGAATAAAAGTATTCGAATAAAAGTATTATAATAAATAATACTTTATTATCCAACACTTGTGTTCTCAGCACATAGTGGCGTGCACAGACATTATGGGGGGCAAGTGCTCAGGGGGAAGGGGGAGGGCACTTTTTGGCACATGTGGAACATGTTATTATAGTGTAAGATTAAAAAAATAAAATAAACATTACACGTACATGTTCAATGCAATTCATGACTACTGTCATTCATTACAAGAAGGCACATGGGTAGCTTTTATGGGGATATTTTTCTCAGGCAATGGGGAACTGCCTGATTCTCCTTCATGTGTTCATTTATGTTGCCTAACGAAACCTACACAAAAGAAAAGGTTCAGCTTAACAGATAGATTTGCAAAGCGACCGACATTGTTTGTGGTGGTCGTCCTCACATTATCTATCATTGATTTGGGCTATAGCATTAAACTAGCTAATCAGGTGACCAGTCAGCTAAAAAATGCTCAGTTGTTTGGTGCTGTATGAGCAGTGGCGTACCGTCAGATGTCAGGAAGGCCTTCAGTAACATCACCCTTTTCCGGATAATTGCTCTTAAACTGTTTGCGATCAGGTTTGATTGATTAACAATCAAACAGTTAATTAACAGAATAGCCACCACCAATGCGTAACACGTAATGATTAGGACATGTTAATTTCAAAGCGATTACCTGTTGGCTATGTTGATATAATTGATGTGAATCCGCAAGGATGGCAATCTGCAAAAAATCCGAAACTTTCGCGGACTTTAATTATTTTCGTCTTCACTCAGCTGTGCTTCTTACCCAACAACGCACTTTATCTGTCACATTCAGAGTATATAGAATGGATTCTCATGGCTAATTGCTCAATGAACGTCGCGAATTAATTTACGCAAATTCAGAAATTATGAAGACGTAGGCTATTGATATTTTTTCCGTAGCCATTGGTGTGCGGACGTAAGTTAAACGCCGTATAATTTCGTAGTGCAATGTATAACAAGGCTTTCAAACACGAGTTAGATTCTCGTCGGTTCCTCCAATCAGTCTGAGCAACGGTTGCTAATCGGGGAGATAAACTGCGAGAGGTGTCTGTCATTAAGAAGTGAAAGGTGAGGTTATTGCTGGCCCTGTGTTTCTGCCGACGGACCGTCACTGTGTATGAGACATGCTACTGCACAACAAAATGATTACAGGTTGGGCTTGGAGAGCAAACTGTACGATTTCACTTGATCTGCGTGTTACCTGACTGGTGGGGCACAAGACTGTGGCTTCCAGTCGCTCAGCTGATATGCTCATGCAGCGCATCTATATGCACTGCGCGCGTGTTCACGTGACAAAGGAAGAGAGGTCGGAAGTGCGTGAGGAGGTGGCCCATTTCGGTGCATTTTTTTAGTAGTTTTTAATCACACAGCTTTTCTAAAAGATCATTTCAACATTGGCCCCACTAAAGTGTTAATAATAATAATAATAATAATAATAATCATAAAAAAACGAAGTTTCAAAAGGGAACTTTCATTGATAAAGGGCAAAGAGGCAAGTGCTGTAGCACCACCTAGCGTCTATTTGTGCAGGCCACAGTCAGCACATATAAGAAACATAAATTAATTAAAAAAAAAAAACACTGGAGCTAAGACAATGACAAAAATATAAAAACATTTAAGATAACAGGTGCATTTGACAAAAATTTAAGACAAAAAGAGCGATAAATAATTATGTAATTAAGAAAAAACTACAGCCATCAACATATAAAACACATTGATAACACTGGCATTTATGGCAGAAAGGGGGCCGTTATTAATACAAGTTATTTTACAACGGAATAGTGTTGATTATACAGGCGG